>JAQSUU010000164.1:2437432-4874864 GCA_038087645.1 Saccharum hybrid cultivar R570
TGCTAAGCCAAGCTTGCTGCTTAACCATTGTTTGCAGAATCTTTGACACGGCCTGACTGATTCTTATTGCAGACAATCTGCTGTTGTTTGGACGACCTTAGAAGAACCCTAACTGCTTTCATACTGAACCTGCCAGTTGATGGTGGTTGCATCTGAATCTGTGGTGTAGGTAAACGAAACAGAACTTGATGTTGCTGTCTTATATGGCCAAGTTACTAGAGCCCGGCACAGTCACTTGTGTTCAAGTGGAGAATCAAGTATTTGTGCAAATAACATCCTGCGGCTAATCTTTTGTTATGCATCTGATGCCGCGACTCAGCTCAGTTGACTAGAATATTGACACAAGGATTATATTCTGCATGGAGTTGGAATCTGGAAATGGTTGAATCTGCTTTCAGTTACAGCAGGATCGGGTTCCTAAAGCAAGCAGATTTCTGTGAAAGTTGTCAGTTCATCGGATATCATATGATAGATTAACAGCGAATTTTGTAGGTTATGTATTCCTGCTACCATTATAAGTTAATAGCAGAACAAATGGATCTTACCTCATAGCCAAGAGTAGCTAAAGAAGCAGGCAGATGGCAGAACTATGCATGGTGGCGCTAAATGGCTTGCCGTGCTCCCCTGTAATCATACCTCAAAAACTAAAGGGCAAAGGAGTCGTGGTGGCGCTAAACTATGCATATACCTGAACTACATTATTTCCCACTGTTGATCCTTACCTGTTTATGATCTATAAGCAGAGCGTCTTCAACCCACTGTCACATGGTGAAAACGTTGTCAGTCATTATAATTCCGCTGTAGCACATGTTTTTCAACTTTTTCAATAGGTAGACACACGATGCATACCTTCATCTTCTTTGACAGTTCATCCCCGTACTTGACATACTCCTCGTCAGTTTCATAGCAGCTAAAAGTTAAGCGGTACTTTTCCCAATTAGGATACTCGTCAAAATCTTGCCATCCAAATGAGAGAAGCAATATGCGTGACTTTAAGGAACAATACTAGATCCTTCCATTTGATTAAGTACTCCAACACAATACAAACATGGAAAGAAAATGAGCATTCAACCTTTTGATGTGACTCAATATATACATTGACTCACATATATGCTGCTCAAATGAAAATCTATGTGATCACGTTTTCAGAAACATACATATATATTTGCTTACTACAATTGAGAGGAAAAATTCAAGAACAATAAGGACAAAATAAAAGCAAACCCGGGCTTTTGAAACAAAATAGACTTCAAATACAATAACAGATTCAATAGTGTGGACTTCAGGATTACGGATGTGCCACCTCTCTAGAGTGTGTTGCCATGTTTGCAAGCGCTATCTATTATCCTATTTTTGGATATAAACTAGTACGAAAGCATTATACAATATATACGCTGCCATGGCACCGGTATTTAAGGTTAGTAAAAACTTCAGATGCAAATTCGAACATAAGTGGAATTGACTAGTATGAACAGTCAACACAACAAATTATAACTAGCATTTTCGAATACCACAAAAGTGATGTGTTAGCCTAGAAGCACAATGTTTGGCAAATAACTAGCATTGTTAAATATCACACAAGTGACTTGGACGACATGGGGACTTGCAAGATAGTGCCAACCACCAAAACATTTGACTCAACAAAAGGAAGATTTTTTTAAAGCCCTTCCAAAGGTAATGTTCTCTGTACTTAGGAACTTCCTGTTTGTGTTACGAATCTGGTATTATCCTTGTAATAAGGGCACACAGAATTGAAGGAGAAACAAAAACTATATATTCAAAGCATGAGTAAAACCGCTAAAAGTGCATTCCAACAAATTGATTTTAGAGCCTGGCTGCTTAATCGTCACAAGAGGTGAATACATGCTTCTTCCTTACATCACAAGAGTTAGTCACATATTGCAATTGATCACTTGACTCATGTGATGAGCTCTCATTCTTTTTAAGTTTCTTTGAAAACACTTTAATGAGAGAAACATGTTGTTCTAATAATTCTTCATGAGATACAAGAAGTTCCTCATGAGTCAATTTTAGCTCATCATATGAAGCTCTAAGAACATCAAGTGCTTATGTTCTTCACATGAATTCTTTAGAGAAGAGTTTTCTTTTTCCAATTTCATTGTTTTAGCTTTCTTATTTTCTAAAGATATGGTCATGCTAGTAAGTCTACTAACAAGTTCATCATATGAATCAACATGATCAACCACATTAGCATTTTGTACCTTTGTGTCATCTTGTGACATGAAGCAATGTGGTGTAGTAGATGGGCTTGTAGTAGCATCACAATCGCCATTCGAGCATTAACCATCAACATCATCATCAAGTGTGCATGGGGTAGAATCATCAATTGCATCACTTGAGGCATCATCATCAACCTTGTCAAGTGAACTTGTAGTTGATCTATCATCATCATCACTTGACCATGAGGTGAAGCAATTTTCCACAATCACCAAGTTGTGGTCATGCTCAACATCCTCATGCGCCACCTCCTTGGGCTCATCATCATCGTCACCGGAGACCGTCCCATATTTTTCATTGAGATAAATCCAAATCTCATGGGCGAACGTCATGTCCACGATCTCACCAAATATATTGTCTTTCATATATTGATAGAAAATGTTAGCAGCTTGCCAATCGAGATGTAGGCATTTCTTTTGTGCTTGAGTTGCATTCTTTTTGTCCAACACATGAGAAAAGCCCACATCAACGATCCACCACATTTGAGGGCAAATGAACTTAAAATTATTAATCATCCAATTTTTCCATCGTGCAAAGTGTGTGCCATAAAAAATATGTGGACACTCAACATCTAGCCCGTAAGTCGCCATCCTATCGGGTCGGTGAAGACCACAAACGAGAGACCTAGCTCTGATACCACGTGTAGGGTCGAGATGACAGACTAGAGGGGGGGGGTGAATAGTCCTTTTTAAAAATTAATCGCGCGGCTAACCGAAACAAATGCGGAAATAAAACTATCGGTCTAGCCAAGACTACACCCCTCTATCTAAGTTCACAAGCACCTTATAAAGATCCTAATTAGGCAACAAAGGTGTCAGGCTAGCTAGAGCTCACCTAACAAATTCTAGAAGAAAGGTCACACAAACCTATGTAACTAGTACTTTAAGCACCAAAGGAGCTCCTATGGAAACTAGTAAGCAAAAGCACAAAGCTCCTAAGCTCACTAGCAAAGCTCAATAACAAGGCTACACAAGCCAAATTAGAGAGCATAAATTACTTAGCTACACAAACTAAGCAATGTAACTAACAAGGCTACTCAAACCAATTAGTCATGCAAAAGAGCTACTTCTATGCTATACAAGCAAGAAGGTAACTAACAAACTATACAAGCTAACTAATTACAAGAGCAACTATACAAGCACAATATATATGAAAGTAAATACAAACTTGTGTATGGGGATCACAAACCAACGGGAAGATGATGACACGGTGATTTTTATCCTGAGATTCACTTGGTTGCCACCAAGCTAGTCCCCGTTGTGTTGACCGCTCACTTGGTGGTTCCGCGGCTAATAGTTGTTTCACAAACCTAGCCCACACGTTGGGCGCCGCAAGAACCTACCCCAAAAGTGAGGGTAGCTCAATGACACGCTCCACTAGAGTTCGCGGCTCCCACGGGGCGAGCACAACACCCCTCACAAGCTCTTCTCCGAAGCACCGTACAATCACCACGTGGGCTTCACGACGGAGACCACAATCCACCAAGCCGTCTAGGTGATGACAATCATCAAGAGTAACAAGAAATCCCCAAATCACAAAGATTTCCTAGTGCTACTAAATGCAATCCTCAAATGCACACACACTAGGCTCTCAATCCATCACTCAAATTAGCACCAAGCTTGAGAGGGAGAGGAAGGGGAAGAGGTGGATCTTCAACCTCTCATCCACACCCACAAAGGGCACTCAATCTCTCAAAATAAGAGGAGAGGAAGAACCCTAGCTCTTGAACTCAAGAATGGAGAAAGGTTGGAGGAGGAAGAAAGGGAGGGGGGAAACCTAGCCTTATCCCCAGCCAGCCAGCCTCCCGACCGTTGCTGTGCAGCAGCCCATTCCTGCACCAGAATTCTAGGCACCGTGGACTAGAAATTATTGGGTGGATGCTCCTCTTTCGACCATTGGCGCTGAGGACTCCCGCACTAGAAATTCTAGCCAGCGTGGCCTGAAAATTCTCAGGCGGACGCTCCTCTTCCGACCGTTGGCTGGGAGGACTCCCGCACTAGAAATTCCAGCTTGGGCCAACTAAAATTCCAATTAATTCCGTCCAACCAACAGAGCACCCTTATCTGGAAATTTTGGCCGGGTGAGCAATAAATTCTTGTTCATAATCCACAACTTGCCCAAAACAAGTGCTATCTCTTCCCAAAAAGCACCAAACCAATTTTAGCACTTGAGATAGCTTTTCACATGGAATTTTCCCAGGCTTTCTCATGCACCTCACCACGTCACTAAGCGCTAGGTATATGCAAATGAAACTTACACTTAGTGGCACTAGATAACCGTTGTAACTAAAAGATTTTCTCTTTTTATAGTACGACTATCTATCCTAAGTCCAGTTATAAACTTCTCAACACACCTATGACCAGTGAAATAAAATGCCCTATAGGTTATACCTTTGCCTTGTGCATTCCATTCCATCTCCTCCAATGTTGATGTAACACATGCACAAACTTCGATCAACAAATGATATGATCCACTTTATATCATCACGTGACCTTATTGGTTCATCGATCTTGACCTCACTTGCTCTTCACCATTGCCTTGTGTAAGGTCCTAGATGGCTAGAGGGGGGGTGAATAGCCTATAAAAATTCTACAATAAACACTAAGCAAACTTGTTAGAATAACAAACGGCGTAAAGCGAGTTTTGCTTAGCCTACGGTAGTGATGCAAGCCTCTTAACCACAAGTCTAGTAGATTATGATCTCTAGTTCACATAAGGGCTAAGTCACTAAACTTACACTAGAGAGCAAGTTAACAACTACTAGCAAAGGCTAACACTAGAGCTACACAAGATAACTAGTAAAAGTAAATGCGAGAGAGAGGATTGTGAATCTTATACCGACGGTGGAGTGAAGATGTTGCCAATCACCAATATAATATACAATCAATCAATATTGACAACAACACAATATGAAGACCAATTACCGAAAGACAAGAGACACAATATTTTTGTTCACCCGGTGTTCACTTGTGCACCGACAAGCTACGTCACTGGTTGTGTCGACCAACACTTAGATGGTTCCTCGGTGTGACCCTCAAGTCACTTGCCCCTCAAGGCATGCCCCGCAAGGCACCACAAGACACCACTCTTAAGTGAGGTAACTCAATGACACGCGCAATCCACTAGAGTTGCTTTTGGCGCTCCGTCGAGGAAAGCGCAAGAACCTCTTACAATCAACCGGAGGTGGCCAAGAACAATCTCCTTCTCTTGCCAACGCCTCCAACAATCTCCAAGCCAGCTAGGAGCGGTACTCTCCAAGAGTAACAAGAAATCCACCGGCTAAACCACCCATAAGTGCCACTAAATGCCCTCAAGCTATGTAATGCACTTTGGGATCACTCAATCTCACTTTTGATTTGCAATCAAGCAAGAGAGATGTGTGGGAGGGAGAAGCTCTAGCTCAAAGGATGCAAAAGAATGTTAGAAATCATGAGAGACCTTCCCAAGGGCCGGCCAACAAGTATTTATAAGCATCCCAAATGAATAGAGCCGTTATACCCCTTCACTGCGCGCTTTTCGGGATGACCGGACGCACCGGTCGAAACTGACCGAACGCGCCCAACCGCGTCCGATCCTCCAATGGTCACTGAGCCAACGGTCAAATACAACGACCGGACGCGCCGCTCAACTGACCGGACACGCCGGTCGCACAGTACCGTGCGCCCGTGAAGCAACAACCGGACGCGCTCCAGGCAACGACCGGACGCGACAGTGCCACGGTTGGAGTCTAGTAAGCTCCCTCAACGACCGGACGCGTCCGATCGCGTGTGACCGGACGCGTCCGATCGCGTGTGACCGGACGCGCCGCGTGTTCGATCGTCCTTGCGAACTTCAGTTCCCTCTGGGTGCCTGACCGGACGCGCCGGTCCCACGAGTGATCGGACGCGCCGGTTGCAAACCCTATGTAAGGTCCTAGATGGCTAGAGGGGGGGTGAATAGCCTATTAAAAAATTCCACACAAGCCACTAAGAAAACTTGTTAGAATAACAAACGGCGTAAAGTGAGTTTTGCTTAGCCAAGGGTTGTGATGCAAGCCTCCTACCCACAAGTCTAGTAGATTATGATCTCTAGTTCACACAAGAGCTATGTCACTATTTAAACACTAGTGAGCAAGCTAACAACTACTAGTAAAGGCTATCACTAGAGCTACACAAGATAACTAGTAAAAGTAAATGCGAGAGATAGGATTGTGAATCTTATACCGACGGTGGAGTGAAGATGTTGCCAATCACCAAGATGATATCCAATCAATCAATATTGACAACAACATAATATGAAGACCAATCACCGGGAGACAAGAGACACAATATTTTGTTCACCCGGTGTTCACTTGTGCACCGACAAGCTACGTCACCGGTTGTGTCGACCAACACTTAGATGGTTCCTCGGTGCGACCCTCAAGTCACTTGCCCCTCAAGGCACGCCCCGCAAGGCACCGCAAGACACCACTCTCAAGTGAGGTAACTCAATGACACGCGCAATTTACTAGAGTTGCTTTTGGCGTCCCGCCGAGGAAAGCACACGAACCTCTTACAATCAACCGGAGGTGGCCAAGAACAATCACCTTTTCTTGCCAACGCCTCCAACAATCTCCAAGCCGTCTAGGAGCGGTACTCTCCAAGAGTAACAAGAAATCCACCGGCTATACCACCCACAAGTGCCACTAGATGCCCTCAAGCTATGCAATGCACTTTGGGATTACTCGATCTCACTTATGATATGCAATCACTCAAGAGAGATGAGTGGGAGGAGATTCTCTAGCTCAACGGATGTATAAGGATGTTAGAAATCACTAGCCTTCTCCCCAAGGGCCGGCCATCGAGTATTTATAAGCATCCCCTCCAAATAGAGCCGTTATACCCCTTCACTGGGTTCTGTCGGGATGACCGGACGCTCCGGTCATAACTGACCGGACGCGCTCACCGCGTCCGATGCTCCAACGGTCACTGCGCCAACGGTCAAACCTTATGACCGGACGCGCCTCTCAAAACGACCGAACGTGCTCAACCGCGTCCGATCCTCCAACGGTCACTGACCCTCAACGGTCAAACCGACGACCGGACGCGCTGCTTCGAACGACCGGACGCGCCGGTCGCACAGCACGCGCCCGCGAAACAACGACCGGACGCGCTCCTCGCAACGACCGGACGCGACAGTGCCCGCGTCCGGTGTGAGTCCAGTAAGCTCCTTCAACGATCGGACGCGTCCGATCGTGTGTGACTGGACGCGCCCAGCGTCCGATCCTCCTTGCGAACCGCAGTTCTTCTCTGGGCACATGACCGGACGCGCCGGTCCCGCGAGTGACCGGACGCGCCGGTTGCAAACCCTAGCCCGCGCGCCTGACAACTGACCGGACGCGTCCGGTCATTCCATGACCGCGTCCGGTGCAGCGTCCGGTCACCTCTGTGACTCCGTTCGCCTTCGTTTCTTTTCCGACTTCCGACATAGTGGAAAATAGGCATTTCAACTCCCTGAAATCGCCTGAATTCCATGCTCGCAAGCTCGGCGGAAGGGAGAGAGAGTCCCAAACCCTCTCTACCACCCAAACTTCAACTCCTTCGTAAATGTGCCAACACCAACAAGTGATCACCACCTTGTGTACGTGTGTTAGCATTTTCACAATCATTTCCGAAGGTTTTCCAGTTAGCTCACTAGGCCCGACATGCAATGCACTTCATGATTTCACCTAGTGGCACCCATGCATCGCATAACCGATAAGACTTCCCCTCTTAATAGTTCGGCTATCGATCCTAAACCACTTACACCCTCTATGGTGTCTTGAGTGCAAAACAAAATGGCCCTATGGTTATACCTTTGCCTTGAGCCCATTTTGTTTCTCCAAATGATATGATCCACTTCATATCATCACATGACCGTCTCGATCCATCGACCTTGACTTCACTTGCTCTTCACCGTTGCATCGGTCCGTCGGCGCCAAGTCTTGCTCAAGCTTCACCATCGCATGGTCCCTCACTTCGAAGCCTCGACTTGCCCTTCACCCTCACAACCGGTCCATCGAGCCAAGCATCACTTCGGTCTTCATCATCTTGGTCACATGAGTTAATGTCGTGTCTCATATGCAATGACCACCTTTATCTAAATCATCCACTTAGATACAAAGGTTAGTCCTAGGTTTCATCAATTAGCCAAAACCAAACTAGGGACTTTCACCCTAGCACCCACGCGCCTGACTGCTGCGTTGTACTGACCAGATGCGTCCGGTCATACCATGACCGCGTCCGGTGCAGCGTTCGGTCACCTCTGTGACCTCCATTCGCCTCCGTTTCTTTTTTGACTTCCGGCGTAGTGGAAAATAGACATTTCAAGTTCTCAAAAACGCCTGAATCCTGCGCTCGCAAGCTCGGCGGGAGGGAGAGAGAGACCCAAACCCTCTCTACCGCTCAAACTTCAACGCCTTCGTAAATGTGCCAACACCAACAAGTGATCACCACCTTGTGCATGTGTGTTAGCATTTTCATAAACATTTTTGAAGGTTTTCCAGTTAGCTCACTAGGCCCTACATGCAATGCACTTTATGAATTCACCTAGTGGCACCCGTGCGTCGAATAACCGATAAGACTTCCCCTCTTAATAGTTCGGCTATCGATCCTAAACCACTCACACCCTCTATGGTGTCTTGAGTGCAAAACAAAATGGCCTTATGGTTATACCTTTGACTTGAGCCTATTTTGTTTTTCCAAAAGATATGATCCACTTCATATCGTCACATGACCGTCTCGATCCATCGACCTTAACTTCACTTGCTCTTCACCATTGCATCGGTCCGTCGGCGCCAAGTCTTGCTCAAGCTTCACCATCGCATGGTCCTTCGTTTCGAAGCCTTGACTTGCCCTTCACCTTCACAACCGGTCCATCGAGCCAAGCATCACCTCGGTCTTCATAATCTTGGTCACATGAGTCAATGTCATGTCTCATATTCAATGACCACCTTTATCTAAATCATCCACTTAGATACAAAAGGTTAGTCCTAGGTTTCATCAATTAGCCAAAACCAAACTGGAGACTTTCAATCTCCCCCTTTTTGGTAATTGATGACAACCCTCACAAAGATGATTTTGATAATAAAAGTTTTGACCTTGTCATACTTGTCCAATCATTTTGCTCATAAGTAAAGTTTAGACAATTATCACAAACTCGGTTTTGGTAGCATTAGCTCTCCCTACATATGTGCAAAGAGTTTGGATTGAAAGTTTTGCACATATGCATGGATAGAAGTGTTGAGAGAGTAATTCTACCAAAATGATGCTAAGGTGTAAGAAATGGACCTTTGAAGCGTGATACCAATCGGAGTTGTCTTTTACACCATTCTTAGCATCATAAAGTAACTAGACATCCATCACAACTCAAGAACCCCGTGAGATCAACATTATATGTAAAGGTTCTTGGACCACTTGTAAAGCTTTAAGCATGTCTAGATACCACATGTAAACTATTCCTATGCATGCTAGTAGATCATTTCATTATTCAAGTTCTATACTAGCATTGCACCACACAAGCATGTATATTGAATTTAAATACATGTGCAATGAGCAAGTCATATGAGAATGCACAAACAAATACAGTGACTTTGTTTATGAGCTTGCTCCCCCTACTTGTGTGCATCAAAATTTTATTTACCCCTTTTATCATGTTGAATCATCTTGTTCTCTCCCCCTTTGTCAATAACTTACCCAAAAATGGGATCAAATTGTGGAGAGAAAAACAATGTTTGATGGAGTAGGTTAGAATTTATCAAATTTGGTTCAACCTAGAATACTTGCCAAAGATATTTAATTTGATTTGAACCAAAGACAAGCTTCTTCACACCTCATAATAAGGGTTATCTTGCCTATGTTGAATTAAATACGTATAGGAAATCTTCTAGATTCAACACTAGGTTTACAAGCTCACAAACATGTCATATGCCACCACTAGATCAAAACAAGCATAGAAGCAATAGTGGTAACATATATCCATCAAATTCATTTGATTTATCATAAATGCTCATGCATACCACTTATTATATCTACATGCTCTATCAAGTCCTTAGTATAGTATGAATGACATGTCAATCAACTTTTACCTTGCAATGTCGAAGGAGAGGCATGTCAATAAGTGGGTGGGATGCATTCAACTCATGTTTGAGAAATCAAGAATGTTCAACTCATTCCTTAGCTTGCAAAACCTCTTTTCATCAAGTGGCTTAGTGAGAATATCGGCAAGTTGATCATCGATGCCAACACTTTCAATGGCAATATCTCCCTTTTATTGATGATCTCTAATGAAATGATGCCTTATGTCAATATGCTTTGTTTTTCCATGTTGAACCGGGTTTTGGGTCATCTTGATTGCACTTTCATTATCACATAGTAATGGCACATTTTTGAAGTTGAGGCCATAATCCTTCAAAGTTGATTTCATCCATAGCAATTATGCACAACAACTCCCCGCACTCACATATTCGGCTTCGGCGATAGAGATTGCCACACTATTTTGTTTCTTTGAGGATCATGACACAAGTGATCTTCCAAGTAATTGACATGTGCCACTTGTGCTCTTTCTATTGATCTTGCAACCCCCATAGTCAGAGTCCGAATATCCAATCAATTCAAACTTTGACCCCTTGGGATACTATAGTCTAACATCTCTTGTTTGCTTCAAGTACCTCAATATTCTCTTTGCGGCCGTGAGATGACTCTCTCTAGGTGAGGCTTGATATCTAGCACACATACAAACACTAAACATGACATCCGACCTTGATGCGGTGACATAGAGTAGACTTCCAATCAAAGACCGATATTCCTTTTGATTCACCATTTTGCCATCAAAATCACTATCCAAATTGCCATTTGTACTCATTGGAGTTGAAATTGGCTTTGCGTCTTGCATTCCAAATTTCTTTAACATGTCCCTTATGTATTTCCCTTGACTCACAAATGTCCCATTCTTCAATTGTTTGACTTGGAGACCAAGGAAGTAGCTAAGTTCACCAATCATAGACATTTCAAACTCTTTGGTCATCATAGCACTAAATTCTTCACAATAAGCTTGATTGGTTGATCTAAAGATGATGTCATCAACATATATTTGCACTATGAATAGATCATTCCCAATCTTCTTGGTGAATAGAGTTGTATCAACCTTGCCCATCTTGAATCCCTTAGAGAGAAGGAAATCTCTTAGCCTCTCATACCATGCTCTAGGTGCTTGCTTTAAGCCATATAAAGCCTTCTTCAACTTGTACACATGGTTGGGTTTCTTGTCATCTTCAAATCCGGGAGGTTGCTCAACAAAGACTAACTCATTGATGATCCCATTGAGAAATGCACTTTTGACATCCATTTGATATAGTTTGATATTGTGTGCACAAGCATAAGCCAATAGAATCCATATTGCCTCTAATCTTGCCATGGGAGCATATGTCTCATCATAGTCAAGACCTTCTACTTGAGTGTAACCTTGAGCAACTAGTCTTGCTTTGTTTCTCACCACAATGCCATCTTGATCTTGCTTGTTTTTGAACACCCATTTGGTTCCAATCACATTGTAGTCATTTGGCCTTTCTACCAATTCCCAAACATCATTTCTTGTGAAATTGTTAAGTTCTTCTTGCATAGCCATAATCCAATCGGTATCTCTCAAAGCTTCTTCTATTTTCTTTGGTTCTATGGTTGACACAAATGATGCATGCTTACAAAACATGGTCAATCTTGATCTTGTTTGCACACCACTTCTAATATCACCAATAACACTATCAATGGGGTGATCTCTTGCAACATGTTGTGGTTGGAGTACTTGCACTTGATTGCTTGAGCTTGGTTGATCACTTGATGTATCTTGATGAGATGAACTAGCACCATGATCTTGTACTTGAGAGTCACTAGCTAGCTTGAATGGAGAATTGAGCACTTCATCTTTATCATCATCTTGAATATCAATTACTTGCTTTGCTCTAATATCCCCAATGTCCACGTTCTTCATTGCTTCCACCAATAGAGTTCCACCAACATCATCTAGATTCTCTTCTTCATCTTGTGACCCATTGATTTCATCAAATTGCACATCATGGACTTCTTCTAGAATGCCACTTGAATTGTTTCAAACTCTATAAGCTTTGCTTGTAGTTGAATAACCAAGTAGGAACCCCTCATCACATCTCTTGTCAAACTTTTCCAATCTAGTGCCCTTCTTCAAGATATAATATTTGCAACCAAACACCCTAAAGTAAGAAATATTTGGATTTCTTCCATGAAGTAGCTCATATGGGGTCTTCTCTAGCAATGGGTGACAATATGTCTATTGATGTAGTAGCAAGCGGTATTGATTGCTTTATCCTAAAATGATTGACTCACATTGTACTCATGAAGCATTGATCTACCCATATCAAGCAATGTTCTATTCTTTCTCTCAACTAGGCCATTTGATTATGGAGTGTACTTGGCCGAGAATTGATGTCCAATGCCACAGTGATCACAAAGTTCTTCAATTCTTGTATTCTTGAACTCACTTCCATTGTCACTTCTCACTTTCTTGATTCTAATCTCAAACTCATTGTGAACTCTAGTGAGAAAGGTCTTGAAGGTGTCAAACACTTCACTTTTGTCACTAAGAAAGAATACCCATGTGAATCTTGTGAAGTCATCCACTATGACAAAACCATACTTATTACCACCTATGCTTTAGTATGTTGTTGGGCCAAATAGATCCATGTGCATCAAATCAAATGCTTTGCATGTGCTCATTGTACTCTTCTTTGGATGTGAGCTTCCAACTTGCTTCCTGGCTTGACATGCACTACAAAGCTTATTCTTCTCAAATTCAACATCTTTCAAACCATTGATAAGATTGTGAGTTGTAAGCTTCTTCAATTGTTTCATGCCAACATGACCAAGCCTTCTATGCCAAAGCTAACCCATGCTTGATTTGGAGATTAAGCAAGTTGTCAAAGAAGTTTCTCTAGCATTGAAGTCAACTAAGTAGAGATTCTCATATCTAAAGCCCTTGAATGCCACATTTGAACCATCCATACTAATGACTTCCACATCATCAACCCCAAAGATACATTTGTAACCAAGATCACATATTTGTGCCACGGATAGAAGATTGAAATCCAAGCTTTCAACTAGCAACACATTGAAGATACTCAAGTCATTTGATATTGTAATCTTGCCCAAGCCAATAACCTTGCCTTTCTTGTTATTGCCAAATGTGATAGATTCAACACCACTATCATTGTTATTGATTGAGTCAAATATTCTTGATGTACCGGTCATGTGTTGAGTGCACCCACTATCAATAATCCAATACCTTCCTCCGGCTTTATAATTGACTTACAAGCAAATCAATGAATCTTAGGTACCCATTTTTGCTTGGGTCCTTGTAGGTTAGTAACTAAGCTCTTTGGTACCCAAATAGCCTTCTTCTTTGGGCCAACAATAGGTGTACCAATAAATTTAGCTTTCACACCCTTCACACCTTTGATAAGCATATAGCAAGAATCAAAAGGTATATCATTAACAAGTTTCTTGCTTTGGTTCTTTTTATTGTAATTATGCTCTAGGTGCCTAACTTGCTTGCATCTATTGCACAACCGACCATTGCCCTTCACAAAGCTAGGCTTTAAAGTTGCAAAGGCTGACTTGCCTTTTCTTGGGGGTGTAGCCCAATCCCTCTTTGTTAAGAGAGAACCTTTGGCTACCCAAGCACTTAAGCAAGCGGGCCTCACCACCATAGGCCTTGCCTAGGGCGTGAGTGAGCTCATCCACCTCTCTCTTAAGAGTCTCATTCTCAACCATTAGTGAGGCATCACAAGTGAAACCATCACTAGTAGAGGAGGTAGAGTCGGTGGTGGTGGATGAAGAGCTACAAGAAGGGTTAGCATTTGACGTGATGATAGGTTCATAAGAGGATTCATCAATTATATTACATGTAACACCTATATCACATGATACAACAACATCCTTCTTTGCTTGTTGCTCAAGTAGCAATGAGTGAGCTTTTTCAAGCTTGGAATGAGCCTTACCAAGATCCTCATGGTCTTCCACTAGACTCTCATGAGTGGTCTTAAGCTCACTAAGAACTTTCTCAAGTATTGCTACTTTCATTGAAAGCTTCTTACACTCCTTGTCCTTAGCAATAGCTATGTCTCTAGTTTGTTGCATCAAGTCATATAGTTGTTCTTTAGTTGGTTCATCATCATCATTTTCATTATTATTATTATCATTATCATTATCACTATCACTATTATGAGCATATTCCATTTCACTTTCATCATCACTCTTATCATATAATACCTTAGTTTCTTTGGCCATGAGGCATGAAGAGGATGAATCAAATAGTGATGGCTTCTTGTTGATAGCAATGGAAGCAAAAGCCTTATTGGATGATGATTCTTCTACTTCATCATCATCACTTTCCCAAGTGACCACATAGGCTCCATTCTCGCCCTTCTTGAAAGTCATCTTGGCTTCTCTCTTTTTCTTCCCAAACTTGCCCCGCTTGTTATTCTTCTTCTTGTCATAGGGACATTCGGCTTGAAGATGTTTGGTGCTATCACAATTGAAGCACTTCCTTTGTTGCTCATTGCTCTTGAAATTGTCATTTCTCTTTTTGAAGTCTCTTCTTTTGATAAACATCTTGCCAATATTCTTGACAACTAGAGCAAGTGCCTCATCATCAATTTCCAATTCTTCATCTTCTTCATTGTCATCTTCTTCTTGAATTGAAGCTTTGCCCTTAGAGGAGGTGGCCTTGAATGCCACGGTCTTCTTCTTATTTTCTTCCTCCTTCTCCTTCTCATCAACATCTTGATCATACTTGTCAAAGGTTAATACCTCTCCAAGCAAATCATTGGGTTTTATTGCATCAAGCCCATCTCTTTGTAGCATCATGATTAACATTTTTGAATCTTCTTGGTAAGCTCAACAAGAACTTGTGGCAAAAATCTTGGTCTTGTGTCTTATGCCCTAAGCTCTTGAGATCATTCACAATGACTTGTAATCTATGGAACATCTCCAAGATTGTTTCTTCTTCTTTCATCTTGAAGTTCTCAAACTCACTCTTGAGCCCATATAGCTTAGCACTCTTCACAACCTTAGTGCCCTCTTATGTTTCACTCAATCTTGTCCACACTTCACTAGCAAATTCCAAATCCTTGATGCTCTCAAACACCTTTGAGTCAATGCCATTGTAGATGGTATTGAGAGCCATCCGGTTGCAAGTGCGGTTGTCTCTATCATTGAGAGTGAGGTTGTTGGGATCAAGGATTGCATAGTCCTTCTCAGTGACTTCCCACACCTTCTCATGAATTGAGCCAAGGTACATAGTCATCTTCCTTTTTCAATAGTCAAAGGAAGAAACTCCATCAAAGAATGGTGACTTGCCCCCAACATGATTGAATACAATTTGAGCCATCTTTTCACACCGAAGGATGTTAAGCCTTAATTAAAACGGTGACCACGGCTCTGATACCACTTATAAGGTCCTAGATGGCTAGAGGGGGGGTGAATAGCCTATAAAAATTCTACAATAAACACTAAGCAAACTTGTTAGAATAACAAACGGCGTAAAACGAGTTTTGCTTAGCCTACGGTAGTGATGCAAGCCTCTTAACCACAAGTCTAGTAGATTATGATCTCTAGTTCACATAAGGGCTAAGTCACTAAACTTACACTAGAGAGCAAGTTAACAACTACTAGCAAAGGCTAACACTAGAGCTACACAAGATAACTAGTAAAAGTAAATGCGAGAGAGAGGATTGTGAATCTTATACCGACGGTGGAGTGAAGATGTTGCCAATCACCAATATAATATACAATCAATCAATATTGACAACAACACAATATGAAGACCAATCACCGGGAGACAAGAGACATAATATTTTTGTTCACCCGGTGTTCACTTGTGCACCGACAAGCTACATCACCGGTTGTGTCGACCAACACTTAGATGGTTCCTCGGTGTGACCCTCAAGTCACTTGCCCCTCAAGGCATGCCCTGCAAGGCACCACAAGACACCACTCTCAAGTGAGGTAACTCAATGACACGCGCAATCCATTAGAGTTGCTTTTGGCGCTCCGCCGAGGAAAGCGCAAGAACCTCTTACAATCAACCGGAGGTGGCCAAGAACAATCTCCTTCTCTTGCTAATGCCTCCAACAATCTCCAAGCCGGCTAGGAGCGGTACTCTCCAAGAGTAACAAGAAATCCACCGGCTAAACCACCCACAAGTGCCACTAAATGCCATCAAGCTATACAATGCACTTTGGGATCACTCAATCTCACTTTTGATTTGCAATCAAGCAAGAGAGATGAGTGGGAGGGAGAAGCTCTAGCTCAAAGGATGCAAAAGAATGTTAGAAATCACGAGAGACCTTCCCAAGGGCCGGCCAACAAGTATTTATAAGCATCCCAAACGAATAGAGCCGTTATACCCCTTCACTGCGCGCTTTTCGGGATGACCGGACGCACCGGTCGAAACTGACCGGACGCGCCCAACCGCGTCTGATCCTCTAACGGTCACTGAGCCAATGGTCAAATACAATGACCGGACATGCCGGTCGCACAGTACCATACGCCCGTGAAGCAACGACCGGACGTGCTCCAGGCAACGACCGGACACGACAGTGCCAGTGTCCGGTTGGAGTCTAGTAAGCTCCCTCAACGACCGGACGCGTCCGATCGCGTGTGACCGGACGCGCCGCGCGTTCGATCGTCCTTGCAAACTTCAGTTCCCTCTGGGTGCCTGACCGGACGTGCCGGTCCCGCGAGTGACCAGATGTGCCGGTTGCAAACCCTAGCACCCGCGTGCCTGACTGCTGCGTTGTACTGACCAGACACGTCTGGTCATACCATGACCGCGTCCGGTGCAGCGTCCGGTCACCTCTGTGACCTCTGTTCGCCTCCGTTTCTTTTTTGACTTCTGGCGTAGTGGAAAATAGACATTTCAAGTTCTCAAAAACGCCTGAATCCCGTGCTCGCAAGCTCGGCGGGAGGGAGAGAGAGACCCAAGCCCTCTCTACCTCTCAAACTTCAATGCCTTCGCAAATGTGCCAACACCAACAAGTGATCACCACCTTGTGCATGTGTGTTAGCATTTTCATAAACATTTTCGAAGGTTTTCCAGTTAGCTCACTAGGCCCTACATGCAATGCACTTCATGAATTCACCTAGTGGCACCCGTGCGTCGAATAACCGATAAGACTTCCCCTCTTAATAGTTCGGCTATCGATCCTAAACCACTCACACCCTCTATGGTGTCTTGAGTGCAAAACAAAATGACCTTATGGTTATACCTTTGCCTTGAGCCCATTTTGTTTTTCCAAAAGATATGATCCACTTCATATCGTCACATGACCGTCTCGATCCATCGACCTTAACTTCACTTGCTCTTCACCGTTGCATCGGTCCGTCGGCACCAAGTTTTGCTCAAGCTTCACCATCGCATGGTCCTTCGCTTCGAAGCCTTGACTTGCCCTTCACCTTCACAACCGGTCTATCGAGCCAAGCATCACCTCGGTCTTCATCATCTTGGTCACATGAGTCAATGTCATGTCTCATATTCAATGACCACCTTTATCTAAATCATCCACTTAGATACAAAGGTTAGTCCTAGGTTTCATCAATTAGCCAAAACCAAACTGGGGACTTTCACCTTGGTCCATAGGTGCCAAGTCTTTGCTCAAGCTTCCTCGCCACACGGTTTATCGCTTCAAAGCCTCCAACTTGCCATTCACTCTTGCAACCAGGCCATCAAGTCAGGCCTCATATTGATCTTCTCCACCTAGTCACATGACTGCATGTCATGTATCACATACGTTAAGCTCCTCCATCACATGTGTGGGCTTTACAACATATCCAAGCCATTTTCACCTCCAAAGCATAGGAAGCTCACACAAGTGTACCTGTGGACTAATCACATGTGTATCTCACATAAACACTTATTAGTCCACCTAGGTTGTCACTCAATTACCAAAACCAAACTAGGGACCTTTCACCAACCAACGTGCAATCATGGAGGCCATTGCAAGTGATAGAATGTCATGCACTCATGCAAATGATCAGAGTAGCTCTTATAAATGATCATGCGGCAACAACAACAAGAATTCATCTTGGATGCAGTTTAAATACTGATGACAAAATGGAGGTGATATCAAGTACTCACAGCTCTTGTAGGGACTATGCACTGGTAGTCATCCAGCTTGACGAGATCAAAATACTGGCGATCGTAGGTCCAACCGAACATGCTAGGACCTGGCTCAAAGGGGTTATCCCAATCAAAAACCTCATCAGGGTACTCAATTGCTGGCACTGCAGCAGTGGTGTCATCCCAGTTGAGACTACCCTTCTCCAACATTTGCACACGAAGCGAACAAGGATTGATTTGAGGGCATCGATTGATTGTAAATAAGTGGAATTAAAATGATGTGCAATACAAACACAAAGTGTATATATTAAGCGGAGTACATATAGTCATCAAATGTATAGACAGCAGGTAGATTATATGATGTGATGATATAGAGCAAGCTTGCCTTGTACTATCTAAAGCGAAGGCCACAGAGGCATTGGTACACCTCTTCCCTGTCTTTGCCTTTTAGCGAGGGTGCAATCTGAACGTAGATGGGACGCTTGCACGACAAGAGCTCCTAACCGCAATGGAGAGAGCTCCTGCTCATCGATGTCATCTTCGGTCGAGAAGATGAACTCCTCCTCCCATTCTTGCCCCCTTGCTCCTCTTGGACCTAGGGTCGAGTATCGCTATCGTCGTCCATCAGCATCTCATCCGTTGTGTCGTCGGAGGATGAGCCAAGACCAAGAGGATGAGGAGATGGGCCACCGATGGTCCTGCACCTCTTGTCCCCCATCCACATCGCTGAGCTGCTTCGTCTCTCATGGTCGATGACGGCGCCGCTGGGCACCACAACAGATCAGACAATGGGGGGCATCATCTCAAACAACCAACGATGAAACCCTAATCTCGATCTCAAAGAACTGATGATGAAACCCTAGTCTCCAACCACTAGCAATGATACATGAGAGGGAATAACTCACCTTTCTTCACGATTCGGATGGGTGGATTTGTTTGGTGGGAACTGAAGTTGGTGGTTAGGTGGATCGATCTGGGCACAAGCCACATCGGTCAACGACGCCAAACAATCGCACGCGAGGTGGTTTATTCTCCCCCCATTCAAGGATCTCTACAAGGATGGCTTAAAGGTAATGGAGGAAACCTTATGTTCAAAGGCGTTGGTGCGAAGTGAGACATGGCGCCACTTTTTTCCGTGCAATGATTATGTGAGTTACTCCCTTTGTGGTCTCCTTTTCTATTTATGTTTAGTCATATGCACATGTCAGAATCATCCTGAATCTTGCTTCCCCCCTCCCCGTCACCTATCACCAACACCACAACCAACATGCTTTCAATGTTTGAAATCTTGGGGGTGATAGCCTGATAGGTGCCATCACATCTGTTACATAGAGAAATGCTATTGTTGACATGTTTTGAGTTTGGGGGATTGATTTGTCATTTGTCCCCTATTGGTACATGTTTATGGATTTTTTTAACTTAGATCTGCATTTGCAGCGATATCTGGAGCTTGGTTTACGATATGTCCCAAAAGCTGCTTTATCCTGTGAAATCAAACTAGAGGATTTTCTTGTCAAGATTCTGCATGGGGGTGCCCCTAGGATTCAAATGCTGCTTACCCAATGTACGTGTTTACATACCCATATCATCTATGCTTACCCATATCATGCGTAGTTGTTGTTTCAGTTTGCCCCAACTAATAATTGTATGGAACTAATGCAGTTAGGGTGTTTAACAAAGGTTGTTCTACTGAAACAGAAGAATGGGACAGAATTTGGGTTGATATTGATTCACTCATTGATCGGTGTTGCCAGGTCTGCGGCGTTGAACTATCAGAAATTTCAAAGAGGTTCTGCAAACATGTCCGCAACTGCAAACACGTTAAGGATGTCAAGAATTATCCAGATAATTGGAGCTTTGATGAAAAGGCATGTTATCTTTACCACCTCATATCAGGACTCGTTTGCTAGGCATGTCATGCGATCTAAAATCAATGAGGACTCTGGCCTCCAATGGCCGAAAGGGGATGATGGGTGTATTTTGCCCGTCATTGAAATGATTCTTGGCCTTAAGTGCAATAACAATGTAGATGCTGAATGGAGATGGTACTGCAAGTACAACACAAAAGAAACGTATGATTCTATGCAAGTCTTCAGAAATCATCACAAACACTTTTATGATCTTCCTAGTTACATGAAGGTGTTGTTCTGGTCTTGTACATTATGTTCCTATCTTCCAACTGAAATGGTCCCTAGCTACCTCATTAAGTTAATTTGTCTCCTCGGCTACTCCCTAGCTACCTCATTAAGTTAATTTGTCTCCTCAGCTACTAAAACTAGTGGTAAATGTAGCTAATTTGGTATGTTTTTGAAATCCTATATGGGCAAACAAAAAGAAACGCTTTTGATAACCTAAAATGATATGTAAAAAGGTTTTGTATTCCTTTATTCAGTGGCAAAATTTTACATCTTTTTGCGTGCAGGGGATGCTCAGTGGCACCCGCAAGGGCTTAATCCGATGCATGGAAACCTGAGAGCCTAAAATATGGATAATATTGTATGAAGCAGTTGGTATGTCTATTATTTTCAATATTCAACCAAAATTTGTGATCAAATTGTTTATTGGTTGGCTGCAGTGGACCTAAATGTCATTTGCTGTGAGTGAATGGAGTGTGGTAATTGGATCCTATAAATGTACTAATTTGCCACACAAAAAAACTTTTTGTAGGGCCGGCTAGTCGCCAATTGGATGGATAGACAACCATGGGAGACCTTTGAGTTGAAAAATAAGGGTGCTACTCACCTCTGAGGTCTTTCTGGGATTTCTATGTGTACACTAAACTGGGAGATAAAATTTTGTAGGAGGTGTTACTAAGCTTGGGGATTTCAGAAAGTGATAACTCCATTAGTGGACATGTATATATATAGACACTCATATGAGCCATATGGGCCTGCAATAGATGGGTCTCAACAGGAGGCAACTTGACTGACATGTATTATTATTATTATCTTTTTGGAGATGGGACCCTAAGAAATAGTTGGCAACACTAGAGGATGCATGTGCTGTTGTTTCTGGAACATGCAGGTATTCACTATCTTACTAAACTGTAATAGTACCTCTGGAGCCGAAGATTAGAGCCAGGAAGCTCTCTTCTTGCTTGTAGTTCTCTCAGTCTTATGCTGGATGTAATACTGATGTTAAGTTTCAGGTTGTTAGTGGGGGCTTCTGTTGTTTTGGGGTAGGCCTTTTGGTGGGGTCTAGAGTACTGGGCGCGGGCAGCCTTGTTCTGTTTTTGGCTCTCTTTTCTTTGTATCTGTGCTCGAAACTTGAATGTCTTCCCTAAAAAACAAATGGGGTTCCCCGGTTAAAAAAAAATCACTATCTGCCTAAACTGTAATGTTTTGTTGGAATTTCTGTAGTACCCTTCGGGACTTAGCTATTGTTTTTAGTTTTTCCACAATCTGTTGTGAATGAATGGAAGGGTAGAAGAGCTCCTTCCTGGCGCCATATATTTCTGTGATTCAGCAATTGGTTGGTGGAATCATTCAGCAATCGGCAGTGGAACCCTGTTGGCCGCGGGTTCAAACAGTCAGCTACTCATGATTCGAGCCATTCATTATATACCGATCTGAATTCTTGATGGCATTGTCATGGAAAAACCAAGCTTAGCTTCTTCCTACACGAAACAAACACCGACACACAACAAAGCATATCGTTTTGCACACGACAGGAAATCAAAAGGGAATTACCGTGTAGGTGTAGAGGCGAATCACTTGGCCTCGCGCGTCGCTGCAGCCGGAGACCATCCATCTTTGTTTAATTTGATGACTTGACTCCCGGCTCTGATGATCTGATCTGCAACTGACAACGAGAAATGCAAGAAGCAGCAGTGAGCCGAAGACGCGATTACCCGTCCAGGAATCAACAACGGCAGGAGCCAGTGGATCTGAGCTAGGTAAGGAGGATGGGTGGTGGAGCAGAGCCGGAGGATGATCATCAAAAGCATTGTCGATCTCGCAACAGCCTAAAACAAATCTGCTACTCCAATGACAACATCATATGCTGGGGATGACGGTACAGTACTGACTACTGAGAAGATGCTTGCTTACCAACTTCAGAAACCTGCTCACTTTGCTTGGTGACCTTCATCCTGATCATCTAGTCCCTGGGATTATATACTAGAGTACGTAAAGGGTTGGAGCCTTCTTTTTTTATTTCTTTAATAGATATTCGGCCTGTTCGTTTCGCTGGTTTATTGTGCTGAAAGCACTGTTCGCTGGTTTGTTGTGAGAGAAAAACACTGCTGGATGGCTGCTGATTCTGCTGATAAGTCCAAACGAACAGGGCGAATCGAGGGCTGGAGCCTTCTTGAGGCGGTGCGTAAGCTTTTGCAATGATTGCTGTGCAAGCTGAAATGATGATATGGTCCCTTCCATATCCTTGAAAAGTTATATCAAGAATCTCTTGCATATACTGAATTTTTTTTCCCAATGATTCATATATTGACCCTCACAATGTTCAGAAAAGAATATTATGACACATGCGAACGATACGTAGATTTCAGAAAACTGACAACTGAGATGATTCAGTACATTTTCAAGGATGCATGCAGTTTGTTGGAAATGCAAATTTGTCGATTGTGTGACTGTCTATTTATTTGTTGTTGTTTGTTTGTATTTGAAAATCCATGAATCGAAAGGTTGGTTGCCTGCTCACAATGTTCTGAATTCTGATTCATGTAGCATGAGTTCCACCTCCCTCGAGCAAAAGCTGAACTTCAAAAACATGCGGTCTGTTCGAGGTTAGCTTCAGCATGTGTAACCACCCTCTAGAACACGGGTCTTAATTTGCCGCTTCACCAAGTCTATCTAACAAAAGAAATATCAACTACTACTACTACTATACCTTAGCAATTGTGCGTCAACCGTGCGCAAAATTTAACCACATTCAGAAAACTACTATTGTTGTCAGACATCGAGATACATACATACATACATACATACATACATACATACATACATACATACATACATACATACATACATACATACATACATACATACATACATACATACATACATACATACATACATACATACATACATCTAGCTACAATACAACCGTGCGCAAAATTTAACCACTGTGGTAGCAGCTAGAGCTATCCACTCATCGAGATACATGCATACATCTAGCTACAATACAATTGCTGTTGGCTTTGGTACGCATCAGGGAACTCAACTCAACTGAAAAGCCAGCGCCAACACGTAGTATTCGACTCCGGCCCATACGCCTCAGCTCGTCCTGGCCCATCAACAAACCCCGCTGCTCTCGTCTCGTCGGCCCGCCCAGCTCCCTCGCGCCCCACCCTGCTGGCCCACCGCTGCGGAGCACGCCAAACGCCCCGCCCCCCGATTCCAATCTCGCCGCCGCCGAGTTGCCGTCCCGGCGCTCCGTTTCGCACCGCACCGCCTGTCCTTCGCTGCCTCTGCCCCTGGAGCCGCCTCGATCCGGAATCGCCCGCGTTGGAGTTGGGGAAAGACACCTCTCCCTCTCCGTCCCCCCCGCCTCCGCTAGCACCAGTTGGCGCTGGAACTGGGTATGCGTCTTTGAGTCTTCTGCTTTGCAAATTCGTGCCTGCTGCCTGTGATGGACGAAAACGTAATCATCATCATTATTCGTTATATAAACGGATATTGCTATGCCACTTCATCATGCTTCAGATAGAGACCTGACCTGCTAGGCATATCTGCTACTAATCCAAGCATATTTATTCTAGTTATTATGAGAAATACAAACTATATTTCAACAGCTACCGAAACATCACTGTTCTAGTGTCTAGATGATACTGATTGGTCACTATTACTTCAACACTGATTGTCAACTATGAGTTTATGACATCTTCAGTAGTACTGCAACAACAAATTAAAACGGCAAGGAACAACACCGTTTCCAGTTAAGCTCTGTGCAATGCAGGTACCACAGACGTTTTTCGGGTCCGGTCCAATGTTCCCGTCACATCAGCACATTATATATAATACTAATAGTTTCCTTCCCCTTTCGATGCTCATGGCAATGGCATCACTAATATATATTTGTTCAAGTCTGTGTAGGAGATCGATCCTGATACCTCTCATAACAGGCTGCCTCTATTTATTTGACTTTTCAAAGAGATATTAATATGGCTCTATTGGCTAAAGGGTTACTACACCATGTGTGATGTTAATATTTGGCTCCTACTTCTGTGCCTGATGCTTTCTCCCCCAAATTGTTTTTTCAACTGTAGGAGTATTCCTATGGAGACGATCTCATCCTGTCCCATCTGCAATATACAAGTTCTCACGGTTGAGCTGAAATGGTAATGGCAGATTCTTCTCCATGCTTCTGCAATTGAGTGTCTCCTCTCTTCTTTTTTTTCTCCCCTGGCATTATACACAACATACCACTATCTTATGCAATGTTTGCCATAATCATTTGTAGGCATGCCAATAGCCACTTTGATGATGATCAACTCCAAAGGGACATGGAATTAGCACATCAGATGGCAGTTGCTGAATCAAGTACAGATACCATGGTAATAATCTCGCTTTGCCTTTTTTCTCTCACATTGTTTTAATAATAGTAGCTGTAGATCATGGTTCATTTCAATAATTGAAAGGTTTTCTCTGCATAGCACTTGCTGAATCTAGTAAAGATACCATGGAAATATCTGCTCACAAGTTTCTCTCTTTCGTAAGAATAATAATATAGGCATGGATCATTATTCATTTCTGTAGTACAGTTTCTGTGTGTGGGGTAGGGGCGCCTTACAGTGTTTACATGTATTGTTTGAAAGATGCACATACTTGCCTTCCGGTGCTGTTGCTGTTAAAACCTTCATCAGAGATATGCTTAGACTTGATCATAAAGTGAAATACTGTTCTAGTTGTCCTGGTTTGTGATCCACTAGTCCAGGAACGCCTTGGTGCTTGATGTTTTGCATTCCTCGTTTTGGCAGGGTTATAATTCAGCTCATCTTTTTTGCAGAATGACCCAAACCGTTATAGTGGATCATTCACTAGTGACTCTAATACTCTAGGGGCCGCATCGAGTCATAGTGGATACTCCAGCCATTTCAATGAGCTATTGAACAAACAAATCTCTTGCTTGGTCGGAGCACAAATTCGAAGCAAAGTTCAAGAAGTGGAAGGCGGTATTATGAGCTTGTTGAGGAGCTGCTTGGAGTCAGAAGGTTGTTCGTCGACAAGTATGATATCATGCTATATTGACCATCATCAGAGTTTTTCATCAGAAGATAAGGGATGGTGATGTGGATGGAGAAATATTCAGATGATGAGCTCTCATCTATTGAAGCAAAGACCAGAAGCTAGAGAAGTATTATTTGGTGGTTCTGGATTTGTTCCTGACATCCCTTCACTCCAGAGGTGGCATGAGATTGCTTGGGATAAAAATTTTGATACAATTGGCTCCAGCCACTTTCATGACAAAGTTTATGGTGCCAAGAAGTGGATAGGGACTACAGAATGTGCTACCCTCTTCCGCTCGTTTGGCCTCCGTGCAAGGATTGTAGATTTTGATAGCACATAATCATTTGACCTCCAAAGTAAGAACAGAAGCCGTGCAGCGAGTCAAGTACGAGGACCCATGGACAAGTTCTTAATAAAAAATAACTCTCCTAAATCATCATCTGAACTTTGTCGAGAGGATGCTGAAAGTATGAGAGGCCAACAGGCCCTTGTTGACTGGGTTTGGAACTACTTTGCAAGTGATTCACTCTGATAGATTAGCCACACAGCGTGTCACTGTCAGCAATAAAACGTAAGATCTTCTATGTCTCCCTTTTGAGAAATGTTCTATCCCATAATCTGAAATGTTTACAGTATGTGGAAATAACTTTGTTATAGACTATAAAGAGGTGCCATTTACAGCCCATTGTAAATGGGTCGTCGTGGATCTCAAGAACAATACACCCTTTTGATTTTAGATCCTTTTTTTTTTTGAAGAGAACAACAGCAGGGGAAGCCCCCACTGTTAGGATTTTTTATTAAACCAAAAGGAACCAACTGTACAAAAGAGACACAACAAAAAAACAGCAGCAAAGAAGGAAACAGGGAGCCTGAGGAAGGCTGGGCCAAACTATGTACACAAATCTATCCAAGAAAGGAAGAGAGCGCGCTTGTTTTCAGAGATCCTGTGAGCTTGTAGGCGAGCTTCATCAATGAAACCTGTTTTCCAAGCAACGAAGGATGGTTGGCCTCTACTAAAAATGAAGTTGTTTCTTTGCTTCCAAATTTGCCAAGCACCGATGGTAAAAGCTTCCATGAAAAAAGGGTTTGAGAACCCCTCCTTTGCTTCCAACAGCATATGAAAGAAATCCATCGCAAGGTTCCACTGAACACCAAGGTGCTGCCAACAAGCCTGACTAAAAGGGCATGTGAAGAAGAGATGAAGAGCTGTTTCTTCGACATTCTGATTGCATAAGACACAATTATAGTTGTTTCCTTCAAGCTTGTGCTTCTTCCTCTTGAGAATATTCCTGGTATTGAGTCTGTCCATCAGCAATAACCAGGTGAACACCCTAAGCTTGTTGCAGCATTTGGACTGCCAAATCCATAGGAAAGGAGCAGGAGGGGACACATGCTTGTATGGGAAATTGTAGAACTTAGAAGAAGAGTATGTACTACTTCCCCACATGTAATGCCAAGAGTCCTTTGAATCTTCCTGTACTTGAATGTTTTCTATGAGTTCCTGGAGCTGTAAGTATTCCTGATAAGCTTGTTCAGATAGAGGTAAGTGGAATTGAGAATCCAGCGTGTTACTTGTAAGAAACTTTGCAACTGAGATGTTTTTGTTTTTTGCATATGAATATAATCTGGGAAATTTATCCTGTAGCAAGTTGTTGTTCCAGACATCAGACCAAAAAAGAATAGTGGAGCCATTTCCAAGTGTACAGCTTGAAATACCTCTAAATAAGTCACAAAGCTTCAGTATGTCTCTCCACCAAAAGGAGCCTTTATCAGTTGATGCATGTGGTATTTGCCCATTTGAGTAGTAAGAGCTCCAAACAAGTTTAACCCAAGGGACATCTTTCTGATTATAGAATTTATCAAGATGTTTGAGAAGCAGGGCTGAGTTTTGACTTTTAAGGTTGATGATCCCAAGACCTCCTTTCTTCTTTGGCTTACAACACTTTTTCCATGCTACTAAAGGTTTCATTTTAGCATTACTATCAGAACCTCTCCACAAGCAGTGCCTTCTTGCCCTATCGATGTATTCCAAGACCGCAGCTGGAACATGTAGTGAGCACATAGCATAGGTGGGAAGGGATGACAATACAGAGTTTACTAATTGAAGCCTTCCTGCATGTGTAAGAAAATTAGATGTTGCTGTGAGCCTTCTTTCTGTTCTATTCATGAGTGGAGCATAGTGCTCAACTCTTGGCTTTGTGGTACCCATTGGCAGCCCCAAATAGGTAAAAGGAAGGGACTGAATTTTACAGCCAAAAACACCTGCAAGCATTTGGGCCTTTTCATTCGTCATGTTGAGGGGGACGAGGCAGGACTTTGCATAATTGACTCTTAGCCCTGTGGACTGGGAGAAAGACTCAAGTAACCCCTTCAAAGTGAACAGTTCTCTCTGTGAAGCCTTCATGATTAAAATTGTGTCATCTGCGTATTGGATTATTGGGTAGTCAGCTCCCTCATGAGAAGGTATGGGCAGTTCAAACAAACCTTGATTATGTGCTTTATTAACTATACATTGCAGTAGGTCGGCAGCCATGACAAAAAGCAGTGGAGAAAGAGGGTCTCCTTGCCTTACTCCACGCTTGCACTGGAATTGTTTGCCAGGTACTCCATTAAGAAGAATAGAAGAGGAACCTGTGCCTATGATCGTTTGTGTCCATTGTCTCCATTTGTCATCAAATCCCAAGTGTTTCGTCATCTCCAGAATGGTGTTATGCTCCACAGTGTCAAATGCCTTGGTGAAGTCCAATTTTAGAACAACAATCTCTTTTCTTGAATGTTGGCACTGATAAATATACTCGTACATCCAAGCCAAGCAATCTTGAATTGTTCTAGATTTAATAAAACCATACTGGTTTGTATGTATCAAAGAGAGGATAACTGATTGCACCTTATCTGCCATCAACTTAGTGATTATTTTTAGCACACAATTCAGCAAATAAATTGGCCTAAAATCATTTACTCCTGTGGGGTTGTTGACCTTGGGGACTAAGGTAATGAAGGAGCTATTAATGGCCTGAAGGTCCAGATCACCATTAAAAAAATCAAAACAAAGAGTATAGAAGTTTTCTTTTATTATATGCCAACAAGTTTTGATGAAAAAACCATTGAATCCATCAGGTCCAGGGGTACTGAACATCTGATGTCTAACTCAGCATGCATGTATGTTTAACCCTATAGAAAATCTTGAGGCCCCTTTGCTTCTCATGTGAACGGACTCTTATGGTATTGATTGAGAAAGCAGCAGCTTAGATTTCAAAAGCACCTGCCCACATTCGTTGTAACAAGTCGTTGTTTTGATGTGCTGCAACATATTGTGGAGTATAATTTCTTTGCTTTGGTTCCTTATTTTGTATGCATAGTCCATTTTGAAACTTCTAGAGTAAACTTTGAATTGCTGTTTCTCTATCAGTATGCTATTCAAATGTTTTCCCTTAATGCCACAGAGAACTGCAGATCTAGAAAGGTCTCTAAGAAGCAAAAAAAAGGATGGCAGCGTCTGGTGAAAAGAGGTGTCCACAAGCTCAGGAAGCCACAGTATCAGGTACATGTACATCAAATGGCCCAAAGTACATGAAATTAAGAAGGCTTACATGAATTTGTACATTTATATAATACAATTATCTGGTGTACATGTCATGTTATCAGTTGTGTTATGTGGATCCTGGACTTGCTAGTTCAGAAGAGATGGAGCAACTGAAGCCTATTGATAGTATACTAGTCAGGTTTTAGGTTCCTGGTAAGTATGAAAACTAACCCTGTCTTTCTTTGTTTATATAATAACATTAATGACGCACTGGGTAATTTAGATCACTGCTCATCTTGTTATCATTGTTCAGATATGCAACAAAAACAAAATGAACAATTCAATTATGAGAAATTGTGGCTAACTAATTATTGGTTTTCATACCACTGTTTTATTGATGCCTTCATCAGTTACTTTGACCTAGCTCAACGCTGTATTTGTGCTGTATTACCTTGATGTTCTGAAGCATGTTTCTCTGAATTTCTTAATGGTTCAACAGAAAACAGGATGAGGATGATATGTGTTTTGCACACAGGGCACTCTTCCCTGGTTGAAGAAACAAGAACATCTAATCCATTGTCAAACTGTGCGCTGTACGAATGGCACAGAAGGATAGCCCTGCAGAAAGTATGGTATATTTTTCCCCCTGTGTATGTATGTTTCGAAGAAATACATGAAAATTCTTTAAGTCTTAGTCGACGTTTGTTCAGCATCTTGAATATTTCACAGTTGACACTACCCTCTCTCATGCCTTTTTTAATAAGAAAATTAAATGCATTTCAAGACATAAATGGCAATCTAATATTCAGTCTGGTCCTAACAATACATGCTTGACTCATGCGAAATGCTAGGTCAAGCTTGCTGCTTAACTGTTGTTTGCAGAATCTTTGACACGTCCTGACTGATTATGATTGCAGACAATCTGCTGTTGTTTGGAGGACCTTTGAAGAATCATGACTGCTTTCATACTGAACCTGCCAGTTGATGGTGGTTGCATCTGAATCTGTGGTGTAAGTAAATGAAAAAGAACTTGATGTTGCTGTCAAGTTACTAGAGCCTAGTACAGTCACTTGCGTTCAAGTGGAGAATCAAGTATTTCTGGATATAACATCCTGCGGCAAATCTTTTGTTATGCATCTGATGCCGCGCACTCAGTTCAGTTGACTAGAATGTTGACTCAAGGATTGTATTCTGCATGGAATCTGGAAATGGTTGAAGGTGCTTTCAGTTACAGCAGGATCAGGTTCCTAAAGCAAGCAGATCTCTATGAAAGTTGTCAGCTCATCGGATATCATATGATAGATTATCATCGAATTTTGTAGGTTGTGTATTCCTAAAACATTGCAGAATTTTGGATAGTGTTCCTTGATAAACTGCGCTTCAATTGGATTGGACGAAACTTTAACATAGGAACCCATGAAGGTGGTTTGAGGGGGGCGCCTATCTGTTGTGTCATGCGTCAGACATGAAAGTGTTTGTGTTTGAATGCTACGTGCAGCTGTTACCGGTAATTGCACTCTCTTGTTGCTTGTTGAGCCATTCCAAGAACAAGAGTTATTGCACGTCAGAGTACACACTTGTTGGTCGTGGGGTTTTTTTTTTCCGCCCAAGGAATACGATTACTCCAGATTATATAGATTTAAGTAATCCCCGCTAGTTATGACCGGTCAACAGCATGATAAGACAGTAGCAAAGTAATAGTTGTCAACTATTGTCATTATTCTTTGAAAAGGATTTTGTCAGTATTTATTGTTGAGCACGGCATGCGAATTGATTTTGTTTTTTAGCACGGCTCTCTAGACCAGGTGCTGGCTGCTACGGTTGCAAGGGTCAGCGGAAATCAAATTGCAGATAATCATGTTTAATGACATATTATACTTATATATAGTTAATTATATACTTTCCTGATTTGACCCATAATATAATAATAATAAGAAAATGAAAAAAAGCAAAGAAAAGAAGAGAGAGTCACCCTATTTGCTCTTGCTCCGGCGCGGGCCCACCCACCAGTGGTAGAACAAAGTGAGGGTGACGTGTAAGGCACAGGCAGCCGCACGAACACGCACGCACGTTCTCCGTTCTCCCACACAACATAAAAGCAGCAGAGGAAGGGGTTCCATCCAAAACCGAAATCCAAATCAAAGTTCCAATCCAACCTCTCTCTCTGCTCTGCTCTTCCTCCGTCGCTCGCTCGAATCTTCCTCTGCCCGCACGCCTCGCAGCGCAGGGCCGGGCCGGGCCCCACCGCTCCACCGCCCGCGCCAGCCAATGTCAGGCGACGGCGACGCGCGCGGCCTCGAGGCGGCGGCGGCCGCCGCGGCCGAGGCAGCGCGGGAGCTGCGGGAGGCGGCCGCGGCCCTCGTCGCTAGCCGCGCCGCCGAGGAGGACGCGCTACGCCGCCGCGCCGTGGCGCTCGACGCCGACGTCCGCCGCCTCCAGGGCGAGCTCCACGCCCTCGACCCTTCCACGCTCGACAAGGTCCTCCTCGCCTCGCCTTCTCTTCCTCCACCTCTCCTCCTGCCAGGCTCTGCCTCCTTCAGGTCTGATGAGAGCGCGGTTCCTCCTCCCGTATCTCAGATCGCGATTCGCTTGCCGACCCGGATTGATTGCTGCTTTAAGGATGCCCCTGCGGCGGGGATTTCATCAAAACTTGCGCCGCGATCCCATCCTTTGCTCCCCATCTCTCCGTCTCATGCATGGGGCGTGGCATGGAGATGCCCGACTGCTGGATTAATTAGATTGCCTTGTTTTGTCCGCATTTTTTATGATTGTTCGACCTGGAATGGTTACGCCCCCACTACTGTGCCGGATGTTCCAGGATAAGGTTCCATCCAATTCTGCCAGCTTGTCGTCTGTCTGTGTCTCACAAGCTATGAGAAAATCTGTTAATAACACGACTTGTATAGATGCCAGCCTGAAATCCGAATTCAACCTAATTAATCAAATGGTTGTGCACACGCTGGCTTTGGTTCTTCGTTCGTTTTTGGTTTGGAAGTTTGCATGGCTTTGGATCATGCAAGTTGTTACATGTAGTGCAGGACAGTTAGATTATATGAACGCATTGGCCTAAGGACATTCTTGTGTGCTACTGAAACATCACATCTTGTAAAACTCTAAGCATCTTCTTATGGATTAGCGCCCTGCACATCCTTGCAAGCACAATAGGCTTAAAATGACCTAAAGGGGCCATCTGCTCTTGTTCGAAATGTGACATTTCAGATTTATACTTGATGCAGGTCGAGGAGGAACTGGAGCGTGCCAGGGTCGCAATCACGGATAGTGATGTGGCCTCGTTTCTTCCCAGCAAGAAAAATGGTTAGATATGTTCTCTTTCCTATATAATACCCTACCCCGTTTTGCTCTGGGTTCAAGTTTAATTGTCATCAATGTATCGTGATTTGTTAATTTTGATGTACTATCGTGTGAACATGCAGGGAAGTTTCTTAAGACGTTTCTAGGCCCTGTGAATGTGCGGGTGGCGAGGAAGGAAGATAAGCTCAAAATCAAGGATGAGTATAACAATTATAGGGTATGCTTAAGATACTTCTTCAATGTCGTTCGGATCGGAAAGACTTTTTTGTTTTGGGGGGGGGGGGGGGGGGGGGGGGGGGGTGTTCAGATATGGTATCAAGAACTGAAAGCGCAGTGTTGTGATTTGTCAGCTTAAACTTTTCACCTTTTATAGTGGTAACTTATTGGTTCCAATGATAGTAAGCATTATGATGGAACTTGTATAATATATGTCACCTTTAATCTGCCACTGAGTACAAAATTTTAGGAGGAACTGAAATCATCAGGGTAAAACATGACTAATTCAGTAAGTTCTTCTAATGAAACATCTAGCCTGTTTTGTGTGATGCAATTATATTTTATAAACCTCTAGCTAGTACAGAAACACTAATACTGGGCTCTATGCTGGTAAATGCATTGTGATGTTGTGTAAAAAATATACTTTTGGGATTTTGAATCCAAGTAATCCTTAGATCTTTGGGCTGAACTGATATTTCATCTTGTAAACTATAAGGACGCCTCACACCAACAGTGTTGATGTTTTAACCTGTTCTATTGGCAGGATAGGACTGCCTATAAGTTTCTGTTGTTTCCATCTATCCTCCTCCTACTGAGATGGTGGATATGGGATGGATGCCTTCCGGCACTGGCTGTTCAAATTTATCAGGTGTTTTGTCAATACTGTGATACTCCTTGAATATTTTCGCTGTGCTGATCACTGCATTGTCCAACAAGAACTATCTAAATAATGTCTTGCTGCTTCTCAGGCTTGGCTACTATACCTGTACACAAGCTTTGCTTTGCGTGAAAATGTATTAATTGCAAATGGAAGTGACATTCGTCCATGGTAAGGGATCATCACTCCCAAAGTTTCACTGCTTAAGATATTTAATTTTTTAACTGCAGCATTTAAGGTTAGTTGCAAATGTCCATTTATAAAAACATAACTGGTTAAATGTTTCTCAATTTAAATAATTTGTTGACCGTGTTTAGTTATTCTCTGGTTAAATTTCTTTTCCAATGCATGCTTTCTCTATCATGATTCGCTGCTACATTTCAGGTGGATATATCACCACTATCTAGCAATGCTGATGGCTCTTATTAGCCTTACATGGGAGATAAAGGGGCAACCTGATTGTTCTAGCAAGCAGGTATATGCTCTCTTTTTTTTTCTGGGAAGAAGCACTGATGCAGGCATCGCTTGGGAAATTTCCTAATGTTGCACTCAAACAATAATCTTTTTGCAGAGGGGGGTGCAACTTTTCTTGCGTTGGGCAATCATGCAAGGCATTGCAATGCATCTACAGAATAGATACCAGCGCCAAAGATTGCGTACTCGAATAGCTCTAGGAAAGGTAAGGTCTTGTTTGAATTTAAGAAACTAACCTCCCTCTGTGGCATTGGAAACTTATAATTTCAATACATAGAATAAGCATATCTCACATGAGTATTCCAAACATGATCCTAACTAGAATTACAAAAAGGTCCTTGTATATGATGAAACATTTTTTCAAACCAAGGAACATTCTCCATTTCCATTAGCGTCATAGTCGAAATTTGTATATGATGAAACTAGATGCATGGAGATCTTGACTAGGTGCTTACAAAGAACAACTCAAGATAATCAATGTTTCTCTGATTTAGTACTCTCAAAAAGAAACAGTCATTGAATTTATCTTAAAAGAAATCTTGTGGGCAGAGCTTATTGGTAGAATGTGAACCTGTGAATCAGTATTGTGTAACATCATTATCTAATACTTTTTAAGGTTAACCTAACTTCTCTCCCAATTAACTCCTTGCAGGCTAAAAGAATGGATGTCGTCGCTGGAGAAACAGCTGGTGTGGAGGGGCAGCTGTTGCTGCTATATCCTGTGCTTTTCATATTACAGGTATGTTGTCTGCACAATGCGAATTATGGCAGGTTCTGTTTTTTTCTCTTGAACTGAGTTGCCACTCATCTTGAACCCTCCAGAATAGGTTGTTGGTCCTTCATGCATAATTCCTGTCTAATTGGACTAATATCATTTGTTTGCTGCACTGACGCACCTGGTCCTGATGCTCCATGTTTTCAGGGTTTTGAAGCATATGTTGGAGTTTTGCTTCTTCAGACAGCTTTGCATGGGCTTGCCTCCGAATGGCAGGCAAGAATGATTTTAACAGTTTCACTATTTACAGTTGAATGTCAGATAGGATTAGATTGTCTAGGCCCTTGATTGAATTTATTGCTGTCTGGAATTTATTGCCTTTCCCAAAATTTGAAATTCTGGGTGGTGGTGGAGGGATATAGGTCAAACTGTCTTCCCAATATAGATCTTGACATGCCACTTGGCACTTGTTCTGAACTGAAATTTACACCGCATTTTCGTTTTTTACCAGGTTGTAGTCTGCGGGATCTTGCTGGTGGTTATGGCAGTCGGCAACTTTGTCAACACTATGGAGACACTACTACTGAAACTGAGGTTCAAAGCAAAGATGAAGAGAGCAAAGAACAGACAGGATCGCCCACATCAAAATTGACAGGCAGGCATCGTAGTTCCTGTAACCATCGGTTTGTAAATCCTTTGACATTGAAAATTGACAGAGCAAAGCTGACACCATCGGTTTGTAAATCCTTTGACCTGTATTAACATTTTTGCCTGCTTGTAATTCTCTGTTTTGGTAATTGGCCCTGTAACATTGAAGTTGATATTCCACACAACACGATGGATGAAACAATATTTCCTCTTCCCAAGATGAAAACTGTGAGTTTGCGCTGTGCTATGCTTCTTCTGTTTAAAATATTTGGGTCCTGAAATAGGATAATAATGTGTCTAAAGTTGTGAATAGACAGGGGGGGCTCCATATAAATGGAGCACAGCGATAAGGTTTGATGTTGTCATGTACGTACTTGTCATACAGAGATTGGTGTGAATGATTAGCATCATTTCAGTCTTGTGCTGCGACTACTGGTGCAGAACTGCAGCAGAGTACTGCTGGCACTCGCATGAGGTGGCAAGCAATTTTGGTGCAGAAACTAGTTGAACATTAGATTTATTTAACTATGACTGTTTTCTGGACATTAACATTATCCCATGAGCATGTACCCAGTGCTAACGATCAATCCTTGTTCCAGCTGCATCTTGCGAGTCCAAAACAAATATATTGGTGGTACCGTGCTAGTAGGAGTATTCTTCAAGCTTTTGTTTTGGATGGTGTGGTCCAGGAAACTCTCCCGTCATCTGACAGCCCGCGCTAAATTACCAAAAACATGCGCAGGACCAGTGTTGGAGATTCCACTCCGGCTAACACGCGCAGCAAATCTTTCCAACAATCATAAGTGTGTAGTATGTATGCTGCAAATATGAGCTGGCTGGTCCTCCAAAAACTGCCGCTGCCTTCGACCACAACCTGAATGATGAGCCTGCTTCTCTTGCTCCCTTGCCTCTGGCTGCGCATCATCACTCAATCATTGAGGTAGCTACTAGATTCCTTAGCATCCTACTAGATTCCTAGGGTGGTTAGATGAAAAAAATTTAGAACTTGGCTACCGTAGTACTTTCGTTTGTATTTGATAATTAGTATCTAACCGTAAACTAATTTAGCTCAAAACATTCGTCTCATGATTTACAACTAAACTGTGCAATTAGTTATTTTTTATCTATATTTAATGCTCCATGCATATATCAAAGATTCGATGTGATGGAGAGAGTGTGTAAAAATTTAGAATTTAGGCCCTGTTCATCCGGCTTATAATCCGTACTTTTCAGCTTATTTTTTGAGTCGGAACAGTATTTTTCTCTCCTAACAAATCAGCGCGGCGGGGCCTTAGAAACCATCTAAGCAAGGCCCTAGTGAGTAGTGAGTTTGTATGCCGCGGCGGAGCTGCTGGGCCAAGCAAACTTTAGAACCCCGTCCCGTTCCGTTTGGTTTGGGACAGCTATTCACGCCTCCGGTCCCGACGGATTTTTCTCTTGAAGCCATTGGAGAGACGATGAAGCCATGTGTTTGGGACAACTCCACTTCTGGTATCGTAGCATGGAGCCGGAGCTAAAGAGTACCCTTCCAAATGGGTTCTTACAGTACTCTGTATGAAAGAAAATGCACGGTAAATCCATTCCATATTTACATTTCACTCGGATCAATCTCAAGTCCTCTCTTCCCCTCCACTCCAATGCACAATCCATTTCCTTACAATCCTACTACCCCTAACAAACATCAAGGACAACGAAAGGAAGAATTTACTTTCGCTACAAGAACACACACACATGACACACACACATCCAAGCTAAGACGTCTTAACTGCTCTAAACACGATGGAAGGAGCGATCGAATCGAAGAAATTAAAACGGAGAGTAAATAAATTCAAGAAAATCAAAATCATGTGAGCTCCAGCAGCTTGCTGAGCTGGATATGGTGGCCGTAGCCCGCCTTGGCGATGGACCTGGCCGCCTTCTCCGCGATGGCGGCGCGCACCTGCGCCATGGACGGCCGGAGCCCGGGCTGCGCCGCGACGCACTCCACGGCGAGCCTGGCCACGTCGTCGGCCTCCTCCTCGTCGTAGGCCCCGCCGTCCCCGTCGAGCCTGCCGTCCACAAGCCCCGCCACCCCGCGCGCCCGGACGCGCGGCAGGATCCGCGCCGTCAGGTTCTCACCGGAGCCGCCGGACGCGTCGCCGGCGGCCGCCGCTGGCAGGCCCGTGACGGCCTCGAGCAGGAGCACGCCGAAGCCGTAGACGTCGGACTTGCTGGACACGATGCCCGTCCGGAGGAAGAAAGGGTCGGCGTAGCCCGGCGACCCCACGGCCACGGCGCCCGCGCGCGCCGGCGCCACGGCCGCCGAGAAGCCCTCGCAGGCGGAGCCCAGGTCGCAGAGCCGCGCGCCGCCGCCGGTGGCGCTGCCGTCGAGGAGCACGTTGGACGCCGACACGTCGCCGTGCACCACCGCGGTGGAGGTGCCGCCGCCGTCGTGCAGGTGCTCCAGAGCGCACGCCACGTCGTGGAGGATGCGCATGCGCTGTGCCCACGACAGTAGCGGGGCGGCGGCCCCCGCCGCCGCGCCGTGGAGCGCGTCCGCCAGCGTGCCGCCGGCGAGGTACTCCAGCACCAGCGCGCCCTCTTCCTCTACAGTAACAGTCATTAGTTTACCCACTCCATGTCTCCATCTCCAGGGGTGATTACATTACGTGTTTTCACCGCGGAGTGAAAGTGGAAGTGAATTGAAAAAAAGAAAAAAAAACAGGCGACAGCGACGACAAGGGGTATTTAGATGTAAAAAATTTTGCAATATTGCTACCGTAGTATTTTCGTTTGTATTTAGTAATTAGTGTAAAAGGTTTGTCTCGTGATTTACAACCGAACTGTGTAATTATTTATTTCTTTTACCTATATTAAATGCTCCATGTATATGTCTAAAGATTAATGTGATAAAGAGAGTGTAAAAATTTAGAATTTTAAAAGGAAGTAAACAAGGGCCAAGCTGAAGAAGTGCAGTGGAGTGCAGGTTTGACGAGAGGAGGTGGGGAGTCGCCGTACAGAAATGAATGAATACGCGCCATAGCGGTGTAGCCGTTGCTCTCGACTCTCCACTCTCGTTAGGCGTTAGGTAGGTAGGGAGTAAAGTGATGTCACGCGCGCACTGCACCCTTTTTTTTATTTCTTTTTCAATTTGTAGTAATTTATCTGCATTATTTAGAGACTAAAGGCTGCTAAAGTCTAAGTTAATCAAAGCCCCTTCATTTCCTAAGGAAAAGTCTAAAGCTCCTTCATTTCTTGGTTGCTGCTCGCTACTTTGATAAAGAAATGTGTAAGCTTGACTTCAATCATGGCTTGTACTAAGTAAAGTGTAAACAAAGTCAATGCATGCCATATCAAATCCAAGTTACTAATAGCTTATTTCTCCTCTGATATAATTTGCCAACATTCATGTAAGCAAGTTTCATGTCAAAATAATCGGTACTATATGTTTACTTAAGGTGTATGAACTGGTAGGTGCTAGTCTCTCTCTATATCTATTATCTATCGATCTATAATAAAAATAAAAATAAAAATCGTAAAAGAATAAAGTTAAAACAAGCAACAGGGACAGTTGGTTTGGAGCAGAACAAAGTAGCGTACGCGTGGAGTGAAAGTGATCAATGATTTCTGTGTATGTACTATGTAGCGAGATGGACCCAAAAAAAAAAAGGAAGAAGTGATGAATAGTAGTGAGCAGCAAGGCGCGCACGCGTGAACTCACCGTGGTCGTCGGAGTAGGCGAGGAGCGCGACGATGTTGGGGTGTCGGAGGCGGCGGAGCAGGTCGAGCTCCTGCCGGAACGCGCGCAGGCGGCGCTCGCCGCCGCACCAGCGGTGCACCTTGACGGCGACGGGCGAGCCGTCCAGGAGCCTGGCGAGGTACACGGTGCTGGAGCCGCCGCGGCCCACCACGGCCGCCTCGTCGAAGCCGCCGGTCAGCGCCTCCACCTCCCGCCACGCCAGCCGCCGCGGCGCCTGCTGCTGCTGCGCCTCCTTCTTGACGGCTATTAATAACGCTTGCTGCTGCTTGGGCTTGGCCGTCGCTGCTGCTGGCTGTGGCTGACGATGACGTGGAGCTGCTGGTGCTGGTGCTCGCGCCTCCGGGTCGGCGTCGGCGGAGGGCCGACGTCGGAGGGACACGAGGCAGTGGCGGATGAGGAGGACGGCGATGGCGCCGGAGGCCAGCAGGAGGACGCAGAAGAAGAGCAAGGCGAGCGCCACGGCCACCTCCATGGCGCCCCCTCTCTCTCGCGGTAGGCTGCTCGCTGCTGTCAGAAGTCAGAAGCAGCTGCTGTGTGTTGCTTCAGTGTGGGGAAAGCAAGGCACGGCACAGCAAGGGGAGAGGTGAAGAAGCCCATGGTGTATATATAAATAATGGGGAAATTAAAATGGAAGGAGAAGTGGTGGCAAGTTAAAAGGCAGAGCTTGATACATATGCATCAGCTAACCTCATTCATTTGTGCTTGTGCTTAGCTGAGCTTGCTTCGCTCGCTCGCTGGCTCGGTAGTTGAAGAGGGCCACTTCAGAAATCAAACAACTGCTTAATTAATTGAAAAAAAGTCTATGTAACCCCAATTATCCAAGATCGACTACTTTACTCCCCAAACCATAAAACCAGATATTCTGTCCCCTGAACTTTCCAAAACCGTTCAAATAACCCCCAAGCAGTTTTCAATGGTGATTTTGCCACCGTGGCTGCTGACATGGACGACGATGTGACGATGGCCCACATGTCAGCCACCCCTCTCTCTTCTCTCTCCTCTTACTCCCGTCGGCGCCCCCTCCCCTCTCCCCTCCCCCACTCTCCCGTGCCTCCCTCTCAATCTCCCTCTCCCTCACCAACAGCCGATCTGGAGGAGCTCGCGGGCGCGGCGACTAGGCGACCCGACGGTGCGGCGGTCTGGCGGCGAGCGAGGTGGGCGCGGCCGAGGCTGAGGTAGCGGCACGGGCGTGGGTCCGGCTGAGGCGGCAGCGCGGGCGCGGGCTTGGCCAAGGCGGTGGTGCCTCCTCCCTCGAGCTCCTCCACCGGCGGCGCTAGCTCCTTCACCGTCGTCCCTCTCTGCGCCGCCACGACCGCTCGAGCTCGCCGGCAAAATTATTCGCCGCGGTTGCTCCACCTCTGCCCATTGCTCGCGTCTCTAGCTTCGCCTTGTCCTTGCGTCTCGTTTGAGCATGGTTACGCCGTCTCTTGTTGCTGGAGTCGTCCTCGACGCCGGTTCCTGTCGCCGCGGTTCGCCATGGCCGCCGCAATCTCCTCATCGTGGCCAGCTCTCTCCGGTGAACATCTCGCCTTCTCGTCTTTAGTTTTGGTTTCGTCCCGATTCCTTGTTGCCCATAGGCTTGTTCGTTTGGTCGCCAAAGCCCAGGACATGCCGGAATGCCGCCTCGACCACCGGTTCGCGCCGCCATCTCTGCCGTCAATGTCGATAGCCCTCTTCGCTTTGTCTCCACCTTAGCCGTGTAGTCGAGCAAGTCGCGGTGAGCTCTGCTGAGCTAACCCTAACCCTAACTAGGTCGTCCAAGCGCCGGAACGGCCATTACACTGTCGCGCCCCTGTAACGGCATGGGCATAGAGGACAAAGGAGAGGAGAGAAGAGAGAGAGGGGTGGCTGACTTGTGGGCCATCGCCACGTCGTCGTCTATGTCAGCAGCCACGGTGGCAAAACCACCATCTAAAACCGCTTGGGGGATTATTTGAACAGTTTTGGAAAGTTCAGGGGGCAGAATATCTGGTTTTATAGTTTAGGGATGAAGTAATCGACCCTGGATAGTTGGGGGTTTATGTAGACTTTTTTTCTTAATTAATTTGTGAAGTAGATACAAAAAGATTTGATTTTTACATGAAAGATTCAACTTTTGACCCTCAAAATATATATACTCGGTCAATTTTTTATAGCATCAGACGACAATCAAATCAAATCATATCAAAGGGACGGTTTTTCTGAGACAGGTGGCAGGTGCATAGAAATAGAATATATATTATATTATATTATTTTATTTTATTTTATTTTATTTTATACATAAGCCAATGGAATATATATAGATGCTTTGGAAACAGATAGAATTAAAGCTCTCGTTGACACATCTCAGCAGCAACAGAAGTATAGCTAGAGCAGAAATCCCAAATTATATTATATAATAATAACATCTATTAGTATAGTGATTAGTACTACTTGAGATTTTGATAGCCCTGTTCAGCGTGGACGGCGGAATATTATACACACTCTTAATTACTTCGATCCAGTCTAAGTATGAAGTGAACTCCCATGCATACAAATGCACGCTGTAGTACATTTGTACACGGTTAACGAACCTAAAAAAAATACTATGGGAGTGATCCGAGTAATAAAAAAGTTACTGTGGCGGTAGCACAAGTAACCACCTGGCACCTCACCTGTACATGTACTACACGATAGAATTTGCATGCAATGAATGAACGGTGGTTCCGATGCCTAATACAGGTTGTGAGTAATAATAAAGAATTAAGAGAGGGTACACTGTACAGTAATCAGGATGAGGAGTTATTAGCCGGCCTGAAGATTGTCTGAATGTGTATGACTACTGTTGTTTGGTTCAACAGCGTAACAACCGTGCTTGGCATTGGTAGATGCAGCACCAAAAAGAAAAAAGTAATGTGCACAAGCATTACTAAACACTATGTTAATAGTAGACACATAATAAGGCATGTTTGGATCACCTAGCTAGAACTAAAATTTATCTGTGGACTAACATTTAGTTGGGCTAAAGTGTAAGCGGCTAAAGTTTAGTCTGGTACTATTTGATACATGACTAAAAGCAAGTGTTTTTTTGACAAATTAAGACTCATGTGCACCTTTTAGTAAATACAAGTTCACATTTGCAAACTAATTAACCAATTAATTGCTAGCTGGGTTCTAAACACTTGTAGTCCATTTGTCTTGATAGTTAGGAGTAAAGTTTAGTCCATGATATCCAAACAAACTCTAATAGTAGAGAAATCTAAACACAAAGCTTTGCCTAACTTATATTAATAGTAGACAAGATATCAACAAATAACAAAACAAAAGTCCCACAAGCCACGCACCCCCTCAAAACAATGACACATACTACACTAGTTTATTAAAAACCAAACAATATTAATATAAACACAAACTAAATAGTAGTAGCATTAGCAATAGCGGTTGATGTTGCGATATGTGCAATTTTGCATTGGAAGCCAGGTACGTAGCATTCGTAAAAGTAGAAGCATACTCCGCGTATTGATGTGGGAATTCCGGATGAATTAGAATGAAATTCGACTAAATTACTTATATGAAGGAATAAACTATTATAAATTAATTGAAGTGGATGGCATGGCATACTAATAACAACAAGTAAATAGGACTGCTAAGGTGGATTGCTTGCATGTCGAGATAGAATGGCTAGTGAGGTTTAAGATTATAAGATATATAGAATAGATATAGGTATAGATAGATGTAGATACTGATAAATATAGATATAGATTTGATACCTATTAATTAGTTATAGTTAGGTGGTAAAGACAGTAAAATGAAGATATTAATCGTACTTACTATATCAGCAGTACAATATATAATAATTGTATTAACCAAGCAAGTACGTTTGTGTATGAATTATATTATTATTGTTGCATCAAATTAAAATGTTGTTGCTTGATTTTCTTCCCATGCAAAAAAAAGGGGGGGGGGGGGGGGGGGGGGGGGGGGGGGGGGTGGAGCGAGAGAACAGTGCGGCTTAAAGCCGTACCTATCGAGCTTCCTATATTGATGGAAGGAGCTGAGATGTGACATCGTCCTGTATATATTCGTGTTGGTTAGTTATTAGTTATCCAACGGATTTGCTAAGCTGGTACTACATGGACGATCAGGATCACATAGACCTCACATGTACAGCACGTACCAGTTGTAGAGCACGTAGTACCAGCAATATAATCAAAAGCCAATGCGTGCAGCAACGACTATTTGTAGCTAGGTACCCGGCCCATTTTTAATTTAAGACTAATATTTTAATAACAGTCCACCCTAAACTGAGTGTCTAGAACTAGTCACTTTGAGCCGCACTAGAGGCTCTGTCGCTATGGTCACACCATACGTATCAACGTGATTTGTTGGACACGTTGGCGTCGCCGTGACAAGTTACACTACGGTAAATTTGGCAAATTTTGATGAGGTCATGTATCCGCCTAACTCCAACAACCACATGAACCAGTTTATTTTCATATAGGAAGGAAAATTAGAAACCACGAGCAAAAAAAACCGCATTTCAAATGGAACCCAAGAGCATTGGGGTGAGGGTACCTAGCAAGCGTTGCTCCTGTGAGAGACATGAACTAAAATACTTACCACAATAAACAAATTAAATTAATTAGCTAACGACGACGTAGGGTACCTAACCTAGATCCTTTAACAGGTACGTACTCCCTCTGTCTCAAAATAGAAGTCGTTCTCGCTCGAGATATTACCATTTTAAATTTTGACCAATTATATATAAAAGAATATTAATATTTATAATACATAAGTACTATATTAAATAGATCATTGAATATACTTTCATAATAATAAACTTATTTGGAGATATAAATGTTGCACGAAATTTCTTCAAATCTAATCAAAATTAGGGAGTACCTCCAGTGGCTTGGATCATCTTTATTTTATTTGTCCGGAGGACGAACGAGATCTCACGTTCGTCATCAGTTGGCGTGTGTTCAGTGTTCACCAACCTGTGGACTGTGGCATGCAGTAGTGCGACTCTGGCGAAGTGGCGATCTACAGATGTTTGCACGCGGACAATGGAGTGCAGACAAATGATCCATCGATGAGATGAGAAAGAACGTCTGAAAGCATGCATGCGTGTTTAGACGACCCAGCTGCTAGCTTATAGGTAGTATTATTATTATTAGCTTATTGTCGGTGAGGTGAACAGTCGCCGTCTTTCTCTTGCTTTCATATTGATGATGATGAAGATTGACGACGACGATGAAAATGTCAGCAGGAAGCAACAACTAACTAATACTTGCAGGTTACTGCTCATCCCGATATTGACTTGCTTGGTTGATGACACCATGTGTACGTTATATATGCTCCATGTCCATGCATATGTCTGCTCAGCATCAGGATCTTGAACACACAGAATATATATATATATATATATATATATATATATATATATATATATATATATATATATATATATATATATATATATATATATATATATATATATATATAAAATCCCTCCTCGGTCCCCAAAAGAATAATAAAATTCTAAAATAGTGTCATGTTTTAGCATATCAAAAAAAAGTTTGATTAATTATAGATAAAAAAATGTAAATATTTATAATATCAAATAAATAACATTAGATTAATTGTGAAATGTATTTTCATAATAAATTGATTTAGAGCTATAAATATATATAAACACTATTTACTAGAAATTTAGTTAAACGCGAAGCACTCTAACTGCCATGCAACCTATATTTGTATCCTATTAGAGATAGAGGTAGTACGTACTTACATATTGTGCCTCTTTGGCAGGGCTCCAGCTCCGGCTCCTGCAGGTGCTGTACCGAACGACAGTTTGCAGAAGAGCTCCTCTGGCGGAGCACACGAAGAGCTGGAGCCCTTTTATGCAGCGGTAGGCGGAGCCACAAAATTAAGGTCTTGTTTAGATCCAAGGCTAAAGTTGAAATTTTTTCACTCTCTCCATCATATCAATTTTTGCACGCATGCATGAAGCATTAAATATAGATAAAAAATAATTAATTGCACAGTTTAGTTATAAATCACAAGACGAATTTTTTGAGCCTAGTTAGTCTATAATTAGACACTAATTATCAAATACAAATGAAAATGCTAAAGTTAGAAAAATTCTAACTTTTCACCGACCAAACCAGGCCCAAGCTTCTCCCGGCTTTGTCAGGGTGCGAAAGGACGCCGTGGTCCTCCTGGTTCGAGCGTCCGTCACACGGTCACAACGAGGCCGTGCCTGTACATAAAGAAAGAGGAGGACCTGCTAGCAAGAATAGAATAAAAGGAAGGGCCCCGATGTAAAAATACAAGAGAGAAAGAAAATAAAAATGACTCTAATAATTAAGAAATAGACAGGGTTCCCAATGAAAAAGCAACTGTTAGCTTCTAGAAATGTACCAAATCACCTTATACTTATAAAAATACGTAATAAATTACACAAATACCAAAAAAGAGTAAAACCAAATTTTCTAGGTTGGGTTTAACTAGATCTGCACCATAGTAAAATAATAAGTAGGGGCATTATAGACATTTATCATCTTTAACCCATTCTAGCAAAATAGGAGGAGTTATTTTACTAAACGTTTTTCAACACGGCTTCTGCTCCTCTAGAAAAGCCACTTCTTCGGAGGAGCCAGAGTCGAAGCCGTTTTTGAGGAGCCAGAGCCCTGCCAAACAGACCCATATACTTACTTGGATATGAGCAAAAGCTAGCAGTTGAGATTCACTAATCACTACCGAACCATTCGTAAGCAATGATGGTCGTTAGACTTGTTATGTAGTGTGACGCCATCCATGCATTATATTCCTACTGCTACTATATCATTGTCATCATATAAGTATATACCGACTACACTAGCTACCAGCTCCTGTGTACTATGTCGATCTGTTGCAACAGGATCAATAGAGTGCCCAATATTTTCGCAACAGATTCAATTCTAGTTGGTATGTACAATATTGCAGTATCTCAAAAAGAAATAATCTATGTTACGTTAATAAGGTGACAAAAGCTCTACGTACTAGTTGTTGCTATTGTATACATATAACTAAATACGCAACTACTGCTGCTTTGGATTATATATATCATGGCATGCATCATGCATGATAGAGATGCATGCTAAAGTACGGCCAATAGCTAGCATGCAGAGAGAATCGCAGTGCCACAACCAGCACTCAATCTTAATTAGCTTCTTTATTATGGTCTCTTCCGCGAAAGCAATATACAGCAGTAGCACTATATATATATATATATATATATATATATATATATATATATATATATATATATATATATATATATATATATATATATATATATATATATATATATATATATATATATATATATATATATATATATATATATATAACATACGCTTGAAAGATGTGTGTGAAATATATGCAATATTCAGATAAAACACTTGCAACTTGCAACATGAAAACACTTACTGCAACATAAGACTGAAACAACTGAAACCATTGAAACATATTCTTGCAACATGTGTGAAACATATGCAACATCCAAATTTAAAACGCTTAAAACAGATGAAACATTTTGAACAAATGCTTGCAACATGCCTCTGAAACACTTGCAATATATACAACATTCCGATCTATTTTTGCAACATCTACATGGAACACTTGCAACATACCTCAGAAACATTTAAAACACTTAAAACATACGCTTGCAACATGTCAAGCGCGGCAGTCTAGTGGACAGCGACCACCATGTCAAGCGCGCTAAGGAACTCGATAACCGCCTCGATGGGCAGATCGGAGCTAGGAGGCGGTGGAGTGAAGAGCACCTCAGACTTGGCCCCCTGTGAGCTTCTTCCACTACCGAGGCGCGAGGAGCCTTGAGGCGGACGCGAAGTACGGCACAACACGGCCGCGACGCCCTCGCCTCTCCAGTTGCAGGAGGAGGTGACGAGGAGGATGCCGGCACCGGCGGCGGCAATGAGGGCGGAGGTGGGCGGGAGGCGCGACTCCAACGGTGGAGCCTGGCGTCGCGGAGGCGGGAGAGGGCCATGGGGGCAGAGGAAGCGGAACAGAGCCTACGGTGAGCACAGGGCAGAGGAAGCAGAGCGGAGTCTGCGGCGAGTGCTTGAGATGGAATGGGAGAGATATTTTTTTTATTTGGGAAGACAGCGCCCGGACGGTTTTTTTATTTAGAAAGATGGCACCTGGACGGACAGACGTCCTCAATCGATGTATATATTGAACCTACATATACATACATAAACAAATAAATGAGAAATGAAGTCTAAGAAATAAAGAAAGTAAAAGCACGAAGAGTATTAGGTTAGCTTCACCTTACGATTCCATTAACTGATACAGTAGTATATATATGACGATGAATGTCGATCGCAGTAGCACAACAACTAGAATTAATAATAAGCTAGCAACATGAATGAATAAATACTGAAAACCGACGGGGATCGGATAAAAGTGACAGTCGATCCATCGATTGATTGCCCAAGTATAAAGCAAACATGGATTGCATGCATGCAATGCAACCATACTATGTATCTATCCTAATTGAAATGATGGACCCAATCATGCAGATACTCCTATATCGTAGCAGCTTCAAGCAAAGATATGATGATGATGAACCTAATCATCATCATATTCCACGTATATCAGCTCTAAAGGATCATATGTACGTACGTAGGGACATAATAAAAATAAATATAATATAGTTACATATATAGCGACAAGTTGACAACCCAAGCAAACAAAGATCATATATCTAGCTAGTGTGCTTAGAGAGAGAGTATATATATCCAAAACCCAACCAAGCAATTTATTTATTTCTCTTAAACAGTATATAACTCATGTGCTACTTCCTTTTACAGATTTACTCAACGCCCTCATATTTTGCTTACCTGTCAGTCGTTGCGCCCGCGCCTGAGCCCACGTGCCCGTGTCTGTGCCCTGCCGGAGAGGAAGAAGACTGCAGCGAGGATGGAGATGGAGACCTCGCCGGTGTCACGGTTTTGGTATCTCCCACTCCCGCGTTCTTCCTCTCATCTTCTCCATCTCTGACGAGCATAGAAGGGGGTTCGGGGGGAGGACAGCCGGCTAGATAGTGGGGATCGTGGCAGGGAGGTTTAAGGGCCATGGCGGCGGCGGCCGGGCCAGGGGAGCTCCATGGCTAGAGCTTGCATTGGAAGAAGGGGGGAGGGGAAGAAGGCGGCCGCCAAGGACGCGCTAGGGTCTCGTCGGAGCTCAGCTGCCACGGCTTACGAAAATCAGAATTGGGTTGATAGAAATCAACCCAAATCCATCTCTATGTATTCCCTAATTCGCTAACACAAGTTGGTGACTCGTGTACTATCGCCAATCGTCACTGGCCTACGAAAATGATGAACCAATTCATCTTCAATTTGACCCGACCATAGTACGACATAAAACAAATTCAAATAGTAGAGGAAACAATAAAATTAATTGTTGCAAGGATGAAGGGACGTCTTAGATATCCATCACTTCCACGTGTACGTACAACAGCTGGAGCACCCACAATGTTGGGAGACTAGTAGTATTACTATTAGAGCAAGTATAATAACGTTTTTTTAGCCGGCTGGAGGAGTCTACATTGACATGGAAAAGGGCCACGTCGAAGAGAGATCACGGAGCGAGCATTTCCCATCTCGCCCGCCTGCAGCTCATGGTCCGAGGAAAAATTTATTTCTCGCAGTCGTCTCCCAGCTCGCTATCAGCGAGAAGCGACGCTTCGCTCTCCTGTCTCTCCCCTTCCCGATCCCGTGCTCCACACCATCTCTCTCGGCGCCAAATTGGCATGCTCTCCGGCCAAATTGCTTCCCCGCACGCCAGATTGGTTGTTTGCGCGCCAAATCGAACGATTTAAGCCTCAATTCCTCCCCAATCGACCTCTCTCCCAAACCCTAGACACCACACCGACCGGCCACCGCCGTTGCCTGTGCGAGATGAGTAAGAAATCGAAGAGAACCTCTGCGCCGGCACCTATGGAGATTCCCCGGCCGGTGGTTCAGCCTGTTGGTGCCCCGAGCACTCAGCTCGTTCAACCAGCATCCATCCCTTCCATGTTCGGACCCGGCATGTGGTGTCCGCCTCACCCGCCATAGTGTTTGCCTCCTTCATCCACACCATACTGGTTCGGTGGTGGCATACAGCAACCAGGCGTGGCAGGTTCGTCGGTGTAACACCCGAGGTGTTTGCCACCAGTTAAGCAGTGGGTTTGAGCTCAAACATGGTAGATTAAATGGTGATGAAGATGTCAAGGTCAAACCTATGGAAACGAGCCCCAACCTAAACTTGGATGTTGCACCTCGCTTTACATATATTCAGTTTTCAATATATATGCTTGGGTGGTGTTATTACAATATATTCATGTGTCTCACCTTAGTACCTATCTATATTAGTCACTGGCAAAGTTTCATGACGTTTGGAATAAAAAAGTCACATGAAATGATAAGTTATATGCTCGTTGGAATGGTTTTACTAAGTGCTTGAATTGCACTAATAAGTGAATGGAAATATAGGTCATCAACCAAACCTTATAACCTTGCCCAAATGACTCTAGATGGACTCTACAACAAAAGTCAAGAAAGGTTCGTGTTGAGCAAATGCCCAGAAAATGCTCCAATGGATCAAAACGGACAATTCAAGCTTTATCACGATACTACTTTGGTCAGAGTAGAAATATTGGTTCTATATCAGTTCTGATGTTGGACCTTAAATGAAAGTTGTAGCTCATGTTGTGTAGAACAAACTTTGTTTTCGGACCAAGAGCTAGATCAACTTGGAAATAAGTCAAACAGAGGCTCGAAGATTGAATCAGCGGCTGTTTTCAGACTTAGAATTTTTCTAAGTCTGGAATTCATCGTCGTCGACGTTGGCATGTCGCGTTCTCGTGTTTTTGTTAATCAACTTGAGTTGAGCCAAATATAAAAGTTGGAGTTTACAGGTTGAAGAAGAGCTCAGAGAAATTTGGCATGATTCTGACTTCATTTGGATCAGCAATTTTGAGCTTCCCTAATCTCTATTAACGCGCTGACATTGTCTAGTTTGGGCTTAATTAGCCGATGAATCAGAGCTCTAATGGCTCGTAGCCCTTAATAAAAGTCGGAGAGTATTATGAGGGCAACAACTTTGTTTCAGGCGCTCGGATCTGAATCTAAACGGAATAAGCCAAAATGGGGCTCGAACTTATCCACTTCGACACGCACCAGGTGTTTGATGGAAGGCCCCTTAGGGGACACGCGGTCGCCATGCCGCTCGACTTCGCTCCACGCGTCAGGGGCGCCCTGCAGGAGCCGCACCGCTGCCAGAGGCTGTGTCGACCCCGTGCTCCACTCCCAGGCGCTCACTCTCCACTTCCTCATTCGCTCTCTCCATCCCTCTTTCCCCCTGCTCGCTCTTCCCAGCCCTGCCAGCCGCGCTGCCCGCCATGGACGCCGGGACAGAGCTCAGCAACCACCACCCCTCGCTTATCTGTCAAGCCTCTCCGTCTCTCCTTCGTGTCACAGCGCCTTTGCCATCGTGCGCCGCTCCTCCTCGCCTGGGGCAGCCAGCCGCTGCCGCCTTCGCGCCGCCGCCTGCGCGCTATGCCGCCGAGCGCGCCCCACCCTGCCGACGCGTGCGCCTGCCTCCCTGCTGCACCTAGGCGCCCTACTTGAGTAAGCATCGAATCCCAGCGCGCTCGCCCTCACTCCCTCTGCCCTCCCCCGACGCTCTCTCGCTCTTGGTGCCGTGCTTGCGTGCGCTGAGCACGGCTGCGTCTGCCATGGTCGGCTGGCCGAGCTCGCCACGCCGCGTCTCCACCGCCCCGAGCTTCCTCGTTTCCATCCACGTGCACCATAGGCTCCGCCGCCCTCTCTTTGGCCTCTCGAGTCCCTCCCCGGCCCTTCTTCACCGCCGTGGCGTGCTGCCACCGGTGCCGTGGCCGCCGCGGACGCGTGTGCGCGTGGCCAGGCCAACCTGGCCCGCCTCCGGCCTAACTGAGGGGCCACGCGCGGGTGTGCAGGCCTGTGGGAGCTCCCCTGCAACTTATCCGACGCCGACGACGACCGCAGCCACCTGAATCGCGAGCGCCGGCGACGCTGCTCTGTTCCGGCCAGGTGAGGAAGAAGAAGGACCACGCGCAGGAATATGATGTTCTCCAGGGGGTTAAGTGAATAGACAGTGACTCGGATGAATAGTGCCAGAAAGGATCCATTTGTTCGTATTTAATATGTTTTCTTCAGGGTCCTCGATGCAAGATTTAGATTCCTTTTCTTTCTGATTTTTGCAGATTTGAATGCTCCACTTTGAAAATTCATAGTAATTCGTACAAAAATAGTAAAATAGCAAATGAGGACTTTTTGGAATCCTTGTGAAATTCTCTATTCATTAGATCTATAATATAGCATGTTTTAGTTTAAAGTTTTCTCTGTAAAAATGGAATTGTGCAGCTAGGTTTTTAATGCTAGTTGTATTTGTCATTTTCATAACTGTAGATCTAGGGCTCCAAATAAAGTGAAATTTTTGTGGCATGCTACTCATATGATGTTTAATGTGTGGTAATTATTTCATGAATTTTGGTTGCCATATGAGTGATTTATTAGTGTATCTTGCTCTCACATGAATTCTTGCAATAACAATTTGTCTTTTTCATAGAGGTTGATATACATGTCCAAATGGCTTGAAATTTGTACAGTAGACTATTGGGTGTATATAAGAGCTACTTTAATTTTTATAGATTTTATTATGGACTTTTGGTATATGTTTATTATTTCACCTTGCTATCTAAATAAATTAAGAAATGCACTAAAAGAATTTATTTAGTGATGAGAACTATGCTTTTTGGTGATCATTTAACATGCACTTTATGATGGTTACATTGGTTGTGGCCAAATGTATGTTGGAATATAAGTTAATATTTATTCTTGCAATTGATGCTTTCCTGGACAGTTTCTGGGACTTTGGTAATTGCACCATGAAAATGATGTTTGCTGAGAAATATGCTTATAACAAAGTTGTAGATAACTCATTAATTTAGCTTATGTTAAATTTTGGTGGTATTTGGCCTTGTAGTTTGTGAGTAATGACTGTTTCAAGTTGGGTTTTAGAAATAGTTGTTCTCTGGAATCTCTGGACCAGATTCTGTAATTATGCATGTTTGACTTGGTTAACTTGAGAATCATGCTAAGATGATTAAAGATGAATTATAGACAATTTCATAAGCTTTCCAGAATGTCTTGTTGCATGGCTATTGGATTTGTATAAGTCCAGTTATGATCCAAACATGTAGATGTTGTTTGCAGTCCAGAAATTGTCAGGTGCTAGTCATGGTTGTTTACTCCATATGTTGCTAAGTGTGGCTTATACCCTTGATGACGGTCAAGTTAAGATACTTGTGATCTTGTTAAACTTGTGTTATGCTTAATGTGCTTGCCCTCTTTAATTGATTATGTGATGCATCTTGTGTTACCATTCATCATATTCATACGCATGCATCTTGCATCTCATCTAGGTACGCTAGATGCACCACGTGAAGGATGAGATGCTGAAGCCAAACTTGAAGATGGTGTCTGGTTGACCTATCCCGAAGATGAAAGGATTAAGCAAGTGTCGGGATGGGAGATGCTCGCCAAGCGAGTGTCATCTGTCAATCACTAACCTAGTGTTCGATCCCAGGCAAGCCCCGGAGCATTTTATGTCTCCTATTTTATAAAAGTTGTTCCTTACTACATGAACTATAGTTATATATATAGTTGCATTAAGTTATAGGAGTTGAGTGAAACCGTTGTTGCATTATTACCTTGGCCACCGGATTATCTTTCACCCTGTTAGGTCAGGATCGAGTGAATTGCTTAGCCATGCTTAGACCGGTAGAAGTCGGGTGATTTCCTGTCACCTGCGAGTTATAGGTGGATACCGGGTTATGGTTAGCTATAATTGTGATCATAAAAAGTAACCAAGTGTTGATGGATAAATGAAGACTGGGCGGAGTTTTATAGAGTTTTGGACTATAGTGATTTCATCTGTGTCGATTAAGGACCGATCGTTGCTCGTCCCTCTTGTCATGTTGAACGCATGCCTCACATTTAGCTGGCCGAATAAAGTACCTTTCGACCACGAAGCTAGTGACACTTTTCGAGCCGGGATAAACTCGGGTTGGCAGACTGGTGTTGAAGTGGGTGTAACGGGGACGCGAAGAGTGAGCCCAAGGTGCGTCCTGGCAGTTGGGCGGTCCCTGGGTAGTGCGATCCATGATTGTTATCCCGCGGCTTCTTGGAAAGTGTCATTGGTGATCTACGCGACCCTGACGGGGGAAGCAGGGTTTGTGTGAGGAATAAATCTCCAGCTGGATAGGAATTCGATTCGAATCGCCGTCGCTCCCGGTTAGTGAGCACTTGACTCGAGCTACTGCATCGTAGTAATGATTATGGAACATGGATGGTTATGTGGATGATGTTGGAAATGCTAAAACCTAAAATGGTAACCTTTGATGTTAATGGTTAATCAAGTGATTGCTTTAGCATAGGTGCTTACCTAGATTGAATATGTTATAATAAAGATGATGCAAAAATACTTAAATTAGTTTATTCATGATAACTTATGCTTTTCGCAAATGAGTCAAGCTAGCCCACTGAAAGAAAGCCTTGCATACTCCTTGGTGTCATTATTTCTGATTTATGACGGGTAAGTCTAGCTGAGTACCTTCTCGTACTCAGGGTTTATTCCCACTTGTTGCAGGTTGTGATGTTTTAAGGCTACTGCAAGAATTGGTTGGCTCCTGTTGTAATGGCGGAGTGTGATCATGGGCATGATCCTTCTGAGCTATCTTGTCTCTCATGCTTTTGTTGGAATTTGACCTTGGTACTGGCATGTATTTGAATTAAGGTGATATTAAATTCAAACTATTTTGCTTCCGCTACTTTTGAATTTGAGTTGTAATAACTCTACTAAACTCTGATATATGTTGAATTACTTATGAAATGGATGTAACATATGACCTGTTATGTTGGACCACTACGATCTTGGCTTGTATGTTGGTTGGTTTGAAATCCCTCGGGGTTTTATTGGAATACCGGAGTTATAGGAGCTTAAGTACGGGAATTTAATTGCTCCGGCGATTGTTTTTGTACTTTTGTTCTTATAATTTGGGCGGTTCCGTGACAGCTGGTATCGGAGCAAGGTTCAACACTAAACATGTCATATGTGTATTGAAAAACAAAGGTTTTGTTTGCAAAAATCAGTTTTTGACAACTTATAGCTACTACATATATAGGTTTGTTCAAATCTGAATTTTAAATATAAGTATGCCAGTGGTCATTTCCTTTATGCCCAATTAAGGACCCTTAGGTGGCTTAATTAAGTACTAACTTGAGGGTTTTAAATTTTTGCATCTACGCCCAAGCCAAGGTATGTATGAGTGATAACTTGACCGCACTGATACCCTGTGGTCGAATGGTAGAGATAACCTTCATATATGAAATAGCCATATATGTCGCTAGAGTTACATTCTTGTAACGTCACACCTATGCCAAGGTAAGTGTGAGCTGGGAGAGCATGACCGTTCAACCATCGGTCTAGGGGAGAGTTAGCTATGGTTACTGACATAATTACATGTTTAACCATGTAATTATAAAAGTACTTAATTGTGGGTACATTTGTTGGGTAGTTATGATACCGAAGTATATGCATCAGGGGATGTATGTATGGAGAGTATTTAGTTTACTGCTTTCATTATGTGCTATATTGAGAATTGTTGGGCTGAAGTGGAATTTTCTGCAGGTACGCTAACCACGAATGCGTAAGTTGAATGTAGCAGGCGACTAGCTCTATATCGAGAGAATGCGTGTTATGCCACCGACATAGAACGTGATTGTCACCTTAGGCTGGCAATCTTGTGAGGACGAATAGGACGAAGCATGCATCATTATGGTTGTTGCTTTGTGCATATAACTATGCTCCTCCCACTTTTGTCCTAATAAATAAGTAACTTGTGATTGATGTGCATGCACTAAGTTGATTACTTTAGCATGCTTTTGTTTTAGCTAAACTTATAGTTAGTTCTTGTTGGATAAATTCTTGTTAGGTGTGAGCCTTCTGCTTAGTATTGGATGCTTAAGCTAACCTGACTAATAATCTCAAGTGTCCGCTTAAAAACTTATGATGCTGTGTAGATGCTTGTTATCTAGGTAGTGTCATAGTTGACCTCTCTTTTGTCCTCGGTGAGCATATGAGTGTTGAAGATGCTTTATCCTAGAACCACGCTCATGTTACGTAATCGCATGGTTGTCGTCTCTAATTAGATTCTCGTAGGAGCCAGAGCCTTAGACATGGTTGCTAGCCCTTGAATGTTTTTGTATCCATGCCTTGCTTGAACCATAGGCCCTAGCGTAGTCCCCTTATATGTTTGCTTAGGCCTTGGACATCCGCTACCTTTTGGAGAATGCCCTTGTTCAATTGACCAACCAAGTTAATTCCTAACGAACGCTGATCTTGGCCACAATTGTTGCTTGCCAAGTTCTGGAGACCATACCCAATTTCATGTTGGACCTCCCATTGTCTCTCCTACAGATGATCCGAGCAACGCTAATCTCTCGTTGTCTAATCTGGAAATCCTTGCTTGCGAAATCAGTTGGCTATCTTATCAACCCAATCTCTGATCGGTGTATCATTTTGTTCTAGAAGTCTGCTAAAGTCCATCTCAACTTCTAACGTCTCTCAACATTATTAATCTTGATCTCATGTTGTTGTCCAACGTGACCGGAACCTTTCCTCGGGTAATCACCTTGGTGGACGCAAGGCGTGCATGGAATTAACCGAGAACCCTTGCTTAGTTGTCTTCGGCAATTAAGCTATGTTCCCTTGTGCTATGTTTTAATCTTCGAATCGCCTCCTTGTTGACTCTAAACCTTGTAACTACCCTTGCTTGCTACTCCTCCCTTGTTTACTGCTTGTTCTTACCACCTAATCGGTGCCACTTGAAATTTCACTTTGTTTGTGCATTTAATAATGGTGTTACGATTAGCATTTTATGGTGCCGCGACGAAACCGAGAGCCTCCTGTGGGCACGCACACAAGGTTGTGCTGCTCGGCACGCGCTGGTATCAGGGTTGCTATTCATGATCCATTATGAAACGATATCTGATGTGTTATTTCTCGTGACCGTTTTCCTTGGTTATCTCCCTACATCTTATCTAAAGATTCATATCTTAGACCTTATGTAGTAGAAATCCCTTGAAGTTGCTAAGAAGATGACCTTTGAAGAACAGTCACCGGCATAAGCATTAACAGACTGCAAGAGGTGGTAGACAAGTGACCCTCCCTATGTGCCCTTGTACGACGTCGGTCATCGATTGAGTAATGTATGCCATCCCTGTTGAATCGAATGGGCACATAACACTTACTATTGGACAAGTTATCCATGGGATAAGAATTTATCGTCACATTGTGCATTTGACCTAGTTATCAAAAGTCTTGATCCTTGTGTAGATGACAGTCATACAGTTGAAATCAACTCTCTCTGGTGTGATTCCTTATCTACGTGTAGGGATGCCCCCATGTGGAATAATGCTTTGTGCTCTGTGAAGACAGCCCACAAGTCTAATGCTTGTGCATCGTCAAGATTGGTGTCTAGATCAACGGTTGAAATTGTTCCCTGAGAAATATGTCAGGAAGACTATAGCCTCCATCCTCAACTAGAGAAAGGCTTCTGCTACTATGAGAAAGATCAGAGAGTGCAAAACACACCCCTCAACATGTGAAGCAAAAGAAAAGGAAGAACGCGAAATTTGTCCAGAATTTTGTGGCACTACACCGGTTATCTTCAAGTCAACGGTTAGTGACTCAAACGAAGTTGGATTGACCCAAACTTGGTAACCTCATTCCTTGCTTAGGACCCTTCAATGTCTTAAGTTGATATGAGTATTGGTTGAGTAAAACATAGGATTTGAGAGATGTCTTGTCAGCTTGGTTTGCTGCCATTTCAGAACAGAGCTATTTTGGTGGATACTTGCAACTTTTGTTGTCTTTGAGACCTAACTAACATCCTTTTGCGGTAATGGTTCTCTAGTGCTGACGTGCCTCCGGTACTTTATATGTGTTTTTACCCAAGAGATTGCGTCTAATTCAACCCAGATAACTATTGCCTTTGTATAAGAGAATCTTCTTAGGTAACAGTTGGCAGAAATCCAGAACCGACAGAGTCAGCTATCACACTCACTATTCCCTCAGCAGACTCAGATAATACAGTGTTGGCATCAGAGAAAGAGAACTGCACACGTGGAACAATATGTAGTTTTCCATCAGTTGGCGTCTGAGTGAGTAAATTAGTCCATGCTCGCAGTACTCTCCGTGCACCGTGAACAAAGTACCGTATTGTCTTGGATTCCTCCCAAAGTAACAATGCTTCACGGAAGTCAGTGAAGGAAATTATCTAGACCAAAGTTTCTACTTAGAGCGAGTATCAGAAAGTTGTCTTCCAAATTAGCCTCTCTGATGCTTGAAGCTAAGTAGCCTGATCCGCTTGCAGATGTTGGAATTGGATAACATGCTTCTCTTCCCTTAGAAAGTTCTTCGCACCGAATCTCGGGATGCGATTCTTTTAAGGGGGGAGGGCTATAACACCCGAGGTGTTTGCCACCAGTTAAGCAGTGGGTTTGAGCTCAAACATGGTAGATTAAATGGTGATGAAGATGTCAAGGTCAAACCTATGGAAACGAGCCCCAACCTAAACTTGGATGTTGCACCTCGCTTTACATATATTCAGTTTTCAATATATATGCTTGGGTGGTGTTATTACAATATATTCATGTGTCTCACCTTAGTACCTATCTATATTAGTCACTGGCAAAGTTTCATGATGTTTGGAATAAAAAAGTCACATGAAATGATAAGTTATATGCTCGTTGGAATGGTTTTACTAAGTGCTTGAATTGCACTAATAAGTGAATGGAAATATAGGTCATCCACCAAACCTTGTAACCTTGCCCAAATGACTCTAGATGGACTCTACAACAAAAGTCAAGAAAGGTTCGTGTTGAGCAAATGCCCAGAAAATGCTCCAATGGATCAAAACGGACAATTCAAGCTTTATCACGATACTACTTTGGTCAGAGTAGAAATGTTGGTTCTATATCAGTTCTGATGTTGGACCTTAAATGAAAGTTGTAGCTCATGTTGTGTAGAACAAACTTTGTTTTTGGACCAAGAGCTAGATCAACTTGGAAATAAGTCAAACAGAGGCTCGAAGATTGAATCAGCGGCTGTTTTCAGACTTAGAATTTTTCTAAGTCTAGAATTCATCGTCGTCGACGTTGGCATGTCGCGTTCTCGTGTTTTTGTTAATCAACTTGAGTTGAGCCAAATATAAAAGTTGGAGTTTACAGGTTGAAGAAGAGCTCAGAGAAATTTGGCATGATTCTGACTTCATTTGGATCAGCAATTTTGAGCTTCCCTAATCTCTATTAACGCGCTGACATTGTCTAGTTTGGGCTTAATTAGCCGATGAATCAGAGCTCTAATGGCTTGTAGCCCTTAATAAAAGTCGGAGAGTATTATGAGGGCAACAACTTTGTTTCAGGTGCTCGGATCTGAATCTAAACGGAATATGCCGAAATGGGGCTCGAACTTATCCACTTCGACACGCACCAGGTGTTTGATGGAAGGCCCCTTAGGGGACACGCGGTCGCCATGCCGCTCGACTTTGCTCCACGCGTCAGGGGCGCCCTGCAGGAGCCGCACCGCTGCCAGAGGCTGTGTCGACCCCGTGCTCCACTCCCAGGCGCTCACTCTCCACTTCCTCATTCGCTCTCTCCATCCCTCTTTCCCCATGCTCGCTCTTCCCAGCCCTGCCAGCCGCGCTGCCCGCCATGGACGCCGGGACAGAGCTCAGCAACGACCGCCCCTCACTTATCTGTCAAGCCTCTCCGTCTCTCCTTCGTGTCACAGCGCCTTTGCCATTGTGCGCCGCTCCTCCTCGCCTGGGGCAGCCAGCCGCCGTCGCCTTCGCGCCGCCGCCTGCGCGCTATGCCGCCGAGCGCGCCCCACCCTGCCGACGCGTGCGCCTGCCTCCCTGCTGCACCCAGGCGCCCTACTTGAGTAAGCATCGAATCCTAGCGCGCTCGCCCTCACTCCCTCTGCCCTCCCCCGACGCTCTCTCGCTCTTGGTGTCGTGCTTGCGTGCGCTGAGCACGGCCGCGTCTGCCATGGTCGGCTGGCCGAGCTCGCCACGCCGCGTCTCCACCGCCCTGAGCTTCCTCGTGTCCATCCACGTGCACCACAGGCTCCGCCGCCCTCTCTTTGACCTCTCGAGTCCCTCCCCGGCCCTTCTTCACTGCCGTGGCGTGCTGCCACCGGTGCCGTGGCCGCCGCGGACGCGTGTGCGCGTGGCCAGGACAACCTGGCCCGCCTCCGGCCTAACTGAGTGGCCACGCGCGGGTGTGCAGGCCTGTGGGAGCTCCCCTGCAACTTATCCGACGCCGACGACAACCGCAGCCACCTGAATCGCGAGCGCCGGCGACGCTGCTCTGTTCCGGCCAGGTGAGGATGAAGAAGGACCACGCGCAGGAATATGATGTTCACCAGGGGGTTAAGTGAATAGACAGTGACTCGGATGAATAGTGCCAAAAAGGATCCATTTGTTCGTATTTAATATGTTTTCTTAAGGGTCCTCGATGCAAGATTTAGATTCCTTTTCTTTCTGATTTTTGCAGATTTGAATGCTCCACTTGGAAAATTCATAGTAATTCGTACAAAAATAGTAAAATAGCAAATGAGGACTTTTTGGAATCCTTGTGAAATTCTCTATTCATTAGATCTATAATATAGCATGTTTTAGTTTAAAGTTTTCTCTGTAAAAATGGAATTGTGCAGCTAGGTTTTTAATGCTAGTTGTATTTGTCATTTTCATAACTGTAGATCTAGGGCTCCAAATAAAGTGAAATTTTTGTGGCATGCTACTCATATGATGTTTAATGTGTGGTAATTATTTCATGAATTTTGGTTGCCATATGAGTGATTTATTAGTGTATCTTGCTCTCACATGAATTCTTGCAATAACAATTTGTCTTTTTCATAGAGGTTGATATACATGTCCAAATGGCTTGAAATTTGTACAGTAGACTATTGGGTGTATATAAGAGCTACTTTAATTTTTATAGATTTTATTATGGACTTTTGGTATATGTTTATTATTTCACCTTGCTATCTAAATAAATTAAGAAATGCACTAAAAGAATTTATTTAGTGATGAGAACTATGCTTTTTGGTGATCATTTAACATGCACTTTATGATGGTTACATTGGTTGTGGCCAAATGTATGTTGGAATATAAGTTAATATTTATTCTTGCAATTGATGCTTTCCTGGACAGTTTCTGGGACTTTGGTAATTGCACCATGAAAATGATGTTTGCTGAGAAACATGCTTATAACAAAGTTGTAGATAACTCATTAATCTAGCTTGTGTTAAATTTTGGTGGTATTTGGCCTTGTAGTTTGTGAGTAATGACTGTTTCAAGTTGGGTTTTAGAAATAGTTGTTCTCTGGAATCTCTGGACCAGATTCTGTAATTATGCATGTTTGACTTGGTTAACTTGAGAATCATGCTAAGATGATTAAAGATGAATTATAGACAATTTCATAAGCTTTCCAGAATGTCTTGTTTCATGGCTATTGGATTTGTATAACTCCAGTTATGATCCAAACATGTAGATGTTGTTTGCAGTCCAGAAATTGTCAGGTGCTAGTCATGGTTGTTTACTCCATATGTTGCTAAGTGTGGCTTATACCCTTGATGACGGTCAAGTTAAGATACTTGTGATCTTGTTAAACTTGTGTTATGCTTAATGTGCTTGCCCTCTTTAATTGATTATGTGATGCATCTTGTGTTACCATTCATCATATTCATACGCATGCATCTTGCATCTCATCTAGGTACGCTAGATACACCACGTGAAGGATGATATGCTGAAGCCAAACTTGAAGATGGTGTCTGGTTGACCTATCCCGAAGATGAAAGGATTAAGCAAGTGTTGGGATGGGAGATGCTCGCCAAGCGAGTGTCATCTGTCAATCACTAACCTAGTGTTCGATCCCAGGCAAGCCCCGGAGCATTTTAAGTCTCCTATTTTATAAAAGTTGTTCCTTACTACATGAACTATAGTTATATATATAGTTGCATTAAGTTATAGGAGTTGAGTAAAACCGTTGTTGCATTATTACCTTGGCCACAGGATTATCTTTCACCCTGTTAGGTTAGGATCGAGTGAATTGCTTAGCCATGCTTAGACCGGTAGAAGTCGGGTGATTTCCTGTCACCTGCGAGTTATAGGTGGATACCGGGTTATGGTTAGCTGTAATTGTGATCATAAAAAGTAACCAAGTGTTGATGGATAAATGAAGACTGGGCGGAGTCTTATAGGGTTTTGGACTATAGTGATTCCGTCTGTGTCGATTAAGGACCGATCGTTGCTCGTCCCTCTTGTCATGTTGAACGCATGCCTCACATTTAGCTGGCCGAATAAAGTACCTTTCGACCGCAAAGCTAGTGACACTTTTCGAGCCGGGATAAACTCGGGTTGGCAGACTGGTGTTGAAGTGGGTGTAACGGGGACGCGAAGAGTGAGCCCAAGGTGCGTCCTGGCAGTCGGGCGGTCCCTGGGTAGTGCGATCCATGATTGTTATTCCGCGGCTTCTTAGAAAGTGTCATTGGTGATCTACGCGACCCTGACGGGGGAAGCAGGGTTTGTGTGAGGAATAAATCTCCAGCTGGATAGGAATTCGATTCGAATCGCCGTCGCTCCCGGTTAGTGAGCACTTGACTCGAGCTACTGCATCGTAGTAATGATTATGGAACATGGATGGTTATGTGGATGATGTTGGAAATGCTAAAACCTAAAATGGTAACCTTTGATGTTAATGGTTAATCAAGTGATTGCTTTAGCATAGGTGCTTACCTAGTCTGAATAGGTTATAATAAAGATGATGCAAAAATACTTAAATTAGTTTATTCATGATAACTTATGCTTTTCGCAAATGAGTCAAGCTAGCCCACTGAAAGAAAGCCTTGCATACTCCTTGGTGTCATTATTTCTGATTTATGATGGGTAAGTCTAGCTGAGTACCTTCTCATACTCAGGGTTTATTCCCACTTGTTGCAGGTTGTGATGTTTTATGGCTACTGCAAGAATTGGTTGGCTCTTGCTGTAATGGCGGAGTGTGATCATGGGCATGATCCTTCTGAGCTATCTTGTCTCTCATGCTTTTGTTAGAATTTGACCTTGGTACTGGCATGTATTTGAATTAAGGTGATATTAAATTCAAACTATTTTGCTTCCGCTACTTTTGAATTTGAGTTGTAATAACTCTACTAAACTCTGATATATGTTGAATTACTTATGAAATGGATATAACATATGACCTGTTATGTTGGACCACTACGATCTTGGCTTCTATGTTGGTTGGTTTGAAATCCCTCGGGGTTTTATTGGACTACCGGAGTTATAGGAGCCTAAGTACGGGAATTTAATTGCTCCGGCGATTGTTTTTGTACTTTTGTTCTTATAATTTGGGCGGTTCCGTGACAGTCGGCTCAGCAACCAGGCATGGCTGGTTCGTCAACTCAAGGGGCTTGGTGGACACCTGTTGTTGCTGGTATTTAGGGATGAAAACGGTACGGATATTTTCCGACCATATTCGAGACCGAATTCGTTTAGAGGGGTTTTAATCCGTCCGTATCCGAGTCTGGATATTTAACATCTGATACCATATTCGTATCCGAATATTTAAATCACATATTTATGATATCGATATCCAATCGTATTCTATCCGACATTTTTTATACTATCCGTATTTGAATCCGAATCCGGACATAAATATGAAAACAAATACGATATTAGTGATATCCGTCCGTATCCGATCCGTTTTCATCCCTACTGGTATTGGTGGCTCAAGGCATTCTTGGCCTACGGCTGACAATCAAGAAGATTCTGATGTGCTAGTATGGTATGTGATCCATTCTTGATTAATATTGTTTTGTGACCCTTTTAAGTATTCTTAGTTATTTAATTTTGTACTAGTCTATTTTGCTCTGTAATTAGATGGCTTATATTTCATATGAGAGACTTCTGCAACAAAAATGATGCATATTTTTTTCTAGCAATATTTGTGGTGTTTCTTATCTAGCCTAGATGTCTGCGCGGTCCCTCATGGTCTGATCAGGAGATTAGTTAATTTATATTTATTTTTGGCAGGGCTAATCTAGTACACAAGAATTCAGTATTCATATTTATTTTTGACAGGGGATTAGATTCCCACCCTCCTGGTGGTTTTGTTAATATGTTGAAGAGCACACCACAAGTTGCAAGCAATAGGACTGCATCACAGGCAATTCATATTGACAGTGACAACAATGATGCTGATCACAGTAGGTCTGAAAAGCGTTTGACATGAACAAAAGAGGAGGATCTTAAATTGGTAAGTGTTTTTTTAATTAAAAGGCTTTATGCATTACATTGCTAGCACACACATCAATTGACATCTATTGATAATGTTGCAGGTTAGTGCTTGGCTGATGAATTCAAATGATTCCATCCAAGCCAATTATAAGAAGAATGATCAGTACCGGAATGGTGTTGCTGAAGGTTTTAACAGAACCGTCCCAAAAAATCGAGTCAGATCAGCTAAGCAAGTAAAGGATCATTGGTGGAGAATTAAGCTAAGGGTTGGTTGGTTTTGTGGTAACTGGAAGGAGGCTGATTCTATGTGGGGTAGTGGTGAATCAGAAGATGATGTAATGAAAAAGGCACGGGCAAGTTACGAAGAAGATCACAAAAAGATGGTCCATTTGCGTATAGGCATTGTTGGGAAGTTCTTTCCAAGGAACCAAAATGGGAAGCCTATTTGGAACGCCTTAAAGATCTAGAGCCAGAGAAGAGAAAGTTTAGTGTTGATGAGGAAGTGGAGCAGCAGTTCTCTCTGGATGATGTTAGAGATGAACGACCAATGGGGGACAGGAAAGCTAAAGAGCTGCGCAAGAAAAACAAAAATGACTAGCCTTCTATAATAGATATCGAAGATGAGCTTCACAGCTTTTTAGATGCTCAAAAAGCTGCAAATGAAGGGCGTACATAGATGTTAGAAACACAAAGGCGTGTGTCTAGTGAGAAGCTTGAATCTCGGAGGCTTGCTCACCTTGCAGTAAAAGAAAACAAGGAGGCAGCTATGCTAGAAACATATCAATCGTTACTGACGCAAGACACAACTAGAATGGATGAAGATGTGAAAGTCGAGCATGTGTTGGCATTGAGGTGCCTGAGGGAGAGCTTATTTAAAAGAAATGACTAAGGTATTCCTTACAGTTCCATTTATTATACTGAATGATTACTATGCTGAAACAAGTTCAATTTACTGAATGTTTTACTATGCTGAAAATGTGGATCATTGAATTATGTGCTGCACTTAATGTAGTCTATGCTGAAAATATGGATTACTGAATTATGTGCTGCACTTAATTTAGTCTATGCTGAAAATATGGATTACTTATTTATGTGCTGCACTTAATGTAGTCTATGCTGAAAATGTGGACTGTTAGCATACAGTCCAGATACCCATACACGTAGTCAATACTCCAGATAACCATACTACAATTAAATTGCACGTAACTACAATGCAGTGTAGAACTACAACACGTATCAGAACACTCTATATAATCCCTTTATCTTTCTATTCTGGTTGCAAAACTAAGTTTCTCTCCTCGTGCTCTCTGATCTTCCTACTCAGCCCAAACCATGTCAGATTCATACTCATACTCAGATGATTCTGATGAGCTAGCCCCTTCCAAAATCCTTGAAAAGCATGTTGCCGAGCAGAGCGTCCTCGACTCCTTTGCTAGGAGTCTTGCAACGAAGTTCAAGGCTGCCTTCTTGGGTGGGGTACCTCAGCGACAATATGGTCCTAGAAAGAGCATCCAGAGAGATCATGAAGGTGCCCATGAGCGTCTTGTAGCGGACTACTTTGTTGAAGAACCACTCTACCCCAAGAATATGTTTTGTACTAGATTTCATATGAATAAGCGTCTCTTCCTAAGAATTGTGGATGTCCTTGGTCAGTGGAATCCCTATTTTACTTATAGGGCAGATTGTGCTGGTCGAATAGGGCTCTCACCACTGCAGAAGTGTACAACAGCCATGCGCATGTTGTCTTATGGCAGTCCTGCTGATGCTCTTTATGAGTACTTGAAGATTGGGAAGTCCACTGCATTTATAGTGCTTGACAAGTTTGCACGAGGGGTGATTGAGGTGTTTGGTGGGGAGTACTTGCGACGCCCCACACGTGAGGATGTTGAGAGAATACTCCAGGTTAACGAGTCTCGTGGTTTTCCTGGAATGCTAGGTAGCATAGATTGCATGCATTGGTGTGGGAGAATCGTCCTTTAGCTTGGAGGGGGCAATTCACCCGTGGTGATTATGGAGTTCCAACTATAATCCTTGAAGTCGTTGCTTCTCATGACCTTCATATTTGGCATGCATTCTTTGGAGTTGCTGAGTCAAACAATGATCTTAATGTGCTGAATCAGTACCCACTTTTTCTTGATGCCTTAAAAGGAGAAGCCCCTCAAGTTCAGTTTTTAGTCAATGGCAATGAGTATAGAACTGGTTATTACCTTGTTGATGGTATATATCCAAAATAGGCAGCCTTCATGAAGTCAATAACACTTCCCCAAACAGAGAAGCATCAGTTGTTTGCTGAGCATCAAGAAGGGATAAGGAAAGATGTGGAGCGTGCTTTTGGGGTATTGCAGTCCCATTTTTCCATTGTTCGTCGTCTTGCACGTCTATGGAAGAGAAAGAGTATTGGAAGGATCATGCTAGCTTGTGTGATTCTCCACAATATGATAGTGAAAGATGAAAGAGAGGATGTTAAACTTCATATTGACTTGAATGAGAATCCAGGGACATCCTTTGCTCTACCTCCTGAAGTGAACACTAGTCATAATCCACACTTTGCCGATGTCATGCGTAGAAAAGCTACTATCCGAGATCGTCCACAGCATACCCAGCTTAAAAATGATCTCATTGAGCACATTTGGCGCAAGTTCGGAAATAGGCAACGTAACTAGTCATGGTAGAATTCTGAAACCTGCATGTTTGTGTTGTTTTTTTCCCTTCATAGTGAGAATTAACATGATGTCTTACATGTATTTTTTCAGGAATCAAGACTGGGCATGATGTACTGAATGCTGCATATGCTACTTGCAGGTATCCACTCTAAAATTCTGAACATGTTGTCTTGAACGTATTTGATCCACACTTGTCCACAAACTTGAACTTTTCTAGCTAATTTTCAGAACCCATATGTTTAACTTTGACACTATTATGCTTGCAGTGTTGTCACTTGATACAAATGTGCTGGCTGCTTCATTCTACCGAAGTTGCTTCTATCTCCGTCGTCTAGATCATCAATAAATAATGGCATGTGTGCTATTGAACTTATTTTACTACTATTTTTAGTTAATGGCCTGTGTGCCAGTGAACTTATTTACTACTGTTTTTAGTTAATGGTTTATGTGCCAATGAACTTATTTGGTATTGTTTTTAGTTAATGATCTATGCGCTAGCGAACTCTTACTTGAACTTATCAATGTGCTTGTTAATGAACTTATTTAGTATGGCTTGGTTGATGTTGTTTCACTAGTTGGAGAAAAAAAATTCTCTGAAGGTCCGTGGATCTCATTTCAGTATACAATCATGTCTTGGCTTAGTATTTTTCATTTATCCACCTGTTTCGGTCATATTATAATTGTTTGGTGAATGGCTACAAAGGTATCTATCACAGCTGATGGCATGTACATGGACTTCTACATGTTGACATTAAATGTTTGTATTTTTATTATAGTACACCTCTCAGCCGGCTCACTGTACAGGTTGACTGTATGTTTAGCTGTAAGTGACATGGCAGCTTCTCTCAGTCGGCAGTGGGTTAAACCATTAGCCTTGCTCTTACGGCGGTGCATAAATAAAGAGCTGACCTGTTTGCTTGAGATTATCAGCTAGATCAGCCAACCATTCAACAGTGTTTTTCTTTCATAAAAAACCAGTCAGATCAGTCAGATCAGCCAGATTTCAGCCTAAGCGAACAGGTTATGAGTCTAGCAATACACACAATCTAAGGTCCTCTTTCGAATACGAGACTCTTCTTCTTCTTTTTTTCTTGTGTTTTCTGTGTTTTTTCTTTTGAAATAGCCTGTTCGCTTGAGCTTTCAGCCGTTTATTTTCAGTCAGCCAGCAGTGTTTTTCTCTCACATAAATCAGCCAACAATACTTTCAGTCGCTTATTTTCAGCTCAAGCGAACAAACCCTTTGATTATTTTTATGAAATTTCTATGTTTTTTTAAAAAGCTATATGCAGGACGGCTCGAAACATTGCAACGCATAAATGTGCACATATAGGCCCTGTTCATCTGACTTATAATCCGTCTTATTCAGCTTGTTTTTTTAGCCGGAACAGTATTTTTCTCTCACAAAAAATCAGCCAACAGTGTTTTTCAGCCGGCTTATAATTCCAGCCGAACGGGGCATATACGAGCAGGCAGTGGTCAAGTCCTGTCCCAATCATGGATCAGCTGCACTTTTGCAATTGCATGTACCATACGGCACTGCCCGAGCAAATTATGAATGCAGCTTGGCTCCTTGCTCATCTCACCTAGCGCCCGTCGTCCTTGCTTCTTTTTTCGTCAATTCATTCAAATATTCAATTTTTTCTGTTTGGTATACTATATAAATAATGAAAACAGATGACCACTAATACTTTTTTTCTTTTTTTCACCTACGAACTAGGGACGATGGATGTACAGTACTGGATGGATATCTGTATGAGCATGTGATGATCAACTTAATTAAGCTGAATTAATTAACATACACACCAGCATTTAGTCGACAATTGACACCATAGCGTCGTCCATGATGTCCATCTGTTTCTGCCTATCCGTACCGGTCAATCCAACCATTTTCTTTAGTACATTTCATTTCGTTTGGTTCATTCGTTCGCTCCTAGTATTCTCTTCGGTTTTTGAAAACATCTAGGACCCGTCTCGATCGAATTCTAGAATTATTATTATTAGGCCGAATCGTCGAAATCGTACGGCCGACAATTTTGTTTGGGCAGCCTGTCGAAGTCTGTTTTTGGAACTACAAATGATGGTACCAGTTCATTCCATCCAGTGAAAGAAAATCCTGGCTTGACAGATTTTAAATCTCTCTTCTTTATCTATGAGTGAGAAAAAGTACTGTGCACATGCATTACTAAACACTATATCAATAGTAGACACATAATAAGACTGTCTCCGACAGACACTACAACACAAACCGTCCTTTAGCAACGGATGAATAGCAACGAAAAATAGATGTGTTGTAGTTGTTCCGGGATAATAACCCACCTTGCGCCCCCACGCCCCCACCTTGAGTAGTCGCCCCATCCAATTGGTCTCCCACGCACAGAAGAGTGGCGGCAACCTCCTCCAATATCCTGGCGATTTGGACTCTGGTATCCCTGATCTAATCCTCTCGTCCAAGATTTCCCCTGTCCCCGATCTAATCATCGCGTCGGTGATCTCTCATACCCTATCCTCGGCCATCGACTAATCCCCATGCAATGCCCTCGATTGAATTAGGTAACGAGGAATTTGGCGAGTAGATTAGCAAGAGCTTCCAGCCATCACCGTGGACTCCTCAAATCCTACTGTGCCGCTTCAACTCAGGGAGCCGCCAAGACAATACGACATGACAGCTAGATCTGTAGAGGCCACAGTCGTTTCCTGAGAAATCGAATCGACGGTGCCATCCTGGAGGTATTTTCCTTCTCATCTTTCTCAGATGTGATTTTCATTAGTAATTGATTTGCATCCTTCTCGAATCCCTAAATTATCTTTGATCCCCAATTGGTTTCCACTAATTTCATTTATTGTCTTTGGTCTGTGATCTCTTTTCTTTAATCAAAAGCATCTGAAATTACTATTCTTCACCAACTGTTTTTTCTTCTGTCGAGGGAACAGGTTCAACAGCTGTTTCATCTGAATCTGAAATTAACCATGTTGGGAACGTATACAGCCATCCAGGTATCCCTTTGTTTTCGGCATTTTCTTGATCTGACTTTAGTGCAACTACGTGTGAATTTGCTGATCTGTGCCAATCCGTATAAAAGGGAAAAAATAATAGTAAATGTTCTTGCTTTTGGCGTACTTTGTATTGTATAATTTAATAAAAAGAAATCAATTGATTTAGGTTAATGACAAAAAATTAATGCCCTTTACTTTGCTGCTTGCAGTAGCAATTGTCGACCATGCTGTTATAACGTATGAAAATCTGAATTTTATATATTATTTTCACCTGACTAATCGGTACGGTTCTTTTCATATCACAGGGATATAACATTCATGTTGTTTTCATATTTCTTTGCAATTCGCTTTTTCGGTTGCTTAACTGGTTCTCTCTCATGATTGAATAATCAACTCTATTTGGGTAGTCCAGAAACCAGAAGTAACATTCAGAGACTGAGTCAAAGGATTCGACTCTTCTTTTTCACGTTAACTTTTGCAGTTGTACAGATGGTTAAAATTTTCACTGAGTCTAGTCTATATGGATTTATTTTTCAGCATCATACTTGACAACTTCAGGCATAGTATATCTTACTTTCCAGGTACCATCTTCTACTGAATGTTAAGATTGCCTACTATATAATCCTTTCTTTAATTGCCTCACTTCTAAGTTCATATACGAAGACTTTTTTCTTCTACTGATCCAATTCTCCCAGAAAAATCAGTACTTTAATGATTTATAATTCTTGTTGCAGGTCTGAAATTATAATTCTTATTTCTGAACCGGTCTCTGGATGCTCAGACATTCATAGGATGAACTACAAGATGCCCCCTCAAGGAATTTTCATTGCTTTTGAGGCATAATCTTAATAGTTAAGAGTGGTATCAACTGTACTTTTTACTACCAGTTTACTAATATTTCATTTTTGGCAATCAAGCAATATTTTTTCTGGCACTGTTATAATACTGTATGGACTTCAATGGTTGATATTTGTGCAAGATATATTATTTTTCTTCTCATCATATGATGCTTGTGTATAAGACACCTCTATTAAAACTTCATATTATCCATTTGATTTTACTTCTAAGTGTCATATTAAAGTAATCCAACTTTCATCTGTAGGTCAAGAAGATAAATGGACGATCACATTGGTGGAATTGCTAGACTGAACTGAAGGAGAAAGGAGGGCTGCTATGGATGATCACATTGCTAGAATTGCTTGACTGAAGTGAAGGAGAAAGGAGGGCTGCTAGCATTCTAAGAGGGATCCCTTTATGTTTGTATTTTACTACATAGGAACTTGTACTATGAACAAAAATTGTGTCATGTATTATGTGGATGGTAGTCATTGTAACGCAACAAATTCTTGATACTATATGGCTGAGTATGTTTATTTCCTATGTGTTGGATGGTCTTGCATTGCTCATTAAATTGTACAGTCATGACTTCTATAGTGTTTTATAAATTAATTTATTGTGATATTAATGACTGCACGTTTATTCCTTGCAACATATATAAGTGTTGCAACAAACTAAATCAATATGTTGCAACAAGCCATAGAAGTAGTTCGCCCATGGTTTGTAGAAACACATGTAAGCGTTGCCATAACCCACCAATATGCGTTGCAACTTTGCAACGGTTATTAGTATGTGTTACCAACACATAAATAAGTGTTGTAGTAGATCCTTGCAACGCCACTTTAGGCAACACATATTAGATGCGTTGGTATAGACCCCTACCAATGCATATATGGACTTTTAGCAACACATATTTGCGTTGCAAAAAGGAGTGTCATATTGTAGTGAGACAGAACCCAAACATAAGACTCGTTCCATGGTATAGGTCACTTACAGTGAAAGAGTCAAGGACCTAAATCTTGCCTTCTCCAACAGAGCACGAGCAGCCGCCCCAGACCCTACCGCTTGCCCCCCTCCCCACCGAGCACCGAGCACCGAGCGCCGAGCCTCCCTCCCTCACCGCCGAGCATCGCCCCCCCCACACACACTCGAAGCCGCTGGAGCACAGCGCCACCGCCCAGCACCTCCCCACCGCCGACGCGTCTCCCTCTCTCCCTCTGCTCCAACTCCTACTCCCGCCGGCCTCTGCTCCACCACCATCGAAGCCGCCGACACTCTGCACCCCTCTGCTCTCTCCGTCTCGGTGAGATCTAGGCCAACCTCGGTGGCGCAGACCGGCGAGATCCAGCCCAGCCCTAGCGGCGCGGATCGACGAGCAGGGGTGGGCGCGGACTATTAAACAGGGGCGGCCACGGACCGGTGAGCAGAGGGAGTCACCGGTGGGGCGCGACGCGGATCGGGGCGGTGAGGCAGAGTAGCCGCTTGGCCGCCGCGGCGAGCCGGCTCCGGTCGTTGTGGTGGGCCTGCTCTGGTCGTGATGGGCTCCGGTCGTGGAGACGCAAAGAAAGGGAGAGGAGACGCTTATTTGCCTTCCCCGTCGAAGGCAACGCAAAATGGGTGTTGTATTTGGTTGCTATGTTGGAGAGTGATTTTTTGCCCCTAAACCACTGCGCGCCACCCATTTTGGGTATGGGTCACCTTATGGGTAAGCTGCTGGAGACAGTCTAAAGGCATGTTTGGATCACCTAGCTAGAACTAAAATTTATCGGTGGACTAAAATGTAGTTGGGCAAAAGTGTACGCGGCTAAAGTTTAGTCCAGTACTGTTTGATACAATGGACTAAAAACAAAATAGTTTTTTTTGGACAAAGGCTCATGTGCACTTTTTAGTAAATATACAAGTTCACATTGCTAACTGGTTAACTAATTGCTAGCTGGGTTTATCTCAAAAAAAATTGCTAGCTGGGTTCAAGATACTTTTAGTCCATCTGTTTGGATATTTAGTAGTAAAGTTTAGTCCATGATATCCAAACTAGCTAGTCTATGATATCCAAACAGACTCTAATAATTGGTTATAGTTTTGGATATTTAGGAGATAGAATAGAATGGTTAGTAGAGTTTAGGATTAAGATATATAGATATAGATCGATTTGATACCTGTATTAATTGGTTATAGTTTGGTGGCAAGGACCATAAAATGAAGATATTAGTTCTACTTACTACCGGGAGTTCAATACTCCCTCTGTCCTGCAACATAGTGTATTCTAGAAATTTTAAGATAATTAAGAGAGAACATAAAAGACGCATGTACCCTCATTTTATTTCTTAACTAGATGCTATCATTAACGTAATTAATGATGATTAGTTTTTTTAGATAAAGGATAGTTCATATCCAGCTTCATCTATCAATTGATAGAATCAGGCCCATTATTACAAAATTCTGCCCATAGGCAAACACACGAGCTGTAAAAAAACTCCAGTTTACAACCAAGTACAAGGATAAACAAAATGAGAGTAAAGTTTTGACTAAACATGACCAATACACCTGGTTGACAACCATCCATTGGAACCAACGAAATGCAAGGCCGATGTCTCTAGATGCTGTCCGGCTAGGGTCAGCTGGTCCCGTAGATCATCATGCCACTGCAATTTTGCCCATTGCCGGAGCCAGTGAGTTCCCCTGAAAAGAACCTGCAAAAAAGATTTTGGTCTACATTTATCAAAAACCACCTCATTTCATGTTATCCAGATTGCCCAACAAAGCGCTGATGCTGCTGTTAATAACAATGCATTATACTTCTTACTAGCCAACTTTGACCACCTATTAAAAAGTTCATCTATACTTTGAGGGGGCGATATACCGAAAAGTAAATATACAGCGCGCCACAAGAATTTGGCATAAAGACAATCCAAAAAAAAGGTGTTGAATGGTTTCTGGACAATGGCAGAAGCAGCACTTCCTGTCGCCATTCCAGTTACGCCGGGCAAGGTTATCCTTGGTTAAAATCACACCTTTTTTTAAATACCACAAAAAACTTTTATTTTCATGGGAACTTTAATTTGCCATATATCTTGTGACACCCTTACCCCATTGTTAATCAACGCAGCATACATGAATTTGACCGAAAAGTTTCCAGATGCATGTAGCGCCCAAACAAACACATCTCTTTCCTCCTGTAAGTTCACATCATGTAAAGAAGCCATAATTCTGTGCTAATCGCTTAGGTTCGCACCCACTAAATTTCGATGAAAAGAGATATTTAGTGGGGAGGAGCTAAGGACTTGTGCCACTGAATCTTGTTTTCTTCTTACAATATTGAACAACGCAGGAAATTTATTTTTAAGCGGTTTATTTCCCAACCAAGTGTCTACCCAGAACCTAGTTTGCGACCCATCTTTCACCTTGAACGAACCAAAGCCCATAAAGTTATCTTTGATATTCATCAAGCTTTTCCAAAAATAAGAGTATGTTTGTTTTTTGCTACAGCTCCCTAGAGTCTTATCTTTGATATATTTGTTCCTCAAAAGTTCTTGCCACATGCCATCTTCGTTCAATAATTTGAAAAGCCATTTACTTAACAAGCACTTGTTTTGTAAATCTAGATTCTGTATGCCTAAGCCGCCTTGAATTTTAGGCTGACATAAAATTTTCCATTTGGCTAATCTATACTTTCGCTTGTGTTGGTAGTTTTGCTAGTAGAATCTTGATCTAAAGCAGTCAATTTTTTCTAACACACCTCTTGGAAGTTCGAAGAAAGACATCATAAACATCGGTAAGCTAGATAGCACCGCGTTTATCAATACCAACCGACCCCCAACCGAAAGCATTTTGCCTTTCCATCCACTAAGCCTTTTTTCAATTCTATTCTCAATCGTTTGCCAGTCTTTGTTGTTTAGTTTCCTAGTGTTCATAGGTAGACCAAGGTAGCGAAAGGGGTACTTTCCAATCTCACAACCAAATAGCTGCGAATAAAACACTTCATGATCTTTGGCTTTGCCAAAACAAAAGATTTTACTTTTGTGATAGTTTATTTTGAGCCCCGATAGTTGTTCAAAAGTACTAAGTAATAGTTTCATATTTATCGCTTTCTCAACATCATGGCTCAAAAAAATCATTGTGTCATCCGCATACTGGAGAATGGACAAACCGTCTTGAATAAGATGGGGAATAACCCCTTCGACTTGGCATGTTTCCTTTGCTCTGGCAATCAGTATGGCCAGCATGTCTGCCACTATATTAAATAGTATCGGCGACATTGGATTACCTTTCCATAAGCCCTTTCTTGTTTGGAAATAGGATCCTAATTGGTCATTAACCTTAATGTTAACATTTCCCTCTGCGTGAATTTTTCCACCCATGTACATATTTTTGTAAAAATCCTTTCATCCTTAGTGTTTGTTGTAGAAAACTCTATTTAACCTTATCATATGCCTTTTCAAAATCTATTTTAAAGATAACCCCATCTTGTTTTTTTGAGTGAAGTTCATGTATTGTTTCATGGAGTATTACTGCACCCTCCATAATATTTCTTGTTGGGAGAAAGGCTGTTTGTGTTGGTCTAATAATCTTCTTGGCTATGGTAGATAATCTATTGGTTGCCACTTTAGTGAAGATTTTGAAAGAAACATTCAACAAACAAATTGGCATGTATTGTTAAATCACTTTCACATCTTTCTTTTTGGGTAGCAGGATTATAGTTCCAAAGTTAAGGTTGTTCAGTGGCAGGGATCCCTGGTGGAAATTCGTAAACAGAGCCATCAAATCATCTTTTATTAGATTCCAGAAGACCTGATAAAACTCTGAAGGAAAACCATCCGGCCCAGGTGCCTTATTGTGTTCCATTTGGAAGATTGCAGCCCTCACCTCAGCCTGAGAAAAGTCAGCTACCAAGTACTCATTTTCCAGATCAGATACCTGAGGATTGTCATCGGTTTGTAACTCATCCATCATGATAGAGGAGTTCCTCGATGGACCAAATAAATTCTTATAATAGTTGGTGATATGCTTTTTGAGTTGAGCATCACCACTTATTATATTATTCCCATCTTCCAACTGGAAAATATGAGTTTTTCGATGTCTACCGTTTGCTAGTAGGTGATAATATTTTGTATTTGCATCACCTTCCAGAAGATGTTTGACTTTAGCCCTTTGATACCATTTTAGCTCCTCCTCCCGAAGTAATTCAACGAGTCTTTCATTTAACACATGCTTGAGATTTAATTCCAGATCATTAAGAATAGAAGTTTCTGCCTTTTTATCCAAGTCATCGAGTTTATTTAGAATCGTCGTTTTTTCTTTCTTATAGTTACCACTTATATTTTTTGCCCAACCTCTGAGGTATTGGCGTAGCCTTCTGATTTTAGCTTGCCACCTCTCTATTGGAGAGCCTTCGACTATTAAGCTCTGCCACACATCACGGACTATGTCACAAAAACCATCCCTCAGCAACCATCCCAATTCGAATTTAAATTGGGGTTAATAAGACGAGGATGGATTATTTGTGCATAATAGTAGCAGTGTGTGATCAGAAATCTCTCTAGACAATGCATGTACAGTGGTAAGTGGATACTTGGACTCAAAGTCTGTACAAACAAGGATCCTATCTAATTTTTCGAAGGTCTGGTTTTGTAAATGATTAGCCCAAGTAAACTTTCTTCCTGACATTTCTATTTCTCTGAGATTTAGAGTGTCGATCACGGCGTTGAACATAAAAGGCCATCTATCATTATAATTGTCATTATTTTTCTCATCCGGTCTACGAATAATATTAAAATCGCCACCTATAACAGTAGGTAAAGCGTCTTTTGAACATACCCGTACTACTTCGGATAAGAATTGTGATTTTAGATCCATTTGTGTTGGTCCGTAAACAGAAATCAGATTAAACTTAAAATCATCTTCTTTGTGTCTAAGTTTGAAGCAGATAAAAAAAATCCCCCTCTTCAATTTCCCCAATGTCAAAAGATAATAAATTTACACCTAGAATCATGCCACCAGACCGACCCTGCGGAGCCTTGCAATGCCAAAGAAAATCTTTGCCCGCGCAAATATTATTCAAAGTGGATTGCGGAAAATTGGCTCTACCAGTCTCGGATAAGGCAATGAAATCTAAGTTCTTTTCTTTTGTTAGATCAGAAAGAAATCTATACTTTTTAGGATTAGCGAACCCGTTGCAATTCCAAAAAATACCTTCATCTAGACTTTTTATGATTTTTCTTCTTATGTCTAGGGTGTGAGCCTTTCTTCTGTGATACAGGGGTCTGTAGACACACAGGGTCACAACCCCCATCACCTAGCCCTTCAGATATTTCTGAACATATTAGATTCAAAGCTTCTAAGTCTATGTTATCATCTGCAGAACATATAGTCGAAGTATCATCCAGCAAGATTTTGTTTCCCTCCACTAATCTTTCATTAACATTCAAACTGTAAAGTTCTAGATCTCTTAAAGACCGTAAAGAGTTCGAAACAGCTTGTTCATTAACCCCAAGAACACCCCCTAAAGACTTAGTTGCAGATAACAAAGTGGAATCATCACGAGAAATAAAAGAGATTGGTTGGGTTTCTTTACCTTTATCTGACGATGTGTCCAAATTTTTGCGTGCCTTCAGTTTTGATGCCTTCTCCAAAGAATCTTGATCCGTAGTTGTTGCGTTTCTTTTGCTTGATCTTACAGGTGACACTGTCCCGCCATTTTGTACTTTCACTTTATTAAGAAGCCCAGAGTCATTCGGAGTAGGCATCAAGTTGGCCTTCCATTGACCAGTACCATTTGCTGTTATCTGTAACATCCCGGCCCAGGGCTTAACAGGATTAATAGGATACTCATACCAACAAGTTGCAACTTCTTTTTCGGAAGCCCATCTCGAAAGAACTCCAAAGTTAAGCGTGCTTGGCCTGGAGCGATGGGTGACCGACTGGGAAGTTCTTCCCGGATGTGCATGAGTGAGGACAAAGTGCGCAGAAAAAGACTTATGTTGGTCTGTGAGGGCAAGCGGCCAGATGTAAGCGGGCTCGGGCTCGAGGAGGCGGGACGTTACAGAATGGTATCAGAGCCGACTCTCGCGGTTTCACGGGCACGTGTATCGCAGTTGCGCAGGCATGGTGCGCATGGCTGGTGTGGACCCAGAGTGGTCACACAGCATGGCACATGCGCTGGCACTGGACACACGGACGTGGCCAAGAGAGGACGTTCCTGGCCTAGGATTGACCGACGAGGACGCCGGTCTCTTAAGGGGGTGAGGATGTAACATCCCGGCCCAGGGCTTAACAGGATTAATAGGATACTCATACCAACAAGTGCAACTTCTTTTTCGGAAGCCCATCTCGAAAGAACTCCAAAGTTAAGCGTGCTTGGCCTGGAGCGATGGGTGACCGACTGGGAAGTTCTTCCTGGGTGTGCATGAGTGAGGACAAAGTGCGCAGAAAAAGATTTATGTTGGTCTGTGAGGGCAGTCTATGTCCTAGAAAAGCGGCCAGATGTAAGCGGGCTCGGGCTCGAGGAGGCGGGACGTTACATTATCCCATTCTGAGAAAGCACTATTATTGGTTTGTTGCTCACTTTCGCCCCTGCAGAGGCGCATTTGACCCCTACTTCCTTGTTTTGCTGGATCATAGAATCAGCACCTTCACCCTCTTTCTGGACAGCACCACCAGCGACATTGTGCTGACCATAGGCAGGTAGCTGATTACCATATACATTATTATCTATCTGTTTATCCCCTTCTTTACCATCCTCATCCATGTTATCCCCTTTTTTTCCTCATTAGGTTTCTCTTCATCCATGGCAGAGTCCATGTCAATAACCTGGGGCTCACCATTGGGCATGTTTTGTTCAACCCTAAATTGTAGCTCATAAACAAAATCCCCAATAACTACATCCACTAGATCTGGGATGAGATTAGGATCCAGCACGGCTACTTTCAATCTTGATCTACCAAACTTCTTTGTAAATTTAGTATCCACCGCTCGAGGGACACCTAAGATAGAGCCAATTGCCCAAATGATAGGAAATTCTCTAATCTCCTTTGGTAGACCACGGAATTGATAGGAAATTCTCTAAACTCCTTTGGTAGACCACGGAATTGAACCCAAACCTTGTCAATCTCATATTTGTAGACATCATTTTCAACACCCTTCTCAAAGCGAATTTTTCATTTCACTGATTTTGTGTCCATGGGACCCCAGTTTACCATAGTATCCAGCAGGTCAGAAGATGAGAAATTAGTGATAAAGGCATCTTTGCCTTTCTCCTCAATCACCCACTTGTTTTTACCTGGTAGTAGTTTTTCAAGTTCCACTGCCAACTGATCCGCAGTAAGAGAACCCTCCAAAACACGTACCACAACTGGTTTTTCCTCCAGGTTCAACTTAGGAGTTTCAGTAATCGGAATAAAATAAAAACCCAAACCTTCTACGGCATATCCACATGGTATAGCAGTAGTGTGCATTTTTTTTCATGTTTGGGCAAATCTTTGTAACATGATCACCACAACAGATGTCACAACAGAGAGACAAAGTGCATTCATTCATGGTATGACCTTTAGTATGGCAACGATAACAAAATGGTTTACCCCTGCTTTTTTGCACTCCATGATGAGATGACTCTGGCGCTTCATTGGTTGCACTGGTTGGATTAGCATTTGGCGGGACAGCGGTCTTGTTTGCTTTGGGTACCACTTGCATTGTCGCTGCTATTGATGTCGCTGTCGAACCAGAGGCATGTGTCGCTGCCCCTGGAGCCACACCCGACGGGTGGCATGGTCACCAAGTGCGACCTGGAAGGTAGGGTTTGGGGAAGGAGGCGGGTGACCTCCCATGGCTCCAGACGCCGCTGCCGGCTGGTGTGGATGAGGGTGTCCGCCCATGTTCAGCGGTCCAGCCGGCTGGTACTGGGGACAGCCGGAGTTTGGCCATCCACCCCGCCGCCGTAACCACCAGCGTGTGGGCGACCGCGGCCAGCACCGTGAAACCCCGCATTATAGCCATTGCCGTTGAAGCCGAATCCTCCATGCCCTCCACGACCACGACCACGGCCTCGAGGGTGGAAGTGCTCGCGGCCTCGTCCCCGGCTGCCGAATCCAGGGTGGAAACCGGGATTGAAACCTTGCGCCCTTCCTCCTCCATATGAACCATAGTTCCTGCCGTTGTCCTGCCCCTGCGCCGCCATGGATCTCCCCTTACGAACCACTTCCGCGAACGTCGGCTGCGATGGAGCAGAGGACGAAGATCGCGAAAAGGGCACGCAACCCTTGCGTGGGCCGGAATAGCTTCCCAGGCCCAATTATTTTAGGGAGTCAAGGGAACACCGATCTGCTTCCCCTGCCGCACCGTTCGTGGAGCACGCGACCAAACCGATCGGAAGCTGAGCGGAGGAAAAGTCAGTTCAGAGACCTGAGGTTTCGGACCTTCAAAAAATTTTGAATGGCCATCCGCTGCCCCTGCCGCACCGTTCGTGGAGCACGCGATCGGAAGCTCCACGCATGGCGGATCAGAGACCTGAGGATTCAGAAATTCAAAATTTTTTGAATGGCCATCTATCCTAGGCCTCGTCGGCGAGCTCCGACCACTGCGAGGACCCAAAGTCCGGTGTGATGCCATGGCGAGGCAGTCTCCAAGTGTTCGAGGTGGAGAGACGCGAGGAGAGGGTAAAGGACCCTGCCATGGCTTGTTCCGCTCTAGCCAGTTGTTCGGTGGTAAAGCCCGCGTCGATGGCATTCATGATGAACTCCGGCGTCAAGGGACTTTGGCATGCCTCCGGTTCCTCGCTTTCTGAGTCATCAGACTCATCCCCCAAAGCCCAGAATTTGGACTTCAAAGGAGTAATCGTCGAGTGAACGACGTCTCGCCGGACACCGTGTACAGGCTTTGGCCGTAGACTCACGCCCTGTTCGTTTGGACTTATAAGCAGAATCAGCAGCCATCTAGCAGTGTTTTTCTCTCACAATAAACCAACGAACAGCACAATAAACCAGCGAAACGAACAGGCCGTCAACTCTGCCGCCAGCGCCACTGCTCTTGACAGCGCCTCTCGTCCCTCCTTGCATCTCCCATCAACATCGCCCTCCTCTTCCCCATCGCCGACGGTGGCCTCATCATCCTGGGCAGAAGGCCGCAGTGCCTGCCTGACCGCCGGGAGCCAGGGTGAGGCGCCTCCCTTTCAGCATGCGAACATGGGAAAAAAGGTTGCGAGCGAGAGATAAAGCCGTACCGATCGAGTTTTTTTTTTTTGCTATTGATTGATGGATGGAGCTGAGATGTGACATCGTCCTGTGGTATATATTCGTGTTGGCCAACGGATTTGCTAAGGGCATGTTTGTCTGAAGTTGTTAAAATTTAACTCCTATCACATCAATATTCTCTCAAATGCATGGAGTACTAAATGTAGACTAATTGCATGCATGTCGGTACAGATTAGGAGTAATTTACGAGACAAATCTATTAAGACTAATTACTCCCAAATTAGAAACTTTTTATCAAATAAGACGAAAGTGTTACAGTGTTTATTAAACTTTAACTCCTCAAACCAAACAATCGCTGCAAGGTCACATACTCCGTATATACTCACACCTCACACGTACAGCACGTACGGGCAATATACAATCAAAAGCCATATGCGCGCAGCAACGACTATTTGTAGCGAGGTACCGATTTTAATTTAAGGCAAAAAAAAAATACTAATCTATATCTATCTATATACTCTGCTCTTATAAAGCTAAACCCCACTAGATATTTTCTCCCTTCACGGTGTCCACATCATTTCCCACTAAGATCCCATCTAACTTGCAATTTTTTCATGTATTATGATAATGACGTGGCACATCCTCATCCACTCGCCCGCATCGCTGCTCATCCTCATCCACTCGCCCGCATCGCTGCTCATCCTCATCCACTCGCCCGCATCGCTGCTCATCCTCATCCACTCGCCCGCACGCTCCGTGATGTGCGCCCCCGCTCACGGTCGCAGGACGGATTCTGCCTGAGCTGCTCGTCGGTGCTGCCCCCGGCGCGTACTCGCACCTTTCGTCGCGGTTGTGCTCCATCCACCTGCCATGACCACTGCCGCGGTCTGTGCCGCCGACAAGCTCCGCACCGACGACCTCCGCGCACTCCGTGGCATCGAGCTCCGCGCCGGTGTCGAACTCCACAATGACGTGCTTCATTCGTCCAAGCAGCAAGGTGACATTGCGCTTGCGCTAAAAGCACATGTTGCAAGCGTATGTTTCAAGTGTTTTATATGTCTTATAGGTATGTTGCAAGGGTTTCGTATGGATGTTGCAAAAGTAGATCGGAATGTTACATATATTGCAATGGTTGTACACGTATGTTGCAAACGTCTGCTCCCAATGCTTCATCTATTTTTTCAGACGTACGTTGCAAGTGTGTTTATCTAGACGTTGCATATATTTCACACATATATTGCAAGCGTTTTATCTGGATGTTGCGTATGTGTTGCAATTGTTTTTCAAGTGTTTTTATGTGTTTTTCAAGTGTTTTAGATGCATATTGCATGTGTTGTATCTGGATGTTTTAAAAGTAGATCGGATGTTGTATCTCCTTCCTCGCTTTCTGCTGCCTTGTCTTAGTGTCTCCTCGTCTTCTGTTGCCTTGCATCCTTCTCAGACTGCGGAGGGGGCGCAGTGAGGGCCGGCGAAGGGGGTGCGCCGGGGGCCGGTGGACGGGACGCACCAGGGGGATTGCTGCGCGGACGCGAACGCACTCTGTCCCCTTCCGTTACGCAAACAGATAGCAATTCAGTTTCCTTTAGTTTTCTATTTTACGCGGGATGCTAAGATTGGGCCATGACGCCAGCCCATGGTTCGGTTGGTTGGGGACTGGGATATGCGTCCGGACGCTGTGGTCATCGGATGTCTGGGCGCTAGCGACACGTTGGCGTTGCCATGACAAGTTTTCACATATGTCACTGACGTGGACCTGAGTCAGGTCATCCTCCTCGGCATAGAGTCACGCCATCCAAGACGTAGGTTTACATGGTTTAGAAGAGATTATTTGCTATTTTCTATATAGATTGCAGTACCGTAAAATTGGCAAATTTTGATGAGGTCATGTAATTGCCTAACTCTAGCAACCACATGAATCAGTTTATTTTCATAGTGAGGAAAATTAGAAGGGTAATGCTATAACACACTCAAGTGTTGCAACACTCGATTTCTCTCCCTCTCTTCTTCTCCATCTCTGATCTGTCCCCCTCTTCTTCCAACTCCAGCGAGCTTAGAAGGGGCTCGGGAGGCGCTGGCCGGCCAGGCGTTGGGGACGGCGGGAGGGTGGCGTTAGGGTTTCAGTGGCGAAGGAGGCGGCCGCGCTAGGTCAGGGCGGGGGCACCCATGGTCATAGCAGCGACAAGAGGGGGAGGAGAAGAAGGAGGCCGTCGTGATATGACCTCAAGGGATTATTTAGACAGTTTTCGATAGTTTGGGGTAGAATAACTGGTTTTATAGGTGATGGGTGAAATAGACATCCACCAATAGTTGAGGGGGTTAAGTAGACTTTTTCCTATATTGAAATCAATATTGTATTTTTTCTTGAACACACAAAATATTGTAGTGTATATATATACTGGAGCAAACCTAAGCTAGCAGTTGAGATTCACTAATCACTGCCTAACCATTCGTAACTAATGATGGGTCGTTAGACGACTTGTGTAGTGTGACGCCATCCATGCATTGTATTCCTGCTGCTACTATCATTGTCATACACAGTATATACCGACTACACACTAGCTACCAGCTCCTGTGTACTAGTGTGTCTGTTGCAGCAGGATCAAGAGTGCCAATATTTTCGCAACAGATTCAATTCTAGTTGGTGTGTACAATATCAATATGTGCAGTATCTCAAAAGAAATAATCTAAGTTATTAATAAGGTGACAAAAGCTCTACTAATTGTTACTACTGTATACACATATATAACTAAATACTCCCTCTGCTACAAATTATAAGCCGCTTTGACTTTTTTCATCAATTTTGCTATGTATATTTAGACATATTATTATATCTAGATGCATAGCAAAATGAATATACTAAAAAAAAGTTAAAGACGACTTATAATTTGGAATGGAGGAATTATTGCGCTTTGGTTTATATAATAGTAATATATGGCGTGCATGCATCATGCATGATAGAGATGCTAAAGTACTGTCAATAGCTAGCATGCTGAGAGAATCGCACTGCCACACCACCAGCACTCAATCTTAATTAGCTTCTTTATTATTGTCTCTTTCGCGAAAGAAATATATAGCAGTGTAGCACTTAGTATACATAGGCCGTGGCTAGCGCCGGGGCGTCCGGACGCCCGCGTACCTCGTCCTTGTCCGCCTATGCACACGCATCCTATTCCTGTGCCCGCGGCTCCTTCCCAACGACCCCGCTCCTTTCTCTCCGCGCGGGCGAGGCCCGGGAGCCATGATGCGGACGAGCACACCCCGTCCGTAGGACCCAGACGCGCCACGCACCTCGACCACCGGCACCCGGCTCACCGTGCCTGATCCCCCGGTGCCCGGGCCATGCTCCATGACTCTCTGAACACACCTATGAAACATAAAGCACTTGAATACAACATACATCTAAAACAGATGAAATATTTGGAACATACACTTGAAACATGTATGTGAAACATAGGCAACATCCAGATAAAACACTTACAACATCCAGATAAAACACTTACAACTTGCAACATAAAAACACGTACTGCAACATAAGACTGAAACAGCTGAAAGCCTAAAACCATTGGAACATATTCTTGCAACATGTGTGAAACATATGCAATATCCAAATAAAAAACGCTTAAAAACAAATGAAACATTTTGAACAAACGCTTGCAACGTGCCTCTGAAATACTTACAACATATGCAACATCCCGATCTACTTTTGCAACATCCACATAAAACATTTGCAACATATATACTTCTGAAATATCTAAAACACTTGAAACATAGGCTTGCAACATGTCAAGCGCAACACTCTAGTGGACGGCGACCACCATGTCATGCGTGTTGAGAAACTCGATAACCACCTCGATTGGCAGATCGGGGCTGGGAGGCAGCGGAGCGAAGAACACCACTGACTTGGCCCCCTACGAGCTTCTTCCGCTACCGGGGCGCGAGAGCCTTGAGGCGGACGCAAAGTACGGCACAGGCACAACGCCCTTGCCTCCCGCCGTAGGAGGAGGTGATGAGAGGAGGACGCCGGCACCGGCGACGGTGATGAGGGCGGGGGCGAGCAGGAGGCGCGACTCTAGCGGCGGAGCCTAGCTCGCGGAAGCGGGCGAGGGCCACAGGGCGGAGGAAGCGGAGCGGAGCCTGCAGCGAGCACAGGGCAGAGGAAGCGGATCGGAGCAGAGCATGAGACGGAATAGGAGATATATTTTTTTATTTGGGAAGACGGCACCCGAACAATTCATTTATTTAGAAAGACAGCGTCCGGACGGACGCCCTCACGGTATCATTATCGATATATATACCGAACCTACATATACATACATAAACAAATAAATGAGAAATGAAGTCTAAGAAATAAAGGAAGTAAAAACACGAGGAGTATTAGCTTAGCTTTCACCTGACGATTCCATTAACTGATACAGTAGTATATGCAGCGACGAAGCCAGCGGGGGCTACCCGTGCTCCAGCCCCCCTACGGCCATGATTTACATGGAGCCCGGGCTAAGCCGGGCTACCGCCGTGAGGAGGAAGAAGAAGGCAAGGAGGGGCTGGAGGAAGAAGAAGAGGAAGCCAGCCCTGGCTTCGTCGATTCCTGGCTTCGTCGCTGAGTATATGATGATGAATGTCGATCGCAGTAGCACAACAACTAGAATTAATAATAAGCTAGCAACATGAATGAATAAATACTGGAAACCGACGGGGATCGGATAAAAGTGACAGTCGATCCATCGATTGATTGCCCAAGTATAAAGCAAACATGCATTCCATATGCATGCAACCATACTACATGTATCTATCATAATTGAAATGATGGACCTAATCATGCAGATACTCCTATATCGTAGCAGCTTCAAGCAAAGATATGATGATGATGAACCTAATCATCATCATATTCCACGTATAGCAGCTCTAAAGCATCATATGTAAGTACGTAGGGACATAATAAATATAATATAGTTACATATATAACGACAAGTTTTCTTTGAGTGCTCCTTCATTCAAGTTTGCTCCCTATTCGCTTGAACTTATCAGTCTGGCTCATCAGTCACAGTGTTTTTCTTTCACAACAAATCAGCGAGCAATACTTTTCAGCCTGACTTTCCAGCGAAGTGAACCAATTTCTTGGAATTTGAGCCTCAGCCCCCTTGACATGATCCTACAAGCCAGAGCTGATTTTGATAGTGTCAATTTCAGAGAAATACTTATAACAGGTTGCTGGGGTAATCTGGTGTACAAGAAATGGTGTCATCTTTGATAATGGAAGAGACACTTCAAGAATGAACTTTGACTGGTTTATACCAAGGCCAAGCCGACCAGACAAGTATCCATCAGTTCTCGGAGAGATAGATATATGTAATATGAAAGTTTCTTCCTTTAGGCCTGCTTGCCTTGTAATTTTCTTTTTGTTCTAGTTTGCTATACATAACATTCTTTCATTTAATTAAAAAAGAAAAAATAGGTAGGGGATTCTCCAGCTGATTCGGTCAAAAATATATAACGACAAGCAGACAACCCAAGCAAACAAAGATCATATATCTAGCCAGTGTGCTTAGAGAGAGTATATATATCCAAAACCCAACCAAGCAATCTAATTTATTTCTCTTAAACAATATATAACTCATGTGCTACTTCTTTTCACAGATTTACTCAACATAAGCCTGCTTCATATTTTGCTTACCCGTTAGTTGACGCACCCGCACTTGAGCCCACGTGCCTATGCCCTGCCGGCGCGGAGAGGGAAAAGACGGCGACGAGGATGGAGATGGAGACCTCGCCGGTGTCACGGTTTTGGTATTTCCCGCTCCCGCTCTCTCCATCTCCGGCGGGTATAGAAGGGGGTTTGGGGGGAGGAAGACCGGCTAGGCGGTGGGGATGGCGACAAGGCGATTTAGGTGCCATAGAGGTGGCGGAGGCGGCCAGGCCAGGGAAGCTGCTTGGCTGGAGCTCGCCGCCGAAGAGGGGGGGAGGGGAAGAAGGCGCCTGCCGAGGGCGCGCTAGGGTTTCGTCGGAACTCAGCGGCCACGCGCGAGGTCGTGGAGCTCCGGCGAAACCCTAGCATGCCGCGACAGGGCGGTGGGCAGCGACAGGAGAAAGGGAGTGGCTGGGCGCTGACCAGGGCAGCGGGTCGTGTTGGTGCAAACGTGAGGAAGAGAAACAGCGTGCGGCAGGCGTGCAGACGCAAGGAGGAATACGACAGACGCTTAGGCAAATCGTCAGTCGTCTGCCAGCGCGACACCCCCTTTTTTAACCAAAACGCATGAGCATGATGCGTTATATATCTGTATCGCGGTGCATTTATTACCTAATGTTTTTATATATGTATGCATTCAGAGGTTTATTTAGCATAGACATGTTCTCTTGAACTTATCAGTCATGGTACAGTATTTTTCTCTCACAACAAAAGAGCATCAGCCGGCTTATTCGCCGCAAAAACCATCAGCCGATCAAACAAATGGTAAGACACAAAATTAAGTGCATCAGGGCCGGATCCATGGCTACCCCAAAAAAAAAAGCTCAACGCCTCATGAACTGGCTCGTGAATTTTGTTCGTAGTTTTTGATCAGTTGGCCGAGCCTGTGGATTGGCCTTTGCCTTTCAGACAAACCGAGCACAGAGCTTCCTATTTTTCTTGACTATTCTGTACTCTTATATCATTACTAATTAATATTGTGGTATGGTTCTGATTTGGCCAAACCTCTAGCTAGTATATATTGATAGAAATCAACCCAAAGCCATATCTAGGATTCCTTAATTAGCTAACACAAGTTGGTGATCGTGTACTGTCGTGGATCGTCACCGGCCTACGAAAATGATGAACCAATTCATCTTCAATTTGACTGGACCGTATATTACATAACAAATTGAATTAGCAGCCAGGGGAGACAATCAAATCAATTGTTGCAGGGACGACGGGACGTCTTAGATATCCATCACATCCACGTGTACGTACAACAACAATAGCTGCGTGCATGGAGCAGCCACATTGTTGGGAGAGTAGTAGTATTATGGCGGTGCATAACGAGGCTAGCTAAGATGAACCATACCATACCATACAACCGATCGTTCACACGAGCGAGCTCATCTGATCGGTCAACCAATACACACAATCTAGGGTCCTCTTTCGAATACGAGATCTCTTCTTCTTCTTCTTTCTGTGTTTTTTCTTTTGAAAATATATGAATTGATTTTTCTCTGAATTCCTGCATGATTTCTGTGTTTTTTTAAGAGAAGTTATATACAGGACGGCACGGAGCATTGCAGTGCATATAAATGTGCAAATATATGAGCAGTTAGAGGTCGGCCTCGTTCGCTCGTGCTGAAAAACAAGCTGAAACACTGTTTCGATTGATTTTTTAAGAGAAAAAACACTGTTTCAGCTAAAAAAACAAATTAAAAAGTACGAATTATAAGCCAACTGAACGGGGCCAAGTCCTGTCCCAATCATGGATTAGCTGCATTTTGCAATTGCATGAACCATACGGCACTGCCCGATCAAATTATCAATGCAGCATGGCTCCTTGCTCATCTCACCTAGCGCTAACGGCCGTCGTCCTTGCTAGTAGCTAGAGTACACATCATCTATATCATTCAATTTTGTTTTCTGTTTAGTAGATAGGGACGATGGATGTACAGTACAGGATGGATATCTGTATGAGCGTGTGATGATCAACTTAATTGAGCTGAATTATCATAGCATCCATGAATGTCCATCTGTTTCTGTCTAACCGATGATCAATCCAACCATTTCCTTTAGTACATTTCATTTCGTTTGATTCATTCGTTAATTCGCTTCTAGTATTTTCTTTGGTTTTTGAGAACATCTAGGACTCATCTCGAATTCTAGTATTAGGCCGACTCTGTCGAAATCGTATTGTTTCGGCAGCCTGTCCTGTGAAAGTCTGTTTTTGGAACTACAAATGACGGTTCCAGTCAATTCCATCCAGAGAAAGAAATGACAGATTTTAAATCTCTCTTCTCTATCTATGAGTGAGCGAATAATCTCGTGCTCGTGTTATGTTAAAAAAAAATTATAAGAAACATCATCTGACTGAGGTCTAGATTAGGGCTCAAGGCCGGGCCTGGCTGGATCTCCCATCGTCATTTAATGGGCCAAGTCCCAGTTTCCTCGCATCGTACCACCGACTTGTAACTGGGCCAGCCCAATAACCGAAAGTCGGTTCCTCGGTCTCCAACCGACCTCACTTCTTCGCTTCGCACTTTTTTCCAACCAAAATCTCATCATCAGATCAAAAATCAGATTCAGAGGGGAAGGCACAAACCCCTAACCCCCTCACTCCCGCCGGCCGCCGCGACGAGTCCTCCTCCGCCGCCGGGAGAGCGCGAGGAGGACCCTTCCTCAACCCGCCGCACGCCCAAAGGTATACCTCTCTGAGTCTCTGCGTTCGATTTCCAACACTATCGCGTTGCCTCGCCCCACATCCCGAGATTAGATTACTTGTCCCGCTGATTCCGACCCGCCTTCCGCCGCCTCCGCAGCAGCTCCCCCCATGTCCAACCTCGGCGGCGGCGGCGCCGAGGCGCACGCGCGCTTCAAGCAGTACGACACCCACGAGCCCACCGGCGAGCCCGAGACGCTCCGGGGCAAGATCAACCCGAGGTCCTTCGGCGACCGCGCCGTCCAGAACAAGCCGCCCGAGCTCCAGGAGAAGCTCTCCAAGGCGCGAACAAAAAAGTCCAAGCGCCGGGACGACGCGGCCGACCCCGCCGCCGCCGACCTCCCCCGCCGCGACGCCAAGCGCAGGCGCCGCGCCGCCTCCACCCAGGAGGTCTCCGTCCTCTCCCTCACCGATGACGCCGTCTACAAGCCCCAGACCAAGGAGACGCGCGCCGCCTACGAGGCCCTGCTCAGCCTCATCCAGCAGCAGCTCGGCGGCCAGCCACTCGACATCCTCGCTGGGGCCGCTGACGAGGTGCTCGCCACGCTCAAGAATGACAAGGTCAAGAACCCTGACAAGAAGAAGGACATTGAGCAGCTGCTCAACCCTATCCCCAGCCAGCTCTTTGACCAGCTCGTCTCCATTGGCAAGCTCATCACCGACTTTCATGATGCGGCGGCTGGGGATGCTGCCGGTGCACCTTCTGCTGACGCCATGGACACCACCCTGGATGATGATGTTGGTGTTGCTGTCAAGTTTGAAGAGGACAAAGACGAGGAGAGTGATTTCGATCAGGTACCACATTTTATGCATATGTTTAATTAACTGATATTGGCTTTGACCCCAACATGTTTTATTTGCTTATTACTATTGTTTGTTTGTGCCAACCAGGTGCAAGATGAGCTGGATGAGGATGATGAAGATGACGCAGCTGAGTTGAATGTTCCTGGAGGTATGCAGATGGGCGCTGAGTTAGACGACGACGACATGCAGAACACCAACCAGGGGCTGTCCGTCAATGTTCAGGATATCGATGCTTACTGGCTCCAGAGGAAGATATCCCAGGCATATGGGGACGGGGACATTGATGCCCAGCAGAGCCAGAAGCTTGCCGAGGATATCTTGAAGATCATTGCTGAGGGCGATGACAGAGACGTCGAGAATCGCCTCCTCATGCTCTTGGACTATGAGAAGTTTGATCTCATCAAGTTGCTGATGCTCAACCGTCTCAAGATTGTGTGGTGTACCCGCTTAGCCAGGGCCCAAGATCAGGAACAGAGGAAGAAGATAGAGGAAGAGATGGCAAGTGACCCAAGCGTGGCTCCGATATTGGAGCAGCTACATGCAACCAGAGCATCCGCGAAGGAGAGGCAGAAGAACCTGGAGAAAAGCATCAGGGATGAGGCCAAGAGGCTCCTCAGCAATGATGCTGCTGCCGGCGCTGATGGTGCCAGGGACTGCAGGGCAGCCGAGCGGGACATGGAGAGTGGATGGCTGAAAGGACAGAGGAAGCTGCTTGATCTCGAGAGCCTCTCGTTCCAGCAGGGCAGTCTCTTTATGGCTAACAAGAAATGTGAACTTCCTACTGGGTCGTTTAGAACCACTCATAAGGGATATGAGGAGGTTCATGTGCCAGCACTGAAGGCTATGCCCTATGAAACAGGGGAGAAAATTGTCAAGATATCTGATATGCCAGAGTTTGCACGGTCAGCTTTCGACGGGATGACACAGCTGAACAGAGTTCAGAGCAGGGTCTATGATACTGCTCTTTTGAAACCAGACAATATCCTTCTCTGTGCTCCGACTGGTGCTGGCAAAACAAACGTGGCTGTGCTTACCATCCTTCAACAGATTGGTATGCATATGCAGGACGGAGAGCTTGACAATACCAAGTACAAAATTGTCTCTGTGGCCCCGATGAAAGCATTGGTTGCTGAAGTCGTTGGGAACTTGTCGAAGCGTCTGGCGGGTTACAACGTTACTGTTAGGGAGCTCAGTGGAGACCAGAACTTGACCAAGCAACAGATTGATGAAACACAGGTTATTGTTACGACACCTGAGAAATGGGATATTGTGACCAGGAAATCAGGGGACAGAACCTAACCCAAATGGTGAAGCTGTTAATCATTGATGAGATCCATCTGCTACATGATAACAGAGGGCCTGTTCTGGAAAGCATTGTTGCTAGGACAGTCAGGCAGATTGAGACGACCAAGGAGCATATTCGTCTGGTTGGGCTCTCTGCGACTCTACCAAACTACGAAGATGTTGCACTATTCTTGCGTGTTCCCAAAGAAAGCCTCTTCTACTTCGACAATAGTTACCGACCTTGCCCTCTTGCTCAGCAATACATTGGGATCACTCTGAGGAAGTCAGTACAGAGGATGCAGTTGATGAATGAGATCTGTTATGAGAAGGTTATGGCTGCCGCTGGTAAGCATCAAGTGCTTATATTTGTACACTCGAGGAAGGAGACAGCAATGACTGCCAAAGCCATCAGAGACACGGCGTTGGCAAATGACACAGTCAGCCGCTTTCTGAAGAACGAGAGTGCAAGCCAAGAGATCCTTGGCACTCACGCTGAACTTGTCAAAAGCAATGATCTTAAAGACCTCCTGCCATATGGGTTTGCTATTCATCATGCTGGGATGGCAAGGGTTGACCGTGAGCTTGTCGAGGCACTTTTTGCTGACAAGCACATTCAAGTACTTGTATCCACTGCTACCCTTGCATGGGGTGTCAATTTGCCTGCGCATACTGTTATTATAAAGGGTACACAGATTTACAACCCAGAGAAAGGTGCTTGGACAGAACTAAGCCCTCTGGATGTTATGCAGATGCTTGGTCGTGCAGGAAGGCCTCAGTATGATACACATGGAGAGGGAATAATCTTGACTAGCCACAGTGAACTGCAGTTCTACCTGTCTCTTATGAACCAGCAGCTACCTATTGAGAGTCAGTTCATATCCAAATTGGCTGATCAATTGAATGCAGAGATTGTTCTGGGGACCATTCAGAATGCTCGTGAAGCATGCTCGTGGCTTGGCTATACTTACCTCTATATCCGGATGCTCCGAAATCCTTGTATGGTTTGCCAGCAGATATCTTGGAGAGTGATAAAACACTTGATGAAAGGAGAGCTGATTTGGTAAGTAATTTGTGCACTACTGTTTTTGAAGTTCTGTGGTAGCTGCTCATCCTTACTGTTTTATTTCTCAATTATTGCTTTGGTCCTTGCTTGTGTGAATGTGCTCTAATTGCTAATGTATCATCCTATTTGGTTAATCTATTTCTAGACTAGAGGTCACCTGCCCCATAAGTTCTCACAACTGCCATGCAAAATATTTCTTAAGTGTTCTATTACAGTCTTGTATAGTTAATAATCGTATTAGCCTGCATCATTGATCAATAGTCTCTGCGGTATGGCATATTTACTATGTGGGCATGGAGTTTTAAATGCTATTAAAAAAACCTGTACTTTCAGTGCCTAACTGCTGCGCTGCTAGGGCAATTGCATCCTTAGCTAATTACTGGGGATATCCCCAAGGATTTAGCTATGGACAGGAGTCCGTTAAGAGAGATCTTAAGGAGTGGAATATCCCCAAGGATTTAGCTATGGACAGGAGCGCTTGGAGATTAGCAATCAACGTGCCTGAACCGTGACATCTTTTGTCTTGTGCCCTTTATGTCCCTTTATGTGTCTCCCTGTTTCTCGTCTCTTTTGGGTTTCATCTCTAGCCTACCCCAACTTGCTTGGGACAAAAGGCTATGTTGTTGTTGTTGTTGTTGTACTGGGGATACACAAGCACTTGTAGTGTAGGATGGTTTCATGGTATTGTTCTTTTTCCTCTGTTGCAGCATAAGTTTTTTGCTGCATGTGTAGTGGCTGCACTATCTTGGCTAGTGTTTCTTTTCATCTTAGTACTCCCTCCGTTTTTTATTAAGTGTCACATTTGGTTTGTCCTAAGTCAAACGTGTGTATCTTTGACCATTAATTTCAAAAAATTTATATAGTTTCATGTCAAAAGATTTATATTTTTAGATTTATTATGAGAAATACTATCATAATATGTAACTCATATATTGTGAAACTATAAGGATTTTTAAAAATGGTTGGTCAAAGATTGCAATGTTTGACTTAGGACAAACCAAATGTGACAATAAAAAAAACGGAGGGAGTACTATTGCTAGTGCTACTGTATATGGGTATTGGTAAGGCATATAACAAATTGCTCCCCCTTCCCTCCCCCCGCGGTAATAGGTATCTATCCCTTGCTTGTATGTACCACCTGCACATTTTAAAAAAAATGTGCACATAATAATATGCAATGTTGGGTAATGGTAGACACATGTTGAAATAACAATTTTCTTTTCATAGGTACATATACATATATTGAATGCATATACTTTTGTTTTGATACAGACTTGTTGCAATTTGAATTTTGCTTTAGAAAGTGTAATATCTAGACCTATATTTATGCAAACATGAATTGAATGAAGGAAATAATACTGTGGTCGTCAAACCATAGTGTTCTTTTTTGTTAGAAGGGAAGATGTAGGTTGCTGATGTAAATCCTATTTTGCTGAAGTATTATATGTGCTTCTTTGATGCTGCAGCAAGATCTGAAGAAATTTAGGTTTTGCAGTTATTCCATACCCATCATTGATTTTACTGCCTCTTGATATTGCATAGATGTAGTTCTGCCTCTTGATATTGCATAGAATAGATATAGTTGATGTTGCAGCATACTATCTCTGCCTATTCTGTTCTTGATCTTTTGTATTTTTGTTCTGCTGCAGATACATTCCGCTGCAAATCTACTGGATAGGAACAATCTGATAAAGTATGACAGGAAAACAGGATACTTTCAAGTTACTGACCTGGGAAGGATTGCCAGTTATTACTATATTAGTCATGGAACTATCTCAACATACAATGAGTACCTGAAACCTACAACGGGTGATATCGAGCTGTGTCGACTGTTTTCTCTGAGTGAAGAATTTAAGTATGTAGGTGTCAGGCTAGATGAGAAAATGGAACTGGCAAAGCTTTTGGACCGTGTGCCAATTCCTGTGAAAGAGAGCTTGGAGGAACCCAGTGCAAAGATCAATGTTCTGCTGCAAGCATATATTTCTAGGTTGAAACTGGAAGGCCTTTCTCTTAGTTCTGATATGGTCTACATCCGACAGGTAGCGCCATTTTTTTTTTTCTGTTGACTGCAATTTATAATTCGCTTGCATGATTTCACCTACTTAATACAGTTTCTGAATCTGAATTTCTTGCTTATATTGTACTGTACAGTTATGTTTCCCCCCCCCCTTCTGTAATGCAGAGTGCTGGACGTCTCCTACGAGCACTATTTGAGATTGTTTTGAAGAGGGGATGGGCTCAACTAGCGGAGAAAGCGCTGAATCTTTGCAAGATGGTTGATAAACAAATGTGGAGTGTCCAGACTCCCCTGCGGCAATTTACTGGAATTCCAAAGGCGATCTTAATGAAACTGGAGAAAAAGGAGTTGGCTTGGGAGAGGTACTATGATCTGTCCTCACAAGAAATTGGTGAACTAATCCGCTATCCCAGGATGGGGAGGCAGCTGCACAAGTGCATCCACCAGTTACCAAAGTTGAATCTTTCAGCTCATGTCCAGCCCATCACTCGTACAGTTTTGGGCTTTGAACTGACAATAACACCTGATTTCCAGTGGGATGATAAGGTACATGGATATGTGGAGCCCTTTTGGGTTATTGTTGAGGATAATGATGGCGAGTACATTCTTCACCATGAATATTTCATGCTTAAGAAACAGTATGTTGACGAAGATCATACATTGAACTTCACAGTGCCGATATATGAGCCACTGCCTCCTCAGTATTTCATACATGTTGTGTCTGACAAGTGGCTTGGTTCTCAGACAATTCTCCCTGTCTGCTTGAGGCACTTGATTCTACCAGAAAAATATGCTCCGCCAACTGAATTGCTTGATCTGCAGCCTCTACCTGTTAGTGCATTGAGGAATGCAAGATATGAGGGCCTCTATAGTGCCTTTAAGCATTTCAATCCCATCCAGACTCAAGTATTCACTGTCTTGTATAACAGCGATGACAGTGTGCTGGTCGCTGCACCAACGGGCAGTGGGAAGACGATATGTGCTGAGTTTGCTATACTAAGGAACCACCAGAGGGCAGTGTCCGGTGAGAGCAACATGCGGGTTGTTTATATAGCTCCCATTGAAGCTCTCGCAAAAGAAAGGTATGGGGACTGGGAACGGAAATTTGGAGAATTTGCCAAGGTAGTTGAGCTCACTGGTGAAACCGCAGCTGATTTGAAGCTTCTGGATAAAGGAGAGATCATAGTCAGTACTCCTGAAAAGTGGGATGCACTGTCTCGCCGGTGGAAACAGCGAAAGCACATCCAACAGGTCAGCTTATTCATAGTTGATGAACTTCATCTACTTGGGTCTGATAAGGGACATGTTTTGGAAGTCATTGTATCTAGGATGAGGCGTATTTCAAGTCACATTGGCAGTAACATACGGATCGTAGCACTTTCAGCTTCACTTGCTAATGCTAAGGATCTCGGTGAATGGATTGGTGCTACCTCTCATGGCCTCTTCAACTTCCCTCCAGCAGTGAGACCTGTGCCATTGGAAATTTACATTCAGGGTGTGGATATAGCAAACTTCGAGGCAAGGATGCAAGCAATGACAAAGCCCACCTACACTGCTATCACACAGCATGCAAAGAACAGTAAACCTGCCCTGGTGTATGTACCGACAAGGAAGCATGCGAGGTTGACTGCATTGGATTTGTGTGCATACTCTAGTGTTGAGGGTGGTGGAACTCCGTTTCTCCTTGGGTCAGAAGATGAGATGGATACTTTCACCAGAGGTGTTGAAGAAGAGACGCTTAAGAATACACTTAAATGTGGTGTAGGCTATTTGCATGAGGGTCTAAGTGAACTTGATCAGGAACTTGTAACCCAGCTGTTCCTTGGTGGGAGGATCCAAGTGTGTGTTGCGAGCAGCACAATGTGTTGGGGAAGACCATTGCCTGCTCATTTGGTTGTTGTCATGGGGACCCAGTATTATGATGGCCGTGAGAATGCTCACACCGATTATCCAATGAGAGATCTGCTTCAAATGATGGGTCATGCCAGCAGACCACTTCAAGACAACTCGGGGAAATGTGTTATATTGTGTCACGCACCTCGCAAAGAGTACTACAAGAAGTTCCTTTTTGAGGCCTTCCCTGTTGAGAGCAATCTTCACCATTTCTTGCATGATCATATGAATGCTGAGGTGGTGGTTGGTGTTGTAGAGAATAAGCAAGATGCCGTGGATTATCTTACTTGGACTTTCATGTATCGGCGGCTGACAAAGAATCCTAACTTCTACAATCTTCAGGATGTAAGTCACAGGCATCTTTCAGATCATCTTTCTGAGCTAGTTGAGACTGTCCTGAATGATCTCGAATCAAGCAAGTGTGTGGCTATAGAGGAGGACATGTACCTGAAGCCCCTCAACCTTGGCCTTATTGCTTCATACTACTATATTGGCTACACAACTATTGAGCGTTTCAGCTCTATGCTGACCCAGAAGACTAAGATGAAAGGACTCCTAGAGATTCTAGCATCTGCTTCAGAATATGCAGAGCTTCCGGGTCGTCCGGGTGAGGAAGAATTCATTGAGAGGCTTGTTCGCCACCAGAGGTTCTCTATCGAGAAGCCCAAGTATGGTGATCCACATGTGAAGGCCAATGCTCTGCTGCAAGCCCATTTTTCAAGGCACACAGTGGTCGGAAACCTGGCAGCTGATCAGCGTGAGATTCTTCTTTCTGCCCATAGGTTGCTCCAGGCAATGGTTGATGTTATATCCAGCAATGGTTGGCTTAGCCTTGCTCTTAGTGCAATGGAGTTGAGTCAAATGGTGACACAAGGCATGTGGGATCGGGATTCTGTGCTGCTTCAAGTTCCACACTTCACGAAGGACTTGGCCCGGAGGTGCCAGGAAAATGAAGCGAAGCCCATTGAGAGTATCTTTGATCTTGCTGAGATGGGTGTCGATGAGATGCGGGATCTTTTACAGCTATCAAACTCTCAGCTGCAGGACATCATTGAATTCTTCAAGCGGTTCCCTAATGTTGATATGACCTACGAGGTCCGTGAGGGTGACGATATAAGCACTGGTGACAATGTAACTGTGCAGGTAACGCTGGAGCGCGACATGACTAACTTGCCATCTGAGGTTGGTCCAGTCCATGCGCCGAGGTTCCCCAAGCCCAAGGAAGAAGGCTGGTGGCTGGTGATTGGTGACAGCTCCACAAACCAGTTACTGTCCATCAAAAGAGTGGCACTCCAGAAGAGGGCGAGAGTGAAACTTGAGTTCTCTGCTCCTGCAGAGGCAGGGAGAAAGGATTACATGATTTACTTGATGTCAGACTCTTACTTGGGCTGTGATCAGGAGTATGAATTCACTGTTGATGTCAAGGATGCTGGAGGGGATTGATGATGAAGACTGTGACACTGGGTCGCATAGAAGCAGTTGACTTCGAGTGTGTATTGTAGCACGTTATGAGTGTTTTGGAATATTCTAACCTCTGAACTTGTGGAAGTCGTAGCTTACTTTGGATGTTATGTTAATAACTGTGCACCTTGGGAGTTGCTGCCTTGTCCTGTTATGATATTATTCTAAGGCTCGATTATACTTGAGCCACACAGTATTTTTTAATCAACTAGTTGCTTCCATAAGCTTGCTCCTGTAATGTTGATTTTAGTGACGTGCAGATTAAAATGTTATAACCTGTTGATGCACCAACGGTGTTGGTGTTTTAACCTGTTCTATTGGCAGGGTACGACTGCCTGTTGTTTCCATCTATCCTCTTCCTACTGACGGCTTGTTCGCTTGGGCTGAAAATAAGCGGCTGAAAGTACTGTTGTCTGACTTATGTGAGAGAAAAACACTGCTGGTTGGCTGAAAATAAGCGGCTGAAAGCTCAAGCGAACAAGCTGTCAGATGGTGGATATGGGATGGATGCCTTTCAGCATTGGCTGTTCAAGTTTACCATGTGTTTTGTGGATACTGTGAAACAAGAATGCTGACACCATCTCTTCTCTAAGGCTGTGTTCACTTCCCCATCCCAACCCAAAATATTTCCTCTTCCACCCATCACATCAAATCTTTCGACACATGTATGGAGCATTAAATGTAGATAAAAAAGATAACTAATTGCATAGTTTGTCTATAAAGGTCGGGACAAATCTTTTGAGCCTAGTTAGTTCATGATTGAACAAATTTTGCCAAATAACAACGAAAGATGCTACAGTAACTTTTCACCTACTTTTCGCGAAGTGAACACACCCTAAATCCCTTTGACCTGTATCAACATTTTTGTCTGATTGTAGTTCTCTGTTCTGGTAATTGTCCCTGTAACATGCTTCTGTCTAAAATCTTTGGGTTCTGAAAAAGGTAATGGGATCCAAAGTTGTGAATAGGCAGCCGCACCAGGATCTCCACGATCATCTCGTCTAGTGCTCGCCTTCCTCTTGCTGCTCCTTATTCCCATATTGTCGATCGTCTATGCAGCCAACAGAAAAAGAAAAAAAACATATATATACATAGTTCTACTCCTTGGACTAGGATACGGTCTCTTATCCGTCTCGGAGCAGGAAAGGCTTTTTATTCTTCTATATCTGTGCAAGCTCCGGGATAAGTTTCCCTCGATACTAAGCATCGATCATGATGCGATTGAGAGCTTGATTATTTGAGCTGGAGTTTTTGGATTTTGGGGCTTTTGCATAAAAGCTGGCATTCTAGCTGTTGTCATTTTTCTATTGACTAGAAAAAGTGCTCGTGCATCGTAACGGGTAACGGATTACTACGCGGTCATCATCGGGACAACTTATATATAGCTTAAAGATCTATACAACAATTATATTGCGTTATCTATTCTCATATATACGTGTTATTTAGAATTAATCGTCGTATCATGTCTGGACGCGTGCCGCTCTAACTACATTACAAAGGCTTAGACTTAATTATCAATGATTATTACATTGTGCATTTCAATTGGATCAGACCCGGCTATAACTGGTTGGTTCATGGAAATAATCCGTTTTAACAATTTATTTTTTTGGAGTACAGGCCCGTCACCTTATTCATAATAATAATAATAAGAAAATAAGACTAGTAGCGCCTTCCTCTTATCCACACACTCACACAGCCCAGCTTATCAGTTCCCAACAACCATAAACAAAATCCACGAAATTAATCCATGAGAGATGGCCTCAATATACAACCTGAACAAAAGAAAGAAACATGGCAACTCATTTGGACGAAGAATTGCTAACCCTGCTACCAGCATCTACCCACTTTCTTACCATAGCAGGGGCTCGCTGATTACTAGCACCAACACGAGGAAAGCACAGGAGATTACCATAGCAGGAACTAGCATCTACCCACTTTCTTACCGTAGCAGGGGCTCGCTGATTACTAGCACCAACACGAGGAAAGCACAGGAGATTACCATAGCAGGAACTAGCTGATTAGCACCAACGGCACAGTGCTTGTGACGTAATCGCCTCTCGAGCCGACTTGTAAGTTACAACAGTCGAAGTATGATAAACAGTACAGCGACAGCACCAAAGGTCTGTTAGATGAGGCATAACAAGGTCCATGAGAGCCTTGAACCAACTTGTAAGTTACAAGAGGCAAAGTCACATAAATAACCCTACAACACAAGTCTAACTTGCATATATCCTAGACAGGTCTGTCAAATACTAGTAAGATATAAACAGCACGGCAACCGCACCAAAGGTTTGTTAGATACTAGCTTGATAAGCAGAACAAGGTTAATTAGATACTCCAGCAATGTGATGTCTAATTAAGACGCCGCCCAATATGCTTGCCTAGATCAAGAACACTCGCATCAAGTGCGCCATGATACCAATATGGCTCGGGCACTGGCCACCTGTCATCCAATATGTGTTTTTGTCCCTATGTAAGTTGGCTGTGGAATAAAATAGTCTAAGCAAACAGAAACACGTGGCAATGCGAAAACCGAAAGAAATACCTGTTTTTCTGAATCTGCTTCTTTGTCCCACCAATGACATTGACAGGCACAGGATGGTTATATCCACTGTCATCAAACAAAAAAAAAATCAAAGTTTGTAAAATAAGTGTCATGCCTACCAGTTAGCATCGAGATGAAATTATAATACCATTCTGATGGCAAAGAATCCGCTCCACTTAGAACTTCAACAATCTTGTGCCTTGGTAAGAAAGGAGTTACACCACTTCCATCGTAGAAGTTCATGCCAACAAAACTCCCATCAAGATTAATAAGCGGGCCTCCAATCCCAGCCTAGTTTAAAAAAAGGCCCAAGGTTACTGGGAAACTTGTAATAATTCCTAATGAGTTTAGTACATGCAATATGATTAAACTGGTTATCATATAAAAGAACAGTAAGAGAGATTCACCACAGTACCTTCTTGATTTTACAAGTAGACAGCTGAACATCTTTGCAATCAAGTTTGCAACCCTTGTTTCCACGCTTCACTTCACCACTTGCGGCCATCAATATACCAAATTTAGCATCACGCCCTACAGCTAAAACCTTTTTAGATGTGTTTTGTGCACTTTTAGCAAAGATGTCGTCCGGACAAATAGCACTGAAATTCTTCTTGAGACTGACAATAGCAATGTTATAGTCTAAATTATAAAATTCCAATGTCCCACCAGCACGTTGATTCGGTGGGAGAAACACCTCAATCTGCAATGAGAAAGCGAGCTCAGCAAACCATCATTAAACTTAAAAGACCAAAGGTAAGGATAAGGACTAAGGAGCACCAACCGTCAAGCTATTATCAATGCTATCCTCATTACAACGACCTCTAACCAAACTGGCTGAAGTCAGGATGACAGTGTGCTTAGCTTTGCTTCCATGCCATTTTATAAGCAAGCCTGTGCATGCAAAAGATCTCACATACCCTACACATTATAAGTTTAATCATTAGTTAGTGAAGATAAAATACTAGCACAAAAAAGTAAGGAGCACACAGCTGGAAAAATCACCATTGAATGAAGCAAGTGAGACAACACGACGGGATACATCTGTCACAACATCTTTCGGAAGTTGATTCCAGACGCGCTCCCCAGAGCCACCGGGTGTATGACCAAAGGGATACCCTTTCCAAGGAAGTAATTCACCAAAGCATTCTTCAAAATGATTAAGCAATTGCCCATTGACTAGTTAAAGAACGAAGATCAGAAGTGAACTGCAAAAAGGCACAAGGGAGATGACAGCAATATCAAAAGCAACACTTACATTCGAGCACAAGCGGTGGTGGAATGGGATAGTCACAGGACTTTAACCTGCAAATAGTTTGCATAAACCCTGATGCAATATTTTGATCATTATTAGTCCTCAAGATGATATGTGTGATACTGGTAACATTGTATTCTGTGCACAATGATACATAGGCAACATTTTAGAAGATAGCTTGTAGTATTGTTCACACCTGAAGGAACTACACTTGATACATCTTTAGGCAACGTATATCCACAGAAGTGTAGTTTTTCAGGACTGCAATAAAACATAGTTGACTCGTTATGACAAAATAAAACATAGGAACTACACAGGGAAAAAAATCCAATCATACCAACACATGAATCTAATCTTGTCTTGTAAAAGAAATAAAGGTATGAAATAATGACTTGGAATCAGGCATAAATATTCAACAAAAGATGCGAGGATTGAGCATATTCATGTCACAAATATAAGTTACATTGTCCATATAGCCACAAAGAATTGTTTAATTCTTCCTAATTTAGACCAAAACATTAAGCATGGGCACTAAGTTAGCATCATAAGATCTGGCAATGGTACTGGTTTCAGTAGAGAGGGGTAAGAACCAAATTATTTTCAATCCAAAGGTTACCATGTGAAAACTCCTAAGTCTCCAATGCTGTTAGTAAAAATGGCTTACCTTAAACAGGAAGTCGATTAGGAGAGACGGTTTGGAACAAATATGAATCAGGTTAACTGAAGAAATAGTCAATAAATATTGTAAGTGTAGTGTTAGTCGCTGGATTCTCACTCTTGGTAGCAGTAGAATCCTTACTCTCATCGAGAGAGGATGACACTAGGAGTTAGGGCAATTTTCTGGTTTATTTCTCACACAAACTCACACAATGCCATGCCAACCTGAGGGGTTGGGGTTACATACTTATAGGCTGCTAGCCAGCCAAGCATATGCCAAGATGCTAGTCTAAGATGCTGTCCTAGATGCCAACTGTTGTCCTAAAAGCAGATGCTGTCCTAGATGCTGTCCTAGATGCTAATTGCTGTCCTAAAAGCAGATGATGTCCTAGATGCTAACTGCTGTCCTAACAACAGTCAAAAGATGCTGGACACAAAGATCATGTGCTGCGTACTGCAGCAGCCCCACACCCACCAGCCAACACAGAGACTTATCCATCACTCTCCCCCTAAGTCTTGTGTGGCTCCTTGTGAGATATCTGAGCCATCCCGATCCTGGTGCGAAGTTCCTGGAACTTGACCCGCCCAAGGGACTTGGTCAGGAAGTCGGCGAGCTGGTCTTGGGTGTTGATGTAGTTGGCCCGGACACTCCCTTCCTCCAGGTAGCTTCTGATGAAGTGGTACCTCACCCGGATGTGCTTGCTGCGCTCGTGGAAGACATGATTCTTTGCCAAGGCCAAGGCAGACTTGCTGTCCACCCTGAGCTCCACTGCCTCTGCATCTCTGCCAAGGAGATCGCCAAGCAGCCGAGCCAGCCACAAAGCCTGAGTAGCAGCAGTAGTGGCTGCGATGTACTCTGCCTCGCAGCTGGACAGAGCCACCACCTGCTGCTTGACCGACTGCCAGCTGATCGGACACTTGTCGAGGAAGAACAGAGTCCCACTGGTGCTCTTGCTCGTGTCGATGTCGCCGGCATGGTCACTGTCGCTGTACCCGATGAAATGCGCCGCACCGGGGCACCTCGGGTAGTGCAAGCCGTAGTCGGAGGTGCCTGCGACGTAGCGGAGGATCCTCTTCACGGCCTGCTGGTGCTCCGCCGTCGGTCGCTGCATGAACCGGCTGACGTAGCCGACGACGAACGCCAAGTCCGGTCGCGTGTGGACAAGGTAGCGAAGGCTGCCCACAATGCGCCGGTACTGCGTCGCGTCCACCTCCTCCTCCGTACTCTCCCGACTCAGCCTCAGCCTCTCCTCCATAGGAGTGTGGGCTGGGTTGCAGCCGGTGCGACCACCTAGCTCCACAATGCGCTTGGCGTAGGCAGTCTGGCGAAGAGAGGTGTCGGAACTGTCCTGGTGGACCTCGATCCCCAGGTAGAAGGAGAGAGGGCCCAAGTCGCTCATCTGGAAAGTCGCCCTCATCTTCTCCTTGAACGCCTCGATCTCCACCTCCTTGGTGCCGGTGCCCCGCCGGTAGATAGCCGCCTCGTGTGGGCTTTGCTCGAAGCCCATCCCCTTCAGCGTGGAATCCAGCTTGGCATTCCACGCCCTCGGTGCCTGCCGCAAGCCATAGAGGGCCTTGCGCAGGCGAAGCACCTTGCCCTCCTTGCCGGGAATCGCAAATCCCGGCGGCTGATGCACGTAGACCTCCTCCTTCAAGTCGCCGTTAAGGAACGCCGACTTGACATCCATGTGATGGACGCGCCAGCCCTCCTGGGCAGCTAGCGCAAGGAGGAGTCGCACGGACTCCATCCGTGCAACGGGCGCGAAGGCGTCGTCAAAGTCGATTCCTTCTTGCTGGACGAAGCCGCACGCCACCAGACGCGCCTTGTGCTTGATCACCTCTCCGGTCTCGTCCTTCTTGAGCTTGAAGACCCACTTGAGAGAGATGGCGTGGTGGCCGGCTGGAAGATCGGCCAGCTCCCACATCTTGTTCCGCTCGACGGCGTCCATCTCCATCTGCATCGCGACACGCCATGCCGCGTCCCTCTCCGCCTCGGCGAAGGAACGAGGCTCACCATCGTCCTGTGCGAGGTGCAGCTCCGCCTCAAAGTCGTGCTGCGCCAGTCCAGGGACCGGCTGCTCGCCGAGGAGGTTGTCCACGGTACGGTAGCGCAGAGGCTCGCCGCCGTGGTAGGCGTCGATGCGATCCTCGTCGTTGGACAGCGGAGTGGCGAACTCCACTGTGCGCTGCTCGTCGTGGACCGAAGCTGCCGGTGCCGAGCCTGAAGGGGTAGGGTCCGGTGTAGGAGAGCGAGGCGTGGCCGGCGGTGCTGGTGGTGGACTCGCCGGAGCCTGTGGACTTGCCGGAGCTGGTGGTGGCGGTGGTGAAGGACTCGCCGGAGGTGGTGGCGAACGAGGTGGTGGGGTAGGCGAGCTCGGTGAGGACGAGCTGCTAGCTCCCCCCGCCTCCTTGAAGTGGACGTAGTCGACGACGAAATCGCTGGTCGTTGGAGTCGAGCCGTCATCCACCATCTTGCCCCACGTCCAGCTTCGCCCCTCGTCGAACACGACGTCACGCGTGATGCGCACGCGCCGTGTCGCAGGGTCAAGGACGCGGTAGGCCTTGGCGCCCTCCGCGTAGCCGATGAAGACCCCTGGCGTGCTCCGGTCGTCAAGCTTGCCGACGTGGTTGAGCTCCTTGACGAAGGCCAGGCAGCCGAAGACGCGAAGGTGGCTCACCACGGGCTTGCGCCCGTGCCAGGCCTCGTATGGCGTCTTGCCGTCGAGGGCCTTGATGGGGGAGCGGTTGAGCAAGTGAACGGCAGTCATCACCGCCTCACCCCAATAGATCGCCGGCATCCCTCTCTGCTTGAGGAGGGCACGGGCGGTGGCCACCACCGTCTGGTTGCGGCGCTCGACGACGCCGTTCTGCTGCGGAATGTACGGCGCGGAGAAGTGGCGGTGGATCCCCTCATCGGCGCAGTACGCCGCGAACTCGGCCGCCGTGAACTCGCCGCCGTTGTCCGTGCGTAGGACCCGAAGCTTGCGGCCGCACTCCGCCTCCGCAACAGCTTGAAGACGCTTGATGGCGTCCGCCGCGGCTGCCTTGGCGTCGAGCAGGATAGCCCACATGTAGCGGGACATGTCGTCGACGAGGAGGAGGAAGTAGCGCCGGCCTCCAGGTGTAGCCGGTGTCACGGGGCCACAGAGGTCACCGTGTACAAGTTCCAGCTTCTCCTTGGCGCGGAAGCTTGCCTGGCGAGGGAAAGGGAGCCGCCGCAGCTTGGTGAGGACGCAGGTGTCGCAGAACTGCTCCACGTGGTCGACGTGCGGCATGCCCCGCACCATCTCCTTGCTGCCGAGATGCCTTAGGGCCTCAAAGTTGAGGTGCCCAAAGCGCTCGTGCCACCTCCAAGCGTCGTCGTCGTGGCGGGCTGCAAGACAAAGAGGTTGCGCCACCTGTGCGTGAAGGACGTAGAGGCGGTTGCTCCTGTTGACCTTGACCAGGAGCCGGTGTCGATGATCCCAGATGCGCAGCACCCCGTGCTCGATCTCCACGCGCGATCCGCTCTCATCCAGCTGTCCCAAGCTGATGATGGAGTTCCTCAACGCGGGGATGTAGTAGACACCGGTGAGCAGCCTGTGCTCGCCAGTCTTGGCGACGAAGACGACAGAGCCAACGCCCTTGATCTCCACAGCGGAGGCGTCGCCGAACTTGACGGTGCCTCGAACGCCTGAGTCGAGCTCGGAGAAGAACTCCCGCCGCCCGGTCATGTGGTGGGTGGCGCCGGTGTCAAGGCACCACCCGTCGGTCTTGTCGTTGTCGGAGCTGTCGTCGAGGAGGGCGTGTGCTTTTGGCTCGTCAAGGTGGAGGAGAGCCGTTGCGGCCGGTGCCGCTGGAGGTAGTTCGATGCTCGCATGAGCAATGAACAGAGCCGGCTGCTCCTCCGCCTGCGCGACGTGGGTCTGGCCGCGTCGTGGCTGTCGACAATCCTTGGCCCAATGACCAAGCTTGCCGTAGTTGTAGCAAGGTTCGTCTCGTGCTGGCTTTTGCTTGCCAGCGGCGCCGCCCTGGGCGCCTCCACGATCATCACCCTCGGCACGTCTTCGCGCCCCTGCCTGGACGTCTTTGCGTGGCTTGCCACGCTTGCGGCCGCCTGTCGTGGAAGAAGGCTCCCCCTTCTTCCTGTCACCTTGGCCGGCAGCCCACTGCTCCCGAGTGAGGAGGAGCTTCCCGCCAATGGTGACGGGTCCCGAGAGGCGCTGTGGCTCATCGCTGTCAACGACCTTGAGGCGGCCCAACGCCTCCTCGATCGTCATCGTGGAGAGGTCTAGCAGAGACTCGATTGAGCGAGCCATCTGCTTGTACTTCTCGGGGACGCAGCGGAAGAGCTTCTCAACAACTCTCTCGCCGTAGGTGTCGTCGCCGAACTGCACCAACTTCTGCAACAGAGTGTTGAGACGAAGAGCAAAGTCATCAACGTCCTCATCTGGCTTGAAGGCCAGGTTCTCCCACTCCTTGCGAAGTGCCTGCAGTGTGGACTTGCGGGCGCGGTCGCTGCCGATGCGTGCCGCAGCGATGGCGTCCTAGGCCTCCTTGGCAGTCCGCTTGCTGGTAAGCGAAAACTGCATCTCGAGCGGGACTGCAGCAATGAGAGCATCCAGTGCCCGTCGATCTTGGTCGTAGTCGACGTCGCCGTACTGGACTGTATCCCACATATGCCGCACCTGGAGCCTTACCCTCATCACCGCCGCCCACTCAACGTAGTTGGTCTTGATGAGGGTAGGCCACCCGCCGCCGGGGCCGACGTCCCTGACGACAGCCTGGTACTCGTGGTGACCACGATACCGAACCGGGGAGAGAGAGCCGCGCTGCCTGTGAAGGCCGCGCTCTCCGTCGACCCGTCCGCCGCCGCCATGCACGCCTCCTCCAGGAGCGCCACCGCTGTGCGCGCCTCCTTCAGGAGCGCCGCCGGCGTGTCTGCGCCTGTCTGGGCTGCCGCCGCGCTCGTGGGCGTGCGCGGCTGCCCACTGCGCCGCTCGCCCTCGCGATGCCTCCCTCTCCAGCAGCACGAGGTCCGCGTCGGCGCTGTCATCAGCAGCGATGGAGCTGCTGTTGCTGCCGCGTAGAACCTCGACCTCCGCTGCTGCTGCACGCGCTGCATCCGCCGCCGCCGCTGCTTCCACCTCCGCTCTAGCTACTGCCAGCTCCGCTGCTACCAGCCTCGATGCCCTTGCTGCTGCTGCGGCATCTGCTGCCGCTCGCTCGCGCTTCTCTGCCGCGGCGAGGTCGGCCTCCTGCCGACGCCGCGTGCTCGAGGCGACCGAGCCCTGAGACTGTCCTGCGGACATGGCGCGCTATCGAGGGGGCTGCTGTGTGGAGAGCAGGGGCAGCCGGAGCTGCTGCTTCCGGCTGGGCCTGCTGCGAGGCCGAGGAAGGAGAAGAGCAGGAGATGCTCAGGCTACAGGATAGTACGGCTCCGATACCAATTGTTAGTCGCTAGATTCTCACTCTTGGTAGCAGTAGAATCCTTACTCTCATCGAGAGAGGATGACACTAGGAGTTGGGGTAATTTTCTGGTTTATTTCTCACATAAACTCACACAATGCCATGCCAACCTGAGGGGTTGGGGTTACATACTTATAGGCTGCTAGCCAGCTAAGCATATGCCAAGATGCTAGTCTAAGATGCTGTCCTAGATGCCAACTGCTGTCCTAAAAGCAGATGTTGTCCTAGATGTTGTCCTAGATGCTAACTGCTGTCCTAAAAGCAGATGCTGTCCTAGATGCTGTCCTAGATGCTAACTGCTGTCCTAACAACAGTCAAAAGATGCTGGACACAAAGATCATGTGCTGCGTACTGCAGCAGCCCCACACCCACCAGCCAACACAGAGACTTATCCATCATGTAGAAGACATACTTGAGTATCTGAAAATGCTTCAAGCGTTTGCAAAGTAAGTCCATTGGTAGGAAGGTGTATCTCAAATTTGCATCACTAGGGTCATAAATATCTAAGCTCATCCCGACAATTTTATTATCCCACCCCAGAAGTGGCCCTCCAAGTACAGCCTAGAACAAAAGCAAAGTGGTAGGTTTAGAAAGGATTTACTTCAATGCACACAATGATACTTTAGACCAGCAATAACATAATGCAGTTATGTGTTCCATGTTTTCCATCATGCCACAAAGTTACAAATAAATAAATCAACAGTATACCTTAGAGATATCTTGACTATCAGAAACCCAGGTGTTGAGGCGTTCGAGGTGTTTGAGGGGGCGTTTCTGATACAGAGATCCACGCATGGCCATCAAACTGCCAGAGTTGAAGGCACGCACAGCAGCTTTCAAACTATCACCAGGGAAAGGTTTTGCCTTATGATCCAGATCTATAGGACGGACTCCTAGGAAGCCCAAGCATGTGACGATAGCAATGTCTTTATCATATAGTCCTAAGAACCCATCGGTAGCTGTATTATTAGGAAGGCGCACTGCAACCTACAGAAATAAAAGCAGTGCACAAGCACAAGCTCAGTATGTTCACAATTAGCTTGAATATACAAAGAAAAATCAAGGAACACAATGATTAGCAGCACTAACCCTCAACTTATCATCTTTATTTCTATTCTTGTTGAATTGTGTAACCAAATGTGCTGATGTCACAAATCTTGTTAGGCTTTGTCTAGTTCTTCCGTGAGGTATAGGTATGCCCGAGCATGCAAATAACATCTTATCTCCTGGACAATATCATGATTTAAATAACAAGTGATGACTAAATGCAATTTATAGGAAAATTGAAAAGTATAGTAGCACAATCACCATCAAACAAAGCAATCGAGACGACCAAGGAAGACAAATCCACAGCATAACTAGTACTGATTGGATAAGTTAATTGACCAGGTTTGACTATTTCACCAAATGACCTCTCCTCAAAAGCAACATTTGAATCTTCTCTATCAGGAAAAGGTTCACCGAATCGTTGCACTGCAATAGCAGATAGATTCTCCTCAAAATTATAATACGCCTCATTAGCCGCACGACCTGATTAATAAACATGATACACCACAGCTGAGTGCTTTGCTAGAGCAATATGCACCACAAAAGAAAGAACCAGCAAATTCAAATCAACTACTCACGTTCTAGCATCCATTTTATGTTGCGGTTCCAGGCTCTCTTGTTACCACTAGGGACATAACTCCGACTTGAAACCAGTGATGACTCAAGTTTGTTCCTTCTGTTTATGGCTCTCTGCTCCCTACTCACGCCTCTTGTGCAATCAATCCCCCCCTTGTTCCTCGTGGTCTTTGCAGTCCTGAAGCAGAAAATAAATGTTTAGTAGAGTAACTAAGACCCTTTTGTAATTGTAAGCATATAATACCTCATCCAAAATCTGTGATGTCTGAATTTCCCTATTTAAAAAAAAAACAGAACATATGCATGGATGTCAGCTTAAAGGTTATTTTAGAAAATATAAACCGCAACCAAAAATCTGTGATGGTTCTGAGATGTGTGAGGGAGTATGATGGATAAACATTACTCGTAAACAACATGTACATGTGATTTTACTTAGGCCAACAAATCGTTCAAGCAACAATCCAAGCATAACCAACTAAAATTGGATGTAGAGTATAACTCAACTGGAACAGATCCGTGAGCAATTGCAACTATAACAGTAAGCAAATGAGTAAACAGACGCTTACATCGCGCAATATCTAGTCGTCAGATGCGTCCCTGACCACCCCGCAGGCCGGAGTCTCCGTCAACCGTGACGACGCCACCCTACGCCCGCGAGACTAGCTTGTCGCTGCCACCGGACGGCGAGATGTAGGGTTTTGTGTTTGTGCGGCGCCCCGGCGCAGGTGCGGCCGCGAGTGGGCAGTCGGGGAACGCTCTGCTAGGGTTAGGAGGTTATGATCGAGAGCAGAGGGACGTACCGACCCCCGATGACGTCCGTTGGGCATCCGACGGCACGCAGAAATAAACACGGAAGCCACCCAATTCTTGCGTTGGCCCATAGAATCGATGCGGCCCATATTCAGGAACCTAGTGCTCCAGGCACTCGCCGCGCTACAGTACCCGTGCAGATGGCCGCCGGCCGGCGGCTGCTGCTGCTGCTCGCGGCCTCCCTTCGGCTTCATGGTTCATGCTTTGACGGGCCACGGGAGGATGAGAGCTGCTGATTGTTGCTGCAAAGCCTACAGGCTACAGCCCCTATAGGACGATGGCCACTCGACTGGACCTTAGGTCCGGTTTAGTTCTCGAAAATTTCTGACATATGCATAGAGTATTAAATATAGACGAAAAAAACTAATTGTATAGTTTGGTTGGAAATCGCGAGACGAATCTTTTAAGCCTAATTAGTCTATGATTAGTCTTAAGTACTACAGTAACCCACATGTGCTAATGATGGATTAATTAATTATGCTTAATAAATTTGTCTCGCAGTTTCCTGACGTTAATTAGTTTTTTTATTAATATCTGAAAACCCTTTCCGACATCTTATAAAACATCCGACGTGACACCTAATAATTTTCTTTTCGCGAACTAAACACAGCCTTAGCAGTCTGGGAACAGCAGCCTGGTAACGGGCATGTTCAATGATCCCACAAGTTCAGGTTCCCGTCCCAGGAACGGGAGCGAGAACATAGCTACTTTTTTTTTTAGAAAACAGAACATATTGCTACTAAGGATTGGACATTGGCTTTCAGATAAAGCCTACGACGGCACCTTAGGAAGGTCATTGGCTTTCAGATAAAGCCTAAAAAACGGCACCTTGGAAGCCCAACTCCAAAGTTCAGACTAGTAGCGTTGAATTGCCATTGTGTAGTTGAGATCGTGGCTCAACTTGGATTGTGATGATTGACCTCAATCCACGTGTGCGGGGGTGATCAACATCATCTACGTTGTCTCCACATGTACACTTGCTTGTTGACGTCGCCAAGGCTCCTTTTGGATGTTGGCAATGGAATTGGGTCAACGGAATTGTGTTTCCAAATCCATGACATTCTGAAATGGTATTGATTACGATTCAGATTCCATGTGTTTTGATTTCTTTCTTCAAATTGGAACTCAAAAAAAAGAAATTGCATTCGTACCTCGTCTTCTCCTTAGCCGACACCAGCCCATTTGCCTAGGCTCCACCCCCACCAGGCGCCAGCCACACCTGCCCTTCCACGTCGGTGACCCCGTCTCCATATGCTAGCGACTGCGGCCCCCTCTCCATGCGTCGGTGACCACTGCCCCCTCCCCATGCGTCAACGAGCTACGCCCCTTCACGCGTCGGCGAGCTCCGCCCTCTCCGCGCCGAAGAGCCTCCAATTGCGAACAACCTGATGGCGAAGAAGAGAAAAAGGCTCGACCACCGCTGCGACGGGCGTCCTGAGTCCCCAGGGCTTCGCCCATGGTAGCGAGGGCAGAAGAGAGAAGGAAGGCACCTTCCTTCTTGGGGAGCCAACCTGGGAGGACAACGGCGGCGAGCGGTGGTGTCGATGCAGGAGCCGCAGGGCTTCGTATCGGCATGATTACTGGCAGAGGGCCCTGGCCTGGCCCGCAAGCTGGGCGAGAAGAGGCATGAAGAGAAGCGAAGCCGATTCCGAGTAGAATAGGTCAGACTAGCCGGACTCCTATAGAAAGTACCGTCTGTAATTAGATCAGGACACTTTCTTTAGATCCGACTAGCGTTGTAACCGCACTACGGCCTTCTCTACCAATATAAAGAGAGGCTGTAGGCACCCTTGTAACAGAACAACACAATATACCAATCAATCTAACGTAAAAGACTAATGTCGACTGGACGTAAAGGCTACTACTCGATCACGGTCGAGGGCTCGAACCAGTATAAATCGACTGTCTTTTGTGTTCACCATTGAGTTCCGCACTCGCCGAAACCCGAATAACTGTTCCGGGTAGGGCTGGATATCGAGCCAACCGTAGTTTTTTTTGAGCTTTTTTAGAAATTGGTATAATCTTATTCATTATTATTTCCTGCATTGTTTAAGACCCAACTTCACGACGAGCCTAACGAGCCGAGCCTAACGAGCCGAGCCGAAGTTGAAAATTGTTCCAAATCAAGTTATTTTCATTTTAAAAGATAAATGAGTCCAATCAGAGCACTTTTGTACCGAGCCACCGAGCCAGCTCAACGAGCTTTTTGTCCAGCCCTGGTTCCGGGTACCCCCGTGACAGGCTATCAGTGGTAAAACATCGACAGCTGGCACGCCAGGTAGGGGATTTCGGCGGATTTTGCATCTAATAGGTCAACGGACCTCAACAACATGATCTTCTCGACGGGATCAACCTTCATCTTCAGATCATGGATCTGCGAGACAGACAACAAAGGCAAGCTCCAAGGACATCTCCTCGAGGATCAAGAAAACCAGGAAGACTTCGCTTTTTTGGCGAGATCGACAAAAGAACTCACTGGAAAGCTCTCACATCTTGCGATGTCTGAATCGACTCAGGCTTCACCGACGGTCGAATTCAACTCAGACTCTGGGTCAGAATCTATCTTGGATTCCAATTCGAGTTCTTTTCATGACAAACTAGGTTCTTTTTCGATGGGACTCCGAGACGCGGCATCGATCCATCAAGAGATCAACTCAAGTTTTCTTCAGGGTTCTTCCATGAAGTCGGGTCCCTTCCCGTTTGGGCTCAACAACATGGCTAAGTCCAACCAAGCACTACTTCAAGAAGAAGCCGGACCAGTATGAAGGGTACCACTCACAGGAGCCCAAGAAGGCCTCGTGTTGACCATAACACCTCGAGATTATATCGTCCATTGGCCGGGTCTTAATTCTAAGAATAACGACACCCTTCCTATTGGCACAGCAACTGTCCTACCTTACCAAGAGGAGAGTACAATCTGTGATACCGAAGTGTCCACCAAGATCCTCAGCAACTCTGATAACGCATGCACAGTTCGTGCCCGAGAAGTATTCATGATTCAGCGACCACCATTGATCCCACCAAGAGCACCCGATGTCAGATCTTCAGACGAGTCAGAATCCAACATACTCCCTCCGTCCAACAAAACAAGCAATTATGGGAAGCGTGCCAGTCAAACTGACTCAAGTTTGACCAAGTTTATAGTAAATAGTATTAACATTTATGTCTCCAAATATATTTATTAAAAAATATATTCTATAACTAATCTAATGATACTTATTTTGTATTATAAATATTAGTATTTTTTTATATAAATTTAGTCAAAGTTCAAACTGTTTGACTTCTCGAAAAGCGAGAATTGCATGTTTTTATGGACGGAGGGAGTATCACCCAACGCTCTAGAATACGATGGTGAGACTGAAAGCCAGAAGCATGCTAGAAAAAGGAAGAATAAGTTTAAAGAAGGTCGCAGACGCCACACAAGGCAACGCAAAGAATCCTGGACAAGATACGAGTCTGACTTGGCTGAATATGATAGAAAGAAGTCAAAACAGGAAGCAGAAGAAAGATACGCAGATGGGAAGACAAACAACTCTCCATACGACAGGATCAGAGAACTAGCCAAAAAACTCGAAGCTATTTCTGAACGTCTCCGAGAAATCCTTTGGTCAATAGCTCTCTGGGTACAAGGTGGGAGAGCCAACTCAAGACAACCCGTCAGGTCGACCTCTCACAGAGCAGATAATCAAAGTCAATAGAGGTTCGCTTTTGAAAGATTAGGTCCAAGCGAAAGCAGCAACAAAGAAAGTCGGGAGGACCAAAACAAAAGCAATCGGGTCGAACAAACCAGGGAAAGCAGGAGTAGGCTTCCCTGGATTGAACAACCTAGGGAAAGCAGGAGCAGGCTACCTCCTCACATGGCCCCATGAAACTACTCCCACCAGGCCGACAGTTGGCAAGAAGGAGGTGCTGAATCTGAACTCAAGAGGACTGAAGTACCCGATAGGTTTCCTTGTTTTGCAAACCGACTACTTTTGGTATGACTACCTCACAAGTTCAAGTCGTCCAACCACTCTAAATATGATGGCAAGACCGAGCCCAAGTAGTGGCTCAGAATCTACTCTCAGGCAATCGAACTAGCCAACGGAGATGACAACATCAAAGCACTCTTCTTCCCTATGGCATTAGAGACTATGCCTCTCCAATGGTTTGACAAATTGAGCCCAGGATCCATCAGGGGGTGGGAAGATTTGCAAAGAACCTTCTGTGAAAACTTTGCAGGCATCATCACGTATCCTATCACACATGCAGAGCTAAAAGGGCTCAGCAGAAAGGAAGCGAAAGCCTCAGAGATTATTATCGTCGATTTGGTGAACTGCGAGCTCAAGTACATGACATCACTGAACGAGAAGTAATCGAAGCTTTCTCCCATGGGATCATGGCCAAGTGGCAATTTTAGAACTTATGCAAAGAAAACCCAAGAAACAATGAAGAATTCAAACGCACAATAGAGAAGATGATCACTGCAGAGGAGAAAACACGAGAAAGGTTCCCGAATAGAAACAACTGAGACAACCTGAACAGGCAAAATTATTGAAACAATGGACATCAAGACAGAAAATGTGGACCTGATAACAACATAGCGGTGGCTGACAAATCAAAGAAATTTTTCCAAATTCAGAAAGTTCGAAGACATTGAAAATATGCATTGTATCTGGCACCCTCAGGGAAATCCACAACGGGAGTGTAACACCCTGGTGTTAAGCATGCATTAGGCATATTCAATCATGAGCATAAGCATCATTATGCATACATAAGCATCACATGAATTATAAACTTGAAACATACAAATGAAATAGGTAATGCAATGTCTTGTTTCAATAGGTTTGATGCCATGTTTATGCTTGTGGGGTAATGTTTGTTACTGTTTGCTCCCTAAAATAACTTAGAAATATTTAGGAAGTAAATTGGAACAAAGTTGATATTCAAAGTTTTGCCAAATTATACTTTAAAATAATCTTTCAAAATTAGGGTTTTGATTTAAATTGACTTTAATTCCCTAATTCAAAATCTATTTGGATTTTAACTTTGCTTCTTTTGGCAAAGTTGTAGAACAAAAATTTTGGAACAACTTCTATTTTGCACCAAATCCTAAAAATGATTTTTATTTGCTCAAAATGGAATTTTGGTGCTGTTTTATTTACAAAATAAAAAGAAAAAGCTTTTCCTTTACTAATTGGGTCGCCACCTCCTATTCGGCCCACCAGCCCAGCCAGCCCAGCCTGTTCCACCCGCGTCCGATCCTGCGCACCGTGCGCACCCGCGCCAACCGGCATCAGGCTGCGGCCGCCGCGTGGAGGCCGGTCACCGGCGACGGCGTACAGGTGGCACTCCGGTGGCCCCCGCGATGCGCGCTCGCCAATGTTAGCCTAAACGTTAAACGGTGAACGGTCGGTCACCCATCGTTTAGCAAAAAAATCGGTATACACGGCCGTTTAAACGGCCTTTTAAACGGTCGAAACGGTTTTGCACGGCTTTACACGGCTAATCGTCCTACACGGTTACCCATCGAGTAGCGTTTACACGTCGTGTAAACGGCCTACACGGCCGTATAGGCGAACAGTGGTGCTCGCCTTAACCCACGCCCTTAAGGTGGCAGGAGCGTGCCTTCCTCCTCCCTCACTCCTTCCACTCAAGCTCGCTCTCCCGCTCACCTCGTAGCAGCCGTAGCCGCAGCAGTAGCTCCGGCGGCCGAGCCATTGCCGCTGCCGTCCGAGTTTGCCACCGCGCACCTCAGTCGCTCCAGCGTGCACCCCGAGCCTCGCCGAGCTTCGCTTCACCCCATCGCATCGCCCGCTTGCGCCGTCGACCTAGGTAAAGGCCACAACGGTCGTCTTCTTCTTCCCCGCCCTGGTCGGAGCTCCGGCGAGCTCCTGGCCTACGCCGCTAGCCCGTCTCCGCCTCCCTTCTTCTCGCTTTTTGTGCGCGCTGGGTCTGCCTCGACCCTAGTACCCCACGGTGCGTGTGCACACCTCGTCGCGCCATGCCGTGGCCGGAAATGGCATGCGCCGCCGCTTGCCGACGTGCGTGGCGCCACCGCCGTAGGCCATCTCCGCCCGCGCTTGTTGCTCCACCGGGTTCGCGTCGTCGTGAGGGTACTCAAGGAGCCGGCCTGGTCGCTGGGGAGCTCGCCACCGGCAAGGTCTCGACCGGTCAGCGGCCGCCCTGCCTCTGTGCCACCGACAGGTAGGACCGGGCTGACCTCGGGGCCCAGCTATCGGCGCCTGTGTGTGCACAACACCGGGTGCACATAGTGTTTAGGGTTCGATTTTGTTTTTAAATGAATTTCTAGAAAATGAGAAAATGCTTGTAAAATCTATATCTTGATCTATGCATGTCCAAATTGAGTGAAACAGAATTGGTAGTGCTTCTCTTGACTAGATCTACTGTCTAAAAATGTTACATGTCAAATTTGAGATACTTTTATATAGAGCTTTATTTAATTCTTGATATTGTTGTAATCTTATAAAATGCATAGTAAATCATTTATGTATCAGAAAAATGTGGTTCCAATTTTGTTGATCTATTCATGTGATGTACTTTCTGTGAAAAATATATGACATGTATGTTCCATGGAAGAAAATGGCTAAGTAAATTATCTGTATTAATTATTATTTTCTTGTGAAATTGCTAGGGCTAAAAATATGAATAATGCATGCATGTGAAACCTTTTCTATAGTGTTCCTATGATACGTAGATTATGGGAAAAATATGAAATCTGTTGTTTGATACTTTTCATAGTACAAAGTATTTTAATGTGCTTAATTGCTATGCTTTTTGCCTTTTTAGTATAGGCTATTATACTTATCCAATTGAAGTGAAAATTTTATGATAGACTCCAGTAGATATAATGAGGCTACTGTAATTTTCTAAGATTTTTATGAGCTTAGGAAATATAGGGTGCTGTTCAAGCCTTGTTTAAAATAGAATTAATTAAGATTCCTTAATGCATGTTTAGTAAAAATGTGTTGCTTTGGTGTATCTTTGAAGCACTAAATAACCTGCTGGTATGATTAACATATTAGTGATGTGTGATATGTATGCATGTCTTGTTTGTTACACGCTTTATTTTACCAGAGAGGAGATTTGCACCTACTCGGTAAAATAGAAATGAAATTGCTCATCTACATGCATGCACACTTGCTCATCATGTATCATTCCATCTTATGCATGACTTTCATAATCACACATACCTATGCATCATACAGGATCGCAGGAGGAAGTTCCGGTAGTGGTGCCAGAAGAGCAGGCGGGAGCATATCCGCAAGAGATCCAAACACAGGAGATGCCCGAGAGACCGAGGAGCCAGGCGAGGAACTCCTGGAGTGTGTGGACCACTAGCCTAGTTTCTTCAAAAGAGGCAAGCCCCAAAGCATTATAAATCTTCTACTTTATAAAAGCAATTAACTATATATAAGTTCTATATATTGTTGCATTAAGTTATAGGAGTTGAGTGAAACCGTTGATGCATATATTATATCCTTGTCTACCTTCTTATATCCTTTATCCTGCTAGGTCTAGGATCGAATAAATGCTTAGCTTTGCTTAGACCGATAGCAGTCGGTGATTTCCTATCACCGGCAACTATAGGTGGTTACCGAAATACCTTAGCTATGGATGCTATCATGGAAATAACCAAATGTTGATGGATAATTGGAGACCGGGCGGAATAAATGTTTGGGCAACCAGACAGGGTTCTGGAGTGCTTATAGTTTCCGTCTGTATCAATTAAGGACCGATCATTGCTTATCCCTCTTGTCATATTGAACGCATGCCTCACATTTAGCTGGCCGAATAAAGTACCTTTCGATCGCAAAGCCAGTGGCACCATTCGGGCCGGGATCGACTCGGGTGCGCATATTGGTACTATTGGAGGTGTGACAGGGGCATGAAGATTGAGCCCAAGGGCAGGCTAGGCCTAATTCCTGGCAGTCGAGCGATCCCTGGGTATTGCCGGTCCATGATTTGTCCCACGACGCTTACCGGAATAGTGTCATTGGTGATCTATAGCTCACTTTAGCAGGTGAGTGTGGTTTGTGTGAGGAATAAATCACCAGCTGGTTAGGAATCGATTTGAATCGCCATCGCTCCTAGATAGTGAGCACTTGACTTGAGCTACGACATCGTAGTAATGATGAGGGAACACGGATGGTTATGCGGATGATATTGGAAATGCTAAACTTGAGATGGTAACATTGATGTTAATGGTTAATCAAGTGATTGCTATAACATAGGTGCTTGCCTAGAGTGACAGGTTATAATAAAGATGATGCTAATACTTAAAATGGTTTATTCATGATAACTTATGCTTTTCGTAAATGAGTCAGCTAGCCTACTAAAAGAAAGTCTTGCATACTCCTTGGTGTCACTTTATTTTTGTTTAAGGTGGGTAAGTCTAGCTGAGTATATTCTCGTACTCAGGGCTTTGTTCCCATTGTTATTGCAGATGGTCAGATGTATTATGGTTACTGCGTCAACTGTCTCTACCCAGCTATGGGCGACAACTAGGACCAAGGGCGTGGTCATTCCTTATGTCTCATCTACTACTTTTGTGGGACTTGATCATTATCTGGCACTATATCTGAACTAAGTGTGCGTATGTGGTTTCGAAACTATTTGCTTCCGCTACTTTATTATGAACTTGGTTTATAATAACTTTATGTTCTAAACTCCGATGTATTCGAAATGATATTGCAAACTTTATGTAATATGTGACTGTGGTTGCTAAACTTGTATGATCTTGTCTTGTATGTTGGTTGGTTTAAAATCCTTCATGATTTCATGGACTATCGGGTTTGTATGGACTCAAGTACGTTAATTTATCTGCTTCAGCAAGTGATTTTCTTGCTTAAGCCTGTATAAATTGGTCGGTTCTGTTATAGGGAGACTGTCGTATCTTTCTTGATTGATACATAAGAAAAGGTAATAAGGGGGACAATAAAGAAGATGACTAGAAAAAAAGGAGAGGATAACATTGAAGACAAGGGATTTCAGCAATCAAAGGGAACAATAGCAGTCGTCTTTGCTAGAATTCTAGGTTCTAGGAGCAAACACCAGGACAAGCTAGCTCTACGAACCATCATGGCGGCAGAACAGGCTACTCCCAGGTACCTCAATTGGTCACAATATCCAATCCAATTTTCAAGAGAGGATCAATGGACTTGCGTGGGAAACGCTGGCCACTACCCACTGGTTTTAGATCCAACAATCGCTGGTATGACCGTCACAAAGGTGCTAATTGATGGGGGAGCCGGACTAAATATAATATTTTTAGAAACACTATGGAAGATGGGACTAGAATTCACCGGGATGATTACTTCAACAAGCGTTCCTTTCTACGGGATAGTACCCGGCAAGGCAGCCATGCCACTTGGACAGATCACTCTACCAGTTACTTTTGGGACCCCCTCAAACTACCATACAAAGTTCATCAAATTTGAGATTGTGGACTTCGAATCTTCATATCACGCTATCCTTGGAAGACCAGCATTAGCCAAGTTCATGGCGATACCACACTACCCATACCTCGTACTCAAAATGCCAGGGCCCAACAGGGTCCTCTCCCTCAGAGGTGACCTAAAGCGTGCCTTCGACTGCGACATACAAGTAGTCTAGATCACAGCTAAGGCACAAGCAGCCAGCGAAAGAGAAGAGATAGCAACCGTAGCAGCTGAAATCAACCCGGAAGAACTAGAGATCCCAACCAAGAAGCCTAACATTCTCGCTCCTCCAAAAGAAGCTGACATGAAGCAAATCGACCTAGGTGCTGGTGATCCCTCCAAAATGGTGACCATCAGTGCCCACCTCTCAGCAAAATAGGAACTCACGCTCGCCAACTTTCTTCGGGACAACAAAGATATCTTCGCTTGGAAGCTGGCCGACATACCAGGTGTCCCAAGAGAGTTGGCTGAGCACAAAATTGATGTTAATGAAGGCTCCAAGCCTGTGAAGCAACGGCTACAATGATTCTCACCTGACAAAAAGGCGGCAATTAAAAAGGAGATTGCAAAGTTGATGGCAGCAGGGTTCATAAGAGAAATCCTTCATCCAGATTGGCTGGCCAACTCAGTTTTAGTACAGAAAAAGAACATGGCCGAGTGACGCATGTGCGTCGACTACATATATCTCAACAAACATTGCCCGAAAGACTTGTTTGGACTACCACACATTAATCAGATAGTTGATTCAACAGTAGGATCTGCCTTATTATCTTTTCTTGATTGCTATTCAGGATATCATCATATCATATTAGAGGAAGAAGACTAGAGCAAGACATCTTTCATCACTCCGTTTGGCGCCTACTGCTACAAAACCATGCCGTTTGGACTCAAGAACGCTGGTGCTACTTACCATAAAGCTATCCAGACATGCCTTGGTGAGCAGATTGGCGAGAACGCGAAAGCATATATGGACGACGTAGTAGTAAAGACAAAGAATCTAGACACACTAATTGAAGACTTGAAACAAACTTTCGAGAATCTAAAGAAGTGGAAGTGAAAATTGAACCCAAACAAGTGTGTATTCGGAGTACCAACAGGACAACTACTTGGATTCTTAGTCAGTCGTCGTGGAATCGAGGCCAGCACCAAGCAAATTCAAGCTATAATAGAGATGGGCCCTCCTCGATGTGTCAAAGATGTGCAGAAATTGATAGGTTGCATGGCAGCCCTCAATCATTTTATATCACGACTCGGTGAAAAAGGGCTACCTTTCTTCAAGTTACTAAAGAAGATGGACAAGTTCGAGTGGATAGAGGAAGCCAAGGAGGCTTTCGAAAGCCTTAAGACGTACCTCACCTCCTCGCCAGTTCTCACACCTCCAAAGAAGCACGAAGACATGATGCTATACATTGCGGTAACTTCTATGGTGGTCAGCGCGGCGATCGTCGTGGAGAGAGAAGAAGAAGGACGCGTGTACAAAGTACAGCGTCCAGTTTACTACATCAGTGAGGTACTATCAGATTCGAAAATCTGGTACCCACATGTGCAAAAACTACTCTATGCCCTCCTGATCACCTCCCGCAAGCTTCACCACTATTTTGAAAGCCACACGATTATTGTGCTAATAGATTTTCCACTCGGAGACATCCTACATAATAGATACGCAACATGGCGCATATCTAAGTGGGTAGTTGAACTTGGCACTCTCAACGTTGATTTAACCCCATGAAAAGCGATCAAATCTCATGCCCTTGCTGATTTTGTTGACGAATGGACAGAAATGCAACAACCTACGCCAGATGCCTTCCTTGACCATTGAAAGATGTACTTTGATAGATCACTTAAACTAGGCGGAGATGACGTAGGCGTTCTCTTCATCTCTCCAGACGGAAAAGCAACTCAAATATGTCCTTCAGATATTATGGCAAGCCACGAACAATGAAGCAGAGTATGAAGCACTCATCCATGGACTCCAGGTAGCTATCTCCCTTGAAATCAAGCGACTTCTCGTCTACGGTGATTCGGCAGTAGTTGTCAATCAAGTCAACAAGGATTGGGATTGCACCAAAGATAACATGGACGCTGTTGGCATTTCTTAGCACCACTACTAAAAATAGAATTACTCCTACTAATAGCAATGGCACTAGAAATGATATGGTAATTATTAACTTATCACTGTTACAGTAGCCACCTATCAATTAACCTTCATCTCTAATATTAAACTAGGTTGTCATCCCTAGTGAGGAAATTAGAAATGTTTGTTGGTTCTATCTAGCATTACTACAAGAATAACATTGAATAGAAATCTATTATTTCATGTGACTAAAAAGAATATAAAGATAAGAATGAAAAGAATTCTGCAAGCGGATAGATAATTATACCATTGTAGCATTTTACCTAGAGTATTACCAGGTTGTCGATTTATAATTCTACCACTAGGAAGGTATGACTATGAATACAATAGTATTGATAATTTATGAATATGCATGAGAGAATGAACCAATATCATATACTCTACTCAAAACAGGGATAAGTCACAAGATAATAAATAAAGATATATAAATGATAAGTACTTGATCAATCATCATGATAAAAAAATAGTAACTCAGAGCACTCTAGTTAAGCAATAGGTTAAGTCCAATTAGAATATTAGAAAGATAATTCCTAAGTAGTCTTACTAACATGTCAAATGCTTAGTCTAATTAATTATATCTAGTGATCATAGCCAAATTATGCCACATAAGGAACATCAACTTAGGAAAGTTGGAAACAAAGTCCTCTCCTTCGAGACTGGGTTCTACCAACATCAATATATATGGGGGATGGATTGCAAAGGACTCAACACAGCTGTCACCTACGCGATCTACCACACATCCCAGCATATAAGGGCATCCGCAGATAAACAAATATCTAAGCATAACGCTCACATAATGTCTATCACTCACCCATGGTCCTGTAGGGTGAGCGCTATATGATCTTATGCATGGTTTCCATAATCTAGCTACACCGAATATAAAACTAGAGCAAACAATGAACATTGCTTTCAATGACATAAATAATATAAAGCTTAATGTTGACATAAACATAGTAGCAACGATACAATCTCAATGAAATAAAGAAATAGAGTAAAGTACAAGAGATATACTGACTCACGCTCTTGCCAACGTCGGGAATCCAAGCGTTGCTTGATCTCCCTCTAGACCTAATCTAACTAGCTTAAGCTCTAATCTAGAGGAACTCTGAGGAACTAGGGTTGGCTATAGATGAATTAATCTTCAACTGCATAGCTTGATGACTTGATGCTTCAGGGGGGGTGCAGGGGTCCTTATATAGCCCTAGGGGTTGAACACAAGCCCTTGGATCAAACCGACTTCGACGTAGGGTGGAGATGCATCCTAGGAGGCGGTGGAGGAATACTCTAGAAGCTCATGGAGGAATCCCCTCACGGGGTCGGGCAGCAGAAGGGTGGGGCCGGCTGGCCCCACTTGGTGGTGTCTCGTCCTCCCGTTCGTTCCCATGCCTTCTGGTGTCTTCTATAGTCTTCTAGTGTATCCTTCATCGCATTTCGTCCTTTTTCTCAATTAGGTCCCCCTTTCTACATTTTCTGGAATAATCCTGCGGAAAACAGAGATTCACCAAAACTCATGAAATTTGTCAATTTAAACCCTAGACCTATGTATATTCTTGTACTTGAACTATTTCTCTTGTTTATTCACATATAAAATATTGACGTTATCCACTGTCAACAGACGCTTACTGTGCTGAAGTACGCAAACTGGAGAAAAATTTTCAAGGGCTAGAAATTCTACATGTCTTGCGTGATTCAAACGTCGCGGTAGACATCCTCGCTAAGCTAGGGTTAGACAGGGCGAAGGTCCCACTCGGTGTGTTTGTGGAAGAGTTATTAGCACCCTCTATTAAACAACCCAGTGAGATAACCCCTGAACTCCCAGAACCAGCACTCAGATTTTGGTAATCACCTAGTCAGGGACTCAAGACTTCATCGATTACATCAAAGAAAATAAGTTACCAACAAACAAAGAAGCCATCAGGATAGTTAGAAGAAGCAAAAACTATGTCCTTGTGGGAGACAACCTCTACAGAAGAGCTGCATCATCAGGAGTACTATTAAAGTGTGTCTCATCAGAAAAAGGCAAGGAGATCCTAGATGAAATCCACTTGGGCTGCTGTTGCAATCACGTGGCCTCAAGGACTCTAGTCGGTAAAGTTTTTTGCTCCAGATTTTACTGGCCGACTGCTTTGAAGGACGCAGAGGAACTCGTTAGTAAGTGCAAAAGTTGCCAAATGTTTGCAAGACAAGCTCACGTCCCAGTACACAATCTTATCTGTATCCCGCCTGCTTGGCCGTTCTCCTGCTGGGGGCTAGATCAGGTAGGACCTCTCAAGAAAGCCAAGGGCAGTTTCGAATACATCTTTATGGTCATTGATAAATTCACCAAGTGGATCGAGTACAAACCGCTCGTAAAATACAGCGTAGCCAAAGCAGTCGAGTTCATCTAGGACATCATGCATCGCTTCAGTATGCCCAATCGGGTCATCACAGATCTAGGTTCTCCCTTCACGGCTATCAAATTCAAGAGTTGGGCACAAGATTATGGTATCAGCATTGATTATGCATCAGTCGCCCACCCAGAGGCCAATGGATAGGTAGAAAGAGCCAACGGACTCATACTAGCCGGATAAAAATCCAGATTGTATGAGAAACTAGAAGACTACGGTTCCAAGTGGATTGAAGAGTTACCCAAAGTAGTATGAGGGCTACGAATTCAAATAAACAGAGCCACCGGGTACTCACCTTTTTTCTTAGTTTACGGATCAGAAGCAGTATTACCTGCCGACCTGATCTGGACATCACCAAAGATTGAGCAATATGATGAAGGAGAAGCTGAACACACCTGAAGACTAGAACTAGACTGCACAGAAGAAATCAAAATCAACGCTACCCTATAGTTAGCCCACTATCTCCAAGGTTTGAGATGCCACTATAACAAAAGTACCCAACCATGTTCCATTTAAGTTGGGGATTTGGTACTTCGCCGAGTGCAAAAAGCAGATGGACATCACAAACTACTCAGCCCGTAGGAGGGACCCTTTATCATCGCCAAGGTCACCGGACTAGGAACTTATGAGCTGATAACTGAGGATGGAGTATAAGTCAGAAATTCATGGCACATCAGCTAGCTACGAAGATTCTACGCCTAAGAACACAAGATTGGTTTTCTTTTAGCACAAAACACTATGTAATCAAGATTCATGCTCAAAGTAATAAAGATAGTGTTCCTCATCAACACTTGTCTTACTAAGATCAACAAAACCTATCCCGAGTTATTTTCACAGCACGGATGAGAGCCAAATAGCGCTCGCCCTATCTCGGAGTTATTCAACCCGGATGAGAGCAAAAGAGCTGATCAAGCTTGATCTCGCCCTATTCCAAGTCTTTTCAAGCTTGAATGAGCGTAAGAAGGCTGACAAGCCAACACTCGACCTATCCCGAGTTGTTTTCACAGCACGGATGAGGGCCGGATAGCGCTCGCCCTATCCCGGAGTTATTCAACCCGGATGAGAGTAAAAGAGCTGATCAAGCTTGAGCTCGACCTATCCCAAATCTTTTCAGGCTTGGATGAGAGTAAGAAGGCCGATAAGCCAACATTCGACCTATCCTAAGTTGTTTTTATAGCCCGGATGAGATCTAGATAGCGCTTGCCCTATCCTAGAGTTATTCAACCCGGATGAGAGCAAAAGAGCTGATCAAGCTTGAGCTCACCCTATCCCAAGTCTTTTCAGGCTTGGATGAGAGTAAGAAGGCTAACAAGCCAGCACTCACCCTATCCCAGAGTTATTCAACCTGAATGAGAGCAAAAGAGCTGATGAAGCTTGAGCTCACCCTATCTATTCCTAGCATGAATAAGAGCAAGATAAGCTACAAAAGGTAATACGCTCAAACTATCCCGATTTTTAACTAATCTCGGATGAAAGAACTCGACTGATCCATCGCAGGCGCTCGCCAAGATTCATGAAGCCACAAAGACAAGAGTACAACCAAAAGAAGGGATGAAGCTCTAAAGCACCCGGATATGCCTACAACAACTAAGGCTTGCGTCCAACACATAACAAAGAATGCTAAGGAAAAACTCCACAATCGCAAGGAGAAACAACTCTGAAAGTGTAACACAAGAAACAACTACTAATATAACAAAGAAGTTTTTTACAAGACAAAATTTAAAAAGAGTATCTTTACAAGGAAGAGAAGGGGACATTTGAGCATCACAGAGCCTAGCTATCAGCTTCATCATCAGAAGGAAGGATCCGAATCTCAAGCTTCTCGGCAATATGGATGGCCAAAGCCTCAAACTCAGGCTTCGCTCTCTCAATGGATTCTAGGTAGTTTTCATCATTAGTTGGTTCTCCAAGCTTCTCCAAGGGGACGTTTGGATCAAGAACCCAAACAAAGACTCGGGGGTTGTAGGGTACATATCCTCAGGAAAGATTTTTTAAGTTTTCAGCTCAAAAGATTCAAGACCCTCTAACTTTTTGTTCCAAACAGCAAGAGGCTTGGGGGCTACACTCACTGAGTGCGTTTTTTATTTTTCTTTGAAAAAATGCACGTCACCCTAGAAAATCCTCCCAAGAAAACCACTTCAAGGTTACTCTTCGAAAGAACTCGGATCAAGGTTTGTTCCACCTAGCGAGACCAGAGAGAACAAAAGGGCTTCCGAGTACAAACATGAAATGCTCGTGGGCTTATCGATGCAGGAGCCACAGGGCTCCGTATCGGCATGATTACTGGCAGAGGGCCCTAGCCTGGCCCGTAAGCTGGACAAGAAGAGACATGAAGAGAAGCAAAGCTGATTCTGAGTAGAATAGGCCAGAGTAGCTGGACTCCTATGAAAAGTACCTTCTGTAATTAGATCAAGACACTTTCTTTGGATCCGACTAGGATTGTAACCGTACTACAGCCTTCTCTACCGATATAGAGAGGCTGTAGGCACCCTTGTAACAAAACAACACAATATACCAATCAATCCAACACAAAAGGCTAACACTGACTGGACGTAAATGCTATTACGAGGGCCCGAACCAGTATAAATTGACTGTCTTTTGCGTTCACCGTTGAGTTCCGCACCTGTCAAAACTCGAACAACTGTCCCGGGTACCCCCGTGATAGGCTATCGGTGGTAAAACATCAACACTTGGGTGCGAGAGACGGGGCACGAGCTACCAGAGCGGGAGAAGGAGGCCTACACACGGTCCTATGCCTATCGCCTCACGCTCATTGACCACGTCGTCGCGCGCAAGATGCCACGCTCAACGATTCCAGCCAAAACCGAGCCTCACAAGTCCGTATTGGGGGCAGTGGACATTAATTAACGCAATCATTAAATAGCAACGGTGCCAAAAAATGCATGGTAATAAATTAACATGTCTCTAAATACTAGTCACCTTTTATATTTTCCTATACTTCTTAGCATGGAACTAGTTTGTCATCCCTAGTGAAATAAGCTTAGAAGTATATAAGTGGCACTATGATTTTATATGACTAGGCAAAAATATAAAATGATATAAGGATATGAACAATTAAGAACATCTGCAACTACAGAGGACTCAATAGGCCTATAAAAGTCACACCCACGATCTACCACACGACCCTGAACAACTAGAGACATCCACAGATATGCAAAGCATCTAAGCACCACGCTTACATAATGCATACCACTCATCTTATGGCCAAATAGACGAGCGCTATACGAACATGTGATCAAACTAAATAGCAACCTAACTATACTAGAATTGAAGTAGACAATGAACGATGCATTCAAGAACATAATAAAGATGAAGAATAATGTTGACATTGCAACAATTGTGCAAAGACAGAATTACAATAAGAGCGGAGAACTAGAACATTACCAAAACTCCACGCTCGCCAATGATCGGGAATCCTTGACTTCCTCTAGACCTGATCTAACTATGCTAAAGCTATGAACTAGAGGAACTCTGATGATCTAGGGTTTCTGGCTCCGGATGAACTGATCTTCAAATGACTTGATGCTTCAGGGGGGTCTGCCCCTATATTTATACCCCGGTGGGACGCACGCGAGCCATTGGATCAAACTGACTTCACGTAGGGCTAGGATTGATCCTCAAGGTCGGTAGAAGAATACTCCAGAAGCTCGTGGAAGGGGGGAGAAGGGGGTGGCCACCCCCTGGCTGGCCGACCCCACCTAGCAGGCACTCGGCCTCCGCTTCATTCTGGTATCTTCTAGGCTCTTCTATAATATACTAGTATTTATCTCACGGTGAAATTCCAAAAATTCTTTCAATAATTAGGTATCTCTCTCCACTTTTCTACATAACTCCCTGCAAACATTAAAATTCAACAAAGCTCATGGAATTCGTCAGATAACATCCTAGTCTTCTATGTTTTCATGTATTTTGACCATTCTCTCATGTTTATTTCACTATATATTGTTGATGTTAACGACCCTCAACCAGAATCCCCAAGCTTACCCTTTGCTAGTCCCTTAGTAAAGCCTAATTAGATAAACTTGGATCAGGAGTTGCTTCAATGCTTTCACGCCTTAAAAGTACACATGCTTTCAAAAATTCTCCTCCAGATTAAACAAAACTGCTCTAACTTTCAAACTCACCCATATTACCTTTAACTATGGAGCTTCTTAGCCTTCACTTGGGTCTTGAGCAATTGAAAGACAGAACAAATAAGTCAAGCACTATATCTCAAGCTCTTCGCTCAACCGATATTCCAAAGTTTTTGTAAGTTTTTAAAATAAAACTCAGAGCTTTCATTGTATGACACTCTCAAATCTCTCAATATATGTGGTATTTGTGGATCCTTACCAAGGCATTAACAATGTTATGCCTTTCTTTCCCTACAACTAAGGATTATAGTGGAGCTCATAGGAGTGGCAAAACAAGGAAAACATACTTGTAATTCATATATTGTAAAGTCAAACAATAAATCCAAAGAGAGTTATGTCATACAATCGAATCAAGATATGCATGTGTATGAAATATGCTGGATAGGTGTATATAGGGTGTCTAATTCTAATTCCACTTTTGCTCTTTTGAAGTCATTTATCTCATTTGGATTTGAAAACAATTGTAGGAAAATATGGGCTATCTTTATTTTTCTTTCTTCTTTTTTTTAGGTGGGCTTTTGCCCCTAATTCTACTTCGGACACTTGTCCATTTTTTTCTCTTTTTTTATAGCCACATGCCTTTTATTTCTGCATATAAAGTATTTGAGAGAGATTGCAACAAAAAATTAGAGCATTTATTTGGAGGTTGTCCTATAGGTTAAATTTTTTTGGGTGTTCTCTCCATGTGTAGGAGAAAAATATTTTAAGGTGGATCTAAGTGATAAATGGAGAATGATTGCGTTTACTCCCAGTGTAGGAATAGTGCATATGTGGGTGGTGTGTACGTTATTTTGATTTTAAAAGCATGACAAACCTCTCATAAGGTATACAATAAAGCTCGACTAAACTCAATGTAAAACAAGCAACATATATGAGCAAAGGTTTTCCTCATCTAAAATGTATATTATATCTAGATTAACGTAATCATTAACGTAATTAAAAGACGCATGTACCCTCATTTTATTTCTTAACTAGACGCTATCATTAACGTAATTAATGATGATTAGTTTTTTAGATAAATGATAGTTTATATCCGGCTTCATCTATCAATCGATAGAATCAGGCCCATTATTACAAAATTCTGCCCGTAGGCAAACACACGAGCTGTAAAAAAACTCCAGTTTACAGCCAAGTACAAGGATAAACAAAATGAGAGTAAAGTTTTGACTAAACATGACCAATACACCTGGTTGACAACCATCCATTGGAACCAAAGAAATGCAAGGCCGATGTCTCTAGATGCTGTCCGGCTAGGGTCAGCTGGTCCCGTAGATCATCATGCCACTGCAATTTTGCCCATTGCCGGAGCCAGTGAGTTCCCCTGAAAAGAACCTGCAAAAAAGATTTTGGTCTACATTTGTCAAAAATCACCTTATTTCGTGTTATCCAGACTGTCCAACAAAGCGCTGATGCTGCTGTTAATAACAATGCATTATACTTCTTACTAGCCAACTTTGACAACCTATAAAAAAAGTTCATCTATACTTTGAGGGGGCGATATACCGAAAAGTAAATATACAGCGCGCCACAAGAATTTGGCATAAAGACAATCCAAAAAAAGGTGTTGAATGGTTTCTGGACAATGGCAAAAGCAGCACTTCCTGTCGCCATTCCAGTTACGCCGGGCAAGGTTATCCTTGGTTAAAATCACACCTTTTTTTAAATACCACAAAAAACTTTTATTTTCATGAGAACTTTAATTTGCCATATATCTTGTGACACCCTTACCCCATTGTTAATCAACGCAGCATACATGAATTTGACTAAAAAGCTTCTAGATACATGTAGCGCCCAAACAAACACGTCTCTTTCCTCATGTAAGTTCACATCATGTAAAGAAGCCACAATTGTGTGCCAATCGCTTAGGTTCGCACCCACTAAATTTCGATGAAAAGAGATATTTAGTGGGGAGGAGCTAAGGACTTGTGCCACTGAATCTTGTTTTCTTCTTACAATATTGAACAACGCAGGAAATTTATTTTTAAGCGGTTTATTTCCCAACCAAGTGTCTACCCAGAACCTAGTTTGCGACCCGTCTTTCACCTTGAACGAACCAAAGCCCATAAAGTTATCTTTGATATTCATCAAGCTTTTCCAAAAATAAGAGTCTGTTTGTTTTTTGCTACAGCTCCCTAGAGTCTTATCTTTGATATATTTGTTCCTCAAAAGTTCTTGCCACATGTCATCTTCGTTCAATAATTTGAAAAGCCATTTACTTAACAAGCACTTGTTTTGTAAATCCAGATTCTGTATGCCTAAGCCGCCTTGAATTTTAGGCTGACATAAAAATTTTTATTTGGCTAATCTATACTTTCGCTTGTGTTGGTAGTTTTGCCAGTAGAATCTTGATCTAAAGCAGTCAATTTTTTCTAACACACCTCTTGGAAGTTCGAAGAAAGACATCATAAACATCGGTAAGCTAGATAGCACCGCGTTTATCAATACCAACCGACCCCTAACCGAAAGCATTTTACCTTTCCATCCACTAAGCCTTTTTTCAATTCTATTCTCAATCGTTTGCCGGTCTTTGTTGTTTAGTTTCCTAGTGTTCATAGGTAGACCAAGGTAGCGAAAGGGGTACTTTCCAATCTCACAACCAAATAGCTGTGAATAAAACACTTCATGATCTTTGGCTTTGCCAAAACAAAAGATTTTACTTTTGTGATAGTTTATTTTGAGCCCCGATAGTTGTTCAAAAGTACTAAGTAATAGTTTCATATTTATCGCTTTCTCAACATCATGGCTCAAAAAAATCATTGTGTCATCCGCATACTGGAGAATGGACAAACCGTCTTGAATAAGATCGGGAATAACCCCTTCGACTTGGCATGCTTCCTTTGCTCTGGCAATCAGTATGGCCAGCATGTCTGCAACTATATTAAATAGTATCGGCGACATTGGATTACCTTGCCATAAGCCCTTTCTTGTTTGGAAATAGGATCCTAATTGGTCATTAACCTTAATGTTAATATTTCCCTCTGCGTGAATTTTCCACCCATGAAAATCCTTTCATCCTTAGTGTTTGTTGTAGAAAACTCTATTTAACCTTATCATATGCCTTTTCAAAATCTATTTTAAAGATAACCCCATCTTGTTTTTTCGAGTGAAGTTCATGTATTGTTTCATGGAGTATTACTGCACCCTCCATAATATTTCTTGTTGGGAGAAAGGCTGTCTGTGTTGGTCTAATAATCTTCTAGGCTATGGTAGATAATCTATTGGTTGCCACTTTAGTGAAGATTTTGAAAGAAACATTCAACAAATAAATTGGCCTGTATTATTGAATCACTTTCACATCTTTCTTTTTGGGTAGCAGGATTATAGTTCCAAAGTTAAGGTTGTTCAGTGGTAGGGATCCCTGGTGGAAATTCGTAAACAGAGCCATCAAATCATCTTTTATTAGATTCTAGAAGACCTGATAAAACTCTGAAGGAAAACCATCCGGCTCAGGTGCCTTATTGTGTTCCATTTGGAAGATTGCAGCCCTCACCTCAGCCTGAGAAAAGTCAGCTACCAAGTACTCATTTTCCAGATCAGATACCTGAGGATTGTCATCAGTTTGTAACTCATCCATCATGATAGAGGAGTTCCCCGATGGACCAAATAAATTCTTATAATAGTTGGTGATATGCTTTTTGAGTTGAGCATCACCACTTATTATATTATTCCCATCTTCCAACCGGAAAATATGAGTTTTTCGATGTCTACCGTTTGCTAGTAGGTGATAATATTTTGTATTTGCATCACCTTCCAGAAGATGTTTGACTTTAGCCCTTTGATACCATTTTAGCTCCTCCTCCCGAAGTAATTCAACGAGTCTTTCATTTAACACATGCTTGAGATTTAATTCCAGATCATTAAGAATAGAAGTTTCTGCCTTTTTATCCAAGTCATCGAGTTTATTTAGAATCGTCGTTTTTTTCTTTCTTATAGTTACCACTTATATTTTTTGCCTAACCTCTGAGGTATTGGCATAGCCTTCTGATTTTAGCTTGCCACCTCTCTATTGGAGAGCCTTCGACTATTAAGCTCTGCCACACATCACGGACTATGTCACAAAAACCATCTCTCAGCAACCATCCCAATTCGAATTTAAATTGGGGTTGATAAGACGAGGATGGATTATTTGTGCATAATAGTAGCGGTGTGTGATCAGAAATCTCTCTAGACAATGCATGTACAGTGGTAAGTGGATACTTGGACTCAAAGTCTGTACAAACAAGGATCCTATCTAATTTTTCAAAGGTCTGGTTTTGTAAATGATTAGCCCAAGTAAACTTTCTTCCTGACATTTCTATTTCTCTGAGATTTAGAGTGTCGATCACGGCGTTGAACATAAAAGGCCATCTATCATTATAATTGTCATTATTTTTCTCATCTGGTCTACGAATAATATTAAAATCACCACCTATAACAGTAGGTAAAGCGTCTTTTGAACATACCCGTACTACTTCGGATAAGAATTGTGATTTTAGATCCATTTGTGTTGGTCCGTAGACATAAATCAGATTAAACTTAAAATCATATTCTTTGTGTCTAAGTTTGAAGCAGATAAAAAAATCCCCCTCTTCAATTTCCCCAATGTCAACAGATAATAAATTTACACCTAGAATCATGCCACTAGACCGACCCTGCGGAGCCTTGCAATGCCAAAGAAAATCTTTGCCCGCGCAAATATTATTCATAGTGGATTGCGGAAAATTGGCTCTACCAGTCTCGGATAAGGCAATGAAATCTAAGTTCTTTTCTTTTGTTAGATCAGAAAGAAATCTATACTTTTTAGGATTAGCGAACCCGTTGCAATTCTAAAAAAATACCTTTCATCTAGACTTTTTATGATTTTTCTTCTTATGTCTAGGGTGTGAGCCTTTCTTCTGTGATACAGGGGTCTGTAGACACACAGGGTCACAACCCCATCACCTAGCCCTTCAGATATTTCTGAACATATTAGATTCAAAGCTTCTAAGTCTATGTTATCATCTGCAGAACATATAGTCGAAGTATCATCCAGCAAGATTTTGTTTCCCTCCACTAATCTTTCATTAACATTCAAACTGTAAAGTTCTAGATCTCTTAAAGACTGTAAAGAGTTCGAAACAGCTTGTTCATTAACCCCAAGAACACCCCCTAAAAACTTAGTTGCAGCTAACAAAGTGGAATCATCACGAGAAATAAAAGAGATTGGTTGGGTTTCTTTACCTTTATCTGATGATGTGTCCAAATTTTTGCGTGCCTTCAGTTTTGATGCCTTCTCCAAAGAATCTTGATCCGTAGTTGTTGCGTTTCTTTTGCTTGATCTTACAGGTGACACTGTCCCGCCATTTTGTACTTTCACTTTATTAAGAAGCCCAGAGTCATTCGGAGTAGGCATCAAGTTGGCCTTCCATTGACCAATACCATTTGCTGTTATCCCATTCTGAGAAAGCACTATTATTGGTTTGTTGCTCACTTTCGCCCCTGCTGAGGCGCATTTGACCCCTACTTCCTTGTTTTGCTGGATCATAGAACCAGCACCTTCACCCTCTTTCTGGACAGCACCACCAGCGGCATTGTGCTGACCATAGGCAGGTAGCTGATTACCATATACATTATTATCTGTCTGTTTATCCCCTTCTTTACCATCCTCATCCATGTTATCCCCTTTTTTTCCTCATTAGGTTTCTCTTCATCCATGGCAGAGTCCATGTCAATAACCTGGGGCTCACCATTGGGCATGTTTTGTTCAACCCTAAATTGTAGCTCATAAACAAAATCCCCAATAACTACATCCACTAGATCTGGGATGAGATTAGGATCCAGCATGGCTACTTTCAATCTTGATCTACCAAACTTCTTTGTGAATTTAGTATCCACTGCTCGAGGGACACCTAAGATAGAGCCAATTGCCCAAATGATAGGAAATTCCCTAAACTCCTTTGGTAGACCACGGAATTGAACCCAAACCTTGTCAATCTCATATTTGTAGACATCATTTTCAACACCCTTCTCAAAGCGAATTTTTCCTTTCACTGATTTTGTGTCCATGGGACCCCAGTTCACCATAGTATCCAGCAGGTCAGAAGATGAGAAATTAGTGATAAAGGCATCTTTGCCTTTCTCCTCAATCACCCACTTGTTTTTACCTGGTAGTAGTTTTTCAAGTTCCACTGCCAACTGATCCGCAGTAAGAGAACCCTCCAAAACACGTACCACAGCTGGTTTTTCCTCCAGGTTCAACTTAGGATTTTCAGTAACCGGAATAAAATAAAAACCCAAACCTTCTACGGCATATCCACATGGTATAGCAGTAGTGTGCATTTTTTTCATGTTTGGGCAAATCTTTGTAACATGATCACCACAACAGATGTCACAACAGAGAGACAAAGTGCATTCATTCATGGTATGACCTTTAGTATGGCAACGATAACAAAATGGTTTACCCCTGCTTTTTGCACTCCATGATGAGATGACTCTGGCGCTTCATTGGTTGCACTGGTTGGATTAGCATTTGGCGGGACAGCGGTCTTGTTTGCTTTGGGTACCACTTGCATTGTCGCTGCTATTGATGTGGCTGTCGAACCAGAGGCATGTGTCGCTGCCCCTGGAGCAGCAGCCCCGTGGGTTGGCATGGTCACCAAGTGCGACCTGGAAGGTAGGGTTTGGGGAAGGAGGCGGGTGACCTCCCATGGCTCCAGACGCCGCTGCCGGCTGGTGTGGATGAGGGTGTCCGCCCATGTTCAGCGGTCCAGCCGGCTGGTACTGGGGACAACCGGAGTTTGGCCATCCACCCCGCCGCCGTAACCACCAGCGTGTGGGCGACCGCGGCCAGCACCGTGAAACCCCGCATTATAGCCATTGCCGTTGAAGTCGAATCCTCCATGCCCTCCACGACCACGACCACGGCCTCGAGGGTGGAAGTGCTCGCGGCCTCGTCCCCGGCTGCCGAATCCAGGGTGGAAACCGGGATTGAAACCTTGCGCCCTTCCTCCTCCATATGAACCATAGTTCCTGCCGTTGTCCTCCCCCTGCGCCGCCATGGATCTCCCCTTAGACTACCCGCACTCATGGACCTCTATATTCATCCTCTATACGTCCTAGTCAGCAAGATTCTTTCCTCTATACTCAATTCTCCCGCACCCATCCATCCTCTATATCATCCTCTATCCACTTTATTCACTGTGGGACCGACTTGTCACTTTATCTAAATATATCCATGTGTGATCTAGTTTTGAAGGATTTATTGAGACGAATTTAATGGTGCAATCGAAATTTAATTTGGATTTTTGGTTTGTGAGTTATAACATTTTTTTTTTCCTTTGTTTAGCTAGCGGGGTCCGCCACTACAGAGTATAGAGTAAGCACAGTACTACTCTAAATATAGAGTGAGAGAAAGGATAGAGTATCGTTTTAGAGTATCCAATGCAGCAGTTTTTACTCTATATTCATACTCTAAAGCTTTAGAGTATCGTTTTAGAGTATCCACTGCGGCAGTCTTACGAACCACTTCCGCGAACGTCGGCCGCGATGGAGCAGAGGAAGAAGATCGCGAAAAGGGCACGCAACCCTTGCGTGGGCCGGAATAGCTTCCCAGGCCCAATTATTTTAGGGAGTCAAGGGAACACCGATCTGCTTCCCCTGCCGCACCGTTCGTGGAGCACGCGACCAAACCGATCGGAAGCTGAGCGGAGGAAAAGTCAGTTCAGAGACCTGAGGTTTCGGACCTTCAAAAATTTTTGAATGACCATCCGCTGCCCCTGCCGCACCGTTCTAAGCCTACTCGCGCTCATAGACCTCTATATTCATCCTCTATACGTCTTAGTCAGCAAGATTCTCTTCTCTATACTCAATTCTCCCGCACCCATCCATCCTCTATATCATCCTCTATCCACTCTATCTACTATGGCACCCACTTGTCACTTTATCTAAATATATCCATGTGTGATCTAGTTTTGAAGGATTTATTGAGACGAATTTAATGGTGCAATCGAAATTTAATTTGGATTTTTGGTTTGTGAGTTATAGTATTTTTTCCTTTGTTTAGCTAGTGGGGCCGCCACTATAGAGTATAGAGTAAGCACAGTACTACTCTAAATATAGAGTGAGAGAAAGGATAGAGTATCGTTTTAGAGTACCCAGTACAGCGGTTTTTACTCTATATTCATACTCTAAAGCTTTAGAGTATCGTTTTAGAGTATCCACTGCGGTAGTCTAAGCTGGTACTACATGGAAGGTCACATACTCCGTATATACTCACACCTCACATGTACAGCACGTACGGGCAATATACAATCAAAAGCCATATGCGCGCAGCAACGACTATTTGTAGCGAGGTACCGATTTTAATTTAAGGCAAAAAAATACTAATCTATATCTATCTATATACTCTGCTCTTATAAAGCTAAACTCCACTAGATATTTTCTCCCTTCATGCAAGGTGTCCATATCATTTTCCACTAAGATCCCATCTAACTTGCAATTTTTCATGTATTATGATAATGACGTGGCACATCCTCATCCACTCGCCTGCATCGCTACTCATCCTCATCCACTCGCCTGCATCGCTGCTCATCCTCATCCACTCGCCCGCACGCTCCGTGCTGTGCGCCCCCGCTCACGGTCGCAGGACGGATTCTGCCTGAGCTGCTCGTCGGTGCTGCCCCCCTGCGCGTACTCGCACCTCTCGTCGCGGTTGCGCTCCATCCACCTGCCATGATCACTGCCGCGGTCTGTGCCGCCGACAAGCTCCGCACCGACGACCTCCGCGCACTCCGTGGCATCGAGCTCCGCGCCGGTGTCGAGCTCCACAATGACGTGCTTCATTCGTCCAAGCAGCAAGGTGACATTGCGCTTGCGCTAAAAGCACATGTTGCAAGCGTATGTTTCAAGTGTTTTATATGTCTTATAGGTATGTTGCAAGGGTTTCGTATGGATGTTGCAAAAGTAGATCGGAATGTTACATATGTTGCAATGGTTGTACACGTATGTTGTAAACGTCTGCTCCCAATGCTTCATCTATTTTTTCAGACGTACGTTGCAAGTGTGTTCATCTAGACGTTGCATATATTTCACACATATGTTGCAAGCGTTTTATCTGGATGTTGCGTATGTGTTGCAATTGTTTTTCAAGTTTTTTAGGTGTTTTTTCAAGTGTTTTAGATGCATGTTTTAAATGTTTCATCTGTTTTTCAGACGTATGTTGCATGTGTTGTATCTGGATGTTTTAAAAGTAGATCGGATGTTGTATCTCCTTCCTCGCTTTCTGCTGCCTCGTCTTAGTGTCTCCTCGTCTTCTGTTGCCTTGCATCCTTCTCAGACTGTGGAGGGGGCGCAGTGAGGGCCGGCGAAGGGGGTGCGCCGGGGGCCGGTGGACGGGACGCGCCAGGGGGATTGCTGCGCGGACGCGAATGCACTCTGTCCCCTTCCGTTACGCGAACCAAAAGCAATTCAGTTTCCTTTAGTTTTCTATTTTACGCGGGATGCTAAGATTGGGCCATGACGCCAGCCCACGGTTCGGTTGGTTGGGGACTGGGATATGCGTCCGGACGCTGTGGGCATCGGATGTCTGGGCGCTAGCGACACGTTGGCGTTGCCATGACAAGTTTTCACGTATGTCACTGACGTGGACCTGAGTCAGGTCATCCTCCTCGGCATAGAGTCACGCCATCCAAGACGTAGGTTTACATGGTTTAGAAGAGATTATTTGCTATTTTCTATATAGATTGCAGTACCGTAAAATTGGCAAATTTTGATGAGGTCATGTAATTGCCTAACTCTAGCAACCACATGAATCAGTTTATTTTCATAGTGAGGAAAATTAGATGGGTAATGCTATAACACACTCAAGTGTTGCAACACTCGATTTCTCTCCCTCTCTTCTTCTCCATCTATGACCTGTCCCCCTCTTCTTCCAACTCCGGCGAGCTTAGAAGGGGCTCGGGAGGGGCTGGCCGGCCAGGCGTTGGGGACGGCGGGAGGGCGGCATTAGGGTTTCAGTGGCGAAGGAGGCGGCCGCGCTAGGTCAGGGCGGGGGCGCCCATGGTCATAGCAGCGACAAGAGGGGGGAGGAGAAGAAGGAGGCCGTCGTGATATGACCTCAAGGGATTATTTAGACGGTTTTCGATAGTTTGGGGTAGAATAACTGATTTTATAGGTGATGGGTGAAATAGACATTCACCAATAGTTGAGAGAGTTAAGTAGACTTTTTCCTATATTGAAATCAATATTGTATTTTTTCTTGAACACACAAAATATTGTATTGTATATATATACTGGAGCAAACCTAAGCTAGCAGTTGAGATTCACTAATCACTGCCTAACCATTCGTAACTAATGATGGGTCGTTAGACGACTTGTGTAGTGTGACGCCATCCATGCATTGTATTCCTGCTGCTACTATCATTGTCATACACAGTATATACCGACTACACAGTAGCTACCAGCTCCTGTGTACTAGTGTGTCTGTTGCAGCAGGATCAAGAGTGCCAATATTTTCGCAACAGATTCAATTCTAGTTGGTGTGTACAATATCAAAATGTGCAGTATCTCAAAAGAAATAATCTAAGTTATTAATAAGGTGACAAAAGCTCTACTAATTGTTGCTACTGTATACACATATATAACTAAATACTCCCTCTGCTACAAATTATAAGCCACTTTGACTTTTTTTCATCAATTTTGCTATGTATATTTAGACATATTATTATATCTAGATGCATAGCAAAATGAATATACTAAAAAAGTTAAAGACGACTTATAATTTGGAATGGAGGGAGTACGCTTTGGTTTATATAATAGTAATATATGGCGTGCATGCATCATGCATGATAGAGATGCTAAAGTACTGCCAATAGCTAGCATGCTGAGAGAATCGCACTGCCACACCACCAGCACTCAATCTTAATTAGCTTCTTTATTATTGTCTCGTTCGCGAAAGAAATATATAGCAGTGTAGCACTTAGTATACATAGGCCGTGGCTAGCGCCGGGGCGTCCGGACGCCAGCGTAGCCTGTCCTTGTCCGCCTATGCACACACACCCTGTTCCTGTGCCCGCGGCTCCTTCCCAGCGACCCCGATCCTCTCTCTCTGCGCGCGCGAGGCCCGGGAGCCATGATGCGGACGAGCACACCCCGTCCGTAGGACCCAGACGCGCCACGCACCTCGACCACCGGCACCCGGCTCGCTGTGCCTGATCCCCCGGTGCCCGGGCCATGCTCCATGACTCTCTGAACACACCTATGAAACATAAAGCACTTGAATACAACATACATCTAAAGCAGATGAAATATTTAGAACATACACTTGAAACATGTATGTGAAACATATGCAATATCCAGATAAAACACTTGCAACATCCAGATAAAACAATTACAACTTGCAACATAAAAACACCTACTGCAACATAAGACTGAAACAGCTGAAAGCCTAAAACCATTGGAACATATTCTTGCAACATGTGTGAAACATATGCAATATCCAAATAAAAACGCTTAAAAACAAATGAGACATTTTGAACAAATGCTTGCAACGTGCCTCTGAAATACTTGCAACATATGCAACATCCCGATCTACTTTTGCAACATCCACATAGAACATTTGCAACATATATACTTCTGAAATATCTAAAACACTTTAAACATAGGCTTGCAACATGTCAAGCGCAACACTCTAGTGGACGGCGACCACCATGTCATGCGTGTTGAGAAACTCGATAACCACCTCGATTGGCAGATCGGGGCTGGGAGGCAGCAGAGCGAAGAACACCACTGACTTGGCCCCCTGCGAGCTTCTTCCGCTACCGGGGCGCGAGAGCCTTGAGGCGGACACAAAGTACGGCACAGGCGCGACGCCCTTGCCTCCCGCCATAGGAGGAGGTGATGAGAGGAGGACGCCGGCACCGGCGACGGTGATGAGGGCGGGGGCGAGCGGGAGGCGCGACTCTAGCGGTGGAGCCTAGCTCACGGAAGCGGGCGAGGGCCACAGGGCGGAGGAAGTGGAGCGGAGCCTGCAGCGAGCTCACGGCAGAGGAAGCGGATGGGAGCAGAGCATGAGATGGAATAGGAGAGATATTTTTTTTATTTGGGAAGACGGCACCCGAACAATACTTCCTCACGGTATCATTATCGATATATATACCGAACCTACATATACATACATAAACAAATAAATGACAAATGAAGTCTAAGAAATAAAGGAAGTAAAAACACGAGGAGTATTAGCTTAGCTTTCACCTGACGATTCCATTAACTGATACAGTAGTATATGATGATGAATGTCGATCGCAGTAGCACAACAACTAGAATTAATAATAAGCTAGCAACATGAATGAATAAATACTGGAAACCGACGGGGATCGGATAAAAGTGACAGTCGATCCATCGATTGATTGCCCAAGTATAAAGCAAACATGCATTCCATATGCATGCAACCATACTACATGTATCTATCCTAATTGAAATGATGGACCTAATCATGCAGATACTCCTATATCGTAGCAGCTTCAAGCAAAGATATGATGATGATGAACCTAATCATCATCATATTCCACGTATAGCAGCTCTAAAGCATCATATGTAAGTACGTAGGGACATAATAAATATAATATAGTTACATATATAACGACAAGTTTTCTTTGAGTGCTCCTTCATTCAAGTTTGCTCCCTATTCGTTTGAACTTATAAGTCTGGCTCATCAGTCATGGTACAGTGTTTTTCTTTCACAACAAATCAGCGAGCAGTACTTTTCAGCCTGGCTTTCCAGCGAAGTGAACCAATTTCTTGGAATTTGAGCCTCAGCCCCCTTGACATGATCCTACAAGCCAGAGCTGATTTTGATAGTGTCAATTTCAGAGAAATACTTATAACAGGTTGCTGGGGTAATCTGGTGTACAAGAAATGGTGTCATCTTTGATAATGGAAGAGGCACTTCAAGAATGAACTTTGACTGGTTTATACCAAGGCCAAGCCGACCAGACAAGTATCCATCAGTTCTCGGAGAGATAGATATATGTAATATGAAAGTTTCTTCCTTTAGGCCTGCTTGCCTTGTAATTTTCTTTTTGTTCTAGTTTGCTATACATAACATTCTTTCATTTAATTAAAAAAGAAAAAAAATAGGTAGGGGATTCTCCAGCTGATTCGGTCAAAAATATATAACGACAAGTAGACAACCCAAGCAAACAAAGATCATATATCTAGCCAATGTGCTTAGAGAGAGTATATATATCCAAAACCCAACCAAGCAATCTAATTTATTTCTCTTAAACAATATATAACTCATGTGCTACTTCTTTTCACAGATTTACTCAACATAAGCCTGCTTCATATTTTGCTTACCCGTTAGTTGATGCACCCGCACTTGAGCCCACGTGCCTATGCCCTGCCGGCGCGGAGAGGGAAAAGACGGCGACGAGGATGGAGATGGAGACCTCGCGCGGTGTCACGGTTTTGGTATTTCCCGCTCCCGCTCTCTCCATCTCCGGCGGGTATAGAAGGGGGTTTGGGGGGAGGAAGACCGGCTAGGCGGTGGGGATGGCGACAAGGCGATTTAGGGGCCATGGAGGTGGCGGAGGCGGCCAGGCCAGGGAAGCTGCATGGCTGGAGCTCGCTGCCGAAGAGGGGGGGGGGAGGGGAAGAAGGCGCCTGCCGAGGGCGCGCTAGGGTTTCGTCGGAACTCAGCGGCCACTTGCGAGGTCGTGGAGCTCCGGCGAAACCCTAGCATGCCGCGACAGGGCGGTGGGCAGCGACGGGAGAAAGGGAGTGGCTGGGCGCTGGCCAGGGCAGCGGGTCATGTTGGTGCAAACGTGAGGAAGAGAAACAGCGTGCGGTAGGCGTGTAGACGCAAGGAGGAAGACGACACACGCTTAGGCAAATCGTCAGTCGTCTGCCAGCGCGACACCCCCTTTTTTAACCAAAACGCATGAGCATGATGTGTTATATATCTGTATCGCGGTGCATTTATTACCTAATGTTTTTATATATGTATGCATTCAGAGGTTTATTTAGCATAGCCATGTTCTCTTGAACTTATCAGTCATAGTACAATATTTTTCTCTCACAACAAAACAGCATCAGCCGGCTTATTCGACGCAAAAATCATCAGTCGATCAAACAAATGGTAAGACACAAAATTAAGTGCATCAGGGCCGGATCCATGGCTACCAAAAAAAAAGCTCAACGCCTCATGAACTGGCTCGTGAATTTTGTTCGTAGTTTTTGATCAGTTGGCCGAGCCTGTGGATTGGCCTTTGCCTTTCAGACAAACCGAGCACAGAGCTTCCTATTTTTCTTGACTATTCTGTACTCTTATATCATTACTAATTAATATTGTGGTATGGTTCTGATTTGGCCAAACCTCTAGCTAGTATATATTGATAGAAATCAACCCAAAGCCATATCTAGGATTCCTTAATTCGCTAACACAAGTTGGTGATCGTGTACTGTCGTGGATCGTCACCGGCCTACGAAAATGATGAACCAATTCATCTTCAATTTGACTGGACCGTATATTACATAACAAATTGAATTAGCAGCCAGGGGAGACAATCAAATCAATTGTTGCAGGGACGACGGGACGTCTTAAATATCCATCACATCCACGTGTACGTACAACAACAATAGCTGCGTGCATGGAGCAGCCACATTGTTGAGAGAGTAGTAGTATTATGGCGGTGCATAACGAGGCTAGCTAAGATGAACCATACCATACCATACAACCGATCGTTCACACGAGCGAGCTCATCTGATCGGTCAACCAATACACACAATCTAGGGTCCTCTTTCGAATACGAGATCTCTTCTTCTTCTTCTTCTTTATGTGTTTTTTCTTTTGAAAATATATGAATTGATTTTTCTCTGAATTCCTGCATGATTTCTGTGTTTTTTAAGAGAAGTTATATACAGGACGGCACGGAGCATTGCAGTGCATATAAATGTGCAAATATATGAGCAGTTAGAGGTCGGCCTCGTTCGCTCGTGCTGAAAAATAAGCTGAAACACTGTTCCGGTTGATTTTTTAAGAGAAAAACAGTGTTTCAACTGAAAAAACAAATTAAAAAGTACGAATTATAAGCCGACTGAACGGGGCCTAAGTCCTGTCCCAATCATGGATTAGCTGCATTTTGCAATTGCATGAACCATACGGCACTGCCCGATCAAATTATCAATGCAGCATGGCTCCTTGCTCATCTCACCTAGCGCTAACGGCCGTCGTCCTTGCTAGTAGCTAGAGTACACATCATCTATATCATTCAATTTTGTTTTCTGTTTAGTAGATAGGGACGATGGATGTACAGTACAGGATGGATATCTGTATGAGCGTGTGATGATCAACTTAATTGAGCTGAATTATCATAGCATCCATGAATGTCCATCTGTTTCTGTCTAACCGATGATCAATCCAACCATTTCCTTTAGTACATTTCATTTCGTTTGATTCATTCGTTAATTCGCTTCTAGTATTTTCTTTGGTTTTTGAGAACATCTAGGACTCATCTCGAATTCTAGAATTAGGCCGACTCGTCGAAATCATATTTGTTTCGGCAGCCTGTCCTGTGAAAGTCTGTTTTTGGAACTACAAATGACGGTTCCAGTCAATTCCATCCAGAGAAAGAAATCCTGGCTTGACAGATTTTAAATCTCTCTTCTCTATCTATGAGTGAGAGAAAATCATAAAATTAGGATAATCTCGTGCTCGTGTTATGTTAAAAAAAAATTATAAGAAACATCATCTGACTGAGGTCTTATATTAGGGCTCAAGGCCGGGCCTGGCTGGATCTCCCATCCTCATTTAATGGGCTAAGGCCCAGTTTCCTCGCATCGTACCACCGACTTGTAACTGGGCCAGCCCAATGACCGAAAGTCGGTTCCTCGGTCTCCAACCGACCTCGTCAGGCAACATATCATCTGCTTGGGCTCTCCCGCACTTCTTCGCTTCGCACTTTTTTCCAACCAAAATCTCATCATCAGATCAAAAATCAGATTCAGAGGGGAAGGCACAAACCCCTCACTCCCGCCGGCCGCCGCGACGAGTCCTCCTCCGCCGCCGGGAGAGCGCGAGGAGGACCCTTCCTCAACCCGCCGCCCGCCGAAAGGTATACCTCTCTGAGTCTCTGCGTTCGATTTCCAACACTATCGCGTTGCGTCGCCCCACATCCCGAGATTAGATTACTTGATCGCCTTCCGCCGCCTCCGCAGCAGCTCCCCCCATGTCCAACCTCGGCGGCGGCGGCGCCGAGGCGCACGCGCGCTTCAAGCAGTACGAGTACGGCGCCAACTCCAGCCTCGTGCTCACCACCGACTCCCGCCCGCTCCACACCCACGAGCCCACTGGCGAGCCCGAGACGCTCCGGGGCAAGATCGACCCGAGGTCCTTCGGCGACCGCGCCGTCCAGAACAAGCCGCCCGAGCTCGAGGAGAAGCTCTCCAAGGCGCGAACAAAAAAGTCCAAGCGCCGGGACGACGCGGCCGACCCCGCCGCCGCCGACCTCCCCCGCCGCGACGCCAAGCGCAGGCGCCGCGCCGCCTCCACCCAGGAGGTCTCCGTCCTCTCCCTCACCGATGACGCCGTCTACAAGCCCCATACCAAGGAGACGCGCGCCGCCTACGAGGCCCTGCTCAGCCTCATCCAGCAGCAGCTCGGCGGCCAGCCACTCGACATCCTCGCTGGGGCCGCTGACGAGGTGCTCGCCACGCTCAAGAATGACAAGGTCAAGAACCCTGACAAGAAGAAGGACATTGAGCAGCTGCTCAACCCTATCCCCAGCCAGCTCTTTGACCAGCTCGTCTCCATTGGCAAGCTCATCACCGACTTTCATGATGCGGCGGCTGGGGATGCTGCCGGTGCACCTTCTGCTGACGCCATGGACACCACCCTGGATGATGATGTTGGTGTTGCTGTCGAGTTTGAAGAGGACGAAGACGAGGAGAGTGATTTCGATCAGGTACCACATTTTATGCATATGTTTAATTAACTGATATTGGCTTTGACCCCAACATGTTTTATTTGCTTATTACTATTGTTTGTTTGTGCCAACCAGGTGCAAGATGAGCTGGATGAGGATGATGAAGATGACTCAGCTGAGTTGAATGTTCCTGGAGGTATGCAGATGGGCGCTGAGTTAGACGACGACGACATGCAGAACACCAACCAGGGGCTGTCCGTCAATGTTCAGGACATCGATGCTTACTGGCTCCAGAGGAAGATATCCCAGGCATATGGGGACGGGGACATTGATGCCCAGCAGAGCCAGAAGCTTGCCGAGGATATCTTGAAGATCATTGCTGAGGGCGATGACAGAGACGTCGAGAATCGCCTCCTCATGCTCTTGGACTATGAGAAGTTTGATCTCATCAAGTTGCTGATGCTCAACCGTCTCAAGATTGTGTGGTGTACCCGCTTAGCCAGGGCCCAAGATCAGGAACAGAGGAAGAAGATAGAGGAAGAGATGGCAAGTGACCCAAGCGTGGCTCCGATATTGGAGCAGCTACATGCAACCAGAGCATCCGCGAAGGAGAGGCAGAAGAACCTGGAGAAAAGCATCAGGGATGAGGCCAAGAGGCTCCTCAGCAATGATGCTGCTGCCGGCGCTGATGGTGCCAGGGACTGCAGGGCAGCCGAGCGGGACATGGAGAGTGGATGGCTGAAAGGACAGAGGAAGCTGCTTGATCTCGAGAGCCTCTCGTTCCAGCAGGGCAGTCTCTTTATGGCTAACAAGAAATGTGAACTTCCTACTGGGTCGTTTAGAACCCCTCATAAGGGATATGAGGAGGTTCATGTGCCAGCACTGAAGGCTATGCCCTATGAAACAGGGGAGAAAATTGTCAAGATATCTGATATGCCAGAGTTTGCACGGTCAGCTTTCGACGGGATGACACAGCTGAACAGAGTTCAGAGCAGGGTCTATGATACTGCTCTTTTGAAACCAGACAATATCCTTCTCTGTGCTCCGACTGGTGCTGGCAAAACAAACGTGGCTGTGCTTACCATCCTTCAACAGATTGGTATGCATATGCAGGACGGAGAGCTTGACAATACCAAGTACAAAATTGTCTATGTGGCCCCGATGAAAGCATTGGTTGCTGAAGTCGTTGGGAACTTGTCGAAGCGTCTGGCGGGTTACAACGTTACTGTTAGGGAGCTCAGTGGAGACCAGAACTTGACCAAGCAACAGATTGATGAAACACAGGTTATTGTTACGACACCTGAGAAATGGGATATTGTGACCAGGAAATCAGGGGACAGAACCTATACCCAAATGGTGAAGCTGTTAATCATTGATGAGATCCATCTGCTACATGATAACAGAGGGCCTGTTCTGGAAAGCATTGTTGCTAGGACAGTCAGGCAGATTGAGACGACCAAGGAGCATATTCGTCTGGTTGGGCTCTCTGCGACTCTACCAAACTACGAAGATGTTGCACTATTCTTGCGTGTTCCCAAAGAAAGCCTCTTCTACTTCGACAATAGTTACCGACCTTGCCCTCTTGCTCAGCAATACATTGGGATCACTCTGAGGAAGCCAGTACAGAGGATGCAGTTGATGAATGAGATCTGTTATGAGAAGGTTATGGCTGCCGCTGGTAAGCATCAAGTGCTTATATTTGTACACTCGAGGAAGGAGACAGCAATGACTTCCAAAGCCATCAGAGACACGGCGTTGGCAAATGACACAGTCAGCCGCTTTCTGAAGAACGAGAGTGCAAGCCAAGAGATCCTTGGCACTCACGCTGAACTTGTCAAAAGCAATGATCTTAAAGACCTCCTGCCATATGGGTTTGCTATTCATCATGCTGGGATGGCAAGGGTTGACCGTGAGCTTGTCGAGGCACTTTTTACTGACAAGCACATTCAAGTACTTGTATCCACTGCTACCCTTGCATGGGGTGTCAATTTGCCTGCGCATACTGTTATTATAAAGGGTACACAGATTTACAACCCAGAGAAAGGTGCCTGGACAGAACTAAGCCCTCTGGATGTTATGCAGATGCTTGGTCGTGCAGGAAGGCCTCAATATGATACACATGGAGAGGGAATAATCTTGACTAGCCACAGTGAATTGCAGTTCTACCTGTCTCTTATGAACCAGCAGCTACCTATTGAGAGTCAGTTCATATCCAATTTGTCTGATCAATTGAATGCAGAGATTGTTCTGGGGACCATTCAGAATGCTCGTGAAGCATGCTCGTGGCTTGGCTATACTTACCTCTATATCCGGATGCTCCGAAATCCAACATTGTATGGTTTGCCAGCAGATATCTTGGAGAGTGATAAAACACTTGATGAAAGGAGAGCTGATTTGGTAAGTAATTTGTGCACTACTGTTTTTGAAGTTCTGTGGTAGCTGCTCATCCTTACTGTTTTATTTCTCAATTATTGCTTTGGTCCTTGCTTGTGTGAATGTGCTCTAATTGCTAATGTATCATCCTATTTGGTTAATCTATTTCTAGACTAGAGGTCACCTGCCCCATAAGTTCTCACAACTGCCATGCAAAATATTTCTTAAGTGTTCTATTAAAGTCTTGTATAGTTAATAATCGTATTAGCCTGCATCATTGATCAATAGTCTCTGCAGTATGGCATATTTACTATGTGGGCATGGAGTTTTAAATGCTATTAAAAAAACCTGTACTTTCAGTGCCTAACTGCTGCGCTGCTAGGGCAATTGCATCCTTAGCTAATTACCGGGGATACACAAGCACTTGTAGTGTAGGATGGTGTCATGGTATTGTTCTTTTTCCTCTGTTGCAGCATAAGTTTTTTGCTGCATGTGTAGTGGCTGCACTATCTTGGCTAGTGTTTTCTTTTCATCTTAGTACTCCCTCCGTTTTTTATTAAGTGTCACATTTGGTTTGTCCTAAGTCAAACGTGTGTATCTTTGACCATTAATTTCAAAAAATTTATATAGTTTCATGTCAAAAGATTTATATTTTTAGATTTATTATGAGAAATACTATCATAATATGTAACTCATATATTGTGAAACTATAAGGATTTTTAAAAATGGTTGGTCAAAGATTGCAACGTTTGACTTAGGACAAACCAAATGTGACAATAAAAAAACGGAGGGAGTACTATTGCTAGTGCTACTGTATATGGGTATTGGTAAGGCATATAACAAATTGCTCCCCCTTCCCTCCCCCCCGCGGTAATAGGTATCTATCCCTTGCTTGTATGTACCACCTGCACATTTTAAAAAAATGTGCACATAATAATATGCAATGTGGGTAATGGTAGACACATGTTGAAATAACAATTTTCTTTTCATAGGTACATATACATAGATTGAATGCATATACTTTTGTTTTGATACAGACTTGTTGCAATTTGAATTTTGCTTCAGAAAGTGTAATATCTAGACCTATATTTATGCAAACATGAATTGAATGAAGGAAATAATACTGTGGTCGTCAAACCATAGTGTTCTTTTTTGTTAGAAGGGAAGATGTAGGTTGCTGATGTAAATCCTATTTTGCTGAAGTATTATATGTGCTTCTTTGATGCTGCAGCAAGATCTGAAGAAATTTAGGTTTTGCAGTTATTCCATACCCATCATTGATTTTACTGCCTCTTGATATTGCATAGATGTAGTTCTGCCTCTTGATATTGCATAGAATAGATATAGTTGATGTTGCAGCATACTATCTCTGCTTGTTCTGTTCTTGATCTTTTGTATTTTTGTTCTGCTGCAGATACATTCCGCTGCAAATCTACTGGATAGGAACAATCTGATAAAGTATGACAGCAAAACAGGATACTTTCAAGTTACTGACCTGGGAAGGATTGCCAGTTATTACTATATTAGTCATGGAACTATCTCAACATACAATGAGTACCTGAAACCTACAATGGGTGATATCGAGCTGTGTCGACTGTTTTCTCTGAGTGAAGAATTTAAGTATGTAGGTGTCAGGCTAGATGAGAAAATGGAACTGGCAAAGCTTTTGGACCGTGTGCCAATTCCTGTGAAAGAGAGCTTGGAGGAACCCAGTGCAAAGATCAATGTTCTGCTGCAAGCATATATTTCTAGGTTGAAACTGGAAGGCCTTTCTCTTAGTTCTGATATGGTCTACATCCGACAGGTAGCGCCATTTTTTTTCTGTTGACTGCAATTTATAATTCGCTTGCATGATTTCACCTACTTAATACAGTTTCTGAATCTGAATTTCTTGCTTATATTGTACTGTACAGTTATGTTTCCCCCCCTTCTGTAATGCAGAGTGCTGGACGTCTCCTACGAGCACTATTTGAGATTGTTTTGAAGAGGGGATGGGCTCAACTAGCGGAGAAAGCACTGAATCTTTGCAAGATGGTTGATAAACAAATGTGGAGTGTCCAGACTCCCCTGCGGCAATTTACTGGAATTCCAAAGGCGATCTTAATGAAACTGGAGAAAAAGGAGTTGGCTTGGGAGAGATACTATGATCTGTCCTCTCAAGAAATTGGTGAACTAATCCGCTATCCCAGGATGGGGAGGCAGCTGCACAAGTGCATCCACCAGTTACCAAAGTTGAATCTTTCAGCTCATGTCCAGCCCATCACTCGTACAGTTTTGGGCTTTGAACTGACAATAACACCTGATTTCCAGTGGGATGACAAGGTACATGGATATGTGGAGCCCTTTTGGGTTATTGTTGAGGATAATGATGGCGAGTACATTCTTCACCATGAATATTTCATGCTTAAGAAACAGTATGTTGACGAAGATCATACATTGAACTTCACAGTGCCGATATATGAGCCACTGCCTCCTCAGTATTTCATACATGTTGTGTCTGACAAGTGGCTTGGTTCTCAGACAATTCTCCCTGTCTGCTTTAGGCACTTGATTCTACCAGAAAAATATGCTCCGCCAACTGAATTGCTTGATCTGCAGCCTCTACCTGTTAGTGCATTGAGGAATGCAAGATATGAGGGCCTCTATAGTGCCTTTAAGCATTTCAATCCCATCCAGACTCAAGTATTCACTGTCTTGTATAACAGCGATGACAGTGTGCTGGTCGCTGCACCAACGGGCAGTGGGAAGACGATATGTGCTGAGTTTGCTATACTAAGGAACCACCAGAGGGCAGTGTCCGGTGAGAGCAACATGCGGGTCGTTTATATAGCTCCCATTGAAGCTCTCGCAAAAGAAAGATACGGGGACTGGGAACGGAAATTTGGAGAATTTGCCAAGGTAGTTGAGCTCACTGGTGAAACCGCAGCTGATTTGAAGCTTCTGGATAAAGGAGAGATCATAATCAGTACTCCTGAAAACTGGGATGCTCTGTCTCGCCGGTGGAAACAGCGAAAGCACATCCAACAGGTCAGCTTATTCATAGTTGATGAACTTCATCTACTTGGGTCTGATAAGGGACATGTTTTGGAAGTCATTGTATCTAGGATGAGGCGTATTTCAAGTCATATTGGCAGTAACATACGGATCGTAGCACTTTCAGCTTCACTTGCTAATGCTAAGGATCTCGGTGAATGGATTGGTGCTACCTCTCATGGCCTCTTCAACTTTCCTCCAGCAGTGAGACCTGTGCCATTGGAAATTTACATTCAGGGTGTGGATATAGCGAACTTCGAGGCAAGGATGCAAGCAATGACAAAGCCCACCTACACTGCCATCACACAGCATGCAAAGAACAGTAGACCTGCCCTGGTGTATGTACCGACAAGGAAGCATGCAAGGCTGACTGCATTGGACTTGTGTGCATACTCTAGTGTTGAGGGTGGTGGAACTCCGTTTCTCCTTGGGTCAGAAGATGAGATGGATACTTTCACCAGAGGTGTTGAAGAAGAGACACTTAAGAATACACTTAAATGTGGTGTAGGCTATTTGCATGAGGGTCTAAGTGAATTAGATCAGGAACTTGTAACCCAGCTGTTCCTTGGTGGGAGGATCCAAGTGTGTGTGGTGAGCAGCACAATGTGTTGGGGAAGACCATTGCCTGCTCATTTGGTTGTTGTCATGGGGACCCAGTATTATGATGGCCGTGAGAATGCTCACACCGATTATCCAATTACAGATCTGCTTCAAATGATGGGTCATGCCAGCAGACCACTTCAAGATAACTCGGGGAAATGTGTTATATTGTGTCAAGCACCTCGCAAAGAGTACTACAAGAAGTTCCTTTTTGAGGCCTTCCCTGTTGAGAGCAATCTTCACCATTTCTTGCATGATCATATGAATGCTGAGGTGGTGGTTGGTGTTGTAGAGAATAAGCAAGATGCCGTGGATTATCTTACTTGGACTTTCATGTATCGGCGGCTGACAAAGAATCCTAACTTCTACAATCTTCAGGGTGTAAGTCACAGGCATCTTTCAGACCATCTTTCTGAGCTAGTTGAAACTGTCCTGAATGATCTTGAATCAAGTAAGTGTGTGGCTATAGAGGAGGACATGTACCTGAAGCCACTCAACCTTGGCCTTATCGCTTCATACTACTATATTAGCTACACAACTATTGAGCGTTTCAGCTCTATGCTGACCCAGAAGACTAAGATGAAAGGACTCCTAGAGATTCTAGCATCTGCTTCAGAATATGCAGAGCTTCCAGGTCGACCTGGTGAGGAAGAATTCATTGAGAGGCTTGTTCGCCACCAGAGGTTCTCTATCGAGAAGCCCAAGTATGGTGATCCACATGTGAAGGCCAATGCTCTGCTGCAAGCCCATTTTTCAAGGCATACAGTGGTTGGAAACTTGGCAGCTGATCAGCGTGAGATTCTTCTTTCTGCCCGTAGGTTGCTCCAGGCAATGGTTGATGTTATATCCAGCAATGGTTGGCTTAGCCTTGCTCTTAGTGCAATGGAGTTGAGTCAAATGGTGACACAAGGCATGTGGGATCGGGATTCTGTGCTGCTTCAAGTTCCATACTTCACGAAGGACTTGGCCCAGAGGTGCCAGGAAAACGAAGCGAAGCCCATCGAGAGTATCTTTGATCTTGCTGAGATGGGTGTCGATGAGATGCGGGATCTTTTACAGCTATCGAACTCTCAGCTGCCGGACATCATTGAATTCTTCAAGCGGTTCCCTAATGTTGATATGACCTATGAGGTCCGTGAGGGTGACGATATAAGCGCTGGTGACAATGTAACTGTGCAGGTAACGCTGGAGCGCGACATGACTAACTTGCATTCTGAGGTTGGTCCAGTCCATGCGCCGAGGTTCCCCAAGCCCAAGGAAGAAGGCTGGTGGCTGGTGATCGGTGACAGCTCCACAAACCAGTTACTGGCCATCAAAAGAGTGGCACTCCAGAAGAGGGCGAGAGTGAAACTTGAGTTCTCTGCTCCTGCAGAGGCAGGGAGAAAGGATTACATGATTTACTTGATGTCAGACTCTTACTTGGGCTGTGACCAGGAGTATGAGTTCACCGTTGATGTCAAGGATGCTGGAGGGGATTGATGATGAAGACTGTGACACTGTGTCGCATAGAAGCAGTTGACTTTTGAGTGTGTATTGTAGCACGTTATTAGTGTTTTGGAACGTTCTATGTTTGTAACCTCTGAACTTGTGGAAGCTGTAGCTTATTTTGGATGTTAATAACTGGTGCACCTTGGGAGTTGCTGCCTTATCCTGTTATGGTATTATTCTAAGGATCACGCACGATTATACTTGAGCCACACAATATTTGTTAATCAACTTGTTGCTTCCATAAGCTTTGCTGCTCCTGTAATGTTGATTTTAGTGTCGTGCAGTAGAAAATGTTTTAACCTGTTGATGCGCCACTGGTGTTTAATCTGTTCAATTGGCAGGGTAGGGCTTGCCTGTAAGTTTTTGTTGTTTCCTTCTATCCTCTTCCTACTGAGATGGTGGATATGGGATGGATGCCTTTCAGCATTGGCTGTTCAAATTTACTATGTGTTTTGTGGATACCGTGAAACAAGTGTGCTGACACCATGTATTTTCTAAATCCATTTGACCTGTATCAACATTTTTGTCTGATTGTAGTTCTCTGTTCTGGTAATTGTCCCTGTAACATGCTTCTGTCTAAAATCTTTGGGTTCTGAAAAAGGTAATGGGATCCAAAGTTGTCCCTAGGGCTGGATCACTAGCTAAGCTCTTGGAAAACGTATTGGATGCCAATTGCCTCTGCTGATAGTAGGTCCATATAAGGATCGGAAAACTGAACTGTTGGTGTCAGAGGGTGTGCCAATCTGAAACTGAAGTACATATAAATCCAAATACAACTTCTGGCTGTGCACGGACAGGTATCATAAGTGGTATTTTGTATGAAAGCTATATGGACATCCACACATACTGTACATGTTTGTTTGCGCTGTTCTCCGTAGCTAGTGATATACGATTAAAGAAGAAGAGTCACAAAATAAACAGTGAAGAGGAAGATACAAGCACTACAATCCAAACAGAATTGTTCTCATGGCATCAAAAGTAATCATGAGGCAGCAGTGATCTGATCCCAAGGAGGTTCTTCCATTTCCGCGTCCGACGACCCTGGTACCATCTCGCACACGGTGCTCAGCTTAGAGGTTGCCAGATCATATTCGTAGAGGACGAAATCACTCCATAGCAGCATTCGGCTGCCGCCGGCAACAAGAGAGGGATGGAGTAGCGCGGCTCCCACTGGCCATGGCGCATGCCGTCGTCGTCCACTGGCATCGTCCAGATGGTCACGGACACATCGCTGGTGCGGGCTGTGAGGCAGAGCTCCCCCTGGCCATGCAGTGACCCCGGCAGGTCGATGACATCGAAATCCTCGTCCGCTAGGATAAGGCGGACGAGACGAGACCCCGTGCAGTGGAATTGGCTCGTCAAACTGAACCGTGTCAACAGACCAAAAAATGAACCCTTTCACTGTCACACCAGTCTGCCATCTCTGGAGGGGGCACGGCGGATCTTCCATCGTCTCCGTCCAGTCCTCGTAGTCACCACCGCCCACAGTGAACACCTCCATCCCCATTTGAATTCCATAGATTCCTGGGAAAGTGTCAACAGGTCGGTAGAAGGTCTGAACGACCTTGTACTTGCCCGTCAAGCCAAGACCAACACAATGGCAGGTTCTTGGGTCGTGTTCGTGTCGCAGGTTGTTGCGGTGGCTTTCCGGCAGCGTGATCGCGTCCCCGGTGGCCGGGTTGAAGAGGTAGAGCTTCGTGTCGGTGGGAGCGAGCACCAGGCCGTCACAGTGGGCAAAGATGCCCACCCGAAGTCCTTGGCATGCACGAACCTTGCTGTCTGCTGCTGGCCATGGCCATAATCGGAGGCACTTTGCTGCCACTGCCATTGGTAGCCATAGAAGCGGATTTGGTTGGAGAAGGTGGTCGGCCAGCCGCCCTCCTTCACATCCTCCCATGGCCATGGGATGACACGGTCCCGGGTTACCGGGGTGACGAGGAAGGACGGCTCCTGCTCCCATCTCATGGCTGACCACCGTAGGTGAGCACTCCACTCACGAACAAGGGGTCATTGACGATGGCTCGCCACGCCTTGCACACGGCTCTGCACCGCAGGAGGAACTTGACAGGCAGCCGCACCAGGATCTCCACGATCATCTCGTCTGATAGCTCGGGAACTGGAATAGCATTTGCTTCTGCAGGTGTAGTGCTCGCCTTCCTCTTCCTGCTCCTTATGCCCATATTGTCGATCGTCTATGCAGCCAACAGAAAAAGAAAAAAACATATATATACATAGTTCTACTCCTTGGACTAGGATACGGTCTCTTATCCGTCTCGGAGCAGGAAAGGCTTTTTATTCTTCTATATCTGTGCAAGCTCCAGGATAAGTTTCCCTCGATACTAAGCATCGATCATGATGCGATTGAGACTGATTATTTGAGCTGGAGTTTTTGGATTTTGGGGCTTTTGCTTAAAAGCTGGCATTCTAGCTGTTGTCATTTTTCTATTGACTAGAAAAAGTGCTCGTGCATCGTAACGGATTACTACGCGGTCATCATCAGGACAACTTATATATAGCTTAAAGATCTATACAACAATTATATTGCGTTATCTATTCTCATATATACATGTTATTTAGAATTAAACGTCGTATCATGTCTGGACGCGTGCCGCTCTAACTCGTATGTTACAAAGGCTTAGACTTAATTATCAATGATTATTACATTGTGCATTTCAATTGGATCAGACCCGGCTATAACTGGTTGGTTCATGGAAATAATCCGTTTTAACAATTTATTTTTTTTTGGAATACAGGCCCGTCACCTTATTCATAATAATAATAAGAAAATAAGACGGTAAACAACGTCTCCTCCCCTGAGCGCCTAGCCTCGGCCGACTCAGGGGGCTCCCCGCCGCCAGAGCCCTAGCTCCTCCTTCCCGCGCCCCCTCCGGCCACCGTCGCCGCCCTACGGCTCGTGGCGGCGGCGGCGGCCAGTGTCGGCTCCGATAAAGGGGTTCGTCGTCGTTCCTCCTCCCCTCTCCCGTCGCTCCTCCTCCCCCCCTTCTCCTCCACCCCCTCCACCTTCTTCTCCGATGAGCTTCAGGGGGGATCCGACGCTGCTCGCTGTTCTGCGGCTCGAGCCGCCTGGGTGCCCGTGGCGTCCGGCGGGTCGGCGGCGGCGTGCGCCGCTTCGGTGGCGGGGCGGCCAGATCCAGGGCCTAGGGGCTGGATCCACGGCCCCCGACGGCCGGATCTGGTCCCTTCAAGGTGGTGGCCGTGGTGGCTGCGTTCTACTGCGGTCGTGGGCGCTGCGTTCTACTGCAGCCGTGGTGGCTGCTGCTGCCTTCCCTCCGGAGGCGGTGACAGGCGCGGGCTGCTGCTGGCGTCGCGCCGGCGAGGCAGCCCCCTCTCTCCCTCCCCCCGCGCGGGCGGGGCTGCGCGGCATGCGGAGCGGCCACCGCGGGCGGCGCGCGCGGCGCTGGTCATGTGGGGCCTGGATCCGGGGCCCTAGTGGCCGGATCTGGGCCCATGGAGGCGGCTGTAATGGTTGCGTGTCGGTGGCCACCTCTTGGCTGCAGCTGTGGCTAACGGCGACAGGGGTGAAAACCCCGCCCGGCTATGTGCCTTGGGCCGACGACGGTGGCGCGCCAGCGTCATCACCTCCTTGGAGGCGTCGTCACTTTCAGTTCGTCGCCGGCGGCTACTGGGGCCAGTTTGGGAACGAAAGTTCCTCTGGGTGACCATCTCAACGGAGTTGGCATCCGCGAGCGTCATCCCCTTCCTGAAGGCTCCGTTGATGCACCCTCCTTGCACCTGCTGCGCCGTCCACCGTCACGCCCTGCCCCTCATCGCTGGAGTCATTGAGCTTCTGCTCCGTCGTCGCATTGGACCTTCCAGCTCAGATGTTGGTGCTGCCGTAGTTGTTTGTCATCGTCGTTGCTTGGCCGTCCTCGGTCACCGACGTCGCGCTTGGCTCCACCTCGGCCAGTTTCTGCCGAGCGTGTGATGCCCCCTCGCGGATGGTTTGCTGCGTGGGCTTCGGCGGCCGCCTTGGTCGTCTCTCGGTGGACTTTACCACCGCGGCTGCATCTCCTGAGTTAGCTCCTTTGCGTTGTTGCAACTTGCCTTGCAGGTTGCGTTGTTAGGCTTATGGTGAAGGGCCCTATCTTTCTTCTTCTCGTTGTTCTGCCGTTGTTGTTTGGTTTGTGGCCACACTCTCTGTGGTTCTGTTGTATTCGCCGTGCTTTCGGCTTTCTTCTTCTTCTTAATGAAAAGACACGTGAAGTTGTGTTCGAGAAAAAAAAAGAAAATAAGACTAGCAGCGCCTTCCTCTTATCCACACACTCATACAGCCCAGCTTATCAGTTCCCAACAACCATAAACAAAATCCACGAAATTAATCCATGAGAGATGGCCTCAATATACAACCTGAACAAAAGAAAGAAACATGGCAACTCATTTGGACGAAGAATTGCTAACCCTGCTGCCAGCATCTACCCACCTTCTTACCGTAGCAGGGACTCGCTGATCACCAGCACCAACACGAGGAAAGCACAGGAGATTACCATAGCAGGAACTAGCTGATTAGCACCAACGGCACAGTGCTCGTGACGTAATCGCCTCTTGAGCCAACTTGTAAGTTACAGCAGTCGAAGTATGATAAACAGTACAGCAACAGCACCAAAGGTCTATTGGATGAGGCATAACAAGGTCCATGAGAGCCTTGAACCAACTTGTAAGTTACAAGAGGCAAAGTCACATAAATAACCCTACAATAACACAAGTCTAACTTGCATATATCCTAGACAGGTCTGTCAAATACTAGTAAGATATAAACGGCACGGCAACCGCACCAAAGGTTTGTTAGATACTAGCTTGATAAGCAGAACAAGGTTAATTAGATACTCCAGCAATGTGATGTCTACTTAAGACGCCGCCCAATAAACTTGCCTAGATCAAGAACACTCGCATCAAGTGCGCCATGATACCAATATGGCTCGGGCACCGGCCACCTGTCATCCAATATGTTTTTGTCCCAATGTAAGTTGGCTGTTGAATAAAAAAAGTCTAAGCAAACAGAAACACGTGGCATTGCGAAAACAGAAAATACCTGTTTTTCTCAATCCCCTTCTTTGTCCCACCAATAACATTGATAGGCATAGGATGGTTATATCCACTGTCATCAAACAAAAAAATAAGCAAAGTTTGTAAAATAAGTGTCGTGCCTACCAGTCAGCATTGAGATGAAAATAATACCATTCTGATGGTAAAGAATCCACTCCACTTAGAACTTCAACAATCTTCTGCCTTGGTAAGAAAGGAGTTACACCACTTCCATAGTAGAAGTTCATGCCAACAAAACTCCCATCAAGATTAATAAGCGGGCCTCCAATCCCAGCCTAGTTCAAAAAAGGCCCAAGGTTACTGGAAAACTTGTAATAATTCCAAATGAGTTCAGTACATGCAATATGATTAAACAGGTTACCATATATAAGAGTAGTAAGAGAGATTCACCACAGTACCTTCTTGATTTTACAAGTAGACAGCTTAACATCTTTGCAATCAAGTTTGCAATCCTTGTTTCCATGCTTCACTTCACCACTTGCGGCCATCAATATACCAAATTTAGCATCACGCCCTATAGCTACAACCTTTTCAGATGTGTTTTGTGCACGAGTGAAGATAAAATACTAGCACAGAAAAGTAAGGAGCACACAGCTGGAAAAATCACCATTGAATGAAGCAAGTGAGACAACACGACGGGATACATCTGTCACAACATCTTTTGGAAGTTGATTCCAGACACGCTCCCCAGAGCCACCGGGTGTATGACCATAGGGATACCCTTTCCAAGGAAGTAATTCACCAAAGCATTCTTCAAAATGATTAAGCAATTGCCCATTGACTAGTTAAAGAACGAAGGTCAGAAGTGAACTACAAAAAGGCACAAGGGAGATGACAGCAATATCAAAAGCAACACTTACATTCGAGCACAAGCGGTGGTGGAATGGGATAGTCACAGGACTTTAACCTGCAAATAGTTTGCATAAACCCTGATGCAATATTGAGATCATTATTAGTCTTCAGATGATATGTGTGATACTGGTAATATAGTATTCTGCGCACAATGATACATAGGCAACATTTTAGAAGATGGCTTGCAGTATTGTTCACACCTGAAGGAACTACACTTGATACATCTTTAGGCAACGTATATCCACAGAAGTGTAGTTTTTCAGGACTGCAATAAAACATAGTTGACTTGTTATGACAAAATAAAACATAGGAACTACACAGGGAAAAAAATCCAATCATACCAACACATGAATCTAATCTTGTCTTGTGAAAGAAATAAAGGTATGAAATAATGACTTGGAATCAGGCATAAATATTCAACAAAAGATGAGAGGATTGAGCATATTCATGTCACAAATATAAGTTGCATTTTCCATATTGCCACAAAGAATTGTTTAATTCTTCCTAATTTAGACCAAAACATTAAGCATGGGCACTAAGTTAGCATCATAAGACCTGGCAATGGTACTGGTTTCAGTAGAGAGGGGTAAGAAGAACCAAATTATTTTCAATCCAAAGGTTACCATGTGAAAACTCCTAAGTCTCTAGTGCTGTTAGTAAAAATGGCTTACCTTAAACAGGAAGTGGATTAGGAGAGACAGTTTGGAACAAATATGAATCAGGTTAACTGAAGAAATAGTCAATAATTAATGTAAGTGTAGAAGACATACTTGAGTATCTGAAAATGCTTCAAGGGTTTGCAAAGTAAGTCCCACTACGGGAGAGCGCCCCTTTGCCGTGCGCCGGCGGCGCACGGCTAACCCCAGTATACGCACAGCAAGCGCTTTGCCGTACGTTTTTCATCGCGGCGCAGGGCAAAGCCCGCACGGCAGCAATTTGCACGGCAAAGGAGATTTGTCGTGCGCTTTTTATCGCGCGCACGGCAAACATCTTTGCCGTGCGTCAAAGTCGACTCACGGCAAAAAAAAGCCCCCCGGGCTCCCCCCAAACCGCAGCGGCGTTATCCGTTTGCCGTGCATCGTGTGTCCATGACGCACGGCAAAGATCAATCTTTGCCGTGCGTCTTCTGCTAGGCGCACGGCAAAGAATGACACCATTGCCGTCAGCCTCTTCCAACGCACGGCAAAGCTGCCATTCGGGGGCGCAGGAATAGTCACTTTGCCGTGCGCCCCCTGTCTGGCGCACGGCAAAGTGACCAACTTGTTTCTGTTTTTTTTGTTTTTCGCGTTTAAAAATCCTCACTCATTCAAAAAACACAGGCATAATATATATATATATATATATATATATATATCATAATAATCATCACATGCATCATATATATCATAATAATCATCACAGGCATCATATATATCACAATAACCGTCCACAAGTTCACAAAGTTCATTCACAAGTCCATAGTTCATCCACAAACATTATTCAAGTCCATCCACAAGTCCACATAGTTCAGAAACTCAAATTAAGTATACAAGCTCATTGAGAAGGAGGTGGCTCGAACGGGGCCGTGCGCCGCCCAACAGAGGTGGGAACAGCTGCTGTGGGGGAAACGTCGGTGACATGCCCGACGACGCTTCGAGATTATTCGATGCCGCCGATTGATTCTGCAAAAAAAGAGTAGATTGCATGTGAGACAAGAATCAAGTTATCTAAGTTATAATCTAGGTTATAATGCAATTTCTCTAAGTCTCTACTATCTCTAGGTCTCTAAGTTATAATCTAAGTTCTCTGAGTCTCTACTTTCTCTAGGTCTCTAAGTGAGTCTAAGTCTCTATGTTCTCTAAGTCTCTAATCATTGAAATGAAACAACAAGGATGTCAAGTAACTTACAGCAGGGGTTGCAGGAGCAGGAGCCGGAGTCGGAAGGAACATGATCGGGGGCATCGGGGGCATCGAGGGCATCGGTTGACCGCTCTGAACAGCTAGCATGCAAGCCTGCATGTGCTGGGCCATGTACTGTTGCTGCAGAGCCATATGCTGCTGCTGCTGCTCGGCCACCTGCTAGGCCACCCGCTGCTCAACCGCGGCTAAGGCCGTCTGGTGTGCCGCTTCTTGCTCATCCAGCCAGACCTACAATTGTTCATCCCAATATTACAAAGCAAAGGAAATTTATGTAGAAATTTAGTAATGATGAATAAAACCGAAATAACCTGAAGTCGCTCCACGTGGGCCAGTGCCACGGATAGCCGTGAGAGTATGGGAGGGCTACTGCTCGTGCTCCGCGCTCGGAGCTCTGCGAGAGTGGGAGTACTGGCTGAGTCTAAAATGTTGTCACCAATATAGTAGTGGCCATGCTTCTTTCCTTGTCCTATCCTCATGATCACCTCTCCATCAAGCGGCACACTGGTCGGATCCCACTCTGGCCCATGGACCTGCCTTCCCGTCTCCGTGTACACATTGAGGCGGCCGTGGATGGAGGGATTGTTGTATGCCTAGGGCGGGTCATCAGGGTTGTAGGTGGTCTCGGACACGGACGCCTTGCCCTTGTGGGACAAGGCCCATCCCATGAACTGGTTGCACGGAGCGCCACCATGTGCGTTGGACTGAGAAAAAACAATAAGTTGATTACAAATTATGCGTAATTGAACGTTACAACAAAGAAATGAATATTCATACCCATTTAGCCCTGTATTGCTCGTTGGTAAGGTTGCCTTGATGGTGTGTCGGGTATGGCATCAGCAAACGCTTCTGTCGGCCAGCGTCGTGCTTTGCAATCCACTCCTGTGTAAACCACCTGGCCACTATGCGATTCCAGCACTCAGAATCGTTACGGCACCACCATGCAGGCGTCTACACGTGATCAAGTGAACGACATGTAAGAAGACCATATTAAGCGATGTTCTTAATCTGAGAATAAATCTAATTTTACCTCCTCGTATTGCGCCTGGGTCAGCTTAAAGGTTCTTGCTTCCGCTTTTGACATCTTCTTTCCAAGCTGGGAAGCGCGGTAGTTTATGACGCACTAAACTTGCGCCTCGTAATGCATGTCCAGCACCAGCTTCTTGCATACCCTATCCTGCACCTCCTCCGCCTTCTCAGCATATCCATCCACCAACCTGTAGAAATCCTGCATATAAACACGATGATCTCCAGTCAATATTCCAAAAACGTTCAATGAATACGATGAATTGAGCAGTGTAGTGCGAGAAAGACTTACCCACAGCTCGGTCTTCACCCACTCCGCCTTACTCTCGAAGCACCTGCCGTCCCTATCATGAGTATCGGGGGCATTTTTGTAGTGTGTCCACGTCCAGGCCGGCTCGTACCTGACAGCATCACCCTCACCCATCCGGACCATGCCTGGGAAGTGCAACCTGACCAAAAGACCCAGGATACCGTTGACTAGGTGGTTGTGACCAATAGGAACGACGGTTTCCCAACCCCTGCCAAAAGTGAAAAAGATGAAATATTAGTTTCAATTGTGATTTCAAGTTATCAAATGAAAAAGTATTGACAACATCTAAAGTTACTTACCGTGGGCCCTGGGGTTTAATCATCTGGCGTAGGGGAATAGGTATCGGCCTATCCGAAAGTCGCGAGGGACCTCACTACGAAACGGTCACACCAGAGTCACCCCCTGTCGTGTCATCCTCCTCCTCCTCCTCCTCCTCCCACCCACAAGCCTGCTCCTCCTGCTCCTCCACCACATACTCCTCATCCTCCTGATCCTGCACCTGCTCCTCCTCCTCCTGGTGCTCCTCCTCCTGGTGCTCCTCCTCCTCCTCCTGCTACGCTCGTCTCGACTGTTTGCCCTTCTTGGGGCCACCCTTCCCTCTACCCTTGCCTTTGGCGCCCCTAGAGATCCTTAGGGACCCCTCAGCTTCATTGGAACTTGGCTCACTTCTTCTAAAAACATATATGCATTTTTGCACTGCTCCGCCCACCATCTTTGTTCTATCACCTGTAATTAAAAACAGTAAACACGTCAGTACGAAGCAAGTAATAAAGAAGACATAATTAAAAAATGAACATGATATTGCAAAAGAGAAAGAAGACATAATTAAAAATAACATGATATTGCAAATAATAATTCAATTAGTACGGAGCATACATGTATTAGAAATAAACATCTTGATCGACATTATCAGGATCATAAGTCTCATCATCACTATCACGCATGTCCAGATAATGAGGCCCTTCATCCGATGGAGAAATGTCTTCGTCAAGCCCGGCTTGTACTTTCTCAAGTGATTCTACATCCCTCTCATCATGAACCTCATCTCCAGCGTCCTCGTCATCAACCCTTTCATCATCTTCTACTTCCATTATTTCGATCGCTTCGGTTAAGTCTATCACAAAATTCCCTGGTAGCCCATCTTCTTGGAAGAACTCTCCGTCATATGTATTTGGGTATATGTTGTAATCTTCATTGTTTGGGACATGTAGTCTACCGTGTGGCGATACCTTGTACACAACGTCCCAACCCTAGAGACGTTCGTCGGTTTTGCACGGGTATGAGAGATAATACACTTGTGTGGCTTGTTGAGCCACAATATAGACATCGTCTCCTGCATAGACGGATGACCGTCGAATTTCAACTAGTCCAATATCAAGGGTCTCTCGTTTTTCTTTAGGATCAAACCAATGACATTTGAATATGATAGGTTTAAGAGGTTTGCAACCAGGAAACGTGAGTTCATATATTTCTTCAATTATTCCATAATAGTCTTGTTCATCATTGCCTTTCGTACAAACTCCGGTGTTTGTGGTTCTTCGGTTAGGCCAACTCTGCTCGTGGTTTTTTGTGTGAAAGCGGTACCCATTCACGTCATAGCCTCCGTATGACATGACCCTATAGTCACAACCAACGGAAACCTGTCTCAACTCAGGATTCATAGACACATCGTTTTGGCCCTGCAAGTAGAAGCAAGACCTTTTGTTATAGACACATAGTCACGAGGAACTTGTAATGTCAAACAAAAAGTACGAGCTCCAGAATGACCATACCTTCTGCTTGAACCAAGAAATGAAATCGGGGCATCCACGTCCCGCACCCTTATCAAGAAGGATATCAACTTCCTATTGGGTCGGTTCCCTTCTTCCCCGCCAGAATTGATTAGTAAATTCACTGTACGAACGAGGGGGTTAGATACCGTTAATATAGTGACCATACGCTAGCAATAATGGATAACTAGTTTGTTGAGAACTTACTCAATGTATGGCTGCACTTTGGAAAGGTTGGTCAACACATAAATCATGATAGTGCGCCACTCTTGATGTTGCAAGTTCTTACAAGTCGAAACACTTGCACTTTCGAGTTGCCCTCTGAATAGGCTGAGATTCGATTCATTTTCGTCGGCATTGTAACGAGGGGTTGGATTATGCACGCTAGGAAGGGTGTCAGCATAGTATTTTGTTGTGAAGTTTGTCACCTCCTCAGTACAGTATGCCTCAGCAATGGAAGCTTCAATTTTGCATTTGTTTTTACATTTCGTTTGAAGAACCTTTTGTAGTCTTTCAATTGCATAGCACCAACGGCCATGCACAGGGCCCCCCATTCGTGCCTCGTACGGGAGGTGCAAAATCATGTGCTGCATCGGATTGAAAAAGTCAGGTGGAAAGATCTTCTCCAACTTACAAAGCAACACCGGAGCCTCCACTTCCATTTTGGCAACTAGTGTCCGAGATAACTCCTTAGCACAAAGGATGCAGAAGAAATTGCTCAACTCTGCCAGCACTAGCCACACATGGTTAGGGAGATAGCCTCGAACCATCACCGGAAGAAGCCGCTCAATCCATATGTGGTAGTCATGACTCTTGAGCCCATTGATTCGCATAGTAGCTAAGTTCACCCCCTCCTTAGATTCGCTGCATACCCATCGGGGAACATTAAAGTTTGGAACCATTTTAATACTTCCTTCCTTTGGTCCCTCTTCAGGACGTATGGGGCTGGAGGCTTTTTCCATTTCTTGCCTTCTTTGGGAGGTGAAATGTTGTATTTTGGTCTATCGCATAACCTATCTTGATCAACTCTAGCCTTAACATTGTCCTTTGTCTTATCAGGAATGTCCATGATTGTACCCTAGAGTGCCTCGGCGACATTCTTTTCGGTGTGCATCATATCAATGTTATGTGGAAGAAGAAGGTCATCCATGTAGGGTAGCCTCCACAAGCCTGACTTCTGAGTCCAGGCATGTTCCACACCGTATCCCACAAAGCCACCTTCTTTTTTTTTCCTTGAGCACGTTTAACTGTGCATGAACCTCAGCACCTGTCAACATCTGTGGTGGGGGGTCTTCAACCACGACACCTTTTGTAAAGTTCTTGGTGTCTTGTCTGAATGGATGGTCCATAGGGAGGAACTGTCGGTGTAAGTCGAAACAAGAATACTTGGCACCCTTCGCCAACCAGATGAACTTGAAAGCTGCCTTGCATACTGGGCATGGGTACTTCCCGTGAACACACCAGCCACAGAATAGCCCATACGCCGGATGGTCATGCAGGGAGTACATGTACCACACTCGCATTTTGAAGTTTGTCTTTGTAGCTCGATCATATGTGTCTACCCCATCCTCCCAAGCACAGAGCAAATCATCAATCAGAGGCTCCATGTACACACTCATATTATCCCCTGGGTATCCAAGAATTATCAACGACAAGAATATGTTCCGTCGCTGAAATATGACGTCGGGGGGGGGGGGGAGATTGAGGGGGATAACGAACACGGGCCAACAAGTGTGTGGCGCAGCCATCATTCCATAAGGATTGAACCCATCTGTTGCCAGCGCAACCCATACATTTCGAGCTTCCTCAGCTTTATCACTATGACGTGCGTCAAAATATTTCCAAGCATCACCATCTGCTGGATGTACCATGTTATCGGGACGATATCGTATGCCTTGTTTGTGCCATGTCATCTGTTTCGCGGATTCCTCAGTCATGTAAACCCGTTGGATCCTCGATATGAATGGAAGGTACCGTAAGATTTTCAATGGGATGTCGAGTTTCCTCTTATTACCATCATCGGAGTCTACCTCCAAGTACCTAGAGGATTTACATTTAGTGCAGTACTTTGCATCCGCATGGTCTTTCCGAAACAAGATGCATCCATTCGTACAAGCATCTATCGGCTGGTATGGCATCTTAAGTACACGAAGGATTTTCTGTGCCTCATACATGTTGCGTGGTAGATTGTGACCTTTCGGAAGTAGGTTGCCAAAAACTACCAGCATTTCATCAAAGCCGTCTCGACTGATGCCAAATTTACACTTTAGGGCCATTAAGCGTCCCATGGCATCCAGTTGAGACACATCAATATGCTCGTGAAGTGGTTTATGTGCAGAAGACAACATGTCGTAATAAGCCTTAGCGGTTGCCTCCGGAGGTTCCTCCCTAACATGGCTAGGCCCTTCATCGAGGTGTGCTTGATGATAGTCATCTAACATGTCTCCGCACCTGGCTTCAGCATCATAATCATCGATGTGTTGCCTCATGACTTCGTCTCTCGCACGATGGGCTTCACCATGGCAGATCCACTGGGTATAGTTTGCCACAAACCCATGTGTACAAATGTGTTGACCCATCATCAGCTGCGGTTGGTTTACCTTGTTTTCACACTTCCTACAGGGACACGGCACTTTATGCTGTCCTTTGTCAAATGCCTTTGTTAAGAAATCATTGACCTTGGTAACAAATTCATCGGTCCAGTCACGCTTACCCCTCCAGTCCGTGTACATCCACTCACGGTTATCCATCCTTTAACATGTGAGCGAGTGATATAAAAATCTATTGCGTCTATAAAAATCTATTGCATCTACACGATGTCTATCATGATCTAATAGGTAAAGATAGGTCATAATCTCACCCGAGGATGTGTAGACGGGGTTAGTTTCCATGCTCTACTCCTATCCGAGACAGAATTTCAGCAGCACCTCCCCGCTGTTCTCCAAATACACGTCCTAGCAAGGAGATTGTGTATCCGGAGAACAACGGGGAGGTGATGCCGAAACTCTATCCCAGATCAGAGCAGACCATGGAAACTAAACCCATCTGCACATCCTCGGACTGTCCAAAAAACATGGACAATTCGAAACAGATACGGTCATAGATATGCAAGCATATGTATATTTGCAACCGTATCTCTTTCGAACGGGAGACGTCTAACTAGGTTACGTGATCTACGAACATGATACGAAAACGGGACATTTTGCATGTGCTCACCTAGTAACTTGATGGCGAGGCGGGGGCGGGCGGCAAGACGGGGGTCGATGACGCCTCCGAGGCAACAGCAACGCAGCGTCCTACTCCTCCTTCGGCGGTGGCTGCGGCGATGAGAGCTTAATTTCCTGCAAACATAGATCAACGCACTCAGCCCCCGCATTCCTCCCAGGTGGGCAGGGATCGAATCCCGTGCCGCCCAGCCTCGCAACAAAAAAAGAAATATACAAAAACAGATACATGGGAACCGAGTTCGACGCGCTCAAGGAGCGCAAGGCCGATGACGCGATCCTACAGGCGTGGAGTATCCTAGGGAGTAAGAACTAGCTAGCTAGGTCTGTAGGTCATGGACGTGGGTGGATGGCCGCGGGGCAAGCGCTCCCAGACCCTCCAGTCGAGTCGTATCCTATCCTTCTCCTTTCCCCGTCCTCCCCCACCCCCCTCCCTCTCCAGATCCCATCCTATTCCATGGTTGTGCATCCTCTACGGGCTACCAGCGGCGTGCCCGCCACGCGGGGTCGCTGCGCGACCTCAAGCGGACGGCGGCACGACCACGCACGGACGCCCCGCGTCAGGTAGATGTGGGCGCGCCAGCCAAGTGCCAGCAGCCGGCGGTGGCGTCGCTGCTCCCAAAGCTGCTCTTCCTGCTCGCCGACGCCACGGGGAGGTTGCCGCTCAGGGCCCACCCGGATGCACGGCAAGCTTCCCACTCCTTGGTGGGCAGTGGCGCCTCAGCCGCCACCGTCCGTGGTGGTAGGCTACGTCGGCGAGTGGGCCGGCTGCCAGAGCCACGACATCAGCTCCCAGACCTGCTGCGACTGCAGCGCGTACGCCGACGACTTCAAGGGCAGCGTCAAGCACGGCCTCAGCTGCTACAATTTCAAGTGAACACCGTGACATCGCAGATGTACACGCATTTTGGAACAGGGATGAACGAACGGGAGAGTGGGATTCTGGAATTCGGAAGAACTCCTTGGCTCTGTGCCTCTTTCAGACCCAGCTGTTCAGAGTGCCCTACAGCTACAGGTATTCAACAATTCCCCATGTGTACAGCCTTCTTGCTTCAGGAACTCAAATTGTTTCATTGTGCATGTAGGCTGCTCGAACTGAAGAGCTGCAAACAGAGCGGCCACAACTGCCTGTGTTGCTGCAATCAAGGCAGCTGCCTTGAAGTGCTTGGAATTTTTTGTGGAGTTTGAAGTTTATTTAACTTGTCAGTATTGAAATATGGAAGACCTAAACAGTATGGTGATTGTTATTTTTGGCAGACCAGCTTGGTTCGAGCTAATGTTTGAGAATGCAATGCTCACCCATAGTCACAAAGTTTCCGGGTGCCTTGCGAGTGCACATATTGTTCCCTGGAAGCAGAGCTGGAAAGGAAATCACAGAACCTATATAGTAGAGATAACACGCAGACTAAGAGTAATTAGTGATGAAATCAAGCTATTAGGGGGGGCTGCAGCCCACCCAGCCCCCCTGGTGGATCCGCCACTGCCGGACAGTATGCTGAACTAAGCTCTTATCCGTATTTCTAGGTGCTTTGGCATTTGACATGGACTATGCTCGATGGCAAGATGAACATGGTGGGAAAAAAGGTTAGTGGAGGAGGAGAATAAAAATAATGGCTTTTCAGCAAATTGGGGAACTAAGTAAGAAGCTACTTAAATATTTCCCTGCAGATTTTAAGGGATAATTCTCTGCAGCAAATTGGGGAACTTGAAAGTAAGAATCAAGGAGGTCAAGACTGTAGGCAATTAGTATAGTTTGCATGAATGACTCAGTTTTCCTAGATCCAGCCCGAGCTACCAATTTTGAGTGCGAACAGGTAGTTTCAGGGTGCCTTCAAGGGATCATTTTCCATGAGTTTCTCTTAAAATTCCTATCACAGGGTAACCGTGACTATTTCCTGCATCCTATCCTCGGTTGTGTGGCTGCGTTAAAGAATAACTTGGTGAAGCTTCCATACCACGCCATAATAATTCATCCCACTGAATTCCAGGAAGTTTGTGCAACCTGCTGGTATATATACGTTGCACATCCTATGCTATTCGGTTACCTTGCCTTTGTGCTTGATGGATCAAACCATTGCAGTCTGTATATATTTATATTGTTAGCTTAGTCCCCCTGGCGGTGCGAGATCCTTAGAGCATCTCCAACAACTCCTTAAAACAACTTGCTATTCTTATAAATTTGGTAAAATCACAAAATTCCCTCTCCAACAACTCCTCAAACCAACTTGCTATTTATGCCAAGTTGCTATTCACGGCCTCCGCACGCGTATATTTCCGCGCGCGTAGCGGACTTGCTATCGCGATTTGTCGGCCTCGTCCTGCGTCGTGCGCCTGCTGCTGGCTTGCTCCGCCGTCCCGCCGTGCGCCGTCCGTCGCGAGGCCATCCATGGTCGTCCCACCGTGCGCCGTCCATGGTCATCCCGCCGTCGCGAGGCCATCCCGTCGTGCGCCGTCCGTCGCGATGTCGTCGCGCGGCCGCTCCGCCGCACCGAGCGCAGGGGAGCCTCCACGGCGAGCTGCAGGGGAGCCTCCACGGTGAGCTGCCTCCGCCCCGGTCGGGCCCAAGGCGGTGGCGCGGATCCCCTGCGGAAGGCCCTCCCAGCGGCGCGCCTCCATGGCCGACAAATCTCCTCCCGGCGGCCTGCCTCCATGGCCATCTCCGGCGCACGGCGTGAAATCGGCGAGCGGAACCAGCAGTAGGGACCCAAGACATGAATAGATTACACTTGTCGGACTTTTCTGAAAAAGTGCCAGACACAGAGAGTTATAGATATGCCCTTGGTTGATTTCGGGAAAGTTCAGGGACTAATCTGCAAAGTGGTCCGGCTGAAAGTGCATGGTCGCGGAGTTGGATTTCCTACCGGTGGGCCTACTTTTTTTTCAAGTTTACCAAGTTGGAATAGCAAATTGTTGGAGAGAGGACTTTTTTTCACTTGCCAAAACAAAATAGCAACTTGCCAAATCACAAGATTTGGCAAGTCAATTTTACCAAATTGTTGGAGATGCTCTTACAGTTACTAATTTTTAGACATTTTCATAAAAAAGGATGAGACTGATTTTCACATGTATTGATCTCTACAACATAAAGTCATGAACTATCTTACATCATTTGCCTTGCACTCTTTAATTTTATTGTTTTAGTTCAACAAACTCATCACACATTTGAATTTATATCATTACAGCCATACAATGAGTTCAACAAATTCATCACTAATTTGTATCTAAATTTGCTAAAATTGCTAATTAATTAAAATTCTATATGAATTCTATATATAAATTTGCTAACTAAAATTGCTAAAATTACTAACTAATTAAAAATCTATATCTAAATTTCCTCACCTAGAGGCTGGCGGCGAGGCAGGGGCGGGCAGCACGTCCACCTCCTCCGGCGGCGAGTACGGCAAGAGGGGACCTCCTCCCTCTCCTCCTCCTCCTCCTCCCTCTCCGATCCTCCTCCTCCTCAGCTCCTCCTCCCTTCTCCCTCTCCCTCTCCTCCTCCTCTGGACAGGGGCCGGCACAACCGGGAACAGACCGGCCTTCCCCTTCCTCTCCTCCTCCTCCGGACAGGGGGCCGCCGCGGAGGGGCAGGGAGGCTGCGGCGCGCGGCGCGGGCCAGGGCTGACGCGGATCTGAGCAGCGGCGCGGGACGGGGGGAGGCGCGGGGCGGGGGCCGGTGCACCCGAGGACGGCGGTGGGCGGCGCTAGGGGTTGTGGCGTCGGGGTGTGCGGTGTGAAGTGTGCGTGTGGGCGTGTGTGCCTCCGTGAGTGGGCAGATAGGGGGGCACATTTGCCGTGCGTCCAGATCCGCGGCGCACGGCAAACAGTTTTATTTATTTTCTAAGACCCAAATTCAACACGTGAGCCGACCAGTCTTTGCCGTGCGCCTAGGTCCATGACGCACGGTAAAACCCTATTCCATTATTTCATGCACCTTTAGCAACTCTCAAATTCAAATTTTCGTGAACACGATATTCAAATTTTTATTTCAATTCTCAGTTAAAGCTTTACACTGCACTCAATTACATGAATATTATTTTTACAACACTTTATTCTATTTTTTCATGAAGTTATTGCTCAAATTCAATTTATGTTCATTTAAATTTCATAATTAGAGTTAATATACTAAAATTATCTAATGGATGCAAAAAATTACCATAAATTAACATGAGACAATCTATGTTGTATGTTCACTAGCGAAATTTTTTTGAAGTCAAAATCCAATTTGAACTTTACTAAGACTACAAACCTAATCACGTGACTCTCCCACTCTGAACCTTCTTATGAGATGCTTTGATTTCTAAACACCATGCGTGACGAATTGTTCAAAACCTTCTCAATTATTTACCATAACCTTCACATAGGATATCATGAGCTCTTGACGAATCTCAAGATTTTCAAACTTTGTTTGCATTTTATAAAATTAAAAAACAGTCAACTGCACGTGGATTTTCATGCTTCGCGAACAAGATGTTCAAAATTTCATCTAATTTTACGGGCAAGGTCTTAAAAATGACTCAATTACATGAATATCATTTTTCCACGAACTTTACTCTACTATTTTATGCACTTGCCATTCAAATTTGACTTCTACGGAAAAAAATTCTTTAAATGATAGAAAATTGTTAAATATAGTAAACATATCGAGAAATGTATCAAATTGGAATATAGAGTACAAAATAATGTCTTTGTAGTGGAGAAATAGAAAGAAGTATAGAAATCAAAAAAAATTGTAACTTTGCCGTGAGGCGGCAGGAGATGCACGACAAACATATATATTTGTCGTGCGCCAACGACCGGGCGCACGACAAACATAATGTTTGTCGTGCGCCAGTAACAAACGCACGGCAAAGACGCACCACGTGAGTGCCCCCGTGCGCCAGCCGTTACCGCTGGGTGGACGGCCGTCAGTGGTACACACGTGTCGCGCACGTGAGGCACCTTCGCCGTGCGCGGTGTCTGGGGCGCACGGCACAACGGGCCACCTTTACCGTGCACAAGGTGGAGCCGCACGGCACACCTGACGGCCGTCGTGGGGCGTCCGGTCCAGCTGGGCGCCGTTTACGTGCAGGCCTCTTTACCGTGCGGCTCTAGTGTGGCGCACGGCGAAGCTCAGATTTGCCATGGGTGTGGTGTTTGACGCACGGCAAAGACACAAGTTACCGTGCGCCCAATGTTTGCCGTGCGCTTTGTACTGGACACATGGCAAATGTTCTGTTTACCGTGCGCCCCGTAATAAAGCGCACGGCAAAATGTGAGCGCACGGCAAATTTACATTTTCCGGTAGTGTCCATTGGTAGGAAGGTGTATCTCAAATTTGCATCACCAGGGTCATAAATATCTAAGCTCATCCCGACAATTTTATTATCCCACCCCAGAAGTGGCCCTCCAAGTACAGCCTAGAACAAAAGCAAAGTGGTAGGTTTAGAAAGGATTTACTTCAATGCACACACTGATACTTTAGACCAGCAATAACATAATGCAGTTATGTGTTCCATGTTTTCCATCATGCCACAAAGTTACAAATAAATAAATCAACAGTATACCTTAGAGATATCTTGACTATCAGAAACCCAGGTGTTGAGGTGTTCGAGGGGGCGTTTCTGATACATAGATCCACGCATGGCCATCAAACTGCCAGAGTTGAAGGCACGCCCAGCAGCTTTCAAACTATCACCAGGGAAAGGTTTTGCCTTATGATCCAGATCTATAGGACGGACTCGTAGGAAGCCCAAGCATGTGACGATAGCAATGTCTTTATCATATAGTCCTAAGAACCCATCGGTAGCTGTATTATTAGGTAGGCGCACTGCAACCTACAGAAATAAAAGGATGTTCACAATTAGCTTGAATATACAAAGAAAAATCAAGGAACACAATGATTAGCAGCACTAACCCTCAACTTATCATCTTTATTTCTATTCTTGTTGAATTGTGTAACCAAATGTGCTGATGTCACAAATCTTGTTAGGCTTTGTCTAGTTCTTCCGTGAGGTATAGGTATGCCCGAGCATGCAAATAACATCTTATCTCCTGGAAAATATCATTATTTAAATAACAAGTGATCACTAAATACAATTTATTTAGGAAAATTGAAAAGTATAGTAGCACAATCACCATCAAACAAAGCTATTGAGACGACCAAGGAAGACAAATCCACAACATAATTAGTACTGGTTGGATAAGTTAATTGACCAGGTTTGACTATTTCACCAAATGACCTCTCCTCAAAAGCAACGTTTGAATCTTCTCTATCAGGAAAAGGTTCACCGAATCGTTGCACCGCAACAGCAGATAGATTCTCCTCAAAATTATGATATGCCTCATTAGCCGCACGACCTGATTAATAAACATGATACACCACAGCTGAGTGGTTTGCTAGAGCAATATGCACCACAAAAGAAAGAACCAGCAAATTCAAATCAACTACTCACGTTCTAGCATCCATTTTATGTTGCGGTTCCAGGCTCTCTTGTTACCACTAGGGACATAAGTCCGACTTGAAACCAGTGATGACTCAAGTTTGTTCCTTCTGTTTATGGCTCTCTGCTCCCTACTCACACCTCTTGTGCAATCAATCCCCACCTTGTTCCTTGTGGTCTTTGCAGTCCTGAAGCAGAAAATAAATGCAAATGCTTAGTAGAGTAACTTAGACCCTTTTGTAAGCTTATAACCCACCCTCACCCCCTCGAAATCAAAACAATGAAGCACCTTGTCAACCTTAAAATATTAGGTTCATTGATAATACTATCAACAATAACAGTATGAATAAACATGTTCTCAAAATCAGTACTAGATTGACCTGATTCTTTCTTTGCATATAAATGTAAAAAGGCTCAAATCTATCCAAAACTTGGTGTTGTATGGCAAATTGGCAATCAAGAAGTTGACGTGCCTAGTCAGCAAGTTCCTAGCAGCTGGCTAAGATTGACAGAAAAAGGCACAGAACAAAAAAAAAATCCAAACATAACAGAAAGCAACCAAACCAATATGGCAAAAGATGTATAAGTGGGCACATTCATACATGGTTAGAAAGAAGAGAATTGGGAATTTTGCTGTAGGAAAAAGCTGTAACGTATGTAGGTGGATGTTAGCTTAAAGTTAAGCTACAGATAGTAAGAAGCCCCCATCCAAAATCCGCGAGACTCGTCGCTGCCACCGGACTGCGAGATGTCGACTGCTCTACGCTCTGCGCTAGGGTTAAGAGGAGGTCCTGGAACCAGATGTAGCCCGGAATAGGTCGGCACTGTGTTGCCCATATTGGGAAGGGCCCAACCGCCCAAGGTTAAAACTGCCGCTGCCTGCCGTGTGGGCGGCCGGTGCACGGAGATGTTTCCTCGCGCCAGGCGAAGGATGGGGCCGGGGCCGGGGCCGGCGGCGGCGTCACGGCGTGAGATCGGATGGTTGGCGCGTGCAGATCAGGATAGTTATGATCAGAATAGCTATATCTGTATTTATATCTATATCTTATATATATATATACCTAATATATATAATAATATATATAATATAATAATAAAGAGGCAAATTTTCGCCAAGATTTTTTTTCCACCTGCATGTAAGATGTAAGACTCCTCTCCCTCTATAATAACCGTTCGATCTAGACATCGTGCTATATGAGCCTTCCATCGTCCGTGATCTTACACGTAAGATGTAAGACTCCTAGCGCGATACGTTAAGGACGACGGAGAACGAGTAAAAAGACAAACGTGGAAAAAAAAACTAATTTTCCTTTCCTTTCCTTTCCTTCGGAGAGCAGTCTTTGGGCGGTGGAAAACGGGAGGCTGACAGCAACAACTTTGGAAGCAAAGAGAAGAAGGATTATTTAGTTGAGTCCAATTGCCATACGAGCTGAAAGCCAAATCGATTTCTGTTTACCGATGAAGTCTACAGGTGCACGAGATGGTGATTAATTAAGGAAGGAAGCACAGGTCGGGAATTGAAGATTGATAATGTGGCCTGGCCGCATGTTTGCATGGCCACGTTTGCAAAGCGTGCATAGGAGACCCGGACCCGGCTCAGTCAACGGAGATATATTCTTCTTGTAAAATTAGATTATATTTCCATCTTTATTTTAGAGTCATACTTCTGATTTTCCTTATAAAGATAAAGATAAATAGTAATATAATATTATGGGTTTTTAAAGTTTGATATTTACTTAATATAAACAAATATTTCTATCAAGTTGTTGGTTTTAATTAGAAATGAATTATTAATATGACATGAATTAGTCGATGATCTAACTAATCAAAATGTAAACTCAAATCTTGAACGGTTTCACGTTCAATCTAATCAAAACAAATGTTTCTCCAAGCTGTCTGAAATGTCTACATATACCAGTAACATGTGGAAACAGAAACACGACAACTAAATATTAAAGTTACATATTTTTATAGATTCTTAAAAAAATCACGTAACTTATATCTAAATCTACAAACACATGGACAGTCAGTATTAAAACTAAAGTTATGATACTTTTGCGGGTAAATATTTCGTTCTTTACAATGGAAAAAATATATCAAGGTTGTATTTTAATTCAATGCATAATCCATAAGATATTGTCAATATTAACTTATATTATAGATATCATGATCATCATAAAATAAATAACATATTTTTATTATATAAAAAGTTAAATAGTAAATAGATATGTAACATTGTCATCCTTGTTTTCATTAACGAGCCTGTGCGTTTGTGATTGTTGTAGCAACCACTCACAACATCAAAAGTAACAACTATAGAAATTAAGTTATTGCGGCCGCTGCAGTTGTGCAAAAAGATAAAGCAAACACGTTAAACGTTTGATAGTTTTTTTCTCCCGTTGCAATGCACGGACATGTTTGCTAGTAATAATAAAGAGGCAAAATTTCAGGTCATTTTTTTCATCCATCGTCCTCTAACTAACTTTATGAATATGGAAATTGTCTCTTCACGTCTGTCTATAGCTTTCACGTTATATATATATATATATATATATATATATATATATATATATATGACATCTTGAAATAATCAGAATATAACTAGAAATCCTAATCCAAATACAAAATGTACCAATCGGATTCCTTTTCTGTTTGTTTTTGTAAATTAAGACTCCACATGTCCTATACGAACCTAACTCACACGATTAATTTGCTGGTGTCAAGGAAGCAACTCAAATTTGTTAATTATTTGCTTTTTTGGCAACATGTGTGCTTGAGCATGACGTATAAGTGCAAGCAAAAGAGGCAAATCCAGGCACATGTAGTTTAATCAAATACGTGACTTTGGTTCAGAGATCAACGGGTGCAGCCTTGAAAGCAAAGAAACTCTATTTGGTCTTCTGTGTTCCTGATCTCCTCGCTCAGCTCCCGCATCTTCTTCTCGGCCTGCGTCCCGTTCGCCCCCGTGACGCCAAGACCGCGGAGCTCCGCCGGTGCCTCCCGCACGCCGCTCCGCGTGCCTCGTGGGCATCTTGGCCGCCTCGGTCGCATCCGCCATCCCTTTCGTCCCCGTGACGATGAGACCGCAGAGATCCGCCGCTGCCTCCCGCGCGCGCCACTCCGCGTGCCGGTCGCATCTGCCATCCCTTTCGTCCCCATGACGATGAGATCGTGGAGCTCCGCCGCCGCCTCCCGCGCGCGCCGCTCTGCGTGCCTCATGTGCATCTTGGCCGTCTCGGTTGCGTCGCTACTGCATCGAGCCGCCAACGCAGCGTGTGCCTACCTCCCTCGGCTATTGGATTTGCTGAATGGGCGCCTTCTCATGCTCCGATGGTGCCGCTGCCTGGCCTGCGCCAGTAGCGGCAACGACCTGCTGCTTGGGGCGCTAGGCGGCTTCAGGTCCGGTGTCGGCGTGGTCGACGGCCAACTCAATGTGGAGGACATCGTGCGTGATCGAGTCGGATCTGTGCTGCAGCGCACGTACGAAGTTGGACACTCCTTCTCATGTAGTCGTGCTTGCTGCCATACCGGTTTGGTTTATGGAAACATACGTGGACCAAAAGCCCAATACTAACGCCCCTAAACACTGAAAGTGCCACAGCCCGTGAGATAATTTTTTTTATTTTTTTTGTATTTCCTCCTAATTTACCACCGTGGCACTATACCAAAGATTTTACTGTCTTTTTTTCCCCTTCCCTTTAATTGCCTCGCCTGATTTTTATTGTTGCTCAGATGGCATGTATTTTTTTATCATTGTTTGGCTATAAAAAACTATAAATCATCTCTTGTGATCTATCTTTCTAATTACGTAAAAATTTAGGCACCTGAATATAGCAATTTTTAAGAGACATTTTAATTGAAATCACTTTCTATATATTGCTACCATTCAATAGCTTTTCTATTTTTTATACACACTCTATAGAGTCAATCTCGCTCTTCAAATTTTCGAGCCATAAGTTATCTAAGTAAAAGTTTTGTGTGTTTTTGTTGTAACACATGGATATATGTGTTTGTTGACAGCGCACCACTAATGTCATGGCTGTTGAAGCCTGTTCGCATCATGGCACGCGTGCATGTGTGTGTTGCCTTCTATCTTTCAAAACTCACAACAGGTACATATAAATAATTATTATTTTTAAATTATAAATTAATCCCCTGTTAATTTTCCACACATGGTCAATACTTTATTGCACTAGCATTTATTGCCTTGAATCTATTGATATATGGTAGTCCAATTAAGGTCAATAATAAATAGCTACCTTATTTTTTTTGCATAACTGCATCAGCACCATGCAACAGTTATATAACCCGTTGTAACGCATGGGCATGTTTGCTAGTCATTTATAAAAATCAAAATACCAGCCTTAACTGTCTGAGTCTGACTCACGAGTCACGAGAGTCTCGTTCCCGTCCCCACTCACCCCCACATATTTAACCCCCTCCCTTTGTGGTGTATCTTAGGGGGTGTTTGGGACTGCTCCACAAACTCTGCTCCACAAACTCCACTGTGGAGCAGCTCCAAAAAACTAGAGTTTGTAGAGCACCTCTTTAGATGCTCTAACAACTCCACCCTTTTTCCTCGAAAAGAGTGTGTGGAGCTTAAACCGTTTGACTAAAAAAGGTAGAATAGCCATTTTGGTCACTGAACTATTACTCAAGGCTTAGTTTCATCCCTGAACTTTCAAAACGGCCATATTGGTTCTCAAAATCTACTTTTATTCTTAGTTTCACCCTAGAACTACGAGGATGATCATTTCAGTCCTCAAACTTTGTATTTTAGGCTCAATTTCATCTATAAACTATTAAAGTGTATTTCAGTCTTTAAACTTTTATTTTCAACTCAACTTTGTCTATCGTCCTACGTGGAACGTTGGACTGTTGCACCTGGTTAGCTCCAACACCACCAACAATTGAGGATAGAAAAAATAATATTCATAAAAATTCTCTTTAGTGACCATTAATAATTCCAACTGTTATTTTTAATGTTACCTTATAATGGTACCGTTTATATATCTAACTAAATGTTTTTTTTAGAGCAATTACAGTTGCATCGAACGCTATTTTGTATTTATTCCCTAAGGATACATGGATATATAGAAACAGTAGTAGATCTATAATTTTTCCTTAGCTACTTTTAGAGTTAGGCTCAACTAATAGCCATTTGTGTATAAAATAATATTCATTTTAGTGGTGCTGGATCGCTACTTCTAGTGGTGCTGGACCTATAATATTATAGTTGAGCCAACATGCATTTTGATAATTTATGGATGAAATTGTGCCTAAAATATTAAAGTTTTGTTTTTGGATAGACAAAGTTGAGTTGAAAATAAACGTTTAAAGACTGAAATGCACTTTGATAGTTTATGGATGAAACTGAATAAAAAAAGCAAAGTTTGAGAACTGAAACGATTATCTTCGTAGGTTTAGGATGAAATTAAGTCTAAAAGTAGAGTTTGAGGACAGAACGGACGTTTTTAAAGTTCAGGGACACCAACTTGTACCACATGATCCGCCATGGCGACTACCATTGCCCGCCGTGCTTCAGTACCGGCCTCGTCCGCAGCATCCTTAGCCCGACCCGGCGCAAGAAGGACTTGAGACCCCTCGAGCTATGCGACTCTGACTCTGATTCTAACGACGAGTCGACGGCGTCATCTACGTCGTCGGGGGATACAGCCTCCCCAATGGCGTGCCCCATGCATACCTCGGTGTCAGCGCCGTCGCTGACCACGCTCAAGAGTACTGGTAGCGTTGCCGTCCAAGCCTAGCCGCAGATGCATCGCCCCAGAGTCTGAACGCGTTCGACATCATGGTGTCCTCGCTGAGCCTCGACCTGTCCGGGTTATTCCAAGACCCGAGCGAGCAGATACGATTCATGTCCGCCGTGCCCATGTCCAAGATCATCTCCATTCTCCAAGCTAGAGGAAGCTTCACGACGTGCAAGTACCGAGGAACGGGAACCAGAAGAAGAAAAATAAGACTAGCAACGCCTTCCTCTTATCCACACACACACTCACAACTCAGCTTATCAGTTTCCAAGAACCATAAACAAATCCACAAAATTAATCTATGAGAGATGGCTGGGGTGACGCCCATGAGGAAGTTGTCGAGGTGCACGCGCTAGGGTTGGGTGTGACAAGTAAATGGAATGAACTACTGTCCTTTTGCCTCAATATACAACCTGAACAAAAGGATGAAACATGCCAACTCATTCGGACGAAGAATTGCTAACCCTGCTGCCAGCATCTGGGCACTTTCTTACCGTAGCAGGGACTCGCTGATTAGCACCAACGCGAGGAAAGCACACGAGATTCCCATAGCAGGAACTAGCTGATTAGCACCAATGGCACAGTACTTGTGACGTAATCGCCTCTCGGGCCAACTTGTAACTTACAACAGTCAAAGTATAATAAACAGTACAGCGACAGCACCAAAGGTCTCTTAGATGAGCATAACAAGGTCCATGCATGAGAGCCTTGAACCAACTTGTAAGTTACAAGAGTCGAAGTCACATAAATAACCCATCAATAACACAAGTCTAACTTGCATATATCCTAGACAGGTCTGTCAAATAATAGTAAGCTAGAGAAACAGCAGCAGCACGGCAACAGCACCAAAGTTTGTTAGATACTAGCTAGATGAGCAGAACTAGGTCAATTAGATACTCCAGCAGTGTGATGTCTAATTAAGACGCCGCCCAATATGTTTGCCTAGATCATGAACACTCGCATCAAGTGCGCCATGATACCAATATGGCGCGGGCACCGGCCACCTATCATCAAATATGTTTTTGTCCCAATGTAAGTTGGTTGTTGAACAAAATAGTCTAACAAAACAGAAACAAGTGGCAATGCGAAAACAGAAAGAAATACCTGTTTTCTGAATCCCCTTCTTTGTCCCACCAATAACATTGACAGGCATAGGATGGTTATATCCACTGTCATCAAACATAAAAAAAATCAAAGTTTGTAAAATAAGTGTCATGCCTACAAGTTAGCATTGAGATGAAAATAATACCATTCTGATGGTAAAGAATTCACTCCACTTAGAACTTTAACAATCTTGTGCCTTGGTAAGAAAGGAGTTACACCGCTTCCGTCATAGAAGTTCATGCCAACAAAACTCCCATCAAGATTAATAAGCGGGCCTCCAATCCCAGCCTAGTTTAAAAAACAAGGCCCAAGGTTACTGGAAAACTTGAAATTCCTGATAAGTTCAGTAGATGCGATATGATTAAACCAGTTACCATATAAAAGAACAGTAAGAGAGATTCACCACAGTACCTTCTTGATTTTACAAGAAGACAGCCGAACATCTTTGCAATCAAGTTCGCAACTCTTGTTTACAGGCATCACTTCACCACTTGCGGCCATTAATATACCAAATTTAACATCACGTCCTATAGCTACAACCTTTTTAGATGAGTTTTGTGCACTTTCAATGAAGATGTAGCCCGGACAAATAGCATTGAAATTCTTCTTGAGACTGACAATAGCAATGTTACAGTCTAAATTATAAAATTCCAATGTCCCACCAGCACGTTGATTCGGTGGGAGAAACACCTCAATCTACAATGAGAAAGTGAGCTTAGTGAACCATCATTAAACTTAAAAGACCAAAAGTAAGGACTAAGGAGAACCAACCGTCGAGCTATTATCAATGCTATCCTCTTTACAACAACCTCTAACCAAACTGGCTGAAGTCAGGATGACTGTGTCCTTAGCTTTGCTTCCATGCCACTTTATAAGCAAGCCTGTGCATGCAAAAGATCTCACATACCCTACACATTATAAGTTTAATCATTAATTAGTTAGTGAAGATAAAATACTAGTGGGACAGACAAGTAAGGAGACACAGCTGGAAAAATCACCATTGAATGAAGCGAGACAACACGACGGGATACATCTGTCACAACTTCTTTCGGTAGTTCATTCCAGACACGGTCTCTAGAGCCACCGGGTGGATCACCATAGGGAAACCCTTTCCAAGGAAGTAATTCACCAAAGCATTCTTCAAAATGATTAAGCAACTGCCCATTGACTATTTAAACAACGAAGATCAGAAGTGAACTACAAAAAGGGACAAGGGAGATAATAGCAATATCAAAAGCAACACTTACATTCGAGCACAAGTGGTGGTGGAATGGGATACCCTTTTGACTTTAACCTGCAAATAATTTGCATAAACCCTGATGCAATATTGAGATTACTGTTAGTCCTCAGATGATATGTGTGATACTGGCAACATAGTATTCTGCGCACAATGATACATAGGCAACATTTTAGAAGATGGTTTGCAGTATTGTTCACACCTGAAGGAACTACACTTGATACATCTTTAGGCAACATATATCCACAGAAGTGTAGTTTTTCAGGACTGCAATAAAACATAGTTGACTTGTTATGACAAAATAAAACATAGGAACTACACAGGGAAAAAAATCCAATCATACCAACACATGAATCTAATCTTGTCTTGTGAAAGAAATAAATGTTTGGAATAATGACTTGGAATCAGGCATAAATATTCAACAAAAGATGAGAGGATTGAGCATATTCATGTCACAAATACAAGTTGCATTGTACATATTGCCACAAAGAATTGTTTAATTCTTCCTAATTTAGACCAAAGCATAAGCATGGGCACTAAGTTAGCATCATAAGATCTGGCAATGGTACTGGTTTCAGTAGACAGGGGTAAGAAGAACCAAATTATTTTCAACCCAAAGGTTACCATGTGAAAACTCCTAAGTCTCCAATTCTGTTAGTAAAAATGGTTTACCTTAAACATTAAGTGGATTAGGAGAGAGGGTTTGGAACAAATATGAATCAGGTTAACTGAAGAAATAGTTCATAAATACTGTAAGTGTAGAAGTCATACTTGAGTATCTGAAAATGCTTCAAGCGTTTGCAAAGTAAGTCCATTGATAGGAAGGTGCATCTCAAAATTCCATCACCAGGGTCATAAATATCTAAGTTCATGCCGAGAATTTTATTATCGCACCCCAGAAGTGGCCCTCCAAGTACAGCCTACAACAAAAGCAAAGTGGTAGGTTTAGAAACGATTTGCTTCAATGCACATGGTGATACTTTAGACCAACAATGACATAACGCAATTATGTGTTCCATGTTTTCCATCATGCCACAAAGTTACAAGTAAATAAATCGACAATATACCTTATAGATATCTTGACTATCAAAAACCCAGGTGTTGATGTGGTCGAGGTTTTTGAGGCAGCGTTTCTGATATAGAGATCCACGCATGGCCATCAAACTGCCAGAGTTGAAGGCACGCCCAGCAGCTTGCACACTATCAAAAGGGTGAGGTCTTGTGTTAAGATCCAGATCTATAGGATGGACTCCTAGGAAGCCCAAGCATGTGACGATAGCAATGTCTTTATCATATAGTCCTAAGAACCCATCGGTAGCTGTATTATTAGGAAGGCACACTGCAACCTACAGAAATAAAAGCAGTGCACAAGCATAAACTCAGGATGTCCACGGTTAGCTTGAATATATACAAAGAAAAATGAAGGAACACAATGATTAGCAGCACCAACCCTCAACTTATCATCTTTATTTCTATTCTCGTTGAATTGTGTAACCAAATGTGCTGATGTCACAAATCTTGTTAGGCTTTGTCTAGTTCTTCCATAAGGTATAGGTATGCCCGAGCATGCAAATAACATCTTATCTCCTGGACAATATTATGATTTAAATGACAAGTGATGACTAAATGCAATTTAGGAAAATTGAAAAGTATAGTAGCACAATCACCATCAAACAAAGCGAGCGAGATAACCAAGGAAGACAAATCCACAGCATAATTACTACTGGTTGGATAAGTTATGTCACCAGGTTTGACTATATCACCAAATGACCTCTCCTCAAAAGCAACGTTTGAACCAAGGTTTTAAATAGCCGGCTAAGTCATTTAGCTTTCTATGTTTAAAAACTGGCTATAGCCGGCTATAGCGGGCTATAGCGACAGATAAGGTCTGACTTATACATGAAAAATGTTAGCTAAATTCTTCTTAAACAGCTATAGCCGGAGATAGCGGAGGCTGTAGCCGGAGATTTAAAACATTGTTTTGAACCTTCTCTGTCACGAAAAGTTTCGCCGAATCATTGCACTGCAATAGCAGATATATTCTCCTCAAAATTACGGTACGCCGTATTAGCCGCATGACCTGATAAATAAACATGATACACCACACCTGAGGGGTTTGCTAGAGCAATATGCGCCACAAAAGAAAGAAGCAGCAAATTCAAATCAACTACTCACGTTCTAGCATCCATTTTACGTTGTGGTTCCAGGCTCTCTTGTTACCACTAGGGACATAACTCCGACTTGAAACCAGTGATGACTTGAGTTTGTTCCTTCTGTTTATGGCTCTCTGCTCCTTACTCACACCTCTTGTGCAGTCAATCCCCCGCTTGTTCCTCGTGGTCTTTGCAGTCCTGAAGCAGAAAATAAATGCAAATGCTTAGTAGAGTAACTAAGACCCTTTTGTAAGCTTATAATACCCACCGCCACCCCAAAAAAAATCAAAATCAAAACACTGAAGCACCTTGTCAACCTTAAAATATTAGGTTCATTGATAATACTATCAACAATAACACTATGAAGAAACATGTGCTCAAAATCAGTACTAGATTGACCTGATTCTTTCTTTGCATATTAAATGTAGAAAAGGCTCAAATCTATCCAGAACTTGGTGTTGTATGGCAAATTGGCAATCAACAAGTGACAACATAGGCAGCAAGTTCATAGCAGCTGGCTAAGATTGACAGAAAAGGGTGCAGCACAAAAAAATCCAAACATAACAGAAAGCAACCAAACCAATATGGCAAAAGATGTATATTCATACATGGTTAGAAAGAAGAGAATTGGGAATTTTGCTGTAGGAAAAAGCTGTAACCTATGCAGGTGGATGTTAGCTTAAAGTTAGGCTACAGATCGTAACAAGCCCCATCCAAAATCTGTGATGTCTGAATTTCCCTATGGAAAAAAAAAACAGAACATATGCATGGATGTTAGCTTAAAGGTTATCTTATCTTAGAAAATATAAACCGCAACCAATAATCTGTGATGGTTCTGAGACGTGTGAGGGAGTATGGTGGATAAACATTACTCGTAGACAACATGTACATGTGAGTTTACTTGGGCCAACACATCGTTCAAGCAACAATCCAAGCATATAACCATCTCAAGTTGGAGGTAGAGTATAACTCAACTGGAACAGATCTGTACGTGAGCAATTGCAACTATAACAGGGAGCAAATGAGTAATCAGACGCTTACATGGCGCCACTTGCCCTCGATGAATCACTAGTCGTGACGTGAGACGCGTCCCCGATCAACCACCCCGCGCACAGGCCGGAGTCGCCGTCAACCGTGACGCCCACGTACGCCCGCGAGACTTGTCGCTGCCACCGGACTGCGAGATGCCGAGAAGTAGTAGGGTTTGTGTTTGTGTGGCGCCCCGGCGCAGCAGGTGCCCGGAATAGGTCGGCACTGTCTTGCCCGTATTGGGAAGGGCCCAACCGCCCGACGCCAAAACTGCCGCTGCCTGCCGTGGGCACCCGGTGCATGGAGATGTTTCCTCGCGCGAAGCGAAGGAGGGGGAGGGGGACGGGGCCGGCGGTGGCATGAGATCGGACGGTTGGCTCGTGCGGATCAGGGCAGTTATGGTCAGAATAGATCTATATCTACTGCTGCCTCCGTCCAACAAAAGATGCAATTATAGGATGCGTGTCAGTCAAACTGACTCAAGTTTGACTAAGTTTATAGTAAATAGTATTAACATTTATGTCTCCAAATAAATTTATTATAAAAATATATTCTATAACTAATCTAATGATAGTTATTTTATATAATAAATATTAGTATTTTTTATATAAATTTAGTCAAAGTTTAAATTGTTTGACTTCTTCAAAAATAAGAATTGCATGTTTTTATGAACGGATGGAGTATATATATACTCCTACCACCTAAAACATATCGATGGCTTTCGTCCAACAATCTTGGTGCACGCGCCCAAGGCAAACGTCTGATCGTGCCTGGTTCGGTCTCCCCTGTCTCCGACCGCAAGATGCCTTCGGTATGTACTACTTTTTTTTTTTCCACACGTACTCGGTCATGTATTGCCATGATGTATATAGTATGTGTATATCTATACTATAAAAGAGCGAAGGAATTAAAAATACTCTCTCACCTGATGTTTCCAACTCATCTAAACTTGTGTCCCTTAGATCACAGATCCAACGCATTTAATCCCCCGTCCTAATCTGACAAACGGACCCGGCCAGAAAACTTTTAATTGTTTACGCGTGTTTATACATACGATTCCTCAAATCGCTATTTTTTTCCAAAAAAAGATACCCACCCGCCTATACCCATATATCATAACGTCGGTGCCCACCCAGCCCCGCCAGTGGCCAACACCTATTTTTTTTTAAAAAAAGAAACGCACACCACCAGGATACTTTCTTAAAAAAAAAGAAACGTACACCTCAGGGACACCTCCAAAAGATATGTACACCAACAGGCTAGATTAAAACCATTGATGGTTGCCCTAGCTCGGTCATCGTACTTACGAGCGCCGCTTATCAGAGAGCGCCGTATAGGCGGCCACGAGGGACGGTGGCTGCAGCGTATGCACTCAAACAACGGGGTCCTGGGAGCGGTGGCGCTGCGGCATGGGACGGACCTGCTTGGGGTCACGCCGTCAGCCGACGACCGACGGCACCATGAACGTCTACGACGCGGACAAGGTAAGGTATTACGGGTACTGTACTTGCTAGCATTGTTGGTTGTAGTGAATATAAGAGAACATCAGCATGAAAGACGTACGGAGCACTGATTAAAAAATTGACCAACTTATTTTTGAGAGCCGGAGAGATCGGAGGTCGAGGCCTCTATGATCAGGTTCGCGTCACTGTCTTCCACCTTGCATTGCTTTACAAGATTAGTAAATAATAAATTAATAATATTATACACCTGCAGCAGACCTGTCACGTCCTCTTATTGTGAAGCTGGATATCTTGTGAAAGTGGAACTATCTAACGACCACGAGTAATGGTTTGGTTCAAGACGCTATCCTTCATGTTCAGTGTTCAATGAAAACATGCTCTTTCCTTTTTTTGTCTCCCAAAAGAAGAAAATCGTTGCTGTCTGATATTACAATGTAAGCTTCTTGTTATATCTGTAATTATTCAATTATTCATATTCCACGCAACTCAATTTATCTGATTCTAGAGTCACCTGCCGGATTAGTTTGTTAATTTCTCATTGGTGGAAAGGTATATCAGCACACATTCTGAAGTGATTTTGTGGCTAACTTGTTGTTTTTATTAAAAAATGAACGAGACAGGAGGACTACCTCTTGTAACAAAAAGAAGGTGAGCTAAGGTGATCATTACTGGAACATTGGTTTTTGCTAACTTGTTTTAGAACTTTGTGAGATTAATCTTTTTAACCTTTTACACTTGCAAGGACCAGTGGTTGGAACCATTACTGTTAATTGACGATTTTATGATGCATCAGGTAAAACGAAATATATGTGAAATCTCTACTGCCTTTTCAATGTTATTTTGAGCACCACTCTTTTTTTACTTGAATGATATCCCATCGGTGCTGATTACAATTACATCTTGATGGATCAGATAATCTGATGAGGTTTTAAGACACAAAGTGCACTCAGTGGTAAGAAAACCTCTTCTCCTAAAAGGTTAGTCAATTCAATGATATTTTCAAAATTAACGAACTTTACATTTGTGCAAATAGTCGCCAAGTTAGAGGTGAAATGGAGGAGTAATTATAGTAATTACTCCAACCAGCCTGTCTTCATGAACCGGTCCGATTCGGTCCATAGCATTTTCTCATATGTATTTATCTTTTCAATATTTAATATATATGTATAGATATAAATATTCAATCCACCACGCATTCAAGCCAGATAACGGTCCACTAGCACTTCAACATAGTTCCAAATAATAGAAAAAATGTTGGTTTCAAATAAACTTGAAAATACTAGGATAAGATGATAACTACGAACAAGCTAGAAAATGACAAATGTTGGTTTCAAATAAACTTAAAAATACTATGATAACTGCAAACAAACTAGAAAATAACAACAAAAACAATAAATTTTTTCTAGGCACGTGCGTGTCGCACGTGCATGTTAACTAGTGAAATGAAAATGTTCCTTGCTTCTTGATTGGCACACATGATCCGCCCATCTTCAAGTTTGTCTTAAAATTAAAACTTAAATGACAGCAGCAGCCTGGCAGGTGAGCCAAGCCCGTGCGGCCGTACGTGTACTCTAGCTGCATATATAGCATACACGCCGCATACTGCTCCGTCCCAAAAATAAAGTCACTATGAAAATTGTGCTGGTCAAACTTTTTCAACTTTAACTAGGTTTGTGGAAAATACGTGTAATATTTATATCTCTAAATAAGTTTATTATGAAAGTATATTCAATGTTCCATCTAATGGTACTAATTATATACTATAAATATTAATATTTTGTTAAATATATTTGGTCAAAGTTAAAAGTTTCTGACTTTTTGGGAAGCGAGAATGACTCTTTTTTTTAGGACAGAAGGAGTATATGCTTCGGAGATACTCCCTCCGTCCCAGAATAAATGATGTTATGGGATGCGTGCTGGTCAAACTTTCTCAACTTTGACTAGATTTGTAAAAAATATGTGCAATATTTATATCTCCAAATAAATTTATTATGATAGTATATTTAACGATCTATCTAATGATACTAATTATGTATTATAAATATTATTATTATTTTATATATAATTGGTCAAAGTTTAAAAAAATTGATTTATCAGAAAACAAGAATGACTTCTATTTTGGGACAGAGGGAGTATCCTGTTAGATGGCCACGTGCTAACTACAGTTCAGTTTAATTTGCATACGGGCGACATGCTTAGTGGCAGCCATGAGCTTTCTGGTTTGTACTTTGGAAGCATATCTCTTGCATCTAATCTAATCTCTCTACGCCTAAAAAGACTCTAAAACCATCGTCTATCTGGTGATACCAAAATCTTGATCCTTGCTCACGCATCCGCCTTAGATACGAATTATACTCCACTCGAAGATCACATGCCCACATCTTATCTAGTTTTGATACGAAGACCGATCCACGTGTCCACGTCTGATACAAAGGCCTCGGAATTCACGCATCCACGAGGTTCAATTTAAAAATTTATGACCCCGGTGCAACGCACGGACATATATCTAGTATATCTGATAAAGACCAAAATACCGGCCTTAACCGTCCGAGTTCGACTCATGAGTCACGGGAGTACCATTCTCATTGAAGGGTCAAGATGGCGGACTAGAGGGAGGGGTGAACAGTCCTTTCTAAAACTTAATTGCGTTGGCTAACCGAAACAAGTGCAGAATTAAATCTATCGGTGTAGCCAAGACTACACTCCTCTATCTATAACTCTAGCACCTTACAAAAGATCCTAATCATGCAAATAAGGTATCTTCCTAGCAAGAGCCCACCTAAACAATTCTAGCTTGCAAGGTCACACAAACCTATACAACTAGTACTTTAAGCACTGGGGAGATCCTACACAATTCTAGTAAGCAAAGGCACAAAGCTTCTAGGCTCACTAGCAATGCTCAATAACAAGGCAACAAATGCCAAATTAGAGAGCGCAAATTACTTAGCTACACAAACTAAACAATATGACTAACAAGATTACACAAACCAAATTAGCCACGCAAAGGGGATACTTCTAGCTACACAAGCAACAAGATACAAGAACAACAACACAAGCAAGGTAAATATGAAGGTAAATACAAGCTTGTGTTGCACGAAGGCAAACCACCGAGAAGAGTAGACAATGTTGACATGGTGATTTTCTCCTAAGGTTCACTTGGTTGCCACCAAGCTACGTCCCCGTTGTATCGACCAACACTTCGTGGTTCGGCGGCTAATCGGTATCCACAACCGAGCTCTCCCAAAGAGCGCCGCAAGAAACCACCATCAAGTGTGATAGCTCAATGACACGCTCTACTAGAGTTGCTCTTCGCGATCCCCGCGGGATGAGCACAATCCCCCTCGCAAAGCTTCTCCGGAGCCTCGCATAATCTTCTTATGAAATTCAACGGAGCCTCAAGCCACCAAGCCGTCTAGGAGGTGGCAACCTCCAAGAGTAACAAGCACCACCGGTTTGTAACACGATCACCTAGTGCCACTCGATACAATCTCACAATGCAATCGCACTAGAATCACTCTCTCACTCGATCCGATGAACACTATCAAGCATGAGTGAGTTAGAGGGCTCCCAAACACCACAACATAAGCCACTAAGGCTAAAGTGTGCTCAGCTCCCAGCCAAGGCCAGCCAAGGGGCTATTTATAAGCCCCTCCACAAAAAGAGCCATTGTACCCCTTCACTGGACACAACACGAGGGCATCGGACACTCCGATGCTGTGGCACCGGACGTTGCCCAGCGTCCGACGCCTGGATAACAGCCACATGTCCCTTAGGGTTGAACGTCGTCCATCAGATCTCGCTCGCAATGGTCGAGACACGTTCAGTTAAGTTTACACCGGACGCTCCAGTGCTCCTCATCGGACGCACCACACGTGGCATCCGATGCGGTCCAGTAAGCTCCCCGAGCTCGAAAATGCACATCGGACGCGTCCGACATGCCACCGCGTCCGGTGCTCTCCAGCTCTTCTGCCACGCGCCACGTCAGCAGGCACCGGATGCTGAACAGTGTTCAGCCAGCGTCCGATGCAAGACCATCGGACGCGCCGGTGCAACCTCCCAATTGCGCAGCACCTAGGGTTAGCCACCAGACGCGTCCGGTGCCTCTGGAGCCAGCGTCCGGTGCAGCGTCCGATGGCCCTTTCGCCTCCGAAACTTCGCCTTTGGCGCAGTAGAAAATAGGTGTTTCACTTCCACAAAAGCGCCGAATCCCGCCGAGCTTGCGAGGCGGGAGGGAGAGAGGATCCCAAACCCCTCTCTACCACTCAAACTCCACTGCCTTCGTAAATGTGCCAACACCAACAAGTGTTCACCACCTTGTGCACATGTGGTAGCATTTTCACAATCATTTTCTCAAAGGAGTTAGCCACTCAACTTGCCACGCCACTTGATTCTAGCAACGATGCAAAGTTAGATCACTTGAGTGACACTAGATGATCGATATGCAAATAAGTTTGCCCCTCTTAATAGTACGGTCATCTATCCTAAACCCGGTCATGCACTTCTCTACACAACCTTTAACCAGTGAAATGAAATGCCCAAGGATTATACCTTTGCCTTGTGCATTCCATTCCAACTCCTCTGACGTTGATGCAACACATGCACCAACCAATCACCAAATGATATGATCCACTTCATATCATCACGTGATCGTATTGGTTCATCGATCTTGACCTCACTTGATCTTCACCGTTGCCTCGGTCCATCGGCACCAAGTCTTGCCCAAGCTTCACCGTCACACGTGGTCCCTCGCTTCAAAGCCTCTGACTTGCCCTTCACGCTTGCAACCAGTCCATCGAGCCAAGCCACATCTCGATCTTCTCCACCTTGATCACATGACTCCATGTCATGTCTCATATGCAATAAGCTCCTTCATGACATAATCACTTGTGGACTAATTCCCTGTGTATCTCACATTAGACACAATTAGTTCACCTAAGGTTGTCATTCAATTACCAAAACCAAACAAGAATCTTTCAATCGCCCCCCCTCACCTCCACATATTTAACCCTCTTCTTTCCTGATGCATCTTAGCTTGCCCTAACAGAACAAGAATCCTGATACACATAGCATGGGGGAAATCAAAATCCCACACCTACTAATAGGGCGATACAAGCTCGGCTAAGGCAGCTTCGCCAAGGTGTACCGCGTGCGCAACTTGGGCACCATGAAGATCATGGACGAGGATCACTTGTCCAAGTTAGGCGCCATGCAGCAGCAGATCATGCACGAGGTCCATATCATGCGCTGGGTGTGCCAACCCTCATGTCATGCACATCCATGAGCTCATGGCGACCAAGAAGAGCATCTTCGTCATCATGGAGTTCGGCGATGACGACTCCCTCAATGCCCACCTCGTCCACCGCATCGACCGTGGCATCGGCGAGGCCTCAGCCCGCTGTGTACGTATTCCAGCAGCTCGTGTCCACGCTCGACTATGCCACTCGCTTGGTGTGTACCACTGCGACATCAAGCCCGACAACATCCTCGTCGACGCCACTGGCCACATCAAGGTCTCTGATTTCGGGCTCTTGGCCCTCGCCAGCACGGCACAGCGGGAGGCGCTACTCCACACCATCTGCAGGACACCCATGTTCATCGCGCCTGAGGTGTTCCTGCGCTGCGGCTACGATGGCTCCAGGGCCGATGTCTGGTCCTACGGTGTTGCCCTCTTCGCGCTCGTGGCAGGCCGCTTCCTCTTCAATCACAAGGACACAAGCTTCTACCACATGATCCGCCGTTGTGACTACTACTACCCGCCGTTTTCTATACTGGCCTTGTTGCCCATCGGCCTCGTCCGCCACATCCTCGGCCCTGACTGGGCGTGCTGTATCGCCATACCGCAGGTCAAGAAAAATCTTTGGTTCAAGAAGGACTTCAAGGAGATCCCAGAGAGCCTCAGTGAGCCCGAGTTGCGTGACTCTAACTCCGTTTCTAACGACGAGTTGATGGCGTCATCTACATCATTGGGGATACGACCTCCCCGATGGTGTGCCCCATGCATACCTCGGTGTCTGCGCTGTTACTGACCATGCTCGAGAGTACCCGTAGCGCCGCCGTCCAAGCCCAGCCGCACATGCGCCGCCCCATGAGTTTGAACGCGTTTGACATCATCGCGTCCTCGTCGAGCCTCGACCTGTCCGGGTTTGTTCCAGGACCCAAGCGAGCAAATGCAGTTCGTGTCCGCCATGCCCGAGTCAAGATCATCTCCCATTCTGCAAGCTAGAGGAAATCGTAGGGCACATCATCTTCACGGCGCGCACCAAGGAGTACCAAGTGAGCATAAGGAGACGAGGAACGGGAACCAGAAGAAGAAAATAAGACTAGCAGTGCCTTCCTCTTATTCTACACACACAACTCAGCTTATCAGTTCCCAAATACCATAAACAAATCCACGAGAGATGGCTAGGGTGACGCCCACGAGGAAGTCATCGAGGTGCACGCGCTAGGGTAGGGTGTAACAAGTAAACGAAATGAACTACTATCCTTTTGCCTCAATATACATACAACCCGAACGAAAGGATGAAACATGACAACTCATTCGGACGAAGAATTGCTAACCCTGCTGCCAGCATCTGGGCACTTCCTTACCGTAGCAGGGACTCGCTGATTATTAGCACCAACGCGAGGAAAGCACACGAGATTCCCATAGCAGGAACTAGCTGATTAGCACCAACGGCACAGTGCTCGTGACGTAATCGCCTCTCGAGCCGACTTGTAAGTTACAACAGTCGAAGTATGATAAACAGTACAGCGACAGCACCAAAGGTCTCTAAGATGAGCATAACAAGGTCCATGAGAGCCTTGAACCAACTTGTAAGTTACAAGAGTCGAAGTCACATAAATAACCCATCAATAACACAAGTCTAACTTGCATATATCCTAGACAGGTCTGTCAAATACTAGTAAGCTAGAGAAACAGCAGCAGCACGGCAACAGCACCAAGGTTTGTTAGATACTAGCTAGATAAGCAGAACTAGGTCAATTAGATACTCCAGCAGTGTGATGTCTAATTAAGACGCCGCCCAATATGCTTGCCTAGATCAAGAACACTCGCATCAAGTTCGCCATGATACCAATATGGCTCAGGCACCGGCCACCTGTCATCAAATATGTTTTTGTCCCAATGTAAGTTGGCAGTTGAATAAAATACTCTAAGCAAACAGAAACAAGTGGCAATGCAAAAACAGAAAGAAATACCTGTTTTTCTGAATCCCCTTATTTGTCCCACCAATAACATTGACAGACATAGGATGGTTATATCCACTGTCATAAAAAAATCAAAGTATGTAAAATAAGTGTCATGCCTACCAGTCAGCATCAAGATGAAAATAATACCATTCTGATGGTAAAGAATCCACTCCACTTAGAACTTCAACAATCTTCTGCCTTGGTAAGAAAGGAGTTACACCACTTCCGTCGTAAAAGTTCATGCCAACAAAACTCCCATCAAGATTAATAAGCGGGCCTCCAATCCCAGCCTAGTTTTTTTTTAAAAAAAAAGGCCCAAAGTTACTGGAAAACTTGTAATAATTCCTAATGAGTTCAGTACATGCAATATGATTAAACAGGTTACCATATATAAGAGTAGTAAGAGAGATTCACCACAGTACCTTCTTGATTTTACAAGTAGACAGCTTAACATCTTTGCAATCAAGTTTGCAATCCTTGTTTCCATGCTTCACTTCACCACTTGCGGCCATCAATATACCAAATTTAGCATCACGCCCTATAGCTACAACCTTTTCAGATGTGTTTTGTGCACGAGTGAAGATGTCATCCGGACAAATAGCATTGAAATTCTTCTTGAGACTGACAATAGCAATGTTATAGTCTAAATTATAAAATTCCAATGTCCCACTAGAACGTTGATTCGGTGGGAGAAACACCTCAATCTGCAATGAGAAAGTGAGCTCAGCAAACCATCATTAAACTTAAAAGACCAAAGGTAAGGATAAGGACTATGGAGCACCTACTGTCAAGCTATTATCAATGCTATCCTCATTACAATGATCTCTAACCAAACTGGCTGAAGTCAGGATGACAGTGTGCTTAGCTTTGCTTCCATGCCACTTTATGAGCAAGCCTATGCATGCAAAAGATCTCACATACCCTACACATTATAAGTTTACTCATTAGTTAGTGAAGATAAAATACTAGCACAGAAAAGTAAGGAGCACACAGCTGGAAAAATCACCATTGAATGAAGCAAGGGAGACAACACGACGGGATACATCTGTCACAACATCTTTCGGAAGTTGATTCCAGACACGCTCCCCAGAGCCACTGGGTGCATGACCATAGGGATACCCTTTCCAAGGAAGTAATTCACCAAAGCATTCTTCAAAATGATTAAGCAATTGCCCATTGACTAGTTAAAGAACGAAGATCAGAAGTGAACTACAAAAAGGCCAAGGGAGATGACAGCAATATCAAAAGCAACACTTACATTCGAGCACAAGTGGCGGTGGAATGGGATAGCCACAGGACTTTAACCTGCAAATAGTTTGCATAAACCCTGATGCAATATTGAGATCATTATTAGTCCTCAGATGATATGTGTGATACTGGTAACATAGTATTCTGCGCACAATGATACATAGGCAACATTTTAGAAGATGGCTTGCAGTATTGTTCACACCTGAAGGAACTACGCTTGATACATCTTTAGGCAACGTATATCCACGGTAGTGTAGTTTTTCAGGACTGCAATAAAACATAGTTGACTTGTTATTATGACAAAACAAAACATAGGAACTACACAGGGAAAAAATCCAATCATACCAACACATGAATCTAATCTTGTCTTGTGAAAGAAATAAAGGTATGAAATAATGACTTGGAATCAGGCATAAATATTGAACAAAAGATGAGAGGATTGAGCATATTCATGTCACAAATATAGGTTGCATTGTCCATATTGCCACAAAGAATTGTTTAATTATTCCTAATTTAGACCAAAACATTAAGCATGGGAACTAAGTTAGCATCATAAGATCTGGCAATGGTACTGGTTTCAGTAGAGAGGGGTAAGAAGAACAAAATTATTTTCAATCCAAAGGTTACCATGTGAAAACAACTAAGTCTCCAATGCTGTTAGTAAAAATGGCTAACCTTAAACAGGAAGTGGATTAGGAGAGACGGTTTGGAACAAACATGAATCAGGTTAACTGAAGAAATAGTTAATAAATATTGTAAATATTGTAAGTGTAGAAGACATACTTGAGTATCTGAAAATGCTTCAAGCGTTTGCAAAGTAAGTCCATTGGTAGGAAGGTGTATCTCAAATTTGCATCACCAGGGTCATAAATATCTAAGCTCATCCCGACAATTTTATTATCCCACCCCAGAAGTGGACCTCCAAGTACAGCCTAGAACAAAAGCAAAGTGGTAGGTTTATAAAGGATTTACTTCAATGCACACACTGATACTTTAGACCAGCAATAACATAACGCAGTTATGTGTTCCATGTTTTCCATCATGCCGCAAAGTTACAAATAAATAAATCGACAGTATACCTTAGAGATATCTTGACTATCAGAAACCCAGGTGTTGAGGTGTTCGAGGGGGCATTTCTGATACAGAGATCCATGTATGGCCATCAAACTGCCAGAGTTGAAGGCACGCCCAGCCGCTTTCAAACTATCACCAGGGAAAGGTTTTGCCTTATGATCCAGATCTATAGGACGGACTCCTAGGAAGCCCAAGCATGTGACGATAGCAATGTCTTTATCATATAGTCCTAAGAACCCATCGGTAGCTGTATTATTAGGAAGGCGCACTGCAACCTACAGAAATAAAAGCAGTACACAAGCACAAGCTCAGGATGTTCACAATTAGCTTGCATATACAAAGAAAAATCAAGGAACACATTGGTGATTTTTGTAAGTCAAATTGGCTGTTGTTTAGGAAAATTGACTGTTGGTTAAATGTAATGCCGTTGTGCTCTATTTGAGACATGTTGCGCTATTATAGAACCAAAGTAATGCCTGTTGGTGATTTATGTAAGTCAGATTGGATTATGGCTTGTTTCTTATGACTATGTAATGGACTTGTGAAACTTTTGAATTTGACTTGTAATAATGTTTTAAATTGTGCTTGTGCGTTTGTGGATGAATATATGTATATATGTGGTCATTAGATTTGAATTTGAATTCGAATCATATATTACATGCTGTGGTTAGATTTTTTAAAAAATAAAAAAACAGGCTTCCCCGAGTGCCTGAGCTGCGGCACTTGGGAAAGAGGTTTTTTTTTTGAAAAAAGATAAATTTCTTCCCCGAGTGCCTGGGCTGCGGCACTCGAGGATGAGGTTTTTTTAAAAAAAAAGAGACAAAAATCTTCCCCGAGTGTTGCACTCGGGGAAGAAAAACACTCGAGGAAGAAAATAAAAAAGAAAAGAAAACGGCGTTGGTCGTCGGCCGACGGCGTCAAATCTTCCTCGAGTGCCAACACGGCACTCGGCGAAGCCTTCCCCGAGTGCACGATTTTCGGCACTCGGGGAAGCCGCCTTTCCCGTTAAAGGATTAGCCGGAGGTTCTTCCCCGAGTGTTGCACTCGGGGAAGGCTTCCCCGAGTGCAATTGGGCCTTCCCCGAGTGCAACTGGCACTCGGGGAAGCCACTGGCTGCTGTAGTGCCTCAACTTATCATCTTTATTTCTATTCTCGTTGAATTGTGTAACCAAATGTGTTGATGTCACAAATCTTGTTAGGCTTTGTCTAGTTCTTCCGTGAGGTATAGGTACGCCCGAGCAAGCAAATAATATCTTATCTCCTGGAGAATATCATGATTTAAATAACAAGTGATGACTAAATGCAATTTGTTTAGGAAAATTGAAAAGTATAGTAGCACAATCACCATCAAACAAAGCGATCGAGACGACCAAGGAAGACAAATCCACAGGATAATTAGTACTGATTGGACAAGTTATTTCACCAGGTTTGACTCTATGACCAAATGACCTCTCCTCAAAAGCAACGTTAACTTCTCTATCACGAAAAGGTTCGCCAAATCGTTGCACAGCAATAGCACATAGATTCTCCTCAAAATTACGAAACGCCGCATTAGCCGCTTTACCTGATTAATAAACATGATACACAACAGCTGAGTGAGTGCTTTGCTAGATCAATATGTGCCACAAAAGAAGGAACCAGCCAATTCAAATCAACTACTCACGTTCTCTCATCCTTTTTATGATGCGGTTCCAGGATCTCTTGTTATGGCTTCCACATTCTGGGACATAACTCCGACTTGAAACCAGTGATGACTCAAGTTTGTTCCTTCTGTTTATGGCTCTCTGCTCCCTACTCACGCCTCTTGTGCAATCAATAGTCCCCCCTTTGTTCCTCAGCGTCTTTCAGTCCTGAAGCAGAAAATAAATGCAAATGCTTAGTACAGTAATTAAGACCCTTTTGTATGCTTATAATCCCCCTCCCCACCCCCACCCCACAAAAAAAATGGAAATCAAAACAATGAAGCACCTTGTAAACCTTAAAATATTAGGTTCATTGATAATACTATCAACAATAACACTATGACGAAGCATGTGCTAAAAATCAGTACTAGATTGATCTGATACTTTGCATATAAATGTAAAAAGGCTCAAATCTATCCAAAACTTGGTGTTGTATGGCAAATTGGCAATCAAGGAGTGACAATATAGGCAGCAAGTTCCTAGCTGCTGGCTAAGATTGACAGAAAGGGCACAGCACAAAAATAATGTAATCATAACAGAAAGCAATCAAACCAATATGAAGTGGGCAAGTCTAAACAAAGTTATTTAACTGGCCACATTCATACATGATTACAAAGAAGAGAATTGGGAATTTTGCTGTAGGAAAAAGCTGTAACGTATGTAAGTGGGTGTTAGCTTAAAGTTAAGCTACAGATCGTAACAAGCCCCATCCAAAATCTGTGATGTCTGAATTTCCTATGGAAAAAAAACAGAACATATGCATGGATGTTAGCTTAAAAGGTTATTTTAGAAAATATAAACCGCAACCAAAAATCTGTGATGGTTCTGATATGTGTGGGGGAGTATGATGGATAAACATTACTCGTAGCTAGACAACATGTACATGTGATTTTACTTGGGCCAACACATCGTTCAAGCCACAATCGAAGCATAACCAACTCAAGTTGGATGTGGAGTATAATTAACTCAACTGGAACAGATCCGTGAGCAATTGCAACTATCACAGTGAGCAAATGAGTAAACAGACGCTTACATCGCGCAATTTCCCCTCGATGAATCACAAGCTAGTCGTCAGATGCGTCCCCGACCACCCCGCTGGCCGGAGTCGCCATCAACCGTGACGGCACCGTACGCCCGCGAGACTAGCTTGTCGCTGCCACCGGACTGCGAGATGTCGAGATGTAGGGTTCTGTGTTTGTGCGGCGCCCCGGCGCAGGTGCGGCCGCGAGTGGGCAGTCGGGGAACGCTCTGCTAGGGTTAGGAGGTCCTCTAGCATATTACGATCGACAGCAGAGGGACGTACCTACCCCCGATGACGCACAAATAAACACGGAAGCCATCCAATTCTTGCGTTGGCCCATAGTAGAATCGATGCGGCTCATATTCAGGAAGCGTAAAACAGAAGTGGGAAAGGATACGGAGTGCTCCAGGCACTCGCCGCCGCCGCGCCCGTGATGGCCGTCGGCCTGCTGTTGCGGCTCGCGACCTCCCCCGGCGCTGGAGTAGGCAAGCAGGTGCCCGTGCAAGTTCTCTCCTCCATCGCCCTCATCCTCCGCAAAGGAACCTAGTGCTCCAGGCACTCGCCGCCGCTACACTACCCGTGAAGATGGCCGCCGGCCGGCGGCTGCTGCTGCTGCTCGCGGCCTCCCTCGGCACTAGAGCATGCAAGCAGGTCTATCTTTGCGTCAGCGACGGCGGCTTCATGGTTCATGCTTCGACGGGCCACGGGAGGATGAGAGCTGCTGATTGTTGCTGCAAAGCCTACGGCCCCTATAGGACGATGGCCACTGGCCTGGACGGCTGGACCTTAGCAGCCTGGGAACAGCAGCCTGGTAACGGGCATGTTCAATGATACCACAAGTTCAGGTTCCCGTACCGGGACCGGGAACAGGACCGAGAACATAGCTACTTTTTTTTTTAAACGAGAACATAGCTGCCGAGGGGATTGGACATTATTGGAAAAAGTTCACATTACCTCCTCAACTTTTGTAAAAATCTATTTTTTCTTCCTGAACTCTAAAACCGGATAAACCACCTCTCTGAATTTTTAAAACCGTTCGTTTTACCTTCCTGGCCGGTTATAAACGGTTTTCAAAGACAGTTTTGTTTTTTTTCCTTTTTATTTATTTCGGTTGAATCTTTGAAAAATCATAAAAAATCATGAAAAAATCATAAAATGGAAAAACCAATTTTGTTGGACTCCACATGAGTATATCTATACAGTAAACATATAATATGATATGCTTTACTACAATTTTTTTGTCGTAGCTTTAGATCTATGTTTTCTGTAATTAATTCATAACTGCAGTTTCTATAGTCTAATTGTGGTGAATTTTTTATGGTGGGCAAATTTTTATATGGTTGAACTGTAGTAAAATTTCATAGTCATTGGATCAAACATACAGTAGCAGATAGACTCTCCTCAAAATTATGATACGCCTCATAAGCCGCATGATCTGATTAATAAACATGATACACCACAACTGAGTGCTAGAGCAATATGCGCCACAAAAGAAAGAACCAGCAAATTCAAATCAACTACTCACGTTCTAGCATCCATTTTATGGCACGGTTCAAGGCTCTCTTGTTACCACTAGGGACATAACTCCGCCTTGAAACCAGTGATGACTCAAGTTTGTTCCTTCTGTTTATGGCTCTCTGCTCCCTACTCACACTTCTTGTGCAGTCAATCCCCACCCCCCTGTTCCTCGTGGTCTTTCCAGTCCTGAAGCAGAAAATAAATGCAAATGCTTAGTAGAGTAACTAAGACCCTTTTGTAAGCTTATAACCCCCTCCCAACACACACACAACACCAAAAAAAAATCGAAATCAAAACAATGAAGCACCTTGTCAACCTTAAAATATTAGGTTCATTGATAATACTATCAACAATTACACTATTACCAAGCATATGCTCAAAATCGGTACTAGATTGACCTCATTCTTTGCATATAAATGCAAAAAGGCTCCAATCTATCCAAAACTTGGTGTTGTATGGAAAATTGGCAATCAAGAAGTGACAACATAGGCAGCAAGTTCCTAGCAGCTGGCTAAGATTGACAGATAGGGCGCAGCACAAAAAAAAATATAAACATAACACAAAGCAATCAAACCAATATGAAGTGGGCAAGTCTAAACAAAGTTATTTAACTGGCCACATTCATACACGGTTAGAAAGAAGAGAATTCGGAATTTTGCTGTAGGAAAAAGCTGTAACGTATGTAGGTGGATGTTAGCTTGTATATGATGGATAAACATTACTCGTAGACAACATGTACATCATGTGATTTTTACTTGGGCCAACACATCGTTCAAGCAACAATCCAAGCATAAGCAACTCAAGTTGGATGAACAGATCCGTACGTGAGCAATTGCAACTATAACAGTGAGCGTCCCTGACCACCCCGATGAATCACTAGTCGCGAGACGTACACGTCCCCGACCACCCCGCGCGCAGGCCGGCTAGAGTCGCCGTCAACCGTGACGCACACGTACGCCCGCGAGACTTGTCGCTGTCACCGGAATGCGAGATGTCGATCCAGATGTAGGGTTTGTGCTTGTGCGGCGCCCAGGCCGGCGCAACAAGTGTGGCCACGAGTGGGCTTCCCTTCCCAGTCGGGGCCGGGGGAGCAGCGACTGCTCTACGCTCTGCTAGGGTTAGGAGGAGGTCCTGGAACCAGATGTAGCCCGGAATAGGTCGGCACTGTCTTGCCCGTATTGGCAAGGGCCCAACCGCCCGACACCAAAACTGCCGCTGCCTGCCGTGGGCGGCCAGTGCACGGAGATGTTTCCTCGCGCGAGGCAAAGGAGGGGGCCGGTGCCGGCGGTGGCGTGGGATCGGACGGTTGGCGTGTGCGGATCAGGGCAGTCATGGTCAGCCCTAATATAATAAGGATAAGTGTTATGTTCTTTATTTTGCACTGCTTTCTTTATTTACGTACGAGTTAGAATAGCTCGCGTCTAGACAAATATGGAGTATGAATTCGAATCTAAATAGATTCCTTAGATCTGAGTACTATAAATCTATATATATATATATATTTTATATTTATATAGGCAAAATTTCCCCCAAGATTTTTTTCCACCAAGATTTTTCCACTCCGGTATGCTTGTATATATTTTTTCCAATTCCAGTCCGGGTTGTCCTCTAGAGTTCGTGTCTGAATCCAATTCCAAACGCAGAGGAAAGCAACTAATAAACATCCAAAATTAGATGCAAACTTGAAGATATATATATTAAATATAAGACAGAAAAAAAAACAGATACGAAGAAAGAAGACATGATGGACACGAAGAAATAAGAACTATAAAAAGATCTAGCAAACACAGCAAAAACGCCGCGGGGTTGTATTGTATAGGAGGCGGCTCCTCAATGGCTCGATGGCAACACTAGCGCCTCTCACGACATGCGGGAGCCCCGCAAATGAGCTGAGCATTGGTGCAGCCAGCCTGCCCCGGACGTCTCCAAGACTTCGCGCCCGATGTTGCTCGCGGATCTAACGAGAAGCGCGCCGCATAGGGAGATCTTGATGCGGAGCTTTCGCGGGAGGCCGACGATGCCGCGACCGGGGCAGGGAAGCGCGCTCGCTGGGCGCGGGCGTAAGCTTGGAGCAGGAGGTGGAGGTGGAGGATGGAGGGCGCAACGACGCAGGAACAAGAGGAGGTGTGTAATCGGAACAGGCACACCTCTACTGCTAGAGGCTCTCCGCCACGTTCGGAGACCCTTCAACGACGTCGATGCCTGGGGACTCGGCGGTGACCACGATGTTCGGCGCCCCTTCCACGGTCTCCGTGTAGGTGAGCTCCGGGCTCTGGAGTCTGGATCAGATATTGGATGGATAGAGAAGGGTTGAGTTTTGAGTGTTCTGGAAGATGGAACGAGTGACGAAGTGAGTGTCTCACCCGGCAGCTCCTTTTCCTATCGATGCCATTGATGCTAGGATTTGTTGACCTTAAGCAACGAAACACAATGGAGAATCCAACTCCCTACTCTTATCGATTGTTGTAGAAGCAATGGAGAGTGTTAGACTAATGTAATTATAGAAGGTTCCCCTTGATTGTAGCGCCTGTGTGGTTAGGCTTGCATGCCACCCCCGGCCGTATATGTACTCTTGTACACAATATGGAATACAATCACTAATTCCAATCCTCTCACATGGTATCACGCGGTTCCGTTCCGCAACCAATTCCGCTGTCGATCCGATCGCCGCTCCGCTGCTGACTCCGTCGCCGGACGTGCTGCTGATCCGATCGTCCACCTCTCACCTGCCGCTGACTAGATCGCCCGTCCCGTTGCTGACCTTGTCACCGGGTGTGGTCGTCGGTCTGCTCGCCAGTTCCTCCCGATCCGATCGCCCGCCTCGTGTTGTCTCATCGCCGAGCGCGGACGCTGGTCCGATCCACCCGCAACTGCTCGCCCATCCCCGTTGTGACTCCGTCACCGGGCGTGGTCGCGTCGCGTGGCCGCCGGCCCGTCTCTGATGGCTGATGATGATGACGCCGCCGCAACTGCTGCCAAGGAGGCCGAAGCCCGTCGTCTCGCAGCCGAGGCCGACGCGGCCCGTCGGGCTGAGGAGGCTCGACTTCGCGCCGCTGCCCTCGATGAGTACGAGCGTGCCCATGAGGCCCTCTGGGCACAAGCTACTGCCGTCGTCAACGTGAAGGCCCTCATCCCTGTCGTCCTCGATCAAGCGACGAACACCTACACCAAGTGGCGCGGCATGTTCCTCACCGTCCTCGGCAAATATGCCCTAACTCGTCACGTCCTTGAGGACGAAGCCTTCCCGTCGCGCCCGGCATGGGTTCAAGCCGACTGTTGTGTCCTGATGTGGATCTACGGCACTGTCTCCAGCGACCTGCAGCAATCCCTGATGATGCGGCAGCGTCCCGCTCGCGGGGCGTGGTGCTATCTTGAGGACGAGTTCCTCGGCCAGAAGGAGTCTCGGGCGCTCCTGCTCGAGATGAAATTCCGCAACTTCCGACAGGAGTCCCTGAGCATCACCGACTACTGCCGCCAGCTCGAGTCCATTGCGGCTTCCCTTGCCGAGTTCGGCAACGCCATCGGGGAACGGCAGATGGTGCTCACGCTCCTCCGCGGCCTCGGCGGCAAGTTCCGCCACATGGTGTCCATCCTCAAGATGCACAGGCCGTTCCCAACGTTCGCGGAGGCCCGGACACATCTCCTGTTGGAGGAGATGGAAATCGACGCCCGTCCTCCGTCCCCGCCGTCCGCCCTCGTCGCTGCGACACCGCGGCCTACGGCCCTTGGCGCTCCAGCACCTCCACGCCCGGGACCACCTCCTTCAGCACGCCACCCAGCGCCCACCAGCGGCCAACGTACTGGTCGTCGTCGTGGCCGCGGCGGATGCGGAGCCCAACAGGGCCAATCGGCTCCTCCTGGTGGCGCTCTTCCAGGCGGACAAGGTGCTGCACTCCCTGGCATGCATCCATCCTTTGCGTACCCATGGGCAGGTACTGTACGGATGTGGCCATATGACCAGTCCGCCCGCACGCCACCACCTCCGCCTGCGTTCAGCGCCGTTCCACAGTACAGCAGCTTCGGCGACGCCCCCAGCACCTATGGTGGCACCTACGGCGCCCCACCTCCTCCGTACGGCGCGTTCTACGGGGGACCTGCACCACCAGTGCTTCAGGCGCCCGCACCAGCGTACCAGGCAGCGCCCTGGAACCCTACTCACGGCGGGTCTGGCATCAGGACGCCCTGACGCACTCCTTCAACACCATGACGCTGACCCCGCCGGCCGCTACTTCCGAGTGGTATGCCGATTCCGGTGCAGGATCACATATGACCTCGGACGCTGGTAAACTCTCCACTGTTTCCCCGCCCTCTTCATTCACTCCTTCATCTATCGTTGTGGGAAACGGTGCCTTGCTTCCTATCACAGCCACTGGATCACACACTTTTTCTTTACCACAGCGTAATCTTGTTCTCAATAATGTGCTGGTGTCTCCCAACATTATTAAGAATTTAATTTCCATTCGTCGTTTTACCACCGACAATAACTGCTCCATTGAGTTTGATCCTTTTGGCCTTTCTGTGAAGGATTTGCAAACCAGGAACGTGATCGCCAGGTGCAATAGCTCCGGTGACCTCTACCCGTTCTATGCACCCTCCACCAACACCTCTGCGTTCCTCGCTGCACCCACCTCCCTTTGGCATCGTCGTCTCGGTCACCTTGGGTGTGAAGCTTTGTCCAAACTTATTAGCTCCAGTGTCATTTCCTGTAATAAAGATGATATCGACCACATATGTCATGCGTGCCAACTTGGTCGCCATGCACGTCTACCATTTGGATTATCTAGCTCTCGAGCTCATCATAACTTTGATTTAATACACTGTGATCTTTGGACATCTCTCATTGTTAGCGTGTCTGGCTACAAGTATTACCTTGTCATTCTTGATGATTGTTCCCACTATATTTGGACATTTCCTCTCCGCCTCAAATCCGAGACTTTCTCCACCCTTTCAAATTTTTTCGCTTCTGTTCGCACGCAATTTGGCATCACCATCAAGAGTGTCCAGTGTGATAACGGCCGAGAATTCGACAACTCTCAGGCCCACACGTTCTTCCTCTCTCATGGTGTTGCCCTTCGCATGTCGTGTCCATATACCTCTCAACAAAATGGGAAAGCCGAACGTTCTATTCGCACCATTAACAACATTCTGCGTTCCCTTTTGTTTCAGGCGAGTCTTCCTCCGGTTTATTGGGTTGAGGCTCTTCACACTGCGACATATCTTGTGAACCGCCTACCCACTAAAACCCTCGCCTTCTCGACACCATACGCTGCCCTTCATTCCTCTCAGCCCTCTTACGCCCACCTCCGTGTTTTTGGGTGTGCTTGCTATCCCAATATGTCCTCCACAGCACCCCACAAACTCGCCCCTCGCTCTTCTTTGTGCGTCTTCCTTGCCTACTCCTCGGAACACAAGGGATATCGGTGTCTCGAGCTTCAGTCGAATCGCATCATCATCTCTCGACATGTTGTTTTTGATGAATCTTTTTTTCCTTTCTCCGACATGTCGACCACACCCATGGCACCGGCTGCCCTTGATTTCTTAATTGATGATCATGACCTTACTGCTCCGCCACAGCTTGGAGCTCGTCTTGTCCGTGCAGGTACTCCGCCGATCGTCTCGGTTACCCCGGCGTCGCCAAGTGTGCCTGGCACTGTGCCCGTGCATGGGCCTATTGCCACACCCCGGCATGTGCCACACAGCACCGAGCCGCAGTTGCTAGTCCCGCACAGTGCTACTGCTACTTCTGCGCCTCCGTCACCTGGGTCGTGGTCGCACGGCCCCCGTCACCAGGCACTGCTGCCCCTGTGCCCCGTGCGCAGACTGCTGCCAGTAGCGCCTCCGTCCCCACGGAGCTCGTCCGTACTGCCGGTTCTGCTGCCCCTGTTGCTCGCGCACAGGCTGTTGCCAGCGGCACCGGCCGTACCGCTGCTACTCACCCGGTTTCTATTGTCCCGGTCACTAATGCGCATTCTATGCGCACGCGTGGCAAAGCCGGCATCGCGCACCCCGTGGACCGTCTCAACCTCCACGCCGTGCCCATGTCGCCCCTGCCGCGCTCTGTCCGTGATGCTTTGTCAGACCCCAATTGGCGTGCTGCTATGCAAACTGAGTTTGATGCACTTCTTGCCAATGATACCTGGAGTCTTGTTCCTCGGCCCCCTGGCGTTAATCTGGTGACTGGCAAGTGGATTTATCGTCACAAACTACTCGCAGATGGCTCACTTGATCGGTATAAAGCTCGCTGGGTTTGCGGGGTTTTACACAGCGACCAGGTGTTGATTATGATGAGACTTTCAGTCCAGTGGTCAAGCCCGCGACAGTTAGGGTGGTCCTATCCTTGGCTCTCGCTCAGCACTGGCTCATACACCAGCTGGATGTCAAGAATGCATTTTTACATGGCACTCTGACGGAGACGGTATACTGTGTACAGCCCACTGGTTTTGTTGACCCGTCACATCCAGATTTTGTCTGTCGGCTCAATAAGTCTCTTTATGGTCTAAAGCAAGCTCCTCGCGCCTGGCACACCAGGTTCGCCACTCATCTTGTGTCTCTCGGTTTTGTTGAGGCCAATTCCTACACTTCACTCTTCACATACCACCGGGGATCCGACACCGCCTATCTGCTGTTGTATGCGGATGATATCGTTCTCACTGCCTCGTCAGCTGGATTTCTCCACCATATTATTGCAGCCCTTCAGCGTGAGTTTGCGATGACAGACATGGGTCAACTTCATCACTTTCTGGGCATTTCAGTCTCACATTGCACCGATGGTCTGTTTCTCTCTCAGCGACAGTACACTCTTGACATTTTGGAGCATGCAGGAATGGGCGCGTGCAAACCTTGTAGCACCCCTGTTCACTTGCACTCCAAATTGTCTGCAGATGGTCCTCCTGTTGCCGACTCCACTCAGTACCGCAGCTTGGCCGGTGCACTGCAGTATCTGACGTTCACCCGCCCAGACATTGCCTATGCCGTTCAGCAGATTTGTTTATATATGCATGATCCACGCGAGCCACACCTTGCTGCCCTCAAGCGGATTCTTCGCTACCTACAGGGCACTCTTTCTCTTGGCTTGACTCTACGCCGTTCTTCGCCTACTGAGCTGGTTGTTTACACTGATGCCGACTGGGCTGGCTGTCCCGACACTCGTCGCTCCACATCTGGGTATGCAGTGTTCCTCGGGGACAATTTGGTGTCCTGGTCATCCAAACGTCAGCATACAGTGTCCCGGTCTAGTGCAGAGGCCGAATACCGAGCTGTTGCCAATGGTGTCGCTGAAGCCACCTGGCTGCGCCAGTTGCTCATGGAGCTTCGCCACCCGCCTCGCCGTGCCACTTTGGTTTATTGTGATAACATTAGTGCTGTTTACCTCTCCAGCAACCCCGTACAGCATCAGCGGACAAAGCATATTGAGATTGATCTCCATTTTGTTCGTGAGCGGGTCGCCCTCGGTCACGTTCGGGTATTCCATGTTCCTACGACATCTCAGTACGCCGACGTTTTCACCAAGGGCCTTCCGACCACTGTCTTCCAGGAGTTTCGATCCAGCCGGCCGTATATGTACTCTTGTACACAATATGGAATACAATCACTAATTCCAATCCTCTCACAGAGAGAGCAGAGCGACCGAGGGAGCTCGGCTCGGATTTATGCTGCAGAACTTTGTCGGCCATGGAAAGGAGGGAGATGAGCAGTGAGGGAGGATAAGGATCACCGAATTTTTTAAGCTGTGTGCACTGTAGCCGCTGGAGTCTTTCTCCGGTTGGCAAAGCTTCAGTTAGTTTTCCTTTCTTTTCTATTTTCCCTTTCTTTTCTATATAATCCATATTTTAGTTTTATAAATATAACTGATGAGTAGTTTCATGATTATCCTGTTTCAATACTTTGATTACTAGCACAATACAAAATATGTCATAGAACAACTTAACTGCTTGAACAATGATTATATAGTACTAAACATTTCTAATTACCCTGGCAATGACAGATCTACCAAACTGAATAATGAATTTTTCTACTTGAACAAGCTACTATTTATTATTACATATATAACCAAATATTAAAGTCAAAAGTGTGTTCTCCAACTATTGTATTTTACTTTCCATAGCGTGCTCTTGTGCACTTGAAAAGATACTTCAGACCACCATTTGTATGCTGGCGGCACGCCAAGTCGTGAAGCGGCAACTGGTCCCCGAGATGGATGGCGGGTCAGACACCACCACAATCCTGGCAAACCGACGCTGTGTTGTGGCCATTGGGGATATTTGGTTCTACACTTCTATTGAAGGTAGAGGCAGGCTACTGCGCTGCTGGTACAATGTTTTACTGAGGTGGCTTTAGCCACAGTCATAGACATAACCTACAACTTTAGTGGGACGATGAGGCGATTGTGCTAGCAACTACAGGAGGAAACAAACAGTGAGGTAGCATGACGAGGCAAGATAAGCGGGACAACAAGGCATTGACTAGTATGCAGCAAGGTAATAGGTGGAATGGCTATATGGAGCTGCAAGGATGGCAAGGATACGGTGAGATAGGACAACAAGGCACGCGGGACAACGAGGCTGAGGAGGTGGGAGCGAGGGTGCCACTGGGGCAGGAGGCGAAGGAGGTAGTGGTGGAGTGGTTGGGTATATGGACAAGAAGATAAGATTGTATGTACGGACCGTACATTTTACATCCAACTGTTAAAAAATCTAATATATTTTTTTTCTAAAAAAAACTATTGATAAATAAATTTCAAATCCCTATAAATTTTATGAAAAGGTAAAACATAAACAAATAGATTACTTTCTCATCCTTATTTATCATTAATGTTTAATTGTTATTATATTTCCCCTCAAAAAAAATTGTTATTATATTATATCTAATCTATACCTTTAATTTATATATATATATATATATATATATATATATAATAATTAATAATAAAGAGGCAAAAATTCTGCCAAGATTTTTCTTCCACCTCTTTTTCTTCCACTCCAGTATGATTGTATATATTTTTCCTATTCCAGTCTGGGTTCTATTCATATTATTTTTTTCCTAGCGAGGAGTTCTAACCTGTTTTTATTTCCAAAATATCTATACATCTATCTATGTCAGGTATGTACGTAGTTACGTTATCACCCTGAAATAAAAAAACAAAAAAACAAATAAATGGGATAGAAAACTCACGAACATACACCATCCAAAAGAGACGGGTGGCACCTTCCTACTGCCAACGTACGGGAAAAGGAAAAAAACGAAGCAGGATAAGAAAAGGAAACGAGATAAAAAAGGACTCCGGACCGATCACAACCAGGCTCGGCTCCGTAATCCTTTTTGCATGTTTTATTTTTTGGTTTCTGTTTTTTCGCTTGTTTTTCTATTTCCAAATAGTTTTTTTTCTCTATTTTTTATTGGTGTTTTTCTCATAAAATAAATAATAAATATAGTATTATAGGTTTTTGAACCTTGGTATCTCTTCACGAAACAAAGATTTTTACCAAGATATATAGTTCTAATTAGTAACAAAACTTATTCTTACTAAAATCTAGATCATTCGATGGACTAACTAATCAAATCATAAACTAAAATCTTACTTAGTTTGTTGCAACCGATCTAAATAAATATATGTCTACAATCCCAACAAGAGCTAAATACAAAAAATCGAGAGAGATCTCCCATCGTAATCATCGATAGATAGACCAATTCTTGACACGTCGAAAACTACTCATTGCTGACTTTAATAAATATTAAAATTGTATATTTTTATAGGTTGTCATGAAACTCAATGTTTAATGTTAGCATTACATGCGTAATATGAAATTAAAATTATGATATATTTACATCTAAATATTTTTATGCTTTGCAACAGGAAAAACAATATAGAAATATTGTATTTTAATTCGATACATGCTTAATAAGACACTGTCATATTATTGCAACTAGAACTCTATTAACTTAGTACTAAGGGTGTCTTGTTACCATGAAATAAATTATAAAAAATTGTAGAAAGGATAAAACATAAATAAATATATATTATTTATGTCTTTGTTCTACCTATTTTTACTCTCGTTGCAACGCACGGACACTTTTGCTAGTCTATACCTAATATTTAAAAGGGAAAATTTCTGTGGCTTTTTTTTTTCCGCTCGCCCCTTCTCTGTCTGCCTCCTGGTCGACCTCGTGCCTCACGTGCTTGCGGCGGCAGCGCGGGCGCGGACGCGGAGCGACCACGGTGGCGACACGGAGAAGACACGGTGTCTTCATGCGTGCGTGTGCCCAGCCTGTTGGCCTGGGCCAATTGCGCTTGCTGCTGAGCTGGGCTTGGCCCAATGGTGATGGGGAAGTGCGTACACAATAGTGCTTACGGATTTTCTATTTTTCCTATTTTCTATTTTCTGTAAATAAACATTAATGCATGTATATGTATACGTGTATATGATGTATATGTAACTATGCATGTATGACGATGTATGCCTACTGTAATACGGATGACTAGATAATTAGGAGGCTAAATTATATATCTATCCCTAATATATATTTCTAATAATAAAGAGGTAAAATTTCTGCCACTTTTTTTCGTCCAACCCTCTCCAATGACTGGCTCAATCCGTGTACGAACTCACAGTTGCCAACCACCGGAAAAAAAACACCGAATTTGAATAGGAAACAAATACTCGGCCTTAACACATAGAACAACTAAAGGTGTTGTGGTGGAGTGGGTTATCACGTCCGTATCACACAGGGAAGGTCTCCGGTGCGTTCAACGTTTTAGTGATTTTTGGATGAACAAAAAAATCTAATGCGATGGGCAGGGGTCAAACCCAGGTCATTGGGATTGGAATAGGAGTCCATCACCACCATGATACACATTTGTTTTCGTTATAAACAGAGAGCTCTTGTCCTCTAAATGGTCTAATAGCTCACAGGGAAAAGACATGGACAAAAAGAAAAAAAAAGAAAAGGAAACGATATAGAAGAAAAAACGAAAAATAACCAGAAAACAACGTGAAGAAAACAAATGCAAAATTAAACAAACACAAAAATGAAAGGAAATGAGAAAAATAGGAAACAGAGACAAATTGTAAAAAAAAGGAAAAAGAAAAAAATAAAACTAGAATAGATACCGTACAAAATAGGAAACGGAAAATTAGAGAAAAAAAGGGAAACCAGGATTTAAGGTTAGATTAAGCCTAATTAAAAATTCAATAAAATAGGGTAGTTTATTATTATCGGTACCAGAATTATGCAATAAATCATGCTTCCCGTTGCAACGCATGGGCATTTTCCCTAGTCTATATCTATATATTATATTTTATATTATATATATTTTTTATTATATATTATATATATATTATATTATATTATTTATTATTATATATTTATATTTTTTTTATATATTTTATATATTATATATATTATTATATATATATATAAAGAGGCAAAATTTCCGCCGTAGTTTTTCTTTCGCCTCACTTTTTTTCCGCCTACCCCTCCTGTATTTTTTCCACAGCCGTAGTCGTATAGGATTCCTTAACTAGATCGGCTACCTGCATGCCCACATGCAAATAATTGGTGCAATACCACCTCAAAGAAAATTCGGATCGGTCTAAAAACAATACCCCTTCAGCTATAAATAAAAGTGCCGCCCCCTCCCATATTTTTTCCGCAGCCATAGTCGTATAGGATTTCTATAAACTGGATCGGCTACCTGCATGCCCACATGCAAATAATTGGTGCAATACTAGATCCACCTAAAAAAAATCGGATCGATCCAGAAAACAATACCCCTTCGGCAATAAATAAAAGTGCCGCCTCACGCCAAATCAAACGCCTCACTTCAGCTCTCTGGTAATTCTACGCCAGCTCTATCTCTTTCTCTATTAAAAAAACATTGTTGGAACACCAACAAAAAATCGCATTGAATATGTATATAATTTTGATTTGATTATATTATTATCTGTTTTCGTGGGAAAAAGAAAAAATCACATTAAAAAAACATTGTTTTCGTGAGTCATCAGATACGTCTCTCAAAATCTTCGTCCAATTAGCCTCCTCGTTTAGTCGTGTACTCGTGTTTCCAATTAGCCCTAACTAATACTTGTGTCTCCCAAAATCTTCATCCAAGTTTGCACTCTGATCAGTAACTAATAAATAGGAGCTACGAACAGAATGCATCGATTCTTGCAGATTTTTCTGTATCATTAGATTATCGAAATGGTAAACATTATTTTATTCTCTTGTAGATTTGTTAAAATACGAAGAGGAGTTGTGATATTGCCTCTCATTGACCTCTCAATAAAACTTGTAGATTTCTTAGAATCGGGTGAAGAAGAGATAATCAACACTTTGATGGCTATTAGGAGGCCGGGAAGTAGTATCATATTTTTCATCAACTATTTTCGGTATGTAGTTTTTGAATTCTACATTAAGCAAGCTAGGCTCGTCTATTTTCATACCTTCGTGTACCCTCTTTATCTTAATCTTAATGTGTTTCATAATCTGTATACTTATTGATATGTTATATTTATAGTGATTAAAAAATTAAACGATGGACCACCCTAGCAACAAATCTTAGCTACGCACTGTTTCCTTGTTGAATTCTGAAAACAAGGATCTATTTCTAGCAGCTTTTTTTTTCCAGCCCTCACGTTTTCCACCATTAACCAATTATTTTATTATCTAATCTCCCATGAAGAAGATATTGTGTCAAAAGAAACGCAAAGATGACAGGTGAGCCAACTCAAGGTAAATAGGCCCCACATTTAACTGTGATTTAAACGGTGTAAAAAAAGGCAATATATCATACCAAGTCTCCACCTACCGAAACAAACAGTAAACTCTGTCATCTTAACCAAACATATACTCGCTCCATTATCTCTATTTTAGGATAAGGTCTCTTTATATACTTGCTCCTTCCTTTAACTTATATCTATTTTAAATGTGATGGATGTACTGGAACTGCACAAGGAAGAAAAGAAAGTAGTAAATAAGGGAACAGAAATTAATCTCAACTGAGCAACAGAGGTCGGTGGACTTCAGGATGTTGTTATATTCGATCTTATGCTATGATATTTTAGGACAGCTAAATTATTATTTTGAAGAAAAAAATTGTGCATGATGTTAGTAAGTTTTGTACAATATTGAATTATTTTTCTTTGATTGCAATGCACATGCAAAAATATTCCTGATTTTAGAGCCTACGTACTATGTATTGTTTGCACTTTGTAGTAGAAAAAACAGCTAACAAAAGATATATTGTGTAACAACACTGGCTTTCGTGGATGACATTACCTTTTGTGGATGAATGACCTCTATTCCACACAGCGCGACCGTGTACAAGGAGAGGCAGATTTGTTGTACGACTACGAAAGACGACGAACATTGGGCTGCCATCAATGAAGCGGCTAGCGCAAGCAATGGAGACCCACCCGTACATGACTACGGTGAAGATGAATGACTGAATAATGTGTTCGTAGGTGCATTCAGGGTGTCAATATCGAGGGCATCGATACATATTGTTGTCGATGGATACAAAGATAAAAGAACTGTGAGGAAGAGGTTAATAACTTTTAAGAGTGAAAATAACTACACGTGGCAACACATGGACATTTTTGCTAGTAATAATAAAAAGACAAAATTTCTTTCGTCCAGCCCAAACATCTACTTGGTTTGGCCTTAACTTGCGCGGACTCATGTTGGGCCTAATTCTATTCGGAGTCATATTCAACCCATACTTTCCTTCTTTCAATTCCAACCGCAGGCAGCGCCGCTGTCCCCAGACACCGCGCGTGGTTTCATCCGGCCTCTCTGCCCCCGAGAGAGAGTCGGCCCGACTGCGCTTGCCCACTCCCCATCACATACACCTGCCTCTCCGTCCGTGCAACGAGCAATAACTTGCAAAGCAACAAAGAGGAGGAGAGAAAGGATTCAATCAAGATAAAAAAAAAAGAACTCTAAAAAGCTACGGCAAAACAAGAACTCAAGTCCAGGAGATCATAAATAGGCACGGGCGTTGCCCTCCGGGCTAACCAGATGCGGCCGCCACCGCAAACAAAAAGCGCGGCGCCACCCACCGGCAAGGCGAGCCGAGAGCGCAGAGGCACTCTGCGAGGCCGCGTCTATCTGGATGGATCCCAAGCGGAGCTCAACCGTGGCCATGCCAGCGCCTCAAGGCCAGCACTCTGCCGCGCTGGGACATCGCGCTGGTGGAGCCGCCATACACCGAGGACCCGACGAACCCGCGCCGGAGAAGTCGAGTGCACCTAGGGACCGGCCGTGCACGTGCCCTGGAGCCAAGGGACGAGCGCTCGCACGCCGGGACGCCACCACACCCCCCGCCGAGGCCGCTCATGCCCCCTAACCGAGCCGGGCCGCCGACAGAGACGCCGTCGTGAGAGGAGAGAGAGCTCACGACGGAGAGATGAGAGAGACAGAGGGCGTGTGAGACTGAGATAATGGAGCTCAGAGCTGCCGGACTTAACAGATTGAAGAGAGGACTTGAGGATTGCCTTAACTGGATTGTATTTTATTTTTTGTCCTGCTAGCGCTCGGTCCGGGCACTAGCGTCCGGACGCCGTGCCGAGCAGCCCCAGCCCGCCCCCATGGAAAAGAAGAAAGCCTTTGCCCGCACTGAAAATGTGACCCCGCCCCGCCCCTGCACGGAGAAGAAACGCGACCCCCGCCTTGCCCCGCACGGAGAAGAAAGGCGCCCCCCACGCGCATGAGATCCCCCACCCCCAACCTCGCCGACCCCTAACACCTCTGCCCACCACTAGCTGCCCCCCATAGCTCCCGCCCATGAGCTGCAAAAACTGAAAAAAGCTATTGCAACATCGAAAGAACTTCTAATGCAACAAAAGAAAAAAAAACTACTGCAACAAACGAAAAAAGTTATTGCAACATCGAAAAACATCTAATGCAACAAACAAAAATATGAACTGCAACATAAAAAAAATGTCTACTGCAATATTCAAAAACATCCACTGCAACATCGGGGAGAATCTGCTGCAACAACGAGAAAAAGCCATTGCAACATCTACTAATGCAATATTTCAGAAAAATGCCTATTGCAAACAAAATCCACTACGACATCAGGGAAAACTGCTGCAATAGATGAGAAAAGTTATTGCAACATCTCAAGAACTACTCCTGCAACATCAGAAAACATCTGTTGCACCAACAAAAAAAAGTATCATTGCAACATTACAAATCATCTCTTGCAACATTGAAAAAGAATCATTGCAATAACGACGAGATCTAACCCCCCCCCCCTCCGAGGGCTCGCCGGAACCCTAGCCACCACCAAACCATTACATCTAGAGGGGGGGAGGAGGAGGAGGAGGAGGTAGAGGAGAAGGGGAGGAGGGCTTAGATCCAAATTCAGAGGAAGAGGGAGGGGGGCCTCAGATCCAGATCCCTCCCCACCTACCTCGTCGGAGCCGCGCCGTCGTCCTCGTCTCCAGATACATGGAGGTTGCGGCGCGCGAGGAAGAGAGCAGGGAGGGAGGGAGGCGTGCGGGCTCACCGGAAGCCGCCGCCTTCACCCCCCACTCTGGTGGCATTGAGGGCGCAGAGGGTCGCAGCGGGGCGAGGGAGCCGGAGAGAGGAAGGGAGGGAGGGGCGGCTCGCCGTGGCGCGGCGTGGAGGACGTGCAGGCGAGGGAGGCGCACGGGGACGGCGCGCGGGAGCAGCGCCGTGCGAGCGTATGGCGCGGGCAGCAAAGGAACGGCAGGGAGCGCGAGGTGAGAGGAGAAAGAGGAAAGTGGAGTGGTGAACGGTAGATAAGCGTCCGATGCGGTCGGACGACCTACAGGTATCATTACCGTTTTATTTTCGGGTTCCTGTCTTCTGGAATGATGCTATCACTGCCCGCACGCAGACGAAGGCATTTGGGCCACCGTTCGATTGGAGATCCCATGCATATGGCCGATCAATACGGATCCAAACTAACCTGGAGAAAAGATAAGTTGTATTTAATCAAGCTTTAAAAAGATTAATGACTAAAATAAATGTTCCATTATAATAACTGTTGCCGGGAGACAAGTTTAACTTAAATTAATTCCATTTAACCAATATAGTAGTTATTATAAGATTCGTCATAGCAAAATATTGTTCATCCAAAAAAACTTATAACACTTTTAATTGTTATAAAAAAACTATATAACACAAAAATATACATATAGAATCGTACAATCTGGCATCCACTGATAGCAACACACAGACAAATTTATTATATCTAATATTTAATGGAAAAAGGTTTCATGGTCTAAAATAGCTCATAGTAGTTCGGTTAAATCCAATTTCTCAATCTCTCCTATGCATTACGAGTTATTAGATTAATAATAAATTAAAATATAGAGTTTTTCCATGGTCCACCATTCTGTCGTATATCTCAGGTCCATACGAGTTACGATAGGGTGTTCACGCATGTGCCAAGTACGATCTTGGAACGAATTAAAACACATAAACTCTAAGTCTCCTGTACTCATTCGAGTTAGACCAGCATACACCATGTATAAAAAAAGAGCAGCATACACCAAGCATGACATAAGTCATCAAGGTGACAATACATAATAAGTTATACGTCCTGTTGCAACGCACATGCATATTTGCTAGTCTAAAGACCAAAATACCAGCCTTAACCGTCCGACTCCGACTCACGAGTCACGAGAGTCTCGTTCCCGCCCCTTCTCACCACCATGTATTTAACCCTTCTTTCCTGATACATCTTAGTCTGCCCTAACAGAACAATGATCCAAGCTCTCTCTCCAGCCACAGGCGGGGCGGCATGGGAAAAATCCTGCATCTGATAATGGAATGATACGAGCTCGGCAGGCTGATCGGCAAGGGGCAGCGCGCAACGTGGGCACCAGGGAGGACGTGGCCATCAAGATCATGGACAAGGATCACCTGTCTAAGTTAGGCGCCGTGCAGCAGCAGATCATGCGCAAGATGCCGAGATCCATATCATGCGCTGGGTGTGCCAGCTCGACGTCATGCACATCCATGAGGAAATGGCGACCAGGAAGAGCATCTTCGTCGTCATGGAGTTCGGTGGCGACGGCTCCCTCAACGCCCACCTCGTCCACCATGTCGGCCGTGGCCTCGCCGCGGCTTCCAGCAGCTCATGTCCGTGTTCGACTACCGCCACTCGCTTGAGATCGGCGTGTACCACAGCGACATCAAGCCCGACATCCTCATTGACGCCACTGGAAACATTGAGGTCACCGATTTCAGGCCCTCGGCCCTCGTCGGCACAGCACAACGGGAGGCGCTGCTCCACACCGTCTGTGGGACGCCCATTTTCATCGCGCCCGAGGTGTTCCTACGCTGCGACTACGCTGGGCCTGTGGCGTCGTCCTTTTCGCGCTCGTAGCGGGACACTTCCCCTTCAATCACAAGGACACCGGCCAGCTTGTACCACATGACACTACCGGAATTCACTTATTTGCCGAGCGCCGGAGGCTTTGCCGAGCGTTTTTTTTCGGGCGCTCAGCAAAGAAGGCTTTGCCGAGAGCCAAATAAAAAACACTCGGCAAAGCCTCTACACTTGGCAAAGAAGGCTTTGCCGAGCGTCCGATAAACGGCTCTCGACAAAGAAGTTTCTTTGCCGAGAGCCAAAAAAAAACACTCGGCAAAGAAGTCTTTGCCGAGCGTCCGATAAACGGCTCTCGGCAAAGAAGTTTTTTTGCCGAGAGCCAAAAAAAACACTCGGTAAAGGCTTCTTTGCCAAGTGCCAAAGTAAAACACTCGGCAAAGCAATTTTTCAAACCACATTTTGGTGCCCTAAACGAATTCAAATAAAAAAGTTTTCAACTACAAAGTTTCATAACTTTTCATGATCTACAAACTTTATATTGGTCATTTCTTTATTCGACAAAGTAATAATTACGTTGTTCACAAAATCTATATGTCTCTCATGTAGTTCCATGAAACTACAAGAGAGATATATAAGATTTGTGAACAATGTTAGCACCACAAATTCGGATGGAAAAACTTTCTAAATGAAGTTTGTAGATCTCGAAAGGTTATGAAACATTGTAGTTGACCACTTTTTCATTTGAATTCATCTTGTCATGCAAAACTACGTTTGAAATTCAAAATTTTAAAATTTTAAAATTTGAATTTTTCAAAAGACCTCGGATGGAAAAACTTCCTAAATGAAATTTGTAGATCTTAAAAAGTTATGAAACATTGTAGTTGACCACTTTTTCATTTGAATTCATCTTGTCATGCAAAACTACGTTTGAAATTCAAAATTTTAAAATTTGAATTTTTCAAAAGACGTCGGATGGAAAAACTTTCTATATGAAAAATGTAGTGCTCGAAAAGTTATGAAACTTTGTGGTTGACAACTTTTTGATTTGAGTTCGTTTAGGGCCTCAAACAATCAATTTTCACTTGGTTTAGTATAATATTTGAGTAACTGAAACGGCATATAGACGCATGTGAGTGTGTAGTGCAGGTGGCAGAGGAGGTATCGCGTGAGTGAGAGGTCACGAGTTCGAATCCCGCCGACCGCGTAGCCGCGAAAAATGCCGCGACTTGCGACTTCGACGGAGACGGGCGGGCGCTGGCCAGTGGGCCCCTCCCCCGATTGAAAAAAAAAATTTCCAGGTTTTTTTCGCATTTTTTTTATTTCGCGCTTTGCCGAGCGTCGGGCTCTCGGCAAAGGCTTTGCCGAGTGCCCGATAAACGGCTCTCGGCAAAGAAGCCTTTGCCGATCGGATTTTTGCCGAGGGCGCTTTGCCGAGGGCCTTAGAGGCTTTGCCGAGAGACTGGGGCCCTCGGCAAAGCAGCCTGCTCCGGTTGTGTGATCCGTTGATGTGACTACCACTGCCCCTCATGGTTCAGTACTGGCCTCGTTTGCCGCATCCTCTGCCCTGACCCGACGCGCCATATCGCCATACTGCAGATCAAGGAAAATCTTTGGTTCAAGAAGGACTTCAAGGAGATCCCGCAGGGCCTCAGCGAGCCCGAGCAGCGCGACTCTAACTCCGTTTCTAACGAGTTAGATGACGTCATCTACATTGTTGGGGAATACGGTCTCCCCGATGGCGTGCCCCATGCATACCTCGTTTCAACGCCGCCGTCCAAGCCTAGCTGCACATATGGTTCCCTAGAGTCTAAACGTGTTCGACATCATCGCGTCCTCGTCGAGCCTCGACCTGTCCGGGTTGTTCCAGGACCCGAGCTAGCAGATGCGCCCATGTCCAAGATCATCTCCATTCTCCAAGCTGGAGGAAATCGCAGGTCACGTCAACTTCACAGCGCGCACCGAGGAGTACCAGGTGAGCAACAAGGAGACGAGGAACGGGAAGAAGAAAATAAGACTACTAGCGCCTTCCTCTTATCCACATGCACTCACACAGCTCAGCTTATCAGTTCCCAAGAACAATAAACAAATCCACAAAATTAACCCATGAGAGATGGCTGGGGTGACGCCCACGTGGAAATCGTCGAGGTGCAGGTGCACGCGCTAGGGTAGGGTGTAACAAGTAAACGGAATGAACTACTATCCTTTTGCCTCGACATACAACCTGAACAAAAGGATGAAATATGCCAAACTCATTCGGACGAAGAATTGCTAACCCTGCTGCCAGCATGTGGGCACTTTCTTACCGCAGCAGGGACTCGCTGATTAGCACCAACGCGAGGAAAGCACACGAGATTCTGTGAGATCATGTGATGAAAAATTAGTCTGATATAAAATTGGCATTGCAAAGTGATTTGAATTATGGCATAATTTAATATGCATGTGCTGCTTATATATGCTTATGATAGCATGGTGATTTGGAATTATTGCATGACATGCTCGTGTGAGGTGTTGTGCGGATTGACTTGAGTCAAGTCTCGGACTTGAGCTCGGACACGGTTTGCGTGTTTGTTCATGTGCAGGTGTTGCTTGAGGCGGAACGTGGTCGATGACGGACTGGAACTAGGTTCAGGAGGAACTGAGGTTTCGGGACTAAGTTCAGGGAGGAACTGAGGTCTTATCGGTCGAGGATGTCATGCGGGACGTTTGGGCTAGAGAACACTGTAGATGAAGACGATCACTCCATGAGACGTACATGGAGACGTACGGGCTACGGTGTGGTGATGACTGAGAGTCATGACACGAGAACGTGTAGGGAGTACATGGGAGTGCGTGGTCACGATAACATTCGAGAGGTGCTAGATGTGCATGCGTGGTGCAGGAGACCTGGTGGTGTTTGTTGGTACTGTGACTTGGTCAGGTAGGCATGCAGACCAGTGCATGTACTTTAGGACTAGTGCTTGGCTCATGTTGGCTGATGGAGCGGGCAACTAGTGCCGTGATTGAAGGAGGACCATAGCTGGTCTGGACTTGGTTCCCCTGGAGCTGCACGTTTTGGGGTTGGGGATAAAAAGAAGACTGAGGAGAGGTCTCAGGGTGTGCGTGAGACAGACGGCAGAGGTGGAGGCTTCTGTTTTTTTGAGAGAAATTGAGAAGTTTCGTTTAGGATTTTGGGATCACGGAGATCCTTGTATGGATGCTTGTGTGATGCATTTTGTGGACATATCTATGCAATAGAGATCAAGCTTTTCTAAGATGATGTGTTGGTAATCACGTTCCTCAACTCTGCTTTTGATTTACATGTTTAGCTTTTGATTTTGGATTGAATTCTTATTCTCAATCATGGACTTGTTTTGATCCATCTAAATCGCCCGAGGGCATCAAGATCACGATCTAAGAAGTTTCGTATATTTATCTTTTACAGATTTTGCATAATCACGAAATTAGTGCTTGACCAATAATTCTCGTCACCATCAGACACAGCGTGCTTGTTTATTTTGTATCTCTAGTTCTAGACCTCCGTTTGACATGATTCCAGTTGGGTTAGTTCACAAATTTCACATAGTTTATTGTGTTAAATTTTGAGGTCGATTGGAGATACAGATTTTGGTCGAGATTATTTTTATTAGAAGTACAGTGCTCTGTCCAGAACTGAAACCGAGGCTTCATTTGGTTTTGGGTTTAGGGTGAACTTTTAAAATTAGTTTTTGGCTTCCGCAATTATTCACCCCCCCTCTGATTGCCTATCTTAGAGTGAATTGATCCTACATATTCCCATAGCAGGAACTAGCTGATTAGCACCAACGGCTCGAGCCAACTTGTAACTTACAACAGTCGAAGTATGATAAGCAGTACAGCAACAGCACCAAAGGTCTCTAAGATGAGCATAACAAGGTCCATGAGAGCCTTGAACCAACTTGTAAGTTACAAGAGTCGAAGTCACATAAATAACCCATCAATAACACAAGTCTAACTTGCATATATCCTAGACAGGTCTGTTAAATACTAGTAAGCTAGATAAACAGCAGCAGCACGGCAACAGCACCAAAGTTTGTTAGATACTAGCTAGATGAGCAGAACAAGGTCAATTAGATACTCTAATTAAGACGCCGCCCAATACGCTTGCCTAGATCATGAACACTTGCATCAAGTGCGCCATGATACCAATATGGCTCGGGCACTGGCCACCTGTCATCAAATATGTTTTTGTTCCAAGGTAAGTTGGCTGGTGAATAAAATAGTCTAAGCAAACAGAAACAAGTGGCAATGCGAAAACAGAAAGAAATACCTGCATTTCTGAATCCCCTTCTTTGTCCCACCAATAACATTGACAGGCATAGGATGGTTATATCCACTGTCATCAAACAAAAAAAATCAAAGTTTGTAAAATATGTGTCATGCCTATACAAGTTAGCATTCAGATGAAAATAATACCATTCTGATGGTAAAGAATTCACTCCACTTAGAACTTTAACAATCTTGTGCCTTGGTAAGAAAGGAGTTACACCGCTTCCATCGTAGAAGTTCATGCCAACAAAACTCCCATCAAGATTAATAAGCGGGCCTCCAATCCCAGCCTAGTTTAAAAAAAAGGCCCAAGGTTACTGGAAAACTTGAAATTCCTGATAAGTTCAGTAGATGCAATATGATTAAACCGGTTACCATATAAAAGAATAGTAAGAGAGATTCACCACAGTACCTTCTTGATTTTACAAGAAGACAGCGGAACATCTTTGCAATCAAGTTCGCAACTCTTGTTTCCTGGCATCACTTCACCACTTGCGGCCATTAATATACCAAATTTAGCATCACGCCCTATAGTTACAATCTTTTTAGATGAGTTTTGTGCACTTTCAACGAAGATGTCGTCCGGACAAATAGCACTGAAATTCTTCTTGAGACTGACAATAGCAATGTTATAGTCTAAATTATAAAATTCCAATGTCCCACCAGCACGTTGATTCGGTGGGAGAAACACCTCAATCTGCAATGAGAAAGTGAGCATAGTGAACCATCATTAAACTTAAAAGACCAAAAATAATGATAAGGACTAAGGAGCACCAACCGTCAAGCTATTATCAATGCTATCCTCTTTACAATGACCTCTAACCAAACTGGCTGAAGTCAGGATGACAGTGTGCTTAGCTTTGCTTCCATGCCACTTTATAAGCAAGCCTGTGCATGCAAAAGATCTCACGTACCCTACACATTATAAGTTTAATCATTAATTAGTTAGTGAAGATAAAATACTAGTGGCACAGACAAGTAAGGAGTACACAGCTGGAAAAATCACCATCGAATGAAGCAAGTGAGACGACACGACGGGATACATCTGTCACAACTTCTTTCGGAAGTTGATTCCAGACATGTTGCCCAGAGCCACCGGGTGGATCACCATAGGGAAACCCTTTCCAAGGAAGTAATTCACCAAAAGCATTCTTCAAAATGATTAAGCAACCGCCCATTGACTATTTAAACAGCGAAGATCAGAAGTGAACTACAAAAAGGGACAAGGGAGACGACAGCAATATCAAAAGCAACACTTACATTCGAGCACAAGTGGTGGTGGAATGGGATACCCTTTTGACTTTAACCTGCAAATAATTTGCATAAACCCTGATGCAATATTGAGATCACTGTTAGTCCTCAGATGATATGTGTGATACTGGCAACATAGTATTCTGCGCACAATGATACATAGGCAACATTTTAGAAGATGGCTTGCAGTATTGTTCACACCTGAAGGAACGACGCTGAATACATGTTTAGGCAACGTATATCCACGGAAGTCTAGTTTTTTAGGACTGCAATAAAACATAGTTGACTTGTTATGGCAATAAAATACAGGAACTACATAGGGAAAAAAACCGAATCATAACAACACATGAATCTAATCTTGTCTTGTGAAAGAAATAAAGGTATGAAATAATGACTTGGAATCAGGCATAAATATTCAACAAAAGATGAGAGGATTCAGCATATTCACGTCACAAATACAAGTTGCATTGTACACATTGCCACAAAGAATTGTTTAATTCTTCCTAATTTAGACCAAAGCATTAAGCATGGGCACTAAGTTAGCATCGTAAGATCTGGCAATGGTACTGGTTTCAATAGAGAGGGGTAAGAAGAACCAGATTATTTTCAATCCATAGGTTACCATGTGAAAACTCCTAAGTCTCCAATGATGTTAGTAAAAATGGCTTACCTTAAATAGGAAGTGGATTAGTAGAGAGGGTTTGGAACAAATATGAATCAGGTTAACTGAAGAAATAGTTCATAAATACTGTAAGTGTAGAAGACATACTTGAGTATCTGAAAATGCTTCAAGCATTTGCGAAGTAAGTCCATTGATAGGAAGGAGCATCTCAAAATTCCATTAACAGGGTCATAAATATCTAAGTTTATGCCGAGAATTTTTTTATCGCACCCCAGAAGTGGCCCTCCAAGTACAGCCTACAACAAAAGCAAAGTGGTAGGTTTAGAAAGGATTTGCTTCAATGCACACGATGATACTTTAGACCAGCAATGACATAACGCAATTATGTGTTCGATGTTTTCCATCATGCCGCAAAGTTACAAATAAATAAATCGATAGTATACCTTAGAGATATCTTGACTATCAGAAACCCAAGTGTTGAGGTGTTCGAGGTGTTCGAGGGGGCGTTTCTGATACAGAGATCCATGCATGGCCATCAAACTGCTAGAGTTGAAGGCACGCCCAGCCGCTTTCAAACTATCACCAGGGAAAAGTTTTGCCTTATGATCCAGATCTATAGGACAGACTCCTAGGAAGCCCAAGCATGTGACGATAGCAATGTCTTTATCATATATTCCTAAGAACCCATCGGTAGCTGTATTATTAGGAAGGCGCACTGCAACCTACAGAAATAAAAGCAGTACACAAGCACAAGCTCAGGATGTTCACAGTTAGCTTGAATATACAAAGAAAAATCAAGGAACACAACGATTAGCAGCACCAACCCTCAACATATCATCTTTATTTCTATTCTCGTTGAATTGTCTAACCAAATGTGCTGATGTCACAAATCTTGTTAGGCTTTGTCTAGTTCTTCCGTGAGGTATAGGTATGCCCGAGCATGCAAATAACATCTTATCTCCTGGAAAATATCATGATTTAAATGACAAGTGATGACTAAATGCAATTTAGGAAAATTGAAAAGTATAGTAGCACAATCACCATCAAACAAAGCGAGTGAGACGACCAAGGAAGACAGATCCACAGCATAATTACTACTGATTGGATAAGTTATTTCACCAGGTTTGACTATATCACCAAATGACCTCTCCTCAAAAGCAACGTTTGAACCTTCTCTATCATGAAAAGGTTCGCTGAATCGTTGCATTGCAATAGCAGATAGATTCTCCTCAAAATTACGGTACGCCTTATTAGCCGCATGACCTGATTAATAAACATGATACACCACAACTGAGTGCTAGAGCAATATGCGCCACAATAGCCATGGAAAGGAGGGAGATGAGCAGTGAGGGAGGATAAGGATCACCAAATTTTTTAAGCTGTGTGCACTGTAGCCGCTGGAGTCTTTCTCCGGTTGGCAAAGCTTCAGTTAGTTTTCCTTTCTTTTCTATTTTCCCTTTCTTTTCTATATAATCCATATTTTAGTTTTATAAATATAACTGATGAGTAGTTTCATGATTATCCTGTTTCAATACTTTGATTACTAGCACAATACAAAATATGTCATAGAACAACTTAACTGCTTGAACAATGATTATATAGTACTAAACATTTCTAATTACCCTGGCAATGACAGATCTACCAAACTGAATAATGAATTTTTCTACTTGAACAAGCTACTATTTAATATTACATATATAACCAAATATTAAAGTCAAAGTGTGTTCTCCAACTATTGTATTTTACTTTCCATAGCGTGCTCTTGTGCACTTTCATTATTTCTCAAGCTACGTAGTGAGTCTGATCCCAATACATATTAGAAAAGATACCTCAGACCACCATTTGTACGCCAGCGGCACGCCAAGTCGCAAAGTGGCAACTGGTCTCCGAGATGGATGGCGGATCAGACACCACCACAATCCTAGCAAACCGACGTTGTGTCGTGACCATTGGGGATATTTGGTTCTACACTTCTATTGAAGGTAGAGGCAGGCTACCGCGCTGCTAGTACAATGTTTTACTAAGGTGGCTTTAGCCACAGTCGTAGACACAACCTGCAACTTTAGTGGGACGATGAGGCGATTGTGCCAGCAACTACAGGAGGAAACAAACAGTGAGGTACCATGACGAGGCAAGATAAGCGGGACAACAAGGCATTGACCAGTATGCGGCAAGGTAATAGGCGGAATGGCTACGTGGAGCTGCAAGGATGGCAAGGATACGGTGAGATAGGACAACAAGGCACGCGGGACAATGAGGCTGAGGAGGTGGGAGCGAGGGTGCCACTGGGGCAGGAGGCGAAGGAGGTAGTGGTGGAGTGGTTGGGTATATGGACAAGAAGATAAGATTGTATGTACGGACCGTACATTTTACATCCAACTGTTAAAAAATCTAATATATTTTTTCTAAAAAAACTATTGATAAATACATTTCAAATTCCTATAAATTTTATGAAAAGGTAAAACATAAACAAATAGATTACTTTCTCATCCTTATTTATCATTAATGTTTAATTGTTATTATATTATACCTAATATATATATATAATATATATATATAATATAATAAAGAGGCAAAATTTCTGCCATGTTTTTTTCCACCATGTACGTGTAAGATGTAACCGTCCGTGACTCAATCTATTGTTTAATATAGCAAGAGGTGGAATACGTGTTGTTTTAGGACAACAGGAAGAGTAGGATTTATGTGAGGGAAAAGTCAGTTTTAATGGATCACGTGAGTATCCAATTTTGATTTTTATTGGTTCTTTAATATAGGAAGAGGAGGAATACGTGGGCTTTAGGACTACATAGGAGGAGGAGGATTACGTGAGAAGTTTATTTTAATCTAATTAAATAAAGATAGTCGATGTTTCCTGGCAGTGGCGGAGCTACAGGTGGTCCCGTTGGTCCACAGACCACCCTGCGCTCAGCGCACGCAAGACCCATAGCCATAGGAAAATTCGCGTCCTCAAGTGCAGAACATCGAAGGTCTGTCTGTCTATCCATCCGAGCGTCCCGCGGCCTTTCAAGAATTCGCGTAGTGCGACCCCCGACCCTTCGTATACGTATTTGTCCATGTGGCTGCCTGCGCCCCTTCGTATCCCAACTATCCCTCCCTGTGCCGTGCTGGTGTGCTTCGTAATAAGAACGACAACGGCAGCGGCAGGCGCCGAGCGACGAGCAGCAGCACATGTGAGTCATCAGATACGTCTCTCAAAATCTTTGTCCAATTAGCCTCCTCGTTTAGTCATGTACTCGCGTTTCCAATTAGCCCTAACTAATACTGATGTCTCCCAAAATCTTCATCCAAGTTTGCACTCTGATCAGTAACTAATAAATAGGAGCTACGAACAGAATGCATCGGTTCTTGCAGATTTTTCTGTATCATTAGATTATCGGAATGGTAAACATTATTTTATTCTCTTGTAGATTTGTTAAAATACGAAGAGGAGTTGTGATATTGCCTCTCTTGTTGACCTCTCAGTAAAACTTGTAGATTTCTTAGAATCGAGTGAAAAAGAGATAATCAACACTTTTATGGCTATTAGGAGGCCGGGAAGTAACTATTTTCGGTATGTAGTTTTTGAATTCTATATTAAGCAAGCTAGGCTCATCTATTTTCATACCTTCGTGTGCCCTCTTTTATCTTAATCTTAATGCGTTTCATAATCTGTATACTTATTGATATGTTATATTTATAGTGATTAAAAAATTAAACGATGGACCACCCTAGCAACAAATCTTAGCTACGCCACTGTTTCCTGGTTGAATTCCGAAAACAAGGATCTATTTCTAGCAGCTTTTTTCCAGCCCTCACGTTTTCCACCATTAACCAATTATTTTATTATCTAATCTCCCATGAAGAAGATATTGTGTCAAAAGAAACGCAAAGGATGACAGGTGAGCCAACTCAAGGTAAATAGGCCCCACATTTAACTGCGACTTAAACGGTGTAAAAAAAAGAGGCAATATATCATACCAAGTCTCCACCTACCGAAACAAACAGTAAACTCTGTCATCTTAACCAAACATATACTCGCTCCATTATCTCTATTTTAGGATAAGGTCTCTTTATATACTTGCTCCTTCCTTTAACTTATATCTATTTTAAATGTGATGGATGTACTGGAACTGCACAAGGAAGAAAAGAAAGTAGTAAATAAGGGAACAGAAATTAATCTCAACTGAGCTACAGAGGTCGGTGGACTTCAGGATGTTGTTATATTCGATCTTATGCTATGATATTTTAGGACAGCTAAATTATTATTTTGAAGAAAAAAAATTGTGCATGATGTTAGTAAGTTTTGTACAATATTGAATTATTTTTCTTTGATTGCAATGCACATGCAAAAATATTCCTGATTTTAGAGCCTACGTACTATGTATTGTTTGCACTTTGTAGTAGAAAAAACAGCTAACAAAAGATATATTGTGTAACAACACTGGCTTTCGTGGATGACATTACCTTTTGTGGATGAATGACCTCTGTTCCACACAGCGCGACCGTGTACAATGAGAGGCAGATTTGTTGTACGACTAAGAAAGACGACGAACATTGGGCTGCCGTCAATGAAGCGGCTAGCGCAAGCAATGGAGAACCACCCGTACACGACTTCGGTGAAGATGAATGACTGAATAATGTGTTCGTAGGTGCATTCACGGTGTCAATATCGAGGGCATCGATACATATTGTTGTCGATGGATACAAAGATAAAAGAACTATGAGGAAGAGGTTAATAACTTTTAAGAGTGAAAATAACTACCCGTTACAACGCACAAGCATTTTTGCTAGTCTATACCTAATAATAAAGAGGCAAAATTTCAGGCTCTTTTTTTCGTCCAGCCCATTCAATTCGGCCTAACCGTCCCGGTCACTCACTTCGATCCGGCCCATTCGCTTGGATGCAGCGTAGCCCAAGTCCTTCACGCCATGGATTAAAAAAAAGCTCGTCTCCACTCCTCATGCCCTCCTCACGCCGCCGCCGCATCGCTTCACTCACGCGCCGCCGATGCCGCATCGCTTCCCTCGCCGCCACAGCAGGCCACCCGCCGGCACGCTCCGGACGTCGCAGGCTGCCTTCCGCCCGGCCGCTCGTCTCGGACATCGCAGGCTGCCGCCCGCCGGCATGTTCCGGACGTTGCAGGCTGTCGTCCGCCCTGCCGTTCCCAGACGGACCATGCAGCCACGTAGGCCGGCCGGCGCGGCCACACGCGCGTCCAGATCCGGGCCTTCCACCTTCCTATCCCGGCCGAACGTCCAGCTTCCACGTTCTTCGAGTTGCAGGCGCCACCGTGTTGGCCGATGGGGTCGGAATCGGGTCGGAATTCGGAATTGGATTCTAATCAAATCGAGAAATCAAATCCATGGTAAGTTACGAACTCCACGTCCGACCCCAATTCGATCTGGTTTTTTTTCATACTTATATAATGCTGGTGCCTTTGGGATAACCTCGACAAGCACAACAAGTACCTGATCTTGCCGAGCAAAGAAGCGCCTCGCCGAGCATAACCTGATCTCGCCGAGCACCTGATCTTGCTGTACACACGTAAACTTCGAATTCTTATCTCAACGAGCTGAGCAATAATCAAATCGTCTCGCCAAACACATGTTTGACAAGGTTAGCTTCCTTTATGGTTTTGTTATTGCTGGCCAATACGTGATTTCATTGTAATATGTGAAATTTGTTTTTTTCTGGTTTGGTTATTGCTGCAAACATAGATGCACCAAAATGTAACTCACAATAACAATAGGATAGGACAATGTGCGCTACAAATTTACTATCAATATGGTGTCTCTCATTTGGATATGCCCTTAGGAGTGTGTGTGCAGTTTGGTACTCTGCATAATTCAGACAAAAGTAGTCCTAGAAGACTGAATTTTGTGAACGTTGTAGAACATCTGTCCACTAACTAACCACTAACTAACCAAAGAGCGCACACCGTACGCGCCTCTTGATTCTGCTGATGTGTATCGTAAACTGATGCCATTAAATTAATTTTGAGGGTAGCTACATTGTTTTCACCATATTGCATAGGTTCTATGACGCTGTTATTGGCAAGTGCCAGAGCAGGTACATTTTTATTTTATTTTTTTGTTAAAGTTATCATGTAGTTCCCCCACTACCATGGCCTCAATTGAGCTTTCGTTTCCTTTCTCGCTATGCAAAAAGGTGGTTTCTTTATTGTGGGTTGAGCTGTTAGCACTTAGCTAAACTATGGACCAATTTGAGTGCTGGTTCTGCATAAACAAATTTTTGGATGAGTTGCCTAGATGTTTCAGATGAATTGTTCTTTTTGTTAACTACAACTTCATACCAGGCTGGCTGCCTGCCTTGACCTGGCCCGCCGGCTGGCCACCCAAGCTGGCGCCTGGTGGTGGCACGGGTGTGTGTGGAGGAGTCCATCGGTCGGCAGCGGCGCGGGCGTGAGTGGAGGAGTCCATTGGGCGGCAGTGGTGGGGGCGGGTCCAGGAGTTCGAGCGGGATCTGGTGTCTCTGGCGCTGATGGGGGGCGCCGTGCACACCGTGGTGGCGCAGATCGAGCGCATCAAGCTGCTGCTGCACGCAGGACGGTGACGCCGCTCTGCTAGGCAGGGCACGCAGGTTCGTGGGTCAACATTTATCCTTGTGCAACATTTATCTTAATATATGTCCTTTCAGAATTGCCAATGTTTCCTTTTATATAATTATTTCATTGTATTTTATATACCATTACCATGATCCACGTCTTATCTGCTGCATGATCTGTTGCTTATATCTTTTTTTTTTGAATGCCTTGTTTATGGATGAAGGAAGGTGGAGGCTGGACTGAAGAAGTGCAAGACAAACATCATAATTAGTGTCCACCCCATCATGCAACACATTCCTATGTGGGTTCTCAAATGCCAAGGCCTACAGAACAGAGTAGTCTTTGTAACTGTGATCACAGACCTCAACACTTGCCACCTACATGGTATATTCAGTTACTGACAAGGAAAACATATAATAAAGCAATTTTTTCACTTGATCTGACAATTAGAAGGAAAAAAACGCAGGGGTCCATGCTGATGTGAACAGATGTTACTGCCCCTCAGAAGAAGTTGCCAAGCAGGCTGCACTGGATGATCAACCTTCTCAAATCCACGTGTTCGGTCTTCCGATTCGACCATCATTCTGCCTTGCAGTTCTTGTTAAGGTATTTAGTTCACCCTAAGTTTTTCTATTTCTATTCCTGCTAATTTTATTTTGAACCATACATGGTCTTTCAAAAGGCCGAGATATTCATTTTACAAGGTTTTGTCCTGTTGTGTTCAATGAATATGCTGTATACCCCAAAAGCGTTACTGTTCAAGTTTCAAGAAAACAGGAAAATATGTCTGCATTGAATTGTCTGAATACTATTCTGCTGTCATCAATTTTCTTTGGAACGTGAAATGTTTTTTGCATGAGAGAATTTGAATTGAATCCACTTATATCAGGATGATTTGAGGGAACTTGAATTGGATCCTGAGCTTCCTGCAGTGCTGCTCATGGGAGGTGGAGGGCATGGGTCCTGTCAAGAAGACTGTCAGAGCCCTAGGAAAATCATTGTTTGACAAAGAGCTTGGAAAACCAATTGGGCAGCTTATTGTCATTTGTGGCCGGAACAAAACGCTAAGCTCCTCAATGCAGGCACTTGAATGGAAAATACCAGTAAGGGTATAATGCACAACTTGTTGTTTTAGGATTCAAACCGATTCATCTGTAGAGCAACATATTCTAAAAATAATTGCGTTGTATTGTTCAGTGCTTACAGGCTCTCACCTGTCAGTTCCTTTAGTTTTTGAGTAATTCGGGTTTGATATTTTCTCCCAGGCATTTGTGAAAGAAGAGGGGAAAAGTGATACCATTAAGGAAGCTTAAACTGGGAGGGAATACAAAGCACCTTGAGAAATGAACAATTGTGTGATCTTGGGGAGGCAAAGGCACGCTAATTTCTTTTAGCATAGTTTTATTACAGATAAGAAATTGCATTTCAATCTGCATGGGCTTATGAAATGGAACAATTATTTTGGCCCTTTTTTGCTGCTCTGTCAATAGCCACATATTTTGTCGAAATCCAGGAGCACTCCTCAATCATATAAGAGTAGAAGCATTCAGGAGTTTTTTTCGTCAATACAATTTTGATGGCATTTACTTCACTGAATGCAACTTTATTTTTGTTCCCTAATTAATTCTGAGCAAACTCAGATATATGTAAATGTTATATCTCTTCTCTGTCTTGTTTATCTATAATTTTTACACAAATCAGTATACATTTATAATAATGTTCACTATACACAATAGGGAATATCTTTCTTATCGCTTGACTAGGATATTCGGGCAAGACAAAATATTGACATTTTTTGTGGCTCTCATTGCAATGCTTGGGCATTTACCAATATAAGCATAAGACTGAAGGTAATGGGCAGTCTGAAACTGTCAGGGATGGTCACCAACTCATTAGGAGATTGGGCAATAACTGATGAAACACTGTTGGCTTTGAATTTTTTGGTATTGGACAGGTTTATAAAATTTTCATATTTCTGAAAAGGTGTGGTTCATAAAATTTTGTGATTGTATTAAAAATCAAGGAAAATTCCTATCTTATATCATTCCATTAGCTAGAAGTGACTCTGTGTGTGTTTTGACCTGTGGAATCACCTTGGCTGATGATGCTTGTGCTCCCCGCTCCCAAGCATGGGTAGCCTGGTTTATGAATTCCCAAGTTATTTTAGGCCTTTTATCATGAGCACTTTTGCCCTAATAAGTGGGGATGGACTTACAGATGGCATTGAACAACTAAGACGAAAAACATGGATACAGAGTATGAATAGCTCTAATCCATGCTTAGACAGCTGATACAATAATCCTTTATCAAGGTTAAGTTGCATGTCTTCCTCAAACTTCGGCTACTTTGCTTTTCTCTTTGCTTGTTATCTTGGAGTATCTGCGTGGTGTCGACAGTACATCATGGTGTCAACTGTCAACGGTGCTTAATTCTGTGATATTGAGGACCAGAAATGTTTGGTACTACCACATACCTGACGGGTTGGGTTGACTGCACTTTTTTGTTTGTGCAATGAGACAAGCAGGAGCGGCATTTGAAGACTGATTTGAAGGATGATGCCAACGAATGCTTGAAAACTGTGAAAAGGACCAAAAGCCACCATAACACCATGCTGGAAGAAATTTTGAAATAGTTCTGGAGTTGGACATGGTTAATTTAACCAGGTTTGTACATATTTAGTTACTAATTGAAAGTTTGAAATTACCTTGGTACCAGATAACTGAACTTTGGATGCTTTATTGCACTCTTAGTTCAGAGAATGGCAGTGCCATTACTTCTCGTTGTTATGAGCACATTGATTTGCTCGTTGTCATATGAGAAAAAACCTGTGAGCATGGTGCTTTAGCAAAAGAACAACTAAAGCTGAATGGACATAGTGTCGACCTGTGCATCCGTTGACCTCAACTGGCCATCGCTCTCGGTCGACGGTCTCTGCACCGCTTAGCTTCCTGTGTAGCATGTAGACCGACTCCTTTATGGAAGACAACCGATGTCAGTAAGAGTGAAATGACAGTGATGATGGTGGAATGATAGTCTCATCATGTTCAAAGATTCATTTTTGTAACAGTATAACACTTGTTTAAATCAAAATTGCTATGATATTATACTGCTCTCGATGACTGTTAATTTCTAAACATTACTTTTTGGATTAAATGTTACTTTAACGTCAGCATTTAATTTCACAGTATTGTTATCTTATCGTACGATCCGTGTTTTTTTTATAAAAGTTTAGTTGTCCCGTAACAACGCAAACTCCAACTCGCTTTGTTGCTGCCATGGAGTCTCATATTTTCCACACGTCCTTTTTTGATAGGGCTCTCTCTTTGTTTATTTATCTATTTCTAAATTCAAATACAAAAATCCTTTGTTGTTAAAAGTATTTGTAACAATGACGTACGACAAAAAAATGTATATATATATATATATATATATATATATATATATATATATATATATATATATATATGGATTTATACATACTATTATTCACGATGAACAAAGGTTGAAACAAAACTTGATCTACTACTACTTGATCGATCTGTGGGTCGATAACAGTATCATTGTAGCTATAGTACAGATGGTCTATGGGTTTAGACTCTGGACTTTGGACTTTGGACAGATGCCATGCTGCAGATTTGTTTTGCGCGTTGAGATGCGGATATTCGACTATGCTGCCAACGGGTACATAATGATGGTTTAAATCGTGGACACACATATAGGGATGGAGAAATAAATAACAGGAGCGTCGTGCATGGCAACAGAAGCGCGCGCATTCATTGAACCTAGCCGGCTGGGTCTCCAGTCCAGCCCAGCTTTGTACACTGCCCGTGTGTTGCGACAAGAGATGTAATTTACTGTGTAATTTATCTAGATGATTTGTAGGTTAAAAAATTATTCAACAAACGTGTGACGCTCTAACTCTTATATATGATCGAATATCGGATTTTGAATAGTATTTGAGATTGCATCGTATATTTAAATTTGTCTTTGCATCAAACTCTATGCCTTGCCTGTGTTTAGCCTTTCGGTTCCTTTTGTTGCATGTTTCCTTTTTCTGTTTTTATTTTGTTGTGTTCAGTGTAAGTTCTTGTCTATTTCAACTTCTAAGAAATTTGTACAATAAAAGCTTCATCATGTGTATGATTCGTCTTGAATTAGACCCCATAATATTGCTAGATGTGCAATGTTCTAACTCGTATGTACATTGGACACTTAGATATTTATCCAATAATTACATCAGGTGTTCTAATTCATTTTTTATTCATACTCTACAGATTGTATCAACCATTTTGATTAATTTTGGAATCCTACTTCACACCATGTAAGGCACGGTGGCAAAATTTCCTCCTCTTTTTTGGTTCATTTGTTAGTCTGGCCCTATCAAATACAACTTTCGCTCTCCATGTGAAACACAACCTGTACCGTCGACTCTAGAGTTCACATCCAAAACCAATTCAGAACGCAAAGAAAAACACATAATAAATATACAAAATTAGATGCACGCTTGAAGATATTAGATAGAGACAAAAAAACAGAACAGATATGAAGAAAGAAGACAAAATGGACATGATTCACACGAAGAAAGAAATATGTTATAGATCCGCAAAGACAGCAAAAGACGTTACCGGGGTTGTAAAAAAAACTAAAAATATATATTATTGACCCGTAGCAACGCACATCCCAAATTCTCCCCCTAAATTCTACTATGCAAAAAAAGATTTCTCATCACATCAAAATACCGATAAATGCATGGAGTACTAAATGTAGATGAAATCAAAAACTAATTGCACAGTTTTATTGTACTTTCCGAGACGAACATTTTGAGTCTAATTAATCAATTTTTGGACAATTTTTTACACTAAAAAACAAAAGTTGCTACGGTATTCTGACACGGACAGTGCCCGAATCGACGTCCCGAATTTGGGATCTAAACACGGCCCAAAGGTGTGGTCAACAAAGGGTGGCATATGATTCGCTGCGCAGCCCACAGACACTTTCCACATCTCGTCTTCTCTTCTCTCCTCACGCCAAAGCCGTGTCGCCTCTCCTCACGCACGCCGCCGATGCTACATCGCCTCTCCTCACTCACGCTAATGCCACGCCGCAGATGCCGCGTCGATTCCCTCCCGCGCCACCGAAGCTTCCATCCAGCGACGCCGACATCGCTACCGATGGCGAACCAGGGCAGCTCCGCCTAGCGCCCTACCGGCGGCCAACCAGGACAACTCCGTCGAGCGCCGCCACAGAAGGTCGCCCAACGACATGTTCCGGACGTCGCAGGCTGTCGTTCGCCCAGCCTCCCGGCCGCTCGTCCTGGATGTAGCAGGTTGCCGCCCACCCGGCCGTCCTGGCCATCGCAAGGCAGGCCGGCACGCCCACACGCGCGTCCAGATCGAAGGAGTTGGAATCGGATCGAAATTGGATTCTAATCAAATCGAGAAATCAAATCCATGGTAAGTTACAAACACCACGTCCGACTCAAATTTGATCTGGTTTTTTTACTCATATAATGCTGTGCCTTTGGGATAATCTCAACAAGCACCACAAGTACCTGATCTCACCGACCAAAGAAGCGCCTCGCCGAGCACCTGATCTGCACCTATTCTTCGTCAACTTCAAATTCTTATCTCGACGAGCTGAGCAATAACCAAATCTTTTGCTCTCGCCAGACACACGTTTGACAAGGTTAGCTTCCTTTCCACATCCTCCTCATACTGGGTCCATATCAGTGCATACATATATAGTATATAGTAGTATGTTATGTAATCGCGTCAAACCCGAATTGCTGTTTATTTGATTATTTTGTGTCTGTTACTTCGATGGTTTTTTTTATAGAATATAAGTTTTGGTGTCCTGATTGTAGATCTTAGTTTACCGCGTTTGTACCCTGTGTACAATATTTAAGTAGCTGATGCTCCCTTTTTAACTATTTATTTGATTATTTCGTCTTCGTTACTTCGATGGTTTTTTACAGAATAAATGGATAATAACGTTGGATCAAGCACTGCTAAGAATTTTTATGTTCGACCTTTAAAGAAAGCAAAATGTACTGAATTTGATCTGTTGGAATCGGATAAAATGAAAAATGTTCATCCACTGCCTTCAACTGCATCACCAACCAGAGAGACATTATCTTCAGTTTGTGAATTCAAAGATAAGCAGATAAGTCATGAAAAGCATTCAGGTGAACTTATTATTGTTGATCCAACCATGAGGTTTTTTTCATTTATATCTGTTCTTTGGTATGTAATCTTTTGATTATAGTACTGAGGATATAAAGCTAATCCATATTAAATTATATGCAAATTATACATTGACCAATATGGACTTATGTGCCCAAATAATAATAGAAACATCTTCGAAAGACGATCTACTGGTGAAGATGGATGAAATATCTGTGAAACAACATCAATTGTTGTGCCTCCTAGACCAAAGCAAATGGTTAGATGATGATGTAAGTACACCTAATGATTAGGCAATTTATTTCTCAGTATCAAAATTGATTTAATGTATTCTATTAAAATATTTGTAGGTGATCAATGCGTATAAAGGAGCAAGTACATCTGCATAATATGGATGATGCTAAAGTATATTTTGAAAACCCCTTTATTACTCGATTATTTAAAAGGGATGGCAATATGGGTGTACATGAAGATGGTAGTTTTATTACAGAGATTGTCAGAAACTATCTTGAGCATGAAATGGTAACATCTATCTCCATTGTCAATTATTACTAGGTTTAGTATATTCTTAGTTCCTTATTTTATATACGTGTGCAACTAATCCATTGACTTGATTTTAGATTTTTCTGCCAATAAATATCAAAGACACCTATTGGTATTTAGCTGTTTTGAACGCAAGAAAGTCCGAGATACAAGTACTCAATTCATTGTGTTGGGAATTCAACCGTGCTGACCTAACTATTATGGTTTGTTTCTATAGCTTTAATAACTCTATAAAATTTGTAATAAATTAATCCATCCATTTTGTTTACGATGATTTCTAAACATCTGATTATTTATACAGCTACCGGGAATACAATATCATTTGGACATTCTTGAAAGTCAACAAAATTTGAATAACCATAATTGGAAAGATTTTCATGTTACTGAATGGAAGCTCAAAGAACAACTAAAAGAATATATTAAAAAACACATATTTCCAAGTCATCTTGTGGTTTATTTATGTTGACTGATAAATTTACTTTAACTATTCAGTTCATCTTGCAGGCTCTTTGTGCTGAAATTCATGGAATACTGGACTGGGGATTCACTATCTCATCAAATTACACAAGTATATATGATGCAATTAGGATCTGTACATTCTTGGCTCAGTACCTTACTATCTGCATTTTAGGACCAGATTTGGTAGTCTGTAACTTTTCCTTGTGCCCCATTGTGAAAATTGGGTTTCAGTGAAGAGTGTTTATTATTTTTATTTTGTAAGACATTAACAATCAATTGTGCTGCTCTGAGCTTAGCAGCTGTTGCATCCTGTGCCTACAAGCTGTACAGACACTACTTATGTACAAAAGTTACAGGATATATAGACGAAAAACAAGGGGAAACGTATGTGTATATCGAATCTCTTATTGAACTAATTGTTGTCATTTGAGCGATATGACCACCTTGCAAATACTGACAGTCTGACACTAAGAACAGCTCTCGTTAGTTGTTAGCTTGGAACCAAGCATTTGTTAGTAGGAACTTGGAAGGCTCATGTCTTCCTATACGAAATGAAATTTATTAATTTATTGGCAGCATTTGTTATGCAGGTTGCTGGTTGCAAAGCCAATGTTTGAGTGCTGAGGAGACAGAGAACAGGAAGAGTGATTGTCTATGTTTGAATAGCTCTGGCCGTGAGGTGGGAGATGGTTCTGGTGTTGTGCAAGAAAAAGACTTCATGGAGCCCTTTGGGGTTCCTTGTATGGTAGAGATATTGCAATTCTTGTGCTCCCTCTTGAACATAGCAGAAGACTTCGATGAGGATGTGCCGCCTTTTGATCTGGGGTTGATAAATTCGGCTATTGAGTTGTTGGCTTCATCAATACACAGACATAAAAAACTTTTAACATTTGTACAGGATGAATTGTTCCACAATCTAATGCATTTTGGCTTGTCAATAATCTCCCTGGTCCTGTCAACAGTGTGCAGCATTCTTTTAATTCTCTTTTACCATATGTGCCATGAACATAAGACGCAAATAGAGGCTTTCTTCTCATATGTTATCCAAGATTAGCACAGAGTAGAGCAAGTTATCAGCAGCAAGAAGTTGTCGTTGAGGCTAGAATTGATTTTATTTGCTGGCAGAAAAAGTTTATGGCTGCGATGTATTCACTTATGGACTGTGATTTAGAGCTCAAATATTTTTGGAGAGTTAGCTAAGCTTTTGTCTATGAGCGCATTTCCTGTAGACAGTTCTTTGTCAGCTTTAAATGTGCTTGCTTTGGATGGTTTAGTTGCTGTCATTCAGGCAATGGGACAGCATACTGATAATGCACCTCAACATCATGAGTAAACAGTACCAGAAATATGTGAATTTTCCCTTTTTGGCCGTTGAAGTGTGAGAGCAGTAATCATCCTAAACAATTGTGGACTGATGCATTCTTTGAATAGTCATGTGTTATGATAAAGCTTCAGTTTTAGTGCTAGCCTCTAAAAATCTATCTCATGTATTTATTGCCCTTCCGTTGCCGCACGGTTAATAGGAAATTATTCTGTGTTCTATGTTTGTCCTCAAGTCCAATGTCTAATTGACTCTGGTTTTTGAGTTGAAGTAATGTAAAGTCTGACTAATAAACTGATAAAATGGCATGTTACCAAGCACATCAAGTCTAATTAACTAATGGTTTTAAAAACATCTAATTAACTAATCCCTTTATTACAAAAGGTAAAATATAACTGCATATGGTAGCATTCCTATCGTTGTTTTCATAAATGTTTGATAATTTTTTTTCCTAATGCAATGTATTTGATAGTTTTTTTTTCTCCCGTAGCAACGCACGGGCATATTTACTAGTAATAATAAAAAGACAAATTTCTGAACACTTTATATTTTCGTCCAGCCCAAACATCTACTTGGTTTGGCCTTAACTTGCTTGGACTCATGTTGGGCCTAATTCTATTCGGAGTCATGTTAAGCCCATACTTTCCTTTTTTCAATTCCAACCGCAGGCAGCGCCACTGTCCCCAGATACCACGCGTGGTTTCATCTGGCCTCTCTGCCCCCGAGAGAGAGTCGGCCCGACTATGCTTGCCCGCTCCCCATCACATACACCTGCCTCTCCGTGCGTGCAACGAGCAATAACTTGCAAAGCAGCAAAGACGAGGAGAGAAAGGATTCAATCAAGATAAAAAAGAACTCTAAAAAGCTATGGCAAAATGTAGCACTCTAAAATTTGCTTCTTTGGAAATAGAACTAAAATGAGTTAATTTTGAATTTTTGTACTCATGAAAACATAGGGAAATAATATTTTTCACTAAATTAAAATTTATCATAAGGTTTAGCAACTTGTTGATGCATTCATGCTGATGTATTTGTGTTTTTGTATTGCTTGGTTTTGACCAAAGATCAAAATGAATTAAGTTGTTCTTTCAAAATACGTTTAGGTCGATTTTCCTTTCCCGATATACATATATCATTTTTCTACAATCAAATTCCTTATTTCTCATCCGTCAATCAACCTCTACAAACTTCTCATGAATTTTTTTGGCTTTTTATGTAGCTTGTTTCCACTTATCTGTGAGCATAATCTAATTTTTAGATGCTCTAAAATATCTTATCATGAGCTCCAAATACTTTATTTGGATTCCTCATGTTCCATAATGTCTCCGGAAAATTTTCCCGAATTTTCGGAGCTTTCGGAGTATTTTTCGCGGCTTAAATAATAATTCTGGACTTTTCTAGAATTATTTTATCCATGAAAATAATTAATTCTGAAAATAATAAATCTCTCATTTTCCCAACGCTCAAAGCTCATGTGCAATAATCTTAATAAATCTTAAAGGCCCATACATTTGTTTACTAATGGGCTTTAATAATTAATTAGGCCTATTAGTAAAGACGGAGGGTGCAACATCAATTAGTATCATATTGCTAGTTGATGTGAAGGCGAGGAGTTTTCTCCCAATAAGTATGGACCTATCCCTTGGGCAAAGCACACCAAAACTACCGTAAGAGGAGCCCCTAGTTTGGGAAATCTCTCGTGTAGTAAATTATATTTTTCTCCTCTTTCTCTCGCCGTCGCCGTCGCCGCCGCGCTGCCTAGCCCGGCCATACTCTCCTCGGCAACAAGTAAGTCCGCCGCCGCCTCAATCTTATCCCGTCGCTAGGAACTTCACCGCCGCTGCAGTGGGATCTCCCTCTCCATCGCTTCTCCGTTGCGGCCAATGGTTCAAAGAGCCTCCTGTGAATGTGAGCAACGCATCTCTGTTCTCTGTCTCGCCCTCTCGCAAATTCTCTGATCCACAGTGTTCCCGTTGCTTGCCAGGGAGCTCGCATGTGCAGACACCGTCGCGACCTCATCGCAGACGAAGTCCAAGCTCACGCCTCACGGCCGACTCCAGGTGCTGTAGAGCCGCTCCAGCCATCGGGCTTGCTGTGTCTTGTAGCCGGAGATCGACTCCATGCCGTGCGTGTTCTGCTCTTGTCAGAATCCTACAGGGGTAAGTCGGTACCGTGGATGTGTTCCTTCGCCTTGCTGTTGAATCTAATCATCATCATCTGCTTGGCTTCCCTATGCTAGCTTGTGCTGGCCACCGCCGTTTGATGTTGGCGAGCAGCTTGGTCGACTACGTCGCTGCTGCTTGTCCCGTTTTTGGATGTTGCTGTCGCTAGCCTTCACAAGCAGAACTCACCATCACGTACATGTAAACAAAAGGCCAGCAAGCAGATGCTATTTCTTCCATCTCCTTGACACAAGCGTCATGCATGCTTGATTAAAGGTATGACGCACGTCTCCTTGTCCATTATTTTATTGATCAAAGATGATGCTGATGTCATGCCTTGTCATTCATGCATAATAATCATCGTTCCCTATTTATTGCTCAATCAATAAATTACATCTTTCATATACTTCACGGTAGACCTGCTCACTACCATTGAGTCTATGTAGTTATATATGTGCTCATCACCGATGTGCTTTTATGGCCATGAAAGCCGCAACCACCATCGGAGCATCTCCACGATGCCGCATGATCAGTACTTTGTAAAGCCGCCGCTGTTGTACGTGCTCGCCATTTGCTGCTCCGTGGCTGCCAAGAACCCCGTGCCGCTTTTCGCTTCAGGGTGTGTTCACTTCGCGAAAAGTAGCTGAAAAGTTACTGTAGCATCTTTCGTTGTTATTTAGCAAAATTTATCCAATCATGGACTAACTAGGCTCAAAAGATTCGTCTCGACATTTACAGACAAACTATGCAATTAGTTATCTTTTTTACCTACATTTAATGCTTCATGCATACGTCGAAAGATTCGATGTGATGGGTGGAAGAGGAAATATTTTGGGTTGGTATGGGAAGTAAACGAGGCCTCAAGGTGACGAAGCTGCAGGCGCTTTTCTGCCTCTCTGCTCGTGCTCGGTGCCGCTCACACTCCACCGCTGATGGGCGCAAGAACGTCACCGTCCACCCAGTCAAGCCTCCCGTCCGTCGTCTACGTTTCATAACTCTGAACGTGAAAACCCTCTAGGTGAGTTTGCTTTGTTCTACATTGACATCTCAGTGCACCGTGCGTGCCCAGTTATGATCTTCTTAGCTTGATGGCATCATGATGACATCACGATGACATGGATATGTTTTGTGGCCGGTTTCTTTTAGTAAAACAAATCCAGAAATACCATAAAAATATACAACGCATACTCAGGTCGTTTTGACTCCAATTTAGTTGTTTCTTATCGTGTTAAGATTCATGTCGACATGCTAGCAGTGATGTTTAATCATCTCATGACATGTGTCTATAATTAAAATATTAATATTAACTTGGTTAATTTGCATGAAACTAGTTTTGTAATATGAAAGCAATATATGTTCATACTTCGGTGCTAAATACATGAATATTAATGTGATTAATTACTAACGAATATAAATGTATTTCTAAATTATAATTTGCTTACATCATATACAATTAGGTTAAAGGCTTTTACATGTTTATATCTTTTGCAATGATAAAGTTTAACTTGATTAAATTATATGATATTGTTTACAAACTAAACATGAGTAGCTTCAACAATGTTTTTTGAATTAAATTATCTTTTGACTAATCTGGTCTTAATAACTCTTTACATTGTTTTGCTCAATTAAAATAAATCAAAGCGTATTGGCTTTTTCTTTAATATAATATAAAAGTCTCGGTAGTCATTTCTTTCGAACCGTAGCTCCGATTAATGTGTTTTTCACGTCTGTGTATTTGTAGCAATATGTAGAACGTTTTCAAAAACCTTTTCACTTGTTATTTCATATGTTTGGTGTACTGTTCTAATTTAGATCTATTGTTTGTTTCGTGTATGATTGTTTGGATGCTTGTGTGGTGCTTTACAATCATGTCCAGTCGGTGAGATTTACGTGGTGATTAAGAAGCTATTCTCTGAAGACTAGAAGCTGAGAATTGGAAGCAGAAGATTGAAAGTTGAATACTAAAGGCTTTCGGGCGTATTGCTTTGAGGGAAAAGCAAGTTAAGGCAAGTATAGCATGGGACTATCATTGTTACCTATTCACTTTAATTCACTTAATTCATTATGCATGTGTCTCCTTGTTAAGGATGCCTTAGTGTTGATCTTATTCCTTGAATCCTATGGTTATAGCATTAGGTAGTTTGCTAGTGCTCACATAAACAATGATCTTGTAATTTGATTAATGATATATGCAATAACACTAAAAGATGATTTTTAGCAACAAGGAACAAGATGGCTAGAGTTTTCTCTAGATTCCTCTCCATAAGGACTTATCTGTAAGCAACCATCCGGGACTTACAGTACAGCTATGAGGGCTACATGGCTCTGGCTTTAGTCATATAAGAGGACATTTTCTAGCTTGTTAGTGGTTACCTTTATAGCGCAAGAGGGGTGTGTTCCGGGTTGGGTGTAGTGCGGCTTCTGTCCCTATGTGTATAGGCTGCGTGTCATTGTGCCATACGGAAGGGGGCTCTACATTTGCAGGCCACGAAACCTAGCGGCCCTAACTTGTTAGACGAACCTTGGAAAGACTTTATAGTGAAACTTATCTGTCCAATGGGGAGTCATGACCTCGGACTTTTGGGGATCACGACTCATAGTGAAAGTGTACAACCTCTGCAGAGTGTAAAACTGGTATATCAGCCGTGTTTACGGTCACGAGCGGCCTTTGACCCTTATGGAATAGAGATCACTAATAATTTACTTATTCTTGCTATTCATTATTCTCTTTACATGATCATGTGTTTATATTGGGAACATTACCTATTTGTTGCTACTCAATTGCTTAAAACATGATCAACTAAAAGCTACATGCAGTTAAACCAGTGTCTACCCTATTTGAGCTTCATGAACCCCATGTTATATTTGTTGAGTACTTTTGTGCTCACCCTTACATTTCCCCACACCTCAGGATGGACTTCCGAATATGCGAATAGTGACTACTACTTCTACTTCCCTGAAGAATACTAGACTTGTGGTCAACCAGTTGACGTGCCTGTGTTATGGAGCTAGCTACCACAAGATTTATCTATGTTTCCGCCTAGTTATGTGAAGACTCTGTGATTTTATTCGTTATGTAATAAATATCTGTGATGATACTATTTATATTTATCATCTTATGTGTGATTGATCTCTGGGCGCACATAAGATTATGCATTCCATTTGTTCCTTAAAAATGGGTGTGACAACAGATTTTGTTTTCTTCATTTGAAAGCGTATTTTGTTTCGGTTAAGAATAAATTACGTTTTTAGGTATTTACAGAATTACCACTGATTTTGTTTTAGCCATAACTTCACTGTTTTAACTCCGATTTGATCCGTTCAACTTGCGTTAGATTCGTAATTTCATAATCTACATGTTAATACTACTGTTAAGTACTTTTAAAATTCGTGATTAGATTTACTCTATTATTTTAATAGAGGAAATCTTGTTTATTTCATATCTTCTACGTTTCAACTCCGTTTTGAGCCATTCAAGTTGCGTTAGATTCATAGCAACGAGATCTACGCATTTGTAACAGTGTTTATCATGTCACTAATATTGGAATTTCATGGTTTGAATCATATCTTAAATAACAATTATGCAACTGGATTTTATAAATAAAATATGATTTGTTTTACTTTAGTTTTATAATTCAAATCTAAATTTGACTTAAATTATAATCTCTATAAAATATCTTATATATGTTTTTATACCATTAAGATACATGAAGCTAATAGTTTTATGGGTAAATCTATCGGTAGTTGTACCTTTTCAACCGTAGCTCCGATTAGCGTGCTTTTCGCGACTTTGTGTTCGTAGCGATGCGTAGAATCGTGTTTCAAACTCTTTTACTTATTTTTGTATGATTGGTGTACTGTTCTAATATAGATATATTGTTTGCTTCGTGTATGATTGTATGGATGCTTGTGTGGTGCTATATAGTTCAGTCAATCGGTGAGGTTTACGTGGTGATTAAGAAGCTATTCTCTGAAGACTAGAAGTTGAGAATTGGAAGCAGAAGATTGAAAGTTGAATACTAAAGGCTTTCGAGCGTATTGCTTTGGGGGAAAAGTAAGTTAAGGCAAATATAGCATGGGATCATCCTTGTTACCTAATCACTTTTAAAGCACTTAAATCACTATGCATGTGTCTCCTTGTTAAGGATGCCTTAGAAATTGATCTTGTACCTTGTCGCCTATGGTTTTGCATTGGGTAGCTATTGCTAGTGCTCAACATAAACTATGATCTTGTAATTTGACTAATGGAATATGCAACAACATTAAAAGATGACTTTTTAGTGACATAATAAAAGAGGGCTAGAGCCTTAGGCTATCTTTTGGTGCTCTAGTTTCTCTCCATAAGGACTTATTTGTAAGCGAACATCCTGGGATTTATAGTACAGCTGTGAGGGCTACATGGCTCTGGTTTTAGTCATATAAGAGGACCTTTTCTAGCTTGTTAGAGGTTACCCGAAAGGGCACAAAAGGGGTGTTTCTCGGGTTGGGTGTAGTGCGGCTTCTGTCCTTATGTGTATAGGTTGCACGTCATTGTGCCATACGGAAGGAGAGCTCTATATTCGCAGGTTACAGAAACCTAGCGGCCCTAACTTGTTAGACGAACCTTGGAAAGACTTCATAGTGAAACCTGTCTACCCATTGAGGCCTTGCAAACCTCGAGCTTATGGGGATCACGACTCACAGTGAAAGTGTACAACCTCTGCAGAGTGTAAAACTGGTATATCAGCCGTGCTCACGGTCACGAGCGGCCTTGGACCCTTATGAAATAGATGATCACTATTGAACTGTAATATGCTTATGTTTTTGCTATTCATTTTTCATATTACCTGATCATATGTTTATTCTGGGATTAAAGACATCTTGATGCTACTTATATGCTAAAACTTTGCCAACTAAAAGCTACATGCAGTTAAACCCGTGTCATGCCTTTTGAGTCTCATGAACCCCGTGTTATGCTTGTTGAGTTCGACATGGACTCACTCTTGCTATTTCCCCACATCTCAGGAAGGGTACCAGACTGCTAGATTCTGGAATTGTTAGGCTTGTGATCAACCAGTCAGTTTGATCCAGGAGTGAAGGTTACACCCAGTGTTCAGAGTTGTCTTTCTGCTATGTTATTCTCTAAGGTTATATCTTATACTATTGCGTTATGTTTAATAAGCATTTATCTTTTGATATTACACTTATTTGCAGCTATATATGAGATTTGACCTCTTTATTTCACATATAGTGTATATCTAGTTTTGTCCTTAAAACCGGGTGTGACACAAAACAAGAACTCAAGTCCAGGAGATCATAAATAGGCACGGGTGTTGCCCTCCGGGCTAACCAGATGCAGCCGCCACCGCGAACAAAAAGCACGGTGCCACCCACCGGCAAGGCGAGCCGAGAGATCAGAGGCACTCTGCGAGGCAGCGTATGTCTGGATGGATCCCATGGTGGAGCTCAACTGTGGCCACGCCAGCGCCTCAAGGCCAGCACTTCGTTGCGTTGGGACATCACGCTGGTGGAGCCGCCATACACCGAGGACCCGGTGAACCCACACCGAAGAAGTTGAGTGCGCCTAGGGGCCGGCCATGCACGTGCCCTGGAGCCGAGGGACAAGCGCTCGTACGCTGGGGATGCCGCCACACCCCCCGTCGAGGCCGCTCATGCCCCCTAACTGAGCCGGGCCGCCGACATCGTCGTGAGAGGGAGAGAGAGAGCGTGAGTTAGAGAGAGAGCTCGCAACAGAGAGATGAGAGAGACAGAGAGCATGTGAGACTGAGATAATGGAGCTCAGAGCTGCTGGACTTAACGGATTGAAGAGCGGACTTGAGGATTGACTTAACCGGATTGTAATTTATTTTTGGTCCTGCTAGCGCCCGGACGTCCGATCCGGGCGCTAGCATCCTAAAAGCCCAAGTTTGGTTTTAGTAATTAATGACATCAAGTTGCTAATGCATATGTTAAGTGGTTTGAGTTAGGCATAAGCAACACATGTGATGAAGGTGTATGTGGCAAGGAGTGGTGGCCATAAGATCACAAAGAGATGGTGCATGGACATGAAATGACGATCACGGTGGAGATGCACATGAAATAATGATCATGGTGATCAAGCATGAGGAGATGGACATGGAACAAAGTGATCAAGGCAAAGGTATAATCATAGTGTTTGCTTTTGCCGGTCTAAGATGAGTAGAGAAGTGAATGACTGGGTTTAGGATTGATAGTCGACTATCAAGAGGGGAAATCATGGTTAGCTCGTGAATCAAGTGCTACTAGGTCATCATCTTTAACATATGCATTAGGATCTAGTAAAGAGAGCTAACATAACGTCTTGAAAAATATTTATGAAAATGCTAACACACTTGCACATGGTGATATATACATGATGGTGTTGGCACATTAGTGAAGGCGGCGAAGTTTGAGCGCTAGAGATGGGTTTGGGGTTTAGGCGTTTTCAGGAAAATGAAATGCATATTTTCCATTGCACTGGATGCGAGAACCGGAGGCAAAGTCACGGTGGTGGTCGTCGCTATTTTACAAGCAACAGACGTTGTCCTCGGGAGCAACAGACGCTGCCCTTAGCGTTTGTCGGCTTACCCTAGCGATGGCCTGCTATGGTGGCGCGACAGACGCGGTGGTGGCCGTGTGACAAACGCACAACGTCAGCGTCCGTCGACAGTGGCGTCAGCCAGGCGCAGGAGCGAGCACAGGCGAGCTGTGTGTGACAGACACTGGCCGAGTCTTGTGTTGGCACGTCGGACGCATCTGTTGAGTCACGCATGTTGCAGGGCTCTCTGGACCGCGTCTATCGATGCAACAGACGCTGGGTCTCGGGCGCGATGGACGCATCTGTCGAAGGCAAATTAGACCGTTGGCTTTGAGTGCACGGGGACACGTGGCGCACAGAGGTGCTACGGACACGGCACTGCAGCGTCTGTTGCCTTGGCGTGGCCGCGTCTGTCGCCCTCGACAGGAGTATAATGGCGAGTGACTTTTCCTTTCGCTATAAATAAGAGATGGCTAGCCCTTGGGGGTTCTCGCTTGCACATTTGAGATATTGAGGCACACTTTGAGCTAGAGAACTTCCCCTCCACTCATCTCCTTGCTTGGTTGCATACTCTAGAGAGAGATTGAGTGAGATTCAAGTGCATTGCATTGAGAGTTGCATCTAGTGGCACTTGATTCTTGAGTTTGCTGCGGATTGCTTGTTACTCTTGGGTGTTTTCCGACACCCTAGATGGTTTGGAGTAGCGGTGGTGTTGAGCTCGTGATTAGAGATTGTTTCGAGCCTCACCAAGCGATTGTGAGGGGTTCTTTAGCCTTCCCCGCGAGAGTTCGCGAATTGGCTACTCTAGTGGAGCTCGTGGCTTGGAGGATCCCCATCTTGTGAGTGGATGTGCGGCACCCGCTGAGGGTTCAACTCTTGATAGTTGATTAGCTCACGATCCATCAAGTGGGTGCATCGCCACAACGAGGAGTAGCTTGTCGGGAAGCAAGTGATCCTCGATAAAAAAATCTTGTGTCATCTTATTGCCGAGGATTTCATTTGTGTATGCGATCACATTGATTGATTGGTACATTAGACATATCTCTTCTCATCAACGTTGGTATATCTATTCAAGCTCTCTTCTTTACTTATTGGTCTTAGCCTTGTTGTTGACTAGTATTGTGTAGGCAGCTTGCATAGATTAGTTGTGCTAGTGCTAGAAGAGCTTCGTCATCTTATTTACTAACTTGTTGTTTAGTAAAGCTTGTAAAAAAATTAAATAGGCTATTCACCCCCCTCTAGCCATTTGGACCTTACACGTCCGGACGTCGTGCCGAGCAGCCCTAGCTCGCCCCCCACGGAAAAGAAGAGAGCCTTTCCCCACACTGAAAACATGACCTCGCCCCGCCCCTGCACGGAGAAGAAATGCGACCCCTGCCCCACCCCCGCACGGAGAAGAAAGGCGCCCCCACGCGCACGAGATCCCCCACCCCCAACCTCGCCGACCCCTAACACCTCCGCCCGCCACCAGCTCGCCCCCCATAGCTCCCGCCCATGAGCTGCAACAACGGAAAAAAGTTATTGCAACATCGAAAGAACTTCTAATGCAACAAAAGAAAAAAAACTGCTACAACAAACGAAAAAAGTTATTGCAACATCGAAAGAACATCTAATGCAACAAACAAAAATATGAACTGCAACATAAAAATATGTCTACTGCAATATTCAAAAACATCCACTGCAACATCGGGGAGAATCTGCTGCAACAACGAGAAAAAGCTATTGCAACATCTCAAGCACTACTAATGCAACATTTCAGAAAAACGCATGTTGCAAACAAAATCCACTGCGACATTGGGGGGAAACTGCTGCAACAAACGAAAAAAGCTATTGCAACATCTCAAGAACTACTCCTGCAACATCAGAAAAACACCTGTTGCAACAAAAAAAAGTACCATTGCAACATTACAAATCATCTGTTGCAACATTGAAAAAGAATCATTGCAATAACGACGAGATCTGACCCCCCGATGTTGCATAAACCCTGATGCAATATTGAGATCACTATTAGTCCTCAGATGATATGTGTGATACTGGTAACATAGTATTATGCACACAATGATACATAGGCAACATTTTAGAAGATGGCTTGCAGTATTGTTCACACCTGAAGGAACTACGCTGAATACATGTTTAGGCAACGTATATCCACGGAAATCTAGTTTTTTTAGGACTGCAATAAAACATAGTTGACTTGTTATGGCAATAAAATACAGGAAGTACATAGGGAAAAGACCGAATCATAACAACACATGAATCTAATCTTGTTTTGTGAAAGAAATAAAGGTATGAAATAATGACTTGGAATCAGGCATAAATATTCAACAAAAGATGAGAGGATTCAGCATATTCATGTCACAAATACAAGTTGCATTGTACACATTGCCACAAAGAATTGTTTAATTCTTCCTAATTTAGACCAAAGCATTAAGCATGGGCACTAAGTTAGCATCGTAAGATCTGGCAATGGTACTGGTTTCAATAGAGAGGGGTAAGAAGAACCAGATTATTTTCAATCCATAGGTTACCATGTGAAAACTCCTAAGTCTCCAATGCTGTTAGTAAAAATGGCTTACCTTAAACAGGAAGTGGATTAGGAGAGAGGGTTTGGAACAAATATGAATCAGGTTAACTGAAGAAATAGTTCATATATACTGTAAGTGTAGAAGACATACTTGAGTATCTAAAAATGCTTCAAGCGTTTGCGAAGTAAGTCCATAGATAGAAAGGTGCATCTCGAAATTCCATTATCAGGGTCATAAATATCTAAGTTTATGCCGAGAATTGTTTTATCGCACCCCAGAAGTGGCCCTCCAAGTACAGCCTACAACAAAAGCAAAGTGGTAGGTTTAGAAAGGATTTGCTTCAATGCACACGGTGATACTTTAGACCAGCAATGACATAACGCAATTATGTGTTCCATGTTTTCCATCATGCCACAAAGTCACAAATAAATAAATTGACAGTATACCTTAGAGATATCTTGACTATCAGAAACCCAAGTGTTGAGGTGTTCGAGGTGTTCGAGGGGGCGTTTCTGATACAGATATCCATGCATGGCCATCAAACTGCCAGAGTTGAAGGCACGCCCAGCCGCTTTCAAACTATCACCTGGGAAAAGTTTTGCCTTATGATCCAGATCTATAGGACGGACTCCTAGGAAGCCCAAGCATGTGACGATAGCAATGTCTTTATCATATAGTCCTAAGAACCCATCAGTAGCTGTATTATTAGGAAGGCGCACTACAACCTACAGAAATAAAAGCAATACACAAGCACAAGCTCAGGATGTTCACAGTTAGCTTGAATATACAAAGAAAAATCAAGGAACACAATGATTAGTAGCACCAACCCTCAACTTATCATCTTTATTTCTCTTCTCGTTGAATTGTCTAACCAAATGTGCTGATGTCACAAATCTTGTTAGGCTTTGTCTAGTTCTTCCGTGAGGTATAGATATGCCCGAGCATGCGAATAGCATCTTATCTCCTGGAAAATATCATGATTTAAATGACAAGTGATGACTAAATGCAATTTAGGAAAATTGAAAAGTATAGTAGCACAATCACCATCAAACAAAGCGAGTGAGACGACCAAGGAAGACAGATCCACAGCATAATTACTACTGATTGGATAAGTTATTTCACCAGGTTTGACAATATCACCAAATGACCTCTCCTCAAAAGCAACGTTTGAACCTTCTCTATCATGAAAAGGTTCATTGAATCGTTGCATTGCAATAGCAGATAGATTCTCCTCAAAATTATGGTACGCCTTATTAGCTGCATGACCTGATTAATAAACATGGTATACCACAACTGAGTGCTAGAGCAATATGCGCCACAAAAGAAAGAACCAGCAAATTCAAATCAACTACTCACGTTCTAGCATCCATTTTACGTTGCGGTTCCAGGCTCTCATGTTACCACTAGGGACATAACTCCGACTTGAAACCGGTGATGACTCAAGTTTGTTCCTTCTGTTTATGGCTCTCTGCTCCCTACTCACACCTCTTGTGCAATCAATCCCCCCCTTGTTCGTCATGGTCTTTGCAGTCCTGAAGCAGAAAATAAATGCAAATGCTTAGTAGAGTAACTAAGACCCTTTTGTAAGCTTATAATACACCCCCCCAAAAAAAATCAAAATCAAAACAATGAAGCACCTTGTCAACCTTAAAATATTAGGTTCACTGATAATACTATCAACAATAACACTATGAAGAAACATGTGCTGAAAATCAGTACTAGATTGACCTGATTCTTTCTTTGCATATTAAATATAAAAAAGGCTCAAATCTATCCAGAACTTGGTGTTGTATGGCAAATTGGCAATCAACAAGTGACAACATAGGCAGCAAGTTCCTAGCAGCTGGCTAAGATTGACAGAAAGGGCACAGCACAAAAAAAATCTAAACATAACAGAAAGCAATCAAACCAATACGAAGTGGGCAAGTCTAAACAAAGTTATTTAACTGGCCGCATTCATACATGGTTAGAAAGAAGAGAACTCGGAGTTTTGCTGTAGGAAAAAGATGTAACGTATGTAGGTGGATGTTAGCTTAAAGTTAACCTACAGATAGTAACAAGCCCCATCCAAAATCTGTGATGTCTGAATTTCCCTATGGAAAAAAACAGAACATATGCATGGATGTTAGCTTAAAGGTTATCTTATCTTAGAAAATATAAACCGCAACCAATAATCTGTGATGGTTCTGAGATGTGTGAGGGAGTATGGTGGATAAACAGTACTCGTAGACAACATGTACATGTGATTTTACTTGGACCAACACATCGTTCAAGCAACAATCCAAGCATAAGCAACTCAACTGGGTAGGATGAACTGATCCGTGAGCAATTGCCTTGCAACTATATACAGTAAACAGACGCTTACATCGCGCATGCAACTTGCCGTCGATGAATCACTAGTCGTGACGACGTGAGACATGTCCCCGATCGACCACCCCGCGCGCAGGCCGGACGGAGTCGCCGTCAACCGTGACGCCCACGTGTACGCCCGCGAGACTTGTCGCTGCCACCGGACAGCGAGATGTCGAGATATATGTAGGGTTTGTGTTCGTGCGGCACCCCGGCGCAGGTGCGGCCTCGAGTGGGCAGTCAGGGGGAGCAGCGTCAATAGGTCGGCTATCTTGCCCGTATTGGGAAGGGCCCAACCGCCAGAGGCCAAAACTGCCGCTGCCTGCCGTTGGCGGCCAATGTGCACGGAGATGTTTCCTCGCCCATCAGGGCAGTTATATAGTTAGAATAGGTCTATCTAACGACCAAAATCCCACAGCCTTAACCGTCCGAGTCTGACTCAGAGTCACGAGAGTCCCGTTCCCATCCCCACTCACCCCCCACATATTAACCCCCTTCCTTTGTGATACATCTTAGTCTGCCCTAACAGAACAAGAATCCTGATACACATGGGCTCTCTCCCGCCGCCTGTGGGCGTTGGCGACAGGGGAAAATCCCACGCTTACTAATGGGCAATACGAGCTCGGCAGGTTGCTCAACAAGGGCAGCTTCGCCAAGATACCACGCGAGCAACATGGGCGCCAAGGAGGAGGTGCCCATCAAGGTCATGGACAAGGATCACCTATTCAAGTTAGGCAACGTACAACAATAGATCATGCGAGACCCATATCATGTGTTGGGTGTGCCACCCCCACGTCGTGCGCATACACGAGGTCATGGAGACCCGGAAGAGCATCTTAGTCATCATGGAGTTTGTCGACGGCGGCTCCCCTCAACGCCCACCTTGTCCACCACGCCGGCCTCGGCCCGCTGTGTCTTCCAGCAGCTCGTGTCCGCGCTTGACTATTGCCACTCGCTCAGCGTGTACCACCGCGACATCAAGCCTAACAATATCCTCGTCGACACCACTAGCAACATCAAAGCTGCCGATTTTGCACTACTACAAAAAATGATTATGCGAGGCAGGATCTTTTATTAAACAAAGTAGTCACAAAAATCAACCGCCTCGTAAAATGCCTGAGGATTTTTGGAGGCAGACATTTTCATTTACAGAGGCGGTCACATAATTAACCATCTCGCAAAATGCATTTATGGAGGCAGACATTTTATTTACGGAGGCGATCAGGATTATTCGCCTCGTAAAATAATTTTATGAAGGCAGTCAAAATTACGCACCTCGTAATATCATATGGATAGAAGCCCATCTCAGCTCATTAACTAGTCGTGGTATATAAACAAACAAACCCTAACACAGTCACCCGTCAGCTCTCTCTCTCTCCCCCTTACCCGGCCGTCAGCTCTCTCCCTCACCTGTCTCTCTCACGTCTCTCTCTTCTCTCCCTCAGTTCTCTCAATGGCGAGGTCCCTACAACACGCTCTGGCAGGGCGCGTGCAGTCCTCCCTCTCCCTCGAGCTCCTCCGGTGGCGGATCTGGTCGAGGAGCACCTTTGGTGGCGCCTGAGCTCTCTCTCCCTCTCCTTCATGGTGGCGGCGCGGCGGATCTGACCGAGAAGCAGCACCTCCAGTAGCGCTACAATGAGAAGCAGTGGTTTTGGCCGCTCCACCGACGGCCCTGACTAGCAGGTGCCTAGATCCTGCGAGCGGGTGCCCGGATCCGGCAAGCGGCTACGGCGGCACGCAGATCCAGCGAGGTGCGGCGGCGGCGGTGCGTGGATGGGCTCGGTGAGCTCGTCAACGGGTATTTCTTTTTTTGTTTCTTCTTATTGATTAACCGAGGCGACCAAAGCACCTGCCTCCATAGGTTTGCTTAACGCAGACCTTTGGATGGAGGTGGTTGCAATGCCCGCCTCGGAAAACCAAAAATGCATGCCTCCAAAAAGATGTGTAGTAGTGTGTTGGCTCTTGGCGGGATGCCCATGTTCATTGCGCGTTGAGGTGCTCCTGCGCTGCGGCAACGATGCCGCCAAGGCCGACATCTGGGCCTGCGGCGTCGTCCTCTTCACGCTCGTGGCAGGCCTCTTCCCCTTCAACTACAAGGACACCAGCTTGTACCACATGATCCGCCAAGGCCGACAGCTGGATGATCGTAGTATCTTTAATTTTATTTCAACAGTTCTATATTAGTAGTATACAAGTTTATTAGGAGTTTTGATAGTGTTAATGCCTTGATGATGTGTCATGGTACTGTTGTTAATTAGGTTGCTAAAAATTCTAGGCACGTGCTTTCTCATCTAGTACTAGGTTCTATCATGATATACACTTTTCAGTTTTCAATTTTGTTCGTCACCGCATTTGGAAAACAGAGTCCGTTGTTTAGTGCACATGTTGTTTTATTAACCGGAAGTGTACTATTTTTCAGGGCATTTGGAAAATATTCCTTTTATTTTTCCTCTAGCTAAGAGCAACTCCAAGAGTTCATATAAAATTAGTATCCAAATTTCATACTTTAGCCATGTTAGAAACAAGGTGGCTATAAGACCCACTAGACTGAGGACCTACAATACACCAACTCACCCTAGAATCAGACGTGTCTTTTAATTTCTAGTTACTTAGTGCGCGGGTTGGCAAAGCCGCCTTCTCACTTCCGGGTGGCAGAGCCAACCTACGATGAAGCTGACTTCTGAGTGGCAGAGCCAACATACGATGAAGCCCATATCCTTATGATCTCGGGTGGCAGAGCCAACCTTCGATGGATCACAACTTATGCACTAGTAGCTCGATATTATATGGTCTAACCGGAAGACTAGCACTTATACAAGAGAAATATTCTTTATTAATATGCTAAAAAAATACAAAAGAACACGCCTTTAAGTGGCTATCGTAGCATCTCACATCTACCATCCTCTGGGATGGTATGGCATGGCAAGGAGGGGTTCCTCTATTTATAGGCTATGGGGGCTCATAGGAGGATGGAATGTGTCCCTCTTCTAGATAGTTCCAAGATAAATATCTATGCTCTACATTATTCTAATTTTACATGGTGATAATATCTAGTATCGTCATGCCAAATATCTAGCATCAAGAGAGGCGTAGAAGCTTCTAAAGTTTGCAATGTAACCTTCAATAAGCCATTATGTACAAAATACAACATAGAGGATCAATACCTCTTGTCTGGCTTTAGGAAACTTCAAGATTTAATATTTAGACCAGATATTATATGTACAGACATGTAGATGTGATGGCGCCCCGCGCCTGAACATTATTAATCAATCTGATAACAAGGTCCTGACGGTTTGGCGACTTCCTATGGCTTGTCTGTTCATAGTAAACTTGAGGACTTGAGACGATGGAGGAGAGCTTCGGGATGCTCCCGTCACTGCCGTCATCGCTGCCGCCCTTGCAATATTTTAAATAGCGGGCTAAGGTGTTTAGCGGTATATCTCTAAAACAGCTAATAGCGGAGCTATATCGGGCTATAGCGGGATATAGCGGCTAAATTGTACATGAACACAAATAGCGGCACCCTGCCTCAAAAGGTTATAGCGGGCTATAGCGGCAGCTATAGCGGGAGATTTAAAACTATGCGCCCTTGCCCTCGATGACCGCAGTGGCGGACGAGGAGGCGAGGAAGGCGGTGAGTAGGGGGATCAAGATGATGCACTTCGGCGCTGGTCGCCGGATAGAAGTGCCCCGGGTACACGCTCGGGATGCTGCAGGTGGAGTTCTTCGTGGCGAGCCTCGTCATGGAGATGCAGTGGCTGCCGCCGGCGGATGGGGAGGCCGCTGCCGTCGACACGACGGGGACGCTGGATTTCACCATGGTCATGAAACACCCGCTCCGTGCTCGCATCATTCCGAGGACTAGGAGTGATTGACTTGCAAAAATATTTTCCTTTTGTGTCTCCCCTGAATCGTGCTTATCGGCGACTGCCAATAACCTTTTTTTTACTGATATTGTAATGTCTTCTCTGATAATATATAGCAAGTCGTATAATCCATTTGTGCAAGCTTTGGGCAAGTTTTCCTAGATATACTAAGTACCATGCTGCGATTGAGGGTTTGTTCGCATTATGTTAATTTTTGTCATGTGATTTGCATTGGAGTGAGTGTCAATAATAGTCCTCATCACTTAATATATAAGAAAAATATTAGTCGCCATCTTATGACCCAATTCATAGGTGGCTGAAATTGCAGGTCCAAGTATATACTCCCTCGTCTCTGAAAAAATCAATTTCTAGAGTTGTCTTAAGTCAAACTTTTTAAACTTTGACCGAATTTCTAGAAAAAAAAATACTAAGATTTATGGTACCAAATTAGTATCATTAGATTTATCATACAATATATTTTCATAAGATGTTCATTTTATGTCATAGATATTGATGTTCTTTTCTATAAAGTTAGTTAAAGTTAAAAAAGTTGACTAGCACGGATTCTAGGAATTGATTCTTTCAGAGATGGAAGGCTACGTGTCAATGAGTTGCATGAATAAACAAACAAACAAAACAATCGGTTCCATATCTTAAAGCATAGTCAACAATACAATTTCTTAGTCTTGATCCATAGATCTAATAGTTAGTTGGTAACAATTAGCTCATTTGATTCTAAATAAATTCATAGTCTAGCTAATTGTTAGCTAATACTCAACTAACAAACTATCTCACCACTCACTAGGTAGTCCAAAGCAGCTAATATTTAGCTAGCTAATATTAGCTATGAGCTATTAACTAGCTAACTATTAGCAGCTAATTAATAGATCCAAACTTAGCTTAGAGCTTTTCTGGATCCATTAACACTAAAAGTTAGCAGTTAAAATTAGTACTAGTAGATTTACACGGACCTTTTAATAAACCTACTAATTATTAGTTGGGCTATTAACTATTAGTTCCATTATAATAGGTTTGGAGTTCCTAATAGGTGCTAATAGTTTATATGTACCTTCAACTCACTATCAAACTACCTATTAGCATGTTGATCCAAACGGTTCCCTACCGAACGTTAGCTAGCTAAAAGATAGTAGTTATTAGCTACTCCCTCTATCCAAAGAGAATGCAATCTGATTCCCCTATACCCTTAGTGTCCCATCTTTGTGTTATCTCTCTTTTTTCGCGTGAACAGCCAGGGCCATCAGGTCTTTACCCAAAAAACTGAAAACTGAATTCTGTCAGCCTCAGCCAAACGGGCCCTAGAGTTCGCACTAGGCAACTTGTCACGTTTTCTCGGGGGTTTCTTCTCATCATCACAAGAATCACCATCATCCGAAGAAGCTTTCTTGAAGGTCATCTTCTTCTCATCTTCCTTCTCCTTCTCTTCTCATCTTCATCATTGTCACTATTGTAGGGACAATCCGCTACGACATGATTCTTGCCCTTGCACTTGTAGCATCTTCTCATTTGATCTTTGTTGTTGTAGTTGTCTCTTCTCTTTCTTGCACCATAGCCCTTCTTCTTTATGAATTTGCCAAACTTACGCACAAAGAGAGTCATAGCATCTTCATCAAAGTCACTATCATCCTCATCATCACCTGATTCTTCTTTCTTTGCTTTGCCATTGGTCTTGGATGATGTGTCGGCCTTGAATGGCACACTCTTCTTCTTGTCATCCTCTTCTTTGTCAACCCCCTCCTTTTTCACACGGTATGTCTCTTGAGTCATGACATCACCTAGTACTTGGTTAGGGGTTACATCTTTCAATCCTCCTCTAATGATGATCAACCTCAATGTTTCAAATCTTAGAGGCAAGCACATCAAGAACCGATGAGAAACATCATCATCATTGACCTTCTTGGAATATTTACATATTTACCATCATTATGATATGAGTGGTATCAAAAATACCATGTCAGTGACTCATGTGTCAGTGACACAGTGTAAGATGTCATCCGTAATAATGGTAAATATGTAAATGCCCCGACCTTCTCATACAAACTCTTCAAATCATTCACAATCACTTGAAGCCTATAGAACATCTCCGGAATGCTCTCATCTTCGTTTATCTTGAAGCTTGTCAACTTGTCTTTGAGGATGTATAGCTTGGCACTCTTGATCGCTGGTGTGCCCTTATATGTTTCTTCCAATGTCACACCCGGTTTTAAGGACAAAACCAGACATACACCATATGTGAAATAAAGAAGACAAATCTCACATATAGCCACAGATAAGTGTAATATCAAAAGACAAATGCTTAATATACGTAACACAATAGTATAAAATATACCTTAAAGAGCAACACAGCGGAAAGACAACTCCGAACACCGGGTGCAACCTTCACTCCAGGATCAAACTAACTGGTTGATCACAAGCCTAACAATTCCAGAATCTAACAGTCTGGTACCCTTCCTGAAATGTGGGGAAATAGCAAGAGTGAGTCCATGTCGAACTCAACAAATATAACATGGGGTTCATGAGGCTCAAAAGGTTTGACACGGGTTTACTGCAATAGCTTTTAGTGAGTCATCTTTTAGCAATTGAGTAGCAACAAGTTTACCAAAATCCCAAATAACCTCATGATCATGTAAACAAGAATAATGTATAGCAAGAAACAATAATCATTAGTGAGCATCAATATCATCAGTATTATCATTATCATCAGTGTTCATCATTTATTCTGTAAGGGTCCAAGGCCACTCGTGACCGTGAGCACGGCTGTTATAACAGTTTTACACTCTGCAGAGGTTGTACACTTTCACTGTGAGTCGTGATTTACCCTTTCGCCCGAGGTGATCAGCCTCTTGACCCACTACCAAGGAATGTCGGCAGGGTTCACTATGAAGTCTTTCAAAGGTTCGTCTAACAAGTTAGAGCCATTAGATTCACTCGGCAAACAGATGTAGAGCCCCCCTTTCAAATGGCACAATAACGCGCAGCCTATACACATAAGGACAGAGGCCGCACTATACCCGATTCGTCAAGCCGTTCTTACGCCATGAAGGAATACCTCTAACAAGCTAGAAAAGGTCCTTCTATATGACTAAAGCCAGAGCCATTTTAGCCCTCACAGTTGTACTGTAAGTCCCGGATTTTCGCTTACAGATAAGTCCTTATGGAGAGAAACTAGAGCACCATAAAAACAACCAAATATGCTCTAGCCCTCTTGAGCCATATTGCTTTAAAGCATCATTTAAACGTTTACTGCATATATCATTAGTCAAGATACAGATCATGGTTATTTATCTTGAGCACTAGCATAAATACTACCCAATGCAACGTCCCATGGGTGTCAAGGTACAAGATACAAAAACTAGAATATCCTTAGTGGTAACAATGTAGACACATGCATATGAATTAAGTATATTAAAGGTGAATAGGAAACAAGGATAATCCCATACTATACTTGCCTTAAACACCGATCCTTCGGTAAGCTTTAATCTTCAACGTTCTTCTTCTTCTTCTTGATAACCTCGTATATCTCACCGACTGGACGAAATCATAAATCATCACACACGTATCCATACAATCATACACGAAGCAAACAATAGATCTAAATTAGAACAGTACACCAAACATAAAATTAAGATAAAAAGTTTGTAGAACGAATCTACGTCTCTCTACGAATACACAGACGCGAAAAGCACACTAATCAGAGCTACGGTTGAAAAGATACATCTACCGAAAAATTTGCTCATAGAAGAAAATATAAAACTATTAGCTTCATGAGTTTTAATTATATAATAACATATAAAATATTTTATAAATACTATATACGGAATTAAGTCAAATTTTAGATTCAAATTATAAAACTAAAGTAAAACAAATCATATTTTATTTACAAAACCCAGTTGCATAATTATTAATCAAGATATGATTTAAACCATAAAATTTCAGAATTAGTAATATGGTAAACACTGTCACTAACGCGTAGATCTCGTTGCTATGAATCTAACGCAACCCGAATGAGCTAAAACGGATCTAAAACGTAGAAGATATGATTTAAACAAAATTTACTTTATTAAAGTAATAGATTAAATCTCACATCGGAACTTAAAGATAGAAAACCTAACCAACAGTAACACTAACAGTATAACAAGTTTGTAAAACTCTTCTACACATTACTACGATCACATAGACATAAAGATCACGAAATTTGGATTTAAAACGTAAAAATTATGAATTTTCTAAGATTTCCTATAGATAAATAATTACTTTAATATAAACTCGAAAATAAATTATCTCAAACCTACTGTACAGTTCTATAATCATGTAGAGCTCGCAAATACGAATCTAACGCAATTTGAATGGATCAAATCGGAGTTAAAACGGAGATTCTACGACTAAAACAAGATCAGTGGCAAAACTGTAAATAGCTGAAAACGTATTTTTCTTTTTCCGAAACGAATTACGTTTTCAATTAATCAAAACGTATTTTCCAGCTTACGCTTTGGACCGCGGGTTCGAAAAGATAAAAACTCAGGGTCTCTTTAGCAAAAACGTCGGCCGAATCGGTATCTTCTAATTTAGACCGTCGGATTCAAATCGGAGGGTCCAGATTGGATCTGGGAAGACCCGGCGGCGCTTCCACCGGAGAAGGTGACCGTGCGGTGGCGCCATGGCCGGCATCGCCCGAACTCACCGGAGCTTGCGAAGATGATCATCCCGAGCGCCATTCGCCAAACTGAAAACACCGAAAGAAAGAGCGCATCCGTGCGACCTTACCCTGCGTGAAGATAGGGCCGGGGACGAACGGAAATCGGCGGCTAGCTTGCGGTGGCGGGTATGGCGGCGGTGGCACATGCGGTGGCTCGACGAGACAACCAAAACGGCTCAAAAGGGATGGGTTGGATGCGGAATAACACAGGGGTCCCATTTTTATAGCCCGGAGGCGCGAGGAAACAAGGAAAGGGAGGGATTCGAGATGGATTCGGTGCCGATAAACATGGAAAGGGAAGCCGGCGTTCGGCGTGGGGAAGAAGATGAAGGCTGAGCCGCTGACGCGTGGGCCCCGGATGTCAGCGTCACGCCGGGAAGAAGGAAGGCGCGCGCGCGATGCTGGGCCAACAGGCCGTGCCTGGGCTCGGCCCATGCGGGAGAAGGCGGGCGCGGGGAGGTAAGCGGGCCGCGGCAAGGCAGGCTGAGACGGGCCGAAATCCGGAATAAGCCGACTTTTCTTTTCTTTTTTTTCCAATTTTTCAAAGCAAATTTTCAAAAGATTTTCAAATCCAAATTTGAATTTGATCAAACCACTCATTACAAAAATTTAAATGCAACAACATGAGTGCACAAACATGTTTCTACTCTTATATTTGATTTTAAGTTAATAAAAATTATTCTTATTCTAAATTTGCATGCTTCACAAAAATAAATATAAAAATCATATTTTTCCTATTTTTCTTCTTTTCAAATTTTTAGGGTGTTACAATTCTACCCCCTTAAGATGAATCTCGTCCCGAGATTCGGAAGATAATGACAAAAGAGATAATGACACTTTGTCTTTATTTGATCCTCATTTTCCAAATTATTCTTTCGTGCAGAGTCATGAGACAGTTTCTCATATCCCGACTGACTAATCTGCCTAAACATGATCATCTCTCCTATTGAGCTCCTCCAAAGTTATTTGTTCCTCTGCTATGACTTCAGTAAACTCATGGTCCACTTTGCTATCCTTGGTGTACCTATCTTCTAATTGATCATTTTCATCTCCCTCAGGTAAAAGTCGACCACCTTGATACTCAATTCTTTTCCTTGACGGTGTTGTTAAGAGCATGGTGCACCGAGTACTATAAATAACTCCTTTGTGTGCACAGAGCCATCCATTACCATGAACCACGTGAATTTTAAGTGACTCCAACACAATGAGTGTCGCGGTGAAGTTTTTCCTTGTTTATGACAAGACTGACATTCGGGCATATCTGATCTGCCTGCATTTCTCCCACTGGGGTTTGAACTAGCAAAGGCCTCCTCATTGAACACTTCACCATCTTGCACGTCTCTACCATGTCGGCGGAAATGAAAGAATGCGAAGCACTAGGGTCCAATAATGCAAAAACTTGTACTGAGCTTACTTGAATATAACCTCCCACTACTTTGGTAACTCCATGAATTTTATCCATATCCACATTGCTCAGTCTTCCATTGACATAGTTTTGCTGCGCTTTGCTTCCTTGAGCAGGCTTCTTATGGGCTTTCCTTTTTCGCTTTCGTTGTTGTGGATTCTGACTTAGTTCACTCCCAACTTGCTCTTCAACATTGTTGTTTTGATAGTGCTCAGCTTCATCATACCCATAACATCCTTCAATGGCAAAAACATCAACCTTTTCCCACATACCAATGCGAGACGTCATATAGGGCTCCTGAGTCATGAGACACTACACTTCCTGTCATCAAGTGACCAACATCAGCAACACGAGCAAGTATAGATGATCATAATCATGAACTATCCAAAAGGACAACTCTTGTCTCCATAGATCCAAAATTATCAACCTTGTTCACAGAACATTTTTGCTCAAGAGTGGCAACTCAATCATGGAGACTAACCAATACTTCCAACTAAAGAGTTCAATCTTAATAATCCTTCTTTACATTGGCTACCCCCCTTAAAATAAGAGACACCAAATAGGGTAGCTTTGAACCTTTTTCTTCTAGATGAGTTAAAAAGTGTTCTGACATCCCAATGATACTCTTGTACATGGGTAAGAACAAGAAATCTGAAATTTCTCACGAGCAGAAAAACAGCAGTGCAGTAAAATAGTTGTAACTCTCATTCTGTTAATCCAATGAAACTGTAGTTTACACCGATGGAAAGCTTATAAAATTCTCTGCAACTTTCTTCTAGAACACACTTCCAGATTCTGCAGCTAACTTGACCGAAAACAACACATAACAGATTCTGTTCTAGGTTTCAGACAGCACAGTTGCATCGTCTTGTGATTTTTTTTTGTATCTCCCAATCCAAAATAGCTATGAGGGTAGTTCTTGCATTTAGAGAGAGATGTTGAAGTCCACTCTTGTCCAGAATTTTCTCATGATTTTTGGTCTTTCAAGAACAGAGATATAAGTTGATAAAGACAGGCTGCTCCGAAAGACAAGATATAGAAAGCAGGAGATAACCAAAACCCAGCTATTTATTTCATTAATCCTTATACCTTATACATATAAACTAAATGAAATCATGGTCAAAACCCACGAGATCATTCCACTCATTACAAAATTCCAACTCAAGCATAAACATAAGCACAAAGCAACTAAACACTTAAATGTTCATTAGCCACACATTAAGACGACTCAACTTGGCTACTAACGGTTTTATTACACGGGACATAACTCCTATTCCTTAAACATGGTGTGATTGTAGCAGCATCCAGAATAGATAACGTCTCTTACATTCCTTATTGCTTCATATGGACATCTGAATCTCTGCATCCCTCTTTACCATTCTTATAACTCATACCTTAAGATGGGTCAACCTGGCATCCCTCAGGTATAGATTTAATACCCTCATACTCAATCCTTTCTCCTGAAAGTGTAGTTAGAAACACTGAACATTGGGCATACTCAATCACTCCTTTACAAGTAGATAACCAGTCTATTCCAAGGATAACATCAATGCCCATTAATTCCAAAACAATGAGGTTTACCTTAAAATTTACCCCCTTTATGTCAAGACTAACTTTTGGGCATACGCGGTCTGCCTTTATTTCACCTCTTGGAGTTTCAACCATAACTGTTTTCCCCCTTGGAAGCATAAGTATGTTATGATCTTTTACATATTGTCTAGATATGAACGAATGTGAGGCACTGGGGTCAAACAAAACCTTGGCATTTCCTGAACTTACTGGAATTGATCCAAACACGACCTCCTTAGCTCCAGGAATGGTGGAAATATCCACATGTTTCAACCTTCCATGGATGTAATTTCTCTTTAATTTATTTCCCTGCACATGCTCCTTTTGGACATCCTGTCCTGGGTCTTGCTGTTGTTGATTCTTCTGTGGGCAAGATTTGATATAATGTCCTTCCTGCTGGCAATGATAACACTTTCTCTTAGCTGGATCTTTTGTGATGTCATACTCCAAGGAACTGTTGTTTGGTATGCTGCTATCTTGCTGGCCATAAAAGTTCACCTTCGTCCCTTTGGCTTGTTTCCTAGCTTGTTTGGCCTTTCGAGGTTGATACTCCTTATAAGTAATTGTCCATCCATCTATGACTACTTCATGGGGAGTAGTTTTAGCGGGAGGGGCTTCTAACTCTTCAGGGTTTGGATTTGTTTGATAGGGGATTAGGGCTGCATGTGACAATGTAGTATAACTCGCTTGCTCATTGCTTTCCACTAGTGGTTCTAATGAGATTGCCTTTCTCTTCTTGTCCATGTTGATCTCAAAATTTGGATCCACCTTGACTTTCCCCTTATTAGACTCATTTCGAAGACAGGAAAAACCATAATGCTTACAGCAGTGACATTGTTCCTGCTCTCCAAATGCCTTATTATCAACATCTTTATTGGATTTCATATTCTTCCAAACTTCTGCTACTTGTATCTTCTCTGACCCCTTGGATATGTTGGCTTGACCTTGAGATAAGCATCGTTGAGAATTCCCATGTTGAGCCATTTCTTCTAGTAATTGGTTTTGCATCGCTAATGGTTTCTTGTCAAAAGTGAGCAAGAGCGACACAATTCAGTCCTCTTAACCTCTGAAATCCATAGTCTTCTCGTCACGAGCCGTCTAATAGACAAGGAGAAAAGGTTCAAAATAGAGACAAGGTTTTTATAACAGAACGGGGATAGAATTAAGCATAACTTTGAGAAAATAACAAAGTTAAAGAGAAGCAAGAAATAGGCAACAATGAGAACATGCTAAACGTCCAGTTCTAACTAGGCATGCGTCCTACAGTCAGCATTGCTCCGATACCAATCTGTCACACCTGGTTTTAAGGACAAAACCAGACATACACCATATGTGAAATAAAGAAGACAAATCTCACATATAGCCACAGATAAGTGTAATATCAAAAGACAAATGCTTAATATACGTAACACAATAGTATAAAATATACCTTAAAGAGCAACACAGCGGAAAGACAACTCCGAACACCGGGTGCAACCTTCACTCCAGGATCAAACTAACTGGTTGATCACAAGCCTAACAATTCCAGAATCTAACAGTCTGGTACCCTTCCTGAGATGTGGGGAAATAGCAAGAGTGAGTCCATGTCGAACTCAACAAATATAACATGGGGTTCATGAGGCTCAAAAGGTTTGACACGGGTTTACTGCAATAGCTTTTAGTGAGTCATCTTTTAGCAATTGAGTAGCAACAAGTTTACCAAAATCCCAAATAACCTCATGATCATGTAAACGAGAATAATGTATAGCAAGAAACAATAATCATTAGTGAGCATCAATATCATCAGTATTATCATTATCATCAGTGTTCATCATTTATTCTGTAAGGGTCCAAGGCCACTCGTGACCGTGAGCACGGCTGTTATAACAGTTTTACACTCTGCAGAGGTTGTACACTTTCACTGTGAGTCGTGATTTACCCTTTCGCCCGAGGTGATCAGCCTCTTGACCCACTACCAAGGAAGGTCGGCAGGGTTCACTATGAAGTCTTTCAAATGTTCGTCTAACAAGTTAGGGCCATTAGATTCACTCGGCAAACAGATGTAGAGCCCCCCTTCCAAATGGCACAATAACGCGCAGCCTATACACATAAGGACAGAGGCCGCACTATACCCGATTCGTCAAGCCGTTCTTACGCCATGAAGGAATACCTCTAACAAGCTAGAAAAGGTCCTTCTATATGACTAAAGCCAGAGCCATTTTAGCCCTCACAGTTGTACTGTAAGTCCCGGATTTTCGCTTACAGATAAGTCCTTATGGAGAGAAACTAGAGTACCATAAAAACAACCAAATATGCTCTAGCCCTCTTGAGCCATATTGCTTTAAAGCATCATTTAAACGTTTACTGCATATATCATTAGTCAAGATACAGATCATGGTTATTTATCTTGAGCACTAGCATAAATACTACCCAATGCAACGTCCCATGGGTGTCAAGGTACAAGATACAAAAACTAGAATATCCTTAGTGGTAACAAGGTAGACACATGCATATGAATTAAGTATATTAAAGGTGAATAGGAAACAAGGATAATCCCATACTATACTTGCCTTAAACACCGATCCTTCGGTAAGCTTTAATCTTCAACGTTCTTCTTCTTCTTCTTGATAACCTCGTATATCTCACCGACTGGACGAAATCATAAATCACCACACACGTATCCATACAATCATACACGAAGCAAACAATAGATCTAAATTAGAACAGTACACCAAACATAAAATTAAGATAAAAAGTTTGTAGAACGAATCTACGTCTCTCTACGAATACACAGACGCGAAAAGCACACTAATCAGAGCTACGGTTGAAAAGATACATCTACCGAAAAATTTGCTCATAGAAGAAAATATAAAACTATTAGCTTCATGAGTTTTAATTATATAATAACATATAAAATATTTTATAAATACTATATACGGAATTAAGTCAAATTTTAGATTCAAATTATAAAACTAAAGTAAAACAAATCATATTTTATTTACAAAACCCAGTTGCATAATTATTAATCAAGATATGATTTAAACCATAAAATTTCAGAATTAGTAATATGGTAAACACTGTCACTAACGCGTAGATCTCGTTGCTATGAATCTAACGCAACCCGAATGAGCTAAAACGGATCTAAAACGTAGAAGATATGATTTAAACAAAATTTACTTTATTAAAGTAATAGATTAAATCTCACATCGGAACTTAAAGATAGAAAACCTAACCAACAGTAACACTAACAGTATAACAAGTTTGTAAAACTCTTCTACACGTTACTACGATCACATAGACATAAAGATCACGAAATTTGGATTTAAAACGTAAAAATTATGAATTTTCTAAGACTTTCTATAGATAAATAATTACTTTAATATAAACTCGAAAATAAATTATCTCAAACCTACTGTACAGTTCTATAATCATGTAGAGCTCGCAAATACGAATCTAACGCAATTTGAATGGATCAAATCGGAGTTAAAACGGAGATTCTACGACTAAAACAAGATCAGTGGCAAAACTGTAAATAGCTGAAAACGTATTTTTCTTTTTCCGAAACGAATTACGTTTTCAATTAATCAAAACGTATTTTCCAGCTTACGCTTTGGACCGCGGGTTCGAAAAGATAAAAACTCAGGGTCTCTTTAGCAAAAACGTCGGCCGAATCGGTATCTTCTAATTTAGACCGTCGGATTCAAATCGGAGGGTCCAGATTGGATCTGGGAAGACCCGGCGGCGCTTCCACCGGAGAAGGTGACCGTGCGGTGGCGCCATGGCCGGCATCGCCCGAACTCGCCGGAGCTTGCGAAGATGATCATCCCGAGCGCCATTCTCCAAACTGAAAACACCGAAAGAAAGAGCGCATCCGTGCGACCTTACCCTGCGTGAAGATAGGGCCGGGGACGAACGGAAATCGGCGGCTAGCTTGCGGTGGCGGGTATGGCGGCGGTGGCACATGCGGTGGCTCGACGAGACAACCAAAACGGCTCAAAAGGGATGGGTTGGATGCGGAATAACACAGGGGTCCCATTTTTATAGCCCGGAGGCGCGAGGAAACAAGGAAAGGGAGGGATTCGAGATGGATTCGGTGCCGATAAACATGGAAAGGGAAGCCGGCGTTCGGCGTGGGGAAGAAGATGAAGGCTGAGCCGCTGACGCGTGGGCCCCGGATGTCAGCGTCACGCCGGGAAGAAGGAAGGCGCGCGCGCGATGCTGGGCCAACAGGCCGTGCCTGGGCTCGGCCCATGCGGGAGAAGGCGAGCGCGGGGAGGTAAGCGGGCCGCGGCAAGGCAGGCTGAGACGGGCCGAAATCCGGAATAAGCCGACTTTTCTTTTCTTTTTTTTCTAATTTTTCAAAGCAAATTTTCAAAAGATTTTCAAATCCAAATTTGAATTTGATCAAACCACTCATCTCAAAAATTTAAATGCAACAACATGAGTGCACAAACATGTTTCTACTCTTATATTTGATTTTAAGTTAATAAAAATTATTCTTATTCTAAATTTGCATGCTTCACAAAAATAAATATAAAAATCATATTTTTCCTATTTTTCTTCTTTTCAAATTTTTAGGGTGTTACAATTCTACCCCCCTTAAGATGAATCTCGTCCCGAGATTCGGAAGATAATGACAAAAGAGATAATGACACTTTGTCTTTATTTGATCCTCATTTTCCAAATTACTCTTTCGTGCAGAGTCATGAGACAGTTTCTCATATCCCGACTGACTAATCTGCCTAAACATGATCATCTCTCCTATTGAGCTCCTCCAAAGTTATTTGTTCCTCTGCTATGACTTCAGTAAACTCATGGTCCACTTTGCTATCCTTGGTGTACCTATCTTCTAATTGATCATTCTCATCTCCCTCAGGTAAAAGTCGACCACCTTGATACTCAATTCTTTTCCTTGACGGTGTTGTTAAGAGCATGGTGCACCGAGTACTATAAATCACTCCTTTGTGTGCACAGAGCCATCCATTACCATGAACCACGTGAATTTTAAGTGACTCCAACACAATGAGTGTCGCGGTGAAGTTTTTCCTTGTTTATGACAAGACTGACATTCGGGCATATCTGATCTGCCTGCATTTCTCCCACTGGGGTTTGAACTAGCAAAGGCCTCCTCATTGAACACTTCACCATCTTGCACGTCTCTACCATGTCGGCGGAAATGAAAGAATGCGAAGCACTAGGGTCCAATAATGCAAAAACTTGTACTGAGCTTACTTGAATATAACCTCCCACTACTTTGGTAACTCCATGAATTTTATCCATATCCACATTGCTCAGTCTTCCATTGACATAGTTTTGCTGCGCTTTGCTTCCTTGAGCAGGCTTCTTATGGGCTTTCCTTTTTCGCTTTCGTTGTTGTGGATTCTGACTTAGTTCACTCCCAACTTGCTCTTCAACATTGTTGTTTTGATAGTGCTCAGCTTCATCATACCCATAACATCCTTCAATGGCAGAAACATCAACCTTTTCCCACATACCAATGCGAGACGTCATATAGGGCTCCTGAGTCATGAGACACTACACTTCCTGTCATCAAGTGACCAACATCAGCAACACGAGCAAGTATAGATGATCATAATCATGAACTATCCAAAAGGACAACTCTTGTCTCCATGGATCCAAAATTATCAACCTTGTTCACAGAACATTTTTGCTCAAGAGTGGCAACTCAATCATGGAGACTAACCAATACTTCCAACTAAAGAGTTCAATCTTAATAATCCTTCTTTACATTGGCTACCCCCCTTAAAATAAGAGACACCAAATAGGGTAGCTTTGAACCTTTTTCTTCTAGATGAGTTAAAAAGTGTTCTGACATCCCAATGATACTCTTGTACATGGGTAAGAACAAGAAATCTGAAATTTCTCACGAGCAGAAAAACAGCAGTGCAGTAAAACAGTTGTAACTCTCATTCTGTTAATCCAATGAAACTGTAGTTTACACCGATGGAAAGCTTATAAAATTCTCTGCAACTTTCTTCTAGAACACACTTCCAGATTCTGCAGCTAACTTGACCGAAAACAACACATAACAGATTCTGTTCTAGGTTTCAGACAGCACAGTTGCATCGTCTTGTGATTTTTTTTTTGTATCTCCCAATCCAAAATAGCTATGAGGGTAGTTCTTGCATTTAGAGAGAGATGTTGAAGTCCACTCTTGTCCAGAATTTTCTCATGATTTTTGGTCTTTCAAGAACAGAGATATAAGTTGATAAAGACAGGCTGCTCCGAAAGACAAGATATAGAAAGCAGGAGATAACCAAAACCCAGCTATTTATTTCATTAATCCTTATACCTTATACATATAAACTAAATGAAATCATGGTCAAAACCCACGAGATCATTCCACTCATTACAAAATTCCAACTCAAGCATAAACATAAGCACAAAGCAACTAAACACTTAAATGTTCATTAGCCACACATTAAGACGACTCAACTTGGCTACTAACGGTTTTATTACACGGGACATAACTCCTATTCCTTAAACATGGTGTGATTGTAGCAGCATCCAGAATAGATAACGTCTCTTACATTCCTTATTGCTTCATATGGACATCTGAATCTCTGCATCCCTCTTTACCATTCTTATAACTCATACCTTAAGATGGGTCAACCTGGCATCCCTCAGGTATAGATTTAATACCCTCATACTCAATCCTTTCTCCTGAAAGTGTAGTTAGAAACACTGAACATTGGGCATACTCAATCACTCCTTTACAAGTAGATAACCAGTCTATTCCAAGGATAACATCAATGCCCATTAATTCCAAAACAATGAGGTTTACCTTAAAATTTACCCCCTTTATGTCAAGACTAACTTTTGGGCATACGCGGTCTGCCTTTATTTCACCTCTTGGAGTTTCAACCATAACTGTTTTCCCCCTTGGAAGCATAAGTATGTTATGATCTTTTACATATTGTCTAGATATGAACGAATGTGAGGCACTGGGGTCAAACAAAACCTTGGCATTTCCTGAACTTACTGGAATTGATCCAAACACGACCTCCTTAGCTCCAGGAATGGTGGAAATATCCACATGTTTCAACCTTCCATGGATGTAATTTCTCTTTAATTTATTTCCCTGCACATGCTCCTTTTGGACATCCTGTCCTGGGTCTTGCTGTTGTTGATTCTTCTGTGGGCAAGATTTGATATAATGTCCTTCCTGCTGGCAATGATAACACTTTCTCTTAGCTGGATCTTTTGTGATGTCATACTCCAAGGAACTGTTGTTTGGTATGCTGCTATCTTGCTGGCCATAAAAGTTCACCTTCGTCCCTTTGGCTTGTTTCCTAGCTTGTTTGGCCTTTCGAGGTTGATACTCCTTATAAGTAATTGTCCATCCATCTATGACTACTTCATGGGGAGTAGTTTTAGCGGGAGGGGCTTCTAACTCTTCAGGGTTTGGATTTGTTTGATAGGGGATTAGGGCTGCATGTGACAATGTAGTATAACTCGCTTGCTCATTGATTTCCACTAGTGGTTCTAATGAGATTGCCTTTCTCTTCTTGTCCATGTTGATCTCAAAATTTGGATCCACCTTGACTTTCCCCTTATTAGACTCATTTCGAAGACAGGAAAAACCATAATGCTTACAGCAGTGACATTGTTCCTGCTCTCCAAATGCCTTATTATCAACATCTTTATTGGATTTCATATTCTTCCAAACTTCTGCTACTTGTATCTTCTCTGACCCCTTGGATATGTTGGCTTGACCTTGAGATAAGCATCGTTGAGAATTCCCATGTTGAGCCATTTCTTCTAGTAATTGGTTTTGCATCGCTAATGGTTTCTTGTCAAAAGTGAGCAAGAGCGACACAATTCAGTCCTCTTAACCTCTGAAATCCATAGTCTTCTCGTCACGAGCCGTCTAATAGACAAGGAGAAAAGGTTCAAAATAGAGACAAGGTTTTTATAACAGAACGGGGATAGAATTAAGCATAACTTTGAGAAAATAACAAAGTTAAAGAGAAGCAAGAAATAGGCAACAATGAGAACATGCTAAACGTCCAGTTCTAACTAGGCATGCGTCCTACAGTCAGCATTGCTCCGATACCAATCTATCACACCCGGTTTTAAGGACAAAACCAGACATACACCATATGTGAAATAAAGAAGACAAATCTCACATATAGCCACAGATAAGTGTAATATCAAAAGACAAATGCTTAATATACGTAACACAATAGTATAAAATATACCTTAAAGAGCAACACAGCGGAAAGACAACTCCGAACACCGGGTGCAACCTTCACTCCAGGATCAAACTAACTGGTTGATCACAAGCCTAACAATTCCAGAATCTAACAGTCTGGTACCCTTCCTGAGATGTGGGGAAATAGCAAGAGTGAGTCCATGTCGAACTCAACAAATATAACATGGGGTTCATGAGGCTCAAAAGGTTTGACACGGGTTTACTGCAATAGCTTTTAGTGAGTCATCTTTTAGCAATTGAGTAGCAACAAGTTTACCAAAATCCCAAATAACCTCATGATCATGTAAACGAGAATAATGTATAGCAAGAAACAATAATCATTAGTGAGCATCAATATCATCAGTATTATCATTATCATCAGTGTTCATCATTTATTCTGTAAGGGTCCAAGGCCACTCGTGACCGTGAGCACGGCTGTTATAACAGTTTTACACTCTGCAGAGGTTGTACACTTTCACTGTGAGTCGTGATTTACCCTTTCGCCCGAGGTGATCAGCCTCTTGACCCACTACCAAGGAAGGTCGGCAGGGTTCACTATGAAGTCTTTCAAATGTTCGTCTAACAAGTTAGGGCCATTAGATTCACTCGGCAAACAGATGTAGAGCCCCCCTTCCAAATGGCACAATAACGCGCAGCCTATACACATAAGGACAGAGGCCGCACTATACCCGATTCGTCAAGCCGTTCTTACGCCATGAAGGAATACCTCTAACAAGCTAGAAAAGGTCCTTCTATATGACTAAAGCCAGAGCCATTTTAGCCCTCACAGTTGTACTGTAAGTCCCGGATTTTCGCTTACAGATAAGTCCTTATGGAGAGAAACTAGAGTACCATAAAAACAACCAAATATGCTCTAGCCCTCTTGAGCCATATTGCTTTAAAGCATCATTTAAACGTTTACTGCATATATCATTAGTCAAGATACAGATCATGGTTATTTATCTTGAGCACTAGCATAAATACTACCCAATGCAACGTCCCATGGGTGTCAAGGTACAAGATACAAAAACTAGAATATCCTTAGTGGTAACAAGGTAGACACATGCATATGAATTAAGTATATTAAAGGTGAATAGGAAACAAGGATAATCCCATACTATACTTGCCTTAAACACCGATCCTTCGGTAAGCTTTAATCTTCAACGTTCTTCTTCTTCTTCTTGATAACCTCGTATATCTCACCGACTGGACGAAATCATAAATCACCACACACGTATCCATACAATCATACACGAAGCAAACAATAGATCTAAATTAGAACAGTACACCAAACATAAAATTAAGATAAAAAGTTTGTAGAACGAATCTACGTCTCTCTACGAATACACAGACGCGAAAAGCACACTAATCAGAGCTACGGTTGAAAAGATACATCTACCGAAAAATTTGCTCATAGAAGAAAATATAAAACTATTAGCTTCATGAGTTTTAATTATATAATAACATATAAAATATTTTATAAATACTATATACGGAATTAAGTCAAATTTTAGATTCAAATTATAAAACTAAAGTAAAACAAATCATATTTTATTTACAAAACCCAGTTGCATAATTATTAATCAAGATATGATTTAAACCATAAAATTTCAGAATTAGTAATATGGTAAACACTGTCACTAACGCGTAGATCTCGTTGCTATGAATCTAACGCAACCCGAATGAGCTAAAACGGATCTAAAACGTAGAAGATATGATTTAAACAAAATTTACTTTATTAAAGTAATAGATTAAATCTCACATCGGAACTTAAAGATAGAAAACCTAACCAACAGTAACACTAACAGTATAACAAGTTTGTAAAACTCTTCTACACGTTACTACGATCACATAGACATAAAGATCACGAAATTTGGATTTAAAACGTAAAAATTATGAATTTTCTAAGACTTTCTATAGATAAATAATTACTTTAATATAAACTCGAAAATAAATTATCTCAAACCTACTGTACAGTTCTATAATCATGTAGAGCTCGCAAATACGAATCTAACGCAATTTGAATGGATCAAATCGGAGTTAAAACGGAGATTCTACGACTAAAACAAGATCAGTGGCAAAACTGTAAATAGCTGAAAACGTATTTTTCTTTTTCCGAAACGAATTACGTTTTCAATTAATCAAAACGTATTTTCCAGCTTACGCTTTGGACCGCGGGTTCGAAAAGATAAAAACTCAGGGTCTCTTTAGCAAAAACGTCGGCCGAATCGGTATCTTCTAATTTAGACCGTCGGATTCAAATCGGAGGGTCCAGATTGGATCTGGGAAGACCCGGCGGCGCTTCCACCGGAGAAGGTGACCGTGCGGTGGCGCCATGGCCGGCATCGCCCGAACTCGCCGGAGCTTGCGAAGATGATCATCCCGAGCGCCATTCTCCAAACTGAAAACACCGAAAGAAAGAGCGCATCCGTGCGACCTTACCCTGCGTGAAGATAGGGCCGGGGACGAACGGAAATCGGCGGCTAGCTTGCGGTGGCGGGTATGGCGGCGGTGGCACATGCGGTGGCTCGACGAGACAACCAAAACGGCTCAAAAGGGATGGGTTGGATGCGGAATAACACAGGGGTCCCATTTTTATAGCCCGGAGGCGCGAGGAAACAAGGAAAGGGAGGGATTCGAGATGGATTCGGTGCCGATAAACATGGAAAGGGAAGCCGGCGTTCGGCGTGGGGAAGAAGATGAAGGCTGAGCCGCTGACGCGTGGGCCCCGGATGTCAGCGTCACGCCGGGAAGAAGGAAGGCGCGCGCGCGATGCTGGGCCAACAGGCCGTGCCTGGGCTCGGCCCATGCGGGAGAAGGCGGGCGCGGGGAGGTAAGCGGGCCGCGGCAAGGCAGGCTGAGACGGGCCGAAATCCGGAATAAGCCGACTTTTCTTTTCTTTTTTTTCTAATTTTTCAAAGCAAATTTTCAAAAGATTTTCAAATCCAAATTTGAATTTGATCAAACCACTCATCTCAAAAATTTAAATGCAACAACATGAGTGCACAAACATGTTTCTACTCTTATATTTGATTTTAAGTTAATAAAAATTATTCTTATTCTAAATTTGCATGCTTCACAAAAATAAATATAAAAATCATATTTTTCCTATTTTTCTTCTTTTCAAATTTTTAGGGTGTTACAATTCTACCCCCCTTAAGATGAATCTCGTCCCGAGATTCGGAAGATAATGACAAAAGAGATAATGACACTTTGTCTTTATTTGATCCTCATTTTCCAAATTACTCTTTCGTGCAGAGTCATGAGACAGTTTCTCATATCCCGACTGACTAATCTGCCTAAACATGATCATCTCTCCTATTGAGCTCCTCCAAAGTTATTTGTTCCTCTGCTATGACTTCAGTAAACTCATGGTCCACTTTGCTATCCTTGGTGTACCTATCTTCTAATTGATCATTCTCATCTCCCTCAGGTAAAAGTCGACCACCTTGATACTCAATTCTTTTCCTTGACGGTGTTGTTAAGAGCATGGTGCACCGAGTACTATAAATCACTCCTTTGTGTGCACAGAGCCATCCATTACCATGAACCACGTGAATTTTAAGTGACTCCAACACAATGAGTGTCGCGGTGAAGTTTTTCCTTGTTTATGACAAGACTGACATTCGGGCATATCTGATCTGCCTGCATTTCTCCCACTGGGGTTTGAACTAGCAAAGGCCTCCTCATTGAACACTTCACCATCTTGCACGTCTCTACCATGTCGGCGGAAATGAAAGAATGCGAAGCACTAGGGTCCAATAATGCAAAAACTTGTACTGAGCTTACTTGAATATAACCTCCCACTACTTTGGTAACTCCATGAATTTTATCCATATCCACATTGCTCAGTCTTCCATTGACATAGTTTTGCTGCGCTTTGCTTCCTTGAGCAGGCTTCTTATGGGCTTTCCTTTTTCGCTTTCGTTGTTGTGGATTCTGACTTAGTTCACTCCCAACTTGCTCTTCAACATTGTTGTTTTGATAGTGCTCAGCTTCATCATACCCATAACATCCTTCAATGGCAGAAACATCAACCTTTTCCCACATACCAATGCGAGACGTCATATAGGGCTCCTGAGTCATGAGACACTACACTTCCTGTCATCAAGTGACCAACATCAGCAACACGAGCAAGTATAGATGATCATAATCATGAACTATCCAAAAGGACAACTCTTGTCTCCATGGATCCAAAATTATCAACCTTGTTCACAGAACATTTTTGCTCAAGAGTGGCAACTCAATCATGGAGACTAACCAATACTTCCAACTAAAGAGTTCAATCTTAATAATCCTTCTTTACATTGGCTACCCCCCTTAAAATAAGAGACACCAAATAGGGTAGCTTTGAACCTTTTTCTTCTAGATGAGTTAAAAAGTGTTCTGACATCCCAATGATACTCTTGTACATGGGTAAGAACAAGAAATCTGAAATTTCTCACGAGCAGAAAAACAGCAGTGCAGTAAAACAGTTGTAACTCTCATTCTGTTAATCCAATGAAACTGTAGTTTACACCGATGGAAAGCTTATAAAATTCTCTGCAACTTTCTTCTAGAACACACTTCCAGATTCTGCAGCTAACTTGACCGAAAACAACACATAACAGATTCTGTTCTAGGTTTCAGACAGCACAGTTGCATCGTCTTGTGATTTTTTTTTTGTATCTCCCAATCCAAAATAGCTATGAGGGTAGTTCTTGCATTTAGAGAGAGATGTTGAAGTCCACTCTTGTCCAGAATTTTCTCATGATTTTTGGTCTTTCAAGAACAGAGATATAAGTTGATAAAGACAGGCTGCTCCGAAAGACAAGATATAGAAAGCAGGAGATAACCAAAACCCAGCTATTTATTTCATTAATCCTTATACCTTATACATATAAACTAAATGAAATCATGGTCAAAACCCATGAGATCATTCCACTCATTACAAAATTCCAACTCAAGCATAAACATAAGCACAAAGCAACTAAACACTTAAATGTTCATTAGCCACACATTAAGACGACTCAACTTGGCTACTAACGGTTTTATTACACGGGACATAACTCCTATTCCTTAAACATGGTGTGATTGTAGCAGCATCCAGAATAGATAACGTCTCTTACATTCCTTATTGCTTCATATGGACATCTGAATCTCTGCATCCCTCTTTACCATTCTTATAACTCATACCTTAAGATGGGTCAACCTGGCATCCCTCAGGTATAGATTTAATACCCTCATACTCAATCCTTTCTCCTGAAAGTGTAGTTAGAAACACTGAACATTGGGCATACTCAATCACTCCTTTACAAGTAGATAACCAGTCTATTCCAAGGATAACATCAATGCCCATTAATTCCAAAACAATGAGGTTTACCTTAAAATTTACCCCCTTTATGTCAAGACTAACTTTTGGGCATATGCGGTCTGCCTTTATTTCACCTCTTGGAGTTTCAACCATAACTGTTTTCCCCCTTGGAAGCATAAGTATGTTATGATCTTTTACATATTGTCTAGATATGAACGAATGTGAGGCACTGGGGTCAAACAAAACCTTGGCATTTCCTGAACTTACTGGAATTGATCCAAACACGACCTCCTTAGCTCCAGGAATGGTGGAAATATCCACATGTTTCAACCTTCCATGGATGTAATTTCTCTTTAATTTATTTCCCTGCACATGCTCCTTTTGGACATCCTGTCCTGGGTCTTGCTGTTGTTGATTCTTCTGTGGGCAAGATTTGATATAATGTCCTTCCTGCTGGCAATGATAACACTTTCTCTTAGCTGGATCTTTTGTGATGTCATACTCCAAGGAACTGTTGTTTGGTATGCTGCTATCTTGCTGGCCATAAAAGTTCACCTTCGTCCCTTTGGCTTGTTTCCTAGCTTGTTTGGCCTTTCGAGGTTGATACTCCTTATAAGTAATTGTCCATCCATCTATGACTACTTCATGGGGAGTAGTTTTAGCGGGAGGGGCTTCTAACTCTTCAGGGTTTGGATTTGTTTGATAGGAGATTAGGGCTGCATGTGACAATGTAGTATAACTCGCTTGCTCATTGCTTTCCACTAGTGGTTCTAATGAGATTGCCTTTCTCTTCTTGTCCATGTTGATCTCAAAATTTGGATCCACCTTGACTTTCCCCTTATTAGACTCATTTCGAAGACAGGAAAAACCATAATGCTTACAGCAGTGACATTGTTCCTGCTCTCCAAATGCCTTATTATCAACATCTTTATTGGATTTCATATTCTTCCAAACTTCTGCTACTTGTATCTTCTCTGACCCCTTGGATATGTTGGCTTGACCTTGAGATAAGCATCGTTGAGAATTCCCATGTTGAGCCATTTCTTCTAGTAATTGGTTTTGCATCGCTAATGGTTTCTTGTCAAAAGTGAGCAAGAGCGACACAATTCAGTCCTCTTAACCTCTGAAATCCATAGTCTTCTCGTCACGAGCCGTCTAATAGACAAGGAGAAAAGGTTCAAAATAGAGACAAGGTTTTTATAACAGAACGGGGATAGAATTAAGCATAACTTTGAGAAAATAACAAAGTTAAAGAGAAGCAAGAAATAGGCAACAATGAGAACATGCTAAACGTCCAGTTCTAACTAGGCATGCGTCCTACAGTCAGCATTGCTCCGATACCAATCTGTCACACCCGGTTTTAAGGACAAAACCAGACATACACCATATGTGAAATAAAGAAGACAAATCTCACATATAGCCACAGATAAGTGTAATATCAAAAGACAAATGCTTAATATACGTAACACAATAGTATAAAATATACCTTAAAGAGCAACACAGCGGAAAGACAACTCCGAACACCGGGTGCAACCTTCACTCCAGGATCAAACTAACTGGTTGATCACAAGCCTAACAATTCCAGAATCTAACAGTCTGGTACCCTTCCTGAGATGTGGGGAAATAGCAAGAGTGAGTCCATGTCGAACTCAACAAATATAACATGGGGTTCATGAGGCTCAAAAGGTTTGACACGGGTTTACTGCAATAGCTTTTAGTGAGTCATCTTTTAGCAATTGAGTAGCAACAAGTTTACCAAAATCCCAAATAACCTCATGATCATGTAAACGAGAATAATGTATAGCAAGAAACAATAATCATTAGTGAGCATCAATATCATCAGTATTATCATTATCATCAGTGTTCATCATTTATTCTGTAAGGGTCCAAGGCCACTCGTGACCGTGAGCACGGCTGTTATAACAGTTTTACACTCTGCAGAGGTTGTACACTTTCACTGTGAGTCGTGATTTACCCTTTCGCCCGAGGTGATCAGCCTCTTGACCCACTACCAAGGAAGGTCGGCAGGGTTCACTATGAAGTCTTTCAAATGTTCGTCTAACAAGTTAGGGCCATTAGATTCACTCGGCAAACAGATGTAGAGCCCCCCTTCCAAATGGCACAATAACGCGCAGCCTATACACATAAGGACAGAGGTCGCACTATACCCGATTCGTCAAGCCGTTCTTACGCCATGAAGGAATACCTCTAACAAGCTAGAAAAGGTCCTTCTATATGACTAAAGCCAGAGCCATTTTAGCCCTCACAGTTGTACTGTAAGTCCCGGATTTTCGCTTACAGATAAGTCCTTATGGAGAGAAACTAGAGTACCATAAAAACAACCAAATATGCTCTAGCCCTCTTGAGCCATATTGCTTTAAAGCATCATTTAAACGTTTACTGCATATATCATTAGTCAAGATACAGATCATGGTTATTTATCTTGAGCACTAGCATAAATACTACCCAATGCAACGTCCCATGGGTGTCAAGGTACAAGATACAAAAACTAGAATATCCTTAGTGGTAACAAGGTAGACACATGCATATGAATTAAGTATATTAAAGGTGAATAGGAAACAAGGATAATCCCATACTATACTTGCCTTAAACACCGATCCTTCGGTAAGCTTTAATCTTCAACGTTCTTCTTCTTCTTGATAACCTCGTATATCTCACCGACTGGACGAAATCATAAATCACCACACACGTATCCATACAATCATACACGAAGCAAACAATAGATCTAAATTAGAACAGTACACTAAACATAAAATTAAGATAAAAAGTTTGTAGAACGAATCTACGTCTCTCTACGAATACACAGACGCGAAAAGCACACTAATCAGAGCTACGGTTGAAAAGATACATCTACCGAAAAATTTGCTCATAGAAGAAAATATAAAACTATTAGCTTCATGAGTTTTAATTATATAATAACATATAAAATATTTTATAAATACTATATACGGAATTAAGTCAAATTTTAGATTCAAATTATAAAACTAAAGTAAAACAAATCATATTTTATTTACAAAACCTAGTTGCATAATTATTAATCAAGATATGATTTAAACCATAAAATTTCAGAATTAGTAATATGGTAAACACTGTCACTAACGCGTAGATCTCGTTGCTATGAATCTAACGCAACCCGAATGAGCTAAAACGGATCTAAAACGTAGAAGATATGATTTAAACAAAATTTACTTTATTAAAGTAATAGATTAAATCTCACATCGGAACTTAAAGATAGAAAACCTAACCAACAGTAACACTAACAGTATAACAAGTTTGTAAAACTCTTCTACACGTTACTACGATCACATAGACATAAAGATCACGAAATTTGGATTTAAAACGTAAAAATTATGAATTTTCTAAGATTTTCTATAGATAAATAATTACTTTAATATAAACTCGAAAATAAATTATCTCAAACCTACTGTACAGTTCTATAATCATGTAGAGCTCGCAAATACGAATCTAACGCAATTTGAATGGATCAAATCGGAGTTAAAACGGAGATTCTACGACTAAAACAAGATCAGTGGCAAAACTGTAAATAGCTGAAAACGTATTTTTCTTTTTCTGAAACGAATTACGTTTTCAATTAATCAAAACGTATTTTCCAGCTTACGCTTTGGACCGCGGGTTCGAAAAGATAAAAACTCAGGGTCTCTTTAGCAAAAACGTCGGCCGAATCGGTATCTTCTAATTTAGACCGTCGGATTCAAATCGGAGGGTCCAGATTGGATCTGGGAAGACCCGGCGGCGCTTCCACCGGAGAAGGTGACCGTGCGGTGGCGCCATGGCCGGCATCGCCCGAACTCGCCGGAGCTTGCGAAGATGATCATCCCGAGCGCCATTCGCCAAACTGAAAACACCGAAAGAAAGAGCGCATCCGTGCGACCTTACCCTGCGTGAAGATAGGGCCGGGGACGAACGGAAATCGGCGGCTAGCTTGCGGTGGCGGGTATGGCGGCGGTGGCACATGCGGTGGCTCGACGAGACAACCAAAACGGCTCAAAAGGGATGGGTTGGATGCGGAATAACACAGGGGTCCCATTTTTATAGCCCGGAGGCGCGAGGAAACAAGGAAAGGGAGGGATTCGAGATGGATTCGGTGCCGATAAACATGGAAAGGGAAGCCGGCGTTCGGCGTGGGGAAGAAGATGAAGGCTGAGCCGCTGACGCGTGGGCCCCGGATGTCAGCGTCACGCCGGGAAGAAGGAAGGCGCGCGCGCGATGCTGGGCCAACAGGCCGTGCCTGGGCTCGGCCCATGCGGGAGAAGGCGGGCGCGGGGAGGTAAGCGGGCCGCGGCAAGGCAGGCTGAGACGGGCCGAAATCCGGAATAAGCCGACTTTTCTTTTCTTTTTTTTTCCAATTTTTCAAAGCAAATTTTCAAAAGATTTTCAAATCCAAATTTGAATTTGATCAAACCACTCATCTCAAAAATTTAAATGCAACAACATGAGTGCACAAACATGTTTCTACTCTTATATTTGATTTTAAGTTAATAAAAATTATTCTTATTCTAAATTTGCATGCTTCACAAAAATAAATATAAAAATCATATTTTTCCTATTTTTCTTCTTTTCAAATTTTTAGGGTGTTACATCCAATCTCTTCCAAACCTCATTGGCCTTCTCAAGATCTTTGATTTGCTCAAACACCTTTGAATCAATAGCATTGTAAATGGTGTTAAGAGCCATTGTGTTGCATTGCTTGTTTGCTAAATCCTTCTCGGTGAGGTTGGTGGGATCAAGAATCACATAGTCACTCTCCGTCACATCCCACACCTTGTCATTGATTGAACCTAAATACATCTTCATCTTTCTCTTTCAATAGTCATAGGATGTGCCATCAAAGAACAGTGGTTTGCCCCCAACATGGTTGAACACAATTTGAGCCATCTTTGACACCGAAGGTTGTTAAGCCTTAATTAAACGGTGACCACGGCTCTAATACCACTTGAAAGGTCCTAATAGATAGAGGGGGTGAATAGCCTAATGAAATTTTCTATAAAAGTATTAGCCAATTTGATTAGTACAATAAATGGCGTAAAATCTTGTTGCACTAGCTCTAATCAAATAGCAAGCCACCTATCCACAATTCTAGTCTCTATAATTCCTAGGCACTCAAGATGCTATGTCTCTAATTCAATACTAGTGAGCTAGCTAACTAGATCAACTAAAAACACTAAGCTACTCAACTAGGCTAAAGCTAGCAACACTAAAGCTACCACTACACAAGAATATGTCAATGTTAATGCAAAGGAGTGGTAGATTAATTATATTGGTCGTGGAAAGAGAGATGATCAATCAATCAATCAAATCCAAGTGAATACCAGGAGAATTCCAAAGAGACAAGTGACACAAGATTTTTCTCCCGAGGTTCACGTGCTTGCTGGCATGCTAGTCACCATTGTGTCAACTGTTCACTTGGTGGTTCGTGAGCTAATTGATACGACGCCAAACCCTACACAGGGTGCCACAAGAACTTATCCAAGTGAGGGTAACTCAATGACACAAGCAATTTACTAGAGTTACCTTTTGGCCCTTCGCTGGGGAAGGCACAAGACTCCTCACAAATCATCGGGAGATGGCCACGAACAATCACCAACTTGTGCCAAAGCTCCTCGCTGCTCCAAGCCATCTAGGTGACAACAACCACCAAGAGTAACAAGAGAATTTGCGGCGAAATACAATCAGCAAGTGTCACTAGATGAAATCCCTCAAGCAATGCACTTGGATGCTCTTAAATCTCACTAAGATGATGAACAAATAAAAGGAAGTGAGTGAGAGTGAATGGCTAGGCTCACAAGGTTGTATGCTTAGTGAAAATGGCCAAGAGGGTGAGCCTAAGCTAGCCAATGCCCTTAAATAGAGGGGCAAGCCACGAAATAGCCATTAGCCCCTTTATGTTGCACCGGACGCACTGACCGGACTCACCGCGTGCGTCCGGTCAAGCATGTCCGGCCACTCTAAATGCGCCACATGGCACTAACCGTTCGAATACGACCATTGCCGCCCAATTGATCCTCACATGCGCGCTCAACTACCACTGACTAGACATGATGCTAGGACGACCAGACTTGCCATGCCACGCATCCGATCACGATCCAGAGAGGTCCAGAACATGATTTTCACGACCTGATGCGTCTGGTTGCACTGCTGCGTGTTTTTGCATATGATGAATAGTACCAGGGGTGCGTCCGGTCGCACCCCTGAGCCAGAGTCCTATCGAGCCAGACTTTCTAGCCATGCCTCAGGTCAGTGACCGAACTCGCCCGGTGCGTCCAGTCACAGGGTCCGTTCCACTCAACACCGCTGCCCTTTGCCTAGGGTTTGGTACCAGACGCGTCCGGTCCCTATAGAACTAGCGTCCGATCAAGCCAGAGAACCCCTTCTCTTCTCCTTTCTTCATCCACTATGCAAAAGTGTTAACTCTACGAAGTTCTATCACTTGTGCAATGCATATGCAAAGAGTTAGAACATCTATGGCACTTTAATAACCACATTTCATAATGAATTTCTCCCCTTCTCATAGTATGTCTATCGATCCTAAATGCACTTACACCCTCTATGGTGTCTTGACTGCCAAAACAAAATGGCCCTATAGGTTATGCCTTTGCCTTGAGCACATTTTTGTTTCTCTCTTTCTTCTTTTCCAATTAGGAGATTGATGATCATCTTTTGGTCATCACCAACACCTTGGTCATCACCTTGTAGCTCCATCACATGGCTTGGACTACCCTAACTAATCTTCACACTTAGACAAAAGGTTAGCCAATAGGTTTCATTAATTAGCCAAAACCAAACTATGGCTTTCAATCTCCCCCCTTTTTGGTAATTAATGACAACTTTTCACAAAGATATTCAATGAAATCATTTTGGATTCATGTTGCTTTCCCAAGCATTTTACCATGTGTAAAGGATATGGACAAGTTTCATAAACTTGAATTGGTAGCATTAGCTCCTTCTACATATGTGCTAAGAGTTTGGATTGAAAGCTTGCACATATGCATAGATAGGAAGTGTGGGAGAGTAATGACTACAAAATAATGCCAAGGTGTAAAGAATGGACCTTTGAAGCATGATACCAATCGGAGTTGCCATTTGAACAGCATCCTTAGCACCATGGTTAGCTAGATATATACCGCTTGGAAAACACAAACACTAGATACCCTGTGAGATCAATATTAGAAGCAAGGAGCTAGTATTACTTGAAAAGCATGAAAAGTGTCTAGCTATCATCCTATGCATTCTAGTTTGCATTTCATCAATCAAGTTCTACAACTAGCATACACCACACAAGCATGTATATTCAATATTTAAAACTTGTGTCATGCAAGCAAATATATGTAAATTCACATTCAAATGCAATGTATAAGTTCATGAGCTTGCTCCCCCTACTTGTGTGCTTCAAATTTTAATTGATCCCCTTATATTATCAAGTCTCCCCCTTTGTCAGTCCTATCTTATCTTTGTGAACTACTTCTCCCCCTTGGTCATTAAGTACCACAAAAGGTGAGCTCAAATTTTAGATAGGTTGGGGTGAAACCATGTATGTGAGGATCATTTTTCCAAATTTGGTTCAATCTAGATCATTTACCAAAGAAATTTAACTCAGTTTGATCCAAAGACAAGCTTTTTCACATAACTTACATTGGTTATCTTGCCCATATTGAGTTAAACCCTTTTAGCTCATTAGCTAGATTAAATACTAGGTTCACAAGCCCACAAACATGTTATATGCTACCACTAGATCATTTTTAATATAGAAGCAATAGTGGTACCATACAAGCATCAAAATCATTTATTTTTCATGAATGAGCCTAACACATGTGAGGAATGACTAGATGTACTAAACAAGTCCTTAGCAAAGTATGAATGCCATGTCAAACAATGTTACCTTGCTTTGCTTGAAGGAGAGGCATGTCATATAATGGAGGTGCATCAACACATATTAGAGAAGTCAAGTATGTTCAATTCATTCCTTAGCTTGCAAAATCTCTTCTCATCAAGTGGCTTGGTGAATATGTCGGCAAGTTAATCTTCAATGCCCACACTCTCAATGGAAATGTCCCCTTTTTGTTAACGATCTCTTATGAAATGATGGCGGACATCAATGTGATTTGTTCTTGAATGTTGAACCAGATTGTTGGTGAGCTTCACAGCACTCTCATTGTCACATAATAATGGCACTTGTTTGAACTTGATTCCAAAGTCATCCAAAGTAATTGAGCACAACAACTACTGGCCAAAATGTACTCCGCTTCAGTGGTTGAAAGTGCTACACTATTTTGCTTCTTTGTGACCAAGACACAAGTGATCTTCCTAATAGTTGACATGTGCCCAATGTGATCTTTCTATTGACCTTGCATCCCGCAAAATCGAAGTCCGAATACCCATACTCAAACCTTGACCCGTTGGAATACCACAATTCAACATTTTGTGAATGCTTCAAATACCTCAATATTCTCTTTGTAGTCAAAACCAAACTAGGGCTTTCACCTTCCCACATCCTTGGTGCCTCTTGCTTTCTACTCCTGTGGCTACCTAAAAAACTGAAGGATGACTGGATGGAGGATGTGGGAGGGGCTGGACAATGACGATGTAGGCATGGTGCTTGAGCTTAATGCCATCAACGAGTGATGGGAAGTGTAGTAGGAGATGTCACATGTTGCTTGTTAGGTGGCGGGTCAGCCTAGAAAGCATATGGAGGTAGAGGCAACAAATGGACCTGCATGCAAGCATTGGTATTTAGGCTAGTGTGGTGGGATACGGTGTCTAAACAGCCTACAAGACCATCTGGGGAGTCATTTGAACATTATTTGATGCTTTAAGGGCTACAATATCATGTTTTTTTGTTAAGGGTGTCATGCAGCCAACCCTTGATATGTTAGGGAGTTATATAGACATTTTATTATACCACGTCAGCAAAATCACCTTAAAACCGTCTTAGGGGGTTATTTAGACGGTTTTCAATAGTTTAAGGGGTAAAATATCTGGTTTTATAGGTGAGGGAATGAAGTAGACAACCACCAGTAGTTGAGAGGGTTAACTAGACTTTTTCTATTTGTTAAATATATACTGTCTCCGTTCTGTTTACTTGTCACATTACCTTTGTTCTAAGCCAAATATTACCATCCATTTCAAAAAACCTTTATAGTTTCACAACATATGAAATATAGATTGTGGAAATGTTATATTATGATTTATATTGTTACAAAATATTATAGTTTCACAACATTTAAATTCTATATTATGAAAGTATTATATTATAATTTACTTTGTTAGAAAATATTATAGTTTCACAACGGAATGAAATAGAAAAATTTAAAACAAAATCCAAAACTACTACTAGTGGCGGGTAGGATTATGAACCGCTTCTAAAATTATAGAAAGAATTACAAAGATTTATGATATTAAATAGGTAAACTATGAAAATGTAATTAATGATTGATACTCCCTCCGTTCCAAATTATAAGTCGCTTTGACTTTTTGGTACATTCATTTTGCTATGTATCTAGATATAACAATATGTCTACATACATAGCAAAATTGATGTTCCAAAAAAAAGTAAAACCGACTTATAATTTAGGACAGAGAGATTACTTATTTGGTATCATAAATATTATTACTTTATTATATAAATTTAGTCAAACTTGAAATGCTTTGATTCTCTAAGAAAATTAGAATAGCTTATAATTTTGGACGGAGGGAATAATAACTTAGACTGATGTTTTAATAAATTTGATGTTTTTTGTTGATTATTTATGCAAATTTTAATTCTTGTAAATTGTAGCCAGCAGTCTCATTTCTAGGCTCTAGCGCTACCAAACGTCTGAATTATATTGTAACATACAATGACATTATAGTATTTATTTTATTTATTCCTATAGTGCAATTCTCGTAGTTTTTCCATCAAATCAATATTCCACTACTGAGCATTGCGGTGTTATTGCCAACTTTGTAATTCAATATTTACTTTACTTCTCCTAATTCCATTTGTCTATTTTCCCATATAATTTGCAAAAATCAATAAATTCTAGTAAATAATTAGATTTGCAAAATTCTAGTAAATAGACCAACGTCTTACTAGATTTTAGTAAATGATTAACGAAATTCTTGTAGTTCATGTATATCTATATATCTTGAAAGTGATTGATGCTACTAGGTGCTAATTTATTTTCTCTCTTCTTTTCATATTTTTCTTTGCATAGCTAACCTTTCAAAATCAGTTCGTTGTTCTATATATTGACAGGATGCACTTCATTTTTCTTCAGCTCTTCAAGTATGCAGCCTAAATGAGCAGTCCGTGCAACTGTCCTTTCTAATTGATTCCTGTGCATTCTTCCATAAGCTCCAACTGAAGTTGGAATGCACAGTATCCTAAGACGAGTTTCTCCTCCCCTGCTTGCTTCTCTGCGACGGGATCCTCCGATGACAACTTCACTATGACGCTTCTTTCGTGACCTCTATTTATCTCTCCAAAATACAGCATCAGTGCATGCCCAATGGCCGAAGCATGCCACTACATCATATTACCCACAACATACAACATTCCTGGAACCCATCAACTTCTACAAATATTCATCAAATAGACAATTAACCTACTCCCAAACACGGCGGCAACCCGGCACACCGCACGGCTTACTAGTAATTTAAAGAAATGTGAACGTATGGCTATGCATTTCCAAACATTATATAAACATCTCCCACAAAAAAAAACAATGATAAAACCCTAATAGAAATTGTTTAACATTCATGAATGTGAAAAGAGTTCAACAGATCGCATCGCAGTAATACCTCATAGCAGTCAACAGCTCAGCGGGATAAATGGTTCCTAAAAATTCACATAATAGTTCAAAAATTAAACCTAAATCAACAAGTACACTAGGCTGCAACTCAACTCCACAATTGCAGCTGCCTGAGACTTCTTGAGATGCGTGACATCTTGCGTATGCTGCTGCTCAGGCTATCTCCTTGCGTATGCTGCTGCTCAGGCTATCTCCCACCCCCTTGAAATAAAAAATTGCTATCAGCAAGCATATTTTTCTATAACACACTGAATTTTCTCAAATATGGAAAATTTATTTGTATTAATTAATAATAATCATGCACTGACAACCTGCTCCTATATGTTTTATTCTTCCACTTGACCTTCTGCCCCTGCAGGTTCTTCAATTCCCTGGGAAACCATGGTACTGCACATACCAAATAAAAAAGGTTAGATAATTGAAGCCAGATTATTCAAATCAAGAATAAAAGTACTCTATTCATATGGACAAAGTGACTAAGTGTCTACGCACATGTTAATATGTAATATGCAATGACCAATTTTTTGAAGCATGCAATTGTGAATATTTCATTTTTGAATGGTTTTATTAAATAATAAGCAAAATAATATGGAATCTGCTTCGGTACTCCTCCCTAAAAAAGTTTACACGCTTTTTAAAGCAGCTAATTAATTTTTTACTAATTATTTTCTATCTGGGCCACGCTTGGACCCAGCCCATCTATCCCAGCCCTGAGTCTAGCCCTGTCCCCGGTCATTGTCACGGTGTCATCCATTTGTTTCTTCCCTTCCCTGGTTCCGTTCATTCATCGAGGAAGGAGACGGCGGCACGGCGCCGCCGCTTCGACATTCCAGACCCAGAGCCGAGGAAGAGAGGGGCAAATGCTTGCGAGATATCAAAAGTCATCGCCTACCATAAGCTCCTTGTGGGACTTGAGGATCTTGAAGCACGCCTCCTTGAGCTGATGGCAGTGGCAGCTGTGCTGCTCCGCAAGAACGAGCCTAGTCACCGCTGCACTCGTGTCGAAAAAGGTGCGGAGAACATACTCGCAGATCGATTTTAGCCTCTCGATGTCATACCGGTCAGCTGCCTCAAGCAGATGCTGAGCCATCACCGTCCTGTCGCGGTCGTCGATCGATCTCGGGCAACGAATCGGTGTAGATAAAGTGGAGCAGAGCCCTGAACACGCTCGGTTCCAAGGATGCTCACACGAGTCGCGACGTTCTCCTTCTGTGGTCCGCCAAAGAACTCGTCCATGAACACCGGCGACCGCGCGGCGAGCACGTTCTGGTGGGCACGAAACTACTCGCTGCCCACCTCCAGCGTCACGTTCGCCCCGTCCCCGCTGGCGAGGTGGTCGCCGAGATGCCGGTGTAGAGGTCTGGCGGCGGCGACAGCGTAGCTGTTGACACCTGACAGTCCTCTGCAAGCCTCTTGAATCACTGTAACGTCGCACCTTAATCATTCCCCGATATGCCGGTGTGTGGAGATGTCTTCCTCGAAGTCTCGATGGATCAACGGATGACGCCGTGACAATGACTGGTCTGGACTCAGGGCTGGGTCCAAGCGTGGCCTAGATAGAAAATTAATTGTCTTATTAATTGGCTGCTTTGAAAAAACGTGCAATTTTTTTTGAGGGAGAAGTACCGGAGCATGCCAAACAATATATGATACTTCAAATTAGATTATTCTTTGAGTTTAACCAAATATGAGACAGATACTACCTTTTCCAATTTTTAAAAGTATCTCGTAGCTGCCAAACAGTCCATGCTTGCCAGTTTCCCTGATTAAGAAATGTTATCCCCAGGAGATCACCAGACAAATTGAACAATGGTGATCCTAAGTAAGCATACTCATGCATACCGTAATCATGAAATAGAACTCTGTAACAAACATCTATGTTCATTTAAAAAAGGGAAAACATCATTAATTTTCTTTAAATGATAATTGTTGGGACATGCCATATTCATATGAGCCAAGTCCCTAGAAGAGGCCCAACTAGCGCCATTGGAGTGGCATGTAAAACCCACCCTCACCGAGGGGAGCCAAGTCCCTAGAAGAGGCCCAACTAGCGCCATTGGAGTGGCATGTAAAACCCACCCTCACCGAGGGGTTGCTTGTAAATTTTTACTTGCCTATATAATGTCAAGAACATGAGGGCAAGGGAGCTCTCCCTTCCAACTTTTGTTGACAAACCCTAGCCGCTTCTTTCCACTCTCCTCTCCTAAACCTGTTTGGGAACCATTTTTCCAACAACAATATTACATAATGTGATAATATATGAGAGATCTTACATTACTGAACCTCTGCAATAACCGGTTGGTGTAATATACCCTTCTCTAGGGAAAACAAATGAATAACAATATTACATAATGTGATAATATATGAGAGATCTTACATTACTGAACCTCTGCAATAACCGGTTGGTGTAATATACCCTTCTCTAGGGAAAACAATGAATGAACAGGATCACCAACTTGAATAGACTGAGTCTCAAACCTGACTCCTTTTATATAGCCATTTTCTCTTAGTTTAGCATCACATATACAGAAACCTTCCACATATTCATAGGCATCAATAACATCTTTCACATATTTATTTGGATTACGAATAACAAGTTTTTGTTCTTCTTCATATCCTGTAGCATTTGGGAAGTTCACTGCAAATCTTTTTTTCATCCCAAAAAATGTGGAATTCGCTGCTATGACAGCAGACCCATCACCATCGATTGAAAGAATAATGCCAGCAATAACCATAACCTATTTGTCCTTCGACTTCAGCAACCAGTCAAAAGATAAACGCACAATTGACTTACGAACCTCCTAAAAGGGGTGTTGTTAACAAGAATTTTAAAAGAACAGCAAGACTTTAAAAAAAATCAGAAAACCACATAGGGATTAGGCAAATCATCACAGAAAGAAGTCACGGACCTGCTAGACCTGCTCCACGAAAATTTTTAGTTGTCCTATGAAAATATGTCGTCGTATGAGGCAAAATGTGTAAGATAAAAAATTTGTTGTCATATTTATTGTACACAAATATGTTTTAGTAGTCTTAATTTTTCTTATTAAATCTTAATTAGCTCTTAAATGCACTAATGTCATTTAATATAATATAATATATATACTAATTACGCAATCGTGTCGTTAGCTGGAAGCCACCTCATGTTTAGCAAGCCAGGCCCACAGAAAACAAAATTAAAACTCGTTTCCAGGAGCCAAGCTGAGGGAGCTTTTTGCATAGGAAAAAGTTCACTTTTCCTCTCTTAATTTTTACGAAAGTCTATTTTTTCTCCTTGAACTCTAAAACCGGGCAAACCACCTCCCTCAACTTTTGAAACCGTGCGTTTTACCTTCCTGGCCCGCTTATAGGCGGTTTTGTTTTTTCTTTTTTATTTATTTCGGTTGAATCTTTGAAAAATCATAGTAAATCACAGAAAATCATAAAATGGAAAATCCAATTTTGTTGGACTCCATATGAGTAGATCTACACAGTGAATATATAATATGATATGCTTTAGCACAAAGTTATTACTGTAGATTTTCATCTATTCTTTTCTATAATTAATTAGAATAATTCATAACTGTAGTTTCTATGGTCTAATTGTGGTGAAATTTTTATAATAGCCTAATTATAATATGCTTGAACTGTAATAAAAATTTTATACTCGTTGGATCATGTATAACATGGTCGTGTCTTTACCCAAACAACTGAAAACTGAATTCCGTCGGCCTCAGCCAAACGGGCCCTGGAGTTCTCACTAGACAGACTCGTCACGTTTCCTCGAGAAAAAAACAGAGACCCATTACGTATGCATACTGACGCATTCACCCCCATCTCATGGACGAAGGGCTACGCGGCGATGAGTTTGAAAAATCAAGTACCATATCTTAAAGCTATGAGTTGCATGAACAAACAATCAGCTCCATATATTAAAATGCCTGTCAAGATACACAGTCAATACATGCAAGATAATATAATATCATAATAATAATATTATATGTTTCATCCTAATTATTCCAAAAAAAATATGCTTCCACCCTAAGCTAACTAAAAAAAATGTTTGAGATAGAATCCAAATGCTGCTAGAGCTACAAGACGGCAGCGGTCAGAGTCAAGAGAGCTCCACCACACCAGAATCCACAAAGCAAAGACGCCGCCGCACTCCGCAGGCGCAGCCGCAACAATGGAGGAATCCGGCACCTGGCCCCTCCTGCTCCTATCACTTGCAGCCTCACTCCTCTTCTTGCTCTACCGCCGCACCCACGGCGGCCGCAAGAACTCAACGCCCCGCAGTGATCAGGGTAACGGCCGGCGTCTCCCTCCCGGCCCGCCGACGCTGCTCTTCCTCGCCAAGTTCCTGTCACTCCGGCGCTCTGTCTTCGACCTCGGCCCGCTCCTCCGGGAGCTGCACGCGCGGCACGGCCCCGTCATCTCGCTCCGCCTCCTCTTCGCCACGCACGTCTTCGTCGCCGACCGCCGCCTGGCGCACGCCGCCCTCGTCCAGGGCGGCGCCACCTTCGCCGACCGCCCGCCCGTCGTCGAGCCCGAGAGCCTCTTCAGCGCCGGCGGCCGCGACATCAACACCTCCCCGTATGGCCCGTACTGGCGCCTCGTCCGGCGTAACCTCGCCACGGAGGCGCTGCACCGTGGCCGCGTCAGCCTCTTCGAGCCGGCCAGGAGGTCAGCGTGCGACGCCCTCGTCACCAGCCTCCGCGCCGCCGACGACGACGACACGGTCACGCTCAGGCCGTTCCTGCGGCGCGCCATGTTCGAGCTGCTGCTGCACATGTGCTTCGGCGCCCGGCTGGGCCGGGAGGCGCTCGACGAGATCGAGGAGCTGCAGCACCGCATGATCCTGTCCTACGCCACCTTCCCCGTCTTCGCCTTGTTCCCGGCGGTCACCAAGAGGCTGTTCAGCAAGCGGTGGGCGGCGTACGTCGCCCTGGCGCGGAGAATCGACGAGGTGTTCGTTCCGCTGATCCACGCCGGCGGCGGCGGCGACGACCCGCCGTGCTACGCGGACTCGCTCCGCGCGCTGCGCGTGGCCGAGGAGGGCGACCGGCCGCTCACGGACGCCGAGATGTCGAGCCTGTGCACCGAGTTCCTGACCGGCGGCACGGACACGACGGTGACTCTGCTGGAGTGGATCATGGCGGAGCTGGTGAACCACCCCGACGTCCAAGCCAAGGTGCACGACGAGGTGAAGAGCGCACCGGATGGCGACTTCCAGCTCCATGCGATGCCGTACCTCAAGGCCGTCGTGCTGGAGGGCCTGCGGCTGCACCCGCCGGGCCACTTCGTCCTACCGCACGGCGTGCGGTGCGAGGCGGAGATCGGCGGCTACACTGTGCCTAAGGGCGCGGAGGTGAACTTCCTGGTGGCGGAGATGGGGCGCGACGAGGCCGTGTGGACGTCAGCGCGCGAGTTCCGGCCGGAGAGGTTCGTGGACGGCGGCGAGGGGCGCGACGTCGACATCACGGGGACCAAGGAAATCAAGATGATGCCTTTCGGCGCCGGGCGGCGCATGTGCCCCGGGTACGCGCTGGGCATGCACCACGCCGAGTACTTCGTGGCGAGGCTGGTGCGGGACCTGGAGTGGCTGCCGGTGGCGGACGGCGAGGTCGTCGACATGACGGAGCAGATGGAGTTCACCACCGTCATGAAACACCCGCTCCGAGCTCGCATCGTGCCAAGGAACTGATCGAACGAAGATCAGAACGGGAGGAAGCAATTAGACTGTGCTTTGTCAGAATTTCTTTTGAATCTTGGAAAGTGGAGGATTATAATGAACAAATGTTGCAATTGCCTACATTTCTGACTTGTGTGCTTTCCCCTGCTCTAGCTTCTTTGTTTTCTACTATGTGGCAGGTTGATATGTTACATTCTCTTCTTCTTCTATTGTTTATGTTGAGACATGCATACTCATTTTTCCTTATTTAAAATGGTATTTTTATACATTTTTTATCATTCCTTTGTTGGTGGTTTTGATTTTAGTGTGAAAAATATTGCTATTGCTTCAGTCTTTATGTACTCTGCTTCCTGAAAAGTTGGAGCATCAGCATGTTTCTATTCTGTTACTGGTTGCAAGGTATTTTTCGAAACCAGATGTCCATGTAGGAAAGGTGGGGAAATCATTTGTGTATTGTTCTTTAGGATGATGTCCTAACATACTATTGTACTGCGATGGGGTTTAGAACAATCCGATCGAGTGATACTCATCACAAACATACTAGGGGGAAAACGTACTGGATCCATGGCCATATAACTAAGCACAAATCAATTGGGCAACTTTCGGAAACACATGAATTTTTCCCAAATCTTGTGGCAGTTGATCTACTTCTCGAGGCATCCGCACAATTCTTGTCAATTTCGACACTCCAAAAACACCCTCATCCTTCATACTTATAGTACGGTGCATAGGTATATTTTTACTGTACTGTCGAAAATGAAGTTAGCTTTAGCAAATGGTACATGCTAACATGCATCATTTCTCATCTTGCTTAAATCGTCACAAAAACTTCTAGGATGGAGGGATGAAGAGAATAGTAGCAGTCACCTTGTGGCCTACTCATAGGAGTAACAGTCACCTTGGCAGGCATAAAGCAAATTGTAGCAATAGCACATGCATGCCAAAGCATCGAGAAATTTTCTAAGACAGCAGCTGCCTGTAACAGCCTCCCGTATTACGGGTGTGCCAAACAAAAGTATACAAGACACAAAAGACCTTTGAGCTGTAATGTTCTGTGCTTTCGTAGATTCATCAGACCAATGTTCCCTGTGAACAATATCACGACCTGCAAATTGCAAGCTCCTACCTTGTGGCCTAAACGATCACTAGTTACGATCACCAAGTTCCTTGCTGTTCTTCCATTATCAATCTCAAATTTAGTGGTTCGGGAAACTACCTGTCACGCCATTTCTGCTTACCTAGCCAACCTAAAGCATGGTGTTCCGGAAGGCGGAAACTAGTCTAGGTGATAACAGCAAGACAAATGCCATGATTGAGCCAAAGAACATCTTGGTCAGGTAATGCATCAGGTCCATGCTGGAATCAGTGTCTTCAGGCTTTCTGGTTGCTAGTGCTGAAGCAGAGGGCAGGGCTTCGACAACAGCATCTGCGAGGTCAGAGATGAATGTTGAAGTGCATCCAAGAGCAGGAACCCGACCCCAGTTCTTAATGCCTGATTCTAGAGCCAACTCCTTGTACTCCATGTCAATTTCTTCCAATGTCTCAATGTGCTCGCTCACAAAGCTGTATGTCATAAATGGTTCAGATTAGAGGCAATATAAAAGGGTGGGTACGAAAACATCAATAACCATATCAGCACAATCTTGACTCAATAAAAAAAGTAAACCAGATACTAGCATATCATAAAACCCCATCAAGACATTCATTGACTGTAAAAACTGAGATCCCTTGTGTAGTTGTGTTCTATGGACTAGTTTTATCATGCAAAAAACCCATTTAGGGAAGGCATCTAATTCTAAAATTATTTGAAATAAGTTCTCTGTTCATTAATACATGGAACATGCAATCTTTTGCAAACATATAATATGCACATACATTAAATTCATATTTCATGAGGCTTTCAGATGGTCAAGATTGTGCCAGATGTACCAATGTGATGATACAGACAGAAATGAGGAACCAACATGTATCATGAAAAGTGCATGTGGCAAACTAGACCCAAGGAAACGAAGATCATATAGAGCTAAATGTTGCTTATCAGAAAAGGAAAATTTACCAGATGGCCAGAAATGCTAAACTTGATTACCTTACTGGAACAGCCAGGAGGCTCTTCACTCCCTTTTGACCAAGTTCTACTAAAACTTCATCAGTATATGGCTTCAGCCATTGAACTGGCCCCACCCGACTCTGAATGTACAAGAAATGTTAACACTAGTAAATGGTGAGCAGAAAAGGTAAAGAATTGGTAACTCCGAACTCTATAAACTTGTCATTTTCCATTTCTAGGTTTCTTAAAAGGTGAGCGAACTTATTCGATCATTTAAACATAAGGGCACAACTCGGTTGTAAGTGTAAGTGACACAAGTACCTATCAAATTTTAATAGCCTATACCTGGTACGCCAAAGTGTGACTATTTAAGATTCCTCTTGATCTCAACTCCCCCATGATCAAAGCAATACAATCCTCCATCTGATCTCTGTAAGGATCTCCAGCATCCTCAACATATGTAAGTGGCACACCATGTGCACTGAAGAATATCATAACCTGCCATTTATTTTCACAACAATAAGAAATATTGTCAAAATGAAATTACAGCACAATTTTTTCATCATTATCTATAAACTAACTGCAATGCTGCTTTTAGCAAAAACAATATCTGGTACTACTGAGAAATTAACATGGACGTCAGAACACATCTTAGACTATTAATTTCAGGCTAATATGTTAGTAAAGGTAACAAAACAAAGTGTCATGGAAGTATTTTTTTGTTAGTATCTTATAGAACTACTAATAACATTTGCAATTAGCTACTCTTAAAACATTTGTGTATATTACTGGTCAAGTTTATCCAGAGAAAGGTACCTATAACAATGCCAAATCATAGTTCCAATGAAATTTCTTTTCGAATGGAATTGTGCAGCTAGTGAATGGCAGTAATGAAATTTGGAATGTGTAGATGAAACAAGTAATCCTCTGCTATCATATGCTAACTGTAGAATAAAGATGGAGGTAGAATTAGGAATAGAGCACCTCTTCAGGATTGGAAAAGGCAGATAGCTCTTTTTCAATTAGGTCGGCCATTGATTTCACATAGCCATCTCGTTGGTACCATGATTCGATAATGGAAATTGGCAAACCAGAAAAATATGAATCTTCCCTGCAAGGAAACCAGTGCATTAGTATTTCAGGTTCTTGTAACATCAAAGACAATAGGATCTCATATGCTAGAACTGGTGCCTTTGATGGTCCCCCACTCCCTCACCCAACCCAACTTATGGGGTTTGAGAAGGTTCCAAAGGGATTTCTTTCATTGTGGCCTGTGAGGGAAAATTAGTGATAGTGTTTTTGTTGGTTGTGGTAGTTTCTTGAGTTAAAAAGTGTGTATGTAATGTTCAGTGCCTAGGGGTGTGGTTGTGTGTTGTTTGGGTTCTCCACCCTCTTTTTCTTCTTAATATAAAATATAGACAGCTCTCTTGTGTCTCAAAGAAAATAAAAGGGTCGCACATGGAGAAGGGATCCTACTTGACAATGTTTTGGAGAACACGAATGCTTGACCCACTTGTTGATATGGAGTACTGAGGGTAGAGTGGAAGAACAACAAGCTTGGTAATCTTATCCTTCTTAATCTATCATTAACCAAAAACAAGAAATAGTTAATCATCAGACAAGAGTTGGATGGACAAGAAGGAATAACCATGAAATCCGTTTGGTGGAATACTCTAATATATGAAACTTAAATGAGATAGGGTTAAAAAATGTTCTGGAAAATGCAAACATTGACTCCACAGAAGAAAATTATATTAAAAAATAACTACATTCCAGCTTACATGTTATTCTATCTTCCAAATCTCGACAATAAATATATTTCAGTCTAAATTTTCAAGATTACTTAAAATTACTTTTCTGCTACACCATCATTACTAAAAGGTAAAGAACTTGCAATCAAAATTGCACTATTCTCGCAACATTTTATCCTCGTTTTGGATTCAACCACAAAGGATCCGTCTAAACCAATGCTGGTTGCAATAACTCATACATGGACAGGCAAGTGCATATGCCAGGCAGGAGTTATTAGGGACAACTCTACAAACACCACTCAATGAGGGTACTATGGTCTTTCGAACGCATGACAACGCTTTTCTGCTAGATGCTAGAATGACATGCATTTGGAAACTGATTGAATGCTGATGAGACATAAAAGTTGGGCACAAGAATTTACTTGATCAATGGCTTCTTCAGTGAAAGGGTACCAATACCGCATCCCAACATATATATTTGCGTTCAAATTTTTCTTTTCCAGAGCAATCTTCAAAGCATTTGCCTGAAATATCAGTTATTTTATTGAGAATGTGATTTACACTGAAATGATATCAACAAGTCTTGGAAGATTTAGAAGTTGACAAGTTTTGAACAAGCTGATAAACCATAATGAATAAAACAGATCAAAAATAAATAAATGCAACGATAATTTCAAAACACAGTCAGCCTTGTGAACTTACTATACCTGCTCATCAGTAATTTTCCTTAACGGTGACCCACCACCAATTGAAGCATACCCTTCCTTACTCTTAGGAGCTCTAAAAGTAGAAATAAGTTTGGCCAGTGGTCTTTGAAGAAACCTGAAGAGCCTAGGAAGTCGAATGATATCCTGAACAATAAAAGAGAATTATGATAATTTTAAAAAATGAACGGTAACGATGAAGAAAACGAATTCAGTACACAATACAAGAAAGGGGGATTCTGAATTTAGAAATTCATATAATTAATGAGAGATCTTAGTAAATTAGTTATTGCTATTTTCAGTAGCACAGACACACAAAATCTTTTGTTTTAGTCGGCACTCATTCAAGATTCAACTACCAGGGAGAAGAATTACAATGGAAACTTGAATTGGTAAAACACACAAATAAGGTTCTTTATTCTTTAGGCTCCACAATTGCTAGGCTGATATAGTTCAGAATCCTATATTAAGGAGTTGCATACAATCATTCAAAGTTGTCAAACAGCATTCGACAAATTGGCTAGATACAATTAATGAACAGGTCCACTGGCAGGAAAGTCATAATGGTGGTGGTACTGGGGTTTAACCAGTTAACCACTTACTGGATCAGCAAATAGGTTGAACAAAAATGGTTGAACATCGTCGAGGGTCTCTGGACCACCAAGATTTAATAACAGTACTCCAATTTTTTCTTCATTGACACTGGTAGATACGCCTTCGTCATCATCAAAGGTGGTAACCGCATTTGCAGAGGAAGAACTAGCAGAAAGATTCCACTGATTTTTAAGTACTGGACTTCTGTAAGCCAAACAAGAGGATCCATTTGCTGCCAATTGCAACGGATTAACGTTCCCATGCAAGCTCTGCTTGTGTTTGGTAGAACCAGTAAATCTTGTAGAGGTTGTTTTGCCACATGACCTGCCAATAGTAGAACAACCAATCAAATATAAAACCTATGATAGTATGCTTTCAAGCCAACAGAACAGATCATCCAATTTGAAAAAAAAAAAGGGGGGGGGGGGGGGGGGGGGGGGGGGGGGGGGCAATTACGTCTGTCCATCTCCAGTGGCAATATCATCTAAGCACAGCTTGTAACACATCTCTAAAAGACCGTACGTGATGTGGAGGATGAAGTGTTAAATAGCATCATGCCCTGATTCACTATTGGTTCAAATCGAAATGTCCACTAGCTGCAACAAGTTTGATTTAGCAATATATTAAAATGCTTACATATATTTATTCTTAAATGCTTACATAACCTAAATGTCCAATAGCATCATGCCCTGATTTAGCAGTATAAACTTAAATGGTCCTTTAAAATTCATAAATTTCAGTTTTCCGTGTATTACAAAACAATCAATAAATAACAGATAACAATTTTTGGGGGGTAGGTCACATAGCATAAAAACCTTCTTCCAGAAAATACAAACCCGAATGACATGGTTTGTAAACCCACAAACACGATACTATACCATCTTGCCGGCAACTCGTCTAGTAACATATCTTGATTTGAGGATCGAACAGAAATTGATCTTAAGTACTAATTTCCTAAATGAGGGTTTCTCTGATGGGTCAACACTAGATCACTAGTGAAAAAAAAAAGAAGAATATAAGAATGGAAAACCAAATAATCATCATGAAGCTTTACTGCCCCAAGAGCAGTGGCAAATCGATTGATTTAATTTCAGGATTCCATACAGCATTTCCACTCCAGGCAGGGGCGGACATGGGTGCACACCAGACCCCAAAAAAATAGAAGTGAGTGGGGGCATGACACATGTATACGCTTGTGATTAGACGAGATCCGGATACAGATGGCCAAATGGCGGCTCAAGTTAGGGGTTCGGGCGCTCGACTTTGCACAGCAGGAAGGGAAGGGAAGGGAAGGGGCGGGCGGGCATACGGCATACCTGGTGTGGTGGGTTCCCGTCGCCGGCAAAAGGCCCGACGGCGGCGACGCGTGGGTTCCCGTCGCCGGGAAAGGGCCCGGCGAAGACATGGGCTGCTGGGCGGCGGGCGAGGTGAGCGGCGGGTCGATCACGCGTGGTGGTGACTGGTGAGGTGAACCGTGAACGGGGCGGCAGTCGGGACTCGGGAGAGGAAAAGCACTTCCTCCGGTATAGTTGGGTCAAACGTGGCAGCGCGAAATGACGAATCCACACCTACCCGCCGCCGACACTTCTCCCGTTCTTCCTCTCCAAAAATTCTTCCACGGATGGCGGGGGCACCATAAGGAATCCAAAATCAATTTCCCAGAAGCCTACACGTTCTCCTCCCTCCAAATTAAATTATAATAGGCAAAATAGCCAAAATCGTCCCTCAACTCTCGGCAAAGGGTCTAGTTCGTTCATGTACTTTTGTTTGGACCAGTTTAGTCCTCCAACTATCCAATTTGGGTTCAGTTACGTCCTTTTAGCACACGCCGGCAGAAGACCGTCAAAACATCTAACGATCCCACCGCACGGCTGTAACTCTTTTTTCCCCTTCAGGTCGTCGATGCCACCGTAAGTTGGGAGGGCCGCCGCCACCGCCCGGCGTTGCCGCCACCGCAAGCTGGGAGCTCGCCGCCGCCACCGCAAGCAGGGAGGGCCTCCGCTCGCCCACGGTCAGAAGCTGCTCGCCCGCCGGCCCTCCATCCCCGGCGGCGCCGGCCCTCCATCCTCGGCGGAGCGGGCGCCATCGTCGAGCTCCCGGCGCTGTGCTCGTCGCCGGTCACCCAGAGCTGCTCCCCGTCGACGGATCCGCCAAGGGGAGAAGGCCGCCGCTGCCACCGCGATCTGGGAGAGCAGGAACCGCCTGCTGGAGGTAAGCTGATTGCAATTGCCTATGCCATTTTAATTCGCGGATTCAATTTGGATGTTGCTCGTTCGATGGATTTGACGTTTCAATGCATCATGTAGGGCTAAGAGAAGATGAGCGTTTCAGAGGTACTGGCTGTTAGGTTTCATTTTAATGGGGTATTTGTTCTGGATGGATCCTCTTTGAAATATTGCAATGGGGATGAAGGAGTTTCATACATAAATAAGGATAAATTGTCAATCCCAGAGCTTGAAGGCCATCTATTGGATCACACAACCTTTAAAATGTCTGTTAGGATGTATTGGTTGCCATTTGGTGCAGCTGTGAATACTGGAATGAGGTTGCTTGTAGATAATAAGTCATGCCTTGACATGCTTGATGCAGTAGGATCTATTGGGGCTGTCGACATTTACACCGAATTTATTGATGTGGACATGGCTGCAATGAGTGGAACGGATTTGGTAGATGCTGTGGGAGATGAAGCTGTGTTTGACCTTTTTAGAGATGAAAATGTTTTGAATTTAGATCCAGCAAGCACAATTATAGATGCACAGCTTGGTGACCAAACTGTATAAGATGACAACAGATTATGTTTGGATGCTTCAGCCACACATGAGGATGCACAGAATGGTATAGAAGATGAACATGAGGACGAGGGAGATACGGAATGTGATGTCACAGGATTTACATCTGATGAGGATGATGAAGCAAAGGAGATAAGGACTAACTACAAAGCATATATGTCTAAAAGGAAGAAGAGAGAAGGCATACCATTGGACACCCCAACTTCAATGGATCTTCCAACAGGGATTGTTCCGGTGAATGATTTTGGAGATGGCATTGCATATTTTGACTCAGATGAAGATGTCTCTTATGACGATGACAGTGAAACTGATGCCAAGAGAAGGAAGTGCAGGTTTCCTATATTTGATAGCCGTGCAGAGACACCTCATTTTGCCCTAGACATGTGCTTTAGAAGCAAGAAGGAATTGAAGGATGCAATAGAAAGATATGCACTGAAAATGAAGGTAAATATTAAGTTTCCTAAGAATGACAAGAAGAGGTTGAGGGCTGTTTGCTCATGGAAAGGTTGTCCTTGGCTTGTGCATGCTTCATACAACTCTAAATCTGATTGGTTTCAGATTGTGACATACAATCCCAACCATGCATGTTGCCCGGTCTTGAAAAACAACAGATTATCTACAGCTAGAATATGTGACAAATATGAGAGTACTATCAAGGCTAACCCAGCATGGAAGGCTAGATCAATAAAGGCGACTGTACAAGAAGACATGGGTGTGGAGGTTTCTCTGACAATGGTGAAAAGAGCAAAAGTCAAAGTTATCAAGAAGGTACTGGATGCTCGGAGTGGTGAGTATTCTAGGTTGTTTGACTATGCTCTTGAACTGAAGCGCAGTAATCCTGGAAGTAGTGTGCACATTGCCCTTGATCCTGATGAAGATGAACATGTTTTTCATAGATTTTATATTTTCCTAGATGCATGTCGAAGGGGTTTCTTAGATGGCTGCAGGAGGGTGATAGGACTTGATGGTTGCTTTCTAAAGGGTCCTATGAAAGGGGAGCTTTTGTCAGCTATTGGAAGAGATGCAAATAACCAAATTTATCCCATAGCATGGGCTGTTGTGGAGTATGAGAATTTAAGTTCATGGAAATGGTTTCTTGGGCACCTTCAAAAAGATTTGAAAATTCCATATGGTGTTGCAGGTTGGGTGTTCCTGACAGACAAACAAAAGGGTTTGTTGAAGGCAATTGATCACTTTTTTTTTCCAATGGTTGAGTATTGAATGTGTGCACGCCACATTTATGCAAACTGGAGAAAAAAACATAGGCTACAGGAGTACCAAAAGAGATTTTGGAAGATTACAAAGGCAAGTAATGAGATGTTGTTCAACTATTACAAAAACAAGTTAGCTGCCAAAACACCTAAAGGATGTGATGATTTGCAAAAAACAGATCCTGTACATTGGTGTTGGGCATTCTTTAAGGAAGGATCCAACTGTGAGTCAGTTGATAACAATATGAGTGAATCATTCAACAACTGGATTATATATGCAAGATTTAAACCCATCATAGCCATGCTGGAGGATATATGTATCATGGTGACGAGAAGAATTCAAGAAAATAGAAGCAACAGTGAGAGATGGACGATGGGAATATGTCCCAACATTCTCAGGAAGGTAAATAAGATAAGGCATGCAACTCAGTATTGTCATGTCTTATGGAATGGTGCTTCTGGTTTTGAAGTGAGGGACAAAAAATGGAGGTTCACAGTTGATCTAGAACAGAAGACATGCTCCTGCGGATATTGGCAAGTGTCAGGCCTCCCATGTTGACATGCTTGTGCTGCCCTGTTCACAATGTCAGATGAGCCTAACAATTATGTAAATGCATGTTTCTCCATTGACCAATATAAGGCAACCTACCAGCATGTCCTGCAGCCAGTAGAGCATGAGTCTGCATGGCCTGTGTCTCCAAATCCTAGACCACTACCTCCTAGAGTGAAGAAGATGTCAGATCGACCACAAACAAAAAGGAGATGGATCCTTTAGAACGAGTGAACTCAAGTACTAAGTCCTCCAGAGTTGGAGTTAAGATTCAATGTGGACGTTGCAAAAGCACTAGACACAACGCTAAGTCATGCACTATGGAACTGGTGTTTACACATTTCAACTTTTTTTAGATTTATATTTTCTTTTTCACAATAATAGTGGCATGCCTCTAACTATTTTCCTTTACTGTGCACCAGCAGAACTCGGTATCAGGCAATAATCCTGGCCATTCTCATGGACCATCTTCTTCTGACAATAATAATGCTCCACTAGCCATTGAACCAGCAACATCTAAAGGAAAGGGGCCAGCTGCATCTTCGAGCACAAAGTCAAATAAGAGAAAGGCAATTGAGGGCTATAGATTGTACTATAGTGAACGAACTGGTTCATCATTTATTCAGGTAACTGTGAATCTGTGATTATGCATTATTCCATTAAATTGATTCAGGTTACCAAAAATGTTTTGAACCTATTGCCTTAGCGTGTCAACTGGAGCCCATAATAGAAAGATAAACTTATATTATTTTGCAGACCAGTAAAAAGAGTAGATTGGTGTCCTTTGGGACGTCGAACTCTAAAGCTAAAGCCTCTGATGTTGGTAATGCCTATGTTGTCATTGAGACAAGTGCAGGCCATCCCACCTCATCTGCAAGAGCAACCATCAATGTTGCAGGCGGCCGTACGACTGCAGAGATTAAATCTACTTCAACTGCACGAGGAGGACAGAAAAAATCAGGATAGTATCCTGGATTATCTAAGATCATGTAATGACATTCAGTTTGTAATGACTGTTGTTTAAGTATGAGACCTATTTTATTATCTGGTACTTTGAACATGAGACATGTAGTGACTTTTATTGGGAAAAAGAAATGGCTTTTATTTGATCGTGAGATATTTATTTTGTCATATGCTAATTTGTAATGGCTGTAGCCATGCGTGAGTGAAGGCCTGCAGCCTACGGGGGCTATTTTTAACGTGTTTCTGCCGACGTTAGATGTTTTGACGGTCTTCTGCCGGCGTGTGCTAGAAGGACGTAACTGAACCCAAATTGGATAGTTGAAGGACTAAACTGGCCCAAACAAAAGTACAGGGACAAACTTGACCCTTTGCCAAGAGTTGAGGGACGATTTTGGCTATTTTGCCATTATAATACGTTTCGATATTTTTTAAATATATTTTTATTATTATTATATATTGTATATCTAAATATGTGGTAAAAGTTATGTATCTAGGAAAATCAAAATGTCTGGTAGTTTAGAATAGCGAGAGTAATTCGCAATCGGTATTTTTGAAAAGACAATCAAGAAATCAACTGTAAAAAATGAGTTAAAGTGTTCTCCTGATTTTTCCTTAATCCACGAACTCTTGAAATAAAGTTATGGATCTCAAAGACTAGGGGTTTGTTTGGTTTCCTTGCTCGGCACTATGCTACCTAGCTGAGCAAAGATAAGCGATTAGGGGGTTTGTTTGGTTTCTTTGTTTGGCATTGTGCGTCTATGCTACCTGGCTGAGTAAAGATTTGTGAGCAAATATTGTAAGGTTCTGTTGTTTGGCTCTGCCTCTGCAAGAACGTGTTTGAAGTTCCTTTTTGGCACATGTCTGAATGTTCATATAGAAATTTGGATATTTGTGCAAAATACGTATAATACCCTTAAATTTTGATCTAATGGGTAGAAATATTTGACATCGAGGATGCACAAGGGTCACTGTCTCACTGAATTGATGCACGGTTTGTTTTTTTAGAAACGCTTCTTATAGGGCATCTGTCCAACCGAACAGACCCGCACTCGGCCAGCCGACCCCGCCCGCGCTGCGCACGTTGAGCCCGACGCGCTAGGCATTCGCTACCTCACTCCTGGATCCTTGCCTCCCGTCGCGGCTATGCTCCATCCGCCTGCTCCTGCTCCTGTTCCTGCCGAGGTCCGTGCCGCCGACGAGCTCCACACCGACGACCTTCACGCCACTCCGCGGCTTCGAGCTCCGTGTCGACGTCGAACTCCGTGTCAACGAGCCTCCATTCGTTCAAGCAGCAAGTAAATGCTACACTGAAAACGCATGTTGCAATAGTATGTTTCAAGTGAGTGTTGTATATCTATGTTGCAAAAGTAGATCGGCATGTTGCACATGTTGTAATGGCTATACACATATATTTTAAATGTATGTTCCAAATGTTTTATCTATTCTAGACAAATATAAGTGTTTTTGTTTGGATGTTGCAAAAACAAATCCAGATGTTACATATACATACATATTGCAAGCATATGTTTCAAGTGTTTTTAGGTGTTTCATGTGGATGTTGTATATTTTTGCAATGATTTTCAAATATTTTTCATTGTTTCTACAAGTGTTTCAAACGCTTGTTTAGTGTTTCATCATCTTCTTTTGAATATTACAACTGTTGCATCTAAGAGTGATCAAGTGTTACACATGATGTTTTAAAAGTAACTAAGTGTTACGCACCCGCTCGCGAGCCCGACGCACTAGACGCGGTGCTAAAGTCCGTTCGTTTTTTTTTCTGGAACTAACAAAGTTGCAATATATAGCATCAGTCACAGATCCAAACTGAAAGTAGTTGCAACGTGTTTGTCTTCAAAAAACTTATTTGGAAAAATTGGAGACAAAACTGATAAAAAAGGTTGTCTTCAAAAAACGTGTCTTCAAAAAACTGAAATCTTTAACGTGTTTGTAAAAAATGGAGTTTTTTTAATCACTCGTCAATCCTAACTGTTTTTCCACCCTCAAATCGGCTCAAAAATAAGACATTGTGGCCACTCACAGCAGCAATATTGAGTTTTACTCACTGTTTCGAGACAATTCAATCTTAAGACAGTTTTTTTTTTCAAAAACACTCTTGGACTAACACAGTAGGATTCAGCCACAGCGGCTAGAACAAAAAGACAGTAGTACATAGATAACACCCAACATGGGGAAATTGATCTCGCCGCACGCCTAGCACTTGATCTCCTTCAGACCATGAGAAAAGTAGAGGAAAGTCGGATTAGTGGCACCATCCTTGTAATAGGCGAACACCACAGTTGCATCATCCTTCATGCTCTCACCAACAAAACTGTTAAAAAACACAAATGACAACAATGTCAACATTAGACTTGAAATAAATGAACTTGAATTATCTCTTAGAAGGCATTAATAAACTTACATAAATGTCAACATTAGACAAAACTATAGACAGTCGTGAATAAATCATGGTAGGAATAAATGTAAAATTAGACTAAGCAGTGGTAGAAAAAAAAACTATTATGGCAGAATAATGTGCCGCAACATGAATTTAGTTAAGAGCGGCATTTTAGGCCAACAAGAGGTTATAGCAGCATTTAAAATTAAGGTTGCACTGCACGTGTAAAACAGTTAATAAAACAGCACCACCACACCAACAAAAAAATGCTGTAAAAATGAGAAGCTCATTATATGAACAAATTACAAAAATAATCCTTGCCCAACGCGTGTTCACACAGCATTACTAAGCTAACAATAGATATGAAATGTATTATACATATCGATTTGGGTATAGAACTTACAATTGAAGGTCCTTGAGCTTGCTAAGAAGAAACTTGGTGGCACCCTCAATGCCCTTCTTGAATTCATCCGCCTTCTCTGGCTCCAACACAGCAGTGAGGTTCTTGATGTATTTCTTAATGTAAGCCACGAACGATTTCTTGTCAAAAGGGGGTTGCTCCTGCAAACAGGAATACACGGATTAGTACAAAAGACATAGGCACAAGGTAACACTCAAGAAAAAAAAAACTCCTGACACATTGAAGGGCAGCAACCTGAAGGCGGAAGGTGTCAACAATGTCAACAACCTTGACGGATGTGTCATCAACACCTTCATCTTCGCCACCCTCGGCAGACGGATTGGCACCAATATCCACATCAACAGGTCCTTGGGTGACCCACTGCAAGCATCCAGCACAAAGTAAGTAACAATCACACCAAACCCGAAGAAGCATAATGGAATAAGTAAAACAGAGTATTATTGCTGCACACATCATGACTATGCAACTTACAAAGGCAGATTCATCCAAATAGATAACCAAATTGATATTTGTTGGTACAACCAAACAAACAGAAGAATGCTCACACACTCAGCGTAGGGGCACATATGAATATTAAGTTTTGGTGCAGCCGCTGGTTACAGTCATGATGAACCAACAAAAAGGTCTTGGGCTGTAAAGACCACTAGACTAAACTAACAGTAGGATACATCAATTTGAACCAAGGGTAAACTACATGGCATGTCAGTATGTCACAGCAAGAAAATTACAAATGTGGAAAAGTTGTAGGCACACATGAAAATTAAGTTTTGGTGCGGCTGCAGGTTAGTCATGAACCAAAAGAAAAGTCGTGGGCTGTAAAGACCAGTAGACTTAGCACACATAAATTTGAACCAAGGGTAAACAACATGGCCTGCCTAACAGTAGCCTACATCAGTTTGAACCAAGGGTAAACAACATGGCATGCCACAGCAAGCAATTGTGGTTGTGGAAACCTCTAGACATATAGTTGGCATAAACAAGGAAACGACAAAATCTATCTATAGCAACTACCAAAATAACTGAGGGCAGCACACAGCAAAAATCAAATCAAAATACGGGCAGCACACAGTACAAAAATACAACTGAGGACAGCAGCACACGGTACATCTAGGCTAAAACTAGTACGATGGCTACTGTCCAAAAACAAGCTACTGACTGCATGAAACGGATGATATGCTAGCAATCAATTCGGTGGGTAGGATGAGCAAACATACTACATACCTTGCCCTCGACCTCCCAGAGGACGCCGTTCTCGAGCTCCTTGTAGGGGAAGGAGTCCGACAGGAGCTCGTCGCCTACAAGACACGAAAACAGCGAATTAGACGGATCGCACAACGACTCATCCAATCGATCGCAGATCTAGATCGGCTTCTCCACACATCGCATGACACGACTAGCCCACCAGATCCGGCAATCGGAAACCAAGCGAATACATAAAATTGGATCGGGCGAAATTCGCACGCACCAGAGAGCAGATCCTGGTAGACCAACATGGCGCCGGCGGCTCTCGGAACCCTAGCTCGCTCGCTTGTGGAGACGAGGCAGGAGGAGGCGGCACAGCGAGCGAGGGTTCGGGGCCGCGGCGCATTTATGGCCCCGGAGAAACATCCGGGCCGCGGTGGCAGCCGTCCGATCTGCGGCCCCGACGGCCCAGATGCTCGATCGGGCCGTGACGGGCGCTTTTGGGAAAGGAGTCCCTTTCCTCCGGGGTAATTCGGGAGGAGTCCCTTTTCCCTTTCCCGTGGGGACGCGTCGGGCGAGAGCGAGGCTGGGCCGTCCGATCGGGGTATCCGCGCCGGATATTCGCGCGCGGACGGCTGGGATGCGCACGTGCGCCGCCGCCGTGGGGTCAGCGTTGGTGGCACGCAACCATCGGTCGGGATTTCTTTTGGAAAAGCCCCTGTCGTCTCGTGTGCCGGATCGGAATGCTGGCCTCCGCCGCGTCTCGTGCTGCTGCCGACCACCACTGTGGCCGTGCCGCGTCCCTGTCGTCGTGTCCATTACAAATAAGCCCCGTTCCATGGATCTAACGCAAGATTGTATAGGAGTAATATAAAATTAAAAAAAAAACGTGTTAACGTCTTGAATCTTGTAACTTGAGGAAACACGAGAAACTACAAGTATTAAGTAAACAAGAGAAAACATAAGAATTTGATAGAAGAGAGTAACACAAAAAAAAACTTTCATGAGGTTTAACCTCTTTGGAAATTTCTTTAAAACTCCTATGGAACATGCCATTTTATAAAAGAATTTCATAAAATTTATAGGAACCCAACCCTTAAATCCAAATGTTTTTTTTTAAAAAAAATTCCTATGAGATAAGGATTTCAATCCTCTAGAATTTCCCCATTTTTCCTTTGTGTCCAAAAGGGGCTAAAAAAGCAAAGCTAAAGTCCTGTTTGTATGGTATAATATTTCAAAAATTTGAGTAAGTCCATATAAATGAGGACACTAGCTACTACATAGAAGATATCCCATGCTTCCCCATAACTCTTTGAGGAAAACATCTAGGAATTCATTTACAACCCGATGTCTTTAACTCCGATAGGATCTTGACATTCAAAGAGCAAAAGTTGTGGGTTTAGAAGTACTCAGAAGGAGATCTAGACCGAGGAATAATAGGTTAAGGGGTGCACTCTCCTAGCACTTGATCCCCCTTGGATGATGAGAAGGGGAGAGAAAAGTTTGGATCGGTGGCACCATTTGTAGTAGGCGAACACCAAGCTTTCATTATGATGCATTACGAACAACTCATCTTCCTTTTGTTGCTATCTATCCTATATTCCATTTTCCCCACTACTACCCTGTAGTTGTGTAAGATAGACTTCGGTTTGTAGATCCATTCTTAAATAAACTACTATCCAAGTCTCTCGCAAATTATTTAGTTTCTTGTCCTCGTCTAAATTTAATTTTTGGATTACCTTGTACCTTCTATTATAAAGTTCATAGCTTATCTTTTTTGTCCTAAAATATTATTGAATTCATCACAAATGCTACCATTGTCTATTGGAGCCACTAGTACCTCAAGAAGCCGATAGCCAAACGTTCACACGTATCATCATGCCAACACTTCTTGGCGCATCAAGCCTTTCTAAAAAAATTACAGAACCATCATTAGTAACGTGCTCGCTACCACATTTTTGACAAGCTTGATGCGATCACATTTATTTTTACTTGTGATGTTTTTTTTAACAAAGTTGAACGATGTTCGCTGATCTTTGTGAGGGCTCTCACGTTTCGAGAAATCGATGGGCTAATTACATATGAGATATAAAAAACTATTGTCTAAGTCTCTCACAGTTTGTTTAAGTCTTTTGTTGTAGATCCCTATGTTCACGATCTGGTTAAGAAGGCTTCTTTTCTTAGTATGAGAGATACCAACACATACATCAGGTTGGCCTAATGTCAAGCAGACGATACATGCACGAAGCGGCTCCAGCCCCCGAACCACTGCTTAGTCGTTTAACCTTTTTTCTTAACAGCATCTTCACACAGATCACATATCCCATCCATAATAATACCCAAAAAAAATTCAATATAAGAGATTATGGTTACTTCAACAGACTATTACTTATCATATCCTAATATCTAAAGTTTTAAGTAATTTACTCAAAAGATACTCCTGTCCCTTAAACGTAGGAGATCCACCCTCTATCAAGTTTAAATGTGCTGATAGTATGCCGGAGAAGAAAGAGAAAAAGGAGACACCATCAATAATAGAAGACCACTCATATAAATTTTTAGGAAATCCATGATAGGTAATTTGTTGGACACGTTCTAACATTGCTCTTCGGTTCTGCTTGTGAAGAAAAATGCTACATAACATGATTAATAATCGTTGTAAATATTATTGGCCTGTTATTTATAACCCATCTCATGTTTATTTTTTTACAAGAAGTCAATAAAGACCCTGTGAGCTAGATCTATGTATGGTGATGATGATGATGTGAGCATGCATGCAAACGCACTATAGTGCAGTGGCTTTGTGCTCCCAGTGGTTGAGCCAGCCGGGCAGGGTTCGATCCCTGGTCTTGCACCTTATTCAGGTGGGAGTCCCTCCCCCGGTGACATTCAAAAAAAATGATGTGAGCATGCATGGAGTGGTGCTTCACCAATGCGGCGGCGGCGCCACGCCGTCTACGTTTGACTACCACCCCACTCCAGACATGGATGCGCCGCATCCCACGTGGAGCTAATGCCTAGCGACCAAGCGTGCACGGAGCGGCTGCTTCATGACGAAGGTGAAGTCCACCTCTTCCACCATTTCCACAGCCTCGCCGTCCACCGGCGGGCACCACTCCAGGTCCCGCACCATCCTCGCCACGAAGTACTCAGCATGGTGGATGCCGAGCGAGTAGGCGGGGCACATGCGTCGCCCGGCGCCGAAAGGCATCATCTTGATCTCCCGACTACCGGTGATGTCGACGTTGCAACCCTCCCCGCCGTCTAGGAACCTTTCTGGCCGAAACTCCCGCGCCGCCGTCCACACGGTCTCATCGCGCCCGATCTCCGCCACCAAGAAGTTCACCTCCGCACCCCTAGGCACCGCGTAGCCGCCGACGTCTGCGCCGTCGGTCCGCACGCCGTGCGGGAGCAGGAAGTGGGCCGGCGGGTGCAGGCGTAGGCCCTCCAGCACCACGGCCTTGAGGTACGGCATCGCTTGGACCTGGACGTCGTCGCTGCCTCCGTGCTCTGCCGGATTGGATGATGACCTGATCACCTCCTCGTGCACCTTGGCCTGCACGTCCGGGTGGTTCACGAGCTCGGCCATGATCCACTCCACCAGCGTCACCGTCGTGTCCGTCCCGCCGTTGAGGAACTCGGAGCAGAGGCTGACCATCTCGGCGTCCGTGAGCTGACGGTCGCCCTCGTTAGGCACTCGCAGCGCGCGGAGCGAGTCTGCGTAGCACGGCGGGTCATCGTTCCCGCACGTGGCGTGGATGAGAGGGACGAACAGCTCGTCCTGTCTCCGCCGCAGCGCGACGTTGGCCTCCCATCGGGAGCGGAAGAGACGCTTGGTGACCGCGGGGAAGAAGGCAAAGATGGGGAAGGTGGTGAGTGAGAGAACGAGCACCCGGTGCTGTAGCCGCTCGATCTCGTCGAGCGCGTCCTGGCCTAGCTGCGCACCGAAGCACATGTACACCAGGAGCTCGAACATGGCGCGACGGAGGGACGGCCGCAGCGTGACGACGGCGGCATCCCCTGCACCGCCGGAAGCGCTCTGACGACGGAGGCGGTCGACGAGGCCGTCGCACGCCCATCGCCTGGCGGGCGCGAAGAGGGCGACACGAGCGGGCTGCAGCGCCTCGCCCGCGAGGCTGCGTCGCACGAGGCGCCAGTAGGAGCCGTAGGGGGAGGAGCCGACGTCGCGGCCGCCAGCGGTGAAGAGGCTGCTTGGGTCGATAGGCGGCGGGCGGTCGGCGAAGGTGGCGCCTCCCTGGACGAGGAGGCTGTGCGCGAGGCGGCGGTCGGCGACGAAGACGAGCATGCGCGCGAGGCGGAGCGAGATGACGGGGCCGTAGCGCGCGTGCATGTCGTGGAGCAGCGGGGCCAGGTCGAAGATGGAGCGCCGTAGCGCCAGGAACTTGGCGAGGAAGAGCAGCGCCGGCGGGCCTGGCGGGAGGCGGCTGGCCTTGGGGTTCTTGCGGTTGCGGGCGTGGGCGCGGAGGAAGAGGGAGATGAGGGCAATGACGACAGTAGTGGTACACAGGAGGAAGAGAGGCATTGTCGTGGAGGTGGAGGAGTCCGTCTCCATTGTTGGCAGCATGGCAGATCTGGGAAGCGACTGCTGTGGCTGCCGGTGGGCGATGGCCGAATGCCTCCGGGATTTGATTTGATTCTTGGAAACGCATGGCAACCTTAAATAGCTGCTGCTGCACAGCGAGAGAGACGAGAAGATGGTGCATGCACGCGTGTGAATTAGAAAAAAGCCCAACGGCGACGAACAGTAGCAGGCCACATACATCGATAGAGATCGGAGATGGCATTTATCTCAACGCACAGGGAGTTTCCTCCAAAATTTCAACGTGTGACGAAATATGTGCCTTGAGAAAAGTAAAAAGAAAGCCAAGATCCATGAAAATTGTCGCGTTTCTCTAGAAGAAAGTACTCTTGCATGCAGGACTGGAGAGGTCAACTATCCACTTGCACTCTTGCAGGACTGTTCTTCGATCATATAGTCGTCCCCGATGACTTCGGAGCACCTAGCATTAAGTGCTCGTGCCTCCCTTCCTTCTAGAAACGATTTTTTTTTATATATAAGTCGACGGGGGCGGGGAGAGAATCCCCACCTGATTCAAATTATAATGTGGCTCTAAAAGCCAAATGTTTGGAAGACATTACAACGTTTTACTGAGCTTTTACATTGCATTAACACCATTTGTCAGCAATTTCCTTGTCTTTCTTTGGCAAACGCACTCTCCAGAGCTGAGCCTCGGTCCTGCAGGCCATCAGCGCCCCTTGAATTGTAGTACGATCGTTCCTGAAGACGATGTTGTTCCTCCACACCTCTTCCAAATATGCCAGCAGCACAGCAGCAAGAAAGTTTGGAAGTGTTTTGCTGGGATATGCACTGGTGCCGTGATCTCTTGCAGTTTCAGTACCGCCCAGGAGGGGTCAGTCGTGATCTGAATGGACTCCCAGAACTCTCTCGCTGCGGTGCAACCGAAGATGATATGCGCTGGTGTTTCCTCAGCTCCATGACAGACGTCGCATTCCAAGCTATCGACGATTCCTTTCCTAGCCAAGTTAGCTTTGCACTGTATCCTCCCTTGTGATAACAGCCAGCCAAAAAAATTGGACTCTAGGCGGCGCCTTGTTCTTCCAGATGAACTTGGTCCAGGGATCCGGACTGGAGTCTGATGTTTTGAGCGCTCGGTAAAGCAGCGATGTATCAAGGTTACCATTTCGTTTGAGTATCGGGCTCTGCCGAGATCCCTTGCATCAATGAGTTGCTGCTGAGCAATGATATCGGTGGCTTCAGTGAGTTGGAGAGCGGCTGCTTCAGTGCGTCGGTTTACCATGCTATTCTGAAGTCCACCTCATCTCGTGTTTTGCGGTGAGTATAAAGCTCTGGAAATCTTTCTGCCATTGAGTCATCACCATGCCATACATCATGCCAGAAGGACGTTGTGCTCCGATCCCCTAGGATTACAGTGGTGATAGCTCGAAATACTGGCAGCAGCCAGCAGGCTTCGCAGCATGTCCCAGTGCTGGCCATGCAGCTCACCAGTTAGGGAGGCAATACTTGCATTTTTCTGAACCCAAGCCGCCAATGATGATGGTATCTCAGAGTGTAGTTTGTGGATTAATTTCAGAAGTAGGCAGATATTCTGAATGCCTAGGTCTTTCAGACCAAGTCCACCTGCTTCCTTCATGTCGCATGCATACATGTTCCCAAGCTATCAGGCTCTTAGCTCCAGACGAGTTTCCGGATCCTGCCCAAAGAAAGCTTCGTCGGTGTCGATCAATCTGATCAATGACCCCGGGTGGGATGGCAAGGGCACCCATCGCATAAACAAGTTGACTGTCCAAAACCCAGTTTACCAAGGTGGCTCTCCCCATGTGATTGAGCAGACCTCGCCATCTACAAACCACGAACCAGCAGCAGGGTGTCATCCGCGTATTGTAGCACTGGGCATTCTTCGTCATCTACAATGGGGTGACGGATGGCAGGGTTCTTTTTAATGAGAATCTGAAGCACATCTGCCCTTAGGAGGAACAGGTAAGGTGATATTGGGTCGATCACCTTTGCCTGAGACCTCGCTTGCAGTTTATCCAAGGTCCAGGGCATCCGTTCACCAAGACTGCAGATTTGGATGACTGAAGAATGTGTCGCATCCACCCTCGCCACTTTTGGTTGAAACCTCTCGCCTGCAAAACCACTTCAGGTGCCTCCCAATTGACTGTGTCAAAGGCCTTAGCAAAATCAAGCTTGAGCACCATGGTTGGCGTCTTTCGCTTATGGCAGCACTGCACCAGTTCCATAGCATAGACAAAATTTTCCGCTATTGATCTTCCTTGGATGAACCCAGTCTGATCAATATCGACCAGTTTATCAATCAGCAACTGTAGTCTGCTCGTGAGGATTTTTGTCAGGATTTTGATGCAGCAGTTTTGAAGGCAGATCGGGCGGAAAGCATGAACTTCTGTGGCACCCGGCTTCTTCGGTATCAATACCATGTGAGATCGATTGATTGATCCTTTCTAACTCAACCTGATCATCATGAAAAGCATGCAGGAAGTCCATGACATCAGATCCCACCGAAGCCCAAACGGCCTTGTAAAAACTTGGCCCGAATCCGTCCGGCCCTAGTGCACTAGAACGATGTAATTCTAGATTTGATTAGAATCAAAGAAACTTAGGTTTCACTGAGTTTTTATATATAGTATCAACATTTAAGACTCTAATTGGGTACACTATAAAAAATACGTTTTTACAACAGATATAGCGATACATATTTAGTATGACAAGAACTTTAAGATAGCATGATTGAGCTGCTCTACAATTGTATTTTTTTAGAGCACAAAGAGTACATTATTATTATATTATATCTCTATATGACCGTGGAAAAATTATTCCCCATAAGCTGCCAAAACAGTTCTCTACACCAAAATTTAAAGATCTTATGGTAACTCGCTCTACACACGCCACTGCATGTCTTAAAATATACAGCCTAAATCTATATTTTAAACGATTAAGGCCATGTTTGGATCATGGTCTAAAATTTGAATCACTTTAGGCTTGATGCTCTAAACAAGGAGTCTAAAGTACTGTTTAAAATTTAGACATAATCCTCATAAAAAATTTATACCATAAAAATGAATTAAAGTGGTCTAAAATTTTAGTCTTCAACTTTAGCTGACTAGTAAACTTTAGACTAGAGAATATGTACTATGTGTGTTTTCCCGTTGGAATTTGGTTTTATACCCCCAAAAACTCAGGATTGTTAGTATTGCAGCACTAAAAAAGTTACAGACAAATGTAAAAAAGATGTTCATACAGTGAGGATGTGTTCCATTTGAATAAAAATGTTTTTGACTAGAAGACGGTAACACGAATTCGATACAAGCTTATAACATTGTTCACTTCTTGTATTAGGCCCCATCCACGAGACAAATTGTTCCATCCCGAAATTCAAGACTTTATATCATTATATTGTGGGACAAATGTTTCACAATGGAAATAAGCAAAAGTATGGGAAACAAATAAAAAAAATCAAAGTATATTTCAAAACAGGGAGACATAAATTAGTTGACATAAGAGAAAAGAAAAAAAATAATATAAAAATGTAACCCTCCATGGGAAGAAAAAAACAAACAAATAAAAATTAAAATAAAACAAAGAGAGAAATAGTGGATGTAAAAAATACCTTGGATTTTAAAGTCTAAACTCAGAATACACGTGGCACTTGGGCCGTAGCGGCATTCGCAGAGACAAAGCAATATATATATATATATATATATATATATATATATATATATATATATATATATATATATATATATATATATATATATATATATATATATATATATATATATATATATATATATATATATATACACACACACACTAATGCATCAACATAAACATCACTAAGTCTACCTCATATAACCTCCTCTCTTCACTTTTCAAAAAAAATATCTAGAAAAATAACATCGTACAAATCAACCAATCAGATTGCTCGTCAGTCTTCTCTCCTACTTACTCGTATTCGATGATGAAGATTGCGTGTATGGTCCTCCCTCCCGTCTCCCACGCGCCCGCGCCACGCGTGCATCCTCAGTTGTCTCTCTCTCTCTTTTTTGGGTCTACTAGTTGAGCGCCCGTGCGTTGCTACGGGAAGAATCATATTACACATTGCAATATAATCAATGTCCAATTAAACCTAAGAATAATCTTATGCTCATGCTCGTGTTATACGTAACTATACCCCAATATCATATACAGTTATTGTTTAACTACTGACATAGGCAAGCATATAGTTATACGTAAGGCTATATAAGGAAAGTGTCCGTTCAAAGAAAAAGAATAGGTAAAGTGCAGCAATTCACCTACCATGACTACAAGTTTTAGCTAGAGTGGGCAGATTTAAAATTTTAAATAGTTATGTGTCATCAATTCACCTGTTAGAGTATCAGTACTCTAAACTACAATCAAATTAACTCTAATTATTAAAGTTAACCTTATGTTTCAGATCATGAAAAAAAGTCAACCTTCTGTTTCAGATCAAGATCAGAGTATCACAACCACATGGACCACGATATTTACATTTGTGTGCATGAGACAAAGATAGACACCTTGTAGAGTATCACTTGGTGCAATAATCTCATGACCAACTTAGGCCTTGTTTGGATGCGCATATATTATCTCAATCCACATATGTTGAAGTGGATTGTGAACTGAATTCCACTCCAACATATGTGGATTGAGGTGGATACACATGCATCCAAACAAGGCCTTAAAGAACAAGAGCTATTGACATTTGAATGACCCTTTTTACAGGTTTACAAGAGAGGGCTTCCGAGCATAGATTGCACATATACAACAAATTTAGCATTCGTTAGCAACAAAAGCTTTTAGTGAACAAATCATATAGCGTTTTTTTGCAAAAAAAAAGAAAAAAGAAAAAAGAAAAAAGAAAAAAGAAAGAAGAAAGAAAGAAATCTTAAGGGCTTAGTTTTCAGGTTGGCTTGTCAATTTGTAGGGAAAAAGTCTAGATCACCCCCAATTATGGGCGGTGGTCTACTTAACCCCAAACTATGAAACGGTCTAATTTACCCCCTGAACTTTTCAAAACCGTCTACTTTACCCCCTGGGGCAGTTTTGGACGGTGGTTTGCTACAGTACCATGGTTTTGCTACAGTAACCGAATCTTTAAAAATCATAGTAAATCACAGAAAAATCATAAAATAGAAAATCTAATTTTGTTGGACTCCACATGAGTAGATCTACACAATGAACATATAATATAGTATGCTTTAGTACAAAGTTTTTGCTGTAGCTTTAAATTTATTAGGATTTTCTAATAAATTTAAAGCTATAACAAAAATTTTGTACTAAAGCATACCATATTATATGTTCATTGTGTAGATCTACTCATGTGGAGTCCAACAAAATTGGATTTTTTATTTTATGATTTTTATGTGATTTACTATGTTTTTTTAAAGATTCGGTTACTGTAGCAAATCGCCGTCCAAAACTATCCCATGGGGTAAAGTAGACGGTTTTAAAAAGTTCAGGGGGTAAATTAGACCGTTTCATAGTTTGGGGGGTTAAGTAGACCACCGCCCATAGTTGGGGGTGATCTAGACTTTTTCCATTTTGTGGCTACCACTGTTGTAGCAACAGGAGCACCTGCAACAAGTTCTGGCATTTAGAAATGGCAAGATGTAGCCAGGGTATACATGAAATGAAAAGAGGCCCATCGAGGTTGTTGTGTGGCAATTCTGGGTTGCCATACCAAACAACTGTCTAAAAGTATAGCCAAACAAAAGAATGACAATGGACAATTTAGACAGCAAGAACTTCGACATTGTCGATCAATATAAATATATCTCAGTTGAAATAGGGGACAGTTGTGCATATATGATTACAAACCACAAGTCCACAAGATGAGGCTGTTACATTCAAGTGTCAAACAGGAACAAGATGTAATACATCTGACAACAGGATAAAATAATTTAATCCCTAAATTCAAATCATAGTGGACCCTTTTCAAATATTTTTTCTAGGAAAAAAGGATAAGAAATGTACATGGGAACCAAAAAGTAATTAAGGTCTACATAGTTAATAGAATATCAAATGGTAAGAATGTGAAGTAATCCAAAGAGTATCCAACCAGGACCAATCTGGGCCTCCGCATTTCCATTCATGAATAGAAACCACATAAGTTACATGAGTAGTTCAGTGGATTCGAATTAGAAGCAACTTGGCAGATAATATATAGCGCTTTTCTGGTCGGGATTGCAGATATTCAAGCATAACAGCAGTTAGGAATGGTGTTCCATTCAATAACTACCTAAGAATTGTGTGGGATATGCCTTGATGCATTTCAGCATAGCATGCTCGAGTATCTTGTGGAGGCCCCATTGAGTTTCTTTCTGGTCTCCTCATAACCCAAGTATCATCTAGTAGCAGCATATATCAAATATGTTTTCTCAAATTCCGCAAGCAAACAACATGGCTAGAGGGGTTGCACAGGAGAGGATACTGCCGGTTGCCAGAGATGTTGATGGCGAAGCTTCTTGTTGTCTCAGCCATGAATCTCGTAACATTTGAACATCATCACTGGTTGGTCCAATCAAGAGTTCTTCTCCATCTCCACTAAAAACATAATCAAGAGTTTTTCTCTCTCTAATGCAAATCACAACTGATGGACCACACCAATTTCAGAGCATATCACTGGATTGTGTCAATTTGATAACATAGCTCAGTGTGACAACATAGATGAAGATCACTCAATGCCCCTGAATAGAGTGTGGCAAAAATGGTAATGCTTCTGGATTGTAATGATTGAACATATATCCACTTGAGAGCATATCACTGAGTGCATAGAGAAAATATTGGTAGCAGACTAAAAGAGAGAATGTGTCCACCTATAAAAGAAAAATCACAAAGAAATCAGTAGATTATATTTGCAAGAGCCACGAAAAATTAATGTTGGCCTTCATAGCTAGGTTTCAACTTGCACATCTAAAACATCTAGTAATTGTTGTCTACCAATCCTACCTATCCCCAATTAATCTTAGCAATTCCTCAAAATAAATGAAAAGGAAAGAAGATAGAAACCTTGTGGCGAACAGACTGCGGATGTTATCCATGGACATGTCCTTGCAGGCATTAGGACCTTGGTGTCCACCGCTATGTTGCTTGGAGGTGGAGCCACCGCCAAATTTGAATTCAAGGCTAAAGAATGCATCTTCCACATCAGCTCTAAGATGCTCCACACTGGCAGTCTGCCCTTCCTGCGCCATGGCTGCGAGCACGTGCCGACATTTGTGGAATCACGCCAGCCCGGCAATCGTCAACCTATAGGAAGGGGAGACAGAGGGAAACACATCACTTGCCCACCTTCTCTCTTTCTCTGCAGCAATTGATTCAAGGTATCTTTAGTGGAAAAGGATTAGGAGGAGGCAGGAAGATGATGTACTCATTGAATTGATGCTGGAGGACCTGGAGGAGCCGCTGACCGTCTTCAGCTGCTGCAGATGTCCACAATCATGCTCCTGCTAGAGGTGCTGAAATCGCCCATCTCCTCCCCCGCATCAGCCGAAGTGCCACCAGGCAAGGCAACTACGCGCTATGTTACATAGCTCTGAACCTGAACAAAATGCAACACAGAAGTTAAAAAAAACTTTCAAATCAAGAAAGGCAGCACCATCACCCACTTGGACCTCCACTGCAACAAACAACAAGGCTTGGACCGCTTTCTCTGGTTTGGTGGGAAGACCAACCTAGCATCTCGCTGGATCAGACCACTGATACCACTCCCAGGTCTCAGCACAGGCATAGAGCCATACCAAACAGATGCAAATCGGTGAAGCACCTAACCAAGAACAACACATAAAATAGTTTCCTGATAGGCGTTTGATCCACTTTCCTGATAGCATCTTGTTGGAGGAACTTGCTATTATGTTAAGGCGTTTGAAGTCAGAAGGGCACATGGCCTTGACTAAGATGCTTGACGTCTTGGACGAGTTCAGGAACTTACATGGTATACACATTTACATTTAGATACAGAGAACTGTTCTGCAAAGCACACCAAGATAGAGAGGATGCGGAATAGAAGGGCTAGAACATTCAGAGGGAAGCAGATTAAAGCACACAGAATTGCAGGTGCGGATCCAATAAAGGACATTGGGCGTGCACATGTACCTTTGATATCTTTGAAAGGGATACATGTATACACTTGTAATTAGATCAGATATTTGAAAGGGATACACAACACGAAGGGAAGAGAAGGGTGGGCATACCCGATACCTGTTGGGTGCTCATCGCCGACAAAGGGCCCCAAGAAGACTTGAGCACCTAGAGACCGCGCATGGACCACCTGCGCCACCGGGATGGCGCGCACGGATGCCTGCGCCGTCGGGATGCCGCACACGGACGCTCGCGCCACCGGGATGCCGCGCACGGACGCCTGCGCTGCTAGTATGCTGCGCCACCGGGATGCCGTGCACAGACGCCTGCACCACTGGGATGCTGCGCTGCCTTTGCCGCCGAGAAGGTGTCCTCGCGGGGCGTGCGCCGCCTCTGCCTCCGGGAAGGTGTCTGGGGGCAGACAGAGCCTGCCTCCTTCTCCGGATGCCGGCACCACTGTCGCGCCTTCGCCGTCGCTTCCGCAAGGAACAAAGGCTTCGGATCGAGCGAAGCAGCTGCGGTTGTGCGGACGGGAGGAAGGAGCCGTGGGGGCAAGCCGGGCAAGTGGGCGTCGTGCGCGGGGTGGTGGTTCCGCGGACGCGAGCACGGGGGCGGGGGATTACCACGCGATAGATTAGCAGGGTGGCCAGAGGTTAGCGTGGGGATGGGGGATTAGTGAGGGGGGTGAAGTGATTAGTACTAATATGACGATAAGAGTAAAACACAGTACCGGTCCTTAAACTTTTTAAGGTGTGTCATCCCGGTCCATGAACTTTTAAAGTGTGTCAACTGGGTGCTAAATCGCTATTTGGGTCTCAATCAAGTCCATTACGGGTCCAGCAGCCTGTTTAGCCATCGTAGGCCCTCTCGCCATAATGCAAATAGGCCCTGGCTCAATCTGTCGATTCAGTTCTTGTCCGTCGTCCCCTCGTCTTCCTCGCGACGGTCGCGTGCAGGCGACCTCGCGGTGGTCGGCGGTGCCTAGGATCAGACCTTGGCGACGCAACGTGAAGGGGTCCACTGCGATCAGGCTGCAGAGGCGGACAAGCTAGGCAGGGTGGCGGCTCACCATGGCAGCGCGATTGCGGCGCAAAGGGCAACCTGCGCCGGTTTTCTATGAGTTCCTCCATCCCTAACCTCGTGTGCAGGCAATTTTGGTTAGGGTTTGGATTGATTTTGTGTCTCGGCAATGTAGGTGAAAGTGAGGAGCAGTTCACTGTAGAGGTTCACCATGGGGGATATTTTGTTGGCAGTGGTAACCTGAAAAGCTATGTTGATGGAAAGGTGGACTTTTTTGATGGTTTAGAGGCAGAAACATGGTCTCTTCTCTGGTTTGACGATTTTGTGGAGCAATTAGGCTATGAAAAGAATGAAAGGATGAAATTTTACTGGTTGTTACCTGGGCTACCCTTCCCAGGTGGCCTTAGAATTCTCATAGAAGACAAAGACACCAATGCCATGGCTAATATTGTGAGAAAGGTCAAGAATTTTGTAGTGTATTTTGATCATGATGACATTGCTGATGGTGTTAATTGGGAAGACATTGTAGCCAATCCAGTAGCTGAATTTCCTAAAGAACATCTGCAGCATATGCGTAAGAAGGATGGTGAAAAGCTCCCAGTTTTCTATACTGATGGTGAAAACAAGACAGTGCACCAATTCAAAGGAACAGAAGGTGAATCAAGTTGTCCTCCAAATAGTGAACAAACTGATGGTTTTGTTGACAGTGACTATGAAATGGAGGATGGGGATGAAGATATTTTGGAGATATTTGGTGATGAGGATGAAGCCCATGTGGGAGAGGTCACTATGAAAGATATCAAGAAAGCTAAGGGCAGCAGGTTAAAGCCTTTTGATGTGATCAGGCCAGATGTAATGTCAGAAGAAGAAGAAGAGACTGATGATGAGATCCTAGAGCTACCAGAATCTGATGGTGAGGGAGAAGGTGGTCATGGGTTCAAGTCATTTAGAGATGAGGACATGTCAAATCCTACTTTTTCAGTTGGACTTGTATTCCCTTCAGTTGAGAAGGTTAGAGAAGCCATCAATGAATATAGTGTGAGAAACAGAGTAGAGATAAAGATGCCAAGAAATGATAAGATTAGAGTCAAAGCTCACTGTGCTGAAGGATGTCCATGGAACTTTTATGCTTCACTTGATAGCAGGACAAAATCTTTTGTGGTTAAAACCTACTATGGACGTCATACATGTCAAAAAGAGTGGCAAGTCAGAAAGTGTACTGCTAGATGGATTGCTGGTAAGTACTTGGAATCCTTTAGGGCCAATGACAAGATGAGCATCAGCAGCCTAAGCAAAACAATACAGAAAGATTGGAATCTAACTCCTTCTAGGAGTAAGGTTGCGAGAGCAAGAAGGCTGATTATGAGGCAGATCCATGGAGATGAGGACCTTCAGTTCAGTTCATTATGGGATTATGGTCAAGAATTGAGGAGGAGCAACCCTGGATCATCATTTTTCCTAAATGTAGTTGATGGTAGATTCAGCACGTGCTATATGAGTATTGATGCTTGCAAAAGAGGATTCATGGCAGGTTGCAGGCCAATAATTTGCTTAGATGGCTGCTTCATCAAGACCAAATATGGGGGCCAACTCCTTACTGCAGTGGGTATGGATCCCAATGACTGCATTTTTCCTATAGCAATGGCAGTGGTGGAAGTTGAGTCACTTGCCACATGGAAGTGGTTCTTGGAGACTCTCAAGTCTGATCTAAACATTGATAGCACCTACCCCTGGACAATAATGACTGACAAACAAAAGGTAAATTTGCTTTGTGACCCACCACTATTTTATTGTACTTAAACATGCATTTTAGTTTCACTGTTTGACAGTAATTAAATTTTGTTTGGGCAGGGCTTAATACCAGCAATCAAGCAGGTCTTCCCTGAGTCTGAGCACAGGTTTTGTGTAAGGCACCTTTACTCAAATTTCCAAGAGAAGTTCAAGGGTGAAGTGTTGAAGAACCAATTATGGACATGTGCACGTTCTTCCTCAGAGGAGTCATGGAAAAGGAATATGGATAAGATGAAGGCATTGGATGCTGGTGCTTATGAGTGGTTGTCAAAGATGGCACCCAACACCTGGGTAAGAGCCTACTTTTCCACTTTTCCCAAATGTGACATCTTATTGAACAACAATTGTGAAGTGTTCAATAATTACATATTGGAAGCTAGAGAGTTGCCTATTTTGTCTATGTTTGATAAGATCAAGTGTCAGTTGATGACAAGGCACTACAGCAAGAGAAAGGAACTGGAAAATGAGATGTCAAGTTATTTTTGCCCAAAAATCGGGAAGAAGTTGGCTAGAAATGCTGAGTTTGCTAATGTATGCTATGCACTACCAGCTGGTGTTGGAGTGTTTCAGGTGTTAGTGAAAGATTACCAGCACATTGTGGACCTGACAGCCAAAACATGTGACTGCAGGAGGTGGCAACTGACTGGGATTCCTTGTTGTCATGCAATTAGTTGTTTAAGACATGAGAGGATAGCACTTGAATCAGTTCTACCAAACTGCTACTCACCGGATGCTTATAACACTGCATATGCATACAGCATTTGGCCTTGCAGAGATAAGTCACAGTGGGAGAAAATGGATGCACCACATGTCCTGCCACCAGTTTATGAAAAAAGAATTGGTAGACCTCCTAAGGCTAGGAAGAAGCAGGCTCATGAGGTACCAGGAAAAAATGGGCCAAGGTTGTCTAGGCATGGTGTGAAAATACATTGCAGCCATTGCTCTGAAGCTGGTCATAACAGTGCTACATGCAGTCTGAAAAAATGGGGTTCAGTACAGAGGAAGCGAAACCTTTAGTTGCCGCAACACAAGCCACACTTCAAAGAGAGAGAGAGGAACAGGCAATGAGAGCAGCTGCTAATCAAATACTTGCTGATGAAGTCAATGCTATGGAAGTCAATGCAAATGAGATACCAGACCCACCCAACATCTCAACCACTCAACCTCCAATTGAAGACATGAGCCAAACTAATAACACGGTGCTTTCTGAAATGCTTGGAGAGGTAATATTTGTAACTCATATATATTGCTCTCTCTTAATTCCAAACATGAATGCTTAACTGAATTTTTCTAACACAGGAAACTCAAGAAAGCTCACTGTCACAACCCCAAGGGCCTCTACCAGATGCAGCCTTCATCCTGTCTAACCAACTAGTGCAAAGGCCGACTCCACTCAATACAAGCACAGTTGCAGGCAGGGCTGCATTAGCCAAGAAGAGAAAAGCATCCACAAGCCAGAAGACATCGTCCACGAAAACAAAGGCATCTACCTCCAGATCTTCCAAGAGAGCTTCACAAGTGGAAGATGAAGGACATGCTGATATGGTGTAATCGTTTGAGTGTTAGAGTGCATGTTTCGGTTGGTAAACAATACTGTTAGAGTGTTAGAAGTCTTTTGAGTGCACAAACAGGAAGGACCTGCTGTTTCGTTTGAGTAGTAATTGGTGACTGCTATTTCTCTGTATGCACTGATTTTGTGCCTATCAGCTTCTAGAGATTCGCTGCTTTTTTTTGTGCCTATCAGCTTCTAGAGATTCGCTGCTGATTTTGTGCCTATCAGCTTGGAACGCGTCCGGCCTGGGCCAGGTGCTCGACGTATTGGCCGTGGTGTTGGGGAGAGGGCGGAGCAGGCGAGACGGCGGGCTCTGCCGGCTCACAGCGTTCCTCCACGGCGACGGCAGCTCTCTGCTCTCACGGTCGAAGGGGAACGAAGGAGGCGTAGAGGATAAAGAGAACACGGGGGTTCTTTGCTAATTTGTAATCGTCAAAGCAGTCAACAGCCCATTATGGACTTGATTGAGACCCAAATAATGATTTAGCACTCAGTTAACACACTTTAAAAGTCCATGGACCGAGATGACACACCTTAAAAAGTTTAAGGACCGGTGCTGTCTTTTACTCTGACGATAACATGAGGTTCTTTTTAGTTGGAGAGATTCTTCGCTCTAGCCACCGCGGATCTACCTCGCCGACTCCTCTCCCACTCCCAGCACCAGGGAGCCGCCGCCACCATGGGAGTCAGCCATCGCGGGGCCTCCTGCCGCTGGCACAGGGCGCCAAGGCCTCCCGCCCGACCCTTCGCCTCGATCCTGCGACGGCGACAAGGAGTCTCCTCGGCCCCGTTCAGAAGGCGCTGCGTTCCAGATCAGGTCGCCGTGCCGAGCCCGATGCACCCGACGCTGCATCTGCCGCACACGCACCCGCACCCGCACCCGCACCCGCACCGCGGCGAGCTCGGAAACGACATGACAAGCCCGAAGCCTGAGTCGAAGCCGAGACGATAGGCCGCCCCTTGAGGAGAAGCGCTACTGCAGCGGTGAGGGCGGCTTCGTCTTCCTCTGCGCCCTTGTTGGACACACGGAGGTGTGAGCTTCCCCGTCACTCTGAAAATTCGCTCTATCGCGATTCGCGACGCGATCGCCAATTTCTGTCTAGCAGTTGTGATGCGCTCTTAGAGTAATCATAAAATCTGACAGGCTATCAGTGGGATTTCTCTGCCGCTGGGTTCCGACAAGCTCTACTCCGGCAGCGTCGACGGATCTGTTCGCATCTTGGACTGCAATTCCGGCAAGGTAGCTTGGTTCCGGGCGCCCGACAGTGTATCTGATTATGCACGAGTAACGGGCTGCTTCCACGGAGGTTCCAGCGACGAGTTTTTCATTGTTCATGGTGGTAGATGTGCTCAGCAAAAAAGTGTGGTGTTCCCTATGCTGCCAACCAAATGGTGATTCAGGATTTCTTCTGATTGATTCTGGTGAATTATGCCCTTACTGTAGCACCAACGCGTCAATGGATTTCTTATGATTAGTTGGGGTGGTCCATGTGCTCTTGGTTTGGATTGGAAGTCATCTGTCAGGCTTGGAGGCCCTTGGCCTGCTTCAGTTATCCGTTTGCCTGAGGTCAGTTTGGGACATTATCTGGTTGATTGTCATATGGTTCGGGTTTCGGGCGTGGAAGCTTGTTGTCCAGCTCATTGCTGATTACCGATAGGAATTGTTTATAGCCATTACATGGCAAGGATACTCTCAATTTTGAGCCATGCATGATGTTTAGTTCGAACTACAGTAGTGTTTGTATGGCATAACCGTCTACACCATGCTTCATTCTCTACTTTTCATTCACTCTGTTTTATTCCAAAATTTTTATATGCAGCCTACGGTTGTTCTTAAGTTCAGATTTATTTATGCAACAAAATACTTTGTTCTCAGTTCGGGTTATAAGTGAATGAAAAATTGTACAGATTGAAAATTGGATAAATGGTGGCAACAAAGGTGAAGATGAGGTCCAGGGCTATCTGCAGGTATCTCTAGCTTCCTTTTCACTCTGATTTTTTTTTTCAAAAGTTTAACTATGCAGCTTACAATTGCTTGCAAGTTTAGATTTTTATATATGCAACAAAAGAATTTGATCTCAGTTTGGGCTATAAGGGATAAATTGTTACAGACTGAAAATTGGTTAAATGGCTTGCTCTTTGCATATATACACATGATATGCGGTAGGTTGCTAGCTATTTTACTTTTGCAAAAAAAAAAAAAACTCTTTTTCACAACTTTTTGGTTAACCAATTAAATGTCAGTGATATTTTAATTGGCTACTGAGAATTTCCAAGGTTTCTCAAGAACAACGTGAAAGCGTTCTTTTCTTCTTTGAAAAAGAAAGATGCAAGCAGTGGATTACTGATTATGAGAGAAAAGATACAAGAATTTTGCAAGGTTTTTTCTAAAATAGTTGGAAGGTTCTTGTTGGATATTGCACCGTCTACTTCAATTGTCATTTAATTTGTAGAACCAAATAGCAGCTGATGTTGTATTCTCTTGGGTGAACTCAAGTCCTCCTATACTTCTGTTAGACAGATGGTAGGTAATTCTTCGGTATTATATTTCTTTATTTAAACTTGTGTTGATCTTCACAAAGATTTGTTACTTGACTTTTCAAATGCTTCAGGGAAGAAGAAACTATTGACCATCTCTTTCTTAAAGTGTGTTCTAGCTAAAAAGATGAGTGCACTGGACATCCAGAAGATCATTCACCAGTTGATTGGCAGCTCAGGGCAGGGGAGCTTGAAGACCTGCTGAAGACTTTTTGCTGCCAAGGCGTGTGCTCTTGCATATGTATTTGTCTTTGTATTGTCTTTTTGGCTGTCGATTTGGTGTTTTGCTGGGTGTAGTAAGGGTGTCGGCTGCCTTGGTGGAAATATGTAGCCAGAACATGCGATCTCTTTTTGCGTGAATCATAAATATATCTCAGTGATGCTTAATAACTTGACATATATGCCTTTTAGTTATTTTATTTGTCTGGTTATGTGTTGCCATAGTGTTAGCACGGGCATTATACTATGTGTTGATAGTATGCTGGAGGAGAGAGAAAAAAGGATACACGATCAATAATAGAAGACCACGCATATAAATTTTTAGGAAATCCATGATAGGTAATTTGTTGGACACGTTCTAACATGCTCTTCAGTTCTGCTTGTGAAGAAAAATGCTACATAACATGATTAATAATCGTTGTAAATATTATTGGCCTTTTCTTTATAACCCATCTCATGTTTATTTTTTTACAAGAAGTCAAGAAAGACCCTATGAGCTAGATCTATGTATGGCGATGATGATGATGTGAGCATGCATGGAGTGGTGCTTCACCAATCATCACGGCGGTGAAATCCAGCGCCTCCCCACCATGTTCAACGCGCCTTCGACTGACACTCCACTCCAGACATGGATGCGTCGCATCCCGCGTGGAGCTAATGCTTGGAGACGAGGCGTGCACGAAGCGGCCGCTTCATGACGACGGTGAAGTCTACCTCTTCCACCGGCGGGCGCCACTCCAGGTCCCGCACCATCCTCGCCACGAAGTACTCAGCATGGTGGATGCCGAGCGAGTAGGCAGGGCACATGCGTCGGCCGGCGCCAAAAGGCATCATCTTGATCTCCCGGCTTCCCGTGATGTCGATGCCGCAGCCCTCCCCGCCGTCCAGGAATCGGTCCGGCTGGAACTCCCGCGCTACCTTCCACACCGTCTCGTCGCGCCCGATCTCTGCCACCATGAAGTTCACCTCCGCACCCCTAGGCACCGCGTAGCCGCCGTCGGTCCGCACGCCGTGCGGGAGCAGGAAGTGTCCCGGCGTAGGCCCTCCAGCACCACGGCCTTGAGGTACGGCATCGCCTGGACCTGGACGTCGCCGCCGCCGCCGCCTTGCTCTGCCGGATTGGACGATGACCTGATCACCTTGGCCTGCACGTCGGGGTGGTTCACGAGCTCGGCCATGATCCACTCCACCAGCGTCACCCTCTGCACCGCTGGAAGCGCTCTGACGATGGAGGCGGTCGATTAGGCTGTCGCACGCCCAACGCCTAGCGGGCGCGAAGAGGGCGACACGAGCGGGCTGCAGCACCTCCGGCGCACGAGACGCCAGTAGGAGCCGTAGGGGGAGGAGCTGACGTCGCGGCCGCCAGCGGTGAAGAGGCTGTTTGGGTCGATGGGTGGTGGGCGGTCGGCGAAGGTGGTGCCGCCCTGGACAAGGAGGCGATGCGCATGCATGTCACAGAGCAGCGGGGCCAGGTCGGCGAAGATGGAGCGCCAGGAACTTGGCGAGGAAGAGCAGCGCCGGCGGGCCAGGCGGGAGGCGGCCGGCGTCAGCCTTGCGGTTCTTGCCGGCGCGGGCGAGGAGGACCAGTGAGAAGGAGACGAGGGCGATGACGGCAGTAGTAGCACAGAGGAAGAGAGACATCGTCGCGGAGGTAGAGGAGTCCGTCTCCATTGCTGTCGCCAGGGAAGGGACTGCTGTGGCTGCCGGTGATTTGATTTCTGCGCTTGGAAACGCATGGCTACCGTCGTTAGATTGCTGCTGCTCCGTTGGGAAAGAAATATCTCGTACACTACACTTGGCAGCATCGTTGTCGAGTAAGAAGAAGAGTGCGTGCACAGGCCACATACATCGATATTCGATAGAGATCGGAGATGGTATTTATCTCAAAGCACAGGAATTTCGTCCAAAATTTACAGGAAACTGACGAACGTACGTGTCACGAAATATGTGCCTTGAGGAAAGAAGAAGAAAAAGGCAAGAAACTAATCCATGATGACTTCAGGCCAAGTCATCCACGATGATTGGAGAGGCCAGCTATCCCTATCTATCCACTCGCAGGACTGTGACGGTTCTTCGATCACAGTTCAGGCCAAGTCATCCACGATGACTTCAGAGCACCTAGCATTAAGTGCTCGTGCTCCCTTCCTTCTAGAAACGATGTAATTTATAGATTTGTTTAGAGTCAAAGTAACTTAAGTTTCACTGGGTTTTTAAATATAGGTGAAATTTTATAGCACTTGAAAAAAATTAGAGCTATCCATTTAGATAGATGAGATGACTATAAAATAAGAAGAACCAATGTAGAGGAACTTAAGTTGTGGGCCAGAACCTAAAATATGTGGGTCGGGAATAAAAAAAACATGAGTCAAGAATTATTTCTAAAATAAATTGAAAGGGTAAAATAACACTTCCTGTGCGACTTGGCGTGGTTCTGCGTGATGATGTTCACCGAGATGTGCATCCGGTTCCAGTCTGCAGCAGATCAGATCAATCGAAGTGAGCTTGTTGCGATGCATTCATGGCGCCATGCATGCAAATGATGCAGAGATGCGGTGCTTACTTGGAAGTGAGGCAGGCTTGAGGGTGGCCATCCAGAGCACCTTGGAGACGGAGGTCCTGGGGAGGAGGATGAGCGCGGTGCAGTTGATGGCGATGGCGGCGGCGGCGGGCTGGCTGAGTGCCTCCTTGACCTTGGCGTCGATGTCAGCGAGGGCGAGGACCTTGCTGGGGTTGTGCATTCGGACAATGCCTCTCATGCTGGCGTAGACGGCCTAGAGCACGGGCGCCTCGAAGCGCAACGGCCCGGACTCCGCGCTAGCGCCGATCGATGCCGAGTTGAGACGGCGATAAGGCCTTCACCGTGTCAGTTCGTCCGTGCGTACAGGAGAAAGGCACGTCCAGTATCCAATGGAATGACCATATTACCCTTAATTACTTTTAATTGTCCTCAAGATATTTCTTCCGGCCAAAAATATTATTCCACGGGAGGAACCACAAGCACTGTAACAAAGCTCTAAATATAGTATCAACATTTAAGGCTCCAATTAGGTATACTATAAAAATATATTTTACGACCAATATAGCCATAGATATTTAGTACGATATAAAAACTTAATATGGCTTGATTGAGCTGCTCTACAGTTGTAATTTTTGGAGCACAAAGAGTACATCTATTTTTATTATTATATCTCTATATAACCATGAAAAAATTATTCCCTAGAAGCTGTCAAAACAGTTCCCTACTCCAAAAATTAAAGATTTTATGGCAACTCGATCTACACATGCCACTGCATGTCTTAAAATATACAGACTGAATCTATATTCTAAACGATTAAGGCCTTGTTTGGATCCGTTGTCTAAGATTTTACCCACTAAACTTTGGATCACTTTAGCTCTCAAGGCTCTAAACAGGGGGTCTAAAGTACTGTCTGAAGTTTAGACAACCTCATAAAAATTTAATACCATAAAAGTGAATTAAAGTGGTCTAAAGTTTTAGTCTTCAACTTTAGCTAGCTAAACTTTAGACTAGAGAATATGTACTGTGTGTGTTTTTCCATTCGAATTTGGTTTTATACCCCCAAAAACTCAGGATTGTTAGTATTGCAACACTAAAAAAAAGTTACAGTCAAATGAAAAAAGATGTTCATATAGTGAGAATGTGTCCCATTTGAATAAAAATGTTTTGACTAGAAGACGGTAACACGAGTTCGATACAAGCTTATAACATTATTCACTTGTATTAGGCCCCATCCACGAGACAAAATTGTTCCGTCCCAAAATTCAGGACTTTATATCGAAAATGGCCCACAATGGAAATAAGCAAAAGTATGGGAAACAAATAAAAAAATCAAAGTATATTTCAAAATAGGGAGACGTAAATTAGTTAACATAAGAGAAAGAAAAAAGAAGGAAAAAATATAAAATAAGAGAAAATAAAATAAAAATGTAACACTCCATGGGAAGAAAAAACAAACCAATAAAAATTAAAATAAAACAAAGAGTGAAACAGTGGATTTAACAAATACCTGGATTCTAAAGTCTAAACTCGGAATTCGCGTGGCACTTGGGCCGTAGCCCGTAGCGGCATCTGCAGAGAGAAAGCAAGTGGGCCTGCGAATTTGACTAGGGGCCGAGAGAGCAGGTTGGGCATGGATGGGTACAGGTGATATGATTCGGCGACGACAAATTTGTTTGTGGCCGCATTACCTGCCTTCACTTTCATAAAAAAAAATCTGCCTTCACTTATATTTCCTTTTGGGAAGTTTTAAACAAAAAAAACTTATTGCTAGGCAGCACATGATAAAAGTACTCTCTCTGTTAAAAATGACAGTCTAGTTTTATCTTATGTCGAACTATCTTAGATTCAACCAACGTAAAATAATAATAATATTTATATAACTAATAACTAAATAAGCATCATTAAATTCTTTCTGAGATAGTTTCATGATGTACCAATTTAGTGTTATAAATGTTAGTTTTACTTGGGACAAAGCTAGATAGTTGTACTTAAAATAGCTATAAAGATTTGTCAAGCAAAAAATATTAAAAGTTACACAAAATTGTTTGTCAATGATTTAGCAAACTAAATATGAGATGTTCATAGGTTTTAGGCAATCCAATGGCAGCCAAATTTTGGCCACCAACCACATGCAACATACAGTGAGCTCCTGCTTCAACCTTGGTTGAAAAATTTCCAAAATAGTAAACATGTTTTCAGGGACCTAGGGTTTGGGGGCAAAATATTTTGCTTCATAAGAATGTATATAGATCATATATGTTTCGAACGGGGTGTTACCCTCTTTGGATATCTATTTAATGGAAAACCATGTTTGAACAAAACTTAGACCACAAAAAAAACCTGACAAATGACAGTACCGTCCATGCAGAGTACATTAAGTTTCAGAAGCATCTTTTATGCCCTCTGAAACATTTTAAGTTAAATTGTTTACCAAAAGTTGGACAAAACTATTTGCCAATGATTTCAGAAGTTAGTTTGTTGCTTCATCGCGCTTCAGGCATAAGTCCACCGCCACGCCGTCCACCGCCGGCTGAGCTCCCAAACCATCCTCTCCCACTCCAGCTCCTGAACCACAGCTTAGTTGTTTAGTTTTTCTTAAGAGTTTATCAAATAGATTACTTATCCCATCTATAGTACCAAAAATGCAATGTAAGGGATTATGGTTACTTCAAATATTATTACTAATAATATCCTAATAATTAAATGTTTAAGTAATTGCTCAAAATTTTCTCCCGTCTCCCATAAATTAGTAGATCCAACCCCCCATCAATTTAAAATGTATTGATAATGTTTTGGAGAAGAAAAGGAAAAAGGCTACACTAATAATAATAGGAGATCACTTATATAAACTTTTATTTAGGAGATTGATTATATGTGATTTGTTGGAGATGCTCTAACACGCTTTTCAGTTCAGCTTGTGAAGAAAATGCTACACAATATGATTACATAATCACTATAAATATTGGCCTTTTTACTTATAACCCATTGTACGCTTGTTTGTTTAAATTAGTAGATCCAACCCCCCCCCCCCTCAATTTAAAATGTATTGATAATGTTTTGGAGAAGAAAAGGAAAAAAGGCTACACTACCAATAATAGGAGATCACTTATATAAACTTTTATTTAGGAGATTGATTATATGTGATTTGTTGGAGATGCTCCAACACGCTTTTCAGTTCAGCTTGTGAAGAAAATGCTACACAATGTGATTACATAATCACTATAAATATTGGCCTTTTATTTATAACCCATCGTACGCTTGTTTGTTTTTTTGACAAGAAGTCAAGAACCCATGCCATGTTGTTAAGGCCCTGTAGCTATGTACGGCAGTGATTATGCGCAGGGGCGAAGCCAGGATATATCATCGTCGGGGTCAAGTGGAAGTACAAAATTATGGTTTCGTTTGGCAGAACTTTAGCTCCGGTTTCTTTTGTGGCTCGTAGCAAGGAGCCCTGCCAAACGGACCTTAAAAAAATGGCTGCTTGCAAGGAGTCTGGAGAAGCCGGAGCAAAGAAAAAATGGTTTCTCGTGACTTCTCCTCACAAACATAACACAAATTACTACAAAACTACTCACTAGAGTTGTTTTTGCCAAACATTTTTTAAAACGGCTCTAGCTTCACATGAGGAGCCAGAGCCGAATCCCTTTTAGGAGAAGCCGGAGCCCTAGCAAACAGGTCTATAACTTGCGATAATACAATGGATAAGATAGAAGCAACAAAATGACATGTTTGCTTTACGATTATATATTAGACCTTGCTATGGTATTCCTGTCCCACTTAAGAGGTAATATTCAATTAAATTTGAACTCTTGATTTTTGTGTTTTTAAAATGCATGCAATAAATAAATACTCCCTCCGTATCGGATTTAGAAGTTGTTTAGGACAACGACACGGTCTCCAAAACATAACTTTGACCTCTTGTTTTTATAAAAAATATTTATGAAAAAGTGATATATGTATACTTTTATGAAAGTATTTTTCAAGACAAATCTATTCATATAATTTTTACATTTGCAAACTCAACAACTTAAAAATTATTGATGATTTATATTCCCAATGTTTGACCCAAACCTTGTCCAAAACGACTTCTAAATCCGATACGGAGGGAGTAGTTAAGTTAATTTTCTTTTAGAAAAGAATATCCCAGAAATCTTGACTCTTAAGTCCCTATGCCTCCGTCCTTCGTGTTCTGTTTCCTATTCAGCATTTCCGTCTCCCGTCGAGCCACCAGGGCCATTCACGGTCAGGCGCACAGACATGAGAAAGCCGACAAGGCAAGAACGAACATCACAAGGACGGGGAAAGGCCGACGACTTGGAGCGTTGGACAACCGGAGTGATCAGAGTAGAAGGGGATCAAATTGGACTGCTACTGGGCTGCTGCATGCGTTTTTTTACTTCCATTAACTTATCATTAGATGGGCCATCGGGGCTGTCGGGGTCTCGAATATTATTTACCGGGGTCACAAATGGTGAAAAATCGCAGGGCACAGGAGGTTAGCGGAAGGTCGTTGGGGTCGGACGACCCCGGCGCCATAACGTAGCTTCGCCACTGATTATGCGCGCATGCATAGAGGTGTTAGAGCGTCTCCAACAAATTACCTATCATCAATCTCCTAAAAGTTTATATAAGTGATCTCCTATTATTGGTAGCTTAGCCTTTCCTTTTCTTCTCCAAAACATTATCAATACATTTTAAATCGATAGAGGGGTTGAATCTCCTAATTTAAGGGAGATGGGAGAAGATTTTGAGCAATTACTTAAAGTTTTAGATATTAAGATATGATAAGTAATAATCTGTTGAAGTAACCATAATCCCTTATACTTTCAGTTTCAGAAGCATCTGTTATTCCCTCTGAAACATTGCCGTCTGTAATTGGGAGAAGTTAAATTGTTTGTCAAAAGTTGGACAAAACTGTTTGCCAACGATTTCAGAAGTTACTTTGCTGCTTCGTAATTGGGGGAAGTTAAATGAGTTTTACTCCGCTCAATCTGCTTATCAACGTTTCTTTGTCGGCTCCACATCTTTTGAACCCTGCAAACTGACTGTGTGGATGTCTTGGGCACCGCTTCGCTGCAAGTTCTTCCTGTGGTTAGACAGATGTTGGACAGCGGACAAGTTGGCACGCCAAGGCTTGCCGTACCAGCCCTGCTGCCCGCTATGCGACCACAAGGAGGAAGATATCGAGCACCCTCGTTTCAACTTGCGTCTTCTCCGGCCAAGTTTGGTTCGCTGCCCTAGGCAAGTTCGGCCTGCAAGCAATATACGGCACTTGGCACCAGGTCCACACGATGACTCCTTCCAAAGATGGTGGCACGAGGCGACACGAAGGGCTCCAAAGATGGTGCGAAAGGACCTCAACTCCCTGATGATCCTCCAAGCGTGGACCCTATGGAAACATAGAAATCGATGTGTGTTTGTTGGAGTGACACCGTCGGTCTCTGAGTCTCAGTAGTGCTCCAGGAGGCACGTGAGCAGGCACAGTTCTGGACTTGGGCGGGCGCGAAGGCCCTGCGTGTGCTGCTAGAGCAAGCTGCATAGGCGACCAACTTGTAGGGGCTGTATAGATTGTTCAATGGGCGCGTTCATGCAAAAATACTAACCCCAGCCATGGAATCAGCTTGTAATCAGACCAATTTTTTGTGTCTATCCATGAAACGACACGCAACTCTCCTATCCTGCGTGTTCGGGAGAAAAAAAAGGTTTGCAGAGTAAAAGAAAACATATCTGGGATACCAAAAAGAAATTGAAAAAATATAAATTGTAGGGCAGTGCTTCTAGCCAGCAGATTAAAGCTGGTTGGTGCAAGTGCAACTCATGCAGAGACTGACTTCACACACTTAGTTCTTGGTATTAGCTATAAGCACATCAATGCATCACCCTGAACCAAATGCACCTAATGCTCACAGGAATTATCTACTGCATGTCTGCATATGAGACAGCATGGTACATGTGATGGAAAGATGAGTGACAGACAGGCTTCAAGCGCTCTTGCATTGACAATGATGGAAAGAACATTCAACAACTTGAAGGGCATTCCTTGTTGCTCTTGGTGCTTCAAAGTATCATTGTCACTTGTCACTGCCAAGCTGGCTGTTCGTCTTTTTAGCAGAAGTGCTTCTGTATGCTTGTTAGCTAGCCTGCAAAATACAAGGCTTGACTAAGGGTGTAGAAAATGTACTTCTGCAACGACATATACTTATACTAATAGAGAAGGGAGCTTTAGATAAGCGATACAGAGGTCAAGCGACCCGGAAGGAGAGAAGAAAAACACCCGCAGTAAACTGTAAACCTGCGCCACTCGAGAGGTGAAGAAACAAATGCTCTCCCTCCTGTGTACAGGCTGTCTCTCACTGCACTGGTTTGATTTGTTGCAAATACGTTAAAAGATGATTTTTTTGTGAGAGAGCCACCAAACTCAGGAAAAGTAGTGACAATGAAGGGCACCCTCAAAGAATCGAAAAATCCCAATTCCTTTGTGTCAAATCAGATTCCATTGCATCCATTTGACATTTGGACTCAACTTTTTTCATCATATCATAATGGACAGCAATAGAATTGGGAGATTCTATTCCCTGCTAGCTAGCAAGTAGTAGCAGCCTAGCACAGCATCCATCCAGTTCCTCCCAGCATCCATCCAGATTCCATTTCTTTTCCTGTATTGTGTAATCACAACTTTATGAGCATTGTCAGTTGTTTGGTTCGGTAACTACAAATTACCGTCCCAATTTAAATTTGTAAGACTCTCTTTCTGCTTAATGAATACCGTGCCTATGGCACGTTCGAGAAAAAGAGCAAGAAAGAATCATCTTTTCTTTACTGGTAGTAGAATAGAATTCAGGTATAGCAGGCAGTACAGCACAGTTTCAGGATTGCTGGATGGCTATCATATCATACAATAGTTATTAGATTGCTGTAATTTACATTATCCGGCCAGCACCGCCAGGTAGGGACAAGTGAGTTGAATTAGTCTGCAGATAGAGAGGAGATGAGTGGTGACAAAGTGACGAGGTCTCCTTCGTCTCACTCACAGCTATGACCAGCTCAGCCGATGCTGCCCCCTTGTGGCCTGCACATCTCTCTTCAGGTTCAGAGAGTCTGCCCTGCCCATGGAGATCTTGGTCAGTGCAGTGTTAGGTGCAGGACGATCCTCAACCTCCGGAGTCAACCCTTTGATTCGATGTCATTTGCTTTTGCAGAACCAACGACTGTCTCTTTGCACACGAAAAGCAGCAGCATACTATATATAGTTGCTTCAGTAAAAAAAAAGGCTCAAATTCATATTCAGTAGTTGCCCCTCTGAATGAATGAATGACTGAATTGCGTGTAAAGACAAAAAGCAACAGGATATATAGAAGCTTTAGTAGTAAAAGACAAACGAGCTCATATTCAGTGGTTGTAGTTGCCCCCTCTGAATAAATGAACGAATGAATGACTGAATTGGGTGTAAGATTCAGTCAGCAAAGCACACGGCCGGTGCGGAGGGGAGGAGCGAGGTCAACCGCAACTAGCAGCTGGTCCAGCTGTGGATTGCTTTTCAGTTAGTTGTTGGGGAGATGAGAATCAGAAGAAGAAGAAACTAGTCAAGATTCGACGAGGAAACACAAGACTTCACAAAGGCTATGCTAGTTGCTAGCTCTAGCTCATACAACAATGGACGATCTCTTCTGCTATTGCTCTTCAGCATTCACAACAATTGAATTAAAACACACACAAACTAATCCAACAAGATGTTAGTTTTTACAAGCTCGTCATCTACAGGACAGGACAGGACAGGGCACACAGAGGCATTTTTACTGGCACTGGCAGGTGGCAGCAGTACAAATCAAAGAATGGTACAGTACAGGGCAATGGGGGAAGAATAATTTGACCCCCAGAGCAAGCAAGCAATTCATGGAGGAACGCCGCCGTCGCCGCCTCAGAAGGAGTGCTGGTGCTGCGGCGGCACGCCTGACGCGGACGCGGCGGCGGCGGCATTGGCGGTGCCGGCGCGCGCGCTGAGGTCCATGCAGCGGACGACCTCCGCACGGCAGGAGACGACGCGGTGGAACACCACGCGCACCTGCCGCTCCAGCGGCGCGAGCCCGTCCTCGAGCGCCCGGCACGCCGCCGCCAGCTCCTCGGCGCGCTCCGTCACGTCCCGCGCGCGCTCCTCGCCCACGATCCCCTGCCGCCGCCGCTCCTCGTCGTCCTCCTCCTCTTCTTCCTCGGCGATCTCCTCGAGCACGCTGTTGAGCTCGCGCGCGGCGCGCTCCACGGCCTGCATCTCCGCGAGGAGCCCCGCCGTGGGCGCGGAGCCGGAGCAAGACCCCTTCTTTTCCTTGCGCCTCCACTCGTCCGCGATCCGCTCCTGGAGCGCGGACATGGGCGCCGCCCACTGCGCCTGCTTGGGCGGCGCGACGGGGGGGTTGCTGGCCGCGGACGCCCGGTCCTGGCACGGCACCGCACCCACCAGGGCCCACATGGCGAAGACGAGGACGGAGCTCATGGTGTAGAGCGCCAGGCCGAGGCCGCCCCCCGCCCCCGCGGCTGCCGCGGCGGGCGACGACTGCGGCGGCGGCGCGAGGTGCGCAGCCATCGCGTTCATGTGTCGCCCCGCGGACCAGTTCTTGGAGACGCTGAAGGAGAGCGCGCGCATGGTGCGCGAGGAGGGCGAGGCCGCGGAGCCGCCGCAGGCCTTGGCGTTGGCGGAGGCGTCGTCGGCGGGGAAGAGCCTGGCGATGGCCCTGCGCGCGCGGGCGAGGTGCGCGGTGTGGAGCGACGACGCGAGGAGGAGGCAGGACGCGGCGGCGAGCGCGGCGCGGTGCGCGGCCCGGAGCGAGGCGAGCGTGAGGGACGCCGCGTTGAGGACGTCGAGCGTCTTGACGGCGCGGTCGAGGAGGTCGGCGGCGAGGCGGTCGGCGGGGGGCCTGGCGAGCGCGGCGGCGACGGGGGTCAGCGCGAGCACGCCGCGGAAGGCGGCGTCGGAGGAGACGACGGCGTCGAGGAGCTTGGAGAGGAACGGGAGGGAGAGGAGCGGGGCGCCCGGGGTGGCGTGCGCGGAGAGCGCGTTGAGGCGGTCGGCGACGTGGGACTGGAGGGCGTCGAGCGCGAGGAGCTCGTCGTCCTGCGCCGGGTCGAAGGACGCGACGGCGGTGGCGCTGCGGCGGAAGCTGAGCATGCCGAAGAAGCCCATCCCGGAGGGCGGCGGCGGCTCGGCGGCGGCCATGGTGTTTATCGGCGGGGCCGGGCCTGGGCCTGGGCTTTGCCTTTCTGGGAAGAGGATGAGGAGGAAGAGGGAGGCGGAGTCGTCGTGGTCGGAGGAACAGGGAGGAAGAGAGGAGGGGAGGGAATGGTGGGGAACCGCGGCTTCTGCGGGGCCGCCATTTATACGGCCTCGACGATGACGGCCGGCGGGGGTGGGCGCGCATCCCCCTTGGCCTCTCGGAGGCTGACGCGTGGGTCCATGGGCTGTTGGGCGCCACGTGTCAGTGAGAGGAAGGAGGAGACGCGGGGAGCGGCGTGGACTGGTTCGTTGGGGCCGGGAGGCGGCTGACTGGGTTGCCTCCCACTACGTCTACGTGTACTGCCTGCTGACTCGGCTCGCCTCTCTTGTCTCTAGTCCTCTTGCTCCGTGGGGCAATGGACCATTTCCATTTTATTTCCAATTCTTGTTCTGTTTTCCTATACTTTGGACATGTAATAAACTTACCGGTAACTGTTAGTATATCTGTGTCGTATCTTTTCTTTCTTTTTTTCTTTGCGATAGAGATTACAGCAGGATTTTGGCGAGAAATATATTACCTCCATCTTGTAAAAAATGCAAAATATCTCAAGTCTGACCAAATTCATTTGTAGAAAAAGCTAGCAATATTTATGACACTAGATATGATATGTGCACTACGAGAACACATTTCATGACAAATGGTACCTATTTGAGACTATAAATATTATTCTTTTTGTATGAACCTGGTCAAACTCAAAAACGGGTTGACTTGATACTTTGCGATGACCGTGTAATTTGCTAGACGGAGGGAGTACATGGATAAAGCAGTTTGTTCTTAAGGTTAGGAGTCAAGGTGAAATTAAACCATTCCTTAACAACATTTGAGGTGGAGGGTGTGGGGGGTTGTCCCCCTTTTGTCTTAATAAACCTCCGTCCCTTGAAGCACCTAAAAGTTAGAAAGAAGCCGGTGATAGAAATAAAAATTGCTACAAAAGTCATATATTGTCTCTAAGTAGCCGTTTTCCTTCGAACACCACTACACTAAACAAATGTGTTGACAAATATGTGGAACGAAGCTCCAACCTTGAACATGTTGCAAGAGAGCGCTCAGGTTACCATTCCGAGACACCTGTATGCTTGTGAACAATCATCAATAGCTTCGTTATAGGATTTGAATAAGAAGTTGTGCTTGTGTCACCATTGTGATGGACTCAAATTATGATATCCTAAAGTTGTCTAACTTCATAGAGTGCTCCTGTCAGCTGCTTGAGCCCCGAGTATCCTCCTCGGTCCATAGGGCACCGGCGAGGAGAAGGCCAAGGAGGAGGCCAACCAAATGAGGAAGAACGGGTGAGAGAGAGAGGATGTCACAGAACCTCCTAATTATGATGGCCCACAAGTACCCGTCATTGCCATAATGACCTCTGATGGCCGTACTTATGTTCACCATAACTTAAAAGGCCTGCTTTCCTCCGAACAGGATCCAATCACAGGAGTATTGCAATATTACAACAGTTTATTCAAAATATTCAACAGAGTAACGTAGCGGAAGTCTTACAATAATATAGGTTTACAAACCAGTTTTCAAACTTTAAACCTTATGTAACATTATTACAAACCAGTAGTAGAGAAGTATCGGTATTAACTTTATTACAACACACAAGCGAGACGCCTTGCCCAAAGGCCACACAGTCTACTCGTCGTCGCTTTCTTCAACCACGACGGTCATGCAACAAGGCTCGAAGCAGACTTGTTCATGAACCGCACCTGCAACAAGGGGTTAACAAACCCTGAGTACTTGAGGGTACTCAACAAAACTTACCCGACTAAAACAAAGACTCTAAGGGCATGCTAGCTTTAGGGAATCAAGGTACGGGTATTCTAGAATCAAGATTTTCCTTTGCAGAAAAGCTTACTAAAGTAAGTCCTTACCTTCAATATTTTACTTTTACCATTGATGGTTCATTAACCAATTCTAGGTGATCCTAATCTAGATCAAAGTAATTATCATCAAAACCTTTCTCATTCTTTCTTTCAATTCCAGTTCTTAACTACGATGCAAGTCAGGTGATCAAGTCTCCATAACCGTGGAGCAACGACGATTCGAACCGATTATACCCAGCTGGGGATCCCTAACCTCACAACATATGTAGAACTGAATCTTGCATATATCAACCCTCATTTAGATCTCCCAAAACCAGAACGTGTCCATCGCCACCCGAGAATACAGTACTCCTCGAACCCGACCAAATTCTAGCCCCGAGGGTACACGCTACTCTCGCCATCTCTCCACTCCCAGTGCGAGGTTAGACGTTCTCGTAATGGAATTACCAACATTTTGGGCTTACCCAAGGCATGAAGCTAGTTGCAAAGTCTCGAACACAACAGGCTTACAACGAACGGACCTTAACTGACAAGGCGGAAACACTACATTGAGACTCCTTTCCCAATGCATGTTAGCAGTGGCCAAACCACCCGCCCGATCTTTCAAGTTCATTCTCATATTTCAATATTCATTCAATATGCCGTCATGGCTATATAAACATTGCATTTAAAAGCTTAACTTCTAAGCATAGCGAAGCATACTACGCATTTTCCGTAAAACAGGTATCAAGGTTGATATCACAATAATCAAGGATGATAATGCAGCAATTGGGTTATCACTCAACTCCTAATTACTTAATGCAGTAAACCATATTATAAATAATAAAACATTTGTAAAATTCAAGGTAGGGTTTAAATGCACCGGGGCTTGCCTTACTCGGACACGACGACTGACTCAGACCCGAGAACTCCAACGTCAGGTCCGAAACCCACCGACGATCGCTCTTCTCCGGAAACTGGCTCGACGACTTCGACTTCTTCGAAAGCGGAGACTACACAAACACATAACATGCTTTAACATGATGCTCGATGATAAACATGATGCTTGATGATAACATGCTACGAGTTACGACTGGAGTACAACTTCCTTCGCGGTACAGTCGCAAACTGAAAACCTACTAACTAGTAGCGACGATTTCCAGCGATACCAGCTTTTAACCTAACAAGTTACTAACGAGCTCAATCATGAAATTAAGGTGCCAGAGATCACCAAAGGGTAGTGACCTAAGGACATCACTCAATCAAAAGGCACACAACACTTAAAGTTCTTAAATTAACATTTATTTATTATTTAAAAAATTAGGACATAATTAGAAGTTAATCAAATTTTACCTAATCAAGCTCAAACTTTTTCTATGGATTAAGAATGATTTATAACAGTGTCATAATAAATTTCATCATTTTTGGATTAATAAATTAATTATTAAAATTCATGGAAGTTGCATTTAATCTTTATTAGAACTAATTAATTCTACTGCACAAAGTACTCAATTTCAGCATTTAATATTTTTCCTAGATAGTTTATACATTGAGAAGCCTACACAAAAATTTTCATGAATTTTGGAACTCTACACAATTTTTAGTGAAATAAACAAATAACAGCACTATTTATTTATTTGAAAAAGAAAAACAAAAACGAAATCGGGCCGATTCTTCCTTTCTCCCGCGGTCCGGCCCAACTAGACGGCCTGCTTACGTGCGCCCGCGCCCGCGCTTGGCCCAGCCGCACGGCCCAGCCCAGCATCGGCCTGCTCCGCCCGCGCGCGCCTCCTCTCCTTCTCTCTCGCTGACACCGCGTCCCCACATGTCATCGCCTTCCTCCCGCTCGCCCGCTCGCTCCCGTGTGCCCGCGCTCTCTCCCGCGGTGGCTGGCCGGTGACCGGTGCCTCGGTCGACAAACCAACTCCACCATCACCATCTACACTACCCCACGGTTCCATTTTGCTACTAAACACCATGGCTCGAGCTCCGGCGATAGCTCACCGACGATGGTGGCGGCTCGACGGCCACGGTGACCGGTGACTCGACGGTACAACGCGGTAGCAATTAAAGCGAGTGGTCAGGGAGTATCAGGGGCATACCACGATCACGAAGGAGTGATCGGTTGAAGCTGAGAGGCTCTGGAGGCGGCTGGCCACGGTGGCGGGGTTCGACGGGAACGGCGGCGACCCGAGGTGGAAGACGACGGCTCCCTAGCGATCCAAGCGGAATTGAGCCAACTCAACTGGTTCACGAGGTGCGCAAGGATGAGACGGAGCTAAGGGTGCGGTTGGTGTGGCCGGAGACGGCTTGGTGGCGGCAGCGGCGAGCGGCGGAGCTGCGGTGGCGACGGTGGCGAAAACGGAGAAACAAAGCCGGTCATGGAGAGCTCGCATATATATAGGGAACGACCACGGTTACTGCACTGGAAGACGCGCGATGTTGTGCTGACGATCGAGGACACGCCTGGAAGCTGGCCGAAGCCGTCCGGCGTCTCGCCGGCGCCCATACCGCGCGGTGGTCGGCGGTGATTCGTCGGTGCACTGTAGCTGCCCCCCAACTTTTGAAATTCAAACTAATTTTTCAAATTACTTTCAAATTCATGTAACAACTTGAAAAACTTCCAATCTATGAAATCTTCAGAATTTCAAGCTCTACAAGTTTTGTATTGAACACTTTTTCAAATTCACACGGGATTTTGAAATTTGAGTTTAAATTCAAAAGGGGATAAAATTTTCAGATTTGGTAATTTATAAATTACTTTTGATTTTATATTGAAACTTCAAAATCTCCAAACATCAAAGTTGTACATCTCGACCAGACCTACAACTTTGCTGTTCAAAACTTTTTCAAATTCTGCCTCCATTTTGAAATATTAGTTTGGGGATAAAAAATGAATCAAATCTGAAATTTGTTTATTTTCAAAATTGCTCCACATTTTACACTAAAACTTTGAAAACTCAAAACACCAAAGTTGTAGCCCTTGAAAAGTTCTACAAACTTGGTTTTGAACTTTTTCCCAAATTTTGCTTAGATTTTGAATTATTTCAAAAGGGGTAAAATAGGGTTTTGAAATTTAGGGTTTTCGGAGGAATTTTAAATTAGAATTTGTTGCTACTTTGATTTGTGATTACTTAGTGATCAAAACCTCACCCAAGGGCATAATTTGGACCAACATGACATGGTTGACCAAATGCCACTCTTGGTTGACCAATTAGCTTTTAAAATTCTTTTACATTTTTCCCCAATTTTGAATTCGAATTCGAATCGGAAAACTCGTGACAAGTTTTGGGACTCCAATTCAAACTCAAATTTGGAGTTTCATTTTAGAGGTTGTACTTGAGCTCATACCCTACACTTGACACTAGTGTGCAACACAGTCGCACACCTCAAATTACGCAGGGCATGGACTAAGCATTTGCGGTGGTATTAAAAATTAGGGTTTTCGGGTTCGGAGCACACCACTGAGAAACACATTCAACCTAGATAAGTAAACTTGTTTTAGTTGATGCATAACAAAGTTAACCTAACAGGGATGCTTTGCAATGCATTATGATGACATGGCAGATTAATTAGCACTATAACACCCGGGGTGTTACAGCCCTTCCCCCTTAAAGAAATCTCGTCCCGAGATTTAAAGCCTTGAGTTAAGTAATAGAAAAGGAAACGTGTCAAGCAAACACGTCCAAGACTTGTCTACAAAACATGTAGGGGTTTTCTGCATTACAAAGATTTTAAAAGGATAGGTTACAGTTTAAAGAGGAAATTGCAACCTAGATAGAAGCAAAGAACTCCGGGAAATTCTCTAACAGATAATCCTCCGTTTCCCAGGTGGCTTCCTCTTCTGAATGTTGATTCCACTGTATTCTGTACCATTTAGTTGTTCTACTTTGGGTAACACGATCTTTTTGATCCAAAACTCTGACAGGATGTTCAGAATATGTCAAATCCGGTTCGAGTTCAACTCCCTCAACATCAACCACTTGATCATGTACTTGTAGACACTTCTTCATTTGTGATACATGAAATACATTGTGCACGGCTGACAGTTGTTCAGGCAGCTTTACTTATATGCCACCTTTCCACATTGTTGAATGATTTGAAAAGGACCAATATAACGTGGTGCGAGTTTGCCTTTGACTCCAAATCTGCTAACTCCTTTCATGGGTGATACTTTTAGATAAACATAATCCCCTACTTGGAATACCAAAGGTCTACGCCTTTTATCAGCATAACTCTTTTGCCTGGACTGAGCTACTTTCAAATTATTCTGGATCTGCCTAACTTTTTCTTCTGTTTGTTTCACAAGATCAACACCGAAAAACCATCTTTCTCTCGGTTCTGACCAATTCAATGGATTTCTGCACCTACGGCCATACAATGCCTCAAATGGTGCCATTTTGATACTCTCTTGATAACTATTATTATAGGAGAATTCTGCTAAAGGTAACTACTCGTCCCAAGTGTCTGAATAATTAAGTGCACATGACCTTAACATGTCTTCTAGAATTTGATTGACCCTTTCAGTCTGACCACTTGTTTGTGGATGATAAGCGGTACTATGCAAAAGTTTTGTACCTAGGGACTCATGTAGGTGTCTCCAAAATTTGTTAACAAACTGAGTACCTCTATCTGATACAATGGTCTTTGGTACCCTATGAAGACTCAGGATTCGTGCAATATAAATTCTTGCATAAGTTATAGCAGAATAGTCCACCTTAACTGGAATAAAATGAGATGACTTTGTCAGTCGGTCCACAATGACCCAAATTGAATCAAAGCCTCTTGAGGTCTTGGGTAACCTAGTAATGAAATCCATACTGATATCTTCCTATTTCCAGGATGGAATGGGCAAGGGTTGTAACATTCCTGCCGACTTCAGGTGTACTGCCTTCACCTTACAACAAGTGTCACATCTGGCCACATACTTGGCAATCTCAATTTTCATTTTGGTCCACCATAATTTCTGTTTCAAATCTTGATACATCTTATTACTTCCTGGATGAATAGAAAACCTTGTGCTATGTGCTTCATCAAGAATGAGCTGACGTAACTCTGGAACCTTTGGGACCACTAACCGGTTCTTAAACCACAACACATCTGCATCATCAATACTGAAATCTGTCTGTTGACCCGTTCTAACTTTTTCTTTGATGTGAGCTACTCCGGAATTCTTTCTCTGAGCAGACACAATCTGATCTTTGATTGTTGATTCTACTGTGACATTAGTCAACTGACCTTGTTGAACTATTTCAATATTTAGCTTTTCTAATTCATAACATAAACTATAATCCATTGGCTTCACAGTAATGCAATTGCAATGATTCTTTCTACTGAGTGCATCAGCAACAACATTTGCTTTTCCAGGGTGATAGTGCACTTCTAAATCATAATCCTTTATTAACTCAAGCCACCTTCTTTGTCTCATATTCAACTCTGACTGAGTAAAGATATACTTTAAGCTCTTGTGATCTGTATACATGTGGCAAGTATTACCTAACAAGTAATGACGCCAAATTTTCAATGCATGAACCACAGCTGCTAGTTCAAGATCATGTGTCGGATAATGTTCTTCATGACGCTTCAACTGTCTCGAGGCATAAGCAATGACTCTGCCTTCTTACATCAATACACAACCAAGGCCAATACCCAAGGCATCACAGTAAACTTCAAATGGCTTTTCTATATCTGGTTGTGCTAAAACTGGAGCAGTTGTCAATGACTTCTTTAAAATTCTAAAAGCTTTATCACATTCTGGAGACCATATGAACTTAGTTTGATTCTTCAACAACTCTGTAATTGGCTTGGCTACCTTTGAAAAGTCAGGTATGAATCGACGGTAATAACCCGCCATTCCCAGAAAACTTCGGACTTCATGAACTGATATTGGTGGTTTCCAATTCAGAATATCTTCCACCTTGCCAGGATCTACTGCTACTCCTTCGGCTGACAACACATGTCCTAAGAATTGCACTTCTCTTAACCAAAACTCACATTTACTGAACTTGGCATACAATTGGTGATCTCTCAGACGAGTCAGAACAACTCTGAGATGCTCAACATGTTCTTCTTCACTTTTGGAGTATACCAGAATATCATCAATAAACACAACTACAAATTTGTCAAGCTCCAGCATGAAAACTGAGTTCATCAGATACATGAAATGTGCCGGTGCATTGGTGAGACCAAAAGACATAACTAGGTACTCATACAGTCCATATCTGATAGTGAATGCAGTCTTTGGGATATCTTCAGGTCGAATCTTGATTTGATGGTACCCTGACCGAAGATCGATCTTTGAAAATACCTTTGCCCCCGCAAGCTGATCAAAGAGTAGATCAATGCGAGACAATGGATTTATTCTTAATGGTTACTTCATTCAGCGATCGATAGTCAACACACATCCTTAAAGTCTGATCTTTCTTCTTGACAAAAAGAGCTGGACATCCCCATGGTGAGGAACTGGGTCTGATAAAACCTTTGTCACGTAACTCTTGTAATTGATCCTTAAGTTCTACCAATTCATTGGGTGGCATTCTGTAAGCTCTCCGGGATATTGGGGCAGTACCCGGTTTTAACTCAATCACAAATTCTACATCTTTGTCTGATGGCAGACCTGGTAGATCATCTGGAAACACATCTGGAAATTCACAGACTACCGGTATATCACAAATCTCCTGTACTGAAGTTGCACATATCCTTTCAACTATTCTCTTTGGGATAGGAAGTTGGATAAGAAGATGAGATTTATTATTTGGCAGGTTCAACCTTATAGTTCTATGCAGTGCATCTATAAGGACTCCTCTTTGGTACATCCAATTCATACCCAAGATTACATCTATATCCTATTTCTGTAATATTATCATTGAGGTAGGAAATATATGTCCACCTAACTCTATAGGTACGTCACGTACCATCTCCTTAGTACACAGTCGTCCCCCGGGCGACTGGATAAAGAAATCTTCTTGTGTTCCCATAATTGGAATGTCATGCTTAACAACAAAGGTGCGATTTATGAATGTATGCGATGCACCTGAATCAAATAACAGTACTGCTGGATGATTAGCAACAGGGAACATACCCATCATAACAGGTCTCCCTCTGGGATTACACTTGCTTGAGTGTAGAACACACGTCCGGTCTTCTTCTTCTCACCCTTACCCTTCTGAATATTTAGGTTATTATTCTTGCTCTGAGGTTGTTGCTGTTGCGGTACGGGAGCTCTGGGATAACTAGGATTGTACTGCCTTGGATACGGGCAGTCCTTGGAAAAGTGACCTGGCTTTCCACAGTTGTAACAGGGAAAGTTATGGGTTACTGGAGTCTGGTTTCGAATACCAGGGGCATTCGGCTGCTGTGGATACTGCGGAATTGCGGCAGGACGAAAAAACGTCTGCGGCTGAACTTGATATTGCGGTGGACGATAAGTTGGGCAGAAATGGTTCTGAGGGTGATAAACAAACCTCTGGCGCTTTTTAATGCCACCAGACGGGCTAGAAAACGCTGGCTTCTTTTTCTTTGACTCTTTATGCAGTCGGGACTTCTCTTCTGACGCAATAGCCACATTGACTATCTCATGGTAAGTGGCATTATAGCAGGTGACCAATGCTTCCTAGATTCTGGTACTCAAACCTCTCATGAAACAACTCTTCTTCTTTGCATCGATGTTCACATATTCCGCTGCATACTGGGACAGATGATTGAATTTGCCCACATACTGTAGAACTGTCTGGTTCCCTTGCTTCAGCGAGAGAAACTCTTCTAACTTCATGGCCATGACACCATCTGGGATATAATGTGCTCTGAAGGCTTCACGAAACTCCTGCCAAGTGATACGATGGCCAGCAGGCCGTGCGGCGACCAGATTCGCCCACCACGCCCCTGCGGCATCTCTAAGCTGCTGTGTTGCAAACACGGGCTTCTGATGCTCCGTGCACTGTAAAAGTTCAAACTTCTGCTCCATGGTACGGAGCCAGTCATCCGCCTCTAGCGGCTCATCTGCTTTTGAGAACACTGGTGGACGGGTATTGGTGAAATCCACATAAGTGGTTTCCCCTCCATTGTTACGGCCTCGACGGCCCTGATTTCCATTCTGATTCTGATTCTGAGCCAACAAGGTAGTGACATTAACCAGTGCGGCAATAGCTTCTGCCAAGGTGGGTGGAAACAGTGGGGGATTCGGAGGATTGTCCCTTTCTTGGGAAGTTCCAGTACCGTCCATCTGTTGTACACAAACTATATTTATTTACATCGCTTTATTGAATTAAAAAGCAGTTAGTACAGTACTTGTATACACACACAACTTATCTTACATTATTTCATTACAAACTTGCTCTCAAGCAAGAAACTACCCACTAAGGTTCTTAGAAAGCAGGAAAGACTACTATATTACACAACCATCCATGTCGACACTTCACTCCTCATCATCATCGCTGATCATGATCACTCCATCCTCATTCTCTGGAGCACTTGCACCAGTGACATGACTCGCATCATCTCCACTTTCTATCATGGGTTCATCTTCTTCTGGATCTTCTTCCTCATTGTCCTCTCCATCAGGAACAATCACGGCACCGACATCATCTTCTACTGCCTGGGGCTGATGATTGGGATTCATCAGATCATTTAGCCTATGGACTTCCTCATGCAGAACTGTGTTGTACTGCTCTAGGTGTGTCACATAAAGCTCCAACTCACGAACACGAGCCCTGGCTTCTGTCTCCTTTTTCCAAAGACTCCTTCTGGAACTGTTTCCAAAAACGCATGTTGCGCTTCAGTCGCTCCACTTCTGATGTAAGCCTTGCAACCTCTGATTCCGAATCCGGGTTCGGATTACGGCTACTGCTTGCTCCATCACCTCTGGCGGCCAACTGATGACGCGGCACTCCTTGCGGACCCGTTTTCTTGCGAGGAGTCGTCTTCACACGTGCCATCCTATAGCAAGATAGAATTAGGACGATAAGAACAGATAGGGGGATCTGAAGGTTAGCATGAATAGGATTTGAACCTTACTTAACCCAAACCACTTTAAAAGGGAAGGTAGCTTAAGCAGGTTAATTAAACATGATGCATGCATCGCACTTACGATCTAACAGAAAGATTTAAGTAACACATGCAATCTTTATAACATAGGGCACTATACATGATACTTCACTACGAAGCTTTCAAATATGAGCTAAGAAAACTATAGAATAGATTAAGATAAGCAAAAGCAATTTGGACCAAAATATCAGTATTAAGTTTATTTGACACAAATCATTTTGAAGTTTTGCAAGGCAATACTACAATAACCCGAGTGATTATGCTCTGGTACCAGCTGTCACAGAACCTCTTAATTATGATGGCCCACAAGTACCCGTCATTGCCATAATGACCTCTGATGGCCGTACTTATGTTCACCATAACTTAAAAGGCCTGCTTTCCTCCGAACAGGATCCAATCACAGGAGTATTGCAATATTACAACAGTTTATTCAAAATATTCAACAGAGTAACGTAGCGGAAGTCTTACAATAATATAGGTTTACAAACCAGTTTTCAAACTTCAAACCTTATGTAACATTATTACAAACCAGTAGTAGAGAAGTATCGGTATTAACTTTATTACAACACACAAGCGAGATGCCTTGCCCAAAGGCCACACAGTCTACTCGTCGTCGCTTTCTTCAACCACGACGGTCATGCAACAAGGCTCGAAGCAGACTTGTTCATGAACCGCACCTGCAACAAGGGGTTAACAAACCCTGAGTACTTGAGGGTACTCAACAAGACTTACCCGACTAAAACAAAGACTCCAAGGGCATGCTAGCTTTAGGGAATCAAGGTACGGGTATTCTAGAATCAAGATTTTCCTTTGCAGAAAGCTTACTAAAGTAAGTCCTTACCTTCAATATTTTACTTTTACCATTGATGGTTCATTAACCAATTCTAGGTGATCCTAATCTAGATCAAAGTAATTATCATCAAAACCTTTCTCATTCTTTCTTTCAATTCCAGTTCTTAACTACGATGCAAGTCAGGTGATCAAGTCTCCATAACCGTGGAGCAACGACGATTCGAACCGATTATACCCAGCTGGGGATCCCTAACCTCACGACATATGTAGAACTGAATCTTGCATATATCAACCCTCATTTAGATCTCCCAAAACCAGAACGTGTCCATCACCACCCGAGAGTATAGTACTCCTCGAACCCGACCAAATTCTAGCCCTGAGGGTACACGCTACTCTCGCCATCTCTCCACTCTCAGTGCGAGGTTAGACGTTCTCGTAATGGAATCACCAACATTTTGGGCTTACCTAAGGCATGAAGCTAGTTGCAAATTCTCGAACACAACAGGCTTACAACGAACGGACCTTAACTGACAAGGCGGAAACACTACATTGAGACTCCTTTCCCAATGCATGTTAGCAGTGGCCAAACCACCCGCCCGATCTTTCAAGTTCATTCTCATATTTCAATATTCATTCAATATGTCGTCATGGCTATATAAACATTGCATTTAAAAGCTTAACTTCTAAGCATAGCGAAGCATACTACGCATTTTCCGTAAAACAGGTATCAAGGTTGATATCACAATAATCAAGGATGATAATGCAGCAATTGGGTTATCACTCCACTCCTAATTACTTAATGCAGTAAACCATATTATAAATAATAAAACATTTGTAAAATTCAAGGTAGGGTTTAAATGCACCGGGGCTTGCCTTGCTCGGACACGACGACTGACTCAGACCCGAGAACTCCAACGTCAGGTCTGAAACCCACCGACGATCGCTCTTCTCCGGAAACTGGCTCGACGGCTTCGACTTCTTCGAAAGCGGAGACTACACGAACACATAACATGCTTTAACATGATGCTCGATGATAAACATGATGCTTGATGATAACATGCTACGAGTTACGACTGGAGTACAACTTCCTTCGCGGTACAGTCGCAAACTGAAAACCTACTAACTAGTAGCGACGATTTCCAGCGATACCAGCTTTTAACCTAACAAGTTACTAACGAGCTCAATCATGAAATTAAGGTGCCAGAGATCACCAAAGGGTAGTGACCTAAGGACATCACTCAATCAAAAGGCACACAACACTTAAAGTTCTTAAATTAACATTTATTTATTATTTAAAAAATTAGGACATAATTAGAAGTTAATCAAATTTTACCTAATCAAGCTCAAACTTTTTCTATGGATTAAGAATGATTTATAACAGTGTCATAATAAATTTCATCATTTTTGGATTAATAAATTAATTATTAAAATTCATGGAAGTTGCATTTAATCTTTATTAGAACTAATTAATTCTACTGCACAAAGTACTCAATTTCAGCATTTAATATTTTTCCTAGATAGTTTATACATTGAGAAGCCTACACAAAAATTTTCATGAATTTTGGAACTCTACACAATTTTTAGTGAAATAAACAAAAACGAAATCGGGCCGATTCTTCCTTTCTCCCGCGGTCCGGCCCAACTAGACGGCCTGCTTACGTGCGCCCGCGCCCGCGCTTGGCCCAGCCACATGGCCCACCCCAGCATCGGCTTGCTCCGCCCGCGCGCGCCTGCTCTCCTTCTCTCTCTCGCTGACACCGCGTCCCCACATGTCATCGCCTTCCTCCCGCTCGCTCCCGCGTGCCCGCGCTCTCTCCCGCGGTGGCTGGCCGGTGACCGGTGCCTCGGTCGACAAACCGACTCCACCATCACCATCTACACTACCCCACGGTTCCATTTTGCTACTAAACACCATGGCTCGAGCTCCGGCGACAGCTCACCGACGACGGTGGCGGCTCGACGACCACGGTGACCGGTGACTCGACGGTACAACACGGTAGCGATTAAAGCGAGTGGCCAGGGAGTATCAGGGGCGTACCACGATCACGAAGGAGTGATCGGTTGAAGCTGAGAGGCTCTAGAGGCGGCTGGCCACGGTGGCGGGGTTCGACGGGAACGGCGGCGACCCGAGGTGGAAGACGACGGCTCCCCGGCGATCGAAGCGGAATTGGGCCAACTCAACTGGTTCACGAGGTGCGCAAGGATGAGACGGAGCTAAGGGTGCGGTTGGCGTGGCCGGAGACGGCTTGGTGGCGGCAGCGGCGAGCGGCGGAGCTGCGGTGGCGACGATGGCGAAAACGGAGAAACAAAGCCGGTCATGGAGAGCTCGCATATATATAGGGAACGACCACGGTTACTGCACTGGAAGACACGCGATGTCGTGCTGGCGATCGAGGACACGCCTGGAAGCTGGCCGAAGCCGTCCGGCGTCTCGCCGGCGCCCATACCGCGCGGTGGTCGGCGGTGATTCGTCGGTGCACTGTAGCTACCCCCAACTTTTGAAATTCAAACTGATTTTTCAAATTACTTTCAAATTCATGTAACAACTTGAAAAACTTACAATCTATGAAATCTTCAGAATTTCAAGCTCTACAAGTTTTGTATTGAACACTTTTTCAAATTCACATGGGATTTTGAAATTTGAGTTTAAATTCAAAAGGGGACAAAATTTTCAGATTTGGTAATTTAGAAATTACTTTTGATTTTATATTGAAACTTCAAAATCTCCAAACATCAAAGTTGTACATCTCGACCAGACCTACAACTTTGCTGTTCAAAACTTTTTCAAATTCTGCCTCCATTTTGAAATCTTAGTTTGGGGATAAAAAATGAATCAAATCTGAAATTTGTTTATTTTCAAAATTGCTCCACATTTTACACTAAAACTTTGAAAACTCAAAACACCAAAGTTGTAGCCCTTGAAAAGTTCTACAAACTTGGTTTTGAACTTTTTCCCAAATTTTGCTTAGATTTTGAATTATTTCAATAGGGGTAAAACAGGGTTTTGAAATTTAGGGTTTTCGGAAGAATTTTAAATTGGAATTTGTTGCTACTTTGATTTGTGATTACTTAGTGATCAAAACCTCACCCAAGGGCATCATTTGGACCAACATGACATGGTTGACCAAATGCCACTCTTGGTTGACCAATTAGCTTTTAAAATTCTTTTACATTTTCCCCAATTTTGAATTCGAATTCGAATCGGAAAACTCGTGACAAGTTTTGGGACTCCAATTCAAACTCAAATTTGGAGTTTCATTTTAGAGGTTGTACTTGAGCTCATACCCTACACTTGACACTAGTGTGCAACACAGTCACACACCTCAAATTACGCAGGGCATGGACTAAGCATTTGCGGTGGTATTAAAAATTAGGGTTTTCGGGTTCGGAGCACACCACTGAGAAACACATTCAACCTAGATAAGTAAACTTGTTTTAGTTGATGCATAACAAAGTTAACCTAACAGGGATGCTTTGCAATGCATTATGATGACATGGCAGATTAATTAGCACTATAACACCCGGGGTGTTACAGAGGAGGAGGAGGAGGCCGACCGGTTGGACAGAGAAAGAGATGAGATAATTTTTTTTATTTTTATGGGTTTCACTTATAAATCCTGAGTTAATCTTATACATTGAGACCACTTAATTAAATAAGTAAAATCAAATTATTGCGTAGGACCAGAATTGGACTTATACATTACGGATGCCCTAAAAGATGGAGGAACTTAAGGGAGGAGCAAGAGGAAAGGAAAGAATAACGATGAAACGAGGAGGAAGGACTAGCCTCCATCGGATCATTGTATTTGCCATTAGGTGTTTTTATTCCTCTTTTTACTCAATTTCATACTTTGGTATATATCCTTTATTTATCTTTAACAGAAAGGACCACATATATACCGCCAACATTGAAGCGGCATGATTCTGTATAATAACCTACAGCTAACGCGTATATCATTTTATATGCTGAATATATAAGTGACAAGAAAACATTGATGTTCCTATCCGAAGTGAAAAATATAATGTGTCTACAGCTAGCTAATGTGTCATTATATATTATACTCCTCCTACGTAGGAGTATCGATCTGTACAGTGCCAGCTGACTTAAAAAGCACAGAAGAATGGACTTGCTGATGTTTCACGCTCTTAGCTGGCTGCAAAGACTCAGCAAACGGATTATGAAATAGTAAAATGGAGCCTGCTTGCGTGCACGAAGCGCACCAACTTAACCCATGAGGACACCTATGTTTTTGTTTTTTATATGCGTGATGGAGTTCTTTTTTCAATGTGCGAGAGTGTGACATCCGGTTTTGATTTTCTTTTTCACGACAGCAAACGAACAGGGGAGGGGAGAGGAGAGGAAACCCCAAGTGGCCAAACCCAAAGTAATAGGACATGCAGGGGCTATGACATCTGAATATTTATCTTTTTGATGACGGATGGAGAAGAAGTGCGTGTTTGGTAGTGCTCGGCGCTCCGCGAGTAGCATCCCGTGCATGGCAACCAAACGCCTTCGGCCTGCTCTGATCCGCTAGTGAAGTTTCTGGAAATCCCATCAAGAGGAGTGCGGGAGCCGAAAATACTATTTCGTCGGGCCCTCTTGATCTCGTAGGGCCAACACGCGGGCGAGGTCCGATTTGCCCCGGCCTAGGGGCACATCAGCACAGGCAAGGCCCGTGCGGCAATGCAGGGAGAGGAGACAGGCATGTGATGGTGGCGCGAAATGGAAAAACAGCTACACGGGCGAGTTTGGGTAGGCTAGGTCAAAAGATGGCAGCGCGAAGCGAGGATACGATGGCATAGGCGAGAGAGACCACTGCAGGTGAGGCCAGTGCAGAGGTGTGGTCATGTGGGGAGGGGTTGTGTCCGGGATGACGATGCCGGGCACAAAGAGAGGCAACTCGTCCATGCGATGAAGATAGAAGGGTAGAGGAAGATAGCCAAAGGCTATCGTGTCATGTGTGTGTTGCTCTGCCCGTCGTGCGGTGGTGATAAGTGGAAAGAGAAAAGAATAAAGAGAAATAAAGGAGAAAATTAAAGGGAAAAAAGGTATTATGGACATTTCATTCTTTTTAGAGAAGTGACTGTTAGTCTAATACAGCAAAGAAAAACAGCGACACAAGCGAGTTTATTTTTATAACAAATGAAACTAGAATTAAGAAAAGTTATTTACTCAGAGAAGCTCTATTTGAAGCTCTACCAAAAAGACTCGGACAGAAGGCAATGCAATGCAATTACATAGATAGCGCACACACGGCTAGGGCCCCTTTGTCCTTCCTCCTCTTTTGGTGTTTGGTTAGTGCAGCCTCATGTGGTACAATATATATAAATAAGAAGCAACTGCTAGTGCCATCCATCATCCAACCGTCTTACAGCTCCACACAGCATTGCAAAGGGTTAGTACAGCACTTGATGAAGACACGAAATCCACCAACCCCCTTTGCTTAGTAGTGTACTAGTACTGTAGTTACTATGGCACACGCACGTGATGCAATGGAAATGTGTAGCAGCCTGCATTTACACACAATACGAGCCTCCACTTGCATATAGAAATCATCCGCATGGTAAAAAAACTAAAAACGAGAGCAAGAAGCTTAAAAAAAGGAACATAGCTAAAACAGAGATTACCGCAAAAGCATGTTTTCCATGTTTGTGCCGCCTGATGACTACTTAAACTCAACCAGCCAGTAGTTGACTATTTGACTCGGCAAAGAGGGCGTCATATACAGTGGAGTATATAATCTCAAAGCAATTCTACGTGAAAAGTTAGCTTTTTTTTCATGAAGTCGCGCAGAAAAGATTTACTTCATCACCAGATCTCTTCCAGGTTAGCCAGGTCCTTTCTTTTTCTCATCCGAGAACGTGGATCGCACGGTTTTGATCCAAATAAGCTAGAACATCACAGCGACTGGACCAGTAAAAAAAGAAGAGAGAATCCAAGACTAATATCTCTTCACTTGCTGTTAGTACGGCAAAGGTAAAACGCGCTGACCTGGCCAAGGGTGATTTGGCTGCTTTCACCACCCTTGTGTGTCCGGTCGTGGACTGGGTCGTGATGTACTCCTACGTGCACACAGCTACACACAGGCGCAGCAGATCCCTACGGGTCATATCCACCCGGATACATAGGGCCATCCCGTCCGTCCGTCGTACGGCGCGGACAGATCGGCACCGCTGACTGTGGAGATCCCCACGGATCATATGCGGGCTTGCTTTGCAGGACATCGTGTGCGTGTGCCTCGTCCACTCGCCTACGAAAGCCAGGGGAGGGGAGTAGCGGACGGTGACGTGTGGAGATGGAAAATGATTGCCGTCGTTGGATTGGGCTGCATTCTGGACTGGGCACTACTTTGTCAACGTATGATGGATCGTTACGACTCCATTGTCGTCGACGTCCTTGTAGCTTTCCTCTCGTGCACCTCAACTTAATTTTGCAAAGTGTAATGGAAGAGAAGTCAATACATTTAGTATAGGGCGCTCGTGCATGCACGATGCACGGCCTCTTCTTCCTCGCTATCCTTCTTCTCTGTTGAACCCTTCGTCATCGCCTCCGATCCACCGCCACCCTCGACAAAAGTGATGACCCCTTCTTTGTTGAACCCTTTGTCATCACCTCCTCCGCCACCCTCGACAAGTGATGACCCCTTCGATGGCTGCCCACTGCTCTCCCATGCTATGCCACCCATAGCCCTCTCATGATCTGCATTGGAGGTGTCAACTCTGCCATCACCGACCTCGCCTAGGCTACCAATCCCGGCCAGCGGCGACTCACCGCCAGCCACGCCGCCAACCACCCATCCTTATCTCTTGGCCTTCGCCCTCCCCTAATCCCGATCTGAGTTGGAAGAGGTGAACCCATCCCCCCTACCCTGCTAGCGACTTTGCCCACTAAATGCCCCCCACCGTCTGTCAACCCACCTCCACCATCAGACCCCATCTAAGGCCGGAGATGCTCCCTCCCTCCCCTAAAGATGGGGCGCCACTGTTGGATGTTGTGGGCGTGTGTCGACTTCCTCCCGCAACGACGTGTGTCGTGAGTGTAAGCATCAATCACACCGCACGCACGCCTAAATATAGATTGTAGATATGACTTGGGCGGTTGGGCCCAAATCATCATAAGTTTAGCAGTCACACTTACAATCGTTTGTTCGTTCGTTCACTTAGAGAGAAGAAGCAAAACATTACATATTGCCTCTTTGTTTACATATCGTATTAGTTTTGTTCTAAGTACAATCGTTCGTTCTCGTTCACGTAGAGAGAAATAGCAAAACATTACATACTGTCTCTTTGTTTACATATCGTATTAGTTTTGTCCTAAGTATAATCGTTCGTTATCGCTCATGTAGAGAGAAATAGCAAAACATTACATACTCCCTCTTTGTTTACATATCATATTAGTTTTGTCCTAAGTCAAATATTTTCATCTTTAGAGATTAAAAAAACATTTTCATCTTTAGACGTCAATTAACAAAAGTATAAGTTAACAACATAAGATCTGTAACGAAAGCTTGATTCATATGGCGTGGCGATGGAGCTCAAGTATTTGGACCTAAAGCAAACGCCTTTCAGTAAACTCCAACAGTAAGTTTTACCAGTTTAGCAGTTCCAACATCAAATTAAACATAGCGGCCTATCATTTCAGTGTCCTCTAGCCAAAATTAAACCACAATAATGTCACCCTCTGGCAAAATCAAATTTGCCTCTTTATTAGTTTGATTGATGAACAATAAATATAAATAGACAGGCCGGGTAAGCTTTGCAGTAAGTGGCGTGATCGATATATAGTACTAGCATGGTTGGGCGCGCTGCCGCCGCGCCCGTGATGAACAGTAGAGAAATCATTTTAAATTCGTCTGAGAAAAAAACATGAACAGTGAACAGTGAATGTTGTTGTCACGTCATGAATAGTATCAAACATCGTGTCATGAATAGTGATAAACAGTGTCAGAGGTGCTCTCCGGCCTCCGATTTATTTCTAGTTGAGGGATACTTATATGAGTATAATAAGGTAGGCACTTACTACCTGATTATAGCTAAGTAACATGGTCGGCCGAGAGATGCATGAGAGATCGATCATTGGATGGATACATGTGTTATGTTTGAAAATTAAGTAATTTTAAGTTTAATTTAATCTAGAAAAATAACATAATCATGATTGGTAACATCAATTGTGCACTTCTTCAAGGTAGACACAAACATCATGTATATCATGTAGATGACGTTAACCAGCAAGGTTTTGATCGGAAACTTTAGAGGATGCCGAAGAAAATACCCTGTGGCAGAGTCGGAAGCACCCGAATGAAACATAGTGCCTTGTTGATGTAGTCGTCCCACTCGGTGTTGTGCCGTAAGGAAGCCGTGTAGACCTTTCACCGCCGGGAGGAGGAAGATGAACAACAATGCCGGTGCCAGGAACAGAGAGGACGAAGAAGCGAGTAGTCGTGTCGCTTGCTGACACTCCCTAAAAATGTGATGGCCGCCCTTCACCCGAGCAGGTGAAATCGACGGGCGGAGACGTTCCGGAGGCTCTACTCTTCCATCTCGTGTGCGCGCAGGAGACGGAACGGGAATTGCTCTGCGCTATGGGAGATGTCTTCAAGCTAGAGAAATGACTGACATATGTCAAGGTCCATATATTGGACACCACGGAGAAGAAAGGTTTCGAGGAGGAGTGGAAAAGCTAGCGAACAGGGAGGCGATACTGGGAGAAACTCCCGTCTTCAAGACAGTTTTTCAATCAATTGAGCAACTCCCGTATTAATGGAGACTAAGTGGCAAAACCTTTCCTGTCCCGTCCCATCCGTCTGGTCGCCCCGCCCCGCCCACGCCCATGCCCACTCCCACAGCCCGGCCGGCGGCGGCAACGGCGCGCGCGCGCATGGCATCCAGCTGTCATTTCCTCAACTTCTCAATAAAATCAACCAAAGTTCAACCATATAAGTCGAGTCAATGGTCAGTCAAATTCTCATTTGGTACTAAACCATATAACATGCATTATTCAGACCATACAGTTTACTAGTTTTATTAAATATTAAATGGGCCAAGCCCACTAGATATCTAAAAATCCCCTCCACACTCTATGGTTCGATGCAAATTAGTCTCATAACCACATTCATTTTATATACCGGTGTTTCGATGAAGATTGTTAAGTTAAACATCCATCTAGAATAATAGCTACACCCAACCACAACTGAACAATTGACAAGCATTGAATTGATAGTTTTGTGTGAGATGAGTTTCTTTAGAACTCTTAACTGATACTAGGCTGCAAGGAGCATCTCCTCTAATTGAAGCATATAAGTCACACTTCCTGACTTTTTCATGAGTGTCTAGAGATAACCCATATCTCATAGATTGTGACTAGCAATCGAAATCATATAGGTGTGTTCCTTCTAGGTTACCCTATAGGACAACATCCCTGCTTAGATAAGGCACTCGGATCACATTAAGAAATTAATCAACCTACCTTACAGTACTAGAGAGACGGTGCATCTCAAATGAGTTAGACTTTTAATCTAAAGAGTCTCTCCCTCAGTCAACCACTAGCTTGTTTCACCATCTTAATTTACGGGATCTCCGATCACATAGGACATGTTGCCACTATGGAATGACTTCAAGTGGGTCTCAAGCCCAACTCTCTCGATGCAGCTTCTATCACATTACGTGATAGACCCTTAGTAAACTGATCTGCCAGATTCTTTGATGTATGGACATAGTCCAATGCAATTACTCCGGAGTTTCTCAGTTTTCTGACAGACTTCAAATGTCTTTTCACATGCCCTGTAGACTTTATGTTGTCCCCTAGAACTGTTCACCTTTGTTATCACAGTTCATAGAAATAGCCGGTATAGGCTTCTCCACAACCGGTAAATTCATAAGGAGTTCACGAAGCCACTCGGCCTCAGCGCCATCGGTATATAATGCTGTCAGTTCTGCTTTCATTGTAGACTTCGTTAAGATAGTCTGCTTGCAAGACTTCCAGGAAACACCACCATCTCCAAGCAAGAACGCATATCCGCTCGTGACGTACAACTCATCAGCATCAGAAATCCAATTAGCATCACAATAACCCTCCAATACCCTCGGGTGCCCGGTAAAGTGAATACCATAACTCATTGTTCCTTTCAGATAGCGCAGTACTCTCTCAAGAGCACTCCAGTGAGTATCTCCCGGATTTGACACAATCCGGCTTAATTTGCTCACAACAAACGAGATATCAGGCCTCGTGGCGCTAGCCAAATACATAAGCAAACCAACTATTTGAGAATATCTCAATTGATCCCTTGAAATTCTCTGATTCTTCCTCAGTATCGCACTTGGGTCATAAGGAGTTGGAGCAGGTGTGTAGTCACTATACCCAAAGCGACTTACTACCTTTTCACATAGTGAGATTGCACAAGAGTTACCCCACCATTTTCTTCTTTTCTTAGAAGCTTTATGTTAAGAATAACATCGGCCTCACCCAAGTCTTTCATCTCAAAATTATTAGACAGAAAATCTTTCACTTCTTTAATCACATCAACATTGTTACCAAAGATTAAAATATCATCCACATACAAGCACAAAATGACACCATTACCTCCATCATACCGATAATATACGCATTTATCAGCTTCATTCACTGCAAAGCCGACTGATGTTAAAATTTTATCAAACTTCTCATGTCACTACTTAGGGGCTTGCTTTAGGCCGTACAAGGATTTCAACAATTTACAAACTTTACCCTCTTGACCTTTTGCAACAAATCCATCAGGCTGATCCATATAGATCTCTTCCTCAAGCTCTCCATTCAGGAAAGCTGTCTTAATATCTATTTGATGAATGAGAAGACTATCTGAGGCAGCCAAGGATAATAGCACATGAATGGTCGTCAATCGAGCAACTAGTGAGTAAGTATCGAAATAATCTTCTCCTTCCTTTTGTGTATAGCCTTTGGCCACTAGCCTTGCCTTGTACTTCTCAATAGTACCATCAGGTCTAAGCTTCTTTTTGAATACCCATTTACACTCCATAGGTTTACATCCATAAGGACAATCAACCACTTTTCAAGTCCCATTAGACATGATAGAATCCATCTCACTTTGAACAGCTTCCTTTCACAAGTCAACGTCAAGGGAGGAATATGCCTCAATAATAGTTGTGGGAGTGTCATCCACGAGGTATATAATAAAGTCTTCACCAAAGGATTTTGCAACCCTCTGCCTCTTACTCTTTTGAGTGACTATATTATTATCCTCCTCAAGAACTTCTTCATGGGATTTAACATCAGCGTGTACTATCAGTTCATAAGATTTAGGGATAGAAATAGAATCATGACTAGATATGCTAGGTGAATTATTCTTCATGGGAAATTCATCCTCAAAAAATGTTGCATCTCTAGATTCCATGATTGTATCAACAACCATCTCAGGAACGCTAGAATTTATTATTAAAAAACATATAACCCACGCTATGAATAGCATAGCCAAGAAAAACACAATCTACCATTCTTGGTCCAAGCTTTCTTTTTTTATTGGCACATTCACTTTTGCCAAATAACCCCAAGTTCACAGGTAAGAGAGATTTAATCTCTTTTTCTCTCATTTCTCAAATGGTGTAATTTCTTTGTTCTTCGTGGACACCTTGTTTAGGACATGACACGCTATCAATATAGCCTCACCCCACCATTCCTTGGATAGTCCCGTAGTCTTCAACATGACGTTAACCAAATCAGTTAGAGTGCGGTTCTTTCTCTCAGCGATCCCATTGGACTGTGGTGAGTATGATGGCGTCCTCTCATGAATTATTCCATGCACTGCACTAAGCTCAGAAAATTCGTTTGAGAAATATTCTCCCCCGCGATCGGACCGTAAACGTTTGATTTTCTTCTCAAGTTGATTTTCTACCTCAGCTTTATAGATTTTAAAATAATGCAATGTTTCATCTTTAGTTTTCATTAAATACACGTAGCAAAATCGAGCGCAATCATCTATAAAAGTAATAAAGTATCTCTTACCACCCTTGGTCAATTCTCCATTCATCTCACAAATATAAGAATGAATTAGTTCAAGTGGTGCCAATTCTCTCACCACAGCAGCCTTGTGAGGCTTACGAGGTTGTTTTGCTTCAACACAAACATGACACTTAGAACTTTTGACCATATCAAATTTCGAAATTAAATTTAAACCAACTAAGCGAGACATGCAACTAAAATTAATATGACATAACCTCGAATGCCAAACATTTGTCTCAACATTATTAACCACATTATTCACAGACTTAAAACAAGTATCAACCAAGGATAAGCAGAACAAGCCTCTATTTTCATAGCCTTTACCAACAAAAGTACCATATTTAGAAATGACACATTTATTGGACTCGAATACTAGTTTATAGCCATCTCGACACAGAATAGAACCACTAATCAAGTTCTTCTTTATTGAGGGGACATGAAGCACATTTTTAAGATACACGGTCTTTCCCGAAGTAAGCTTCAGATCAACCGTACCAACACCACGAACAGCCACATACGTCCCATTCCTCATCAACAAGGAGGAAGCCTGTCCGACCTAATAAAGAGAAAACAAGGAAACATTAGCACACACATGAATATTTGCACCGGTATCAACCCACCAAACAGGTGAATGATAAACTGAAAAAGCAGTAGGCAATAAATTACCATACCCAGATATTTCTACCTTAGTCTTAACGGTGTTTGCTTATTTCTTTACCGGAGGCTTCCACTTAGTATCAGGACACTCTAGCACAGTGCCCAATCTTGCCACAGGTGAAACAATTCACATTCTCCTTGAAAGAAGTGGTGGGCTTTTGCTTGAATTCTTACTGAAATTTCTTTTTTTATGGTTTGGGATGATTCTTTTGCACTACATGTGCGCTAGAATTCCCCTCACCGACCTTCTTGCCTTTGACATCCTTTACCCTTACCTTGTCCTCAACATCTAGAGTCCCAACGAGCTAGGCAACACCAAACTCTTGTCTCTTGTGTTTCAAGAAAGTTGCAAAATTAGTCCAAGATTGTGGCAGCTTTGCAATGATATAGCTAGCCACAAACTTGTCAGGAAGCACACACCTAAACAGCTCAAGTTCCTTCACAAGTGCTTGTATTTCATAAGCCTGTTCGACTACCGAACAGACCTCAACCATCTGATAATTATGGAACTGCTCCATGACGTACAACTCAGAACTGGCATCAGAAACCCCGTAATGGGCCTCAAGTGCATCCCACGTGGCTTTTCTAGTTGGAAGCTGCACATATGCATCAACAAGGGAGTCCCCTATGATGCTCAATAGAGCAGCCATGCAAGTAGTGTCAGCATGTTTGAATGCCGCTCCTCCTCAGAGGTCTGCATACCAACAACTCTCTCTTCCACCACACGAAAACAATACATGGAGGTCAATCACAGAATGCATTTCTGGTGCCACCTCTTATACTGAGTGCCCTCAAAAGGAGTCGGTTTCAGCATGCCCGCAAAGCCAACAGATGAAAATTGTCTATCACGTTTTTTGATTGTTAGAAAATTAGACAATTTCAAGTTTAATTTAATCTAGAAAATAACATAATCATGATATTGGTAACATCAATTATGCGCTTGTTCAAGGTAGACAAAAACATCATGTATATTACGTAGATGACGTTAACCAGCAAGGTTTTGATCAGAAACTTAAGAGGATGATGAAGAAAATACCCTGCGGCAGAGCCGGAAGCACCCGAATGAAACATAGTGCCTCGTTGATGTAGTCGTCCCGCATAGTGCAGTGCCGTAAGGAAGCCGTGCAGACCTAGCGCCACCTGGAGGAGGAAGATGAAGAACAATGCCGGGGCCAGGAACAGAAGGACGAAACAGAGAGGACGAAGAAGCGATTAGTCGTGTCGCTTGCTGACACTCCCCAAAAACGTGATGGTCACCCTTCACCCGAGCAGGTGAAATCGATGGGCGGAGACGTTCAGGAGGCTCTACTCTTCCATCTCGTGTGCGCGCAGGAGACAGAACGGGAACTGCTCTGCGCTATGGAAGATGTAGTTGTTCTTCAAGCCAGAGAAATGACTGACATATGTCAAGATCCATATATTAGACACCGCAGAGAAGAAAGGTTTCGGGAATGAGTGGAAAAGTCAGCGGACAGGGAGGCGAACCGGGAGAAACTCCTGTTATCAAGACCAACTCAGTTTTCCAATCAATTGAGCAACTCCCATATTAATGAAGACTGAGTGGCAAAACCCGTCGCGTCCCGCTCGCTCGCAATGTTCAGTAAAATTCTCGTTTGGTACTAAATCATATAACATGCATTATTCAGACCATATAGTTTACTAGTTTTATTAAATATTAAATGGGCCAAGCCCACTAAGGCCTTGTTCACTTCCCCATCCCAACCCAAAATATTTCCTCTTTCACCTATCACATCAAATCTTTCGACGCATGCATGAAACATTAAATGTATGTAAAAAAGATAACTAATTGCATAGTTTGTCTGTAAATGTCGGGACAAATCTTTTGAGCCTAGTTAGTCCATAATTGAACAAATTTTGCCAAATAACAACGAAAGATGCTATAGTAACTTTTCAGCTACTTTTCGCGAAGTGAACACACCCTAAATATCTAACATGTTAGTGTGCCAAAAGCCGAGAGGTTGATTCGTGGATGCAGATGGCACTGATGGATGGAGCAGTGAGAGCGAGCGAGAGGTGATGATGAATTGAATGACTGCGCGTGTATACGTGGATCTGTGGATCATGCGAACGACGACTCTGCCTGCCGTGTCTCGACGACTAGCAAGACCGTATATACTCGTTTGTCTGCCTGGCTGTAATCTGTTCTTGCCTACACGTTTTTTACCAAGACCCGATGAATGGGAACTTAAATGAAATTGATAGATGAGATGAGATGAACAATTAACATATGCATCAGCATCACCCCAATCTAAAAACCAGCCTGCGAAAACGACGACCCATCCTCTGCCGGCCACTCGTACTACATATCTTCCCATGCATATCTGGTTCTTGTCTGCGCCGGCGTCGCCGTCACGGCCGTCGCTTCATTCGTTCTCCGCTCCACCACGCGTATACAAACACAATACAGGCGGAGGCGGCGTCCCTGCCCGCCGGCTCGGCTCCGGCACTCCGGCCGGCGACATGGCAAACATGAACCCACAGCATACTATACGACATCTATCTCTGGGCTTTGTCAGGCAAACTAGAACTACAGAAGAGAACAGCACCAAATTCAATCTCTTTATTACGTGTAATTAATAATAACTATACATACATAGATAATAAAGATACTACTAATGGTAATGCTCTGGTCAGGATATCCGGAAGTTGCGTTCGCGGGCCGCGGCAACAGCCGAACTGGCGTATCCCCTTGTCCACTCGCCTTTAACCTTATAGCTCCATTCTCCAGAAGGCTTTCCACTGCACTGCCGCAAAATCGTGCTCCACTGCGACCATGTGCTCCGCAACACTGCAACCGTGGGGTTCCTCGGTTGGCCGCCGGCCTCGCCAGCGCCTCCCCCGCACCCCCCGGAGTCTGTAATCCACGGTGCCCCATGGCCAGCCGCTGCCCCATCGTGCTCCCCAGGCCGGTCCGCAGTTGCCCCCTGCCCGGTCCGCGCCAAGGCTGCGATGTCCTGTGGCCGGTCCATCAACGACGCGAAGCTCTATCGCTGGGCTCAAAGAAACAGAGGGCGGCTCTGCTCCAGCTGCCGCAACATCGCGCAACTTGGCTGGTCCACAGCTACCCCCTATCTAGTCCGCTCCAAGGCTGTGGTGTCCCTTGGCCGGTCCGCCGACAATGCAAAGCTCCATCGCCGAGCTCGAAGAAATTGAGGGCAGCTCTGCTCCGGCCACCGCACTTGACAGCTATCACACCCCCCTAGCCGGTCGCTCCACGCCATTGGCAAGCTCTAGACCGATCAACTTCACACACCGATGACCTCTATTTCTCCCAAGCAGTAAAAAGATGTTGCACTGAAAGCGCATGTTGCAAGTGTACATTTCAAATGTTTCAGATGTTTTAGAAATATGTTGCAAGTGTTTCATACGAATATTGCAAAAGTAGATCGGGATGCTGCAGTTGTTGCGCGCAATGGTTTGTATACGTATGTTGCAAGCATCTGTTTTCAATGTTTTATATGATTTCAGACGTATGTTTACAAGTGTGTTTATTTGGATGTTACATATATTTCACAGTGTTTTATATAGATGTTGTATATGTTTTGCTATAGATTTCAAGTGTTTTTCAGGTATTTTTAGCAAGTGTTTCATCTGTCTTCTTTTATATGTTGCATCTAGATGTTTCAAAAGTAGATCCGGTGTTGCACATGTTGCTATGGCTATACAAGCATGTTTCAGGCACATGTTTCAAGTGTTTCATCTGTTTCAGACGTATGTTGCAAGTGTTTCATTTAGATGTTTTAAAAGTAGATCTCAGGAAAGCACATGTTGCTGCTGCTAGTGCGCCGCCATAGGTCACCGTGCCACTGTGGGTCACCGCACGCGCCTACTGCAAGTGGTGTTGGTGCTATTGTTGCGTGCATGTGGGCGTGTAAAACGGAGCGGGCTCGGGGTGATCCCCACGCATGCGTGGTCCCGCGTGGCCTCTGGAGTGGGATGGGTATGTCAGGTGCAGGTTCGGGAGCACTGTCCGATGCTAACACCCCGGATCGAATGTTCGAACGTTAGCAAGTCCCTACTACTTAATTATATACATAGGCTTGTTGTATACTACTGCACTTGTGCTTTTGCATCTCCCAGAGAAGAGGGATTAACTACACAGCCCTGCCACGGGGCTACGCCGCACGGTGGGGCACCGCCAGGCCGGCTATGCGCAACGCATGGGCCGCGCTTTGGGCTACGTCGGGCAAGAGGGAGAGAGAAGAAGGGGAGCTAGGGCGGAGACGCGGATGGTAGAAGAACTTGCTGACTTAAAAAGAGATGCCTGAAAGAGACGGAGGAATGTAAGGGAGGAGCGAGAGGAAAAAAATAACGATGAAATGCGGAGTAAGAGCTAGTCCCCGTCGGATCAATTTCATCTGCCATTATGTGTTATTATTTCTTCTTTTTACTCAATTTCATACTTTGGTATATACCCTTTATTTTACTTATCTTTCTGTAAAGAAAGGAACAAATATATACCGCCAACATTGAAACGGCATGATCCGAATAATAATCTACAGCTAACGCGTATATCTCTATCTCTACAACTAAAAAGAACAAAACGTGGACACTTTTTGGTGCGACAAAATTTTCAGGTCACCTTCTCCCTTTCGTGCGATCCCACGACTTAGTAGTTTCTCCGCGCGCCGTTGAAAGCTCTATGTTTGGTGTTGGTAATTAGTGACAATGCCTAAGTACTAAATCCTATGCCTAAGTTGTATATAGCATATGAGGATTAGTACATTCCAAGGTTGGTGGCAAGATGGACATGGTGATCATGATGGCCACACTTGGATTTGGACGCAACCCTACGTGATCAAGGCAAAGGTATATGCTTAAGGGTTGTGTTTTAGTAACCAAGACACCTAGTGGGTGTGGTTACATTATAGGATAGATAGACGTACTATAAAGAGGGGAATGACGCGGCTATTGAACTCCTAAGTGCCTCTAGGTGTGCATTTCATAATCATATGCATTTGGATAAAACTAATAACGTCTCGAAAAATGATTGTGAAAATGCTAACACACTCACACATGACGAGATCACTTGGTGGTGTTAGCACGTTTGCGAAGGCGGTGGAGTTTGAGCGGTAGAGAGGATTTGGGGTCCTCTCTCCCTCCCGCCGAGCTTGCGAGGTGGGATTCAGGCGTTTTCGAGAAGTTGAAACGACTATTTTCCACTACACCGGAAGTCGAAAAAGAAACGGAGGCGAACGGAGGTCACAGTAGTGACCGGATGCTGGACCGGACGTGGTCTCTGTTTGACCGGACGCGTCCGGTCAGTGTTCAGCGTCTACGCGTGTTTCAGTTTTTAATCGGACGCGGTGGCGCGTCCGGTCACAGTTGACCGGACGCGTCCGGTCGATCAGGGAGCTTACTGGACTCCAACCGTACGCTGGCACTGTGGCGTCCGGTCAGTTCTGCAGCGCATCCGATCGCTGTTTTGTTGTGCGCTGCTCAGGCTTGACCAGCGTGTCCGGTCCGTTACGGGACCAGCGCGTCCGGTCGACCTTCGCGCGTCCGGTCCGCGCGATGAGCGCGTCCGGTCAGTGCTTCGCGACGTAGGCGCTGTGCGATCGGCGCGTCCGGTCAGTTTGACCAGCGCGTCCGGTCTGCGCGACTTCGGCTGTTTCAAGTTCCTAACGGCTATATTCGAAGGGATACGTCTATAAATACTCGTTGGCCGGCTCAAAGCTCTGTCTCCTGCACTCTTGACATACTTGTGAGCACTTTGAGCTAAGCAACTCCCCTCCCACTCATCTCTCTTGCTTCTTTGCATATTCGAAGTGAGATTGAGTGATCCAAGTGCATTTGCATTATGAGATTGCATCTAGTTGGCACTTGGTGGTTGATTTGATGTGGGATTCTTGTTTCTCTCGGTGGTTGCCGCCACCTAGACGGCTTGGAGCAGCTTGGAGGCGTTGGCAAGAGTTGGTGATTGTTCTTGGCCACCTCCGATGATTGTGAGGGGTTTGTGCCTACCTCGGCGAAGCGTCAAAGACAATGTTAGTAAATTGCTCATGTTATTGCAACCTTTTGTCATTTGGTAGGTTCTTGTGACGCCTTTTGAGAGGCTCGGTGTGAGACCGATTAGCCGTCGAACCACGTGGTGAAGAGGGACACAACGGGGACTAGCGTGCCGGCAAGTATGTGAACCTCAGGATAAATCTTCGTGTCATCACTTTCATATTGTGATTGATTGATCCCGGTGTTTGATTGTCTTGGTATTCATTGTTAATCATATTGGTTGGCTCAATACTTTGCCCCTCGGTGAAACTCTCCTAACTCAACTCCGTATTACCTTATTAGTTATCTTTGCTAGCTAGTTAGCTTTGCTAGAGTAGCTCTTTTGTGTAGCTTGCTAGTTGTAGCTATAGTTACCTTCTCGATTTGACTTGTGCGGTTGAGTGCAAATATACTGAAATTGTGAATTGGTTATGTGGCTTGCAAACACCCCGTAGGCTAAGCAAAACTCGCATCTCGTTACTTGTTATATTGATAAACTTGTTTAGCTTGTCTTTGTAGAAAATTTTAAAAGGCTATTCACCCCTATAGCCATCAAGACATTTCAGCCGCCCCGTGATCACCGCCAAATAGAAGGAAGGTACATCAGCCTACTATACGTGTGTTTCCATCATTTGTGCGTCTTCATCATTCTTGCGTCTGTATCGTACGTGGTCTCCGTGATCGGCCATCGGACTCCGCGCGCCGCCGTGAGTCTCCGCCGCCGTCCACGACGATCTACGCCTCTGCGACCTGCGCCACGCCACCTCGGTCGACGCCGGATCCACATGCCGTGAGTGGTACATCATCCGGAGGTCACAATCTCCACAACCGGAACGACACGGAGCCGGCGCGGCATCCCCGAGGCCACCTTCCCGGCAGTGGAGCCGGCAAGGCATCCCGACTGCAGAGGCTGCACGACGTCCCGTGCGGCGCAGCATCCCGGCGGCGGAGGCCGCACGACGTTCCTCACCTCCCCCGGTCGTGGCCGAGAAGGCGCAGCGCAGCCTGGGCTCCTCGGGTACTCCTGTGGCCGTTGAACTACAACAATGCAAACCTCACGGTCTTCATAACCGGTCAGTGAGTAACTCTGGTCCATGTCCCATTGATGTCTCTCAATGCTGCCCGTTGCAATATCAAAGGTCTGGATGCAGACCTGGTTGCCTCGGACAAAGCTTGATGCGTTCCTGCATCTGGGATTGCTAATTTTTGTGTTCTTTTAGTCGTAAGAAGCTTTGGTATCCTCCTGCATCTGGGATTGTTAATTTTGAGTTCTAAAACTGACGATAATCAGCACTGCAGAAATTGTGTGTTCTATTCTAATTGGCCCAGACGTAGCTTAGTAGCATTTTCCTAATTCTGTATTACTATTTTTTTCCTCTGATGAAAGTGACAAGAATATGAACCAATGTAATTTACTGGATTGTAGAGGTGTTTTACTAACTAGCCATGATTTACTCATATATAAACATTTGTCTTTCAAAAGTGAACCGGAGCAGGAGAAATTCGTAATTTGTAAAGGCTCATTAAGGTTAAACGATTCAGTTAGAGTTGAGGCAACCTCATTATGTTGGATACTCTCAAATTAGACTGCTGCTTGCAGAGTAGGTAATATTCTCGTGAGTTAAGCGATCCTGCGATCATCAGTAAGTAATACTAACAGTTCAAGAAGACATATATCACCATTATTTGGAATCACAAATATACAAAATCACCGGATAAAATGCAGAAGTGTTTTTTTCAGTGTGACACAGGAACATATTGCCTGATCAATGTGGAAGAAAAGTATAAAACAGAACCTTCACATTGAAGAAAATTCAGCAGCCTGAAGGTCTAATAGTAGAAACTAATAAAAAATCAGATATTCACACTTTCAACGCTTGTTTAGATGCCTCAAATCTGCACCAATTCACATGAAAACGTGTTAGGATCTGGGCAATCTAAACAGGACCTAAGTGTATGTAGAAGGGAAAGCTCCAACTGACAACTGAATACATTTACGAAGAATTTTGATTCTTCATATTTGAATTCATATGCTTGTCTGAGAGCACATTTTGATTATAACCAGACCACAAGACGTATCAATTGGGCTCAGTAGTAGTACAGCTTGTCATTTTCCCTCACAATATCAATTGACATGATAAATATTGTAATGGCTGCCATAGCTTACCAAAATACTGTTGGAAAGTCAAACAGCACATCCTATACTATCTATTTACTGAACCTTTAAATTTCTCATCCAGTCATCCTCAGTAGGTCGCTGGAATTGCTTTTCCGGTTATGGTGACATGCCCAACATATTAAAAATGTCTTTAGCAAAAATAGTATGTGGAGAACTTCTGAATTATCTTAGACGCATCACAGAAAGATCTATACAGTAGAGTTTGTGAGTCTGCGACGCCGCACTCTCCGTGACTGTTTTTTATTTCACAAACATTGCTTTTTTAAGATAATTGCAATTTAATGCTTGTATTTAAATTTTATAGTATTATTATCTTATTGTACGATCCCTGTGTTTTAAATACATAATGTTTGCTATCACGTAGCATCGCACGGGCACACTACCTAGTCATATACTGAATATATAAGTGACAAGAAAACTATGCTTACGCGAAATGAATGTAATAGTTAAACATTGATTGTCCCTATCCGAAGTGAAAATATAAATGTGTCTACAGCTAGCTAACGTGTTATTATATACTACTCCTCCTACATAGGACTATCTGTACAGTGCCAGCTGACTTAAAAAGCACATAAGAACTTGCTGATGTTTCACGCTCTCAGACTACCCGCACTCATGGACCTCTATATTCATCCTCTATAGTCCTAGTTAGCAAAATTCTCTCCTCTATACTTAATTCTCCCGCACCTATCTATCATCTATATCATCCTCTATCCACTCTATCCACTGTGGGACTCACTTGTCACTTTATCTAAATATATTTATGTGTGATCTAGTTTTGAAGGATTTATTGAGACAAATTTAATGGTGAAATCGAAATTTAATTTAGATTTTTGGTTTGTGAGTTATAACATTTTTTCCTTTGTTTAGCTAGTGAGGCCCGTCACTATAGAGTATAGAGTAAGCACAGTACCACTCTAAATATAGAGTGAGAGAAAGGATAGAGTATCGTTTTAGAGTACCTAGTACAGCAGTTTTTACTCTATATTCATACTCTAAAGCTTTAGAGTATCGTTTTAAAGTACCCACTGCGGGTAGTCTTAGCTGGCTCCGAAGACTCGGCAACCGGATTATGAAATATGATGGAGCCTGCCTGCTTGGGTGCACAAGCGCACCAACTTAACTCATGAGAACACCGCCTATGCTTTTGTTTTTTTATATACTTCCCTAGACCAATGACACGATAACTCCGAGAATCCAAACGCTCGGTTAACTGATATTTGTAACAATTTAGAAATATGGGAAAAGAGGTGTTTTTTAAAAGCATTTTTTTGCATATAAATATTCAATCTCACTAAAGAAAAATATTTTAAGAAAAACATTTTTCTTTAGTGAAAAGAAATCGAAAAAATTTCGAAATCTAATGATTAGAAGAGCGGCGGATAATAAGGATCCGCACAAAAGAGTTGCATTGGATTTTTTTTCCAATGTGCGAGTGTGACATCCAGTTTTGATTTTTTTTTGTGCGACGGCAAAGAAACAGGGGAGGGGAGGGGAGAGGACACCCCAAGCGGACAAACCCAAAGTAATAGGACACGGCAGGCTATGGGCTATGGCATCTGAATGTTTATCTGTCTGATGATGATGGATGGAGAAGAAGAGCGTGTTTAGTAGCGCTCCACGGGCAACTTTTCATGCATAACCAAATGCCTCTGTCCCACTCTAACCCGTTGGTGAAGTTCTGGAAATCCCATCGAGAGGAGTGCAGGAGCCAAAAAAAATACTAGTTTTGTTGGGCCCTCTCAATCCCGTAGGAGGGCCAACACGCGGGCGAGGTCCGATTTGCCCCAGGGGCACATCAGCACGGGCAAGCCGACGCGGCGGCGCAGAGACAGGCATGTGTCGGTGGCGCGAAGAAGGAAAACAGCGACACCGGCGAGTTTGGGGGTTGGCTAGGTTTGGAGATGGCAACGCGAAGTGAGGAGACAATAGCACAGGTGAGACCAGTGCAGACGTGTGGTCGTACGGCGAGGGCGCCAGCGCAGTGGTGTGGTTGTGCAGGGAGGGGTTGTGTCCGGGACGACAACGTTGAGCACAAAGAGAGGCGACGTGTCCATGCGATGAAGGTAGAAGGGTACAGAAAGACATGCAAAGGTATTTCGTCATGTGTGGTGTGGCTCTGCCCATCATGCGGTGGTAAGGTGGAAGGAGAAACGAATAAAGAGAAATAAAGGAGAAATTAAAGGGAAAATGGTCTTATGGACATTTCATTGTTTTTAACAAGTAGGATTAAAAAAATTATTTAATCAGAGAAATTATAGTTGAAGCTCTACCAGAGACCGAGACGGTGAAGGCAGCGGCAGAGCGTGAATGAATATCAAGGAGGAGTCAATCCACTAGCTTACTAGTCTACGCAGCCTATGTTTTATACAGAGCTGCAGACTAGTACGACTTTATACATAGATTTGAATACAAGAAGCTAGCTAGATTAGGCATCATAACAAAATAGACTCCAGTGTGACAGGCTTTATCTGCTAATAGGTTAGGAACCTAGCTGGTCCTTCATAGTTTGCCATAAGCAAGCATGGGCAAGAGCCCAGTTTCACCGCCACAAAGCTCCGCCCCTAGGTGAAGGCAATGCAATTACATAGACAGCGCACACACGGCAGGCCCCTTTGTCCTTCCTCCTCTTTTGGTGTTTGGTTAGGGCAAGGCCAACACGGGCTAACGTTCATAGTGGTTTCAGCTAAAAAGAGATGCCACATTGACAGAGAAGCATATAGGCAGCTAGACTCGCAGCGCTAGCAGTCCTAGGCCTGTTTTGTGGGAATTCGCATTTGGAACCACAACCCACCCAACATGTTTGTTTTATTGCCTACATGCAGACCAGACGCTCTCAGCTCCCAACGCGTGCTCCAGCGTTCGCCTCATTTCTTTATCAGATCAAACCACCATAGGTTCCACAAGCTACTCTGTCACATCTTGCGAGACTACCGACTGATGTGACATGGATACTTAGCACTGATGTGGACTCTGGGCAGCACGCCATGCTAGTGCGTTGGGCAAAGCCCTAGTGCAGCCTCAGGGTGGTACAATATCAAGCAGCAAGTGGCAGTGTCATCCATCGTCCAACCGTCTTGCAAGGGTCAGTACAGCACTTGATGAAAACATGGAATCCACCGATCCTCTTTTCTTAGTAGTGTAGTACTGTAGTTATTACTATGACACACGTGATGCAATGGAAATATGTAGCAGCCTGCACTTACACTTGGAGTTCGAGCCTCCACTTGCGTATAGAAATCATCCGCATGGTAAGAACGACAGGAAGTAGCTAAAACAGAGATTACCGCAAAAGTATGTTTTCCATGTTTGCGCCGCCTGATCACTGCTTAAGCTCAACCAGCTTGTAGCTAGTTGACTCGGCAAAGAGGGCGTCATATATATAATCTAAAAGCAATTCTATGTGAGAAGTTGTTTTTTTTTCATGAAGTCGCATAGAAAAGATCTGCTTCCGGGTTGGCCAAGGCTTAACGTGGATCGCACGTATTTCATCCAAATAAGAGCATCACAGCGACTGGAGCAGTAAAACAATGAAGAGAGAATCCAAGACTAATCTCTCTTCACTCGCTGTAAGTACGGCAAAGGTAAACGCGCTGACCTGGCCAAGGGTGACTCGGTCGTGGTGTACTACGTGCGCACAGCTACCCAGGCGCAGCAGATCCCTACGGGTGGTACGTATATACTGTACGTCCGCACAGCTACCCAGGTTGGCCGTTGGACTCAACTGTGTCGTCGCCGTCCTCGATCGTAGCTTTCTTCTCATGCACCTCAACTGAATTCTGTAAAGTGATGGAAGAGAAACCAATATGCTTAGTATATTAAGAAAATATATGGATTACAATGTTTGGTTGATCTAAGTCGAACATTTGTATATTTAATCGTCAATTAAAAAAGTATAAGTTAACAACAGATTTATTAATTTATCAATAGAAATGGGCACCGTCTCGTGCCGGTTCGTTCAAAAAAAAAATGCAGTAAAAGCTCGATGCGTATGGTGTGGCGCATCGAATTAAACATGGCCGGCCGCTGGTGTGATTGATACATAGTAGGAGTAATATGGTAGGCACTTACTCATTATTATAGTAATTGGCCGGCGGGGAGATGAGAGATGGATCATGGATGAATCGGAGGTGCTAGCACCCGGACGTCTGGACGGATACCTGTGTCCAGACGCCCGTGCGCTATGTAACACTTCAAGTGTTTAGTCCTTAATTGCATTGCATTTGCATGGCATAAGCATAAGCATGCATCATTCATGTTTGTTATTTTATGTGATGCAACACATGTGATTATTTTAGGGTTTGTTTGATTTATTTCATGAAGTACTTGATAGTTGGTGTAACAAAAAGGTAAGGTAGCCAATCATGACCTACAACACCTTAGTTATACTTAGGGTAACATTTGGAACAAGTTTCATGTTGACCAAAATTACAAATTTGCCCTCCAAGAGAAGTTGACCACCATTTGACCCTAGAAGGCTCTAGTTTGACCAGTTAAAAAGTCCAGCTTAGAAATCTTGCATGGAGGAGCAACCTTAAGCAAAGTTGTAGAGAATTTCATAAGGAACCAAAGTTCTAATATGGCCATCTCATGAAAATGACCAGAGCATGCTCAAAAATGGCCCACAAGTCAGCTTGAGTGGTGATCAACACTTAGAAAAATTCTAAGTCTGGAAATTGGACTTTTCAGTTTCACTGTACCTCACTTTAGCAACTTGTAACTCACAAACTAGGCCAAACCAGTCTTAGAGCCAATTGACAAAGTTGTTGTCCACACATAGCTCTACAACATTGTCAATATCACCATCACCTGGTTCTCAATAGTTTAGGAGAAATAGTGTCAAGAAGTTAGGGTTTCAGTCGGCATTGATCTCTGAAACTGCATTTCAGTTTCCAAGTACACTAGTTTGGAGCCCTGTAGTTTCAAATCCAAACCGAACTAGCTCATGGTGCCTTTTACAAACTTGTAGTGCTCACATAGGTCTACAACTTTGCTAATTGGAGGTTTCACTAATACGAGCTGGTTTGAGAGTAAATCGTCGACGAAACTGCCCTGTCAGTCGGTCTTTGGAGGCGCGGTTTCAGTCACGAGTTCGAACTTCGGCCTGTCGTGGCGCCCGGGCAGAAGAGCGTCGCCGCGTGGTGTCCGAGCTCTGTCGTCGCCTCCACGTCGCGAGCCCAGGCGCGGAGATGAAGACTGAGCCGACACCTCCACCCCCACACTCGCGCTCACTCTTCTCTCCTTCACTCTCGCTCTGGCCGGGTTCACCGAGGCGGAAAACGGAGGCGCCATTGCCGCCGCAGCCCGTCCCGTGCTTGTGCAAGCTCACCGTCGCACCACCGTCCTCCAAATCCCGTCCACCGCTCCACTAGCATCCCCTCCACCTCCTCCAACCGTTGCTTGACCGGATTGTGTAGAGGTGAGGGCGAATTTCGGTTTCCGCCACCGTGAGTCCTCGCCGGCGCACTGTCTGCGCGGCGGCTCACCGTGGCCAGCTCCCTACGGTCATCCTCCATTCTCACTAGTACATGTTTTGGGTTCCGGGTCAGGTAGAGAAGCCTAGGTGATGACGTTACCGGATGGGATGGCCGGTACGCGTCGGAACACCGTCGTGCGCCGCCGCGCCATGGCCGCTGGTGCGGTGCTCACGCGGCCAGCGGCACTCGCTCCACCTCCGTCCTTTTCCGTGGCATGGAGAGGTCCGCCATGTCCTCAGGAAGCCGTAGCACACCTCGCTTAGGTCCCTGACCCCCGGAGCTCGCCGGACCACCACCGGGTGCCGCCTCCGAGCCGCGGTCGCCATGGCCGTCGTAGCTAGGGTGGGATAGGTTCAGCAAATCTAGGTTTGGTCGATGCGGGAAGTCGCGGGGAAGCCGTTGGTGCTCCTTTCGTCGCCGGAGGCGCCGTCGTCGGCGAGCTTGAGCTCGCCGGAGTCGCGGCCGTCTTCCCCCTTTCGCTCTCTCTCTCTGGCCTGCGGGCCCGCACTGTCAGCGTCGCGCGTGCGGGCGGGGCGCCAAGGCAGGCCGCGCGCTGGCTGGGCCACGCTAGCAAGCCGGGCCGGCCCAGTTTCATTTGGGATTTATTTCATTTCTTGATTTTTGTCACAGTTTTAAGTAAGGTTTGGAAAAATGAAGATCTAGGGTTTTACTTGCCCAAAAATTATGAGATAAATTTTGTTAGGATCTACATGATGTGGAGTATTTTAGAAAAATATAAATCTGGTATGTGATGTTTAGTTTTCTGAAGAATTTAATAGATCTTCCAAATGTGTTTTGGAATGCATGCAAATTTGTTAAATTTATAACTTGAGCTGTAGTATTCCATAAATCATGAAATTTGGTGGGTAGGTTACTCTATGCTAGCCCTAGCTCTGGTAAAAATTTGGGCGTCAGTGCTTAAGTACTTTTCAAGTTATAATGCTATCTTGTTATTTTAAGAAATACTTAAATGAATTTTTGTAATTTTTCTACATGTGCAATGTTCATATAAATTTTTGGAGAATGTCTTGGTACCCTAGAGTGTCCAAGAAAATTAAGAAATCTGTTGTTTGACACTTTTGACTATGCTTTGTTATTTATACAAAAATCAGCCTTGTTGGCTTGGGAATTTTGTGTAGGAAGTTCCTGTGAATAAATTGAGTTCAAAATTTTACAGTAGTCTCTTTGTGGGTCAGAGAGTCCCCTGTAAATTTTGTAGAATTTTTGGAGTAGTTTACATATATGTTTAAAATTCCACCTAATTAATTAAGTAAAATAAGAAATGAGTTTAAATAAATATTCTAGGTGGGCACACCTTACTTTCTGGTGTTTTTGTGACATCGGTGAACTTGTAGTAGTATTAGTTTGGTCTTAAAGAATGTTTGCCACATCAATAAATGTTTAACCTTTGTAATTTTAGGTTTTCTGGACAGCTAGTAGTAATTCTAAATTTGGCTTTGATAAAATTGGTTGCTAGAAAACTTGTAAATACCAAAGTTGGAATAAACTTGAGGAACTAGCTTGTGACAAAATTTGGAAGCATTTGGCTTAGTAGTTTGAGAGTTACTGTTGTTTAAAGTGGCAGTTCAAAATCTGCTACTCTCTGTTTTGAGAGGACAGATTCTGGAACTTGTGAAGTTTGACATGGAAAACTTAGGAGTTTGGAGTTGAGGTCTGAAAATGAATTGTAGTGCATTTCTTAGGCTTTCCAGATTGTCTTAGATCATATCTTTTGGAATTGTAAATCTCCAGTTGTGATAAAAACAAGTAGTTGCTGTCCAGAATGCTTACTGTGGTGTTTTGCTGATTGATATGGTGTGATATCCTAAGACATGCTACTTTTGTAATTGTTAGGTGTTAGGGCCTTAACTGAGGATGAGCAGCTTTATCTTAGGTTAAGTAGCTTAGGTAAGTACTTCTCCACCGGAGAAGAGATTTGCACGTACTAATAAAGTAACTTGATTAGATTATTGTTTTTATCGTTGAAATGCATTTCATTCCGAGCATGTTGCACCCATTTATGCATCCATTGTATTTATTGTGCATTCATGCAATAGGTGTACCGGAGGGGGTGACACTCCTCGAATTCGAGCCTGTAATTCCGGAGGAGAACCAGGAGCAGCAGGAGCCCGAGGATCCAGCAGGCGAAGGAGACGCCGCTGAAGACTTGCCAGAGTGCCCTGACCACCGGCCTTCAACTTTTCTGAAAGGCAAGCCCCGGTGCATGCTGAACCTACTATTTTATAAATTAATCTTGAGTACTTTTAATTGTTTACTGCATTAAGTTGTAGGAGTTATATGAAAACACTTGTTGCATTATACCTGTCCTTGTCCAGATATCGTACTTAATCCTATATTAGGTTAGGCACGTGTCAATGCTTAGCCCTGCTTAGTTCGGTAGAAGTCGGGTGATTTCCGGTCATCCGCGAGATGTAGGAAGGAGTCACGAGTGGCTTTATGGCTATCGTGGATGGAACCATGCCTTAAAATGAAATTGAGACCGGGCGGGAGTTCGATAGTACAGCCGCAAGACACTTCACGTCTTGGGTGTGGAGCTATGCCCGTCTGAGTCGTTTAAGGACCGATTCGCTGTACGTCCTTGAGTCATGTTGAACGCAGTCTAACACTTAGTTGGCCGGATAAGTCGTTCCGACCGCGAAGTCGAGTAGTATGGTTCAGGCCGGGAATCGAATGGTAGGTTGCATCTTGGAGGAGAGAAAGGATGTGCTTGGGGACATTGGCGTGAGACCAAGGGGGGTTAGAGTCCCTATCACCTGGCAGAGTGTCGCCCTTGGAGACGCGACATTATTCGGACCCGCGATTCCTGAACTGTACAAAAGATGACCTGAGCAGCCCTCGCCAGGCGTGACTCGGTGAGTGTTAGAAATACCCCTCCAGCTGGATAGGAATTCGATTCGAATCGCCGTCGCTCCCGGTTAGTGAGCACTTGACTTGAGCAGCGGCAACGTAGATCTCATTAATGAACTGGTGGTTAAGGGAATGATACAATGTTGCCACAATTCATACCTGCTCTGGATATAATGATGATAATTGTTTGATTACAACCAAGTGCATGTTTAGTACAGGTGCTAAGATAGATGACAGGTAATTGCTAAAAATAACTGCTAGTACAGGCTACAAGAGTTTAAATTACTTATGCCTTTATGCAAAATGTTATGTCAGCTAGCCTCTTGTGTAAGCCTTGCATAATCCTTGGTGTCATCTTATTTCTGGTTTTCGACGGGTAAGTCTAGCTGAGTACATTCCAGTACTCAGGGTTTATTCCCTCCTGTTGCAGATGACATGCTTTATCAGGGATTCTGCAAGACGTGTCTCCACCCTGCGGGTGATGATGACTAGATCAGAAGGGCATGATCGTCTTTATGTACTTTCCTCATGCTTTTGTGGGTTGTTGATCATCCAGACTGGCAGTATTTAAGTAACTAGTGTGTGTGTTATGCTTCCGCTACTTTCAAACTTGGTTTGTAATAATTGCTACTCCGTGGTGTAAACTTATTTCAGAACTACTTGTGAAATGTATCGTATGATGTTGTATGTTGAATGATGCGATCCTGGTTGTAAGCAGTTTGGTTTGAAATCCTTCGTGATTTCGATTGACTACCGGGATTATATGGGCTCAAGTTTGAAAATTTGAGCGCTTCGGTGCTTGTTTTCGTACTTGTGCTCTTATAATTTGGTCGGTTCTGTTACAGCTGGTACCGGAGCATAATTCAACATTGAACACATCATATGAGTATTTAAAAACAAAAATATTTGATTATAAAAAAGGGTTAAAACACTAAAAATTATTTTTTTTAGGTATGCCAGTGATCACATCCCTTAGCCCAAATAAGGACTCTTAGGTGGCTTATTATAAAGACTAACTTGGGGGCCTTGTTTGTTTTTATTTCGTCGTCCATACGGCGTGATATTGTATGGATGCCATCCACTTGGTTGGTAATGTATGGATCAATTACCTCGACGCTCTGGTAAGTGTAAGTTGTGAGAGCATGATCGTCCAACCGGCGGTCTAGGGGAGAGTAGTTTTGGTGACTTACATCTTTACATGTTTAAACCATGTAACTATGTAAAAGCACTTAATTGTGGGAACCTCTATATCGGGTAGCTTTGATACTGAAGTATATATATTTGGGGATGTATATATGGAAAGTATTTAAATTACTGCTTTCTTGTGTGCTTATATTGGGAATTGTTGGGCTGCAATGAAATTTTCTGCAGGTACACTAACAGCGTAACGAGTAGACCGATAGTTTCGCTTATATGAGAGAACGTATGTATGCCACCGCCTAGCGTTAGAACTCTAGGTTTCTACTAAGGTGAGAGGACGTACGAAACGTGCATGCATCATGTTTAATTATATCATACATATCATTTACTCCCTCCTTAAAAATTTCTGTACTCCCGACTAAAGTAAATTTCGTATCCCCTAAATGATCCTCACTTTAAGTCGTATCTTATCTTGTTGCTACAGATGACACGTACCAAGAGGACCGCTCGTAAGTCCACTGGGGGCAGGGCACCGCGTCACCAGCTCGCTCCACGTGAGCCCCGCCCTGAGCCTACTGAGGTGGAAAGGCTGAGGGCAGAGCTGGCAGAGGTGACTGCTGCTAGGGATGCAGCACGGCAACAACTGGAACAAGTGATTCATGATCGTGATCAAGAAACGCTTGCAGTCCAGAGGTTGACAGTGGCAAACCGCAACTGTCAACGCATGTTGGTCCGTGTGATGGAACAGAGGGATGAAGCCTGGCACGAGGAGAACGTTCTGAGAGCTCGCCAGTTTGAGCTCGAGCAACAGTTAGAAAATGCTGAAGAATACAATGACAACCTGCATGAAGAAGTGCACCGCCTGAACAACGAGCGTAATCCCCTGCTGCCTCGAAACAACAACGTCGATGAGGACATGGGTTCGGGAATCTTCATGGCTGAGGATGATGATGAAGTAGAGGTTGATGGACCACAGGATGCCCCACCTGCAGAAGCACCAGAGGAAGAACCAGAAGAAGAAGAAGACGAGGAGTTAGAGCCTGTCAGTGATGAGGACGGCGGGGAGATCCTTGACACTGACTCGGAGGATGATGCTTAGAGTAGTCATCACGTGCCTATACTGTTAGGATCGTCTTTTGTGCCTCCCTGTGAAGGAGTGAGGCCTTGTAATAACTTGACTTTGGGATGTAAGGTTGAACCGTATGTTTTCTGAATGTAGTTTGAACCTGTTAATTTCGATCACAACTTGATGTCTTATTATGTTGCGTTCGATGATGGTGTCACGATTAGCACCCTTCGGTGCCGCGACGAGACCGAGGGCCTCCTATGGCGCGCGACATAAGGCTGTGCTGCTTGGCACGCGCAGGTATCGAGGTGGTTAGTCATGGTCCACCATGGAACTCTTCATTGAGAAGTCTCTTTGTGGTTAGTTTGAAGTAGCCTTTCACAGTCAACTAAAAATCTTGAGATCGAATCCAAGTACCGGCAACAGATCAAAAATCACGTAGATTTTAACGTAAACGGTTCAGTAACTACTGTGCTCCTTGTGTATGAGCCTTTATCAAAGTACACCTTGTTGGATTCTCTCGCATGATTGCGCCAATTGATCCGCTTGAATGGATTGTGCGGTTGTGATGAATTATTGTGCCATGAATAATTTGAGAAGTCTATTTCATGAAGTCAGTTTGACATATTTACAATAATTCATCTACAAAATTCCCACATCGTCAGTGCTCATTGGCTATGCATTTTGCAGATGTCGTACAATCTACGCCGGGGCCGTGGAAATGAGGAGGAGGAACAGCCGCCCCCTCCGCCACCACCTACTCCGGCTGAGTTGATGCAATCAGTGGTTGAGGGGCAGCGTATGTTGGCTGATGCCATGCGCCAACTGGCTAATCGAGAGGCTCGTCATGGCCGCCAGGGCCTAGAGCCAAATTAGTATAGCGATTTCAAGGACTTTCTGGATACAAAGCCCCCGCTCTTCAAGGAAGCGGAAGAACCACTGCAGGCTGACGAGTGGTTGAATACCATTGAACAAAAGTTTCGTCTGCTACGTCTAACTGATGAGCTGAAAACTGAGTATGCTTCCCATCAGTTGCATGGTCCAGCGGGTATTTGGTGGAGCCACTATCGTTCCACACTGCCTGCCAATGTCCCGATTGCTTGGGATCAGTTTAAGGCGGCATTCCGGGGAAATTATATTCCTCCCGGTCTTATGGCAATCAAGCACACAGAGTTTATGAGGCTGTCGCAAGGAAACAAAAGCCTGACTGAATACTTGCAGTCCTTCAACAACCTGGCAAGGTATGCCACTGAGTTTGTGGATACCGATGCCAAAAAGATTGCTAGCTTCAAAAGGGGCCTCGGCCCAAAACTGATGAAAACAATGGGCACTAGCAAATGTACTACTTTCAATGATTTCATCAGCGATGCTTTGACCCAGGAGAACAACAATGCTATTTATTCTGCCTCTAAGAGCCGTAAAAGGGCCCTTGAGGCAAGTGCTTCTCAGTCAAGGACCTCAGCGGCACCGAGGTCTTCCCCTCGCCCACCTGCTCAGAATACAAAGTTCCGTCCGCCGCAGAAGAAGCCTGCTGCAAAGACGGGGTTCCGTAAGGCTTATACCGTCGCTCTGCCAAAGGGGACTTCTGGACAGAGCAGCTCTAGTGTTCCTCCTAGCAATATGCCTTGCTGGAATTGCAACAAGCCAGGTCATTGGGCCCGGAACTGTCCGTACCCTAAGAAGAATGTCAACCAAGGTAGTCGTCAGGGACACGCCCATTATAACAGCATTGAGGAAATTCCATCTGGTGAGGTGGTCACCGCTGGTAAGTTTCTAGTTGACCAACACCCCGCAGTGGTACTTTTTGATTCAGGTGCTTCGCATTCCTTTATCAGTCCTAAGTTTGCATCTAAATTTGCACACAAGTTGCATACTGTTGAAGGTGTGGGTTATTGTATTAGTGCTGCAAGTGGGAATATTTCCACAAATAAAGTAGTGGGGAATCTTGAGCTTGAGATAGAAGGGCGAAAGTACTCGCTTGCCTTAGTGGTTTTGCCGGGTTTAGGCATAGATGTTATTCTGGGCATGAATTGGATGAGTCAGAATGGGGTACTCATTGATACATCCACTCGGGTAGTTATGCTCAGAGACCCTACAGATCAAAAGGGTTTTCTGGTACAACTTCCCAGAAAAGTTGATTTGTCGGGGGAAGTTCATGCTATTCAAGCAAAGGCGTTGGCCGAAATTCCAGTAGTAAAAGAGTTTCCGGACGTTTTTCCCGACGATTTGCCGGGGCTCCCTCCGGATCGGGATGTGGAGTTTAAAATTGAGTTGTTGCCTGGCACGGCGCCCATCTCTAGGAGACCCTATAGGATGCCTCCGAATGAACTCGCTGAACTTAAGGTGCAATTGAATGAACTTTTGAAAAAGGGGTTGATTCGTCCTAGTTCATCGCCGTGGGGATGTCCTGCTATCTTTGTAAAGAAGAAGGATCAGTCGTTGCGGATGTGCGTAGATTATAGACCTCTCAATGCAGTCACTGTCAAAAATAAGTACCCTCTACCGCGAATCGACATCTTGTTCGATCAGTTGTCTAAAGCTAAAGTTTTCTCCAAGATCGATCTAAGATCGGGCTACCATCAAATTAAAATTCGCCCGGAAGATGTTCCAAAGACAGCCTTTTCTACCAGATACGGTCTTTATGAGTATCTTGTTATGTCCTTCGGCTTGACAAATGCCCCCGCACACTTCATGTACTTGATGAATTCGGTGTTTATGCCTGAATTGGACAAGTTTGTGGTGGTATTTATTGATGACATCCTGGTATACTCTGTGAATGAGGAGGATCACGTTGAACATCTGCGTATAGTCCTCACAAGACTGCGTGAACATCAACTATATGCAAAGTTCAGTAAGTGCGAATTCTGGCTTCGTGAAGTACCTTTCCTTGGGCATGTGTTGTCCGATGGAGGAATTATGGTGGACCCCGCCAAGGTACAGGAAATACTGAACTGGAAGGCTCCTATCTCGGTTCACGAGGTCCGGAGTTTTCTTGGTTTGGCTGGCTATTATCGTCGCTTCATCCCGAATTTCTCTAAAATAGCCAAGCCAATGACTCGGTTGCTGCAAAAAGACACCAGGTTTGTCTGGACTCCTGAGTGTGATGCGGCTTTTCACCAACTGCGAACCCTCCTAACCTCAGCTCCGGTTTTGGCACAACCGGATATCGAGAAACCATTTGATGTTTATTGTGATGCCTCAGGCATAGGTTTGGGAGGTGTGTTGATGCAGGAAGGCCGAGTAATTGCATATACTTCTCGACAACTTCGGAAGCATGAGGCGAATTATCCAACACATGACTTAGAACTCGCCGCAGTTATTCATGCTTTGAAAGCCTGGCGGCATTATCTGCTGGGAAATGTCTGCAATATCTACACCGATCATAAAAGCCTCAAATATATCTTCACTCAACCCGAGCTAAATATGCGTCAAAGAAGATGGCTCGAGTTGATTAAAGATTATAACCTTCAAGTGCACTATCATCCAGGAAAGGCAAATGTAGTTGCGGATGCTTTAAGCCGTAAGTCTCATTGTCATTCCTTAGTTGAAACTGATTTTCATCGATCTCGCCTTCTACATCCAGCAGTCTTGTACAACATCACTGTCAGTTGTACTCTCAAAAGCAGAATTATTGAGCTCCAAAAGACTGACACTGGTATATTCCACATTAAGCGTAAGATGAAAGAGCAAGAAACTACACAGTTCAGGATAGATGAAGAGGGTGTACTATGGTTCAAGGATAGGTTAGTTGTGCCTAAGGACCGAGAGCTTCGAAATGATATTATGTCTGAAGCACACTCCACTAAGTTGTCCATCCATCCTGGCAGCAATAAGATGTATTATGATTTGAAGCCATACTATTGGTGGACCAAGATGCGGAAAGAGATAGCTGCATATGTGGCTAGATGTGACACCTGCTGTAGGGTTAAAGCTGTGCATATGAAAGCTGGGTTGCTTCAACCACTGTCTATCCCAGGTTGGAAATGGGAAGAGATAAGTATGGATTTCCTTGTCAGTCTTCCTCCTACTGTCAAAAATCATAACTCCATCTGGGTAATTGTGGATCGTTTGACCAAATCAGCTCACTTCATTTCAGTTAGAGTGGACTATCGTCCCACTGACTATGCTGAGTTGTACTTCAATCAGATAGTCCGGCTCCATGGGATACCTCGTACTATCATATCTGACCGTGGTCCCCAGTTCACTGCTCGCTTTTGGGAGCACTTGCATCACCTTCTGGGAACCAAGTTAGTGAGAAGCTCTGCTTATCACCCCCAGACATCGGGTCAGACAGAACGAGTTAACCAAATCTTGGAAGATCTGTTGCGAGCATGCGTCATTTCATCCAAGGGTTCTTGGGAAAAATGGTTACCTTTAGCCGAATTCTCGTACAATAACAGTTATCAAGAGAGTATTAAGATGGCTCCATTCGAAGCTTTGTACGGTCGTAGGTGTAGAACCCCACTAAATTGGATAGAATCTGGTGAGAGAAGATTTTATGGTATTGCTTTTGTTGAGGAAGCTGAGGAACAAGTCCGTACCATCCAAAAACATATGGCTGCAGCCCAAGCTAGACAGAAAAGTTATGCTGATCGTCGTAGAAAACCACTCGAGTTTGAAGTTGGAGACTTCGTGTATTTGAAAGTTTCTCCAATGAAAAGTGTCCAACGTTTTGGTATTAAGCGGAAACTTGCGCCAAGATACGTGGGTCCTTTTCAAATCATAGGCAAGAGTGGAGCTGTTGCGTACAAAATCCAGTTGCCTCCTGAGATGAGAGCCATATTCAACGTTTTCCATGTATCTCAGCTTAAAAAGTGTCTTCAAGTTCCTGAGGAACAAGTTCCTTTAGGTGATATCAGGCTGGAATCCGACCTAACCTATGAAGAAAAGCCAGTCCGAGTGATCGATACTCAGGAACGAGTAACTAGAAGTAAAGTGGTTAAGTGGTACAAAGTGATGTGGAGTAATCAGGGAAGTGAGAGTGATGCTACGTGGGAACGGGAGGATTATTTGCGGGATGGTTATAAAGAATTCTATGAAAAATGGTACGCTTTCCAAATCTCGGGATGAGATTTTTATAAGGGGGGAAGGCTGTAACACTTCAAGTGTTTAGTCCTTAATTGCATTGCATTTGCATGGCATAAGCATAAGCATGCATCATTCATGTTTGTTATTTTATGTGATGCAACACATGTGATTATTTTAGGGTTTGTTTGATTTATTTCATGAAGTACTTGATAGTTGGTGTAACAAAAAGGTAAGGTAGCCAATCATGACCTACAACACCTTAGTTATACTTAGGGTAACATTTGGAACAAGTTTCATGTTGACCAAAATTACAAATTTGCCCTCCAAGAGAAGTTGACCACCATTTGACCCTAGAAGGCTCTAGTTTGACCAGTTAAAAAGTCCAGCTTAGAAATCTTGCATGGAGGAGCAACCTTAAGCAAAGTTGTAGAGAATTTCATAAGGAACCAAAGTTCTAATATGGCCATCTCATGAAAATGACCAGAGCATGCTCAAAAATGGCCCACAAGTCAGCTTGAGTGGTGATCAACACTTAGAAAAATTCTAAGTCTGGAAATTGGACTTTTCAGTTTCATTGTACCTCACTTTAGCAACTTGTAACTCACAAACTAGGCCAAACCAGTCTTAGAGCCAATTGACAAAGTTGTTGTCCACACATAGCTCTACAACATTGTCAATATCACCATCACCTGGTTCTCAATAGTTTAGGAGAAATAGTATCAAGAAGTTAGGGTTTCAGTCGGCATTGATCTCTGAAACTGCATTTCAGTTTCCAAGTACACTAGTTTGGAGCCCTGTAGTTTCAAATCCAAACCGAACTAGCTCATGGTGCCTTTTACAAACTTGTAGTGCTCACATAGGTCTACAACTTTGCTAATTGGAGGTTTCACTAATACGAGCTGGTTTGAGAGTAAATCGTCGACGAAACTGCCCTGTCAGTCGGTCTTTGGAGGCGCGGTTTCAGTCACGAGCTCGAACTCCGGCCTGTCGTGGCGCCCGGGCAGAAGAGCGTCGCCGCGTGGCGTCCGAGCTCTGTCGTCGTCTCCACGTCGCGAGCCCAGGCGCGGAGATGAAGACCGAGCCGACACCTCCACCCCCACACTCGCGCTCACTCTTCTCTCCTTCACTCTCGCTCTGGCCGGGTTCACCGAGGCGGAAAACGGAGGCGCCATTGCCGCCGCAGCCCGCCCCGTGCTTGTGCAAGCTCACCGTCGCACCACCGTCCTCCAAATCCCGTCCACCGCTCCACCAGCATCCCCTCCACCTCCTCCAACCGTTGCTTGACCGGATTGTGTAGAGGTGAGGGCGAATTTCGGTTTTCGCCACCGTGAGTCCTCGCCGGCGCACTGTCTGCGCGGCGGCTCACCGTGGCCAGCTCCCTACGGTCATCCTCCATTCTCACTAGTACATGTTTTGGGTTCCGGGTCGGGTAGAGAAGCCTAGGTGATGACGTTACCGGATGGGATGGCCGGTACGCGTCGGAACACCGTCGTGCGCCGCCGCGCCATGGCCGCCGGTGCGGTGCTCACGCAGCCAGCGGCACTCGCTCCACCTCCGTCCTTTTTCGTGGCATGGAGAGGTCCGCCATGTCCTCAGGAAGCCGTAGCACACCTCGCTTAGGTCCCTGACCCCCGGAGCTCGCCGGACCACCACCGGGTGCCGCCTCCGAGCCGCGGTCGCCATGGCCGTCGTAGCTAGGGTGGGATAGGTTCAGCAAATCTAGGTTTGGTCGATGCGGGAAGTCGCGGGGAAGCCGTTGGTGCTCCTTTCGTCGCCGGAGGCGCCGTCGTCGGCGAGCTTGAGCTCGCCGGAGTCGCGGCCGTCTTCCCCCTTTCGCTCTCTCTCTCTGGCCTGCGGGCCCGCACTGTCAGCGTCGCGCGCGCGGGCGGGGCGCCAAGGCAGGCCGCGCGCTGGCTGGGCCACGCTAGCAAGCCGGGCCGGCCCAGTTTCATTTGGGATTTATTTCATTTCTTGATTTTTGTCACAGTTTTAAGTAAGGTTTGGAAAAATGAAGATCTAGGGTTTTACTTGCCCAAAAATTATGAGATAAATTTTGTTAGGATCTACATGATGTGGAGTATTTTAGAAAAATATAAATCTGGTATGTGATGTTTAGTTTTCTGAAGAATTTAATAGATCTTCCAAATGTGTTTTGGAATGCATGCAAATTTGTTAAATTTATAACTTGAGCTGTAGTGTTCCATAAATCATGAAATTTGGTGGGTAGGTTACTCTATGCTAGCCCTAGCTCTGGTAAAAATTTGGGCGTCAGTGCTTAAGCACTTTTCAAGTTATAATGCTATCTTGTTATTTTAAGAAATACTTAAATGAATTTTTGTAATTTTTCTACATGTGCAATGTTCATATAAATTTTTGGAGAATGTCTTGGTACCCTAGAGTGTCCAAGCAAATTAAGAAATCTGTTGTTTGACACTTTTGACTATGCTTTGTTATTTATACAAAAATCAGCCTTGTTGGCTTGGGAATTTTGTGTAGGAAGTTCCTGTGAATAAATTGAGTTCAAAATTTTACAGTAGTCTCTTTGTGGGTCAGAGAGTCCCCTGTAAATTTTGTAGAATTTTTGGAGTAGTTTACATATATGTTTAAAATTCCACCTAATTAATTAAGTAAAATAAGAAATGGGTTTAAATAAATATTCTAGGTGGGCACACCTTACTTTCTGGTGTTTTTGTGACATCGGTGAACTTGTAGTAGTATTAGTTTGGTCTTAAAGAATGTTTGCCACATCAATAAATGTTTAACCTTTGTAATTTTAGGTTTTCTGGACAGCTAGTAGTAATTCTAAATTTGGCTTTGATAAAATTAGTTGCTAGAAAACTTGTAAATACCAAAGTTGGAATAAACTTGAGGAACTAGCTTGTGACAAAATTTGGAAGCATTTGACTTAGTAGTTTGAGAGTTACTGTTGTTTAAAGTGGCAGTTCAAAATCTGCTACTCTCTGTTTTGAGAGGACAGATTCTGGAACTTGTGAAGTTTGACATGGAAAACTTAGGAGTTTGGAGTTGAGGTCTGAAAATGAATTGTAGTGCATTTCTTAGGCTTTCCAGATTGTCTTAGATCATATCTTTTGGAATTGTAAATCTCCAGTTGTGATAAAAACAAGTAGTTGCTGTCCAGAATGCTTACTGTGGTGTTTTGCTGATTGATATGGTGTGATATCCTAAGACATGCTACTTTTGTAATTGTTAGGTGTTAGGGCCTTAACTGAGGATGAGCAGCTTTATCTTAGGTTAAGTAGCTTAGGTAAGTACTTCTCCACCGGAGAAGAGATTTGCACGTACTAATAAAGTAACTTGATTAGATTATTGTTTTTATCGTTGAAATGCATTTCATTCCGAGCATGTTGCACCCATTTATGCATCCATTGTATTTATTGTGCATTCATGCAATAGGTGTACCGGAGGGGGTGACACTCCTCGAATTCGAGCCTGTAATTCCGGAGGAGAACCAGGAGCAGCAGGAGCCCGAGGATCCAGCAGGCGAAGGAGACGCCGCTGAAGACTTGCCAGAGTGCCCTGACCACCGGCCTTCAACTTTTCTGAAAGGCAAGCCCCGGTGCATGCTGAACCTACTATTTTATAAATTAATCTTGAGTACTTTTAATTGTTTACTGCATTAAGTTGTAGGAGTTATATGAAAACACTTGTTGCATTATACCTGTCCTTGTCCAGATATCGTACTTAATCCTATATTAGGTTAGGCACGTGTCAATGCTTAGCCCTGCTTAGTTCGGTAGAAGTCGGGTGATTTCCGGTCATCCGCGAGATGTAGGAAGGAGTCACGAGTGGCTTTATGGCTATCGTGGATGGAACCATGCCTTAAAATGAAATTGAGACCGGGCGGGAGTTCGATAGTACAGCCGCAAGACACTTCACGTCTTGGGTGTGGAGCTATGCCCGTCTGAGTCGTTTAAGGACCGATTCGCTGTACGTCCTTGAGTCATGTTGAACGCAGTCTAACACTTAGTTGGCCGGATAAGTCGTTCCGACCGCGAAGTCGAGTAGTATGGTTCAGGCCGGGAATCAAATGGTAGGTTGCATCTTGGAGGAGAGAAAGGATGTGCTTGGGGACATTGGCGTGAGACCAAGGGGGGTTAGAGTCCCTATCACCTGGCAGAGTGTCGCCCTTGGGGACGCGACATTATTCGGACCCGTGATTCCTGAACTGTACAAAAGATGACCTGAGCAGCCCTCGCCAGGCGTGACTCGGTGAGTGTTAGAAATACCCCTCCAGCTGGATAGGAATTCGATTCGAATCGCCGTCGCTCCCGGTTAGTGAGCACTTGACTTGAGCAGCGGCAACGTAGATCTCATTAATGAACTGGTGGTTAAGGGAATGATACAATGTTGCCACAATTCATACCTGCTCTGGATATAATGATGATAATTGTTTGATTACAACCAAGTGCATGTTTAGTACAGGTGCTAAGATAGATGACAGGTAATTGCTAAAAATAACTGCTAGTACAGGCTACAAGAGTTTAAATTACTTATGCCTTTATGCAAAATGTTATGTCAGCTAGCCTCTTGTGTAAGCCTTGCATAATCCTTGGTGTCATCTTATTTCTGGTTTTCGACGGGTAAGTCTAGCTGAGTACATTCCAGTACTCAGGGTTTATTCCCTCCTGTTGCAGATGACATGCTTTATCAGGGATTCTGCAAGACGTGTCTCCACCCTGCGGGTGATGATGACTAGATCAGAAGGGCATGATCGTCTTTATGTACTTTCCTCATGCTTTTGTGGGTTGTTGATCATCCAGACTGGCAGTATTTAAGTAACTAGTGTGTGTGTTATGCTTCCGCTACTTTCAAACTTGGTTTGTAATAATTGCTACTCCGTGGTGTAAACTTATTTCAGAACTACTTGTGAAATGTATCGTATGATGTTGTATGTTGAATGATGCGATCCTGGTTGTAAGCAGTTTGGTTTGAAATCCTTCGTGATTTCGATTGACTACCGGGATTATATGGGCTCAAGTTTGAAAATTTGAGCGCTTCGGTGCTTGTTTTCGTACTTGTGCTCTTATAATTTGGTCGGTTCTGTTACACGCTACACTCCATTTTGCGCTCCACGAGGGGCCCGCGCTGCTTGAGCGACAAGTGGAGAAAGGCGCACGACACTTCCGACTCAGAAGGACCCGGCCGCGTCGTCGTATGGATGCCCTGCTGGCTCCGGGAGAGATGATGCAGTACAAGGTGAGGAGGAGAGATACAACACCTGACCTACTTTTGAAACATCTAAATACAATAGTTGCAACATACATCTGAAGACAGTTAAAACACTTGAAATATGCTTCTGAAACATTTGAAAAACACCTGAAAAACACTTGAAAACCATTGTAACCATATGCAAACATCCAAATAAAATACATGCAACGTATGTGTGAACTATATGCAACATCCAGATAAACACGCTTGCAACATGCGTCCAAAAAACATAGATGAAACATACTTCTGAAATATTTGAAACACTCGAAACATACGTTTGCAACATGCCTCTGAAACAATTGCAACATACACCCTTTCAAAAAAAAATTCCTTTTAAAGAAAACAATTGCAACAGCTGAAACACTTAAAACATACATATGCAACATAGGAAGAGGGGAAGGATGGCCGGTCGATTCAGGCCGCCGGGGTGGAGCGGAGCTTGGTCACCAGGTTGAGAGAGAGCGTCACCGGGGGTGGGGAGGGCGCCGCGCCGGGGTGGGGTAAAGCCACCCACTCCCATGTAATACCGCCGCGCCACCTCCATGGATCTTGCTCGTGCTCCATGGATCTCGCCGGGGTGGGGGAGAGGACCATCGGATCCACGGGCGTTGGGCGCCCCGGGTGGATGAGGACGCAGGGGTGGGGGAAAGGGCCACCGGGGTGGGGAGGAGGACGCCGGGGTGGGGGAGCGCGCCGCCGCCGGCCACGGTGAGCGCGCGAGCGGCCTCTGCCCCGGCCAGCCGCCGCGAGCTGCGTGGTCCTAGCTCGGCTGTGGACCTGCGGTTTTTTTTGTTCTCAGAAATTATGGTGACTCAGCTGGACGAGTGGATAAGCTGGACGAGTCGAGCAAATAGGAGGTAGTCATTTGGGCTGGCTATGCGGCCCATGAACGGAAGCGTCCAAGCAGATAGACGCCCTGCTACAAGCATTATTGTGGACGAATACATACTCCTTTCGTGCCAAAATAGATGTCATTCTCACCTCCTAAGAAGTCAAAGACTTTTACCTATGATTAAATATATATAAAAATATTAATATTTATAATACATAATTAGCATCATTAGATAGATCGTTGAATATATTTTTATAATAAACTTATTTAGAAATATAAATATTGTATGTATTTTTGATAAATATGATCAAAGTTGAGAAAATTTAACTTACACGTATTTCATAACGACTTTTATTTTAAGACGGAGGGAGTAGTCAGTGTGCCAAAGCCAAAGAGATGCGCTGGTAGTGTGCCAAAGCCGAGAGGTTGATTCATTGATGCAGATGGCACTTGAGAGCGAGCGAGAGCCGAGAGGTGATGGATTGAATGACTGCGCGTATATACGTGGATAGATCTATCATATCATGCGAGCGAAGACTCTGCCTGCCGTGTCGACGACTAGCATTGCAAGACCGTATACACGTATATACTCAAGTACTCGTTTGTCTGCCTGGTTGTCCTTGCTTTAATCCCTTCTTGACTACACGTTTTTTTACCAAGACCCGATGATGGATGGAAACTGAATGGAATTGATAGATGAGATGAGATGAATAATTACTTACTAATATATGCATCAACATCAGCATCAGCCGAACGCAGAAACTAGCCTGCGAAAACGACGACCCATCATCCTCTGCCGGCTACTCGTACTACATATTTTCCCATGCATATCTGGTTCCTTGTCTGCGCCGGCGTCGCCGTCACGGCCGTCGCTTCATTCTCCGCTCCACCACGCGTATGCAAATACAATACAGGCGGCGCCCCTGCCCGCCGGCTCGGCTCCGGCACTCCGGCCGGCGACATGGCAACCATGAACCGACAGCAGGCTACCTAAACTACACGACATCTATCTCTGGGCTTTTCCAGGCAAACTGGAAGTATAAGAGAACAGCACCAGCTTCTATCTCTTTACTACTTGTACAATAACAATGCATATATAGATACTAAATATATACATATGCTTGTTGTATACTGCTGCACATGTGCTTTTGCATCTCCAAGAGAACATGGATTATCATTAAACAACACAGCCCTCTCAGCAGTCGCCTGCCCTGCACTGCCATACGACAAAAAAGTTACAAGCAGTGACAACGACGGACACACACACACACACACTCGCACATAATCTAAGCGACGACGAGCCAACAACTATAGCAGGCTGCAGTGGAACCTTGCGCAGGCACGCCACGCGTCAAACTCGGTCAAGCAACAGCACCAACAGATATTCCGCAAAATCCAAAGAAACCGGCATTCTTTTCTCTATTGCGACACTTTGCACATTAATTAGATAGATAAAAATAAAGATGATGTGCATGACTAATCTAGTGCGAAGGCTTGATAAAGACACTAGTTATATACGAGTGCTCAACCGAGTACAACATGCTTTTGCATGCATGGCAAGCGGTGCTGAAATGAGTAGGGGTGTGGTTGTATTCGGTTGATGGTCGCTGGAATGCTGCTCGCGTACTTCTCGATCGATTGCCGAACATAATCCTTTGTATGCTTGTGAAACTCTTTTCCATTAAGACGTGCCATGAGTCCATGGCCTTGTTCGGCTGGCTGCCTGCCAGCCAGCCAACAATGCTTTTCTCTCACATCATTTCAGCACCAGCCACCAGCCACCAGTCAGCCAGCTGTGCTTTTCTCTCACATCATTTCAGCATCAGCCACCGGCCACCGGCCAGCCGAACGAGGCCCATGACACGCTCGTGCGGAAAGGCAAGCGATGCTGCTGCCTCCAATTGCTCGCTCGGGGGGGGGGGGGGGGGGGGGGGGGGGGTGGACGGGGTTGTTTGAACTAGCTAGCCCCGATCCTAAGTGGCTTGCTATCAGAAACGCTCACGATCGCAACTTGTAGTGACTCATGCGACTCAGTATACGTACGACTAGACCTGTGAGTACTAACGAAACTATGGCACTTGGCGAATCACAACGCGGTCGGAGCCTTAGAAATGCGAGACGTCATGACTTCGTTCACACGTCGCAGCTCCCGCGGCGCCAATTGATGATGTGTCACAGTGATGGCTTATTGTTGTGTTGAGTTTTAAGACCATACGTACGCCAAGTGCTAACACCAACATTACATATCTATAAGGAGGGACCCCCTCGTTTCGGTGGCTTAGAGCGGTCACTCCACCCCTCGAGACAGGCCCTGTGAACCATAGCATGTGGTGGGGATAGGGTTCCCAATCTTCCGCCAGGTCAAAACAACTCTCCTTTTGGTTGGAACGCGACACACCGATCCGATTTCATATAAAAGACCTAAACCCTAGATCTTAGCACAACAATTCATATGGTTACCAACCGTGTCACAATACGGTTGATCTCACCGAGTAAGCTAATCCCTACCTACGAAACAAAGAACACAAGCAAGAACTCAAAAGAATCAACTCAATTCAAGTGACAATTCGCAGATCTACTATCAAACACTCGAAGTTAGGGTTTCACAACCAATGACAGCAACTATTCAAAGACAGATTGATCTCAAACAAAACCCTAAACCTAACTTGGGCGATGAAGACTTGATATAAAGTCTTTGAGGCGTGATACCCATGGACGTGACCCCTTAATGGGATATAAGAGGATACATGGCACAACGGACCAAAAGACAGTGAAGCAGCACCCTGACAGATTCTTGAAGTTGTCTTCCTTCGACGATCCCCGTTGATTCCGGTGGAATTTTGATGTAAAACAAAATTCCTTGGTTAGCTTATGAAACTATTTTTTCATGCATATGTGGATCGTGAAAAACGAAGTCCGTATGCGTTCGGGGCTCTGTTTTACTACAGGCTGGTCCTAGAGGCTAAGGCATACTCGAACTCTAGTTGAACTAGACCTCTTGCTTGACTTGGACATCCTTGCTAGTCTTCTCTGCCTCCACACCTCTCTCCAAGTACTTAATGACATTATATGTTCCTAAGCATGGTAACATCATTAGATAGTAATCTATTTTCAAAACTATGAAAAATATTGCTTAATAACGAGCTCATCTTTAGATTTAGTTGTCGCATTCGAGCTCCAGTCATTGGATATTGCATAACAGCTGAAGGATCAACCGGTGCATCCGAAGGAATGATTCCCTCGTTAGCACATTGCCCCCCAAACAAAGAGAAAAATCATCATTTGATATCCATATGATAGGGTCTTTCTTCCGCTGCTCTTGCAAACTCGAAATTTTCTACTCCTTTCATTATAAATTATAAGATGTTTTGGATTTTCTAGATACACAACTTTTGCTATACACTTAGATATACACATATAAGTACAAAGGTCAAAACAACTTATAATTTGGATTGAATAATTTGACACTCACTTAAATTTTCTTGCCTAAATTTCCTACTATTTGACACTCACTTAAACTTTCTTGCCTAACCTGACACCACCGTTCATTTTGAGCACTAACGGCGCTAAGTGGCGAATTTAAATGACCATTTTACACCTCTGCACGTGCAAAGTTATCTGTACATAAATAAGGCGAATCTGCATACCCAGAAGGTGGGCGTTCTTTTCTTTTCCTTGTTCAAATGGAAACGTCCTCTCCTTTTTGCTATTTTCATTTGATTCTTCAAATGTATATGTACTGACATAATTTCATACAAGTGGTTATTAACCAACAATCAGTTAATCTGAGATAGGCAACCAGCAGCACCAGGTCAATCATGTTGCAGCCTCAGAATGTCACAAAGAAATTAAGAAAAAAAAAACGAGAATAAGTTGTACCAGGATTCAGACACAGAACAACAATAAGTTGCACCTCCCTAGCATTCCACTAACGCCTCCGGGATCCCGGACTTTTCCCTGGGTGGGTAATCCATGAGGATATCATTCTAGTTTTTAGGGGGGGTTTTCCATCCCTGTGTTTTGCTCCCCATTGCTTCCAAAAGAACCCAAAGGTAGTATTTGGTTGAAAGGATTTGGTGGGATGGGATGGAATGGACCTGGTTTTGGGGCTGTTTGGATGAGAGTCAGACAAGGAGCAAAGTCATCCACATGGAATATTCAGAGCATATTCGGCTGACTCCCGTCCCTCGAAATCGAGGGACAGAGTCATCCCCAATTCACGCCGTCTGGAACACGAGCGGACGTCGAGTTGTCACGGGCGTATGACGACGTGGAGAGAAGAAGATAAGGGTCTGGGGAGGAGAAGATGATAAGCGCGCTAGCCAGAGCCGAGGCAGCGTGGCCGGTGAACTCTATGCTGGGGAAGGGATTGCGCCGACAAGCAGAAGCAGCAGGGAGCAAGCCTGGGGTGGGCCGTGGTGGCGCTTGGGGCGGGCGGCAGAAGGGCAGCGGTGGGCGAAGGAGCAGAGGATGTGGAGGATCCTCTCTCATCGGCTGAGCTCGCAGCTAGAGGCACGGCGCTACGCGGAGAAGATGAGATGCGGCCAAAAAAAAACTCACGAGGATTTAGTTCGACCGCAAAAAAAAGTTGCTAGAGACAATGGCGGGTAGGGTCCACGTATTGCTAGATTGATCTACACGTTTGCATAAAAAAAGATTGGTCTACACGTGATATCTACTGCAGCGTTAAAAATTGAGTCATAAATCCCTAAGGATGGCAAGCGGGGTTGTCTAAAATAAAATTGGACCCACAGTTACCTGCTTTTTAAGGGTGTCAAATCTAACATCCATCCTATTCATATTTATCTCTTTATCCAAATACAAAATGGCCCCATCCCATCCTTCATCAACCAAACAAAAATAGAGTCATCCCATCAAAGTTTCGCTAGGTGACAGGCGGAATCTAGGCGCTGACCCCTAGCCTAGGGAGTAATCGGGATTAATCGCGCCTAGGCGTTTCTAGGCGTTTTTCTAGGCGTTTTGTGTATATACTAATATACATGTATTATCTTCTAAAGAAAAAAAATAAACAACTGAATAGTGGGTCTAGATAGATAGAAAGGCTAGCCTAGATAGATAAAAAGGCCCAAGAGGCAAGGGCCCAGCCCATCTACCACTCAGACTCCAACCTCCAACCCTATCCATCTCTCTGTTCCAGCCGCACCCCACTCGCCCGTCCTCATCGCGCAGCCTTCTCCCGCATCAGCCGCCGTCGCCTTCTCCCGCATCCACCGCCGCCGCCGTCGGTTCCTCTCCCTCTCCGGCATCTCTCTCTCCTCTGCGCGCCCGCCGCCGCCCGCGCTCGCCGCCGTCCGCGCGCGCAGACGCTCCTCCACCCCCCACCAGCGTAGCCGCCGGTGCGGACGCTCCTCCACCCCCCACCGGCGCAGCCGCCGGTCCTCTCCCTCTCCGTCTGTCTCCTCTTCGCGCCCGCGCACGCCCGCTCTCGCCGCCGTCCGCGCATGTCCGAAGCTCCTCCGCCACCAGCAACCTCTGCCGGACGCTCCTCCACCCCCACCGGCGCCGCCGCCGAGCTGCCGCCGCCTGGGGGTCCGCCTACCCCCATAGGCGAGGCGGCTGTAACACCCCAGGTGTTTATCACCAATTAAGTAGTGGGGTTAAGCTCAAACATGATAGATTAGTGGAGATGACGATGCCAAAGTTAAAACCTATGGAAATAAACCCTAATCTAAATTTGGATGTTGCACCCTCGCTTACATATAGGCTCAATTAAAAGATATATGCTTGGGTGTTGCTATCAAAGTATCTTCACATGTCTCACCTCAATAACTATCTATATTGACCCTTGGAAAAGTTTCATGAAGTTTGGAATCAAAAAGTCACATGAAATGATAAGTTCCATTCCTATTGAAATTTGCCCCATTAAGTTAATGGAACTATAGAACATCAACCAAACCTTGCAAACTAGCCAAATGACTCTAGATGAACTCTACAACACCTTAACTACACTTAGGACACGTAATGGAACAATGTTCATGTTGATCATTTTGCCTAATTATGCTTCTAATTGGTGGTTGACCATGTATGGGGCCTAGAGCCCTGTGGTTTGACCATTTCAAAAGTGTGACCTAGAAGCTTTGCATGACTGTGCACCCTTTGACAAAGTTGTAGAGAATTTTATAAGGAACAAACTTTGTTTAAGAGTCAAGTCATGAAAATGTGTGTAACATGATCAAAAAGGGCCCACAAGTTAGATTTGGGACTGTTTCCAACACTTAACAATTTTTAAAGCCCCGATTTCAGTGTCGTCGACATTGACATCCCGCGTTCTCAAGTTTTTGTTAAGCGACTTGGTTTGACCCCTTAATAAAAGTTGGTGTAGACAATATAGAGAAGAACATGTAAAAGTATGGCATCAATTTGACTTAGTGTTGACCTTCAATTTTGGATGTTTGCTTTTCGCGGTCAAATCGCTGACACTACCAAGTTTGGTACGAATTATCTGCTAATCCAATAGCCGAATGGCCGAGCACCCTTAATCAAAGTTGTAGAGCTTTAGGAGGAGAGCAAACTTTATTTTAGGCCCAAGACCCAGATCAGCTCGGAAATGGCCCAAATCGGCGTCCCAACCGACCCACAGCAGCACCTGCCACGCGCTCGGTGAAATTCCTCAACGGGCGGCACCTGTCCGTGAACGTGGCGACCATGCACCGCGCGTCTTCGCCATGGACGCCGCGCGTCCGCTTACCTGCCGCGTGCCCTGCCTCTTCCTCGCGCGTCATGGACACCGAGCCGCTCCTGGACGCTCTGTGCTCATCTTTGCTCGCCCTCCTCCGCTCTCCTTGCCGTTCTTCGCGCCCCGCTCACGCTCGCCATGGATGGCAGAGCTGAGCTCGTGTCCGTGCCATCATTCTCGTGAAATGGCCTGGTCGCAAGCCAAGCTGAGCATACCACCACATCCGCCTCACCTTCCTATCTCTTTGCGTGCGCTCGCCACGGGAAAAGCCCACCGGAGCCCTGCAGTCGCCGTCCGCCGCCATTGACGCCGAAGGCGAGCTTGCGGCCACAGTGGCCAAGCCGCCTCAACCCACCTTGAGATGAGCCATGGCCATCCCTGGTGGCATACGGGGTCCCTGTTGCACGAGCGCGCTTTCTCCCAGCTGTCCAGCTGCTGGAGAGCCACCGTCGTCGACATGGCCGCCGCCGAGCTGCCTGCTCGCGTGGCCAGTGGGCCACGGGCGGTCGCAGGCCACGCTGTGGGTGGCCACATGTGCGACTCACCGCCACGCAGCTCCCGTGCCGCTCATCCGCCGCCGGCGAGCCACCGGTCGGCTTTTTCCCCTCGCCGGAGTCGTCCCCGCCCCCTCCTCTGTTCCGTTCCAAGGAAGGAGAAGAGGAAATGTTGTGTATGCCTTTTTCTTAGGATGACAGGTGGGCCCGGGTGGGTAACGGGTCCCACATGGCAGTTTGAGTGGTGGCTGGGTTGGGTATCGGTTCGGGTGCGCCTAGCGAATCTTGTTAGGGTTGTTTTATTCCGATTTTGAATTTCAGAATTTGGTTAAATCTTCTAAAATGCATATCTCATGCTAGGAGACTCCAAAATTAGTAAATGGGGACTTTTTGGAAACCTTGAGAAGAGATCTATGTAGTAGAGTCACAAAATTCTATATGTTTGTAGGTATTTTCTAATGTCTTTACTTAAGTTTTAAAAATGCTCTAAAAATGCCTTTAAACCTAACCAGAGCAAGATCTCAAGTTTTTGAACTCCAAAAATAGTGATTCTTGTTTTGTTAAATTTGTGATGACATGTACTTGCTAGGAAAAATATTAAACACACTATTTGTTCACTGTTTTCTTAGGGTTTTGATTTGACCTTGTTAAATAAGGAAAATTATATCTTATTACTTGTCATTTTATATCTTGAGTTGTGATGCTCCAAATGATGTGAAATTTTTATGGTAGTCCTTCCATGCTATGAATGTACTGTGGTAGAAATTTCATGGTCATTGCTTACTGTATGATCAAGTTATTGATTTAACTTGTTTATAGCTTGATAAATAGCTTATAAATAATATATAAATGGTAAAATAGAAAAGGTTGTTCCATTACCTTAGTATGATGTTTCTCTATCATATTGATTCATAATATGGCCTTGTGTTCACAGAAAATATTGAGTTTTAGGTTTAATTTACTTTTACATGATTTATTGCAATAGCTATTTGTCTTTTTCATAGAGGTTGATATACTTGGCTAAATGGCTTGAAATTTGGACAGTAAACTTTTGGGAACATTTGTAAACCTCTGTAATTTTGGTAGAATTTATTATGCACTTTTGATATGTGTTCATAATTCCACCTAATGATTTAAATAAATTAAGAAAATGCATTAAAAGAATTTATTTAGGAATGGACATTATGTTTTCTGGGGTTCATTAGTCATGTGGGACATGTTGGTAAAGTTAGTTTTGTCCAAGTATATGTTTACAACATAAGTTAATAATTATTTCTTGCAAATGAGGTTTCTGAACAGAGTTGAGAATATTGTTAGTTACATATGCAAATGATGTTTTCATGTCTTGTGTGCTATAACAAAGTTGTTGAGAATTTCATGATCTAGCTGCTGTTAAATTTTGGTGGCATCTGGCCATATGGTTTAGAAACTACAGCTGTTTAAAGTTAGGTTACAGAATTGCTTGCTCTCTGTCTTGTTAGACCAGTTGCTGTGTTTATGTAAATTCGACATGTTAAACTTTGGAATCATGCTGTGATGATTATAAATGAAATGTAGATAATTTCCTAAGCTTTCCATAATGTCTTCTTGCAAGTCATTTGGATTTAGGGATCTCCAGTTACGATTAAATTACTCAGCTGTTGGTCTGATATCCAGAAGGTAGCAATTTCTAGTTCTAGTACTTTGATTAATTTTGCCATGCTAATGTGTTGAAATGTGACTCATATCTTTGACGATACTTGGGTGGTACCCTGGGATCTTGTGAGACTTGTTTCTTGATTGATGTGCTTGCAATCTTCTTTGTATGCCCTAATAAGGATTAAGTTAATTAACTCTAGGGTTTATGTGAACTTTGGTATGCTTGCATGATTACTTTGTTTATTGCACTTCTATGCATTCATACATATGCATTGTTGCACCTCATTTAGGTACGTTAGCTAAAGCACGGGAAGGACCTGATGTGGAGCCAAACCCGAAGACGGTGTTTGGTGGATCCATCCCGAAGATAGAAGGATCGGACAAGTGCTAGATGGGAGGATGCTCGCCAAGTGAATTCATCTGACATACTCTAACTTGAGTCAGATCCCAGGCAAGCCCCGGAGCATTATAAGCCTCCTACCTTCAAAGCAATTAATTCTATATATGTTATAAGTATTGTTGCATTAAGTGGTAGGAGTTGGTTGGAAACCCTTGCTGCATTATATCATTCCTTGTCCAGATATATGAATCCTTGAATCCTACATAGACTAGGATCGAGTAGATGCTTAGCCCTGCTTTAAGCGGTAGAAGTCAGGTGATTTCCTGTCACCTGCGAGATATAGGGATATTCATTTATGGCACGGTTGGCTATATTTGCTATCGTGGAATGGAACCATGTGTAATAAAATGAAATGAGACCGGGCGGGATGACGATAGTGAAGCAACAAGACATGGAGGTCTTGGGTGTGGATCTATCCCCGTCTGAGTCGTTTAAGGACCGATTCGCTGTACGTCCTTGAGTCATGTTGAACGCAGTCTAACACTTAGTTGGCCGGATAAGTCGTTCCGACCGCGAAGCCGAGTAATGTGATTCAGGCCGGGAATCGAATGGTAGGTTGCTTCTTGGAGGAGAGAAAGGATGTGCTTGGGGACATTGGCGTGAGACCAAGGGGGGGTTAGAGTCCCTATCACCTGGCAGAGTGTCGCCCTTGGGGTCGCGACATTATTCGGACCCGCGATTCCTGAATCATATGAAACGGTGGCCTGTGCGACCCTGGCAGGGGTCTGCACGGTGAGTGTTAGAAATACCCCTCCAGCTGGATAGGAATTCGATTCGAATCGCCGTCGCTCCCGGTTAGTGAGCACTTGACTTGAGCAGCGGCAACGTAGATTCCATTAAATTGAACGGATGGTTAATTGGATCACGATGGAAAAGGTTGCCTCAATTTATACCTGCTATGGTTAATATTGTTTGCTCCTAATAAAGTGAGTGCTCTAGTACAGGTGCTAATATAGATGACAGGTTAATGATAATTTACTTGATGCTTAAGCATTAATGATTGATCATCTATATTAAGCTTTTATGCAAAATGTTGTCAAGCTAGCCCCACTTCATATCAGCCTTGCATGATCCTTGGTGTCACTTTATTTCTGGTTTCTGACGGGTAAGTCTAGCTGAGTACTTTCTCGTACTCAGGGTTTTATCCCCACTTGTTGCAGGTTATGATGTATCACGGCGACTGCAAGAGTTGGTTGGCTCCTGCCTTGTGGCGGAGTGTGATCACGGGCATGATCCTTCTTATTTACCTTATCTCTAATGCTTTTGTTGGAAGTCGACCGTGGCACTGGCATGTATTTGAAATAAGATTAATGTTAGTTTTAAATTACTTTGCTTCCGCTACTTTTGAACTTAAGTTGTAATAACTATGTTGAACTCCGATGTAAATTGAATTACTTATGAAATGGATGTAACATGTGACTTGTTATGTTGAATCACTACGATCTTGGCTTATATGTTGGTTGGTTTGAAATCCCTCGTGATTTCACTGGACTACCGGAGTTATATGGGCTCAAGTGCGAGAATTTGATCATTTCGGTGATTGTTTTTGTACTTGTGCTCTTATAATTTGGACGGTTCTGTTACAGCTGGTATCGGAGCAAGATTCAACATTAAACTTGTCGTATGTGTATTTAAAACAAAGGTTTTGTTTTATAAAATCAGTTTTATCAACTTATAGTTATATATAGGTTTGGCAAATCTAAATTCTAAATCTAAGTATGCCAGTGGTCAATTTCCTTATGCCCATATAAGGATTATTAGGTGGCTTATATAAGTACTAACTTGGGGGTTTTTTATTTATGCATCTACGTCCAGGCCAAGGTATGTATGTGTGATAACTCTCCCACACTATGCTACCCGGTGTGTCAGATTAGAGGTAGCCTTCATATATGAAATAGCCATATATGTTGCTAGTTTACTTTTATGCAACGTCGCACCTACGCTCAGGTAAGTGTGAGTTGTGAGAGCATGACCGTACAACCCACGGTCTAGGGGAGAGCTAGTTTTGGCTACTGGATTATTTACATGTTATACACATGTATATATGAAGGTACTTAATTGTGGGTGATCGAATGATTCGGGTAGTTTTGGTGCTACATGTACGTATACAGGGGTATATGTATATGGGAGTGCTTAGAATTTTATCTTCCTATTTTATTGTGTGCTATATTTGGGGAATTGTTGGGCTGCAATGAAATTTTTCTGCAGGTACGCTAACCACGAATGCGTAAGTCGAATGTAGCTGTCGACTAGCTATATATCGAGAGAGTGCGTGTTATGCCACCGACATAGAACGTGATTGCCACCTTAGGTTGGCAGTCTTGTGAGGACAAATAGGACGAAGCATGCATTATCATGATTGTTGCTTTATACATGGCTATACTCTTCTCACCCTTGTTCTATAATTAGTAACTTGTGATTGATGTGGTACACTATCTTCTTGTGTGGAGTTAGACATGAATGCCTTGTTCCATGTTGCTTGAGAAACGTGTGTGCTTAGTCTTGCTAGAAATAAGTATGGTTACATGCCTGAACCTATAGATGTCCTCTAGTTGGTCCAAGTGGTGGATGTGTTGTTCATACAAGCGTTTGCAAATGCTTTAGACCTCACTTAAATAATTATGGATTCTCATGAATGAATTAAATTCATGTTGGTCTAAGGTAACAAAATTTAGAGCTACTAGAATAACATGTTTGTGTGCTCTCTTATTAAGTAGAACAAAGGCAAGCTTTGTTTTGCTTATTGAACGTTGGCTGCTAGAACGGTTTCTGTTGTAGTGATGCTTTTATGATCATAATGGTGTTTTCTGTAGTTATAGAGAATACCAAAGTTGTAGCTAACTTACTTATCTAGCTTGTCCAAAAATTTTATGACCCTAGGTCTTATGGTTTGAGAGTTATAAATTTTAGAAGTTTGTTGTCAGAATCTGCTCATGTTCAGAACAAATCTGAATGTTTGCTTTATTTGACCTGTGTGCATATGGAATCATGTCTTGGAGATAATAGAATAAGTGTAGTACTTTTTCTAAGCTTTCCAAATTGTCCTATAGCACCAATTGGGGTGGTCTAAATCTCTACTTATGAGCTTGTAAAGTGGAATGACAGAATCTGTCCAAATCTGGGCAGAGATGTCTTCTTTGTCTTGTTTGGCCTTGTTAGATATAGAATCATCTTAATATGATAATAAGAAAGTTATAGACAACTTAATAAGCTTTACACAAAGTTAAGGCTTAGCCTTGTTGTGTCCCTAAAACTCCAGTTTTGCATTTTTGAAGTTCTTGTCAGTTTTCTGTCCATAATGGTATAGATCTGAAACATCAGCATGTTTGACCATGTTAATCTATGAATTAGCTATTGGTATGAATAATTAAAGTCTAGGATCATCTTTGTGGGATGTCTACAACCTCAGTTATAGTTGAAACAAGTAACCACTGTGCTGCTGTCCAGATTCTGGACACATGCTAAGTTGGCCTCTTTAACTAACGTTTGTTGGACTAAACTTGTAGTTAGTTCATGCTTGAGATAAATGCTTATTTTGGGTGAGCCTGGTGCTTTATATTGGTTGCTTAAGCCCATTGTTTGAATTTTCTCAAATAATTGCTTGATTGTGATGTTGTATGTATGCTTGTTATCTTGGTAGTGCCCTAGTTGTCACCTCGTTTGTCCTCGGTGAGCATACGAGGGCCACATAGCTTTATCCTAGAACAACGTTCACGTATGTAATTGTATGGTTGTTGTCTTCCATTAGGTTCTCTATCTTAGGAGCCTGAGCCGGTAGACATGGTTGCTTGCCTTGAGTGCTTGTATCCATGCCTTTGCTTGACCGAAAGACCAAAGTTTAGTTCTCCTATATGTTTGCACGAGCCGTGGGTGTTTTCCAACCCTTTTTGTGAAGACCTTTATTGACTGACCCACCAAGTTAACTTTCATCAACGCTAGCCTTTGACCATGGTTCGTACATTGCCAGTTGTGGAGACCGTACCCAAATCCAGGTTGGACCTTCTGGTTACCTCTCCCAAAGGTTAGCTAGTGTGACGCAACGTCTCTCTGCTAGGGCCTCTAAATCGTGTGCTTGCAAATTCATTCATCTACCTTGACAACCCAATCTATGACATTTGAAATTCCTCATCGGGTGTATGTTCAGTAATGGTGTTATGAGTAGCAACCAATGGTGCCGCGACGAAACCGAGAGCCTCCTGTGGGTGCACACACAAGGTTGTACTGCTCGGCACGCGCTGGTATCATGGTTTCTAATCGTAATCCATTGCAGAACAACACTGATGTGATTTTCACGTGACCTTCTTCCTTGGTTATCTTACCCATATCTTATCAAAAGACCCTTATATCGGACCAAAAGTAGTAGAGCTTCCTTCTGAAGTTGCTAAGAGGATAACCTTTGAAGAACAGGCCACCAACATAAACATTAACATACTACAAGAGGTGGTAGACAAGTGACTCTACTTAGTTGTTCTAGTATTGACAACTCAATCTAGGGAGCCACGTATCTCAGCTCTGATGGATAAAAAGGACACACAACATTTAATGTTGGACAAGTCACCTGTTGGATAAGAACCGATTGTCACATTACGCAAGTCTTAACCTTTGTATGCATAATAACCTTACCGTTGAGATCAGCCATCTCTGGTGAGACTCCTTATCTGCTGACTTCGATAGCAACCATCTGTGTTGTCTCAACCACAATTATGGTGATTAAGAATGAAGATTTGGAACTTTTTAGTGTTGAGAGACAACTAATTAGTTACCAATAGAAAGGTTAATCTCTAGCTAGGTAACGACTCTTTGGTAGCTACGAAGGCTATGTCTTACAGAGCAATAACCAATAAGAAGTAAATCAACTAGCCAACAACTTGAGTGATATTCTATCTTCTAGAGCCATTGGATCAAGTCAATTCCATCTTGGACAATCACACAAATAGTGCCAGGTGTTCAATCAACCGCGATGAAGAATTAGAGAAATGCATGCCCTAGTTTCGATCAACATCCTTGTGCCCTTAGGTGCCACAAACGGTTTGTTCATAACTTTATTGGATGAAGTGTCGAGGAATATTCAAGAATGGTTCCTTATCCTTGTAGGAATGTTCTCCAGGCAGAGTATGCGTTTTGTCCTGCAAAAGTAACCCGCAAGTTCAAAGCTTGTGCATCATTGGATTGGCATGTAAATTAATGGTCGAGATCTGCTGTTGGATGGCCCTTTTGAGGTCTCACAGATACTAGTTACACTCTTTCATTTGCTTTTGCTTTCTCGTATCCCCAATGTACGAGCAGCCTTGGTGTTCTGCAATCAATGTATGCCATCGCGAATCAAAAGCAATTTGAAAAGTGTCAAACAACATATTTCCCATTTTAGAGCTGCTGTTTGATCCTAAAAGGGAAGCCTCATGGTGAAAGGTTGGCCTGACAAAGTTGTTATGCTGCAAGTCAACTCAACTTACAGTACAACTAAGTCACCAAGGAAAATTTTACTCAATCGCTTGGTGGTAGACTACTCCCTGCGGTTAAGTGAATAATCACAACTTTTGTTGTCCTTAAGGCCTCGTTACATCTTTCTTAGGAAATTATTTTTCCTAAGATGACATACTTTGGTACCTTATACATGTTTTTACCAAGAGGTTGCATCTGATTCAACCTAGATAACGATTGCCTTTAGAAAGGAGAATCTTCTTAGGTAACTTTTGGCAGAAATACGAAGCCGACAGAGTCCGCTATCACATTCACTAACCCATCAACAAACTCAGATAATACAGTGTTGTCATCAGAGAAAGAGAACTGCACACATGGAACCTCAAGTAGTTTTCCATTAGTTGATATCGGAATGTTTGAACATTTACGATCAACCTAGACCCTGTCTATTGGTTAGTCAGTATCCTATAGCCTCAGAGAATGTTTGTCATCTATGATCTCACCCTTTTGGAAGGTCGTACTCAAGCCATTTTTGGTAGAGAACTGCTTTTCAAAACCGTGTGGATATAGAGTCATTTCAACGAGTATACTTCTGAAGACTTTGGTTTGATGTAAAGTTCATACGGACTATGCTGTGTTCACTAAAGAGTCAGATCCTTGTGAGTGGTTCACTCATGGACCAAATGATCTCCGTACTTTGAGAATGCAGTACTGTGCTATCTTGGATTCCTCCCAAAGTAACAATGCTTCATGGAAGTCAATGAAGGAAATTCTTCAGACAAATTTTACCATGAAGAGTAAGTATCAGAAAATGCCTTTGACCAAACTGTTCACCGACGTTGAAGCCTTGTAGCTGAATGCTATAGCAAATGTTGGGAACTTGATAACGTGTCTCTCTTCCTTAAAAGGTCTTCCATTCCGAATCTCGGGACGCGATTCTTTTAAGGGGGGAGGGCTGTAACACCCCAGGTGTTTATCACCAATTAAGTAGTGGGGTTAAGCTCAAACATGATAGATTAGTGGAGATGACGATGCCAAAGTTAAAACCTATGGAAATAAACCCTAATCTAAATTTGGATGTTGCACCCTCGCTTACATATAGGCTCAATTAAAAGATATATGCTTGGGTGTTGCTATCAAAGTATCTTCACATGTCTCACCTCAATAACTATCTATATTGACCCTTGGAAAAGTTTCATGAAGTTTGGAATCAAAAAGTCACATGAAATGATAAGTTCCATTCCTATTGAAATTTGCCCCATTAAGTTAATGGAACTATAGAACATCAACCAAACCTTGCAAACTAGCCAAATGACTCTAGATGAACTCTACAACACCTTAACTACACTTAGGACACGTAATGGAACAATGTTCATGTTGATCATTTTGCCTAATTATGCTTCTAATTGGTGGTTGACCATGTATGGGGCCTAGAGCCCTGTGGTTTGACCATTTCAAAAGTGTGACCTAGAAGCTTTGCATGACTGTGCACCCTTTGACAAAGTTGTAGAGAATTTTATAAGGAACAAACTTTGTTTAAGAGTCAAGTCATGAAAATGTGTGTAACATGATCAAAAAGGGCCCACAAGTTAGATTTGGGACTGTTTCCAACACTTAACAATTTTTAAAGCCCCGATTTCAGTGTCGTCGACATTGACATCCCGCGTTCTCAAGTTTTTGTTAAGCGACTTGGTTTGACCCCTTAATAAAAGTTGGTGTAGACAATATAGAGAAGAACATGTAAAAGTATGGCATCAATTTGACTTAGTGTTGACCTTCAATTTTGGATGTTTGCTTTTCGCGGTCAAATCGCTGACACTACCAAGTTTGGTACGAATTATCTGCTAATCCAATAGCCGAATGGCCGAGCACCCTTAATCAAAGTTGTAGAGCTTTAGGAGGAGAGCAAACTTTATTTTAGGCCCAAGACCCAGATCAGCTCGGAAATGGCCCAAATCGGCGTCCCAACCGACCCACAGCAGCACCTGCCACGCGCTCGGTGAAATTCCTCAACGGGCGGCACCTGTCCGTGAACGTGGCGACCATGCACCGCGCGTCTTCGCCATGGACGCCGCGCGTCCGCTTACCTGCCGCGTGCCCTGCCTCTTCCTCGCGCGTCATGGACACCGAGCCGCTCCTGGACGCTCTGTGCTCATCTTTGCTCGCCCTCCTCCGCTCTCCTTGTCGTTCTTCGCGCCCCGCTCACGCTCGCCATGGATGGCAGAGCTGAGCTCGTGTCCGTGCCATCATTCTCGTGAAATGGCCTGGTCGCAAGCCAAGCTGAGCATACCACCACATCCGCCTCACCTTCCTATCTCTTTGCGTGCGCTCGCCACGGGAAAAGCCCACCGGAGCCCTGCAGTCGCCGTCCGCCGCCATTGACGCCGAAGGCGAGCTTGCGGCCACAGTGGCCAAGCCGCCTCAACCCACCTTGAGATGAGCCATGGCCATCCCTGGTGGCATACGGGGTCCCTGTTGCACGAGCGCGCTTTCTCCCAGCTGTCCAGCTGCTGGAGAGCCACCGTCGTCGACATGGCCGCCGCCGAGCTGCCTGCTCGCGTGGCCAGTGGGCCACGGGCGGTCGCAGGCCACGCTGTGGGTGGCCACATGTGCGACTCACCGCCACGCAGCTCCCGTGCCGCTCATCCGCCGCCGGCGAGCCACCGGTCGGCTTTTTCCCCTCGCCGGAGTCGTCCCCGCCCCCTCCTCTGTTCCGTTCCAAGGAAGGAGAAGAGGAAATGTTGTGTATGCCTTTTTCTTAGGATGACAGGTGGGCCCGGGTGGGTAACGGGTCCCACATGGCAGTTTGAGTGGTGGCTGGGTTGGGTATCGGTTCGGGTGCGCCTAGCGAATCTTGTTAGGGTTGTTTTATTCCGATTTTGAATTTCAGAATTTGGTTAAATCTTCTAAAATGCATATCTCATGCTAGGAGACTCCAAAATTAGTAAATGGGGACTTTTTGGAAACCTTGAGAAGAGATCTATGTAGTAGAGTCACAAAATTCTATATGTTTGTAGGTATTTTCTAATGTCTTTACTTAAGTTTTAAAAATGCTCTAAAAATGCCTTTAAACCTAACCAGAGCAAGATCTCAAGTTTTTGAACTCCAAAAATAGTGATTCTTGTTTTGTTAAATTTGTGATGACATGTACTTGCTAGGAAAAATATTAAACACACTATTTGTTCACTGTTTTCTTAGGGTTTTGATTTGACCTTGTTAAATAAGGAAAATTATATCTTATTACTTGTCATTTTATATCTTGAGTTGTGATGCTCCAAATGATGTGAAATTTTTATGGTAGTCCTTCCATGCTATGAATGTACTGTGGTAGAAATTTCATGGTCATTGCTTACTGTATGATCAAGTTATTGATTTAACTTGTTTATAGCTTGATAAATAGCTTATAAATAATATATAAATGGTAAAATAGAAAAGGTTGTTCCATTACCTTAGTATGATGTTTCTCTATCATATTGATTCATAATATGGCCTTGTGTTCACAGAAAATATTGAGTTTTAGGTTTAATTTACTTTTACATGATTTATTGCAATAGCTATTTGTCTTTTTCATAGAGGTTGATATACTTGGCTAAATGGCTTGAAATTTGGACAGTAAACTTTTGGGAACATTTGTAAACCTCTGTAATTTTGGTAGAATTTATTATGCACTTTTGATATGTGTTCATAATTCCACCTAATGATTTAAATAAATTAAGAAAATGCATTAAAAGAATTTATTTAGGAATGGACATTATGTTTTCTGGGGTTCATTAGTCATGTGGGACATGTTGGTAAAGTTAGTTTTGTCCAAGTATATGTTTACAACATAAGTTAATAATTATTTCTTGCAAATGAGGTTTCTGAACAGAGTTGAGAATATTGTTAGTTACATATGCAAATGATGTTTTCATGTCTTGTGTGCTATAACAAAGTTGTTGAGAATTTCATGATCTAGCTGCTGTTAAATTTTGGTGGCATCTGGCCATATGGTTTAGAAACTACAGCTGTTTAAAGTTAGGTTACAGAATTGCTTGCTCTCTGTCTTGTTAGACCAGTTGCTGTGTTTATGTAAATTCGACATGTTAAACTTTGGAATCATGCTGTGATGATTATAAATGAAATGTAGATAATTTCCTAAGCTTTCCATAATGTCTTCTTGCAAGTCATTTGGATTTAGGGATCTCCAGTTACGATTAAATTACTCAGCTGTTGGTCTGATATCCAGAAGGTAGCAATTTCTAGTTCTAGTACTTTGATTAATTTTGCCATGCTAATGTGTTGAAATGTGACTCATATCTTTGACGATACTTGGGTGGTACCCTGGGATCTTGTGAGACTTGTTTCTTGATTGATGTGCTTGCAATCTTCTTTGTATGCCCTAATAAGGATTAAGTTAATTAACTCTAGGGTTTATGTGAACTTTGGTATGCTTGCATGATTACTTTGTTTATTGCACTTCTATGCATTCATACATATGCATTGTTGCACCTCATTTAGGTACGTTAGCTAAAGCACGGGAAGGACCTGATGTGGAGCCAAACCCGAAGACGGTGTTTGGTGGATCCATCCCGAAGATAGAAGGATCGGACAAGTGCTAGATGGGAGGATGCTCGCCAAGTGAATTCATCTGACATACTCTAACTTGAGTCAGATCCCAGGCAAGCCCCGGAGCATTATAAGCCTCCTACCTTCAAAGCAATTAATTCTATATATGTTATAAGTATTGTTGCATTAAGTGGTAGGAGTTGGTTGGAAACCCTTGCTGCATTATATCATTCCTTGTCCAGATATATGAATCCTTGAATCCTACATAGACTAGGATCGAGTAGATGCTTAGCCCTGCTTTAAGCGGTAGAAGTCAGGTGATTTCCTGTCACCTGCGAGATATAGGGATATTCATTTATGGCACGGTTGGCTATATTTGCTATCGTGGAATGGAACCATGTGTAATAAAATGAAATGAGACCGGGCGGGATGACGATAGTGAAGCAACAAGACATGGAGGTCTTGGGTGTGGATCTATCCCCGTCTGAGTCGTTTAAGGACCGATTCGCTGTACGTCCTTGAGTCATGTTGAACGCAGTCTAACACTTAGTTGGCCGGATAAGTCGTTCCGACCGCGAAGCCGAGTAATGTGATTCAGGCCGGGAATCGAATGGTAGGTTGCTTCTTGGAGGAGAGAAAGGATGTGCTTGGGGACATTGGCGTGAGACCAAGGGGGGGTTAGAGTCCCTATCACCTGGCAGAGTGTCGCCCTTGGGGTCGCGACATTATTCGGACCCGCGATTCCTGAATCATATGAAACGGTGGCCTGTGCGACCCTGGCAGGGGTCTGCACGGTGAGTGTTAGAAATACCCCTCCAGCTGGATAGGAATTCGATTCGAATCGCCGTCGCTCCCGGTTAGTGAGCACTTGACTTGAGCAGCGGCAACGTAGATTCCATTAAATTGAACGGATGGTTAATTGGATCACGATGGAAAAGGTTGCCTCAATTTATACCTGCTATGGTTAATATTGTTTGCTCCTAATAAAGTGAGTGCTCTAGTACAGGTGCTAATATAGACGACAGGTTAATGATAATTTACTTGATGCTTAAGCATTAATGATTGATCATCTATATTAAGCTTTTATGCAAAATGTTGTCAAGCTAGCCCCACTTCATATCAGCCTTGCATGATCCTTGGTGTCACTTTATTTCTGGTTTCTGACGGGTAAGTCTAGCTGAGTACTTTCTCGTACTCAGGGTTTTATCCCCACTTGTTGCAGGTTATGATGTATCACGGCGACTGCAAGAGTTGGTTGGCTCCTGCCTTGTGGCGGAGTGTGATCACGGGCATGATCCTTCTTATTTACCTTATCTCTAATGCTTTTGTTGGAAGTCGACCGTGGCACTGGCATGTATTTGAAATAAGATTAATGTTAGTTTTAAATTACTTTGCTTCCGCTACTTTTGAACTTAAGTTGTAATAACTATGTTGAACTCCGATGTAAATTGAATTACTTATGAAATGGATGTAACATGTGACTTGTTATGTTGAATCACTACGATCTTGGCTTATATGTTGGTTGGTTTGAAATCCCTCGTGATTTCACTGGACTACCGGAGTTATATGGGCTCAAGTGCGAGAATTTGATCATTTCGGTGATTGTTTTTGTACTTGTGCTCTTATAATTTGGACGGTTCTGTTACAGCGGGCACCCTCCGACTCGCGATTAATCGCGCCTAGGCGCGCCTAGGCGAGCGCCTAGCGGAACTATGCATCCCATCCCATCCCATCCCAGAAATCAGAGACGGGACTGTCTCACTCCACCTTGACTCCCAAACAAACGCTACCTAAGTTGTACCAAGATTCAAACCAATAAGTTGTACCAGTATTCAAAGGCAGACCAACAAAGAGGAGACCCCCAAGCACACTGCTCTAAGGCTAGTCTCAAAGAAGGTTTCATAAGTGTTTCATAGGTATTAAATAAACTAACATGACATATATAAATAAGGAGATAGATGAAAAAAAATTCATGAGATAAAATAAGTTTTATGAGAATGAAACTTGTTTACACTTTTTTAATAACTGCAAGTTTTAGAAAAGAGACAAAATTTTTATTTTCATGAGTATTTCATAGGTATTAAATAAACTGACATAACATAATATAAATGAAGAGACTGATGTTAAGATTTAATGAGATAAAATGATTTTTATCTTAATAAAACTTGTTAAAACTGTTTCTAATAACGGAAAGTCTTGGAAAAAGAGACATAAAATCCTCACTAAGACGGGCCTAATCTGTACAATTCATGAGTAGCTGATTAGCCGCTTCAGACAGATGAGGTGTACACACATTTAAGTTCACATATTCATCCAGATTCACATACACACCAAGTCCACATCCATTAGATAGGACAAAAAATGAAGCATATGAGAATCTCACTTAGCCTTCTTTTACTCCTTGTGCACATTGAATCCTCCTTTTGTCCTTGTCCATCACAGATGTTTGCTCTATGATCTTGAAAACTCAATGAAAATTGACTCGAGCTGATTTGAGCCACTTTTTGACCTACACATGCACATATGGCAGCAGAGAAAATTATCATAGAAACATCCAATTTATACAAGATCAAGTATGACCGCCCCGCTAAGAACATTGGCACACGTATACCATCACTTATATAAACCCTATAGTCCGTTGAGTGTCACGAAGGACGTCGAATAAGCCACATCAAAACCAAGATCGTAGTCGATTAAGCAAATATACATCACATACAAGGAGTTTGCAGCTAAAATAATACTACAATTGAGTTCACAGATATTTAGTACAATACTGAGTTCAAATCTGATTAGAGGAAAGGAAACAACATAGCTTTGAAATGCTTACAATAACATAAGTTCAAAATATAAAGCTAGCTTAAATAACATCCTCCAACAAAAGCATAGATGAGAAATATCTACAGATTTGACAGTAGCATAATAGGCACTCGTTTTAGCCATAACTCGATATCTAAACATCCAACAAAGGTGTTCTTGGACTTTTTGGAAATCTTATGAAATTGCCTAGTACTTTCTTATTATCACCCAGAGCTGATTCAAAAGTTAACAAGGTCAAACAACATGAAAAAGCATTTCTGTCTAGACTTTGACAAAATCCGACACTAAGCTTTAGATATTTGTAATTGGAGTTCTAGTCCACCAAAAGTTATGTTATTTAAAATTTTGAAAAGCCTAAGGAAAGTACTACAACTCTCTGGTTTCCACCAAGAGATGATTTAAGGGCTAGGTAAAAGAAAAGCACAACCTATCAGACCTGTACATAGCACATGCAAAACCTGACATGAAATTTGTAAATTCTATAACTCCCAAACCAGTTAGCCTAAAATCATGAAATTTTAAAACAACAAAGATCAACAAGTTATCTATAACTTTTGTATAGACCACATTCACAGAAAACATCATTTTCATTAAAAAAACAGTGGCACAACAGAAACTAGGTGTGCAGCCATTTCAGCATATAAGTAGAAAGGCTGTTTTCTTGTTTCTTTAACAAGACAAAATTTTCTGAAAAAAAATAAAACAAAAACCGAAAACTAAAACTCGAACAAGGCTAGGTATCAAAGTTAGTGGTCTGTAACTTGCTATTTTGATTTAATAAAAACAACCATCGTGTGAAAAAAACTACTACCAGAGCTATTATGAGAGGTAAGGTAATTAGAGTGCAATCTAAGTTTTCATTCAACAAAATACAAAATTCAGAACTTGTACTCTCTCCATTCTAATTTCTAGGTCGTTTTTGCTTTTATAAATTCAGAATTAGTACTTTTATTATATATCTAGACATATCATATATCTAGGTACATAACAAAAACCATGTACCTAGAAAAGCTAAGGCGACTATAGTTTTGGACGCATTTTGACTTTTCTAGATATATATAGTTTTTGTTATAAACTCAGACATATACTGTGTGTGTAGATACATAGTAAAAATAATGTATTTAGAAAAGTCAAAACTTCTTATAATTTGGTACAAAGGGGTACTATTTTGATGCTCCAAAACTAGTTTTTTTTTTCTTTTTTTTCTTAGTTGTACTTTCCGAGGTTCAACTATGGTGACAAAGAGGGTAATTAAAATTCACCACAAGCATGTAGGTTTTTCAAAATAATCATGAGAATAAATGTGAAATTGAAACCTATGTGGAAAAGACATAGATGTTGCTGGTACTTCATCCACCAATGGCACAATGAGACTTTAAGCTGATTTGGTGGTCCTTACCCTCTTCTTGGGCGGTTCTCTAAGTTCTCCTTCCAGTCCAAATTGTAAGTCATTCCAGCTTTTCTAGATACAGATAATACAAACAATTTTATTATGTATCTAGACATAATGTATATCTAGATGCGTAGCAAAAACTACATAGCTAGAAAAGCTAATCTAAAACGACTTACAATTTGGAGCAAAGGGAGTACATAATCTTCTCATCAACACCTACATGCTCATTCTCTAGTAATGAATTTCTAAGATTGGTATCCTCATCTTGTTCTATTGTGTTTTTGTGCTGCCCTTGCACATCAAAATGCCATTAAGTGATTAGGTAGGATCACAATATTAAGTGAACATGTTGATGACCTTTGTCTTTGTTTACCAAACATCAACACTTGGTCTGATTTTACTTTTCGAAAACGATGAAAAGTTTCAAGAACATCATAGTATTGGATGTGTGCAGTTTCCAAATAACCTGTAGGCCACTGGTCTACAATTGATTCAATAAGATTTTATAATATATTTCCAATCAGAATCAACAACCTTCTCTATGGAAAAATATCTCACACCCTTTGTGGCTTTCTCATGATTGCCACGAAGTTTAATTTTGAGCAAATAAATTGTATCTGGATCCATCCTGAAAGCAAAGACAACCTGATGCATGATCATTGCTAGTAGACAAAACCAGAAAAATATAGATGCTCAACTCACCCTTAAGCCATTCATGATGTTTTTGTTGTTGCACATGCGCCATTGCTAGGAGAGGCCAACCCGGAGCCTCTGGGCGAGCACGCAAGTGCGCCGCCACCATCGGGCCAGAGCCACACCTCCATCATCAGGCCAGCACGCCTCAAGCCATCGCTCAAGCCTTGCTCAGGCCTTGTCACCGAGTGAGCAAGACTTCGAGCCGTCACCCGCAACTGCCCTTGTAGCGACACATGCATCGCCTCAAGCCACGGGATGAGGCCGACCCAGGTCACCACATGATCGGCCCCAAGGACCGTCAGGTGAGGCCGCCCTGGGCAAGCGTGCCTGCACCCTATTGCGATGCCCGCCATAAAGATGCCGCAACTAGCCTCGCCTCGGGTCGCCACACGATTGGCCCCATGCACAGCCAGGTCAGGCCACCCTGGGTGACCATGCCTCCATCCTGTTGGGATACCCGCCATAGGAGCACCACTGTCTTCACTAGTAATGGTGTTGGCCTCCATCTCCATGGCCGCCTGATCTAGGGTTTAGAGAGGCTGGTTCACATGTCTGCACTAGATGGTTCGAGCAATATTGGGAGAAGGCCAAATGGTTCAGGATATATTCTGTCCATATGACAAAAGAACTAACTCGGTCCACACAGCCAACTAACAGAATAGGATGAAATTGAACAGCAGTGTAAATTTAGGGATGGACAATCAAGTGTATATCAAATAGAGAAATTCAAGCTTTGCAAGGGCCATGGAAGGAAGACCCCTATTATATGGGTCATATATAGGTGTCAAATAGGGAACTACTGTTCACACAATAGCTATAGAGCTGGCCAGGCGCCCAGACCAGATTAGAATATCTGAGTAATGGCCAAACCACCGGCCATACAAAAGCATGATCCACGTACATAAATATGAAGCCACATAAATCTCAATCAGGTCGGCATGCCTTGCGCTGGTCACTCTCCTTGCTCTATTTCCGCTGACTTACTTGAGCTAGGCTCATCTTTGAGTTCGTTATTTGGGCTGCTGCGCAAGATCAAGAAACCACTTAGTAATATCATATTTATTACAACAGTATCAACTGCTTACAGAAAAGGTGTAGTATCATACAGGACATAAATAAAGGATTGCGTAACCCAATCGACTAATTCATCTGTGCCAAGATATTTCAAAATCAGGCAAATGGCAATGGCCCCAGCAGCACAAGGGTCATCCGGCTAGCTGCGCTGCAGCAACCAACCAGCAAAGGACAAGCAAGCAAGCAGCAGCAGGAAGCCAGCGGTGGCAGCAGCTTAAATGTGGAGCGAACAGGGCAAATAAAACTGAGATGAACCACAATTTGATTTCATTTCGGTTACAGCATGATAGATTCATTTTCAGAAGGCAATCAGCAGTACCAAGAAACACTCCTGTAACATTACTTCTACATTAAGACATCTTCCCTGATGGACCAGATACATTTATGCAGAACACAATTCTAGAATTGTGACTAAGCAAGAGCACCTAGACAAATAGATGAATGCGTACTGCGTACAGCAGGGCAAGAATCCAGAGACAACATTATGGGAAAAGGGCAAACAACTCTATGTCCAGGTAATGCAACTTAAAAAGTATGCAAGCAACCTTTTTTTTAAAGGCAGGCAACCAATTAGTCCTACACATTTGAGTTGAGCAACCATCCAAAAGTTTGTGCTAAAACAGGGATGCTAGAAAAATGTTGATACATGGTGGTCTCACCATAATCAAACATACACCCTCCGTCCCTAAATGTTTGTCCCTAGAAAACCGTGTTTCTCTCACAGACACGTTTCCCGGGCGACAAACAAAAAAGGACAGAGGGAGTAGATGATTATGCATCCACTATTTATGTAATCGCAAAGAATAAACAGTTGGGGGAAAGAGTTATCGCAACTAACCTTCCGTTGCTATTAGAAGATTCATCAGTGATATCTTTAATAGCTTGATTGAGTGCATGAAGAGCTATCTTCTTAACCTGCCATTGCAGATCGACAAGACACAGCATTTAAATTTAAATATCTAGATTAATAAGTCCAGAAAGATAAGAATGCCCAAATAGAGAGGAATAGAAGCTGAGGCAGACAAAAATCGAAATAATATACACAACATTTACAATCATAAAAAGAATTAGCAAATGTTACAGGAGTATGGACGGAGTCAGTGACCGACCTCTAGTTTATCTTCATTCACCCTATGCCACTTCGGAAGCTGACGGAATTCTTCTGTTAACCTGATGCACTCTCGCACATTTTCCGGAGAAACAAAGTCAAGTGCAACCTTTATGCAAGACTGCCCAATAAAAAGGTGTCACTGATTAGCAGCTAATTTGATTAAGGAGCATGTCACTGACGGCAGTGGGGACGGACAGCTGTTTCTATGTCCTGTCATGTCATACCTTCAAATTTCTAACCTGGTGGGGACATCCTGCTGGGATAAATACTGCCTCACCTAGCTTCTGTTCAAATGTCCAAGGCTCGACTCCTGCAAAAGAAGCATGAAAACCGGGAAATATCACTAGGGCAAAGTTCAAGTTCAAAAAGATATAAAGGTAATTAACTAACCATATTCTTCCTTAAGCTTTCTCTTGTGGTCATTTGTTAGATAAAAACACTGATCATGTATAGGATGAGTAACCTGCCAAAAAGGGATAGCTCTTCAGCATGAAATTGGATGCCAGATGGTACAACATATGTTTGTGGCCAAATAACAAGTCTGGTTACCTGCTTCACAGGCTCAAAGTTGCAATGCCTAAACTCATCTGCATGCTTCATCAGATAATCATGCAGTTTGCTCACATCTTCCCGTCGGAAAATATCCCACAATGCACCACCCTCTGCTTGGTTTCCATCTACAGATGGGGCGTCATCTTCTGACTCAGGAGCCACGGTAATTCGTCCGGTCACATTTCCCTCTTCCTTGGTAGAGAGACTCTTCATTTCTAAATGATGCTTCTTCTTTTCCACTGCTGCAATCCTTTTTGCTTTGAGTTTTATTTCATCAGTATGTGTGAGGATATTGACCTGTTCAAGAAATAGAAATAGAAAATAAAAATTATGTCTGATGATATTGACCAGTTCAAGCAATAGGAATTAGAAAGTGGCATGATACAGGTAAAACTTAACCAATAAACAAAAGAATAATAGAAAAAGAATCACCAATGAACAGAAATGAAACCAGGAACATTAAGCCGGCAGATATATATTCTTGATAACTGAGACATTGTTTCTAGATTTTCCAGAACTATGGTCAGCCAAAACTGCCACCAATTAAAACTGGCATTAAGCCATTACAATAACAGATGCAGCTACAACAACACCAAATTCAGGACTTCAAGCTGTTATTGCCTAAACTAGTGTTGTAGCTCTGTAAAATTCAAGTGTTGTTAAGTCCTTAACAAGGCAAATCTTTATTGTTGAGTTGCATATCAATGCCAAAAAGCATATGCAAAACTGTATATTTACCGCATCAGACATATCGCAGTGAAGCTTGGTGACAGAATCACCAATTCCCAACTCTTTGGAAACACCATATGCAATATAAGTCTTTGGACCAAGGTCTGGCTTATTAATACCCTCGGGAAGCTTTACTGCCAGATTAAGAGGGCCACATTTAGGATCTGTGTAATCGCGAAATGGCAACGCAGACATAAACTCTGCACCATGTCTAGGCAGCCGCTCCTCAAAAGAACGATGTGGTGGCCAATCTTTAAGCTTAAGTAACAGGGGCAAATCGTCTGGACCAACAAGCCCACGTGAATACCCCGTAAAAAACATATGAATGTTTACATCAACCTGCATTCAGAGTACATGAAAGTAACATTAGTTTTTAGAAGTTTCATTTAGGAAAGTCATATCATTTCCAGCTAATAACAGTCACAAGAATATTACAAACCTCACACCAACCCAAGCATTCAAGAGCAAGAACTGAGAGCCTCTCAACTTTGTCTCTCTTCTCTCGCAAGGCACGCCACATAACCATCGGTTCCCAGCTTAATCCAGAAGTCAACGCAAGCGTATCACGGACAATTACAGGTTCACCCTTCAACCAGTGCTCCTGGAAATGATCTAAACTTCCATTTTGGACATCTGTAGCGGTTGGGCAATATATGTAGTTATCACAGGAATTCTCCCTGCAAGCTGATTTCCGTGATATACCATCATCCATGTCACCGGATTCAGTGAAGCAGGAACATTTTGATCCTTCCATCTTCACCTTCGAACCATTATTTACCGCTGAATTGGCTCTCTCCAGTAATTCAGCCATAAACTTCTCTTCAAACAAGCACTTAAGTTCAAGAAGAGAGCTCCCACAACCACCAAATGCATTTGGTGGGCAAGGTATGGTTCCATCATTATTCACAGTCCACTGTCTCAAGCTAGAAGTGCTGTTGTCAGCAGGAACTACATTATCTATCAACATGCCATTCTGTCCATCAGATGGCCCTTTACATACAATTTTATCATCACTAACTCCCAATTGCAAATCCTCCTTGCCTCCACCATCAGCCTTGGTACCATTACCAGGAACAAGGCCTCGACGAAGCTCCTGGCAGCATCGGAGACAGAGATCGTAGTTACATTTATTGCAGGTTCTGTGGAAGTCAACAATAGATGTCCTGCAGTTGTTGCTGTTACAAATATAACAAGGAATTAGATGCTTATAAAACCAATAATTTGCATATGCTTTGTAAGTAAAGCCACACTGACCAGTATATCCGTTCATTTTTTCCACATATGGTTAGAGGGACCTCCAGTTTGCCTGCTTCAATCCCTACTAATATGGCAAAATTAGCAAGAGAACAAAAATATCAATGACTTATGAGTAGAAGCCATGCACGTAAACTAGAAATCCAAATGCTGACGTTGCAATCATACTACCTTTAGTTGCAGCCTCGGCACTTTTCTCTTGCATCTGCTCGTGGTGGAGTTCTTTCAGCCAAGGGAGCAGAAAGTGCACAGTACGCAGTGAGAATTTAACTTCATCTTCTTTGGACACCTTCCAGTTGACATTCTGATGAAAATTAAGGAGCAGGTGAACATCTAAAGCATACAGCCAACATGACTTGAATTGGAAATATAAAGATAGCGAAGGCATACCTCTTCCTTTTTTACTTTGGCTCGCAGACAAGCCTTGCAATTGCAAATATTGCGACAAAATGGGCAATTATTCGCAAAATCATCCTCTGATAAATTTGGATACCTGTTAAAATCACGCCATGAACACAAGCAGTGGACATTAATAACAAAAAAAAAAGTAGAAGAAAATGCAATAACATTGTGGTAGGTGAGCAAAGAAGTGCATAAGGGAAGACAAGAGTCATGGATCTAGAAAGCAAAAATGAAAATGCAACGTCACAGCATGAATGCTTTAGAAGGGGGCATACGGCATACCAGCGTGTGATGCATGGCACACAGTATCTCCTCCTATAATTTTTGCAGCCCTGGCACCTTACAACTCTTCCTTTGTCGTTTCTCTGACACTGATGACACATATCCGAAGTACCATCCGTCTTTTTTGTACTCTGCCAGTTCCAGTAACCAACATATGCCATGCATGTACATATAGTTAGATTTATAATTCAAATAAACAAAAAGACATGGAGTACACATATTTGGCAAAGGAAGTGTAACGGACACTCGGACTTGACAGCGTTTGAAAAACAAAGCGCAAGCTGCAATAGCATCATCTAATAAAAAGTACCAGCAAGACCATAACTACACTCAAAACACATAAGAGACCCTATTTGTTCAAAATCCCACCTTAGGCTGCACTGTCACAGGAACATTCGGTCTGTCACGAAGACGCTTGGAATCATATTGGAGAGAAGATAGGTCAGCAACAGGATCCCTCTTTCGCTTCCGTGCAGGTCTCGGGGCTTCCTCACTCCCTTGATCTCCATTCTCCTAGAGAAAAATGAAATTGAAGAGCATAGGCAATGTTTAGGATCTGTGTTCAATTCCTTTTTAGGGAAGGAAAATAAACATAGAAGGAAAGAGCACTGACAGTAGCAGAATCCTGCGGTTGAAGCATCTGGTCCTCACCCTTGATTTCACCGTTATCCTGAAACCCGAGCCAAGACGACCAATAAGCACGTCGCAGAAATCAAATCACTGCATGCCCTCTTCAATTAAATAAGAGTTGTCACTGGATTATTTATTTATTTTTAAAAAAGGAGCAAATGCAAAGCTCAGGTTCTTTATGCAATAAAAAAATGAGCACCAGTAGAACATTCAAAGAAGCACAGGCAAGGAAAACCAGACGGGCTAAGCCTAAAGGTGAAGGGGGAGATCGGAGATGCAAATTTGACAAGCGAAGACATTGGGAAGGGAAAAATCAAAGGGATTGCTGGAATCCCAATCGAAGGAGCCGAATGGTAGCAAACGCGAAGACCGCAGCAATGCCAACGGGGAACCCCCGTGCCTCCGCATCCATGCCATGCTTATAAGTACCTAGAGCGAGGCCGAGGCAGAGGCCGCGCGGCGAAGCAAGCAGCGCAGGGAGCAAGCAGCATACGCAGCTTGCTGGGAGGGGGAATTAGCCGGAACCAAATCCGGACGAGCTAGCTCATCTTCCCGTGCACGCAGAGCGGCAGCACGATTGAAGGGAAGCGGGTGCTGGAGGAGGAGGGGAAGCGGAGACCTAGCTTAGCAAGTGCTGTGTCGCGTCGAATACCTCGGTGGCGTGCGCGAAGTCCGCGGCGACGGGGTCCTTCCTTGGCCTCCCGCGCCCGCGGCCGCGCCCGCGGCCTCGGCCACGGCCACGGCCACGGCCACGGCCTCGCTTGGGCGGCATCCGACCTGGCGGCGGCGGAGGCGAGGGGTTCGCGGGGAGGAGGGCGTGGTGTGGGTACGGCGCGGGCGGAGTCGAAAGTCGAAACGGGACGGGGACGGGGGTGGGGGTGTGTTATATGATGACTCGGTGGGTCGACGCGACGGCCCCCACGCGTCATGGACACGCGCGGGTGTCGCGGGCCAGGTCGAGGCGCGGGGTGGCTCCGGCTGGGCCCAGCTGGCAGTGACGCGTGCACGTGTGCCGAGGAAAGGGGAGGAGGCTTTGTACGGCGCGGTCTGTTTGAGCCCGCGGTTTTTCCCGTGGGCGGGTTTGGGTCTGTTGCGTTCCGCACTTTTTGAATCGCCGCGCGGGTGCGGTGAAACCGTGAAACTGGAGGCGGCTTTGGCGGTAAGAGAAAAAAAAAAGGAAAAGTTACCCTGTTGTTACGGTGGGATCGTCGCGACTCTAGTGGGCCAGCGGGGCTCGGATTCGTTCAGTGGGGGCCCAATACGGCCCAGCTTGGAGCTTCGCATTGAAAGGACCACCAAATCGACCTGGCCCACCACGCCCGAGCCCCAAGCCTTTTTGGCAGGCCGGCCTGCCTGACTGACCTCGTGCTCAAGTCAAGTGTAGGGTCTTGTTTAGTTACCTTTCAAATTCTAAATTTTTACATTCTCTCCATCACATCAATCTTTAGATGCATGCATGAGTACTAAATATAGGTAAAAAATAACCAATTACACAGTTTGTTTGTGATGTGGGAGACGAATCTTTTGAGCCTAATTAGTCCATAATTGGACACTAATTGCCAAATACAAACGAAAGTGCTACTCCCTCCAGGTCGATAAAAGAAGTCGTTTTGGACAAGGTTTAGATCAAACATTAGGAGTCAAACATTGGGAATATAAAATCATGAATAACTTTTAAGTTGTTAAGTTTGAAAATGTGAAAACCATATAAATAGATTTGTCTTAACTATATTTTCATAAAAGTATACATATATCACTTTTAAATAAATATTTTATAGAAAAATAAAGTCAAAGTTATATTTTGGAGACCGTATCACTTTCTAAAACGACTTCTTTACTAACCTAGAGGAAATACAGTAGCCCAGGTTGCAAAAGGTCGCAATCTAAACGAGGCATGGGTGTACGTACTCCTATGTGACTCGTGAGTGTGCGGATGTGCTTGTGATCCCTCTGCCATACTGGGCCCTGTTTAGTTCCCAAAAAATTTAAAAAAAATTTCAGATTCTCCATCACATCGAATCTTTGGACACATGCATGAAGCATTAAATATAGATAAAAAAATAAAAACTAATTACACAGTTTAGACGAAATGGACGAGACGAATCTTTTAAGCCTAATTAGACCATGATTGAACACTAATGGCCAAATAACAACGAAACTTGCTACAGTGCCATTTAAAAAAAAAAATTGATCTAAACCGGCCGTAGGTCCCACGTCACCTACCGATGTGTTTCGTCAGAAAAACTAGAGTCACCAACCGATGCTGATGCAGCTCCAAACACAGCCTAGATACCTAAATTTATCCATAAATTTCACTATGTAAAAAGAAAATTCCTCATCACATTAAAATGACGGCATATGTATCGAGTACTAAATGTAGATGAAATAAAAACTAATTGCACAGTTTTGTTGTACTTTGCGAGACGAACATTTTGAGCCTAATTAATCAATATTTGGACAATTATTAGCAAATAAAAATAAAAGTACTACAGTGCTACCGAGGAGCCATTTGGCTGGAATTATAAGCCGTCTGAAAAACATTGTTGGCTGATTTTTTGTGAGAGAAAAATACTGTTCCGGCTAAAAAAACAAGCTAAATAAGACGGATTATAAGCCAGATGAACAAGGCCCGATTCGGGTAACTAAACACGGCCACATGTCCACTTGCTCCTCACCTGTTGACAGCAACATTGTGCTGCATTTTTTTTTCCTCATAACAAGAGATCAGATCCTGATACTACACAACACACAGTAATAAGCACCTACACTGCCAGCATCTTGCATGGCCATGTGCCACCTCACAAGGACACAGCAGGACAGCGTTTCAGCTCCAGGGATTCAACACCTCAATCAATGGAAGGAAGCAATTGCACTACCAAACAATCACAGGGATTCTCATCACTCACCAGTCACCACCAGTCCAACACAAAGACAATATTCTCTTCTCAAGGTACAACAGCACCCAGTTAACAATAATCGCGAGAGAGAAAACAAATTTAACTCAAAAATAACCCCAAGACAATAACAGTAATGCAGTGCCACACATACACCAACAGCAAACACAATCATCATCGCTTTCCTAACAATAATAACCTAAAACAACATCTTTACACGTGCTCTTTCCTTTCCCTTCCTCCTTTATGTTACAAAAGGCCACCGCCGCCCGGCGACGACGACCAACGATGTAGCTCCTCAGCTCCTGAACCCAAAGTTGGACCACCTCCTCCCGGCCTCTTTCTTCGCCCGCTGCGAATTGGTCACGAACAGGTTCTCCAGCGACTTCTGCTTCCGGTTCCGTGACCGCCCCGCCTCTTTCAGGAGCTCCGCCAGCCGTTTCTTCTCGTCCTCCACGTCCGGGTTCGCCGTGCCAAGCTTCTCTTCCCTCACCTTCAGCACGTGCTCCAGGATCTCAATTGCATCCTCCACTCTGAACATATAAATAGTCGGGAATATATGCAATTGCGTATTAGTAGCTATATAATGCGACACAAATGGATCATCCAATAAGAATAACTAATCTGTAACCTATGCTGTTTTCAGAGGCACATATAAGATCTACAACTCCATACAAGCATGGCAAAGCCTCGATTACACTGACCTGCTGCAAATTTTTCTGTTACTATAGTTTCAAAAGCATCAATAAACAGGTACAGGACTGTCTACTTCGGAAAGCATGAATAAATGGGCATAGGCCTCTCTAGTTTGGAAAGAATGAATAAATGGACACAGACCTATCCTGAATAGATCCAGTTTTGCTACTTCTGCAACTATACAAAAGTTGGGTTCAGAACATGTGGGCAACTACACCATGGACCATAAACCATGAGATCGCGTGCCAGAAATGATCATCTGGTACTGGTAAGTAACTCATCAACCAATCTAGGTACTAGTTATTCCCATTTGAAATCAAAGCAAGCTTACAGAGGATAATCTAAAAAAGGAGCTCAACCCACAACACCATCAACACCCACAAACAAACACAAAACCCACACACCCATTCAGCAAAGAATTAGATTTAACAAATTTACACCTTCAGATAGCAGGAAAATCTCAGTGCCAGCCACTGCTTAGTTCTTACTGTTCTAAATAATGAGGCACATATTAGATATACCACTGTGGGCATATCAATGACACCTAGATATCCTAAATGTGTGGTTGTTTACACCATCTATCTGTACTACAGATTCGGAGTATGTAAAAGCATCACAGGCAGAGATATGAGCATGGGTTCTGAATAAAATGACTGCAGAAGAACATGTTATCTATGCGTACCTTCCCATGGCATCATAGATTGCAGCAAGGTTGCTGTAGACACCAAGAGTATCAGGATGAGAAGCGCCACACTCCTGCTCCAGAACTGCCCTTGCCTCCTCAAACAACTGTGCAGCCTCATCTATCTTGAACAGCTGCACACAAGCTAGCCCCATCTGGTTCAACAGAACGCCGAAAAATGCCGACTTCCTCTCACCACTGGCCCTCAACTTGGCAACCGCACTCTCGAATGAGTTCCTGGAATCTGCATACCTCCCCACCATGTAGTACAGAACACCCATCTGTGCCTCAATACCAGCAACGGTGCTCCACTGCCCCGGTGAGTCCTCAAGCAACTTGAGCGCCCTCTGAAGAAGCTTTAGGGCCTCATCGAGATCGCCAAGCGCCTCATAGATGGCAGCAATCTCCATTAAGCCTCCGGCAATCTCATCAGGAGCAGCACCAGGCGCGGGCTTGGCATAGACACGCAGGGCGTTCTCGCAGTAGGATTTAGACTCACGGAGCCTGCCTGTCCGGTGGTAAAGGTCAGCAAGGCGGACGTAGACTGACGCAACCGTAGGATGGTCGTCGCCACGGGCCGATTTGAGAACAGTCAGCGCCTTCTGGTAGGAGAAGACAGCCTCGTCGAAGCGGGCGAGAGCAAGGTAGGTGTTGCCTATGGCGACGTCAATGGTGGCAACCTCGATGTCACGGCCGTTGGCAACCATGGTCATCGAGGCAAGCACGAGGTGCTCGAGGGCGCCGTCATAGTCGCCCTTGGCGTCCAGGATGAGGGCCATCAGGCGGCGGTCCGAAGCCTCCTCGAGGGATGCCGGAGCGCTGTGCTCACGGTGGATCTCGAGGGCTTTGCGGCACAGCTTCTCTGCCTCGTCGAACTGCAGAGCTTGCACATGCGCTTCCGCCAGGTACCTGCTCATCAGTCAGTTTTGAGAAGTAAGCAAATTGTCATGCTTCGTCCCTTGTAAGATTTATTGGATGTTTGCATGCAAGAAATCAGTTTTGACGCCAAATTCTGTCGAGATCCACGGTTTTCTGTAACGACTAACGACAAGCGAGGAGTGGGGAAATATCTCTTCTTTGGTTTGGCGAGGTTGGAGGTAAGTAAAAAAATGGCGCCTTTATGGAGAGACGAGATCTAGATCGAGAAGCAGCGAATGGGGGATTGATGATCACCTGCAGGTCTCGGCAACGCGGGGATCGCGCTCGCCGAGCGCAGCCATCTGGATCTCGAGCCCCTTGCCGTAGCAGGCGATGGACTCGTCCATGCGTCCGAGCATGGCGTGCGTGTCGCCGAGCTGCATCCAGCCGGAGAAGGCAGCGAGGGACCACTCCTCGCCCCTCTGGTCAAGCTCGGCACGCTGCTGCTGCTGCTGGCCGTCGCCGCCGACCGCAGCAGCCCCATCCTCGCCCTCGCCCTCGCCCTCGCCCTCCCCCTCCCCCCTGGCAGCAGGCGCCTCCGGCGGCGGCGTGACGACAGCGACGGCGCGCTCGAGGACGGGGATGGCGTCGGCGTGGCGTCCGAGTCCACAATGGATGGCGGCGGCGACGTGGAGGCTCATGGCGAGCTCGAGCTCGGCGCCCTCGCCGCGGCGCTCGAGCGCCCGGGCGGCGCGCTCGGCGAACTCGAGCGCGCGCGCCGCGCCGCCGCCCTCCCCCGACACCATGGCGTCGCGCGCCTGCTTGAGGAGGAACGGGCCCAGATCCGGGTTGTCGAGCGAGTCGTCGGCGTCGGCGGGGAAGGCCGCGGGGGAGGGCGAGGGCTTCCGCGGCTTGGCACGCGACGAGGCGGAGGGAGACGGGGACGGCGGCGCCCGGCGGGGGAGCGGCGACGAGAGACGCCGCGGCGGTGGCGCCGCCGATGGGGGCGAGTTGTCGGACGCGGCGAGGCCCGGCATGGCGGGCGGGGTTTGGTGGCTCCTGTCCTGGGTGGGAGAGCAGACAGGTAGCCTGGTGGTGGTGGAGACTGGAGACTAGAGAGGAGACGAGAGGGTGTCGATCGTCTCGGGAGGTGGCTGGCGACGACTAGAGGTCGCACGATACCATTCGGGGAAGGGAAGGGCAGCTAAGGCAGGCAAGGAGGGGTGGGCGTGAGCTGAGGCTGTCCGTCAGGCTTCCCTCCCCTTGCTTTGCTTGCTTGCAAGGGAAGACTGGACTGGACAGTGGAGTCCCTCTCCTCCGTCCAGCTGTTCAGGAGGGAAGATGGATGGCCGGGGCCGGAGGGGAATGGGGATCGGGAGGGGATCACGTTGGCATGATCGCATCACATGTGCCGGCGCGTCTCTCTCGCCTCGGGTCTGCCGTGACGCCGACGCTCGGATTGCCTGGCGTCATAATGACTGCGTAGCAGCCATGAATGAATAAATTAATTAATGAGGGGTCGTAAGCATGCTTTGGTTAATGAAGAACGTAAGGTGTGGTGTGATCAAGCTGCCCATTAATGGCTTGCTCGTGAAATTTTTTTAGGCCTTTATTCCAGAATTCACCCCTAAATTCTACTATGCAAAAAGAAGATTTCTCATCACATCAAAATACCGGCACATATATGGAGTACTAAATGTAGATGAAATAAAAAACTAATTGCACAGTTTTGTTGTACTTTACGAGACGAACATTTAGAGCCTAATTAATCAAGATTTGGACAATTATTTAAAAAAAAAATGCTACAGTACTCGGAGGTGGCACTATGCCGAATCGGCCACCCCGAGTCGGGTAACTAAACAAGGCCTTAGGCTCAAACCTCTCCATGCAAAGGCCAGGAGTACTACATTTACGGCTCCAAAATAATTTATTGTGAAAATATGTTTCATAATTAATCTAATGATATTTATTTCATACCATACATATTGATACTCTTTTATCTATAATTGATCGAACTTAAGATACTGAACCATATCTCTGTGCTAGAATTGCATTCTTTCTTGAACGGAGGGAGTATTTCAATAGTTTCTTTATATTGTTTTTTATTTTTCCTAGTCGGCTATCCCACCATTCTCGTTGGCCATATTTCCCTAGCGAGTCACGTTTGCTATCTATGTTTTTCAATTTAGCTAAGTTGCTGTAAAACTCTACATTTTAGGTAGGCTTTCTATTTTACATAATAGCTATATCTCACAATTTAACATCTAATTTTATCAAATCTGCTAGAGTTGTCGTTAGTGCCGTTTGTCTGTTAGTGCCGTTTGTCTGTCCACTGGCACTATGGCCCTGTTCATCTGGCTTATAATCTGTCTTATTCAGCTTGTTTTTTCAGCCGGAACAGTATTTTTCTCTCACAAAAAATCAGCCAACAGTGTTTTTCAGCCGACTTATAATTCCAGCCGAACGGCTCCTATAATTGAATGGATGATGATGAACTGTAAATGCAAGTAGTAGCGCCCCGCCATCCTCGCCCCCAATTAGTAGCAGCAAAAAATGCAGGCAGCTGATTAGAACCGCCACTATTCGCAACACAATCATTCTGTCGAATGAATTAATTATATACGTACTTCTTTAAGTAGGAGGAACAATTTATTTATTTATTTATAACGTGACAAGGTGAACTCGGTTATGGACTGAACAGAAGTATACGTGCTACGCTGGCATGGGCATCGCGATTATTCACGCGGCGCTGCATACCCAACCAAATCATCATTGGGTACAATACAATCCTACGACGATGGTCCACCCAACATGAATGAATCGTTTAGGGTACGTTCAACCCACAGACAGGGGTCGTTTCTAACAGTCTCGAATCTGATGTATAAACAGCTAAAAAGACGGGTCATACAATCCACAAATAGGCGTCGTCTGCAAGCCGATTAATGCTTTACATGTAGCCACAAGATCAATCATGAATATCATTTTGTATACCATTGTGTTGCTATTTGATAGAAAATGGATCACAACTACGCTCACTTCACACTAACAACATTTGGAGGCTGCTCACTGTTCCTTCTCATCATAGCATTCTGTTATGAGTCTCCACCCCTTCATGGATATCACCTGACTACGTACAGGAAGGTAAGAGAGCTTTCAGAACGCAACAAATGTAATTGTCCATGGAAGGGAAGGTAAAACCAATATTGTAGTCCAGGTAGCAATCAAATATCCAGATGGCAAGTACTACAACACAATTATATAAGAAAGTGATCTAAAACAGCACATTTATGTAAGAAAGTGATCTAAAACAGCACAATTATATAAGGGATAAAAGAAGTACAAGTACCTGATCTCAGCATTGTTATCTCAGAATTGGAATGCTTCAATCTGAGATGATATATCACCTAGCTAGACATCAGAGAAGCACCGCAGTTTTAGGCCTCGTTTAGTTCAGAGAATTGGGGGAAAACTGTATCAGAATTCCTGTAGTATTTCGTTTGTATTTGGTAAAAATTATCCAAATTTTGACTAACTAGGCTTAAAATGTTCGTCTCGCAAAGTGCAACAAAACTGTGCAATTAGTTTTTGATTTCATCAACATTTAGTACTCCATGCATTTGCCGACATTTTGATGTGACGGAGAATCTTCTTTTTGCATAGTAAAATTTAGGGGAGAATTGAGGGAACTAAACAAGGGGTTAGAAATTAGCACACACCTAGACTGAACATGGCCATCCTAAGCCCTACATCTGAAAAATTAACTGTCAGGAACTTGGGAAAGTCACCACTGAAAAGAACTTCAGTTCGCAGCCAGCTTTTGCGTGTAGCTTCGCGATTCTGAGCCAACTGCCTGATTATCTGTTGACACCAAGAGAGAATATAAAACTCACTATCTGAGATTCTCAAATCCTTCAGATACATTGTAAACTGCAGCACTCTGAGAATATGAATTACTGTCAAAAGTAATTAAGCCCTCGTTTAGTTTCCCCAATTCTCCCCCAAATTCCACTATGTAAAAAGAAGATTTCCCGTCACATCAAAATATCGGTAAATGCATGGAGTACTAAATGTTGATGAAATCAAAAACTAATTGCACAGTTTTGTTGTACTTTGCGAGACAAACATTTTAAGCCTAGTTAGTCAAAATTTGGATAATTTTTACCAAATACAAACGAAATGCTACAGGAATTCTGATACAGTGTTTTTCTCCCCAATTCACTGAACTAAACAAGGCCTAAAATGGCCAAAAGATCATTAGATACTCTGTTTTAGTGTTTTTGCATACTGATTGTTTGTATGTAGGTACAAGTGGATCTGAACAAGAACTCATGAAAGATTTACACGTACCAATGACTATCAGAAGAGATAAATTTGATAATACTAACCAACTTCATCCACACTTCTGGTAGCCATCAACCAATTGCCAATTTGTTAATGGGTTTCAAGGCATTGTTTACGCTCTCCATGCAATAGTCTGCTACTTATTCATTCAACAACGCACAACATGAACAATACATTTAGAATTAGTGTTCTTATCATGGAGGAAGCTCGCCTGCGTGCTCGCGGCGGCCGGGGTGGGAGATCGACCATGCGCAGCCCGTGGCGTGGCGGAGCTGGGCCAGACGTCTCGTGTGGCCGGTGTAGAGCTCGCCAATGCACAGCCCACAGTGCAGCGGAGCTGGCCCGCGCATCTCGCGGTGGCCGGGGCGGAGCCTGCGGTGCGGCTCGCGATGGCTGGGTGGAGGAAGGGTTTGGGGCACCGCCGCCGCCGCCGGTGAGGCACCCTTTCTCTTCCTAGATGCGGACGAGGTGCTCGACAGTTTGGCGCGACAAATCCCTGCAGCGCGCGCCCAAACTGAACCCCCCGCGCGCATGGGATCCGCGAAACCTTGGGGTCGGCGAGGCGACCGTACAACAGTGCCGGAGCTGGCGACTCGACCTCGGGCCATGAGCTCTCCTCGTTATCTCGTGAGACGACGATGACTCCGTCTCTATGCATTCGCAGGGTTCTTTTTGCAAATATGTCGTCACGGAGACGAGGTCAAGAGACCCGTTGTACGTGCCTTATCATTCTGCTCTGCTGTCCGTCGACTCGAGATGAAAAATATATATATATAACAAAAAAATATCTCGACCTTGATTCGTCTGGTGATCCTCGGACACATTCTTGTGAGCCCAGGTCCTGTCCTCAAAATATTTCAAGATTCTCCGTCACATCGAATGTTTGACATATGCGTGGAACATTAAATATAGATGGAAGAAAAAAACTAATTACACAGTTTGGTAGAAAACCACGAGACGAATCTTTTGAGCCTAATTAGTCTATGATTGGACACTAATTGACAAATACAAACGAACGTGTTACAGTAGTCAAATCCAAAATATTTTACCAACTAAACACAGTCCCAATTGAAAACGTACCTTGGCAGCCATGAGACACCACAGACAGAGAGCTTGCTCGGTGGTCACAACGGTCAACGGAACCGGAGGTCCTATATCTTCTTTCTTTTTTCACCAACAATCTGGCTGCTGTGTTTAGTGATAGGTCTTGTTTAGTTTCCGAATTGGCGAGGCCGATTCGGCACCGCGCGCTACAGAGCACGTTTTGTTTTTTTAGTACACAAAATTGTCTAAATATTGATTAATTAGACTCAAAATGTTCGTCTCGCAAAGTATAACAAAACTGTGCAATTAGTTTTTGATTTTATCTACATTTAGTACTCCATGCATTTGCCGACATTTTAATGTAATGAGAAATCTCCTTTTTACGTAATGAAATTTAGGGAGGAATTGGAAACTAAACGACACCATAGACAACATGTTTCGTCGACTGTGAGTTCTGTACGTGTAGTGACTTTTTCCGGTCTCGAAATATGTCAATCACTTTTCCTAGTCATCTATAAGTGTGGATATGGTGTCGTACGTCATGCGTGTGTGTACATTGGCGTTTGTGTATATAATACCATTTCTTTTTTTTTTTAAAGACTATGATATGACACGTATCTAATATTGCCATGCCTAGGCTCTATTTAGATCCCTACGACTAATAATGATTAGTTGCTAAATAATTAGCTCCTTTGGATCCACCCGAGTCTGGCTAATTTTTAGCTACTCACGGGTAAAACTAGCCAATAGTTATTAGCTAATTAATTATTATTAACCACTAATAGATCCAAATAGAGCTTAGCGATGCCATGATTCTATTAGATAACTGTATGGTTAGCTAACTACAACCAAGACAAATAAAAGTCACACTTAGGGTGTGTTTGGTACGGATCTAGATTTTCGTAGAAACATTTTAGATTCAGATTCTCTCAAGAAATACTTCATATGATAAATCGGAATCATGTCGAGACATCGTTTGGCTCGTATGCTGGATCTGATTTAGAAAAGAATAATTTTTTTCATAAAAACAGCGAAAGAAAATTGTTTTTCTCTCATAACAAATTAACGAACAGTACTTTTGAGCCTGACTTTTTAGCAAAGCGAACAAGATCATACCTGATGTGCAGCAGAAGCAAGAATCAGAAACACTCGACAAACCCCAACCCCCACGCCCCAATCTTTTAATATAATAAGTTACAATAGCTATCGAGCCACCTAATAGATTTTTATAAGCCAAGTGGTTAGGTAATTCAAAATATAGGCTATGAGCTATACTATAAGTTCGAAAGTTTGGATCAATAAGAATTTTTTAGCAGTTAACAACTTATTTTAGTTGATCCAAACATAATCTCAAGCACAAGTGTTTTTACGCAAATCGCTTTATGAAACAAATTGGCGACCTAGGTCGAGAGGAAGCTCTGAGAAACACCCAAAGCCCTACACAGTGGGGATGATGCCCCTCAAACTTTTGGCCCTACTGTATTCTAAAGGTTTAGCTCCCTATTTGATCTTTTCAGTTTCTTTTTTTTTTCATAGCTCCCACGAAACAAGCAACAACATAGATCTAACAACCTTGTTGATTGTTGTTTTCGTCCAAACTGTGTGGTCGCATCCTATATCCTTTTTGAGTAACGGCAATAGGCAAGTAAAAGATAGCCATGGTTTCCTCCACGGTTCGATGCAACGGGCATAGCCTTTGGCAGGAGCGGAGCTTAGTTGGGGGCCACAGGTGACCATGGTCCTTTTGACGTTAGAAAGTTTATTTAGCAAATACGTGTACGAAGGGAGTTTTGAGCTTCATCCTTTAGCTTGGCCCCTGTAGATCTTTACTTACGTACGTGTCAAGCTCTGCCTTGTTCATCCGACTTATAATCCGTATTTTTCAGCTTATTTTTTCAGCCGGAACAGTATTTTTCTCTCACAACAAATCAGTCAACAGTGTTTTTCAGCCGGCTTATCAGCACAGCCGAACGGGGCTAAGAGATAACTAGTCCTTTCAAAATAAGTTATATTTAGTTAACATGGTAACATCTCAAAACCATAGTAGGAAAATTGTTAAATGCTAAACATCAAGTTCTTTTTGCGACGAGCGACTAAACTTGTTGCTAAGGGGTTGTTCGGACTGATACCAGCCAAATTTGCCTGCCAGACAAACTATTCTCAGACGTTAGATTTTAAGTGACGGGAGTCACACGGCTAAAAAAAAATCTTTTTGGAGGCGGGCGTTTTTTATTTTTGGAGGTGAGCAACCCCAACCACCTCCATTCGAAGGCCTCGGTTAATCCGTGATTTATGGAGGCGGTTGCCCTGCCCGTCTCCAAAAATGGAATAACGGAGGCGGTCGTTTTACACATGCCCATCACGGTTAATGAATTTTAAAAAACAAAAAAAGAGAAAAAAAAACCCTGGACAGGCCCGCCGAGCCCATCCAGGGCTGCAGCGCCACCGCCGCCGTCGGATCCGGTCGATCCACCGCCGGATCTGGTCGCCTTCCTCGCCGTCGTCCATGCCGCGCGTCCCGCCACCTTCCACCGCGATGAGCGCACGTCCCAACGCCGCCTCTGGTTGCCATGGTGGAGCTCGCCGCCGCCGGTGACGCCCGCGCCGGGGGCAGATCCACCAGGGATGGATCCGCCGCGCCAAGGCCAAATCCGCCAACGCCGGGGCCGGATCCGCCGTGGTGGAGTCCGCCACCGCCAGATCCACGCATGTTGAGGAAGGAGAAGAGGGAGCTGACTCGAATCCAGCCTTGCCATCGCCGGATCCGGCCTCCCGACACGCCACCGCCGCCAGAGAAGGAGCCAGGCCCCACGCGGCGCTGCCACCAGAGGAGGAGCTGGGTTCCGCCGTGCACCGTCGCGTGGGGAATAGGGAGGCCACCGTGCCGCCGCGTGGGGAAGAGGGAGGGGCACGATCAGGTCGGAGGGAGGAAGGGGTGCAAGGGAGGGAGAGGGGAGCGGTCTTGGCGCCCTCGCTGGGGGAGGGTGGGGCTCGGGGGAGAGACAGGGGGCCCGCGCTGTGTGCCGTCGCTGGGGAGGGAGAGGGGCTTCGGGGTAGAGAGCTGAGATAGTGAGGGTTGTGACCTAAGTCATTCTATTTATATAACCCCGATAGAAGTTGGACCTGGGCTTTTGCTAGGCTTCGGGAATATTAACGGAGGCGGGTCTTATAAGGAGGCCGTCTCTGAAAATGGCCTCCATTTTTTGAGGCGGACTCATTAAAAGGCCCGCCTCCGTTGATCCTTTAATTGAGGCATGCGTCTTACGATGACCGCCTCCATTAACATTTAACCGAGGCGGGCGCTTGGGGGCCTGCTGAGGCTGGCCAGGGCGGCAACAATGGAAGTGCAACGCCACCTAAAAGAAATCCTGTAGTAGTGTCAGATCTGTTGACTGGAGAAAGTTTTCTGGTTTAGGGTTTAAACCAAACAGCTGCTAAGACTTTGGGCTCTCAACTTGCCACTCGACAAGATATGTGTGCAACACCACGTGCTGTCCTCCAGTTTGCAAACGGAGTATTTGATGCTTCGAACAACAACACGATATACAAACAATAGTTTTGACCACTTCAAAATTTTTGTATGGACCAAACCCTTTTGAATGTTATATATGGGCCACCATTCAGCAAAAGTATAATCATCTCAGAAAACTGTGCTAATTAATTGGCACGCGATTTGCCATCTCGCTTGCTCACGGATTCACACGGTGGCTCACCGTCCCTTCCTGGATTCGATTCGACGCGCCTGCCTCAAGATTCGTGTGTGTTCATCGGTTCCTCCAAAACAAAAGCATAGCGTCACGCGCAGCACGTGACCGACACCGTACACGATTCGTTCCGATCCACCCGCTCAAGTCAAAAGGCCAGATGTTGTTAGGCCCACATGTATCAGTCAGCGGGCTCAATGTTCCGACGCCTGCCTGTATGGGCCCTACCCTACCTCCTGCAGTAATCCAGTCCAGTCCAGCCCACTATACGATTACGATAGATAGAATGGATTCCTTTCGGGTTGGGCCTAATGCTCCACGTCGTCTTGTCGTACACCGCCCCAGTCCCCCCAGGTCCAGCCAGCGGCCGTCGTCTCGTCGCCGTCCCTGCAAAATCCTCCGACCTCGCTGGCTCGCTCGCGTGATCGCGCCACCGCAAAACCAAACCGGAAAAAAAATGCCGTCGCCGTCTCTCCTCCTCCGCGCCCCTCCTCTCTGCCCCTCCCACTCCCCGCGCCGCTTCGCTTCCCCCTCCCTCACCACCTCGTCCCCAGCCGCCCGCCTCAGGCTCCGCCCTCTGCGCCTGCCCCCGGCCGCGTCCCGCCACACGCCTCGCGCCAGCGTCCGCGCCGGGGACACGCGCGTGGCCGACGACCTCATCCCGATCGCGCGCTGCTATGAGGGCCGCCTCGCGCGGCTCGAGCTCGCTGGCGCCGCGCGCCGGGAACAGGCCGTCGCGGCGGCGGCCGCGGCCGACGGAGGGGCCACCGCGGAGGCGCACCTCGCCGCCGGCTCTGACGCCATGGTCGTCGAGGCGTTCCTCCCCGGGCCCCATGGCGGCGGGACGACCGCCTCCTCCACGCGAGTGGTGAGTTAGTACTCAGTACTGCGGCTTTTTCACACACCATTTCTGAGGTGCTCGCGCTACAATAAGCACTGGTTCAATAGCTCTCCTGTGTTAGCTCTGGCAATTGGGTGGAAGTGGAACTGATTGTCATCTATCTAGTTATGCCAAATACCAGCTGCACTAAGCACTCATTCCTATCTGCAATGCACAACTGGGTCAATTGCACCTTTCCTTTAGATGTGCTGCATTGGGTGAAGCATGGTTCTTACGCAACAATGCAGATAGGTCAAATTATTAGGCAAAGCGAAATTCACTATGCACATTCCTCTTCCTGATAAAGGTGCTTTTGGTTTCACCATACACCATGGAAGGAGCTTATCCACCTTCTTTCTTATGGCACCCTAGGATAGGTACGCCGACTGGTTTACTTGTGTAATTACAGCCGCCTTGGATTTCTGTTGGGTTTCCCATGTTTTGCTGGATCATCATGAGTAACAGTGGCAAATTTCGTAGATTTTGCAAGCGAAGGAAGTTAAAGATAAGGCCAGTAAGATAGAGAAACAATTCGGATCTGATTTTTTCTTTGCAAACGAGCCTGATTCAGAGAGTATGTTGGCTATGGCCTTTAAGCAAGTTGTAATTCAGCGGCTCTCAAACTTTCGGCTCGAGGTCTTCTCCCCAGGTTCAGTGAGAGACTTCCAAGATTTTGGCAAACCCCGAAAGGTGCAAACTCACAAAGTTTATGAGTTTTCAATATTTCCTGCTGTGTTTACTTCTTGCTAATAATTTGTTGATGCACACAGGGGTCTTTGGATTGTAGTATCAGCTCATCAGATGGAAAACTTCTGTCTTCTCTCGCTGAAGCCATTTTCTCCTGCGTCATTGAGGATGCCAGAAAAAATCATTTTGGGGGCATAGGCAGTTTGTTTCAGAAGCGACAGCTCAACTGCTCATTGGATTCCTCGGTTTGTATACACAGAATTTCTGAGGCAGAAATAGTAAAAAATGCTAAGAGGTGCCTGGAGACTTTTAGTCTAATGAAGTCTTCTCATGAAGTACACAAAACAAAGAATGGATGGTGGCCACCTCCAAATTATGAAAGTTTGGTAAAGATTGGGGGTCCTGAGTTAGTGCTTTGGACCAATGAGTACATTCCTACCTATAAGCTGCAAATTAACGCCAACATATTGGAGAATTCTAATCTTGAAGGTGAAGGTCTTTATGAGTTAGAAAGTAATAGGCGGGAAGTTCTCTTAACCCACTCGCAACTGGTACACTGTTATTCCCTCCATATCTTCCGTTAAACATAATTGTTTTCTAGAATATGGTCTTTTGTATGCTTTTTAACTTGTTTCTGTGCATTTCCGCCACTTGTAGGTGGAACTGGGGAATGTTCTAGACATGTACTTTGAAGATCAATTCACATTACCAGGCAAAACATTCCACCCTCATTGGAATTCAGATCCATCAAAGATTAAAAAGAACAATGTATGCTGACAGTTTCCAGGTCAAAAATTACTCACTTTATATAATTATCAAAATCTTCATGTTTTTTTTGTTTTATGCAGGGCTATTTGAACAACCTTTCCCCTTTCTTGGCTGGGAGCTGTATTTTTCTTTTTGTCGCCGTCTTTGCTCAGTTATGCTGGCCTCAATCTTTTAGAGACAAAAGGCTATTCAAGGAAAGTTCAAATGCCTCATCATCTCAGAACTATTGTTCTGATATCAAGTCTCTTGATAACAATGAGGTACTTAGTTATCTAGTTATTGTGAATTTGTTGTTTGTCCAAGGTAGATTGATGCTCATTTTAGTGTTGGATTGCTTTTTGTGATATGCCACAAACATTTCACATAACATCGACACTACAACAATATTTCAACTAATTACCTGAAGGAAAGTTCGTCATGCCATTTTACATGGTTTAGTTTTTGCTCAATTGCTTATAACATACTTGTCGCAATGACCAAAGAAACACCAACTGCACCTAACAGCCTAACTTCTGTTAGAAGTTAGAACTTGGGAATATTCTGTCAGGCTGCATCTCATTTGTTTCCGCCCCCTTGAAAATTAGTACTTTCAGGATGTGACACTTGATTTATAAAGATTAAACAAGTTGAGTTCAAGGCAAGCTTGTTATATGTGTCTAAGAAATACTGGCATACTGAATTAATACGCCTGCCTACATAACTGGATCGTAGCATAACTACTCTATTCATTATTTATATGTGCTGCATATTTTGTCTGATTTACTCTTCTTCAGATACAATCTTATTGCACGTCTCTTGTTAAGAAAATGAAAGACTCATATGGCTGCCCTGGTGATGTAATGGTTGATGCACACATTGGAGCTTGGGTTGGAGAACTGCCTAACTGCTTCAAGGCAATCAATAGCGAGGATGCTGCTGCTTCTGGCTATTTTCAGCATCCTGACACTCTTATCCAAGAAAATCAATCCCAGTTGGTACCAATTAATATTAAGATGTCCCATTTGGAACAAAATGATAGAACCCAGGAAACTCTGCAGAATATTGCTAGTTTTCAGGTACCTCGTGTGACTTATAAAAGGGAGTTCTCTTTGTAGTAGATGTCTTTTTTGTATTGATTATGTATCTAATGAGTCTAATGTCTATGATCACCTCTGTTTCTAGCAAATGTCTATCATATTACATTTGTTCATATATCACGATATACCTGCTAAATTCGAACCCACCTTTTAGTTGTCATTTAGTAAAGTATTGCAGTATTTGCTAAGTATTCGTCTAAGCTGGGTTGCTCGAGGCATCCAGTGCTAGTTCTGCATTGCGTTTTGAATTTTATGATAGAAAAAAAAATTCTCTGCATTAGAATTTATGTAAGCAAATACAAGTTTGTTTCATTGTCTTGAGGTCATCAGCTCACACTTATACCCCAACACTTGATTCACATATTTTTAGGTCGTCATATCAGAAGAAGGTAAAGTAGTGGGATTTCAGCCAACTAACCGTCCAGCTGTGAACCATTGGGCAACAAACCCACTAGCGACACTTCTGTATCAGGGGCGGTCACTTTCTCCAGGTACAATAAGAGCAATGGGCTTTTTTTTATATGTATGGGAACTGAATATCAAACTTATCTTTTAAAATGGACTTTGTCAGGTATTCTAGAACCAAGGCTTAAAATTTCTCGTCCAGCTAAGGCTGCCCCGATCGAATTATTGATGTCAGTAAATCAAGATTCCTTTTTTGCTTTGGCAAGGCCTGTTCAAGATCCATGGTAGTATAGGTGCTATATCACATTCTATTTCTCCTCTTCTTGCTTTATATCGAGCTGTTTCCTTTCCTAAATCTGATTTCTATTAATTAACATTACTCCCTACTTGTGCAAAATCTTTTAGTTGCCAACTTCTCATAGTTTTTACAGTTTTACTCTGTATGATACTTGTCTCTTGTGATCACCTGATCTTAGTTTGCCTATTATGTTGCCTTCTCTATAGAATTAACATGCTTTGCTGTTAGATGATGTTATGTGGCATTCCTTAGTTCTGCTTAATATTTTTGATCAATCACACTTTGGAAGTACATAGAGAAGTATATTATTAAAAACACATTTGATGATCATTGCCTCTACTGATGGTTCTATGTATGGTTGTGAACTAGTATACTAATATATTTTCCCCTTAATTTCAAGCACTAGGCATTTAAGTGGAAAAAAAAAAATCAACAGACTTATCTACAGACCACAGCAGGTCAGCAGTCGTAGACATTTTCTTTTCCGTTTCTGTATTGGGAGTGCAATGATAGATCTGTCGTTCAGAAAAGTGAATCCTTTTACTACTCTTCCTCACCCAAAGATTAACTAATTTGAGGTCAAGATCTGTCTAAGTAACACTGAATTTGTATGCATATCGAATCTTAACACTTGTGTGAACACTGTGTATCTGTTTTGTCTAATACTTCCGAAATGGATTTTTAAGACAAGGCCAAGGTTGTTCTGCTTGAACTGTTGATGTCTCTAAATCCAGATTATTTTTTAGCTTTGGCGAGACTAATTCAAGGCTCACGCTAGCAGAGGTTTCTTTATTTTGTTTCTCCATTCGCAATCTGTCAAGCTATTCATTTCCTACTTTTTCCCGCTATTTTCAGTATTAGTGCTACATATACAAAAGACTGATGTCACCCAATTTTAATTTGTCTTATCCTGTTGCCTCCTATACTTTGCAGATGCATGAACTTTTGAGATAGAACCCTAAGATGAACTTATTACTGATTGAAGGAATGGCATGAATTTAAAATAGAACCCTAAGATTAACTTATTACCGATTCAAGGAATGGTATGAATTATATGATTAGGGGGTTAACCCTAATTTATAAACAATTAGACTTCCCAAAAAGCTGCTTTTGGGCTTGTGCCCTCCTTGGATGCACATGAAACAAGTGCACGGTTGACAACTTGAGCAGCTTTAACTGCCATTTGGTACTGAAAACTATTACTTATGTGCTGTCGCTGCACAAGGAGTCAAGGACCCTTCACTCATGGAGGTCCCAGTTGGTGATTCAAGAATGGGGTTCAGCTTTAACAGCCATATGGAAATGCATATGGGTTCATGGGATTAATGGCTTTTGTGCATACGGAAGTCTCAGTAGTCTGCAATATTCAGCTCCTTCAGCTCCAATTACATAGGTATTACACCTCAAAATTAATTCATGTCACATAGTTATTCAGCATCACTTGTTCATTTTTATATTTCATATGACATAATTGGCCTCTGTTGCAGATATCTAGCAACATATTATCTGACCACATGGTAAAGATTTGGAATGTTGATCGACGGCTTCATTGCTTCAAGTTGGAAATCATTTTAGTTGGTAATTTTCTCAGCCTTTTCTCTCTAAGCATTCAATAAAATGGTTGTGAAAATCTCCAGGTGAGATCCTGAAATAAGCGAGCACCCAAATTGTCAGGTCATCGTTATTGGGATCTGGGACCGTGTTTCTCACTTCTCAGTAGACTGCTCATTTGATAAGTGGTAAGCAGTAACTGTACAGATGATGCTGTTGTTTGTAATTCACAAGTTACTGAGCAAATTGTTTTTGGCCTGCAGCTTCCTCTGACTGTACTGCAAGATTGTGAACAATTCCAGAGATGTGAAAAGAAATAAATAGTGATAGTAGAGCCTGAACAGGATTTAGGGAAATGAATACAGTTATTAAGAGGAAAAACATGGTCATAGCAGAGTAGGGAAACTGTAAATAAGATATGGCACAGGGAAATGTCGATGGATTGATAGGAAACAGAGGAGTACAATATATAGGCAAGGATCAAGTAGGGTTTATAGAATACACCCAATCAACGGAGATCCTTGCCTAATCTGTAGTCATCTACCATAAGTCCCTAGAGGCAGCCCAGCCACACCAGGCATGGGCGCCAAGGCCCAAGTGGCCAGCCCATAGGCGCCTATTCTAACAGAAACAACAGCTATGTAGCAGTTCCAAAGATGTGAAAACAGCAATCAAAAGGGAAAACAAGATGTGATCACCCGTGTGTCAAAAAAAAAAGATGTGATCACCCGTACTGCACTACAACTTTGATCTGGCTGGACTCAGGGCGATTCTCGTTCTCCTCCTTGAGCTGCTGCAGTGCGCGTTGCAGTGATGGGTTATTTTCCCAACCGCTGAGCTTCACCTCTTTAAGGCTCTTCAAGTTGTCGATGCCAACAACTCTCCTCTCCTTGTCAGAGAACTCCAATAGAAGCATCTCCAGCTTTGTCATTGATCCTTGCTCAAATTCGACTACTTCGGGATTTCTCCAGCGAGGTACAGATCAAGGATCCTCAGCGTTGGAAAACTGTGTGTGGTGCGTGCAACCAGTTCTCGGTCTCTGCAGCTCTGCATCCCCAGTCGGATGCTCTGCAGGCTGGGCAACTTACACAAGGAATCAAGTAGCTGGTCAGCAGCAAGCTTGGCCCATTCCACTGAAAATTCTACAAGGTGCTTGAGTGATGAGATCCAATCAGGAAATTGACTAATGGGCCCCATCATAGTAAGATGCTGGAGGAGTGGTGGCGGTGAGGAGACGTGAAGGAGAGAGTCCAGTGTCCTGCCAGAATAAATGTGGAGCGATCGGAGGGCACATGTCTTGCTCAGGGAGGAGCAAAGCACACTTGAAAACTCCTCTTCAGGCTCCTCAACCACAGTAATATATAGCACCTGCAACTGTTGCAGCTCACCTATCTCTCGGGCAACCTGAACGTCACCTTTGAGTTGGGCCCAATCCACCTCGCGCAATGCCTTCATGTTCCCTAGCCCCCGTGGCAAAGTCCACCAGGGCACCCTCAGGCGCTCAAGTCTATGCAGCTTCGTCACGGTTGGCGGCATGTACATCCTACTTCCAACATCCAGACTCTCCAAATACTCCAGGTCACCGATTTCGCTAGGCATCTCACTGATTCGTGTACCCGTCAATCTCAAGAACCTGAGAAGATACAGCCGACAGACATATCTCATATGCTTGTCTTGCAGAGCCTTGCAGTCTTCCAGGTCAAGTACCCTCAGCAACTTGAACTCGCCTAGTCGATTCAACAACTTCTCAAGGCCTTCCGACTGAAATATACTCAGCGATCGAACTTGTTGTAGGTTCATCGCCTCAATGCCATGTCTCGCATGATGTCGCTGCTCCACTCCCTTGTTCTGACTGACGCGCTCGTTGTCGTCATTGGCATGGACTGAGAGGCGGCGAACTTTGCCGCATGGCGATCTTCCTCCGTATTGCCGTCCTACCAACCTAACAAAGTTGGCATCTTGGGATTTGGACACCATGACCTCAAGCATCATATCGTGCACCCGGCATGCTTCGCCCATTTCTGCCTGTAAGGTTTTTCTGGTTACCCGCAACTTGTCTGGTTGAATCATGTTCCTGCTTATCAGCTCATTGAGGTACTCTTCTGCAACATCAAACAAAGTCAAACCCCGCTTCTCAACAACCAAACCTTCGGCAATCCATCTGTACAACAACCTATCCTTGGCAATCACATAATCCTCAGGGAAAGTGCTAAGATACATCATGCAAGCCTTTAGATGATGAGGCAAGTAGTCATAGCTGAGTGTAATCACTTGCCTCATCCCCTCCAGGGTGGGGTGGCTCTCCATCTGAGAACTAATTGAGTTGGACACTTTTATCCACATTTCTACACTCTCAGCTGAATTGTAGCTTGCTAGAAGGCTGGCTATACTAACAATAGCCAATGGCAACCCACCACATTTCTTCAAAATATTGTCCATAGTATCTTTCAATCCGTCGGGGCAAGTACCACCCATGGAGCCAAATACTCTCTTGACGAATAGCTTCTTACTGTCATCTAAGTCCAGTGGCTTTATATGATGGACAAGGTCCTTTGAAACACTACTTGCTTTGGCCACTGTCTCTATCCGAGTCGTCACAATGATTCTGCTGCTGCATTTGTTCTCTGGCAATCTGATGCGGATAGCTTCCCATGCTGGTACGCTCCATACATCATCGATCACAATGAGATACCTGTTTTAGTTGGACATATTACATATGCTTGGAGTCAGAGAATATGTTGATAGGCAGAGTTCAAAATTTGGTGTGAGGAAGGTTCAGTAGTCTATAGTTGTGTACCTCTTGTCCTTGAGGAGCTCCTTGAGCTTGCTCGACAGTTCTTCCACGTCCATTTGGTTGATTTTAAGTTGGTTGCCTTGGGTTTCACCGTCTTCTTTCAGGTTCACAATCTGCTTGAGCAGTCGGGCCATCAGTCCCTTCATGTCCTTCCCGCCATTGAACGCCTGTGACACGGACACCAGCGCCTGGCGCTGGAAGTCGGCCTCCAGCTGCCGACACAGCTCTACCGCCAGAGTTGTCTTCCCCAGCCCTCCGGACCCCACGATGGAGAACACCTTGAGGCTTCTGTCATCATCGTCGGCTTTGATCCTCTCCGCCAGGGTGACGACCTGTTCCCTGATGCCGACGAACTGATCATCAGGGTCATCGGCACGGCGGAGGGCATTCTTGGACACCGATGCCACCGAGACCGGGGCGAACCATGGAGACCTGGGTAGCGCCGCCCGGTCGATGCCATAGCGAACGCGCCGCTCGCTGACGGTGGTGGTACGTGCTAGAAGGGCCTTGACGTCGGCGGTGAGGGTGCGGCGCAGCAGCAGCTTTTCCAGCTGGTACTTGGGCCATTTCACGATAATGCGAGGCAGCTGGAGTGGCGCCATCGGGCTCCTGACGCGGAGCCAGTAGATGTCGGCGCAGTCCTTGGCGTCGTAGGCGAGCTCGCGCACCTGCTTCTCCCACTCCCTGACCAGGTGATCGACGACGCTCTGGTCTGCCTCGGTGATCATTCGGAGGAAGGCGTTCATGGTGGACAGCTCGTCCATTAGGAGAACCACCTTGTCGCCGACGCCGTGGATGTCCTGGACCTCGTCGAGCAGCAGCTGCCCCAGGGTGCTCACAATGGACTGCGCTGCGCTCTCCATTATTCTCACAGTTGTTTCAGCATGCAACGTGGATATTGGAAGGAATACGCCTAGTAAACTTCAAAGATGGATAGATGGAGTTTGCTCCTTTGTGTGAGATACTAATAAGAGGAGGCAACTTAGAAACCAACTTGCTGTATTATAACTCAAATCCTGTGTGGCTGTGTCGTTGATGATCTCTTGATTAGTACCCTCTACCTGCTATAGAATAATGTTTTTTTTCTTGGTATAAAGACACCCACTCACAAGTCACAATGCTATACTCGGAATTGTACATGCTTGCTGACCACCTTTGGACTTTGAGATCCGGGCTGGATCAGCTTTAGTTGAGTGTTACCCCCGAACTCCCGAAGATTCCTTTGAGGTCTTGAGTTCCCATCGATCACGATCCCATGGACATGGCTTCAATACTACTAGTTTTTTTTATCATTGTTTCTTGAGTAACGAGTACTACTCTTGTTTCCTTTTTCTCAATTTTGACTATGCTGTTTGGTGCATGGCCATGACTTGTTCTCCTCCTTGTGGGTGGCTGTTGGTTAGGCCTAAGTAGAGTGACCACTCAGCACACGGTCACAGACGAAATGCTACCGGCTGGTTCGTCATCGATCTGTCACGGACGACGTCTATCAATGTTAAGCTATAGCCTAGGTATGTGTTGTGCCAGGTAATCGTCCATCCATGTTTTTTTTAACACAATCGTCCATCCATGTTGTCACCTCCTCAAAGGATCATCAGTCGTTGTGTGATATCCATTATGTGACAAAAATATTTGGTTATACAATATATAAGACGTGAACTTCAATGAATTTGATTGTTAGTTTTTTTTTTGTAAATTTTGTCTTATTTTGTATTTTATCGAAGCGTTAGCACGGATACACTACTAGTTGCACTAAACAATACAGGGGGCGAAAATGTGGTGGTTAGCATAATGTACATTATCTTCAACACAAGGATCATCAGTCGTTATGTGATATCCATTATGTGACAAAAATATTTGGTTATACAATATATAAGACGTGAACTTTAATGAATTTGATTGTTCATTTTTTTTGTAAATTTTGTCTTATTTTGTATTTTACCGAAGCGTTAGCACAGACACACTACTAGTTGCACTAAACAATACAGGGGGCGAAAATGTGGTGGTTAGCATAATGTACATTATCTTCAACACAAATGCAATTCACTTGACAGAGTAAAATGGGTCGCTTTTCAATTGTTCTTCACCCATAAAAAGCATCATTTTTGTATTTTTTTAAAAATAGTATAGGGAAACCTTTCACTTGGTAAATGATCAGGGGAGATGAAATTCTTGACTTGCTCTAAAAGCGAACACATTTTGAAACGAGGGAGTCATCATCGAACCCTTCCGTTCGTCAACCTAGAAGCCCCACGAACGAAGGGTCCCGGAAGCTTCTCAACTGATGCAGTATCTTTCGAATTTGAATATAAACTAAGGGGTTACTTTGCGTTGTTATCTTTTATAATGATGGTGGTGTAATTAGATTTAATTATCTTTCATAATAATAGATGTCGATAATCTAGATACAAATTTAGTTGGTTATTTTGAATTATTTTTCATAGTGAGAATCGTGGGTAATTTAGATATAATTTAGGTGGTTGATTTGAACCATCTTTTATAATAATAGCTGAGCTGGGTAATTTAGGTATAAGATTAGGAGATTATTCTATGTGTTTTTCATAATGGCAGATAAATGTAATATATTTATAAAATAGAATAAATCAAATGCCTATTATTGGCGTTCATGGTTAAAGTTTACCAAATTAAGGGCTATATGTTTCGGATTAATGTGAGGTTTTTTAGGATTTACTTTTTTCCCTAATGAAGCAGAACACGGCTGGAAATTGGAAACTGAACACTAGGTTATGAGTTTCAAACATTAATTACATTATTACACTGCTAGGTTGGACGCAGCCACCGCTCTGCGACTCGCGACACGCTCGCCCTAGCGCCCCCGCCCCCGCATCCACCACCGTTGGCCCCCTCCCTTCCCACGCCAGAGGCAGGAGGGAGTGACGATCCATCGTTTTTTATAAGTTTTTAATAGATCAAGTCATTTAGGGTTAGAGTCTCTCCATTCCAAATTTCTTGGTGTTGGAGATTTATCTCCTCCTCTTCCTCCCTGGCGATGGCGAGGAGGCAGGGTGGATTCGTTTTCTCCATGGTGGCTCTGTTGAAGATGAGGGCGACAACGGCGTCAGCAACATCATCGGCTTGACGACATGGAGACTTGGCTTTCCGGACGGCGACATCAAGGCGGAGATGATGTCACCGCCATGGAATAATTTCCTCTGATCTCTTCTCCATTTTGTTGCGGTTAGATCTGACCACAATGAAGAACTAGAGAGAATAAATTTTAGATCAGTCTTTCTTATTCTTCAGCAGCAGAAAGAAGAAGAAGACGCAAGAAAGAAGAAGTTTCTCCACTTCGACTGTAGGAATGTTGGCTGTCCTTCGTTGGGCATCTGTTCTCATGCCTTTTGTCGAGTGTTTGCCTGTGTGGTCATCTATACGAATCGTCATACAGGTTTAGAGTTGAGATTTTAGGCTATACAAAGCGTGGGTACAATTTAGATGATCTGGATACACGTACTGTATTTCAGTGTGCTTGTAATGTGACAATGTACTCAACTATAATTTAATATAATTCTTCTTTCATCTAAAAAAAATTACATTACACTGCTTCGGAAATGGAAGGGTGGAGAACAACATTACACTGAGGCAAGGCATTTATAAAGGGGGAACAAACAACATTTGATTACTACTTTTGGTTTTTTATTGCTCCCTCCGTCCTGGAACAATAGATTCCTAGATTTGTCTTAAGTCAAACTTTTTAAAATTTAACCGAATTTGTAGAAGAAACCCATCAAGATTTATGATATCAAATTAGTATAATCAAATATATAATAGAGCATATTTTCATAACATGCTAATTTTATGTTACAGATGTTGTTAGTTTTTCTATAAAGTTAGTCAAACTTAAGATTGTTTGATTTGCACGGATTCTAGGAATTGATTTATTTGGAACGGAGGGAGTAAGAGAAAACGAGCAGCTAGCAAGCCCAGGAAGGAGTACCACGTCGACAAGAGAGACCTGCATGCATTGGGAACAAAAATACTAGTCCACCTGAAGAAAGAGAAAGATTAGTTCTATGTTCTCACACAACTTTATATTTTCGGAGTATCTAGCGCCCGGACGTCCGGCGGACAGCACGCGTCCAGACGCCCCGGTAGGCTGCTACGCCCCGCCCACAAATACGGAGATGAGCTTCGCCCCACGTCCATCCCGCACCAGCGTGCCCCATCAGCGTCCATCCCACGCCAGCGCCCCGCGTTCAGACACAGCACCACCGCTCGCATCGTACCATGCCCCCGCCCCGTGTCCCATCTCGCTGCAGCGCCGCTGAACTCCACATCGAGGACGAGCTCGAATTGTTGCAACAAGATGGAGAAAAGGGAAGGGAAGGAAGGGGAGGGAGAGGGCGAGGTGCACCGCGCGAGGTAGGTGCCGAAGCCCTGCGACAAGCCGCTGTCCTCCAGTCATCGGCGCCATTACAACATGTGCAAACACCTCCGATCTACTTTTGAAACATCGAGATGCAACAATTGCAACATACGTCTGAAGACAGATGAAACACTTGAAACATGCTTCTGAAACAATTGAAAAACACATCTGAAACGCACTTGAAAACCATTGCAACAATACGCAACATCTGAATAAAATACATGCGACATGCGTGAAACATATACAACATCCAGATAAACATAATTGCAACATGCTTTCGAAAAACATAGATAAAATATACCTCTGAAATATCTGAAACACTCGAAACATGCTCAACTTGCTCCTGAAAACAATTGCAACATGTGCAATATTCCCCAATCTACTTTTGCAACATCCATATGATTCAACTGCAACATATCTTTGAACCTTCTGAAACAATTAAAACATACAATTGCAACATAGGGTAGGGAGAGAGAGAGCCTAACGCAGGGAGTGCCATGGGCGCTGGGTGGGAGGAGCTCGGTCGCCGGGGGTGAGAGAGGGTGCCACCGGGGGTGGCGAGGATGCCGCGCCGGGGTGGGGGCTCCCGGTGGGGGAGGACGCCGCGCCTTCCACCACCGCGCTTCGCCTCGCCTCGCCCCGGGGTGGGGGAGGGCGCCGCGCCAGGGGTGGGGAAGGGCAATGCGCGCTTCGCCGTGGGTGGGGGAGGGCACCGCGCCGGGGTGAAAGAGCACCGCGCGCCTCGTCAGGGTGTGGGGGAAGGCGCCGCGCCAGGGGTGGGGATAAGGGAGCGAGTGGCAGAGTGGGCGCATGAAGCGGAAGTGGATGAGGATGAGGGAGGCGGAGTGAGAATTACCGCAGCGGCAATGCAGATTCGGTCCAAGTCGTTCCATGGGTGGGTCTGTCCAAACGGAACGGACGTCAGATAGGGAGAATTACCGTTATATTTTAGTATATGTGTGCTACTTTATTTTAGCGTAGATCATCACTGGGTGTGATCCTAGCTTGTCAATAAAGGCCGGATGCCCTTATCTACCGTTTCCCCCCTTGTTATCAGCTATCACAGTGGTTGTACATGTAGAAGTTAGAACTCACCCGGGGTAGCTTTTGGGCTTCAGGACAAGCCACTTCGACATTGGTCTGCTGACAATTACCTCAGCCGGCAGGCATCGTTGTTTTCTAGTAGCATTTTTTTCTCTATTATTAGGAAGCAAAAGACTGACGTGGACATGGTGCATTTTTGTATGGAATTGCTAGCGTTGCGTTGTGGGGGCCAAACTCATCCATCTGCTGCTACTCTGATTGACAATTCACCTATGCATAATGCATTATTGTATGGAATTACTAGCGTTTATTTACTTGAAGATGCATGTGTGTGTGATGCAGCTGGGTTCACGCTATTCACCCTTCTTCTCTTGGGCCTTGGCTTGGAGCTTGCGCCGGTTCTCCTCTGTAAGCGCCCCTTTGTCCAATGGTTGCTCTGTATCCATGAACATGGCCTCAAGCTCTCTATGTGCCTTTGTGGAGAGATTCCGCCTGGAGCCCGGCAACAGCATCTCAGCATTAACGAGCAAGAGGTACACCATGTAGCTGGACATCTGTGTGCATAGGTACACCATGTAATTCATTAGTTACTGAACAAATTGTTCTTGGCTTGCTGCTTCCTCTGATTCTCACTGCAACATTGTGAACGCTGTCAACTGGAGAGGCCACTATGGGCTCACTGCTAGGGATGAAAACGGACGGAAATTTTCCCGTACCATCCCGTTCCGTTTTCTATATTTTTCCGTCTGTTTCCGTATTCGCGAGATCCCATTTTCGTATTTGCGGAAGTAGAAAATGGTGTTTTCCGTCCGTTTCGGAGTAATCCCGTTTTAATACGGAATAGACCCGTATTTATTCTGTTTTTATCCCGTTTTCAATCTATGTTCAACATGTTCAACAATTACATGTCCTTATATTATGTTAATATAACTACGAATCATCAAATATGCATGTTATGTTCATGTACATAGCGCGTAAATAAATATTAAACTTTGTATATATTATTACATGACTTTATATATGTATACTTTGAGAATATTAGATTATGTGATCTTAATTAAATTTTCCGGCTCTCTGTCCGTATTTGTTCGTTTCCGTATGTTCGCATATTTCGATTTCGTTTCTGAACCCGCATTTTCCGAACCCGGTCCCGTTTCCACCAAAAAATATAGAAACGGAAGTACAAATAGGGTTTTTCCGTCCGTTTCCGTCCGTTTTCATCGTTACTCACTGCGTGCCAGGGACGTGACAAAGTAACTGTCCGCTGAACTCTCCATGATCGTGCTGAATCAGCGCCCTCATGACTGATGTGGCAAGCTTGTGTACTCTGGTGATTGTCAGCTCTTTAGCAACTTGAGGAAACGGGATTGGTATTTGATCAATGTAACAATATGCACAGCCTTTATTTTAATATTTTTATGTGCCAATGGCATTCCGTTCATGGGGTAGTATTGGTGGATGCTTCTACGGAACCTTAGCAATATGTTACTACCCTAATTGTTCGATGCGGGCAAATTGTTTTAATTGAAAGTTGACAAACTAAATGTGAAATAGTGATACCAAATAAATGTTGGGCGAGTCTGAACAGGATTTAGGGAAATAAATAAATAAATAAATACAGTTTTTAAGAGGAGAATAGCATCATCATAGCAGAGTAGGGAAACACAACAACTATCTAGCAGTTGCAAAGATGGAAAAACAGCAATCAAAAGGAAAAAAGAAACAAAGAAAGAAAGAAAGAAGGGAAAGCAAATCTGTGATCAGTGGTATTCCACTACGACTTTGATCTGGTTGGACTTGGGGCGATTCCTGTTCTCCACCTTGAGCTGCTCCACTGCACTTTCAAGCGACGGGTCGTTTTTCCAACCATTGAGCTTCACCCAGAGGCGGAACCATAACTTTTGACAATAAGATGACACCTCGTAAATATAATACATATGTACAACAAGTGTATATCTCAATACTCACTACCGGAAAAAACAGACTTTGTCGACGGCCGTAAAAGCAAGTCGTCGGCAAAGAACCTCTTTGCCGATGGCTGAGCCGTCGGCGAAAAAGCACGGTCGGTGAAGAACCTATTTGCCGACGACCGGACCATCGGCAAAAAACACCGTCGGCAAAGGATCTTCTTTGCCGACGGCCAGGCCCTTGGTAAATAAGGGTCGTCGGCAAAGACGGTCGGGGCTAACGGCAGCCCACGCCGTCCCCTTTACCGACGGCCTTGCCATCTGGCCATCGACAAAGATGCAATCCTTTGCCGACGGCGGCAAAGGACCTTTGCCGAGGGTCTTTTCTGGCCCTCGGCAAAGGGTAATTTTTTTTCATCCCAATTTTTTCTTGGTGCATTCCTACACCAAATACATCCCAACTTCAAAATTTGGGACAATTTTAACTTTTTTTTTTGCTATATTTGGTTTATTTTTTTTGTTTCTTTGAATTTTTCCGGCAACTCTAAAGTTGAACTGCAGATACATAAAATAATAGAATTTGCTGATTCAAAAAATGGTATTCATGATGTTCGGAGTATGTTGAGGCCGTATCCAGGACCTCGCATGAAATTACGACCATATTGGTGTCGTAACATGAGTAGTTACGTGCGTAAAAAATGTTTTCGAATTATAAAAAATCCAAACGAAGTCCAAATTTGACGAAACCTAATGAGTTGTGTTGTCATCACATGTGGAGGCTATGATAAAAATTTAAAAATGTTTGGAGCAAGTTGCGACGTCGGATGTCGAAAACTCTGACATCTCCCATGTGATCACACTTGATCACATGTGGCACTACGGTACGTACTCACAGTCGGGTTGGAATCAGTTTGAGCAAGGTGGGGGCTCTGGGACACTTGGGGACGACGCATAGAGCTAGATGGTCGTCGATGTTGATGTTGGACATGTTTTTGTATATGTTGGACATGTATGGATGGATTTGAGCACGTTGTGAATGGTTTCATGTTGAAACTGCATTTGTTGCTGAAATGCGGTCCATTTGTGATATTGTGTGAATCATGTGATGAAATGTTCAATATATGTGAATATATCGTGCTGAGAATGCAGGAAACAGAAAAAAGAAAATTTTTTACCAGCTTTGCCGACGGCTGAGGCGGCCGTCGGCAAAGTGACCATAACTTTGCCGACGGCCAACCGTCGGCAAAGACATTTTTGTGCAAAAAAAATTAAAAATAAAGAACTGAAAATTCCATAATGTATCTAATGTTGCTTATCTGTTGTCGTAAATATTTTAGTTCTTTTGTATAAACTTGGTCAAATTTAGAATAGTCTTAGAAGAACTGAAAATTCCATTATGAGTAATTACCTAATGCTAAAAAACTCTTAAGTAATATAATGCTTGTGAACTGCTAATCTTTTCTTAGGGTCATAAAGAAGTGAGTGCTTTTGGAGATAACATATATTGGCAACCTTCAGCTTAAGAATTGCTTTTTCATTGCAGAGGCTGGAAATTTTCCATTTTCCAAAAAAGAATTGCTTTTTTTCGGTGAAGAAGCTGTGTGAAGTTATCACACAAAGTTATTCCTTGGAATTTCACCATAAACAGACACCTGAAGGCAAAATCATAGAGGTGGAAAAACAGCCAGATGCTCTAAATTGAAGTAAGTTCCTTCTATGAATATGCTAGTACTCAACGACTAGATTTATATTTTTCAAGTTTTATCTTACAAATAAAACTTAATAAAATAAAAAACATAGCAATATATATTTCCAAGTGCATGTATATAAAAATAAAGAATGACTCCAATAAATTAGCACAAATACACCAAAAGGCAACCTAATAAAAACATGCAAAAAATGTTGTTTCTATATGTTCAGTTACTTTATAAATATATTATGCCAAGAACACCGTGCTGCCACACTAATAACTAGTTCAAATTATTTCTACATCTGACAGGTTTTGGGAAACTTGAGAGTAACACAAGTCATGGAGGCATCTTTTACATTTGAGACGCCATTAAATGAGTGGCGTAGTTATCTTTGTCATATCAACTTCTGGTATGTTACCTATCAAATCTAGCTAGCCTAAGTAAGTTATTTAGAATCCTTGCAAAAAAGTTATTTTAAAGAAGGAATAGTCTTTATTTCGGTCTGGGTAAGTTTTGGTGTACATTTGTTTATAAAGATTAGTTTAAATTTGTAGAAGCTAATTCAAACTAGATCGTTACGCCCGTCCCCCTCCAACTGGCCTGGCTTCCTCATTGGTATAACATACTTATAAATCATAATGGTTTGAGAGTGTGTAATGATGTGGCAATGTAAACTAAAATTTTGTTAAGATATATAGCAAGGCTAGGGCACTGAGCGAAAAACACAAAACTCATTAGCTAGTTGGGCTCATGATTGGCCCAGCTCGACTCGACTTGACTTGACTCGGTTTGTCACGATTTTCTAACGAGCCAAGCTAAGCTTTCGGCTCGCTAGCTATAACAAGCCAGGTCTGTGAGCCACTCACTAGCTCAATGAGTTAGAACCCCAAACAGGCCAGCATCAGCCCACACAATGACAGAAATGCCCACTCACCCACTGCTCCCTTTATTGATTGATTGATCCCTAGCTTAGTAAGTCTCCATCTCTGTGCAATTGGTGCATATCCAGAAGTTTGGTATAATTTACTGTCGGGCCCCTACTTTAGAGTCCATTGTGTATCACGTATCAGTCCCTGGATCAGTAGCTGATACGCACAGAGCAAACAAGATTGATATAAAAACCATACTTTTATTGATAACGGGAAACACATTACAAAGTTCATATTACAGAGCTTGGGCTATTGGCCTTATAATATACATCAGAGTCCTCATACAGCGGTCCTATAACGTTGTGGTTCCATTCCTATTGGCAACTTAGAGTGCGGACGTAAACCTTATTACTAAACTCTATCATATATCTTTATCCTAGTGGTCCTCGAGTAGCTCCTTTGCGTAACTGTACGTTTTCGTCGTCGTACGTACTCCTGTCTTCCCATCCTGGCATAGCTTCAATAGTTTCATCCTCATATGTACTCCTGTAGCTTGACTCCTAAAAACATATAATGAAGGGGATTGAGTACATAAAGTACTCAGCAAACCCTAAACTTTGGGCGGAGAAGGGGTGGAAAGGGAAGGCTATATATGGCGGAGGTTATGGTGGTTAGGGTAAAAGTGGTAGGGTGAAGTAGCTATAATTATGGGTTGGACCGTAACAGAATATTACCGTTCTCACCAGTTTTCGAGATTGATTATAATTTACCAAAATAGTAAAATACATCTTACCAAATTCTCACACTGCAGAAGTCTAATCATAGTTGCTCTCATCCAGCATCTACCCATTTCAAGGACGTGGCTATTCGAATAGATTCAATAGGTCCCGCACTAGAGGCGTGGCGTACTACCATTGGTTGCTGTGACGTGGAGGCCAGGTGCCTTTGGCCGTTCGTGAGATAGCGAGGCCTGGTCTCATTGGCTGGGGAGACGTGGCTTGACGGGCGGACGGTTTTGGGGAGACCGAGACAGAGCTCTGGCGGCATTCTCGTTCGTACGGCCGTTCTGGCGAGTCAAGGTGGGAGCAGCTCCGCCGAGGCTCGGCTCCAGTGCGGTGGCATGGCTTCGGTGCGGTGGGGAGTCCCAGCACTGTAGTGGCTCAGGGCGCGAGCGCTCTGGAGTTCCCTGTCCGACGTCGTCTTTGTAAGCCACTGCGATGTCGGTGGCCGAGGCGAGAGCGACTCCATGCGTTGACAACCTGTGTCGCCGGAAAATATCTGAGGAGCAATGAAGATTTTTGCCGGCCGCGGTGATATTTTCCGGCAAAGGCGGCAGGCCAGCAGCGATGCGTTGTCCACGCGGAGTACTGGAGAGCTCGTGTGTGTGAACTATCAGCGGAAAACGTGGGGAGGGCGCCAGGAAGAGTAAGACAACGCGAGCTGCGGCTTACGCACTACCTGAGTCCATCCGGTGTACGTGAACAGAGGAGGAGAAACTAGCCCAAAAGAATTTTTGTATCTTCACGTCATGGCTTTTGAAATTTCCTAGAAAATCATGGAGAGGGTTGCCAAAGGTTTTCATATGAATTCAAGAAAGAAAATGGGATTTGGGATTCATGGAAAATAATGAGATTGGGAGTACAAGGAAAATATTTTGGCGCCGCAAATAAATTCTAGAAAAGCACATAGGCAACACACAAACACTCTGAATGCATATGGTGAATTTTTAATGCAAGTTTTTTTGGAAAAAAGTATTTTCTAAAAAAGTTCGCAGGAAATAAACCAATCAGGTTTAATTTCTTGTAAAATTTTAATAAGTTTAAATTTTTAGTGATTTTTAACATGGTAAAAAACACAGGGTGTTACATTTACTTGCTAAACTAATAACAATATTTGGTAGCAAAAAAAGTCGCTCAGGCCAGAGAAGTAGCGTGGAAAACGAACAATGAAGCAGGGATAGGTGTTCCTCTCGTGCAGAAACTTACAAATTAGAGAGGATATTTGATAACTTTTTATTTTTTATTAAAGAACTCTTTACTAAATTATTGGAGGGCATTTTTTTTTGCCTTTTTTACTAAAAAATAAAAGTAGGAAATTATTCTACAAAACTCATGAATCTTTTGCCTTACCTCACGAGCCAAACGAGTTGCCTCGAGCTAGCTAACAAGCCGAGCTAAGCTGAAGTTTTAGCTGATTAAGATAATAAGACAAGACAAGCTTAGCCAGGCCGAGTTAGCTCCTTATCCTCATGAGCCAGAGCTCAGGCCGAGTCAGCTCCTTGTCCTAACGAGCCAAAGCTAAGCTGAGCTAACTCGATATATATCCAGCCCTAACCAAGGCACGAATCATAGACACTTAGACAGACTGTTTTGTGATATAGGTTATACACTTGATAACCAACCCAATTTTCTATTAAATGCAACTCGCAAAAGAAAATACATGAACCCATTCCCATCCATCCAAAGTGTACCCACTTGATGACACAACCTATTAAACCCATTTATAGCTAGCACCGGGGATGGAGAGGAAGAGTGGCCATGGCCGGGGCGACGCCTACGTGGCGAACATGGGGGTAACCCAGGGGAAGAGAGCACCAGGGTCGGGAACAACCGGCATGATGGAAGAGGTGCAGCACTGGGAGGAGAGCACCGGGACTAGGGGTGGCAGAGGAAGGGCAGCGCCGGTGAGATGCGTAGCACGGACGCGGCCATGGGCGTAAGGTTGGATGGAGCAGAGGCGCAACACAGGGGGAGGGCACGGGTAGATGCAAAGAGAGAGAAGATGTGGGGAAGAGAAGTGGAAAATAAGAAAAGAAATATGAAGAGCACAGACATCATGGCCCCACATATCGGGATAGATACATGAGATGTGTTTCCATAGTCTTCTGAAGGAGAGAAAAAAACATATTTCTAATAGTAGAAAATCACCTATATGCACTTTTAAAGAATGGAAGATAGGTAATCTGATAGGGACGCCCTTACATCTGTACGACTCTTTTTTTTTTGAAATCTATGTACGACTCTCTTGTTTATGAGTGGAGACCACAACATGATTCCTTTTTACTTTTAACCTTTGTTGGTCTCCCTCTGTCCCCGAAAGAATGAATTCCCAGCAACTTTAGGACAGATTAGCAAAGAAGATAAAAAACCATGCTGCCCATCGTTAAACTGCTAAACCTTAACAACTCTCCAGTTACCGAGAAGCCTAATTAAGTAGTGTCTTTTGGAATATCCCATAGCAGCGCAGGAGAGAGAGGTTGTGTTAAATGCAACCTAGACTACGAGAGACATTAATGTGGATCAGTGGACCGTTCACCTCTAGAAATTCTTTAGGACCGTTCAATTCTTTTGGAGACAAATTTTTAGGCTAGAAATTGATTCTTTCAGGGATAGAGGGAGCAATTATTTGCATATATAAATAGATTCAAATGAAAGAGATGATAAAAGCCATGGATTTATTTTTTTCTAATGAAAAGTCCAAATATAAGTACCACCCCCTCTAATTTGGTTTATGTTCAAATAATCTCCTAAATTAATATGTTTGATTTATTCATCTAATAAATTCATAACGTTATTAGACATAGGATGCATGCAACAAGAGCCAAAATAACTTTAAGTAATTAAGGTTTCAACTAAATACAATGCACATATTAATTAAAAACATATGGAGGTGACGTGCAATGGGATATGTACAATGGGCATGGACTGAAAAACAAATAGAAGCAATAATTGGTTTATCAAAAGTAATAAATAAAAAATTATAGAGTGTCTATTTGGTTTGTGTACGTTAGGAACTAAAGAACGAGAATGTGCGTCCAAAAAGATAGGGAATTTTTGTTAGCTCTAGCTCTAAGTATCATGTCTCTCAAGATTCTAGTTCATGTCTACTGGTTTATAGACTAGTGATTGATTAACTAAATATTCAGCCTACTATAAGCACAACTTGTTTGATCAAGCGCTTAATAATAATGGACCCTTTTTATTGGTGCGGCTAGGCTGGATGGATACCTCAACACCCCTGCATATCGGCACTTGGAAGAAGACCTCAGTCGTTATACAAACACCGTGCAATGGAATGTTGGGGTCGGAGCTACAGCATGTTTTGCACGTGCTATAACAAGCATCGCCCGGGATTGTATTATCAGGAGACGTGGTCCCTTCGATCCCGTAATAGAGGTGGACATGAAGCATGAAGCAGTTGTAGGAACGAGGAGTCTGCTAGGCATTAATGGCAAGCTGGCCATCAAAGTGGCCGAGCAGCTTGGGCTACTGGACCAAGAGTACCACAAGCTCAAGGCAGATGGGGAAGAGCTGTGGTACTGTACCTATGGCTTGCACAGCGCAACAGCCTCACTACAGCGCCTGGCAAGCTCATTAGCTTCTCAAATATTCCAAATATTGTTTTCCAAGAGATACCTGGCGATGGTTGAGAACCTCGACGAGCCCATTGAGACCACCATGGTGCTAGAAGATCTCGGAACATTGTTATTGTGTTTTCCTTCTCCTCTGTTGAAAAACTCTTTCTGGCTCATATCCGCCACCTCCAAAGATGTCTATGACACGAGCAAGCCGAATTCTCCTTGGCTCATCGAATCCTATACTGGGGAAGATATGGTGATTCTTACTCTCTACTCACTGCATCAAGCGGCCAAGTACATCTTGGGTGCCATCGGCGGCCACAAAGACGAGCAATATTGGCACCACGTGGCTGTCCGGTGCTTTCACTACGCCGCCATGCTCCTCCTTGCTTCCCACTGTCGTTCATCTTCTCATGCAGCAGATGGAGGCCAGCAGCAGAGCTCTGCTGCTGGTTTAGCCGACGACATTATTACTTCAGATGAGCTGATACGTCAATGGTCTGCGCAAGGCTTCCTGCTTGTTATCGACGACGACACAGAAAGAAGAACGGGGGAGACTACTACTACTACAGGCGGTAGTAGTAGTAGTAGTTCTTCTTCTTATGATGGCAACTACAGTGAGGATATATACCAAGTTGGGAATGTCATCCTTGAAGCTTTCCGAGAGTACTCCTTGCTGCCACAGCTCCCATTTTCTCTTTCTCCTGCGACGACTGAAAAAGCTGAAGCTGAAGAAGAAGCCACAAAATCTGCTGCACACTTTCTAGCATGTCACAACCTCATCGCAGAGCACCACACAACAAATGAACTTTGTGATGGAGACCATCCTGCTAGGTTGGAAAGCATGCAGTGGATCTTACATGTGGGCGACGGCGACCAAGGATGGCACTTAAGCAGGGAATGGTTGAGCCATGGAGCTAACGGCCCAACCACACTCATTTTAAGGCATTGCTCACAACAATCAAGGTTGCTTGCCAAGCTTGATCATTTGCTGGCTAAGCTCCCATCTCTGCGTGTTCTTGATCTCTCCTATTCCTCAGTTGAATCACTTCCACCTTCGGTTTCTTGTCTGCAGAGACTACAGTTGCTTTACCTCTCACATACTCCACTAAAATCACTGTCCCCTTCAATTTTCTGTCTCCAGATGCTCCAATTTCTTTCCCTCAGGAGCTGCTATAACATGACAAGTCCATTCGGCTTCTTCTCAGATACTACTGATATAATAACAACTCCTCTTCTAGCTAAAAATAACAACATCAACACAGGAATTATTGTCTCCCTCCTCCACCTTGATCTTTCCTACTCAAATGTCAAGACATTCCATTGCGATTTCTTCCATAGGATGCCTAATCTACAAGAGCTGTTGCTTCTCAAGTGCTCTAACCTTGAAGAACTGCCACCCTCCACTGCTGCCATGTCTAGTCTAGAAAAACTTGAGCTCAGTGGTACTCAAATGAAATCTTTTCCTAGGCAAATGTTCGAAGGTATGAAGAAGCTTGGATCAGTCAAGATAATCGAGAACAAGGAATTGTTTTTTGCACCAGCAGGGTTGTTTTCTAAAGCAAGTGGGTTGACCGATCTACACATTGAAGGATATGAATCAATTACAGAGGTAGAGGTAACCTTAGAGGGGCATCCAACCCTGAGATCATTCTCATTTATTGGCGCACCTCACTTGAAGCGGTTGTCCTTGCATGGATGTAGAAAGTTGGAGTATGTTGACATTAAGGAGGTGGATGCTTTGGAGGAGCTTGATCTGTCTGCCACGGCTATCAAGGAGCTCCCAGACAGCATCCCTAATCTTCCCCGGCTTAGGCGACTGCTTCTCATGGGTGTTCCCTCCCTGAAACGATTTCCTTGGCACAAGCTGGAGAGACTCCCGGATGTGTTTTGCTTGGATCAATGCTCATGAAACAGAGCCATTATTAATCATTCGGATCATCCTCAAGTTGCTCAGGTGTGCATAAGTGATTCTAGATTGTTTTATAGCTTCAATGATGCCACCAAGGATTCAGTAAGGGCTGCAAAACTTTTGAAAACTTTCTATGTTCAAGTTACATCATGCAAGGCCAAAGCTAGGAAAATGCAGGACGGAGAGGACATGGTGATGACCAACACACTTCAACCGGCACCACCAGCCTATGATGATGTAAACCAATGGTATCTGACTGCCAGAGTCTCTGTGGTGTCAATGGATGACGTACCTCCTTTTCGGGAGACTGAGCGTCACGTGGAGATCTCAGCTGCTGATCAGTATCCCCATGGTCTAGAGTATCTTCTGCAAGTCACCAAATCGATTAGCATGTGGGATGATACTCATATTTCTTGCCTCAATGATCTTAGTGATTTGGATGAGCTGGAGGAATGCAAGCTCCGATGGTGCCATAAGACGGTGCATGTCGTTATTTACGTGATACCGAATCTGAAGAATGCATATGTCTCCCATCTCAAAAGTCTAACCCATTTCTGCTCGAGGTATAGTGATTATGATTTCAATTCACTGAAGCACCTCGTCTTGGAGGACTGCCCGAGGTTGGAGGGCGTCGTGCCACGTGATTGTGAGCTAAGAAGCCTCGTGACGCTGGACATCCTCTTCTGCTACAACCTCAAGGCAATTTTCTACGACCGCGGATACTCTTCTCCAGGAGCTGCCACGGCTGGAGCATCTCCACGTGGACAACCCCATGCTGACGGCGCCCGCGTGGGAGGAGCTCCACGTCCGCGGCTGCTGCAGCTTGCGCCGCCTCCCGCGCTTCAGCCGACAACCAGACAAGAAGGCCGCCGTGAAGGTGAGCGGCGAGCGGGCATGGTGGGCCAAGCTGAGGTGGGACGCAGCCCCGCACCGAGACAGCTACGAGCCCGGTGTTTTTTTTTTTTTGATGGAACAGGAGGGGCAAAGCCCCTACTGGCAAAAAAATTAAAAAGCAGCAGACAACATCAGTTCTTACAAACAAATCTCAAGAAACAAAAAAAGAAATATAAAAAATGGCTAAAATTACACATAAAGCTCTATCCATTGATCAATTCCTGGATGGTAGGAAGCTTTTGCTCGTAGGACAACTAGAGCAAATTCTTGTCTGAACACCACCTTGCAACGTTGAAAAGAGTGAGCCACATTTCTGAAAATTAAGTCATTTCTCATCATCCATATGGACCAGCACATTGTTACAATGATCTCCATGAAAAAAGGCCGCCTTATCTGAACTTTCAAAGCTTCCAGGATCGTTCCTAGGTCATCCGTTGCTGGAACAATGCATTGCAAAGAGTACCAGCATGCAGCAGCAAACGGGCAATGGAACAACATATGTAATAAGTCTTCATCAACATTTGTAGTGCACATCACACAAGTATAATCATCAAGAACCATCTGTCGACGTCGAAGCAGCACTCTCGTACTCAATCTGTCAGAGAGAATGAGCCAGAAGAAAAGTTTTCTCTTATTCTGGCAAGAGGACATCCACAGCCATTTGTAAGAACTGTGGATATCATGGTGCCCAACAAGTTGTTTGTAAACCTTCCTAGAAGAGAAACCAGCATTTCCCCAAGAATAGGTCCAAGAATCATGGCTGTCTGACAAATGCAGAGATTGCAAAGCAGTCTGCAAAGTCTGAAACTGAGTAAAAGCTTCAACAGAGAGAGGTAAATGGAAGAGATCCTCGAGGTGTTCAGAAGTCACAGCAGTATGCAGAGAGACAAAATGTGATTTTGCAAAGAAGAAAAGATGAGGGCATGCTTGGCTCCAGAGAGTTTGATTCCAAGTGTCTAACCAGAGGAAGCAGGATCTGCCATTTTGTACAAAAGCAGTAGCTAGATTTTTGAAATCAGGCAAAAATTTAAGGAGGTCTCTCCACCAAAAGGACCCTCTAAAACTCAAATCCCAATGAGGTAGATTGTCTCTTGAATTACGAGCCCGGTGTTGGCTTCGCACCGTCATCGAGAGCTACCTCAGATGAATGAATGAATGAATGAATGAATGAATATACCACCATGCCCGGTACGTCATGTGATTCCAGTTTCCATTGTTAGTTATATATTAGCTCCATCGTATATATAATATCTACCAGTTTTAATTTATTTTGTCCATTCCACAGCAGCCAGGAGCATCCCGTTAATAATTCAAGCTTGCCGCCCCGCTGACGCTGATTACATGCATGCATCCGGGGGGAGTCACTCACTCTCTCACCATGCCTGTCTGCTTCTTCAGTTTCGTGTACCCACCTGACAGCCAAGATCCTCTTCTGAACCCAAACAGAAACAGAAACAGAGCAGGTGCAGCTTGGTTATTTTCTCAGCCTTTTCTCTCATCATTCAATGAAATGGTTGTGAAAAATCTCTAGGTGAGATCCTGAAATAAGCGAGCGCCCAAATTGTCAGGTCATCGTTATTGGGATCTAGGACTGCGTTTCTCACTTCTCGGTAGACTGTGCTCATTTGATAAGTGGTAAGCAGTAACTGTACATATGATGCTGCTATTGCCTGTAATTCATTAGTTACTGAACATGTTGTTCTTGGCTTGCTGCTTCCTCCGATTCTAGTGCAAGATTGTGAACGATGTCAACTGGAGAGGCCATCATGGGCTCACGGCATGCCAGGGACGTGACAAAGTAACTGTCCGCTGCACTCTCCGAGATCGTGCTGAATCAGCGCCCTCATCATGACTGATGTGGCAAGCTTGTGCACTCTGGTGAGTGTCAGTCAGCTCTGTAGCAACTTGAGGAAGCGGGGTTGATATTTGATTAATGTAATGTAACAATATGCACAGCCTTTGTTTTTGTGTGCAGTTGGCATTCCGTTCATGGGGTAATATTGGTGGATGCTTTCTGCGGAACCTTAGCAATATGTTACTACCTTAATTCCTTCTTTTAGGGTACTTCCGGATCGTCGTATCTGTCAGTTATCTAGTTCCCTATGAGAAGTGTCAGTCTTTCAGTTTTTGATGTAATAGGCAGGAAAGCTTATGACTTCGTTATATCACCTGAAAGGGACGTACAAATAATTATTCATAATATTACATTTGTCCTCATTCTTTCAGTAGAAAGTGTACTTATTTTTGCATCGGATTAGAATAAACAAAGTAAACTGTGAGTCGTGGTCGCTAGGCAAGAACTCTGATACAAAACCGATGCTTGGTTGGATGCACGCAAATTGTTTTAATTAATTGAAAGTTGACAAACTGAACATGAAGTAGTGATACGGAACCAAATAAATATTGGGTCGAGTCTGAACAGGATTTAGGGAAATAAATACAGTTATTAAGAGGAAAATCATCGTCATAGCAGAGTAGGGAAACACCAGCTATCCAACAATTCCAAAGATGGGGAAACAACAATCAAAAGGAGGAAAGAAAAAGATGAGAAGACAAGATGTGATCATTCCCAGTACTTCACTACAACTTTGATCTGGTTGGACTTGGGGCGATTCTCGTTCTCCACCTTGAGCTGCTCCACTGCACGTTCCAGTGACGGGTTGTCCTTGCTACCACTGAGCTTCACCTCTTTAAGGTTCTTCAAGTTCTCAATGCCGACAATGCTCTTCTTGTTAGCGAACAACAATAGAAGCGTCTCGAACTTCGTCATTGATCCTTCCTCAAATTTGACTACTTCCGGATGTTCTACAGCGAGGTTTAGATTCAGGATCCTGAGCGCTGGAAAATTGTGTGTGGTGCGTGCAACTAGTTCTTGGTCTCTGCCCTCAAATTTGACTACTTCGGGATGTTCTGCAGCGAGGTTCAGATTCTAGATCCTCAGCGCTGGAAAATTGTGTGTGGTGCATGCAACTAGTTCTTGGTCTCTGTAGCTCCCGGGCCCCAGTTTGATGCTCTGCAGGCTAGGCAACTCACACGAGGAACCAAGTACTTGGTCGCCAGCAAGCTTGGCCCAACTCAACGAAAGTTCCGTAAGGTGCTTGAGTGATGAGATCCAGTCAGGAAATTGACTAATGGGCCCAATCATAGTAAGATGCTGGAGGAGTAGTGGCGGCGAGGAGACGTGAAGGAGAAACTCCAGTGTCCGGTCAGAATACAGGTAGAGCGATCTGAGGGCGCATGTCTTGCTCCGGGAGGAGCCAAGCACATGCAAAAACTCCTCTTCAGGTTCCTCCTCCATGCTAAAATCTTCGGTGTTCCTTCTTCATGCTATAATAGATAGATACCACCTGCAACTGTTGAAGCTCACCAATCTCTCGAGCAACCTTAACATCGCCTTTGAGACGTGCAAAACCCAGCTCGCGACGCCTTCATGTTCCCTAGACCGTATGGCAGAACCCACCGAGGCACCCTCAGGCTCTCAAGTTTGCTCAGCTTTGTCATAGTTTGCGGCATGTCGATGATCTTTGTCTCTCCAACATTGAGTGTCTCCAATACTCTAGGTCTCCAACTTCGCTAGGCATCACACTGATTTCTGTACTCCTCAAGCTCAAGAACCTGAGAAGATATAACCGGCAGACATCTCTCATATGCTTGTCTTGTAGAGCCTTGCAATTTTCTAAGTCAAGTACCCTCAGCAATTTGAACTCGTCTAGCTAGCCCAGCAACTTCCTTCTTATTCTTCTGACAGAAATGTAGTTAGTGACCGGAGATGTTGTAGGTTCATTGCCTCAATGCCACCGTGTCTCGCACGACGGCAACGCTGCTCCACTTCCTTCTTATTCTTCTTGTTGGGACTACTATGCTCATCCTCATTGTAGTCATCGTTGCCATGGACAGAGAGGCGGCGAACCTTTCCATGTGGCAATCCTCCTCCATATTGCCGTTGTACCAAACTAACAAAGTTAGTCTCCTGGGATTTCGACACTATGATCTCGAGCAACATGTCGTGCACTCGACATGTTTCCACCATTTTCTTATGGAGACCGTATGTTTTGTGGCTCATCATTTTTTGTGAACTCAATAAGTAGCATCTGACCATCAGCAGATTATCTTGTTGGATCATGTTCCTGCTTATCAGGTCGTTGAAGTACTCTTCTGCAACATCAAACAAAGTCAAACCCCGCTTCTCAGCAACCAAACCTTCGGCAATCCATTTGTACAGCAACCTATCCTTGGCAATCACATAATCCTCAGGGAAAGTGCTCAGATACATCATACAAGCCTTTAGATGATGAGGCAGGTAGTCATAGCTGAGCGTAATCACTTGCTTCACCCCCTCCAGGGTGGGGTGGCTCTCCATATGAGAACCAATTGACTTAGAAACTCTTTCCCACATTTCTACACTCTCAACCGAATTGTAGCTTGCTAGAAGGCTGGCAATGCTAACAATGGCCAATGGCAACCCACCACATTTCTTCAAAATCTTGTCCATGGTATCTTTCACTCCATCGGAGCAAGTATAACAAGAAACGAGGTGGTTTTTGATAAATGTAGACCAAAAACTTTTTTGCAGGTACTTTTCAGGGGAACTCATTGGCTACGGCAGTGGGCAAGATTGCAGCGGCATGATGACCTACAGGCTCAGTTGATGTTGGCTGGGCAACATCTAGAGACGACTGCCTTGCATTTCTTTGGTTCCAATGGATGGTTCTCGACTAGATTTATTGGCCTCAATTAGTCAAAACCTTATGCTTGTTTTGTTTATCCATGTGTTTGGTTGTAAGTTGGAACTATTTACAGCGTGTGTGCTAGCCTACGGGCTAAACTTTATAATAAGTGGCCTGAATCTATCACTTGATAGATGAAGCCGGATATGACCTATCCTTTATCTAAAAAATCAGAGCAAGTATCATCCATGGAGCCAAATACTCTCTTGACAAATAGTTTCTTACTATCCTCTTCTTCCAGTGGCTTCATATGATGGACAAGGTCCTCTGAAATACTACTTGCTGCTTTGGCCACTGTCTCTATCCGAGTCGTCACAATGATTTTGCTACTGCAGTTATTCTCTGGCAATCTGATGCGGATAGCTTCCCATGCTGGTATGCTCCATACATCATCGATCACGATGAGATAACTGTTTTAGTTGGACATATTACATATGCTTGGAGTCAGAAAATATGTGAAACGCAAAGCTAGAACTAGAAATAGTTGTTCAGAGATAAATATAAACATATGCAATCAATAAGTGGGTCGATGCATGTGACTTTGGTGCTTTAGCACTCAAGACACAAAGGATCTATCCTGGTTCAGGCATCTAAGCCTTACGTCTAGTAGAGGTTTCTGTGTTAGAATGCTCAATTGAGTTTTTACAATGAGAGAGAGAAGTGGTAGGAGAGCACTAAGCTAGTGGTCTAGGGTTTGATCTATTTTTGTCAACCTTCCTCTACAGGAGCCCATGCCCAACCTTATATTTCAGAGGGCCCAGGGCGTATAAGGAGAGTGGTTCATCAAGGCTTTCTAGAGTTTCGTGTCCTTATTCTTTGGTTCGATGGCGGCGTCTTACTCCTCCCTCATCGATGTCATGGCCGACAGTGCTAAACAGAATCCGGTAGCTTTTGTAGGAACGTAGAGCTGACCGTCAGACGCTGGAAGAGCCATTATGCCTTACCCAAGTCACCTACCTCCTAGTGTCTGCTGCACGCTAAGGCCATGCTCGCATTTAGTGAGAAACAAACTAGCAGGCATGAGACACCTAGTGAGAAACTGACTAGCGGGTCATGCTTAGCTAGGGGTGTAGAGTGGCTCTCGTGTTGTTCCTTGGTCGACTAGCACCTCCCAAGGTTAGGAGCCTCCTGAGCCTTTCCAAGCCCCAGGCGCGGGAGACTGGGTCATGGCTCTTCCTGTCAAGCCTATCTCCTAGAGGCTACGACCTCCTCTAGAAGTGGGCCTTCTTAGGCCCATTAGACCTTTTGTGATTGTCCAAAGTGTGGCCCACGAGTGCACACAACCAGCATAGCCCTTGAGCCCCTGGATGACTAGGAGAATTAGTCAGGGGTCGATCGTACTATCATGGCGCTAATCCGATGGTTTAGGTAACCCCTTGTTAGGTACTCAACAGTCCCTAACATATAATGCAGCCACGACATTAGCCCCTCAACTATTCGGTTTTAGCTGGTAAAATAAGACCCAATAGCTATTCTAATTAGATGAGGCCCAATTACAACTCAGTCTTGGCTACGAGGATCACCATTTGCAACCCATACATGTGCACCTCACTAAAAACTCCATCCCAAAAACCTTATGGGAAAAAGGATATGGAGAAAAGAGCACGCACATGAAATAAAATCAACTAGGGGTATTTTTGTCTTTGATTGGTCTTCAGTCACAACCTTCACTAGAGCCTTTGCGATATCATTTTTGTGGCTCCTTTTGCATGGCCTTGAGCCCTCGACGGTTTTACTTCATGGATTCATCTCCGTCGAAGTGGTCGATGTAGTGGAAGTAGTCATAGACAATCACATTGCAATGCCTTCAACCCTTCGCTCACAGGCGCCAGGCAATGCTTGCATATATACAAGGATTGCTTCTCAAATGTGCCTCCCTAAACCCTCTTGGCGGGTGTAGTGAGAGATTGTTGGTGTAATTGATGTAGACGAGGTAGATATGGGGTTTGTTGCACAAGATGCAAGCTATCCCCTCGATCCTAATTGATGGTGAAGGCAAAGTCAATGACGCTAAAATTGATGGTGAGCCCCTCGAGCCAAAATGTTGGCGAACGCAAGTCAATATCGCCGAATTTGATGGCGATCCCCTTGAGCCAAAATGTTAGTGAAGTCAACAATGAGCCCCTCGAGCCAAAATGTTGGCAAAGGCAAAGTCAATAAAGCCGAAGTTGACGGTGAGTCCCTCATTCCAAAATGTTGCCGAAGGCAAACTCAGTGAAACCAAATTTGACGACGAGCCCCTCGATCCAAATTATTGGTGAAGACAAAGTCTATGTCACTGAAGTTAATGGTGAGCCCCTTGAGATGAAATGTTGGAGAAGGCAAAGTCGATGACGATAAAGTTGATGCGAACCCCTTGATCCGAATTGGTGCGAAGGTGAAGTTGCTTCTTTCATGGGTTCATAAGACATCGTGGAGATGCTAGAGGAGCAATGTGGCCGAGTGAAAATTGGATCTCTTTGATGTAGTTTAATGTCGCCTATGCAAGCTGATATGTGTTTCTTGAGATTAAGAATCCTTCCGCTTTGATCGATTTAGAATGCTTTTGGACAGGCACTACAATGTGAAATTTAAAAATAGTTTGAAAAGCTTATAAGCAAAAGTCTCGTTCCTAAGATGTGAAGCCTTAGCTTCTTCTTCTTATAGCCCACATTTTGGTCAACATGAAGAAGTAGAGTTGTGGCTCTGATGGACTTTGGTGCTGATGTTTCCCATGATGCGAAACGTTTGAGCTTTAGCTCTTGTTGTAGCCTTCATTCATGTGAAGTTTTGGTGACACGAGAACACATAGAGCTATCCACTCTATTTTGTTTTCTTTGGTTGTTCATATTTTTAGCAGCGCAAATTCATACAGCTCTCCGCTCTATTTTTTTTCTTCGATTGCTTATATTTTTGGCAACGTGAAGTCATAGAGCTCTCTGCTCTATTCTGTTTTCCTCGGCAGCTTGTATTTTTTGGCAACACGAAGTCAAAGATCTCTCCGCTCCATTTCTTGGGAGCCTTAGCTCACCAAATTTAGTGCATGAATGCAATGCAATTGATGGATGCCAATGCGATGATGCATATGTTGCATGCATTTGCATACAAAGAATAGCAAAATAGTAAATGAAATTCAATATCCCATCATGGAAACTTGTGACTTCGCTGTTTTTTTTACGAAAGCAGGTCATTTCTTTGAACTTTGGATCATAGAAATTTCATAGCACTTGCGAAAACGGAGGCAAAACTGGTTTATGTTGGCGAAAAGTTAATGCTTTAAGTGGTTGTAATAAGATTCATGAATATAAGAACCTAGAAAAAATAAATAAATGCTAGATGCAACTAATGCTAGAGTGGAGGTGGTGGTTGGTACCTATGTTTATACCTGTTGTAATGGGTTGGTGATTTGCAAAGGTTGATAGCTGATAAAATCCGACAATCACCATGTTTTCCGAAGACCAAAGTGCGAGAGAATAATAGATAGTGAAATTCAATGATCAAAGCAATTCATCATTTCAGTGAAAACCAATATCATAAAGTCCAATATAGTGACAACCGATAATATATGACAATTAATAATTGATTGAAAACCACTACTTGTTGGAGACCAATATAACTTGGGTATAATCATGCATCTAGAGAAGGATTATATATTAGAGGGTTAGGTTAAGTAGGAAAGAAATACTTTTAGGACCCGTTCAGATCCTTGGAATTGAACTCATTTTAATAATCATAATTTAGACACATATTAATTAAGCTAATATGATTGTATATGGATTATATTTGTATATTATTGTTGGCTATACGAGAGAGTTATGTGTTGCATTTCTACCTTAAGGGAGCGAGTTAAAGACGTGTTATAAGTTGCAAAATAGAAACATATAATGGTGATCTATATAATCAATTTCTATCTCATACCCTATAAATTTGAGATAGGCTTATATGTGAACTTTGAAAAGTGGTAGAATGTCAAATTACAAGCCAAATAGCATAATTTATTAAGTAGATTTCAATTCCTCCAAATAAAACGATCCAAACGGCACCTTAACAGTTTTTCACAGCCATATTTTAGAGCGAACTTCATTTTCAGGAGTAGTCCATACATCAACTAATAACAAATTGACCGAGTCGAGAATAATAAAATGGCCTCCCTACGTGCCTCCTCTTCTTCTCGTTCTGCTTCGCCTCCTGCCTGCCTCATTGATGGACTGGTTTATCTAGACATTGCTTCAATTCCATCGCGTGTTGCATGCAGTGAGAACTTGTGAAAATCTGAGAAACTAAAACACCCAATCGTCATGTTCATGCAGTAGTTCGTGCAAGTGGGAACCCTGCCTGCCGGGTACGTACATACTAAACTGGTCAGAATCACAGCTATGTATGTACTATAGTATCTCGCTCGCTGGACATACTGTGCTGCCTTAGTTCGGCTCCGAAACAATATAAGAATTGGCTTCCAGTAGGGGTTTCGACCCTCCTGTCCCTCAAAAAAAAAAGAATTCCCTAAAAAAACATGCTTTCAGTTTCCATCATCCTCAATAAAAAGATGTTGCACTGTTATGAACAATCATGGCAAAACCAGATTGAAAGAATATTGCCCAAGGGGCTAGTCCTGTCAAAATGCAAGATTTTTAAAATGCTACCAAAAATGCCGTCGGAAAAAAAAAGAAACTCATCTAAAATTATTTTCTAACTGGGGTAAAAAGAATTGACCGGACACAAACTGAAGCCTGTGGTCCTAGCTGTGTATATGAATGCACCACGCAAACTAAAGACCGGATCGTAGCTAGCTAGGAATGTGTAGGGTGATCATCGCCGTTTCAATCGCCATGGCCATGGCCATGCTGTGTTGACAGATTGAAGGACCGAAAACGGCGACCAGAGGGGGGTGAATGGGAGCCGTAATAAAATTTCTCTCGAAACTTTTGGCTGCTGTCCCAAAATCACCGCCAAGCACAAGCAAGTTTCGAAGTTAAAATACCAACGCCAACTAGTGACGAGAGTATCTAGGAAAATTCCTCGGAACGATAGGAAAACAACACAAAGGACGGAACACAAATCGGAGCTCAAACATGCAAACAGTAGATGAAACAAGAAGCTCGAAAATATGATTCAAGCATAATTATATATTCTAATAATTGGCCAACATTTGCTCCTTGTATTCACGGACGAATTTGTGAGCTCAGTAATAAAAGACTGGAAAATTCTTGCACAAAGAGAACTACCGAAAGTTGCTCAGCACTACAGGGAATGAAGTGCTCAGCAGCTTCACCTGCTTGCCCAGACACTGCACTGGACCGAGCCAGCTAGCACCACTCACAGAGACAAGAAATTAATTCCACATCCATGAATATCATATCAAGAGAAAGAAGTAATTTAATACTGCATAGATTAGTTAATCAAGCCATAGCAATTTACGGGATGCAAGAAGTATGCTCTGGACCAATCAAAAACAGTTGACTCAAAGACAAACACAGATTCACCTTGGACTCACGACGAGCACTGCTTGGTGCTGAGAGAGTAAACAGATCTGGGTGGCGCTCCTGGCCTGCTGGTGACGAACAGGCAACTGGACCTCACGACGAGCAGCAATCAGGCACTGCTGCCTGCCTCCTGGGCAGATGCAGAGCGGGTCCTGGAGAGCAGGCGCTGGGCACCAGAGATCAGCGGACTGATGGGAGTCGGTCCGGGATTGCACGGCGTCGACTCACACAACACAGGTGGCCATCGATGCGCTCGCTCTGGAACCTGACCGAGAGAAGCAGAGTGGCCGACGAACACAAGGGAGAGGAAAACCGAGCGGTCCCTGGCAGACAGAGCCCGCCTGTTGCGTGGAAGTGCCCGGGGCTTCTGGGCCAAGGACGAGCGCCGCACGACGCTTGACCTGCTGTCCGGACTTACGCACGAGCACCTCTGCAGAAGAGCTACGAACGAACACAGAAGAACACGAACAGAGAAACAAACGAACTGGAGCAGAAAAAGGGGGGAAAAACGATGAAAACTAGATCAAATCAAAACGAATCGATCCCAAAAATTGCACAGCTTAAATTCACCTAGCTACGAGCTGATTTCCCAAAAATCATTGCCCGGAATAGCTCCAAACTCTGGTAAACTCAGATCGAAACAAACCACGAAAATGAGAAAAAAGATGAACACTGTTGAACAAAAATCACAACACAAAGTGATGAATCCCAGAGGGCATGAGGAGGATTTGGGCCTCCTTTCCCATACCAAAACTCAGTGCAAACACTACTGAAAATTCAACATCAATTGACCTCTCTCGAGAACTAGAAAGAAATGAAACAAGGAGAAAATGAAAGTGGGAGAGAGGTGGGGATGGCTTGGGGCTGTCATCCCCTATATATCAGGGCTATTACATATTCCCCTAAATGCCCCTGGATACATAAAAGCTAAACCAATAAGCCCAAGGGCGTAGAGGTCCAACTCGGTCTCCATGTTGATCCGACGGCCACCGCGCCTCCTCACTGGTAGCTTCGCCTCGACGCGAACTCCCCGATGCCGCCACGTGCCGTCCGTTCCACCTCGGAACCTCCGCCCGGGTTTTGAGGCCCAAACCCGTAAACCCACCTCCGATGGTTTTGAGGCCCAAACCATCAAACCGTTCCGCGAGTAGCGTACTCCATACGCGTCCCCCGCCATCCGACACGTGTCACCTCCACGGTCAACACGGTCACTCCCATGTCTTCTCGCGCTTGTCGATGTCCCAAGTGTCAGCCACCGCGGCTAGCCACCCGGCCTCCGGGTCCCTCGGTCCAAGCCTCACGTCCGTCCTTCACCCCTCCGGTCCATCGGCACGGCACGTCCTCCTTGACCTTCACCTCGCCGTCGGCTACCGCCTCCGTGCTCCACACATGCACAACATAAACCAAGAGATATGTCGCACACAAGGCTTTCGCCAAGGTAGGGTTAGTCACCACTCAACCTACTTCGTGGATCACATTGACAATCACTCATCACAAAACGAACACACAAGGGTACTTGTCAACCTTGTGTTCGCAATCTCCCCCTTGATGAGTGCATTGTCAACACCAATACACGAACAACTTGAGCAAAAGAAAAAGAAGAAGAATAGAAAAACAAGGAGCTCAACCAAATAACCAAAAATCAAAGAAAAGCTGAAACAGGTCATTTGAAATGAGCAAGAACTTGGTCCCCAAAGACATGGACAACGGCTCGACGCAACCAAGTAAAACAAAGCTAGCCCTCAAGAAGAGGCAACGGGCTCAACACCACTAGCAAAGCAACTCAAATGCAACTCCCCCTGAACAAATGCAATCTCACTCAAATGAATGCATATCTTGTGATATTGTGAGTGTGGTGAGTGTGGAAACTTCTCCCCCTTGTTGACATATGCACTTATCAAGCTAGAGCCCAAGGAATGCAACTCCCCCTCAAAACATGCTATAAATGCATAAATGTACAAATGCAGAAGCTTCAAAATTATAGCAAGTAGATTGAAAAGATGCTCTAGCTGATGCTGTCATGTATATATAGCAACAAAAACAAGTGCTAGCAAATGCTCAAAATGACCAAATAAGACGAAATATGACATTGTAGCAAGTTGGATCAAGTTTGAACAATTTAAAAGAGGGTTCACCACCGAATGAGCACATAGCAAATATAGACAGGAGATCAACATTGTGCTACACATGTATGCAAAGTGAACTACCCCAAACAAAGTTCACACATCATGTCATGAGACAAACTTGTGATTTGATCAAATTTTCAATCAATTGAATTTTATCGGAGTTATGCAGCTTATCACCAAAGTTTGTCAAACAAATGTGTGCGGGAGGTTATCGATGCCATCAACACCTGACTTATCGATCATGTCAAGCCTATGCCAAAAGCAATCAGAAGCTTAAGACAATGATCTCGGTATCCATTACAGAGCTCAAGTTCACCCTTAAGTGCAATAAGGAGCTGTCTCAATACTCTGACATGGGACAGCAAAGACCCATCCCGATCTTTTCATACCTTATCTTTTTTTTTTAAAGTTTTAGCACAAATTTAAGTTGCTCAAGCAAGTGTGTAACTCAAGGTATGAGCCGTAGCAACTAAGCATATATATGAAGCAAAAGGGTTCTCGACACACCTACACCTGCTAGTTGCCACAAATAGTGGTGAACATGTTTCAAGTTTCATCAAGTGTTATTCAAGTTCACAATTGAAAAAGACATTTTTAGCTCATATCAAGAGATCAAAGTGAGCCTAAGCAAAGCACATCATATATATCCATAACATCCCCAACAAGAGCATAGTATCAATCTAACTACTATAAGGATGAAGCTCAAGATGCAATATAATACATGATGATATGATATGCAAATATGATACAAAAGCAAAAGCAAAAGCTAAAAAAAACAAAAACTAATGTACAAGAACCAAAACTTTCCAAGCTAAAAAGGAAAGCAAACTCCAAGCTCTCCTCGCAAGCGAGCAAACTGGGCTTGGTCAAGGGGTTTGGTGAAGATATCTGCGAGCTGGTTGTGGGTGTCAACATGAATAAGGTCAATGTCCCCTTTCTCATAGTGGTCTCGTAAGAAGTGAAAACGGACCTCTATGTGCTTGGTTTTGGAGTGGAGAACAGGGTTTTTGGCTACACATATGGCACTGGTGCTATCACAGAACAAAGGCACTCGCCTAAACTCTAAGCCATAGTCTCGCAAAGTAGCAACCACCCAAAGCAACTGGGAACAGCAAGCAGCAGCAGCAACATACTCAGCTTCTGTGGTGGATTGGGCTACAGAGGACTGCTTGCGAGAAGACCAAGACACAAGAGAAGACCCAAGAAACTGACAAGTCCCAGAAGTGGACTTCCTCTCAGTACGACAGCCAGCATAATCCACATCAGAGTAACCGCAAAGAGAAAGAGAGGAGGAAGCTGAAAACCAAAGACCAAATTCGGGTGTGAAACGAAGGTACCTCATGATCCGCTTGACGGCTTGACGATGCGATGTGCGCGGTGAAGACTGAAAGCGCGCGCACAAGCAGACCGCGAACTGGATGTCCGGTCTCGTCGCCGTCAGGTACAGCAACGATCCGATCATGCTTCGGTACTCCTTCTGGTCCACAACTTCTCCTTCCTTGTCCTCATCTAGGGCCGTCGTGGTCGACATGGGCGTCGAAAGAGGCTTGGCCTCGCCCATATCAAACTTCTTCAGAAGATCCTTGGTGTACTTGCCTTGGTGCACGAATGTTCCTTCACGTGTTTGCTTGATTTGCAGCCCGAGGAAGAATGTCAACTCACCCATCATGCTCATCTCGAATTCCCTGCTCATAGTCTCAGAAAACTTTGCAACAAGAGCATGAGAGGAACCACCAAAAATGATATCATCCACGTAAATCTGAACCAAAAGTGTGTCAGTGCCTTGCTTGAGGAGAAACAAAGTTTTATCTACTGAACCCATCTTAAAGCCCTTAGCAAGCAAAAAGGCTTTCAAACGCTCATACCAGGCTCTCGGGGCTTGTTTCAATCCATACAAGGCTTTGTGGAGTTTGTAAACATGGTTGGGATACTTAGGATTTTCAAAGCCAGGGGGTTGTCTCACATACACCTCTTCCTCTATGTACCCGTTCAAAAAGGCGCTCTTCACATCCATTTGATACAGCTTGAACCCTTTCGAAGCTGCATAAGCTAAGAGCATCCTTATAGCCTCGATACGGGCCACAGGAGCAAAGGTTTCTTCAAAGTCTACTCCCTCTTTCTGACAAAACCCCTGAGCCACTAGCCTAGCCTTATTCCTCACCACCACTCCATCCTCACTTTGCTTGTTCTTGAAAACCCATTTTGTACCTATAGGGTGACAATCAGGTGGAGGTGGAACTAAGACCCAGACTTCATTTCTCTCAAAGTTCTGTAACTCCTCGTGCATAGCATTGACCCAATCGGGATCAGAAAGTGCGTGTCCAACATTTTGTGGCTCGAAATTAGCGACAAAAGCAGAATGAGCGAAATGTGAGATTTCATATGACCTTGAGCGTGTAACACGCTGACTGATGTCGCCGATCATGGTTTGAGGCAGGTGACGACGCTGGATGTGCCGAGGGGCTTCCCTCAAAGATGTCGCCTCCCCCTCAACAGCTACTGGGGCCTCCTCAGGTGCAGCCGACGTAGGCTGAGGAGGTGGCTCGTGCGGACCCCATGTAGTGGAAGAAGATGGATCTGGTCCGTGAGCCGAAGTAGTTGTTGTAGACTCGACTGGAACAACCGAAGAGGTCGGCTCTGCATCTCCCCAATTAGCATCTTCCTCATTCTCCTCAACGAAGATGCTCTCACCAATCTCCTGATCACCTGCACTTTCGAAGACAGGAACAGAACAAGGCATGGTCTCGTCGAAAGTGACTTCACAAGTCTCTACGACTCGGTTAGTTTCAAGGTTAAGTACTCGATATGCATGAGAATGTGAAGCATAACCAAGAAAGACACCATCCGACGATCGAGACTCAAATTTGTCTAAATTACCTTGTTTCAGAATGAAGCACCTGCATCCAAACACTCGAAAGTGGCTCACCTTGGGTAGTCGACCGAATCGTAGCTCATAAGAAGTTTTCTTCATGAAGGCTCGAAGAAAGATGCGATTAGAAACATGACACGCGGTGTTGATCGCTTCGGCCCAATATTTCCTAGGAGTCCTATGCTCATCGAGCATCGTCCTGGCCATCTCAACAAGGGTCCGATTCTTGCGCTCAACAACACCATTTTGCTGAGGGACATAGGGAGAGGAAAACTGATGCTCAAGGCCCAAAGAAGCACAAAAGGTTTCAAAATGAGTATTCTTGAATTCTGTGCCATTGTCACTGCGAATCGCTCTCATGGCATTCTTAGGGAACTCATTTTGCAACCGAAGAATCAAATCTCGAGCATGTGAAAAAGCCTCATCCTTACTCTCCATGAAAAACACCCAAGAGTAGCGAGAAAAATCGTCCACGATCACTAGAACGTACCACTTCCCACCCTCTGACCGAACCCGAGCTGGACCAACTGTGTCCATGTGAAGTAGCTCGCCGGGTTTCTTGGTCATGACTTGATTCACAGGTGGGTGAGAAGCGGCAACCATCTTCCCGTGACGACAAGGGTGACACACCAAATCCTTCTCAAATTTCAACTTGGGCAATCCTCGGATTAGATCAAGTGAGCTCAACCTAGCTAGTAAGTCAAAGCTCAAGTGACCAAGTCTCCTATGCCACTTCCAAAGCTCAGAGGAGGATCCGGCCACCAGACATTGAGAAGAGCCAAAAGAATGAGAAAAATCAGCTCGAAAGACACGGCCAAACGGAACAATCTGACAAACTAGATTTCCCTGAGAGTCGAGAACTCGAGACAAGCCGGTCTTAAAGCGCACTTCAAAGCCATCTTGAAGGAGTTGCGAAACAGAAAGCAAGTTGAAATGCAAGTTTGAAACCAAAGCAACATCCTTCAAGACAAAACTCTCATTGACCCGAATGGTCCCACGAGAAAGCACTTTACCTTTGCTATTATCCCCGAATGTGATGTACTCCTTACATTGCACGGGGTCGAGGCTGGAGAACCATTTGGAACTTCCGGTCATGTGGCGCGAGCATCCGGAATCAATGAGCCATGTGTTCTCCAGGCCTCCGTCCTGCATCAATAGAAAGACATAGGATGAGCAAATGGCGCAACACTGGGGTTAGTAAACTGTGAAGGATACCAGTGTTGGCTCATTTGCCCTGGAAAAGTGTTAGGAAAAACACCAAACATGCCATGTCCCATTTGAGGAAAGCGGGTACCACGTGGGAAAAAATGTGGTTCGCTAGAGCTGTAGGACTGAAAGCCACTGCCGCGAGGTCCAAAGTCATATTGATCACGACCTGAACCACGCCGGGCACGACCACCACGACCACCGCGTGGTCTAGCAACTTGAGGCCTACCACCTTGAGGCATTGCACCTCGAGGCCTAGCATTGCGCCTCTGAACAGGCGGCACATGTACGCCATGGGGCGGACGGTACATGTTCCGGTTGTTCAACTCATACTCCCGCCGCTCATCTCTCTTCCTCCTGAAGCAAAACTCAACAAGGTGACCATCCCTATGGCAATAGTCACAGTGATACCTCACCTCTCTCTTAGGTGGTTGTTGGCTCACTCTCTTGTGGGTATGGTTCACTCTTGGTAGCTTTTTGGCTTTAGGAAGGGGATCCTCAGAGATGTTTGGTAGAGTGTCAAGTGGGTTTCTGAGATGGTTCGGTTTTGGAACCCAAACTTGTTTCTGGGGTGGAGCTCTTGGAGGTTCTTCAAACACTCCGTCTTTCACAGTGGGTTCGGTAGGCTTAGGTGGATTGATCTTGATTAATTTGGGAGTAGTGGAAGGTTTCTCACTTGGGCTCAAACCACTGAACTCACCAACTTTGCCATAGATATTTTCACCCTTCCCACCTAGAGCAAAGCCTACTCCCGATGTCCCAGTTCCCCGTCTGAACTGGCTCATCATCATGCCCAACTGTGGTTCACTACAAGACACCCAATTCAAGATGGACCGAAGGTATGTGTTGTCTTCCTCGGATCTCATCTTGTCATGCCTACAAGACTCAAGCTCCAACACCAAGCTCTCACAACGTGCACACTCAACAACCGTGCTATCTGAACTGGCCTTCTCAAGAACAAGGATCTTGGCATTCTTCTCTGCTAGCTCAGATTTCAAGCCTGAACAAGACTTGCACGCACCCAACAAGCTAGACCTAGCCTTCAGCTCATCGTTCTCATCTAACAAGGCAGCATACTTAGATTGCAACTCAGAAAAGTTAGTCATATGAACAGCACATTCATCGCACTCAACCTCGTCAGACACATGAACAACAAGCTTCTTAGCTTCCTCAAGCTCTTTCTCCACAACTTCTAGCTTGTCCTTAAACTCTCTCCTCTCACGAGCAGCACGTTTTAGCAACTTATCTTGACTCATCAAAGTATCAGTCATGATATCAAGCTCGGCAATAAGAGCATCGACGGAGGGTTTTACCTCGGTAGAGTCGTCGTTGCCGGGAAGCACGTCCTTGTTGGGCTTCACACCTTCATCCACGGCCATGGTGCAGTAGCCTCCGTGGATGGACTTGGCGACGAAGCAAAGCCCGGTCAACTTGTCCTCACGTCTCTTCTCGGACTCATCATCGCTCGAGGGAGAAGAAGACCGATCGTCGTCGGTGTCGTTGTCGAGGTCGCTGAGGGAGGCGAGGAAGGCGCGCTCTTGAGCCTTGGCCTTCTTGAAGTACTTCTTCTTCAGCGCCTCCTTGTTGAATCCTCCCTTCGACTTGTGCTTGGAGGTGTACTCGCGCTTGTCCTTGCGCTTGCTGGAGTCGTACTTGTCGAAGGAGTGCTTGTTCTTCTTGGGGCAGTGGGCGATGAAATGGTCGGGATCTCCACAGCCGTAGCATCCTTCCTTCGGACCACCACCACGCCGGCGATTCAAGCGGTTGTTGTGAAACCGCGAGAACCGGCGATGATCAACGCCAGCTCGTCGTCCCCAAGACTCTCCATCTGCTCCTCTGTGACAGACACCAAAGAAGACAAGGCAAAAGACATCTGTGAAGGGTTAGCCAAAGAACTTGAGCCATTACCTGAGACCAAGGCCATAGTCGGTGCAGAGGGATTCTTCAGCTTGGCTTGGGTCTGGTAGTCGATCTCGGTGGACTTGAGCTTACTGAAAAGCTCATCCACAGTGAGGGTCTCATACCCCGAAGACTCAATGATGGCGGTCACCTTCACATCCCATACCTTCCGATCTAGGGCATACAGAAGCTTGAGTGCCCTCTCATGATCATCATAAGGTAATTGTGCCTTGTTTGCTCGCATCTTGTTGACGATGGTCTGAAAGCGAGAAAACATGGCATCGATGGACTCGCCATCAAGCTGGGTGAAGTTCTCATACTCCCTCTTGTATGTCTCGTAGAGTCTGGTTTTGACCTGTGCGGTCCCCTCGTGATAGCTCTGAAGCCTCACCCAGATCTCCCGAGCAGTAGTACAATCAGAGACTCTTTCGAACTCCTGAAGAGAAAGACTCGAGAAAAGAACTGCGCGAGCTCTGCTATTAGCGTTGTGTCGATCTCTTTGATCTTGCGTGACACGAGCACGGGGTTCAAGCACAACGTAAGTAGCATCCTCGCAAATCTCCCAAACAAGCCAATCAATCCCTTGGAGATGCGCGGACATGCGGATCTTCCAATAGGGATAATTTGTTCCATCGAAGAATGGTGGTTTGCCGGAACCACGCTCCATGTCGCCTTCGTGGATCACGGACCGATTAAGGTGGAATGATCCTTAACCGGCTCTGATACCAATTGAAGGACCGAAAACGGCGACCAGAGGGGGGTGAATGGGAGCCGTAATAAAATTTCTCTCGAAACTTTTGGCTGCTGTCCCAAAATCACCGCCAAGCACAAGCAAGTTTCGAAGTTAAAATACCAACGCCAACTAGTGACGAGAGTATCTAGGAAAATTCCTCGGAACGATAGGAAAACAACACAAAGGACGGAACACAAATCGGAGCTCAAACATGCAAACAGTAGATGAAACAAGAAGCTCGAAAATATGATTCAAGCATAATTATATATTCTAATAATTGGCCAACATTTGCTCCTTGTATTCACGGACGAATTTGTGAGCTCAGTAATAAAAGACTGGAAAATTCTTGCACAAAGAGAACTACCGAAAGTTGCTCAGCACTACAGGGAATGAAGTGCTCAGCAGCTTCACCTGCTTGCCCAGACACTGCACTGGACCGAGCCAGCTAGCACCACTCACAGAGACAAGAAATTAATTCCACATCCATGAATATCATATCAAGAGAAAGAAGTAATTTAATACTGCATAGATTAGTTAATCAAGCCATAGCAATTTACGGGATGCAAGAAGTATGCTCTGGACCAATCAAAAACAGTTGACTCAAAGACAAACACAGATTCACCTTGGACTCACGACGAGCACTGCTTGGTGCTGAGAGAGTAAACAGATCTGGGTGGCGCTCCTGGCCTGCTGGTGACGAACAGGCAACTGGACCTCACGACGAGCAGCAATCAGGCACTGCTGCCTGCCTCCTGGGCAGATGCAGAGCGGGTCCTGGAGAGCAGGCGCTGGGCACCAGAGATCAGCGGACTGATGGGAGTCGGTCCGGGATTGCACGGCGTCGACTCACACAACACAGGTGGCCATCGATGCGCTCGCTCTGGAACCTGACCGAGAGAAGCAGAGTGGCCGACGAACACAAGGGAGAGGAAAACCGAGCGGTCCCTGGCAGACAGAGCCCGCCTGTTGCGTGGAAGTGCCCGGGGCTTCTGGGCCAAGGACGAGCGCCGCACGACGCTTGACCTGCTGTCCGGACTTACGCACGAGCACCTCTGCAGAAGAGCTACGAACGAACACAGAAGAACACGAACAGAGAAACAAACGAACTGGAGCAGAAAAAGGGGGGAAAAAAACGATGAAAACTAGATCAAATCAAAACGAATCGATCCCAAAAATTGCACAGCTTAAATTCACCTAGCTACGAGCTGATTTCCCAAAAATCATTGCCCGGAATAGCTCCAAACTCTGGTAAACTCAGATCGAAACAAACCACGAAAATGAGGAAAAAGATGAACACTGTTGAACAAAAATCACAACACAAAGTGATGAATCCCAGAGGGCATGAGGAGGATTTGGGCCTCCTTTCCCATACCAAAACTCAGTGCAAACACTACTGAAAATTCAACATCAATTGACCTCTCTCGAGAACTAGAAAGAAATGAAACAAGGAGAAAATGAAAGTGGGAGAGAGGTGGGGATGGCTTGGGGCTGTCCTATATATCAGGGCTATTACATATTCCCCTAAATGCCCCTGGATACATAAAAGCTAAACCAATAAGCCCAAGGGCGTAGAGGTCCAACTCGGTCTCCATGTTGATCCGACGGCCACCGCGCCTCCTCACTGGTAGCTTCGCCTCGACGCGAACTCCCCGATGCCGCCACGTGCCGTCCGTTCCACCTCGGAACCTCCGCCCGGGTTTTGAGGCCCAAACCCGTAAACCCACCTCCGATGGTTTTGAGGCCCAAACCATCAAACCGTTCCGCGAGTAGCGTACTCCATACGCGTCCCCCGCCATCCGACACGTGTCACCTCCACGGTCAACACGGTCACTCCCATGTCTTCTCGCGCTTGTCGATGTCCCAAGTGTCAGCCACCGCGGCTAGCCACCCGGCCTCCGGGTCCCTCGGTCCAAGCCTCACGTCCGTCCTTCACCCCTCCGGTCCATCGGCACGGCACGTCCTCCTTGACCTTCACCTCGCCGTCGGCTACCGCCTCCGTGCTCCACACATGCACAACATAAACCAAGAGATATGTCGCACACAAGGCTTTCGCCAAGGTAGGGTTAGTCACCACTCAACCTACTTCGTGGATCACATTGACAATCACTCATCACAAAACGAACACACAAGGGTACTTGTCAACCTTGTGTTCGCACAGATCATCGTCGCCATGGCCGCCACTGCCGCTAGTAGACGCCTTTGCAAATCTGCCTTTGACTCGGTTTCGTGTGTCTGCTCGTGCCTTCCGGGATACATACATTATCTGCTTGCCAAACCTGCAAATGCAAAAAACACAAAGCTGTATTACACACAAACATTTCACATAGACTGAACTAAAAATTTTATCTAGTGGAACAACCAAGATATACCGTGGAACAGTATCAAATTGATTGGTAGAATTATCAAAATTGACACAACATTATGACAATGCATTTTTCACTACTACTAGAACAACCAAATCATAAGACAATAATGAATTCGGAACCAATACAAAACATGCCTCATGACAATTCAAAAGTACCAAAACATATAGTACATATTTCGCAGAAAAAAAGGGAGAATACTAGACCATTTTGCAATATTGGGTAGTTAAGTATAGGGTCATTAAGATCTGATTGTAAGAAACATAGATAAATCATAGAAAATTGTGAAATAAAAAGGATGATGGAAATTCATATATATAGAGAGAGAGGCATTTTTTGTATCATTTTAAAAATCTTGCATTTTGACTGGATTAGCCCCTAGCTTGGGCAATATTCTTTCAATTTGGTTTTGCCAGGATTGTTCATAAAAGTGCAACATCTTTTTATTGAGGATGATGGAAACAGAAAGCATGTGATTTTTTCCTATAGATAAGTCATATATAAGAGGCATTATATTATATTCTTAGCAGTTTTATTTTCATTTCATAGCCATGTTTCCATTTATAGAAAAACTTCATCATCTTGAGGATCGGAGTAGACTGAGTATGACAAATCGATCGATGAACGTAACTAAGCTGAGAGTAATACTTAATTATATTAATGGCCTTATATATAAGCACGTACCTCCTGTTCTTCCTCTTGTCCTTGTACCTCTGCTTAGCCTCCTCCCTCTTCTCCTGCAGCTTGGTTCTTGCCTCCATGTCTCGGCTTGATCCTTGCACCGGCACCGGCATCGGCACTGAGGACGCCGCCTGCTGCTGCAGAGGCGCGTCCTGGTCTTGGTGGAGGACCGTCGTGCTGCCTAGCGCCGCCGGCGCCAAATGCTCATCAATACCCAAGTGCCTGCTTGGGAACTCGTCCGGCGGCCACATCGGCAAGCCGCTGTTGAAGAATTTGCTTGGTTGAGGAGGAAGTTGGTGAGGAGGACGAAGAAGCCAATCCGGGTTTGGCGTCTTGCCTTGTTGAAGAGAAAGTTGCTGGTGAACAGGAGTAAGCAGATCCAGCTGGTATGGCGTCATGCTGGTGCTCGTGTTTACATCAGTGCTCATCACTGAACTGCTGAGCCGGAAAGCTGCATTGTTGCCGGTAAGAGATTCCATAGCATGACCAGTAGAAAATCGGGTTACGGTTTCCGAAGAATATGATGATGATGGGTTTAACGGCTGAGGATCAGCATCATAACCCGACGATGACGACCACCATGCCGCCTCTGGCTACAGTACCGAACAGTTGGATGAGTAGCTATGTACCAGCAGGAAATGTGTAACGACTCATGCAACATTACATCGCATTACATATATATAGCGGGAGGCATTTGGCACTACACCTATTTGGCACAACTCCAGTTCCAAGTTTTTTACCATCCCAAGATAAATCAACTGCTATTAGAATCATCCTACTGTTATTAGAATCATCCTAAGTCATCAAACTATTTTAAGTTTGATCAAGTCTATAGGAAAGAGCAATGATTAATATCTAAAACACCAAACGAGTATCTCATGAAAATATATTTCATGGTCCATGTAGTCATACTAATTTGGCAGTGTAAATACCAGTGCTCTTTTTCGATAAATTTGATCAAACTTAAATACAGATTGACTTAAAAGAACATTTGTTTTAGGACAGAAAGAGTATTTTCATTTTTTTATTGAACCTAACCAAAGGTTGAAACCACATTAGTTTGTCATTGAAACTCCAAATTCTCCTTAAATCTTGAAGCCAAAGCTCTGCCAAATAGACCTAGTACAACAAAGCCAAAGCTCTGCCAAATAGACCTAGTACAACAATTTAATTAGGTGCACTTGTGTAGTGAACCATGATTATTTATTTTTAAAACAAATCACATAGGAGAGCTACCAGACTATATTAAAAAAAAATCCAGATACTGAAGGGTCAAAACAAACAATGACGACAACTATAGCGAATCAATGGCGATGATACTGAACACTGAATAATTCAGAGTACGGGAGCATTGGCTATATATGCATACCTCGTCAATGAGGGAGTTTGCCAGGGGCGCGGTCAAGCTCCAGTCGTCCATGAAGTTGAAGTCGTCGAGTTGCCCACCAGCACCAGCTGGGTCTTCGGGAAGGTTGTTGTACCAGTCGGAGTAGTCTTGTGTGAAGAGACCAGCATCTCCTTCTCTGCCACTGGTCGGTAAGGCCACCGCCGCTGCTGGCACACCACCGGCAACCGCTGCTGCCCCGTCGCCGGCCACCGCCTGCTTTTGAAAGTTGCCCCCGGTTTCGATGAGACTGCTTGATGGCAACTAGTAGTACGCACACCAAAGGTAAAAGAGACAAACTTGCAGCGAAGATCTGTTGCCTGAAGGTAGGCAGTGATCCAACCACAAGGGAAGGAGAAAAACACAAGAAAGAGAGATGTGTCAGTTGCATCTCAATTGGCCTGGCCCTTTCTTCAAATCAAGGCTTTCTGTTTGAGATCCGAAATTGTTGTTATTAGTTCAGTCAATCAAACTAAACGACCAAGATAAGCATTTTCTTTTAAGAAAAATATGAATCAGAGTATCAGACTAGCAAATGCAAGCAGTATGTAATAATGTATGTAGGTACCTCATTCATCATAATGCGTTGTTCGTCGCAAGATCTGCTGCTGCCGGCCAAATCTGTTGGCTTCAGTTCGACGTTGAGTAGGTCAGGGACCCACGTGTCTGGAGGCTTCTGCGGCGGTGGCGGTGGCGTCAAAGGCGGCGGCACCTCGGCGCGCGGAGCGTCAATGTAGAGGATGCGCGCGAGGTCGGCAGGGTCCGGGAACCCGGTGTAGGAGCGCGTCGGGCTCCAAGCGTGGCCCTCGGCATCGCACCCGGCGGCGCGCGCACAGTGCGAGCAGATGAAGGCCCGGTGGACAGCACAGCGCGCGGCGGCGGCCGCGGCGTGGCATCCCTCGCAGAGCGGGGCGCGCTCGTGGGCGCCCGCGGTGGCGGCGTGCACGGGGACGTCACAGAGCAGGCACAGGCGCGCGCCGTGCTGGGCGCAGTGCAGCAGCGCGCGCTGCGCGGCGCAGTAGTCGCAGGGCACGCCGCCGCCGTCGTCCGGGGCCATGGTGTCGTCCGCAGCGCCCGCGGCAGCAGCAGAAGCAGGTGCAGGTGGCCACCCGTCGTCCGGAGCCGACCCCGCAGAACATGGTGCGCCGCCGGCCGGCCGGCCGGCGGCGAGGGTGGAGTTGGAGGGGTCTCTCGTATTCGCAGCACGGTGGTAGGGATCCGTCGATGGGGTTGGTTTGGTTTGTGGCTTCGTACGTCCGTGCGGCGCTGACGATGGTGGCGGCGGCACGACTCGAGGCTGGTTAGGTCGGAGTGTATATCTACGTATCTATATATAGAAGTCAGCAGCCACCACCATAGGGCCGAAAATTTAAAATACGATCTGAGCTGCGGCGTATTATTCGGTCAAACCCGAGCTGTCTAAACTCTCACTAAAATTTAAAACTGAGAGTAGATTTTGAAAACTCTTAGAAATGATATGAGCTGACACCACCGACATAGTCTCTACTATAATTGACTACTTCGAATTATTTTAGGTTCACCAACGAAAATGTCCCCCGCTGAGTAGTCTAACTATGGTGTACCCAGAAAAATACACACAGAAATTCGTCTTCGTTAAAATCAAGGGCTAATAAAATATCTAAATCAAAATCGATGGCCACAATTAGATGTGTGATGCAGGCTTCTCACGCATCTCACACCCCGCGCGCACCGCACCGGCTTCAACACGCGGCAACCCGCAGCAACCAGCGATCGAACCCTGCTATCTACGGGAAAAAAGACAAAAAAAAAATCAGAGCGGTGAGACGGGCGAAGGGACGCAGGGGTAGGCAGCGCGTGCGGCAGGCCGCCTGCAGCCTCCGCGGCTCCGCCGCCCCGCGGACGGGCAGCAGACGGCAGGGGCGCAGGGCGCTGTCTACTAGGCGCCGAGGCTGCCCAGGCGCTGAGCGTGAGGTCGCGAGCGTCGGACGGCTGGGCACCTCACCGCCACGGGCAGAGCTCCTCCCTCCGCTCGCCCGAATCCCCACGCCCCCGCGTCTGATTGCGGCGCGCCCCGCCCCGATCCATTTGATCCGCGCCGAATCGCCGCCGCTCGGTGCAGAACCCTAATCCGATCTCGATCCGTTTCTCTGCGATGGGCGCTGGCTGGCCGCGACGGCCCCTCCTCCGCCACCCCCGCCGTCGGCGCCGCCTTGGGAATCTCAAGTTTGAGATCCACAAAGAGAAGGCGGTCGTCGGCCTCACCTTATTGAAAAAAGGGCAAGCAGGTTAGTTCATTTCAATCTATCATTCTTGCCTTGCTTTAACCAATCTGCTATTTTCATCACTTAAGAACCTTTGGAGAGCATAGTTGTGGCCTGGAACTTGTGCTCATATGCATGCTGTGTATGCTTGTTTGACATACTTTTAAGATTCATAGGTTTAACATTTTCAGATATAGGGTTATTTTTTATTTTTAGAATCTGGCTATTTTTAATGTTTTCAGTACAACTGTGTTTCTGATCCCCGCCGATTTTAGGGTTTCAAAATTTGGGGAAAACTTTGAATCTACCTTTGTTTTGAGAAATAGAGAGGGAATGCAACTGACATGCAATGAGTTTTTGTAAGATCTGAATTTTAGTGCTCAGATTACTATAATAAGTGTGCATGCTAATTCTTTATTAGAGATACCAGGAAGACTTTTTGCCAAGAATGCCGACACCACTAGAGTACATTTTTGGGTCTATCTTCTGGTAACTGGATCACGTTCACTTTCACTAGATTCTTATGTATTTCTGCTCTTGTTCAGGGAAAAAACAACTGCACGTATGACTGAGTTTTTCACCAGACCTTTATGCTTTGGACAGCTTGCTCTGCTTGCTTTTCCTCATCTGCTTGAGAGATACATTTAAACAAGACAAGAGAAAATTTAAATATCCAAGAAGATCGTACACTCCTGGGAGAATGTATCATATAGTTGTTGTCAAGTCTACCATTTTGATATTGTTGCTACATAAATTGTCAAATGTATTTTTTTAACGGCCTACTTATACTGTAATATTTTTTATATTTTTGCCAAATAAATTGTCAAATGTATTGTTTATCCATCCTACTTACACTGTCACATTTGTATCAGTTTATATATTTCTCTTCTTAGCAAGGAGAGTGAGATATTGTAGCAGACACTAAATTCAATAGGGGTGAGTGCAGCTTGTTTTTTGCAATCTTTGACAAATTGTTGATACACGAGAAGCTGACATGCACCCTTTTTTGTGTCATTTCAGATCTTATAACTACAAGGCAACTCAACTGAACTAATATCTCAAAGGATGAAATATTAGTTTGGAGGAGTTAGGCAGCGAGCGACAGCTGCCGGTGGCTAGCGCATGGAGCCAAAGGCTCTGCTTGGCCACCCCGGGTTCGAACCCCGGTGACCACGGTATTTCCGTGCATAGTGTATGGGAATGAGGAGAAAAGGCTTCCCGGTATAAAAAAATAGTTTGGAGGAGTTGACTTGGAGGGTTTTTTTCCTAGGTAGAATATGGAGCAATTTCTGATTCAGTTTCATGGATTATTTATTTATAGTTATTTTCATTGCAACATTTCAGGTTTTGCAGGGTGGTCAAGTCATGATGAAAGTAGAGACCATAAGTCAGACTTTGAAGTCTCTGAAGAAGAAAAGAAGACAAGAATGGGCTCTTTGAAGAAAAAAGTAATAGATGCATCAACTAAGATTAGGCATTCATTAAAAAGAACAGGAGGAAGAGTGGTAGTCGGGTCCTTTCTGTGTCTATTGCCTGCAAGACATGATGACTATCATATGATGCTGAGGTATATAACTATATATCCAGTAAATTATGATGTGCCTTTTATTTAGCTTGATGCGTTAGTTCTCATTTTTTTCCAAAGCTGGGGCGGCGGCTGCGGCTGGCCTGGCTGGGGGCGCGCCTCCATTGGCCGTGGGCACAGCTACCATGGCGCTGCTAACCGCATGTTCTCTTCACTTCTGGAGTTGTTGGGAGGGAGAGGCGCTTTGGTTCCTGGATGAGCTGTGAATGATTTTTTTTTTGAGGGGAGAGCTGTGAAGGAATTGGGAGCACGCAAAGAGGTGGTGGCGCTCCTGCTGCGTCGGTGCCCCTCGGAAAGGGGAAAGGAAGGGTCACCGTGCTCGAGCAGGAGTTTTTTTTTCTCAATCTTTACCTTTCTTTTCCAGTTATTCATCTTCTGTCTGAACCTTATCACTGATCGTTTTGGAACTAGGACTCTCAAGTAGGTCCTACAATTTTATATCCTGTTTCTACATCATGTACTCCGTCTGTAAAAAAGATGACTAAGCAATGAAAGGAAGATGAAAAAGCAATTTAAACGATGTTCTTTTTTGAAGTTGAGTTTCGTGCTTACATGAAATTTTGATATCCCTAAAATCTTTTTTGCTATGTTGGTATTCAATAATTTGAAATTTTATAAAGTGATGCTTGCTGTATTAAGTATGTGATTTAGGTTGTCCTTTTGTAAATCAGATTTGTTTTACTTGCCTCCGTTCTTCTTCTCTTTTGGAGAAGTCTCCTAACAATGTAAATCATTTGTATCTTAGACACCGCTACTCTTGGAATTTCGGTCGGTTACTTTAAAGGAAGGTCAAATATACACATTCTTTCAAAAGAAAATGTTCCAAAAGTAGAAGCTGAAGGTCAAGAGATGGTTCAGGTATCAATTTGGACTTTCTGATGTTCTTCATTTTTATAAGACCTTTTTGCAGCTATGCTATAGCAAGTTTTCATTATATTGATTTGAGTTGTCTATTGATTTGTAGGTGCCTTCTGTTGATTTCTTCTGTGAGTTTCAGGACAAATTACATGTGAAAAAATTTGAGCATAGTCAAGCAGGAACTCTTTTGAGATCATCACGCAGGATATGGTCACTGTTTGTTTGGTATGTAGAATCCTGAAAGCTGAATCATTTTCTGTTGTAGTGCTTGCATAGTTGCACAGTCATTTTCTGGAGCCTCATTTTCTTCGATCGACAATTGTTCCCTGTAATATATGAGTGACCCATGACTGTTTTTTGACTAACAATCAGTTAGCAGACTATAGTTTTTGCTCTGATTTCAATTTTCATATAGCGAGAAGTTAGGCTATAGGACAGAAGTTAGGATTGTTAATGAAAACTACTTTAGCGAGAAGTTAGCAAGAACTACTTTATGAACATGTATTTTAGGAAAACAAGCATTATGGATTGTTAAATGGGCTAAATGAGCAGAACTAAATTCATGAGTTTGCTATCTGTACAAATGAACATCTACATCCTTCTGCGGGTGTTGGATGGCCTGCTGGCAGTGTGCCTTCTCATGGTCCCCTGGCAGCCTGAGTACGAATCCTCCGAGTGGATGAACTGTTCAAATAAAATCTGCGGGTGTTGGTTTCATGCATGTTTTTATTCTGCTTTCCTAATGTCCTGCCCAACAGATCAAAAAGTACGTTAGGCTAATGCTTCAAATAATTCACTTTTTGTTGCAGTCCAGTAGGTCTAATCAGATTCCTTTAACCAGAGTTAGCCTAACGTACTAGGAACTATAATTGTAGATCAGTGTTTCATGGGTTCTCAGGTGTTCGGCTCTACCACTAAGTCTTCATAGTTTTAGCACAAAGAGTTTAATCTTCTGGTGAACAATGGGATTAAAAATTCACTCAGTTCATTAGTTGTGGGCTGTGGCATGGGCTAATAAGAGCCATACTTTCATCAGGACTAAGCATCTTTGTATCTGCCGATTACTGAATTTGATTTGGCATGTGTAACTTTCTTATGGGTTGTTGGCATGTATGTAGTTTCATTCTCTCTGAATGGAGGAAAGCTTGCAAGTACAATGTGCAACATGCTAGCAGATGATGGCACTTTGGTATTCGCGTTCCAATTGCTGAAGTTATACCCTGCATCTGATTACTGCATAGCTTACTCGGTATTGCACTGATTCTTAACTTTCAATTGTAGATTGCTGGGAAGCACATCTTTGAAGACCGCAACTTTGCTGACATTGGGAACACAGTAGCTATGCAATCTGAAGGGTGAGAAAAAGGAGCTATAACTATTTATCTTTATTTTCTGTCTTATACATTTGTGTGATATACTTAGTCTTTTTTTTACTTTGGTTCAGTGGTATATTCTGCATCTTAGATGACTGGGCGGATACTATACTTCTTATATGCTTTAACAAAAGATAGTTTTGCGTCCTCACATGTTAGAGTTATAAGCAAGTGTTGAATTGGGGTTATGTCATCTCACAAACATTAAAATATGGGACCTTAGACCGATGTAATTGTTTTGAAGGAATTGATCCCTTTCATTAGCAAAAGATTATTTCTATATCACTGGTGGGTTTTTATCAGATTGGCAATCACAGTGTTTGGAAGACATCATGGTAGCACAGACCAAAATGTTGTCCGTAAGAGGGAGGTGAAATGGTGACAGAAAGTTATGTACAACATGAAGCTTCTATGCTGCATATATGAAAGATTGTTTTTATGAAGATTGTTTTATTTTTAACTTTTCCCCGTCTTGCTGAAAGGAAATGGAGCTTCTTTACATTTCAAATGACTGGAGATGCAATAATTGATTAAGGCTTTTAGAAAAGTATGTGAGCACCCTTCTTCCAGCAGCTATTCTGTATGCAGTGACTATATTTTCGGTCACTGTTTTCTTTCTACTCATGTGCTTTGGTTCATGTTGGCCATGCCATTACTTAAGCAATTCATAAATTATTTGTAGTGTGGGAGATATGACTTTATTATGTCTTGTTATGCATGAGTGTTTTTCGGATTATATACATGATCATATACAATTGCGTGAGACTTAAACTATGGAAAAATGTTGTTGTTTGATTATTTTCATGTACATCCCAGAAATAAAGCCGTAGCGTTAGCACGGGCACTATACTAGTACATATTAGGGCGCCGGTATCCCTAAATGCAACTTCTAAAAAAGGTAAATGTTCAGGCCTAGTTGCCTACCTTAATTACGAAACGTCGATCGTAACTTTCAATTTTATATTTAGAAACGTGCTTAGAAAAACGAAAACGTCCACACGCAAAGATACGCGGACGACCGCAAACTGCGCAAAATAATATGCATGACGACCGCTACTCGTGCAAAAATACGATCTTGTGGCCTTTTCTTTCGCACGCTAAGCAATGCCGGCGACGGTTTGCCGCGCCGTCACTGGAGCCGGAACTGGATTTACTACGGCTACCGGACAGTGTGGGCCGGTATCCCAATTCCCAATTGCAACTTCTCGTGGACGTCACGCGCCTCGGCCAAGTAACTTAATTAGGAGTAATTTTTTTCAAAGGAAATTAGGAGTAATAATTACTAACCGCGTCCGCATCTCTAACATTTTAATCTACTCGCAATCTTAAATTTTCAGCCGAACGGAAAAAAAAGATGAAAAAAAACTATGTCCAACTATTTCTTATCCTAAGAGCATTTCCAGTAGTTCATAGAAGAACAATTAGTAAATTAGTGAGTTTTTCAAGTTATAGAAAAAGTAGGAAGCATATTTGTTAGCTTTGTCAACCATTTTCAATATCTTGCTTCTAAAAGTTAGAAGCCAATTTTGCATCACCGAACTATTTTTAAATCACCTCATGCACTTTTATACTCTCTCTGTCTAGGAAAGAATGCAATTATGGATTACGTGTCAATTAAAGTGACGAGGACATGACACCTACGGAGGATATGCCCATGAAAGTAAAAGACAAGGTGAGCCGTTCCTATGTTTGCACGACGACAAGTAAGAATTTGATGCTACCTAATGTTGTTGCTTTCAATATGCTTAGGAACAATGATGATGATGATGATGTAAACTTGGGAAAGACACTTTCTATGGCCTCTACAACAAATGGGACATAGATACAATATGCACAAGATCGATCATGGAGTGCAAGCACATCAAAGTCCGACATTCTTGGTTCCTCAGTAGCCCGACAGTGCTTCATTGGAAATGACATAACTCATCCATCCGAAGTGCAATTGAAGTCAGTGAGCACTTAATGGAAAGCTTGTTTGATAAGAATTCAAATAGATCTAGTCTCATGCCAATATCACGTCGGCAAGGTCTTCAACTCATCAAGACATACCGTCATTGTTTCTATCGGGCCGGTGCTACGACATCATCATGGGCTTGTTATTTACAGTTGGGACCCTGGCCCAAGTTAGAGCATGTTCCAGGGAGATGGAGAACACACCAAGGAAGCCCTTGGACATTCTCCTCTTTGGCCACCTCCTTAGGAGGCTAGCAAAGGCGTCCAAGCCAAGCTGGAGGCCTAGTCCAACTCGAGGTCAAGTGTAAATTCCACTGGAATCAACTGTAATCATCAAAACAAATCAGCTTCTAGAATCTGTCAGGGTATTGTGTCACCGTCTTTTGGTCCGTTGGGCCGTATATTGTCTTAGAGCCCAATAGGGGCGGGTCTAGGGGTGACGAACCTTAATCATCAGTAGCCGCCGCCCACGTTAGGGTTCGAGTTTTGCTTTAGATCAGTCTGTCTTTGAACATTCCTATTATCGGTTTGTGAAACCCCACATACGAGTGCTTAATCATACATCCGCAATTGCCACTATACTTGAGTTGTGTTTTATCTTGTTCTTACTTGTGTTCTTCGATTCATAGCAGGGATTAGTCTTCCTGATGAGATCAACCGGATTGTGACACTATTGATAACCAGAGGAGATGTGGTGCTAAGGTCGTTGTAGGGTTCGGGTCTTTGTGATCTGAAGCCGGATCAGTGTGTCACTTTCCACTAAATCGATAGTTATCTCGAACATGATGGAAGATCGAGAACCCCGGCCCCATCATAAAGTGGTTCATGTTTTACCAAGTTTCTATTGAAAAGTATTCATATTTATGGCTCCAAATTAATTTATTATGAAAATACATTTCGTACTTAATCTAATGATATTTGTTTGATATCCTAAATATTGATATTTTTTAATCTATAATTGGTCAAACTTAAGATACTAAAATATAAGACTATGCTATAATTGCATTCTTTCTTGGCCGGAGGAGTACTTTCTTTCTCTCTTTGCATATTTGCATTAGTATCTCCTCTTTCTTCTTGTTCTTCCCCCACGTCCTTTCACCTCTAGATCTATCCATTGGATATGCGTGCATATCTTTCCATGTGATTGGATCAACTTTCAGTGCAAAAATATTGGGAGTTAAGATAAGAAATTATTGGAGATGTTGTTAGAGCTCTCAAATTATTAACGAAACAACCTAAAGGTCCTAAATGGCTAGAGGGGGGTGAATAGCCTAATTAAAAATCTACAAAGCACTAGAGCAAACTTGGTTAAATAAATAAAAGGCTATAAAGCAATTTTGCTCTAGCTCTACAAAGCGTGAAGCAAGCCACCTACCGAATGCTAGTTGCTATGATCTTCACACACAACCAACCAAGCTATGTCTCTACTTCTACAACTAGTGAGCTAACTAGAATCAAGATACAACTAAATACAACTACCCACCACAACTAGCAAGGCAAGCAACAAGCTCTCTACACAATATATGTACTAGAAAGGTAAAGAGCAAGTGTAGGAGTGATACCAAACCGGCAAGAGATAAATCAATCACAAGAATACCGAAGTGACACAATGATTTATCCCCGAGGTTCGATTGCTTGCTGGCAACCTACGTCCTCGGTGTGACGACACACTCACTTGGTGGCTCATACACTAATAGGCATCACACGCCTAGCCCTACACAAGGGCATCATAAAAAACCAATACAAGAGAGGGTATTCAATGCCACGAGCAATCCACTAGAGTTTTTCCTTTTATGAATCTCCCGCGGGGAAGGCACAAGAACCCCTCACAATCACCACGATTGAAGCCGGAGACAATCACCACCCTCCGCTCAACAATCCTATTGCACCAAGCCGTCTAGGTGGCGGCAACTACCAAGAGTAACAAGAATTCCGCAGCTCGATTACACAATCACTAGTGGCACTAGATGCTCAAACTTTAAGCAAATACACTATGGATCACTCACAATCTCACTTGGATGATGAATCAATGAAGAAGATGAGTGGGAGGTGTTTCACAAGACTCACAAGGGTGTATCAGTGTTTCACAATCCTAAGAGAGTGAGCAAGAGCCGCCCAACACATTTTTATAGAGCCCCCAAAGCTCAAGTAGCCGTTACTCCTCGCTGTGCTTTCCACGGGGGCATCGGACAAGAGTACTGTTCACATTAGACAAAATCCACAGTGTCCGATGTATCGCCCGTTAACACGTGTACTAGCTGTTTGATTGTAGCCGTTGCCGCCCAACGGTCGAGTCCGCGCCCTGCTGTCCGATGGTACCTCGGACAAATGCGTCGCCAGTGTCCGGGGCGCTCCAGAGACATTCCAGAGAGCCATCGATGCTCTTTGACTGACTTTGGTATAAAAGGCAAGCTTGAAGGATACTTGGCACATGTAGCCGATTGTATATTATCTAAAAAAAATGTAGCCGTTTGTATAAAAAACACACATGTAGTGCAGCTGGCACAGATACATGCCAGTTATAATGTTCAGATTATTACTTTTATGTAAATGATCGAGTCGTATAGGTTTAGATAAGTAAATGAGTTTAAGAGTCTGCAAATTTTTGACAGGTGTCTAATAAGTCTAACAAGAATCAAAGTGTTTCTATCTACAATATTGTCCAAATGCACCAGCATGGAGGAATATGGGAGTCTTGCTACGCATATGTTTGGTGTATCATTAGACATTCGTATTTCGTCATAACCTTTGCATTTTCTCCTTGTTTTTTTTTTCACAGCGTATTTCAACAACTTAAGCTACTTGTTGATATCTCAATGAGATGTGGGTCTGTCATGGCTTTTAGATTTTTTTATGAGTATGAAACTGCCGGGCATTACTTTAGTTTGACAGTGAGATGTCTGTTCTTGTACTTTGATCTTTACAGATACAGAGAATGTTTTTTTTTTCCTTTCTTGGAAGCAACCACACCGTCATGTTTTTTTTATAAAGACTCAGATAATATTATCTCTAAAGCATAGTACAACAGTTTGGGAAACTATGCAGTAGATCAATTATCTTCATTAGATGTTTACTCTGAATTCTGATATTCAGTATTTTGTTAATTCAAAATAGGAGTAACAAATTGAACCCAATTGACTGCTTATCTTGACAGGCCTTATTTGTTAAAGAACAAAGATTCTCTGTAGCAAAAAATTGAATCTTTGCTATTGAATATTAACCACCTTATAGTTGGTTGCCTGTGATTGCAATTCATTTTCCCGGTGAGTGTTGTTGCATGTTGTATTTTGTTGCAGTAGGTAGATGTGAAAAAAAAAATATGAGTTTCTGTATTATCAGGGTCGTTAGATTATACGACGGGATGTACTCCCCCTAGAGCACCAACCATGCATGACAGCATGAGGCTCAGGTAGGGGCGTAAGGCACAAGCTGATTTAATCACCCAAGCTCGACCAGAGAAGTTTCCAATGAAATTAAGATAATGCTTTCTCACGGGTGTCCGTTCGTCTAGACGCCGTGCGCCACACTCCGCCTCGCCGCTTCCGCCCGTGCTGCTCGCTCCCACCTGCAATGCGTGCCTCACCCGCGACACTTGCTCTCTCCCATCGCTCGCCCTGCCCGTCGCGCGGCCCGCCCACTGCGGCCATCCCTCGTCGTGTCCCCATCCTGCGCACTTTGTGCCTCTGCTCTCCCCATCTCTCTCACTGTCTATCTCGTGTCCGCTGACAGCATAGCTCCTCCCCGGCCTCTTCCCCAACCCCAATGCCGTGGGATGCCTCGCCGCAGCCGCCCTTGTCGATGGACGTTGGGCGCACATGACGGGGCGCCTCATCTCATCCCCAGCCAAGCCAAGGACACCCACGAGCGCGGCCAGATGCTAGCGGTGCTCATGCGTCGCCGCTCACCACCGGCTCCCACCCCAGCAGCCGGAATCGAGCGGCCCAGGCCTCCCCTCCCCTATGTTACAAATGTATATTTTACGTGTTTCAGGGGTACGTTACAATTATTTCATATGGATGTTGTAAAAGTAGATCGAGGATGTTGCACATGTTGCAAAATGTTGCAGTGTTTCAGAGGCATGTTGCAAGGGTTTGTTCAAATGTTTCATCTGTATGTTGCAAGTGTTTTGATCTGAATGTTGAAACAATATATTCCAAAATGTTTTATATGTTTCTGTCTTATGTTGTAACAAGTGTTTTTATGTTACAAATTGCAAGTGTTTTATAGGGATGTTGCATATATTTCACGCATATGGTGCAAGTATATGTTACAGATGTTTTATCTGTTTTCAGACGTATGTTGCTTTCAAGTGTTTCATGTTGTTCGGAGAGTCAGGGACATGGGAAGTGATGGTGGCATGACACGGGTGCCAGAAAATGGGGGCCGGCGAGCCGGTGGCCAGCGGACATGGCGCGCGCCGCACTGGGGCCGGCGGTTGGTGCGCGACGGGCCAGGGCCAACGGCCAGGCGGATGGGGGTAGGTCAAATTGAGGCAGACGGTCGAACTGCACGTGTGAGGCGAGTTGTCCGGATGCATGGGCGCAGCGACTGAGGCAGGGTGCGCAGGCTGTGCGAGCGTCCAGACGCGCATGTTCGTCCAGACGTCTAGCCATGGCGATAAAATTACCTTCTATCTAATCGCGTGTCTCGCAAACTGGAGTTAGTAAAGTGTACTCCAAGGTTTTTGCATTCTACTAGCAGCGAGTTACTGTTAGGTTACATATGAGTCATTTCTGCTGATTTTGCTTCTGCAGTCATTTCTATTTCTCTATCTACATTATACCTTTATGTCAGTTACATATTTGTGTCTTTTCAGTTGATTTTGCTTCTGCAATCGTTTCTGTTTCTCATAACTTGGTTGTTGTCGTCATAATTTCTGATGAGGTACCACAGCTGGTGTGGTGCTGTCATAACAATCCCATTTCATATTACAGTAAGGTGCGGCACCGTGACCATAGCTTTTTGTTCATTGCTAATTTCTTAAGATACTCATACGGATGACTCTGAATGAGTTGCTAGAGTTTGTAGTGCAAATGGTTTGGGACAATGCGCTGAACTGCCAAAATCATGCCTTGAGCTCAGTCATGCAGATGCAATAGTTCTTCTTAGAGATGCAACAAGAGTTTATTTCTTTCGACCTGTATATATAAGCTTTTGGTTTACTGTAATTTGTGATATTGTGAGACCTGAGTGAGTGAATGTATGTCAATCGGATGGTTGGTTCTACGGTAGTAGATCTCAGATTTATTATTTGTGAATGGTTTGTGAATGCATGAATGATGATAATTATTATCTATGTAATAATCATAAAAAAAAGAGAATGACATGTGATACCACTTGATTAGAAAATTTCTCTACATTCCGGCCGGTGGGGCGCGCAAGAGTTTCTAGTTAATATAAAAGGCAAGCTTGAAGGAACCATAGCTAATTATCAGTGCATATCGATAGTTGCATAAAGCCAAAATATGAGCTCCTGGGCATAAAAATGAATGTTGTTGAGCCCTGTTCAAAGTCTTAGTGTAAACTATAACAATTAACTTGAAGCTATCTTAGTTTTCCTATCCCTGAAAGGTGGCATCAGATGTCTCTGTGCATAACTCCACTCCACCAACAATACATGAGACCAAGCTTTATTTGCATCGAGATTTTTCTCCTCGCAGCACAAAAAAAAAGGACACATTTTTTTGTGAACTCCAACAACAATGTTGTCTAGGGTAGGAGGCGGGATCACCTCTCACCAGAGAGCGCGTCGGCAACGGCTTGTGGCCTTGCGTGTGGTCCCAGCAGGTGGTGTAGCGGTGCAGGCGACGGAGCAGCAGGACACGGCCGACGACCACGAGCGCCTTAAGGCTTCAACACCGCGCCCCGCACCGCCTCGCCGCCAGGTATAGGTGGGTTTTTAATTTTTTTAATTAATATTTTAATAATAACCGTTTTTAGAAAAGTTTTGGAAATGTGATCCTTCTTGTCACGCTAATGCGGCTGGCACGATAGTATCGCACTGTCGTGCCACATGCATTGGTGTGATAGCAGGCGCCACGGTGGTGTGGACCCTTCCTACGAGTCATCACACAGTTAACCTTTATCATATTTCAAGTTATGGACAACACACTGGATCAGATATGAAGCTCTCATATTGCATTACAAATATGTTTTTTGTTTACTAGATATATGCCCATGTGTTGTACCAGTTAATTAATTTTTGTCCACACGATGGTTTTGATCATTTTAGAAAAATACTAAAAGCTAATAAAATGATTTTGTTTTGTGAACCTTAAACTATGTTGAAATTCATTTAGACCTTCTTTTTCCCCTCTCTAGTTATTTATCAACACGTCAGGTTACATGGACCCACATATGGGGGGCGATGATCCGAGGACTTCGTATCGGGTGCGGATATGTAGATCCGATCTTTGTATCGTAATCAGGTAGGACATGGATGTGTGAGCTCTAAGTGAAGGATGATTCTTATCGGACGCGGACACGTGATCATGAATCAAGATGGTATCACCAGACGATGACATTACAACTTTTTTTAGATTAGATTAGATGTAGAAATATGCTTCTAAAGCGCAGACCGGAAAGCTCATATGCAAATTAAACTGAAGTATAGTCAGCACTAAGCACATGGGCACATGGCCATGCAACACGACACCCTCGAAGTATGCGGCGTATATGCAGTTGGAGTACATAGGGCGCATGGACTTGGCCCAGACGTCGGGCTCTGCTTCCATTCAAGGCCCCGTTTAGTTCTAGAAAATTTTGTAAAATTTTTCAAGATTTTTCATCACATCGAATCTTTGACACATGCATACAGCATTAAATATATATAAAAATAAAATTAAATACATAGTTTAGCCGTAATTTACGAGACAAATCTTTTAAACCTAATTAGTCTATGATTATACACTAATTATCAAAAAAAACAATGAAAAGTGCTACAACAGCATTTTGCAAAAAAAATCGCCATCTAAACACAGCCCAAGATTTTGAGATAAACCTGAAGTGTCTAGCTCGATGGCCGGATCACGTGTGCTAATCAAGAAGTTTTTCATATACACGTATGTATATGTACATGGTCATACATGATGGAGTATGTATTTTGAGATAAACTTGAAGTGCCTACCTCGATGGCCGGACCACGTGTGCTAATCGAGAAGCAAGAAACCGTTTCATATACACGTATGTACATGGTCTGCGTGACGGAGCATGTGTGGAAAGATATATATAAGTACGGACGGACGGCTTCTTGCGACGGAGAGTCGGAGACGGAACCAGGTTGGAGACGTGCTTGGAGCGGACGTACGCGTAGGGCGCGTGCACCAAAATATTGTTGGACGAAACAGATATGTGCATACCAAAATTTTCCCTGTGTCGTACTTCCATATGTTTCGGCTTGAGATCAAGTAACTAATGATTAGGGAGCAAGAGGGTTAAAGATATGATAGCATACAAAGTAAGGCGTCTTCACTGACTTAGCATGATACAGCGCCTAACATCTAAATTATGTAAACGCGATCCCGCACCACAAATATCTCAGCGCATCGTGAACCCGTGTCGTCTCTCAAAGGTTACTCGGGGGGCACCCAGCCGCCGCCGCAAGGGCCTTCCCGGCCGCCGCCGCTGCTCCCTCCGGCGAACGGCTGCAGCGGCGCTCAAAAAGGCGGCCTGCCATGCGCTCTCTCTCGTGCTTTCTCCCCTCCCCTCCCCACACCCACGCCCTCCCCATGCTCCACCTCAGCTGGCGGCCCCCCTAGTAGACTGGCAGAGCCCCTAGGATGGCGATGGGGAGCGCATCGACGCTGGATCTGCTCTCGCCAGCCTCCTCCACCCAGGTAGTGCGCTCCTACCCGTGTCCACGCGGTGCAGGGCTAGCGTCGCGGGGGCCTTCAGCATCAGGACTGGCAGATGATGTGTTGCCGTGGCAGCGCCCACTCGCTAGTGGTCGGATCTAGCTTCGGCCAAGCCACGGCGAACCGGTGGCCATGCCCCCAAGCTGGTATCGGCCGGATTGGGTGGCCGGGTGGCCAGGCGGCCACATCCCGCGCGCGCTCGTGGCCGATGGCGGTGGCCTACGAGGCCGCCCCATGCGCGCCCCTGGATCCACGTCTCTGGTGGCCGGGGCCGGGCGGTCAGGGCCAGTGGCCTTTTGTTATCGTCCGGCTTGCATCCGCGACGTCTAGGCTAGCGGCCAGATCTGCGGCCCTGGCCCTTAGCTGCAGCGGTTAGTGCATAGCAGTTGCTCCTTCCTGGCCCGGTTGTGCCAGATCCGCGTGGCACCCTTGCGACGGCGGCCGTCTGGCTACCTCTGCTTGTTGATGGGCTGCCCGTGCTATGATTCGTGTGTTGCTGGGTACCGCCAACAGAGTCGATGCCCTTCTGCTGGGCTTGGTGGAGGTGGGATGCATGGAGTTCTGAGCGAAAGCTCAGCTCGGTTTTGGTTGAGCCGACGACGGTGACGCCTCAGGCACCACACACCTCCTTGGAGGCATCGTTGATGAGCCACATGCCTCCCACCGACGACGGCGTCGGATTCTAGGCATAAACCCCGCCTTACATGTTGTAAGGCCAGTGGCGATGGCGTCCATGGTTCTACCCTTGGGCATCATCCCATTCCTGAAGGCGCCGCTGAAGAATCTCTTACAGCTCATCGCTTGTCCCCCTGTGTGGTTGCCGACTTCCGCGGTTGCTTTCGTCAGCTCCTGGTGGAGTTCCTCGTTGTGCCTGTATGTGCCTATGTTCTACTCTCAATGGTTTGTCCTGTAGCAATTGACCTTGCCGTCGTCGCTGGGCTTCCATAGCGGTGCTTTGCCGCTATTGCTTTCTTCATGGCGGATACTTTGCCTTTGTTGTCATTGACCTCCCTTTAGCAGATGCTTTGTTGTCGAGTGTGTTAGGTCGTTCCCTCTACGGATGCTTTGCCGCAGTGGACGTCTTCGCTTCTTCCCCAACGGATGCTTGGCCGTCGATGGAATCTCTGGCAGATGCTTACCGCCATTGGCTTGTTAGTCCCCTCTCTGGCATATTCTGCCGAGAGCGTGTTGGCTTTTTCTTGGTGGATACATGGTCGTCGTGGTCTTCGCTGGCAGAAGCTTTGCCGTTGTTGCTACTGGATGCTCGTCTCTCTTCGCTGGTTGGATACTTTGCCACCAGGGCATTGTCTAATTTGTAGTCAACCATTGCGTTGTTATATCCTATTCTTGCAGGTTCGATTGGTAGGTTTTGGTTGTTGAGGGCAGACGCTCCTTCTTTCCTTCTTTTACTGTTGCTTAAGGTGTATTCCAGATCACTTACTACAAGCTTGGTGGTTTGTAATCTGTGCTATGAGGGCTCTCTCGTAGCTGCGTCGTGTAATTTACTCCTCTTAATAAAAAGCTATATTCACCTGTCACAAAAAAATTATGTAAACGTGGCTCAAAAGTGGAAACATATCTTAAAGCATAGGCATAACTAAGACCGTTACCTTTCTGAATTCACCCGGGGCACAATAACATATTTGCTGTAAGAAATATTTTCCATGTGTTACATATAATAAAAGGATAAAGTTATACCGCAACCGGTCGTGCGATTGGGGAATCAAGCAACCGTCTTCCTCCTCGCGCCGCTCTGCTTGCCCTACCCCCGCCTTCCTCGCCCACCGCCCCCGAACAGCGGTTGCCTCTCGCCACCCACCACCCGCCCCCATCCCTCGACCCCGCCCTCCTCTAACCTCCGCCGCGACGCCTCCGTTGGCGTCGTCCTCGCCCGCGCCCCCGCCCCCGCCCTCCCCTAATCACAGGGCAGCTCGCTGACGAGCTCCGCCGCCAGCCCCACCCAACCACTGTCTCCTGCTGCCCCGCTATGCCGCTATCGTCAGCCACCCCCCCCCCCCCCCCCCAATGCCCTTCTAAGTCCATCATAGATGGAGAAGAAGAGAGCTAGAGCGCGATGGTCACGTATTTGCGATACTAAAATCAACTTAGTCTTTTCTACAAGCAAATTCAATCTCTAAATGCAACTTAAATAGATATATGCTGCTTTTTTCCTGCACGTACACCTTAAATTCCCGTGGCAACATGAGGGGACTAAAACTAGTATTAAGATAGTAAGTAGGAATTTAAATAGGAGTACGTGCTAGTGTAGTTGCTAAATTGTTTCAAGTCTTAATAATACGAAAGAGAAACCGAACAATAATACTTTTCAAAACGAAAGCAAAATGTGTAAGGTGTGATCCAATCACATCGCTCCCTGGCATGTTGCTCGGGCCCACATGATCCGTAGTAGTATGGCACTGTCCTCGTCGGCGGAATGGCAACGTGCCCGTTCCTTGTTGCTTGTGCTTGTGCAGCTTGTGGGCTTGGCTTGGGTGTGCCACACGTTCCACACGCTGGCTGGCTCTCGCCTCCTCTGTCCTCTCTACTCTCTAGCTAGCTACATAACGGATCGGAGTGTGACGATCCATCGATGGAGCTGAGCTCACCACCACCACACACCACACACGGGAGATAGCTAGCTAGCTAGCAAGCCAGCAGCGACGACTTGGCAGCTAGCTAGCTAGACATGCTGCCGTCCTTCGTGTCGCCGACGGCGAGCGCCTCGGTGACGCCCCCGCCGCGGCCGATACCCGGCAGCTACGGGCCGCCGGTGCTGGGCCCGCTGCGGGACCGCCTGGACTACTTCTGGTTCCAGAGCCAGGACGAGTTCTTCAGGAAGCGCGCGGCGGCGCACCGCAGCACCGTGTTCCGCACCAACATCCCGCCCACCTTCCCTTTCTTCGTCGGCATCGACCCGCGCGTGGTCGCCGTCGTAGACGCCGCCGCCTTCACCGCGCTCTTCGACCCGGACCTCGTCGACAAGCGCGACATCCTCATCGGGCCCTACAACCCGGGCACCGGCTTCACCGGCGGCACCCGCGTCGGCGTCTACCTCGACACCGAGGAGGCCGAGCACGCGCGCGTCAAGACCTTCGCCATGGACCTCCTCCACCGCAGCGCACGCAGCTGGCCCGCCAACTTCCGCGCCGGCGTCGGCGCCATGCTCGACGCCGTGGACGCCGAGTTTGCCGCCAAGGCCACCGGCGATGACAAGCCCTCCGCCAGCTACCTCGTCCCGCTGCAGCAATGCATCTTCCGGTTCCTCTGCAAGGCGTTCGTCGGCGCCGACCCGTCCGCCGACTGGCTGGTGGACAACTTCGGCTTCACCATCCTCGACCTCTGGCTGGCGCTGCAGATCCTGCCCACCCAGAAGGTCGGCCTCGTCCAGCCGCTGGAAGAGCTGCTCATCCACTCCTTCCCACTGCCGTCCTTCCTCATCTGGCCGGGCTACTACCTGCTCTACCGCTTCGTCGAGAAGCACGGCGCCGAGGCCGTCGCCTACGCCGAGACGCAGCACGGCATCGGCAAGAAGGACGCCATCAACAACATCCTCTTCGTGCTCGGCTTCAACGCCTTCGGCGGCTTCTCCGTCTTCCTGCCCTTCCTCGTCGCTAAGGTCGGCGACGCTGCCGACGCCACGGGGCTGCGCCCGCGCCTGCGGGAGGAGGTGCGGCGCGCCATGGACGACCGCGGCGGCGACGACGCCGACCTCGGCTTCGCCGCCGTCCGGGACTCCATGCCGCTGTTGCGGTCCACGGTGTACGAGATGCTCCGGATGCAGCCGCCCGTCCCGCTGCAGTTCGGCTGCGCGCGCAGGGACTTCGTGCTGCGCTCCCACGGCGGCGCCGCGTACCAGGTGTCCAAGGGCGAGGTGCTGTGCGGGTACCAGCCGCTGGCGATGCGGGACCCCGAGGTGTTCGACCGGCCCGAGGAGTTCGTGCCGGAGCGGTTCCTCGGCGACGACGGCGCCAAGCTGCTGCAGCACCTCTTCTGGTCCAACGGGCCGGAGACGGCGCAGCCGGCGCCCGGGAACAAGCAGTGCGCCGCCAAGGAGGTGGTAGTGGACACGGCGTGCATGCTGCTGGCCGAGCTGTTCCGGCGGTACGACGACTTCGTGGTGGAGGGCACATCGTTCACCAAGCTCGTCAAGCGGCAGCCTTCTCCCAGCTTGTCGCCAGCAGCCGCCGCCGGAGCGCAACAGTGACATAGGATGATCGGTGACCACGTCGCCGTCTCGCCGACGCCGGCCGAGTAGTAACGTACGTGTAGGCCCCTCCTTGTCATACATACTCTGTGTTCGATGGATCGGTGTCTCTCCCGGCTGTTGATAATAAAAACACTAGTGCAATTGCAAAAGTGTGTGGATGGATACGCAGGCAGGGCACACTTGTATAGTGAATTCATTAGCGACGCTATTGCTGCAGCAAACAAAATAAATGAACATCTCCTCCTCGATTGTCTTGTTTCTTGGCTCCCTTGTATCTTACTTTGAACTTTTGGTTTACTTTTTCATGGCCTGTTGTCTCGTTGATTTTGACCATTTATTTTCAACCAAAAATACAAAGGTTTTTTTATATAAAAGCTAAAAATACTCATATGATTATTGAGAGTACTTCTCAAAACAAAACTGCAAATATTTTTCGTTCATTCAAGTTTTAGAAGTTTGATACTCCGATCCCTCCGCCCCCAAAAAGATTGTGCATCTTATTCATTTCGAGGAGTCAAAGTAAGTTTAAGAAAAAATTAAAAAAAAACTAGTAAAATTTGTGACGTGTAATAAGTATCATCTGACTTATAGTTTGATATATTTTTAATAAATACATAGTTATATATCTAGTAAAAATATTTAAAAAAATTGACTCATCCAAATGTGAGATTTGCAAATTTTTTTTCTAAAAATGGAGTGAGTAAAAATTGACTCACTCCATATAGTTATATATGGAGTGAGTAGATTTGTAATACTCGACAAAGGCTTTGTCGAGTGCTTTATGACCCGAGTGCTCTTGAGTCTGGTAGTGGTAGTATGACAGAAAATATCAAGTAAGTATTTATCATCAGGTGGAGGATATTTACTTTTACGAATTTCCTCATGAAATGACGTGCATATACACAGTGCATTCATTTATTCATTTATTATCTAGAAAATGCAGAAAAAAATCTAAATTATGAGAATGGGAACGGAGGCGATCGAGATACTCGAGCGAGAGGACAGAAACCAAAGCAAGAAACACGAGGCGAGTAAGAACAAGAAGAGGAACAGTCCACAGGCAGCAGCTGATTGGATGACGTTTCGTCTCTTGCGATTGGCGATGTGAACACGAGAGGGATGTGGAGGAACGCCTCATGCATGCTTGCACGGACCGTGACTCCTGTTCAGAGACGCGCGCGGGAACCATCCATCTCTGCGCAAAATTCAGCTCCACTTTCGCAACAAGTAGTAGTTCGAATCAAGCTATAAACTGCACTTGTTGACAGCAAAAAATGGACGACACGTGTAATACACTCCATCACGAGGTTCTGAGCGTCAAGATACTCAAAACAACGTTTGAATCATCGCATTTGGAGCCCGTTCGAAGAAAAGGAGTTTTGCACTCAATCTGCCAAAACCGACCTACTCCCTCTGTACCTCTTTGTATGTTGCCCAGGAAACGTGTCTGTGAGGAAAACACGGTTTTCTAGAGACAAACATTTAGAGACGGAGGGAGTATCTTTTAAGACTTACAAGAGTCTTATTAAGACCTCCTTTTATTTGCTAGGCTGGTTTTTCTGGACTCTGGACTGGTGCGTTAAGATAATCAAAACGACATTTGAATCATCGTATTTGGAGCCCGTATGAAGAAAAGGAGTTTTGCACCCAATCTGCTAAACCCAACCTAACTTTAAGACTTATAAGAGTCTTATTAAGACCTTTTATTTGCTAGGCTGGTTTTTCCAGACTCCGGCCTGATTAAGACTTAAGAGTCCAGATTAGTTTTTGCATCGTGTTTTGATATGAGAAACTTACAAAACATGTCTTGGACACTTTTACTAGTGGGATAAGACCATACCATCCCCTCTCTATATATCGGATGATAATGGTCGATTGAGAGATCCAACATCCAACCGAGCAAAAATACATCTATTACCTCTTTTACCCTAACTTTTCCAACCCCTGCAGTTTGGAGCTGTCTCTCATCGAGACTCGGTGGCGTTCTAGGTGGCATTGCCGACCCTAAGACAATCTCGATTCGGTGTGGCGTTCTAGATAACCTTGCTGGCCCTAAGACAACCTCAATGTGCATCATCCTGACGAATCTTCCCGGGAGGTGTTCTCAAGTTCTATTGATGAAGAACGAGCTTCAAATCAGTTCTACCAACCAACTGGTCGGTACTTACTAATTTCAAAGTTGCTCGTTGCGTGCTTAGGTTATGTGCGACCTCGGACATGCTAGCCCTTGTTGATGTATGATGCAAGATTTAATTTGGCGTCAACACATTTTTTTTGGTGACTACGCGCGCAGGGAACCCATGCATCTCTGCGCAAACTGTTTCTACATTTTTTCAACGAGTAGTTCGTAGCAAGGTTTCAAATCTCTGGCTATAGCTGAGTCAGGTCAAGCGATTTGTGTTCATTCATGTACAATTTATCAACTATAGTTCGTTATAGAAACATTTAGCTCTCCTATTAGTATAGTTTTAGAGGTCATCGGTTAAATTTTAGTTTTTGAGGCCATATGCTAAATATCGTAGCTGGAGATTTAAAATATTGGTTCGCAGTAGTACACTGATTTTGATCCGGGACTGTGGACTGCACGAATTGAAGTGTAGAGAGAGGTGTTAGCTTATAGCTAATCCATCCAAATTCCAACCTGATGAGCTGAGGCTAGCTCAGCGACACATTCGACTCCTCGACAGGGGCCATGTGTGAGAGAGGGGTCCATTTCAGCAGTGCCATGCCTTACGGTTTACTCTCTCCGTCCAAGAAAGAATATAATTCTAGCACAGTATCATGATTTTGTATTTTAAGTTTGATCAATTATAAATAAAAAAGTATCAATATTTATGATATCAAATAAATATCAATAGATTAATTACGAAATGTATTTTTATAATAAATTATTTTGGAGCCATAAATATGAATAATATTTACTAGAAATTTGGTCAACATGAACTATTTTTGTTGACACACAGCACGTAGTTACATTCTTCTTTGGACGGAGGGAGTACAAATATCTTCTGAAAATGGCGACGAAATCAAAGATGCAAGGTCCAAATTCACTTGGTACAATGCTAGTAGCTCTCTATCGTACGTCTTGGCTCGCAGGCAACGCACATGCATGTGACGATATGACTACATGAACAGGGAATGGATAGGTCCTGTGCTCAAGTGCTCATGCAAGAATCCAGAGGCAGCCAAAAAAAAAAACCATGGAGAAAAGGAGAATAGATTATAGCACGTACTACAGGTAACTGGATTACTGAAGATGGGTGAACGGGAGGGAGATCATGCGGCAGGAATGAGCTAGCTAGACAGTGCCATACTGCCATGCAGGTGCCGACGAGAAATATCTCTCTCGCTCAAAGATCCAGTCATCATCTCAGAAAAAGGGTAAAGGAATATTCCAAACCACAAATAAATGGAAATTGAGCAATGCAGGTAATTAATAAGGATAAAATCCATTTTTCGGTGGGTATAAAGAGTTAGAAGCGTCAAAGCTTGAGTTGAAAGCCTGTTTCTTCGCCAGAAAAAAAAAAGCGGCCGGAAAACCTATTTTCCAAAAAAGAAAAGAAAAAAAAGGGACGGAAGAAAAGTGCCACTACAAGACTGTACATTCCGAATATCACAGAGAAAATGATGTTATCGGATTTTTATTTTAGAAGAAAAATCATTTTTCACAAGAAAGGAAGATGGCACGCCACGCCGCACGTGGAAGGACAAGACTTGGCATAGCACATTTTGCAGGAAAAATATATGTTAGTGAAACATCACTAGCAGCAAACCTCGTGGGAACCATCCTGAAGAGGAGGCAGATAACGCGTGACTCGTCTTCCTTCTCCACGCGATGCCCTCTCCCGTCGTCTTCCTCCTCGCCGACGCTGTCCTCGCCTCAACCCCTGACCCGGCTTCCATCGTTCGTGGCTAGCGGCTCCCGTCGCCTCGCCACGCCGCCAACCTCCCGCCTCCGCCCCTCCACCCCACCCTCCGTAACCTCCGTTGTGACGCCTCCGCCATCCTCTTTCTCGCCCTCGCCCCTGCCCCCCACCCTCCCCACCGCCGTCCCGCCCGCCTCCACCACCATGTCGCGGCCACCGCCCCCAAAACCTCCACCACCATGTAGAGAAGCTAGTTCTAGCCCCGGTTCTCAACCCCCTTTAGTTCCTGTTTTGGGCCAAAACCGGGACAATGCAACCAAGATTAAAGGTCTCAATATTTAGTCCCGGTTCCTACAACCAGGACTAGAGGTGTTTCTTGGGTGAAAAAAAAGGTGCGGTTGTGGAGATTCGAACTCAAGACCTTCCACTTCAGCTCTTGCGCGTGTTACCATCTCACCGCCCACCACACATCTGACTTAGACAAGATACACTTTCCTTTTAAATTCACTCTGAAGGCACCTTTAGTCTGGGTTTGAGACACAAACCGGAACTAAAGATACCTTTAGTCTGGGTTTGTGTCCCAAACCAGGACTAAAAGTCACACTTTTAGTCTGGGTTTGTGTCTCAAACCGGGACTAAAGCTTTTTGCACTAACATGCCTCGGTAAACGTTACAACCGGGACTAAATGGTGGAATTAGTCTTGGTTTGTATTACAAACCAAGACTAAAGGTCCAGTCTTCTCTTTAGTCGCGGTTGCCATTTTGAAACCGGGACCAAATACTTTTTGACCATGAATGAAAAGTTGTTTCTCTACTAGTGTTCTAAACCACCGCCGCAGGTACCCTAGCCGTTGTCGTCTTCTTCTTCGTCTCTGGTGGGGCACGGGCGCGGTGGTAGCGGGGCCACGCCGTCGCGCTAGAGCACGACGGCGCGTGGTGGAAATTCTGATCCTGAAATGGCCATAAAAATTTTTGTGCCTAGACAATGAAGAAGCCTGAAGCCTGCATTTGGATGGGTTTTGTGAGGTTTCAATACCTACAGCACCTGCACAGGCATTTTGTGAGGTTTTCACTAGTCGCCAATGCCATTGTGCAATTAACTACGCTGCGAGGACACATTGGAAAAAGTAGTGAACTTCATCTTCATAGAACACTGTCAAAAGAAATTCTAGTCCTACAGAGACTTCCTGCTGCCGTGCTGCATGAGTGAAGTTTCTGTGGTGTGATTTTTTATTAAAAAAAAATATAAGTCTTTGTGGTGCTTTTTTTTACGCCTCTCATCTAGGTACAGCTATAGTATCTGTTCATGAACAAACACACACACCTCACTCACACCACATGTACACAAACAGACCCTACAACTATACCTAGATTCGAAGATCGCGTCTTTAAGGAGATCACCGAAACCATCCAAGGCTCCGTAGGCGACAGGCGCATCACTATCCCTTCGTAGCTCCACGCGAGAGAGGCTGCACCTGTTAAATATGGGAGAAAACCCCGGTGGGAATCACGAGTCGAGCCGAGCTCGAACACAAAAGATAAATAATAATGTAATAATAATTTTGTGCTTAGATAAATACAAGGAAGCCTCAACCTACAAGGCACATTAGGATGGACGACACGTGTTGAGAGCAAAAAATGGACGACAGGTGTAATACACTCCATCACGAGGTTCTGAGCGTCAAGATAATCAAAACAACGTTTGAATCATCGCATTTGGAGCTCGTAAGAAGAAAAGGAGTTTTGCACTCAATCTGCCAAAACCGACCTATCTTTTAAGACTTACAAGAGTCTTATTAAGACCTCCTTTTATTTGCTAGGCTGGTTTTTCTGGACTCTGGACTGGTGCGTCAAGATAATCAAAACGACGTTTGAATCATCGCATTTGGAGCCCATACGAAGAAAAGGAGTTTTGCACCCAGTCTGCTAAACCCGACCTAACTTTAAGACTTATAAGAGTCTTATTAAGACCTCCTTTTATTTGCTAGGCTGGTTTTTCTAGACTCCGGCCTGGTTAAGACTTAAGAGTCCAGATTGGTTTTCGCGTCGTGTTTTGATGTGAGAAACTTACAAAACACGTCTTGGACACTTTTACTAGTGGGATAAGACCGTACCATCCCCTCTCTATACATCAGATGATAACGGTCGATTAAGAGATCCAACATCCAACCGAGCAAAAATACATATATTATCTCTTTTACCCCAACTTTTCCAACCCCTGCAGTTTGGAGCTGTCTCTCAACGAGACTCGGTGGCGTTCTAGGTGGCATTGCCGACCCTAAGACAACCTCGGTTCGGTGTGGCGTTCTAGATAACCTTGCTGGCCCTAAGACAACCTCAATGTGCATCATCCTGACGGATCTTCCCGGGAGGTGTTCTCGAGTTCTATCGGTGAAGAACGAGCTTCAAATTAGTTCTACCAACCAACTCATCGGTACTTGCTAATTTCGAAGTTGCTCGTTGTGTACTTAGGTTATGTGCGACCTCGGACATGCTAGCCCTTGTTGATGTATGATGCAAGATTTAATTTGGCGTCAACACGTTTTTTTTGCGACTACGCGCGCAGAGGAACCCATGCATCTCTGCGCAAAATGTTTCCACATTTTTTTCAACAAGGAATAGTTCATAGCAAGGTTTCAAATCTCTGACTATAGCTGAGTCAGGTCAAGTGATGTGTGTTCATTCATGTACAATTTAGCAACTATAATTCGTTATAGCAACATTTAGCTCTCCTATTAGTATAGTTTTAGAGGTCATCAGTTAAATTTTAGTTTTTGAGGCCATATGCTAAATATCATAGCCGGAGATTTAAAATATTGGTTCGCAGTAGTACACTGATTTTGATCCGGGACCGTGGACTGCATGAATTGAAGTGAAGTGTAGAGAGAGGTGTTAGCTTATAGCTAATCCATCCAAAATCCAACCTGATGAGCTGAGGCTAGCTCAGCGACACAAGCTCAACTCCTCGACAGGGGCCATGTGTGAGAGGGGTCCATTTCAGCAGTGCCATGCCTTACAAATATCTTCTGAAAATGGCGACGAAATCAAAGATGCAAGGTCCAAATTCACTTTTGGTACAATGCTACAGTTGCTCTCTACGTCTTGGCTCGCAGGAAACGCACATGCATGTGACTATATGACTACATGAACAGGGAATGGACAGCTCCTGCTCAAGTACTCATATTGCAAGAATTCAGAGGCAGCCAAAAAACCATGGAGAAGAGGAGAATACATTATAGCACGTACTACAGGTAACTGGATTACTGGAGATGGGTGAAGGAGAGCATACAGCAGGAATGAGCTAGCTAGTGCCATACTGCCATGCAGGTAACGACGAGAAATATCTCCCTCGCTCAAAGATCCAATCCTCATCTCAGAAAATGGGTAGAGGAATATTCCAAGCCACAAAAACAAATGGAAATGGAGCAATGCAGGTATGTAATAAGAATAAAACCCAATTTTCAGTGGGTACAAAGAGTTTTTTTTTTTGAAAATGGGTATAAAGAGTTGGAAGCGTTGTTTCGCCCATGAATTAAAGCGTCAGGAAAACCTTTTTCAAAAAAGAAGAAAAAAGGGACGGAAGAATAGCGCCACTACGACTATACATTCAGAATGTGACAGTGAAAATGATGTTATCAGATTTTTATTTTTAGAAGAAAAATCATTCTTCACAAGAAAGGATGATGGCACGCCGCACGTGGAAGGGCAAGACTTGGCACAGCACGTTTTGCAGGAAAAATATATGTCAGTGAAACGTAACTAGCAGCAAGCCTGGTGGGAACCATCCTCAAAGGGAGGCACATAACGCGCGACCCGTCTTCCTCCTCCGCGCGACGCCCCCTCCTATCGTCTTCCTCCTCGCCGACGCCATCCTCGCCTCCACCCCTGCCCTGGCTTCCACCACCCGCAGCTAGCGGCTCCTGCCGCCTCGCCACGCCGTCAACCTCCCGCCACCGCCCCTCGACCCCGCCCTCCCCTAACCTCCGTCGTGACAACCCTGCTGCCCCACCGCTGTGTCGCTGCCACCACCCCCAAAACCTCCTTCTAAGCCCGCTTGGAAAGATCCCCTAAACCATCGCCGCCGGAACCCTAGCCGTCGTCATCTTCTTCTTCATCTCCGATGGGGCGCAAGCGCGGTGGGAGCGGGGCTGCGCCGTCACACTAGAGCACGACGGTCGCATGATAGAAATTCCGATCCTGAAAGGGCCATAAACTTTGTCATTGCCAACCATGCTTCATATACTTTGTGCAAACTCTACAACATTTTGGGCAAGCTAATGGCTTAAGAACAAATATTCAAAACAGATATTTACAAGATGCACTGTCATCCACCTAAATGCAAATTTGTTGGATGGCTCGCCATCCAAAATAGAACAGCAGATAGGCTCCGTACGAGAGGTTGGCCCAACAACGTTGTTTGCCCCCTCTATCGTAGAGAGCAAGAAAGTGTCCACCCACTTGCTCATTGCAAATACCCCATGCTTGTTCAATCTCTAAAAATGGGCAATCAAATAGATGCAAAACTTAGGCAGTTTGTGCGGCTCTGGACCAAACTACAACCAGTTCACCACAGAGCCAGACACCACAAACTGGCAGTTCAGATCACCCGTGGAATCAGATTCATATATGGAACAATAATACTTAGCCATGGGTGTTTGTCTGTCCGTGCCTGAGAAACAAACAATCAAATCTCCCTATGGAAGCTCGTCTCCCCCACTCTGCGCTCGTCCGTCACAGCTTCACGGCGCCATGCGGCCGTCCCAATCCGTCGTGCCACCGCCTCCATCCCGCGCCGCAGCCCACTGCGGCCCACCGCCGCCGCCATCCCCCACAGAAAGGAGGAATCCTCCACACGAGGTTCGCTGCCAGCCGCCCCACCGACTGCAGCTGCCGCCGAATCCAGCCGCCGACACCTCACTTTCCGCCTCCAAGCTTCATGCGCATGCTCAGCGACTATAGCGGCTCTTCTATCCCCTGCCGTGTCTTGTCGTGCTTCGTCCTTCACCGCAGCCAGAAGAGTGGGAGGTCGCTGGCCAGGCCTAGGCTAGGAGCAGGAGCAATTGACCGCTGCCAGGCCATGCCACCATCCTCTGTTCCGGCTGGCCGGAACCGGTTGTCCCCCGCCCTGCACTGCATTGTACGGAAGGGTGAAATTGCATGTTGCAAGCCTATGTTCCAAGTGTTTCGGATGTTTCATAGATATGTTGCAAGTGTTTTATGTGGATGTTGCAAAAGTAGATCGGGATGTTGCATATGTTGCAATGGATGTACACGTATGTTGCAAGCTTCTATTCCCAATGTTTCATTTGTTTTTTTTCAGACGTATGTTGCAAGTGTCTTTTATTTGGATGTTGCATATGTTTCACACATATGTTGCAAGTGTTTTATCTGGATGTTGCGTATGTTTTACAATGTTTTTCAGGTGTTTTTGCAAGTGTTTCAAATGCATGTTTCAAGTGTTTGATCTGCTTTTCAGACGTATGTTGCACGTGTTGTATCTTGATGTTGCAAAAGTAGACCGGGTGTTGCATCTTCCTCCTCACTTTCTACTGCCTCGCCTTGATTTCTCCCCCTCCCTCCGGCGCCGGCTAGGCATCCGCCGTCCCCTTCCCTCTTCTCGATGCTGGTGGCGTTCAGGACGGTGCAGACCCCGCGTGGGCACGTGAAACGGGACGGGAAACAAACTGCAGGTGCGAGTGCCCGGACGCTAGCAAGCCGAAGCAAAAACAGAACCGAAGCGTCGGTTCTTTTCGTGGTTATCACTACTCTGTCTTGTTCAACCAGAATCACCGTTGCATGCCATGGCCAATTGCTCTTGTCTTGTTGCGCTATATATGCTTTGGGACCTGATGGCACGACTTGCAATGCCAATGCTACGGCAAGCATCGACGCCCAGCAACTAGAAGCCAAGAGGTGGTGCTCTGTTATGCTAGCCTCCACCGTTGGTAGTTTGGTGCTGATGGCACTCCCGGTGCCACCACCATTGTTGGCTAGCTGCATGCTGCTCTTTTGCATATGAATTTTCACACTGTAAGCACCACAAGGCCTTGGACCACCATGTAAACATTTCAAACTCTCTTCTTCAACGAGAGGGCAGCGCACCTGACGTCACTGCTCCCCCCCCCCCCCCCCCCCCCCCACAAAAAAAAAAAAGCTGCTTGCTTTGAGTACCCTTGAGATTTCCTCAGTGTACAGGTCCTCCAGAACTCTGCCATAGCCGTCGAGAAGCTAACATCAGAGTCCCTGTCCAGCTTCTGCGCCGGCATCACTCCGCCCTTTCTCAGAAAGGCCAACAAACGATGTAGGAGTACCAGTTACCATTGAATAGTGTCACTGTATGGCGTATATATCTTCATTTCCCACCATCAGAGTCAGAGAGCTCCCAGTAATCCCCTTTTCAGTCATCCTGTTTGCAGTCTGAGAAATATCTATCTCCCTGGAAGACCCAATATATCCTCATTTCAGAAAATGGATGACTGAGGCCAGAGGGGCCGATCCGCGCCCTGGCATCGGTTCGGTGGCGGCGGGAGCGACGCCGGACCCCGAGCTTGGGCCGGGGTGGGGCCCCACTTTCCAGCAGTTGACACCTGTCGTGGTGGGCGCCTTCCCCTGTCCGGTCCAACCCGGGGATGGTCCGTGGTCGCAGGGCCCTCGCTCAGGGGTCCGAATCCTGCCTGCAGGTCCTCGTCACCGGATCGCGTCAGCTGTGTCGCCTTCCTCCCCCCTTGCAGCTGACGTGTGACCCAGATTCACTATGGGGTGGGTTGAAATGATGTCATGGTCCACGGTCAGTAGCACAGACCGCACCGAGAACGCGTACGGACGGTCCGTATTCATTTTTTTCCCAACAGTTCGAATTTCAAATCCTGCCTCAAACTGAATCGCCACCGGCAAGGTTCGACCCATTGCTCGATGTCACTGACTTGACTGCGCCAGCGCCTCCTCTAGTCTCAAGCCAGAGCCAGGTTGCCGCGGGCCAGGGAACACCTTCTGGTCATAGGCCGCAACTGGACTCGACTGAACCAGCCCCTCTTCAAGACAAAAGCCCAGTGCAGATTGCTGCTATACAACCTGGGTCTGTCGCAGCCCATGGAAATTTGCACCTTGCCGGATCGCCTACAGCTTCGCAGAGTGCGTGGTCGCCGTCCCAGGCAGCGAAGATGTCATCAACTCGCTCAGGCTACCGCTGGAGGAAGCCCTTGTCAAGTCGCCCCCGCGCCTTCGTGTGTCCAAAAACGTCGACTCCTCCCTAGTCCCCCGCCGGAGTGACAGACTCGCGGCAAAGTCCGGTTACCGCGACCCGAAGCCGGAGGTACAAGCCAAGAAAGTCCTTCTTGGCAAGTGGAAGCTGCGCGCCCAGGAACGGAGCCTCAACTCGCCTGATGCGTCGATTGCGGATACGTTCCACAAGACGTTCGCAGAGCCGCTCTCAGAGACCAAGCAGGCAGCCATGCGTGAGCTCTTTGCGATGAAGAGCGCGCGCAGGGGCCGGGCGGGAGTGGTGCCGGACTGAGCGCTTCGGCTCATCGTCGCTTCGTTGTTGTCTCCGAGCGGGCAGCACAGAGCAAGTTCTTAGGTCCTTAGTTAGTCACAGCAGCTTGCGTTCCACCGTCTCGCGGTGCCTTTTGTACGTGTTCAGCCACATCACTTATGGCATCTCGCCGTGACGTGATGTCGGTCGTGTAAACTCTCTCACTTCCTCTTAATAAAACACGTGCTATGCGCGTTCTCGAAAAAAATGAAAATGGTACAATAATGCAGACATGCAGGTAATTAGGATGGAACCCAGTTTTCATCAGAGGGTAAAGACTAGAGTTGGAAGCGTCAAAGGTTGAGGTGTTGAGCTGAAAGGAGTTAAATAAGAAGGAAAAACAGGCCTGTTAGTTTCACCAAAAGCGGCCCGAAAACCTTTTTTTAAAAAAAAATAAAAAGAAAAGAAAAAGGGGCCGAAAGAATAGCGCCACTACAAGGCTATACATTCTGAAGATGACAGTGAAAATGATGTTATAGGATTTTTATTTTAAGAAAAAATAATTCTTCACAAGAAAGGAAGACACGGTCTGGGGAAGGGAAAGCCCGGCGTGGGAACTGAATTCTGAAAATGGCCATAAACTGACGTTGATGTTGTTTTTCGTCCTTTCTTTTAACCTCCCAGGGTTGTCTGTTTTTTTTTGCTACTATATTAATAGGAACATACTCCACTATAAAGTGTTAGTTCGTTCAAAGAACAAGAAAAAAAAAAGCCCATAAACTTCGTCATTGCCAACCATGCATCATACTTTGTGTAAATTCTACCACATTTTGAGGGAAACTAGTGGCCTAAGATTAACGGTAGTGTTAACGTCCGAACGTCCGGACTGACGCGCACATCTGGACGCCCGTGCCTGCACTTTGCCCCCACGCTAGCCCGACGAGGTGTCTGCATTCAACCCAACCCCACGCGGTATCTGCGCCCCGGCCGATCCCACGTGGCGTCTGCGCCCCATCCGACCCCTCGCGCCCTCTCTAGCAGCTGCAACACATGGGTGACCATTGCAACATGTGCAAACACCCAATCTACTTTTAGAACATTCAGGTGCAACTGTTGCAACATATATCTGAAGACAAATGAAACACTTGAAACATGCTTCTGAAACACTTGAAAAAAACACACCTGAAAAACGTTTGAAAACCATTACAAACATACACAACATCCACATAAAAACACTTACAACATATGGGTGAAACATATGCAACATCCAGATAAACACAATACGTCTGAAAACACAAATGAACCATTGGGAACAAACACTTGCAACATACGTGTACAACTATTGCAACATCCTCGAATCTACTTTTGCAACATTCATATGAAACACTTGCAAGATACCTATGAAACATCTGAAATACTTGAAACATATACTTCCAACACGTGCTCCAGCGCAACATATCCTTGCTGCTGGGGAGAATGTAGAATCGTCAGCGTGCTAGAGGCAACGCCCCAACGTCGCTTGTAGGCGGCGGGCCAGCGGCTCCGCAACATGGCGGAGAGGCAGCGGTTGCACGATTGGGAGAGGGCAGCCGCGTGCCACACCGTCCTGTAGTAGCGTCTCGGTGGCGTGGAGCTCGCCGCTCCGGCAGAGAAGGCCGCGGCAGGTCCGGTGGAGAAGGCCACAGCTGGTCGCTCTGGTGGATAAGGCAGGCGTGAGGCGCTGTGGAGAGAGAGGCACGATGGAGAGGAAGGCGAGCAGGAGCGCGCGGTGGAGAGAAGGCGGGCAGGGAGGTACAGTGGAGATGGCGAGCACGATGTGCGGCGGAGCACGATCGTAGGCTCGCGATGCTGCGGTAAGTTTTTTCATTTTTTTTTTTAGAAAACTACTGCGGCTGGAGGTGAGTGGACAGGAACAGATTGAAGAGCTTTTGGGCCTCTCGGCTGCCAGCGGGGCCGTTCAAGGTGACCGAATGCCCTAATACAAGCATTACCATAAGATCAATCAAATATTAAGGGCAGACCCAGTGCCAGAGACTCCCACACGAGTGGGGTCTAGGGAAGAAAATAATCGATCAATCAAATATTCAAAACAGATATTTACAAAGATTCACTGTCATGTTTTGGACCTTGACTCTGTACGGTACTGCGAAAATAACCGAGGCAGTGTTGAAGTTTCCCCTGCCGGTACGTCCCTGGATTGACTGATTGCCACTTCACTCATACTGGGCAACCTCCCTGGACTCCCAAGACGGGCAGTCAAACCGATGCAGAAGTTAGGCAGTTTGTGCGGCTGTGGACCAAACTACAGCCGGTTCACCTGGCAACAGAACCAGACACTCGAAAACCAGCATATAATAACTGCCAGTTCAGACCCGTGGGATCAGATATGGAAAGAAAAAACAGAACCGAAGTGTCGATTCATTTCCTGGTTATTATTACTCAGTCAGTGCCAGTCATGTTTTCAACCAGAAGAATCACCGTTGCATGCCATGGCAAATTGTTCTTGTCTTGTTGCGCTATATGTGGTTTGGGACCTGATGGCACAACTTGCAATGCCAATGCCAATGCTGCTGCAAGCATGCGACGGCAGCTAGAAAGAACCACGAGGTGGTGGTCTCGTTGATACTGATCATGGCACTGCCGGTACCCTTGTTGGTCTCCCCCCCACGGCCTGCTCCGGCTGCAGGCCCCGGCCGGTCTCCTCCTGCTCCGGCTCCACGCCAGCGGCTGGCTGCGAGAGGCGGCCGCCGGCCGCGACGACGGAAGGGGCTCCGCCTCCACACTCCACAGAAAGGCGGACGCAGCACGCCGGCACAGCTGTGGTGGCTACGGGCCAGTGATGGGCTCCGCTGAGGAAGGGCCAGTAATGGGCCTCGGGCCGCAACCGACACGTGAGGATGGTAAATTACGAGCCCAAACAGACCAATGAACCAAACACACAGCACTTAAACCGTTCCTAAGCTTCAGCTCATTTATTTAGTCCCACCTTGACAGTTTTTAGCCACCATAAACCGGAGGAAGGGTATAATATGAGACCTTCGTGCTTGTTCCAACTCATACCTTTCTCGGCCTTTTGGCTAAGATCAAGTGTAGTATCTGTTCTTATCAGTTTAGTATCTGATACGTGGATCATGTGTCCACCTTGATATTAAATTTATTTTTTTATGGGGGAGGGCTCACAATAGTGGCTTGCCACTAGAGCCCTCGAGTGTCGCTCAGGCGTTGCACTATTGCTAGAGCTGGCACACCCCCAACCAAGTCACAATAAAAATTTTTGTGCCTAGACAATGAAGAGCCTCAAGTCTGGATTTGGATGGGTTTTGTGAGGTTTCAATAATCAGTATTTGGTATCTACAGCATCTGCACAGGCATTTTGTGAGGTTTTAACTTGTCACAACTCAATGCCATTGTGCAATTACTACGCTGCGAGGATTTTCGTTTAAGTTTGGCATGATTGTAAAAAGTAGTCAACTTCATCTTCATAGAACACAGTCAAAAGAAATTCTAGTCCTATAGAGACTTCCTGCTGCTGTGCTGCATGGGTGAAGTTTCTGTGGTCTGCTTTTTTTATAAAAATATATATATATATAAGTCTTTGTGGTGCTTGGTTGTATGTTTGTGCAATAGTTGTGTAGCAGTAGTATAGTCATCATGACTATCGTATCTTGATTTTCAGCTTGTTAACAAAGAGAATCACCTGTGATATGTTCTCATGATGGGACTCTGCATGAATGCTTTTTTTTAGTGGACTGTATGAATGCTTTTTTTTTTTTGAGCAATGCATGAATGCTTGCTACGGCAGAAAGGAGAGTAATGTGCGTGCTACGGGCTAGTAATGGGCTCCGCTGAAGAAGGCCCAGTAATGGGCCTCAGGCCACGACCGACATGTGGGGTGGTAATTACAAGCCCAAATGATCCAATAAACCAAACACATAGCAGCTAAGCCGCTTACTTAAGCTTCTGTTTAGTCCCGCCTGGGCAACTTTGAGCAAGCACAGCGGAAGCAAGGGTATAAAATGAGACCCATTCGTAACTCATCCCCTCCTCGGCCTTTTGGCTAACATAAGTGTAGGATCTGTTCTTATCAGTTTAAATATCTGACATGTGGATCATGTATATCCACCGGCTTGCTATAGTGGATTGCCACTGGAGTACTCGAGTGTCGCTAGGGTGTTGCACTACTACCTGAGCTGACGCACCCGAACCAAATTGCAAATAAAATTTTGTTTTCTATATATAACACAAATAAATAAGGGCGATGCTAGCGCCTGGACGTCTGGATCCGGGCGCTAGCGGCCGGACGCCGCAACAACCGCCCTCTCCATGGAAGGACGCCGCACGCACGGAATGAAAATGAAAACGAAAAAAACGGCGCTGCCCCCGTCCCGCTGCCGCACGGATACGCGACCCCGCGAACCATCGAGCGCACAGATCCGCGCGCACCCCCTGTGCACGGATCTACCACCGCACGGATCTACCACCGCCGCAACCTCCACCACACCCCGCGGCACCGAATCACCACCATAATCCACCCCGACCAGATGAAACAGGAGGATAATGCGATGACAAGACACGTCGATGTCGCCACTTGTTATCACATGCGGAGATGTCCAGGTTTTAGCCACCCGACGTCGCCACTTGCTCGAAACTTTCTCAAATTTTTACCACAGCCTCCGCATGCGATGACAAGACACGTCGTCAAGTTTCGTCATTTTCGGACTCCGTTTCGATTTTATAAAATTTAAAAACACTTTTCACGCGCGTGGCTCGGCGTGTTCCGACACCAACACGGTCGAAATTTCACGTGAGGCCCCGCACACGGCCTCAACATGCTCCAAACATCATGAATATCATTTTCTGAATCGCCGGATTCCATTATTTCATGTACCTGCAGTTCAAATCTGGAGCTGCCGAAAAAAATCAAAGAAACAGAAAAAATCAATGGAATATAGCAAAATAAATCAAAATGACCCCAAACTTGGAATATATCATGTACTTACTGTAGCAAGGCAACACAAAAAAACTGGGATCGAAAATCGAAAAAAAAAGTTAATTCTTTGCCGACTGCCATCAGTGGCAGTTGGCAACGAGCCTTTGCCGACTGCCAGGGAGGATGGCAGTCGGCAAAGAATTTCTGAGAAAAAAAATAAAAAATAACCTTTGCCGACTGCCAGGGAGCAGAGCAGTCGGCAAAGTATTTTTTAAAAAAAATAAAAAAAATAATTTTTTGAAAAAAAAAATAATAGACCTTTGCCGACTGCGTCACATGCTGGCAGTCGGCAAAGGGAAAAAAATAAAAAAAGAAAAAGAAAAACGTCGCCTTATCCGCTCGGCCCGCCCTCCCCCCTCCCCAAAATCCCACCCGCCTGCCCCAAATAACCCGCTCGCGTGCTGGTGAAGTAGACCGAGCATAGTTCCTAGGTATAGATTAATATTTAACATGTGCGTTGCAACATAAGGTATAATTTATTGTGATGTTTATGTTAATGATAAAGAGGAAGTTGTATTCTAGACGATGTAACATTCTATCTTTGATCTATTTTGTAATGTTTTGCGGTAAAATTTTGTAAGCTGGCATCCCAGCAGCTACGATTTACTTTAATATAAGTAGGGCGCCTTTTGTTTTAAAATAAAGAGGAAGCTATTTTCGTTAGAATTAATTATCTTTGACCAATGCTTAAGTTAGTCTGTGTCTTGTGCAGAGGCAGAGCCAAGAATCCAACATAGGGGGGGGCAGCACAAATAACAAGCAAAACAGAACCAAGTTTGATTCATCGATCTTATAGTTATAACCGTACATATCAGGGCAATAATGTTATGCAAAATGCAAATAAGATTACATCTGTATTAATTTTAACTTAGATCTACGACTACCGGCACGAACATATTCAGTAATGATATCATCATTACTAATCTTTTTAGCCAATGCCTTCTCAATATAAATTACCAAACAATCTCGTGCAAATCCATCTCCCATTGTAGTTCGAAGACGCATCTTCGTAACCTTCATTCCTGAAAAGATTCTCTCGATAGTTGCGGTTGATATTGGAAGAGTTAAAACCAATCTTAACAACCTGTCCACCATTGGGTACAATGAACTTTTACCGTTCTTAAATAGTCCACTTGTTAGATCAGCAAGCGATGGTAATTCTCTTAGTTCTGTATGGTTGCATACATCAATTTTAAAATGTGGGAGTTGGCTTTCTAACTAGGCTCTTTCTTGACTTGAGAAATCAGCTGGATAATATTTTTCAACTAGACTGCATGTATTTTCTATGTCAAATTCCTCCGTCCTTGGATCCAAAGAGCCACAAAGGGATAAAAGCTCCATCGTTTGAGAACTGAATCGATCTTCCAACTCAACCACTTGCTGATCTATTGCAACATTAAACACATCCACTTTTGTAATGGTGAAAGGCTGTGGTGTTATCATTCTTGTTTCGAGATTTAGTCACATCAACATATCTGCATGCATATTGGAAGACATATTATTAATGGACAAATAATTGAATAAGTATATTTTTCATACTAAAATAATTTGGGAAAAGAACATACTTCTTACTTAGATCTGGGATATCAATCTCATGCTTCTCGCAGAACAATTTGACCTCTTCAAGAAGGGGCTCCCAACCATTATTTCGTAACTCACCAAGCAACACTTTTGTGGTAGAAATACAATCCACTGCATTTAGCATATCAATGGATTTCTTTTGTAGTGTTTGGCACAACACATCAGTGATCTTCATAATCTTATCCATCATAAGCAGGATGAACACAAAATCAAATGTGACAATGATTCGTAAGGCACCACTAGCATCACCTCTAGAATACTTTGAAACTAAACGATCATTAGCAATGCTGCGTAGGACTGAAACCATGGCACCAAACATCTTCTTTAATTCTCTAGCATCTCCTTAAGCCATGTCATCATCATGCCCCACAAGCCCACGGCTGCACAAAAACTGCAATGCATCCACCTCCACCACATACACCCAGCCGGCCACTAATTTTCCCATTCACTCAACGCTGCACGTGCACTGTCTGATCATCTCCAAGCCGCTGCCTCTTCCCTGCCTCACAAACCCACTGACGATCTGATCATCTCCAAGCCGCTGCCTCTTCCCCTGCCTCACAAATCCAGTGACGAATATTAAGGCCAAAGAAGCTGTCATCACCTGCCAATAGCGATTGGACTCCTTCAGAAACCGTTGGAGCACGTATTGTTCTAACCAAGGATAGGAGAAGCTGTGTCTCTTGATTTTCCTCAAGATTCATATATATTACCTCTCAGCATCACCGTGCGGCCACTCATCCCGCGCCACGCCTCCAGGAAGCAGTGGTCGCAGCTGAGCCCTCCGCGGTGCTGCCTCGGCTCGGCAGCGGCAAGCCTCCATCGATCCCCGTGCAGTGGCCATGGCGCTGTACATGCATGCTTCGCGGCCATAGCAAGTGGGCGCCTTCCCATGCCGCTCGCATCAGTGGCGTCGGAGTCCAAGAGCAGCACAGCACGCAGTCCAAACCAATGGAACCAAACGGGAGAGAGAAAGGGAAAGTCGACTGATTTGCTTCTACCCAGCACAGTGCACAGGAGAGGAGTTTGGTTTGATGTTTCCCTTTTTTTGCTTTGTTATATTTTTTATGTACATTAATTTTTAATATTCTTTTACTAAGTTAGCGATCCACATGTATATGTCTTTTAGCAATCCACATTAGTACTTTCACCTCCGCAGGTTAGCTATCCGTGTTTTCGTTATGAAGTTAAATATCAGAGATTAGCATGTTGTCTTTTCTTTAGTTCATTCATTCACGTTGGCCTACAGACGCAACTCTTTTAGTGTATCAATTTTTGTAAACATATTTAAATCAATTAGTAATCATGATACAAATATGCCCACGGTCCAACATTCAATTGAAGCTCATACAGATTTTTTTTTGTCTTCAATTACACCTTTGCCCACCGTTTATTGTAGAAATTTTACAAGCCATTGTATGTAAATCACGTCTGATTCTTCTACATCCTATCTATAACTCAATTACAATTACTTTTATATTCCCGGCTTCCCGTGGCAACGCGCGGGTAATTCACCTAGTTGACCTATAATGGGAACTCCATCTAGTGTCCCCTGGCCTCTGTAGCGAGGACATTTGATTTGCCCCTCGCCCTATGTCAAGTTCTCCCAATTCAATTTCACGAGCAACTTCCTCATCTTGATTTGCTAGCAACTCATCGTTGTGCTTGGTAGAAGCACTAACAACATTTATGATAAAATTTGCATGCTGAAAAAATTTGTGAACTTCATGTACCTCCCTAGATGCTGCTACAAGGGCTAACTGGAGTTGATGAGCCATGCAATGAATATAATATGCATAAGGGCACTCATTGAGAATTAGAGCTTTCAAACCATTCCACTCCCCTCGCATGTTACTAGCCACATCATAACCTTGGCCTCTGATATCTTGTATGCTCAAATTATTAGCTGAGAGGACAGCACAAATTGATTCTTTAAGTGTCAAAGCAGATGTGTCACGAACATGGACTAGATCAAGGAAACGCTCCTGTATAAGCCCTTCCTTGCAAACAAACCAAAGAACTATTGCCATTTGTTCTTTTTTAGATTCATCTCGAGCTTCATCAACCATTATGCAAAACTTGCTATTGCCAATTTCTTCTCTAATTGATTTCTGCACTTTTCGAGCAAGTATGCTTAGAATTTCCTTTTGGACATCTGGTGAAGTGTACTTAGATAGTACAACATCTTTAACATCCTTGTTATATGAAGCCAAAAGCTTGACCATTTCAAGGACTGTTTAAAGAATCCAGAGATTCATCATGGCCTCTGCAGGGGCATCCTTGTAATGCCAACCACCTGAATACAGAAATAGAGGAAGTTCACATTAGATAGTACAACATATATATCTTTGGCTGCAAAAATGAAAGCAAGAAATCCTTCTCATATATCATTACCTAATGCAATCAATTGTAGTCCCAAGCCTTAGTCTTGCTGCTGCAACAAGTATCTCATTTTGTTTAACCATCACAGAGTCAATTTGAGCCATTGTGTTTTTAAGATTGCTAAAACACCGAACTGAATAATTGTGAGGTGAACTAGCATCTCCCATGTGCTTTAGAAATGAACAATCCTTTCCATTATTAACTTTCTTCCAGTTCTGAAACCTCTTGACAATAAATGAGTCTGATCCAAATTTTCCAATGGGCTTGTTTGAAAAAAAACAAGGTAGACAATAAGCACAATCGGTATGAGGTGAATTTTCTAGCCAAGTAAATTGCTTGAACCAACTGCTTTGAAATCGGCGACAATGAGATAATTCACTGAGTGGGTAATCTGCTAAGATTGGTTGATATGGGCCCTCTGAAATGTAAAATCTCCCAGCTTTATCTTGTTCATCAGGTGGAAGTTCCCAGATTTGAACTCTTTGACCTAGGTCTCTCTCGAATGCACTAGCTACAACTGGTTGATGCTCGGCAGCCTCAGCTTCTATTGGTGTTGCAGCACCAGCAGCATCACTACTCTGATTATTAAGATTTTCCACATGATCAATGGGAGCTTCCACTTGTACATTATCAGTTTCCACGTTGGGGTTTTCAGTTTGAATCTGAGAATCAGCACTTGAACCAATAGGCTTTAAAAAGCTATGCATGGTTTTTTTCCTCTTCATATCGCCTAAATTTGAAAGAGAAATTTAGATAGTGATCACTGATGAAGATAAGAAAATCATGTGCACATGGGAAGAAGTCTTGTGTCCATGCGTGAGTCCAATTTCAGTGCGTGACATGAGTCCGTGTTGTGTCCATGCATGAGTCTAATTTTGGTTTGGGTTCCGCATCCGTGTGAGTTGTGAGTCTGGCAGCCTAGGGGGGCAGTTGTGCTCATTTTCCAAATCGATTCCACTACGGTTCTGCTTGACTGCTCGTCTTGTTCTGGATTTGGATTCGGATTCAGAAGCAGTTTTCTACCCGATTTTCACCATCCTTACAAGGAAAGGCCAGATCAAAACTAATGGGACCAATAAAGAGGCGAAAATATTGCCTCTTTATTACTAGGTATAGATTATCTCTCTTGTACCCATGCACATCCAACAACAATGGGGATGGGCCTCAAGGGCATATTTAACTTTCCGGTGTCGCGGCCTCTCGATCTCGTCGAGCGCATCCTAGTTTAGCCGCTCGCCGACCGAAGCACATATACACAAGCAGCTCGAACAGGCCCGTCCTAAGGGGGAGGGCGGTCTGTGCGACGCCCGTGGGCCCATGAGGCTAGGGGCCCATGAGTGTACCCATGTATAGTTGATAGATGTATTCCTGGTATTCGCGATCGGTGGCCGCTTCCTATTCATGATCGCGACTCGCTCGTGCGGTGACGGCGTCGGCATGCTAGGGCGCGAGAGTTGACTGCTGAGCGCAGCGCGGTGGCTGGTGGAGCGGCCGTCCGGCGTCCGGCCTAGCAGTGTGGCACTGGCACCGCACGGACGTCCCTCTTCTCTGTCCTGATTGGTTGATTGTTGGCAGTTTGGCACCGCACGGTAAGTGGATAAGTGATTTACTAATCAATTTGATTGCAGTTCAGTGTCAGAGTAGCGACTAGACTACTAGAGATTACTTATACTTCGGTTTATCAATTACAGCGTACAAGGATAGGTCTTGGTAGTTCACATATTTGATTTATAATTCAATATTTTTTTAACATGTTAGATGTTGCCAAAGAAACATAAGTCTAGTGCTCTTGATAGTGCTCTTGAAGATTTTGCATTAAGAAATGCCCAAAGGCAGTTTCTTAAAAAGCACTGAAGCACTATAGTTTTATTTGAAGTAACCATCATAGTTATTTTGCCGTTCTTTTAGCTTCTTTGATGTATTATTACTTTTTTAAGAACTAAATATATGGTGCAAGTTATCTCTTATCAATAGTATTATATACTTCAATTGTCATATTAAAAATATTAGATTGCCGGACCCTTAGTGTCTTACTGGCCCAAGGGCTCAAAAAAAATTGTGGGATGGCCCTGAGCTCGAACATGACGTGGTGGAGGAATGGCCTCAGTGTGACGGCGTCGTCGTCTTCGGCACCGCTGGAAGCGCTCTGACGATGACAGAGGAGGTTGTTGACGAGGCCGTCGCAGGCCCACCGCCTGGCGGGTGCGAAGAGGGCGATGTGGGCGAGCTGCAGTGCCTCGCCGGTGAGGTTGCAGCGCACGAGGCACCAGTTGGCTCCGTAGGGCGAGGTGTCAACGTTGTGGCCACCAGCGGTGAAGAGGTTGCTCGAGTCGATCGGCGGCGTGCGGTTGATGAAGGTGTTGCCACCCTGGACGAGGAGTCTGTGCACGAGGCGGCAGTCAGCAACGAAGACGAGAATGCGAGCGAGGTAGAGCAAGATGATATGGCCGTGGTGCGCATTCAGGTTGCAGAGTAGCGGGACCAGGTCGAAGATGGAGCAACACAGTGCCAAGAACGTAGCGAGGAAGAGCAGCGCCGGCGGGCCGGGTGGGAGTCGGCCTATGGCGCCGGCCTTGGGGTTCTTGCGGCTGCGGGCATGGGCGAGGAGGGCCATGCAGTGAGGGAGAAGAGGGTGATGGTGATAGTAGCTTTACATAGGAGGAAGAGAGGCGTCGTCATGGAGGAGGAGGATTCATCTCCATTGCTGGCGGCATGGCAGATCACGCACGCAATAATTGTGGCTGTCGTGGCCGCGCCGATGCCTGCGTTTGGTTGAGAACTGTTTCAGGAGCATGCAAGTTATTTGTGCCCTGAAGGGAATGTGCCCTATGTACATCACTGTTGGATGTATATGAGGATGCGTGTGCAGCATGAGACAAATTTAAGGGCATTTGGCACTTGAATGGCGACTGCACAGGAATTTCCACCAAAATTTACAACGAGCCTACATTCGTGTGACCAAATACGTGCCTTGAGAAAAAAAAGTCAAGCTACTACCATGAAAATTGTCTACTCGCATGCATCGTCCCATATACTCTGATACGAAAATTGTCGCGCTTCTTCTAGCTAGGTATGATCAGCATTGAAGAGACTAACTATCCACTTGCAGGACTGTTCTTCCATCACAACAGTTCAGGCCAAGTCATCCACGATGGCTTCAGAGCACCCCTAGCACTACTGCCCTGTTCGCTTGTCTTATAAGCCGTACTTTTTCAGCGAGCGAATAATATTTTTCTCTCACAATAAATCAGCGAACTGAACTTTCAGCCATGGCTTATCAGCCAAGCGAACAGAGCTACACATCCCCAACCCATGCCATGCATGATGCGATGATGAGGGTCAGTAACATGGCTTTTTTTTAAAAACGCAAGGTCAGTAACATGACTACTACATGAGTGCGTTGCTGAGTGGGTCACAACATACACAGTGCGTCACATGAGTGTGCGTGCGTGTGAATGAAGGAAGAAAAGCGTTGGTTGGTTTGGTTGGAGGTAGCAGCACACACACGGACACAAGGCACAGCAGCGGGTCCCGTATGGTATGGCATTGGCATGCGTCACGCGGAAACGTGCAAATCATGCATCCCGTTGCCCCCAGCAAAAACTTCATCATTGCCAAAATGCCAACCATGCTTCATAAACTTTGTGCAAACTCTACAACATTTTGGGAAGCTAATGGCTCAAGAACAAATATTCAAAACAGATATTTACAAGATGCACTGTCATCCACCTAAATGCAAATTTGTTGGATGGCCCGCCATCCAAAATAGGACGACGGATAGGCTCCGTACGAGAGGTTGGCCCAACAACGTTGTTTGCCCCTCTATCGTAGTGAGCAAGAAAGCGTCCACCCATTTGCTCGTTGCAAATACTACATGCTTGTTCAATCTCTGAAAATGGGCAATCAAACAGATGCAAAACTTAGGCAGTTTGTGCGGCTCTGGACCAAACTGCAACTAGTTCACCACAGAGCCACACACCACAACACAGGCAGTTCGGATCACCCGTGGGATCAGATTCATACATGGAACCATAATACTTGGCCACGGGTGTTCGTCCGTCCGTACCCGAGAAACAAATAATCAAATCTCCCTACGGAAGCTCGTCTCCCCCACTCCGTGCTCGTCCGTCACGGCTTCACGGCACCGTGCAGCCGTCCCAATCCGCCGTGCCACCGCCTCCATCTCGCGCTGCAGCCCACAGCGGGCCTGCCACCGCCGCCATCCCCCACGGAGAGGAGGAATCCTCCACGCGAGGTACGCTGCCAGCGCCCTACCGACTGCAGCTGCTGCCGGACCCAGCCGCCGACACCTCGCTTTCCAGCTCCATGCGCGTGCTCGGCGACTATAGCGGCTCTTCTATCCCCCATCGTGTATTGTCGTGCTCCATCCTTCACCGCAACTAGAAGAGTCGGAGGTCGCTGGCCAGGCCCATGCCAGGCGCAGGAGCAATTGGCCGCTGCTAGGCCATGCCACCATCCTCGGCACCCGGCTGGCCAGAACTAGTTGTCCCTGCTCTGCACTACGTTTTACGGAAGAAGGGTGAAATCGCATGTTGCAAACCTATGTTCCAAGTGTTTCAGATATTTCGTAGATATGTTGCAAGTGTTTCATGTGGATGTTGCAAAATTAAATCAGGATGTTGCATATGTTGCAATGGATGTACACGTACGTTGCAAGCTTATATTCCCAATATTTCATCTGTTTCTTTTTCAGACGTATGTTGCAAGTGTCTTTATTTGGATGTCGCATATGTTTTACACATATGTTGCAAGTGTTTTATCTGAATGTTGCGTATGTTTTACAATATTTTTTAGGTGTTTTTGCAAACGTTTCAGATACATGTTTCAAGTATTTCATCTGTTTTTCAGACGTATGTTGCAAGTGTTGCGTCTGGATGTTTCAAAAGCAGATCGGATGTTGTATCTTCCTCCTCACTTTCTACTGCCTCGCCTCGATTTCTCCTCCTTCTCCCAGCGCCGGCTAGGCATCCGCAGCCCCCTTCCCCTCTTCTCGATACTGGTGGCGTTCGGGGCGGTGCAGACCCTGTGTGGGCGCGTGAAACGGGGCGGGAAACAAACTGTGGGTGCTAGTGTCCGGATACAAGCAAGCCTGTATATGGAAGGCAAAAACAGAACCGAAACGTCGGTTCTTTTCGTGGTTATCGCTACTATGTCATGTTCAACCAGAATCACCGTTGCATGCCATGGCCAATTTGCTCGTCTTGTTGCGCTATATATGGTTTGGGACCTGATGGCACGACTTGCAATGTCAATGCTACGGCAAGCATCGACGGCCAGCAACTAGAAGCCAAGAGGTGGTGGTCTTTTATGCTAGCTTGCACCGTTGGTAGTTTGGTACTGATGGCACTCCCGGTGCCACCACCATTGTTGGCTAACTGCATGCTGCTCTTTTGCATTTGCATTTTCACACTGTAAGCACCACAAGGCCTTGGACCACCATGTAAACATTTCAAACTCTCTTCTTCAACGAGAGGGCAGCGCACCTGACGTCACTGCTCCCCCCCAAAAAAAAGCTGCTTGCTTTGAGTACCCTTGAGATTTCCTCAGTGTACAGGTCCTCCAGAACTCTGCCATAGCCGTCGAGAAGCTAACATCAGAGTCCCTGTCCAGATTCTGCGCCGGCATCACTCCGCCCTTTCTCCGAAAGGCCAACAAACGCTGTAGGAGTACCAGTTACCACTGAATAGTGTCACTGTCAGGCGTATCTATATCCATATCCCACCATCAGAGTTAGAGAGCTCCCGGTAATCACCTTTTCAGTCATCCTCTTCGTGATCCTGATTGCAGTCTGAGAAATATCTATCTCCCTGGAAGACCCAATATATCCTCATTTCAGCAAAAGGATGAAGGAAGCCAATTCCCAAATGAACGGAAATGGTACAATAATGCAGGCATGCAGCTAATTAGGATGGAATCCAGTTTTCATCAGAGGGTAAAGACTAAGAGTTGGAAGCGTCAAAGGTTGTGGTGTTGAGCTGAAAGGAGTTAAATAACAAGGAAAAGAAAGGCCTGTTAGTTTCACCAAAAGCGGCCGGAAAACCTATCTTTTAAAAAAAATAAAAAGAAAAGAAAAGGGGCCGAAAGAATAGCGCCACTACAAGACTATACATTCTGAAGATGACAGTGAAAATGACGTTATAGGATTTTTATTTTAAGAAAAAATAATTCTTCACAAGAAAGGAAAGACACGGTCTGTGGAAGGGAAAGCCTGACGTGGGAACTGAATTCTGAAAACGGCCATAAACTGATGTTGATGTTGTTTTTCGTCCTTTCTTTTAACCTCCCAGGGTTGTCTGTTTGTATTTTTTGCTACTATATTAATAGGAACATACTCCACTATAAGTGTCAGTTCGTTCAAAGAAAAAGAAAAAAAAGGCCATAAACTTCGTCATTGCCAACCATGCTTCATACTCTATGCAAATTCTACCACATTTTGGGGAAGCTAGTGGCCTAAGATCAACGCTAGTGCTAGCGCCCAGACGTCCGGACTGATGCGCACGTTCAAATGCCCGTGCCTGCACTTTGCCCCCACGCCAGCCCGACGAGGTGTCTGCATCCAACCTGACCCCACGCGGCATCTGCACCCTGGTCGACCCCACGTGGCGTCTGCGCCCCGTCCGGCCCCTCGTGCCCCCTCTAGCAGCTGCAACAGACGGGTGACATTGCAACATGTGCAAACACCCAATCTACTTTTGAAACATCCAGATACAATAGCTACAACATACGTCTGAAGGCAGATGAAACACTTGAAACATGGTTCTGAAACACTTGAAAAAAACCTAAAAAGCGCTTGAAAACCATTGCAAACATACGCAACATCCATATAAAACACTTACAACGTATGGGTGAAATATATGCAACATCCAGATAAACACACTTGTAACATATGTCTGAAAACACAAATGAAACATTAGGAACAAACACTTGCAACATACGTGTACAACTATTGCAACATCATTGATCTACTTTTGCAACATTCGTATGAAACACTTGCAACATACCTTTAAAACATCTGAAATACTTGAAACATATACTTGCAACATGTGCTCTAGCGCAACATCTCCTTGCTGCTTGCGAGAATGGAGACTCGTCGGCATGCCAGAGGCAGCGCCCCGGCGTCGCTTGTAGGCGGCGGGGCGGGGGCTCCGCAACATGGCGGATGGGAGAGGGCAGCCACGCGCCACGCCATCCTGTAGCAACGTCTCGGTGGCGTGGAGCTCGTAGCTCCGACGGAGAAGGTCATGGCAGATCCGGTGGAGAAAGCTGTAGCAGGTCGCTCCGGTGGATAAGGCAGGCAGAAGGCGCTGTGGAAAGAGAGGCACGATGGAGAGGAAGGCGAGCAGGAGTGCGTGGTGGAGAGGGAGACGCAGTGGAGAGAAGACGGGCAAGAGACACGGTCCAAAATATGAATGAAGCGGCAGCCAGTTTTTTCTTTTTTTAGAAAACTACGGTGGCTGGAGGTGAGTGGATGGGAACAGATTGGAGAGCCTTCTGGACCTCCCGACCTGCTAGCGGGCCGTTCGGTGCGGACAGACGCCCTAATACACAGCATTACCGTAAGATCAATCAAATATTCAAAACAGATATTTACAAAGATTCACTATCATGTTTTGGACCTTGACTCTGGGGTGTTTAGTTCCCATCCAAAAAATTTTCATCCCATCACATCGAATGTTTGGACACATGTATGGAGTACTAAATATAAACGGAAAAAAATAACTAATTGCACAGTTTGGTTGGAAACCACGAGACGAATCTTTTTAACCTAATTAGTCCATGACTAGCCTTAAGTGCTACAGTAACACACATGTGCTAATGATGGTTTAATTAGGCTTAATAAATTCGTCACACGGTTTTCAGGCGAAACATCGAATGTGACACCCAAAACACCCCCTCTGTACCGTACTAGGAAAATAACCGAGGCAGTGTTGCAGTTTCCCAGGCCGGTACGTCCATGGACTGTCTGCCTGCCACAAATTTTCCCCCAAATTTTACTATGCAAAAAGAAGATTCCCCATCACATCAAAATGCCGGCAAATGTATGGAGTACTAAATGTAGATGAAATCAAAAACTAATTGTACAATTTTGTTGTACTTTACGAGACGAATATTTTGAGTCTAATTAATCAATTTTTGGATAATTTTTTGCACTAAAAAACAAAAGTCGCTAAAGTGTTCCGACACGGGCACTGTAGCTACAGTGCCCGTATCGGGCCCCCGATTTGGGGAACTAAACACGGCCCATATTGGGCAGCCTCGCTGGACTCCCAAGATGAGCAGTCAAACAGATGCAGAAGTTAGGCAGTTTGTGCGGCTGTGGAGTGTGGACCAAACTACAGCCGGTTCACCTGGCAACAGAACCAGACACTTGAAAACCAGCGTATAATAACTGCCAGTTCAGATCACCCGTGGGATCAGATATGGAAAGCGAAAACAGAACCGAAGTGTCGATTCTTTTCCTGGTTATTATTACTCTGTCAGTGTCAGTCATGTTTTCAACCAGAAGAATCACCGTTGCATGCCATGGCAAATTGTTCTTGTCTTGTTGCGCTATATGTGGTTTGGGACCTGATGGCACAACTTGCAATGCCAATGCCAATGCTGCTGCAAGCATGCGACGGCAGCTAGAAAGAACCACGAGGTGGTGGTCTCGTCCTGCTCCGGCTCCACGCCAGCGGCTGGCTGCGAGAGACGGCCGCCGGCCGCGACGACGGGAGAAAGCCGGTGCAGCTGTGGTGGCTACGGGTCAGTGATGGGCTCCGCTGAGGAAGGGCCAGTAATGGGCCTCGGGCCGCAACCGACATGTGGGTATGGTAAATTACGAGCCCAAGCAGCCCAATTAACCAAACACACAGCATCTGAACCGTGCTTAAGCTTCAGTTTATTTATTTTAGTCCCACCTTGACAGTTTTTAGCCACCAGAGCCGGAGGAAGGGTATAATTCGAGACCTGCTGCCACCTTCCAACTCATACCTTTCTCGGCCTTTTGGCTAAGATCAAGTGTAGTATCTGTTCTTATCAGTTTAATATCTGATATGTGGACCATGTGTCCACCTTGATATTAAATTTATTTTTTTTGTGGGGGAGGGCTCACAATAGTGGCTTGTCACTAGAGCCCTCGAGTGTCGCTCAGGTGTTGCACGATTGCCAGAGCTGGCACACCCCAACCAAGTCACAATAAAAATTTTTGTGCCTACACAATGAAGAAGCCTCAAGCCTGGATTTGGATGGGTTTTGTGAGGTTTCAATAATCAGTATTTGGTATCTACACCATCTGCATAGGCATTTTGTGAGGTTTTCCCTAGTCACAACTCAATGCCATTGTGCAATTACTATGCTGCGAGGATATTTTTTTTAAGTTTGGCGTGCACACATTGGAAAAAGTCTTCATCTTCATGGAACCGTCAAAAGAAATTCTAGTCCTATAGAGACTTCCTGCTGCTGTGCTGCATGAGTGAAGTAATGGACTCCGCTGAAGAAGGCCCAGTAATGGGCCTCAGGCCACGACCGACATGTGGGGTGGTAATTACAAGCCCAAACGATCCAATAAACCAAACACAAAGCAGCTAAGCCGCTTAGGCTTCTGTTTAGTCCCGCCTGGGCAACTTTGAGCAAGCACAGCGGAAGGAAGGGTATCAAATGAGACCCATTCGTAACTCGTACCTTTCTCCGTCTTTTGGCTTAACATATCAAGTGTAGTATCTATTCTTACCGGTTTAAATATCTGATATGTGGATCATGTATCCACCGGCTTGCTATAGTGGCTTGCCACTGGAGTACTCGAGTGTCGCTAGAGTGTCGCACTATTGCCTAAGCTGACGCACCCGATCCAAACTGCAAATAAAATTTTGTTTTCTATATAACACAAATAAATAAATATAATTTTGTGCTTAGATAAATACAAGGGCCTCAACCTACAAGGCTACATTTGGATCGGGATTTGTGCCTGGGCCTTAGCCAAATCACCATAGAAAATTTGTTGGGCCTGTGATATGGAAACCAGGCTAAGCATTTTTATGGGCTTTTGTACCTATGACTTTGGCCCTGGTAACATCACGTTCTTCTACGGACTAGATTAGCTGTATTTTTTATGTCTACCACACCTGCAGGTATGCCAAGTCTGATTTTCCAAAACAGACATTCAAGAATATTTCCAGGTTCGTAATGCATTGACTTAGACTTTAAAATTATAGTATATGTATGTACACACTGGGAAAATTAGTCAACTTCATCATTCTTTATAGCACAGAGTCGAAAGAAATCCGAGTCCTATAGATAAACTTTCGGCTGCATGCATCACTGGTTGATTTCTTCAATGGAAGCACCGAAGCAGGGTGGTGTGATTTTATTTTATTTTATTAAAGAGAAGTTTATATTGTGCTTGGTTGCATGTTCGAGCAATAGCTGTGTAGGAGTGGTATAATTTGACATTATGACTATTATTCCTTCAGAGTCTCTGAATAAATCAATTTCTAGAGTTTTCTCAAATCACATACTTTTTAGTTTGACCAAATTGTATAAAATAAAAGTGCAAATATTGACATACCAAATCAGATAAATATATTTTGTTAATATGTTCACCATTTGTACCTTTTTCTAGCTATAAATTTAGTGAAACATAAAAAAAATGACTCAAGAGGGAATACAAAGAATAAATGTTTGATGATCGATCTGACACACGGAAGGTATGCTTCTCTTTGTTGCTTGTTTCATGCTTAGTTGGAACTGAACCCTGATGGACCGGCGTCACCGTCGTTGCTGCGCGTGGCAATGGCATGGATGAGAGGTACGAACAGCTCCTCCTGCCTCCATCTCACCGCGACGTTGGCCTCCCACCGGCTATGGAAGAGGCGCTTGGTGAGCGTAGGGAAGAAGGCGATGACAAGGAAGGTGGTGAGGGACAGGAGCACCGGTGCATGCAGGGTTTTTTTTGTGCCCTCGGGGGCATGTGCCCCCACCTCCATATTCATTCGATGTGCATAGAGACTGTGCACTTCAGGAAAGAGATAATATATTACTAGCAAATGTGCCCGTGCGTTGCAATGAGAAAAAAAAACTATTAACTGTTTATGGAAATATCAGACATAATGCTACATAACTGTTTATGTTTTTCTCTTTCTATGAAATTGAGAGTCATAATTTATTTTGTCACGACTATAACATCCAAAATATAAGCTAACATTGGTAGTAATATGACATTGTTCAATTAAACTTGAATCAAAGTAAATTATGACCTGGATAGATTTTTTATCCCATTGCAAGCACAAAAATATTCGCTCGTAGATATATCTTATGTTTAATTTTATAATATCCATGTGCTTGTACAATTAAATATCAACTTATCAAGTTTCATGAATTCTTTTAAAGATGAGAATTTTTACAATGGTTGGAGAGACGATGGGAACCGATTGGTGTGTCTATGGCCGGTGGGCCCAGAACAAGAGAGGTGATGAGAAGCGATGGGGAGTAAGGCGATGGGAACCGATTGGTGTGTCTATGGCGGGTGGGACCATGTGCGTCGCGTCGCCTCCCATCGCTTTCGAAATTGAGGGGATTAGCACCCCCAATCAGAAGGGTGGAAATTTCTTTTTCGTAGTTTTTTTTAATGAAGGGTAAAACGGTAAATGTATAATTGCAAAAAAAATAAGTGGTATAGTTAAGGTGGATAATTCAAGTACTATAGTTAGATGAACATTTTCTTGATTATTTGTGATGAATAATTCAATCAAGTAGTATAGTTAGATAAACATTTTATTTCTAGGGTTAATCCAGCCCACCGCCTCCTCAGTCGCGGCCTACCTCCCGCCGGCGCTCCAGGACATCCAGGCCGCTTTCACCAAGGCTGCCGAGTTGTGCGTGCTCCACGTCGCGCTCCTCCAGGACAGCGCCGCGCCAGTCGGAGCCCCGCCGCCATCCGCCTGCCGCGGGCCGTGTCGTGGACATCCGTCATCCGTGTGTTGGTCCCTTCCAGATCCGCCTGTAGGTGGACATGGAGACGCGACGACGCAGTGGTGGCCACGGCGCCCTGCAGGTAACTCCACCTCTCTCCCCGTCCATCTTTGCCTTGGGTCATCTCCTGTGAACCGGTCTCGATTCTCGCTCAGTCCACCGCGACCGAGTCCACCCCGCCCTGTGCCGTTTCATCTCCGCCCCGCGCCGCCGCCCTGTGTGCGCAATCTCGATGTCGGGCCCCTAATTTAGAGTCTACTGTGCATCATGTATCAGTCCCTGGATCAGTAGCTGATACGCACAATTCAAACAAGATTGATATCGAAAACCATACTTTTATTGTTAATAGAGAAATATATTACATGGTTCAGATTGCATAGCTTAAGCCATTGGCCTTACATCGTATATCAGAGATCTAAGACAGCGGTCTTATGACAACGTGGCTTCATTCCTACAGGCAACTTGGAGTGCGGATGTAGTCCTAGACTTATTCCTCTGGCATACTCCTAGTCATCATAGTCCTAGCGCAGTTCCTTTGTGTAGTCACACGGCTCCGTCTTCGGGTGTCCTCCTGATGTCCTTTCCTGGTGTAGTCCTTGGTAGCTCCATTCTTAGATATACTCCTACAGCTTCATCCCTAAAAACATAGAGTGGACGGGGATGAGTACGTACGTACTCAGCAAGCCCTAACTTTGGGTGGAGAGGTGGATGGAGGCTATATATATAGAGAGAGGTGGTTAGTGGTAAAGGTGGTAGAGTGAAGTAGTTATAAATATAGCTTGGGTCTTGGCAGGGTATTACCATCCTCACTAGTTCCTGAGTTGAGTATAGATTACCAAATTCATAAATACATCTTACCAGAGTATCACAGTTGTTGTAGTCTAATCATTTGAGACCTCATCCCAGCGGTTGCCTATTCCAAGGACGTGGCTATTCGAATAGATTTAGTAAACTCTGCAGAGGTGTACAAATTTCCCCACATGATAGGCATAGTCCAACACCATCGCGACTGGCTGCAACTGGCCTAACGAGACCTCGTACTCGGATGATGCTACCTTAGATTTCCATATAATTCCACCACGGACTACTCAGGGATCGGAACCCACAAGCATCAAGATGATCACACAACATCCTAGAATATCGAGTGGTTGGATGATCACACAGCATCTGGTGGATGATCACATAGCATCCACATTAAATAAGAAGGGTGCTCGCACAACAATAACTTTTACATGGAAGACCACATAGCAACCATGCCGATTAGACCACGGAAGATCACATAGCAACCGTGTCCTCTCCTGATAGTCAGTTGCCACTCCGGCCTCCTAGTGAAAATTATACTTCTATCTAATGGGGTGTGAGATCAAGTCTACCCATATAGACATGTGGCTGTATGAAATTCTAGCTAGGCGAGATGGCAAATAAACCGGTCCTTATGTGACCGAGGCGAGTATCTCCCAATAGGAACCCTCACCAGACGAACCTGCCAAAAGGGTAATCCACACCACGTGAAATACCCCTCACTCGTCTCATGTCAGGGTTAATCCAATTTTACCAAATTAAGTTCCATAGTTATTATCCTCAAGTTCATATTTCTCATATCTCATCAAGGTAACCAATACATTCTCATAAATCATATTATCGTAAATAATCTCGTAATTCATCATATTCTAAGTGCTTTAAGCAAAGGAAATCCCTAGCATGTATGTATATGTATGCATTATGCTTTATAAATAAATGACGTATTAAAGAATGTAACTATGATGCATAACTAAATATTATATATATTCTATATGATAGAATTTAAAGGCAAGGATTTCTTATGCATAAAGACTAAATGTAAACTCATATTATGAAGAACAACTAAACATGTAACCTAGTGATGCGGTGGCTAATATAACTAATAACTAAGCAGAGAAGGTAACTAAATATTGTTTATACTTATGATGCATTTGCTACTACTATAAAGAAATAATTCGAGAATGCAATTGGAAATTAAGGGGGTTATTTTAGTGCCGCAATATAAATTCTAGAAAGCAAACATACACGCATTCAAGCAAGCAAGCAAGCATTCAATCAATCAAACAATCACGCAAGCAAATAATTCAAACGTTCTACACTAAATGCATATGGTGAATTCCGATGCAGGGTTTTCGGAAAACATTTTATTTAAAAGTGGTTTTGTAGGAAATAAAGTAATCAAGGTTTTAATTTGTTATAAAGTTTTAAAAAGTTTAAATTTTTAGTGGTTTTTAACATGATGCAAAAACACGGGTGTTACACTCGATTCTCGCTCCGGAAGAGGCATGTACGTTTCTGCACCTTCCCCTCTCTTGCGGCTACCCAGATATGCTTGCTTCCTACTGCCGTTGCACAGCCTCGATTTGCTTTGTTCTAAGTTAGATTAAGCAATTTGCAAACGTTGATGCAATTGGGATGTAATTTCGTACTGGGATGCTCGTAGTAAATCAAAATTGTAGTAAATGAAAAAAGGTTAAACTCTTACAATGCCTTCAGATGTAATTTCGTACTGGGAACTTTCATTGGTCTCTAGCTCACTGAATGAATTTCAGTACTGTAGTTTGCAGCTCACTGAGGTACCCTGTTTCCTTTTTAATAAAATGTTTATCTCTACATTGTCATATCTCTTTCAGAACTGTGTCTGTCATCTAACCAGCGACATATGCCTTCGTATGGTTGTGTAGTTACTACTGCACTTGCTGAATATTTTTGTGTAGTTCCTCGGCGACACCTACACCCGGGGTGTCGATTCTGCACCGTGAAAACCAGCAAGAAGCCTCCTCAGCAACATGCTGAATAATTTTGTTTTTTTTTCAGGAGCTGAACCCTGGGATATTGGTAGAGTGTCTGACTTCAGATATTGGAGGTGGCGTGGAGGCAGTTTCATTTATAGCAAACTCTGGTCTAGATATGTATGCTCACAATATTGAAATTGTGGAAGTTCAACCATCACTTTGTGTCAAGAATCCAGATAAGTGTAGCTTTGCTGTCGTTTCCTTTTTTCCATCTAGAAAGCAAGCTTTCAGCTTTCTTGTAGGAATTAACTCTGAATATGTAGTCTTTGATCTCACTGAGGTGTTTGATAGCAGCAAGGGAGGCGCCGAGAAGATGTGCCATGAAATAGGGGCTCCTTTCCTTGGTAAGGTGCCCATGGATCCTCAGCTGTGCAAGGCCGCTGAGGAAGGGAGGTTGCTGATCAGAAATGCAGTGCCAGTGCACCAGCTCTTCAGAACATTGTGAAGAAGCTGATCAAGACTGAGTGAAAAAACAGTGTTGCCCTGCTGGGAATCTGGTAGTGAGAAATGAGATGAAATGATAGATGCTACAGTTCTCGTTACCATTATACTGTGCACACATTGAGTCTTTTTAGTGCTATTGGATCTGTAAGTTTATGTTCGCGAATCATCAGTGGGTGGACAGTGTGCAGAAACTACCGCTTAATTTCTGCACTATGCAGTGAAATATGTTTTGAGGTGCTACCTGAATGATGCTTGAATGCTTTGTACTGTACGTACCGGAACTGAACTGAATGAGTGTATGGCCTTGTTTAGATTCCTAAATTCACTCCCAAATTCCACTGTGCAAAAAGAAGATTCCCCATCACATCAAAATGTCAGCACATGGAGTACTAAATGTAGATAAAATAAAAAACTAATTGCACAGTTTTATTGTACTTTGCGAGACGAACATTTTGAGCCTAATTAATCAAAGTTTGGACAATTATTACCAAATAAAAACAAAATGCTACAGTGATTCAGCACAATAATTCGAGGCACCGAATCGGCTATCTAAACATGGCCTATGGTGTTAGCGATAGCCTGGCAACGCTTCTTTGCTGTCGTAGCAGAACATAATGAGAAAAGTAATTGTGAGTGAGGAGGCGTGGCAGAGGCAGAAGGTTGCTCCCATGAACCGTGGCCATGCAGTAGCTGCGGGTAATGTTGGTCAGATTCCGCAGCATCACATCACTTTACAATTACTGGGCTAGAAGGTCGTTGAACACTTTACAAATACATAGACACCCAGCTTTTACCAAGATTTTGAACAGCGTGACAGAGAAACATGCTTTCATGTAGCTGCACAGCACATAGATGGAACAAAAGAATGCATGGCAACAAAAGCGCAATATATTAACTTGTTCGTGATACAAGATTACAGCAGCCAGGTTGTCCCCTAGCTCCTGAAGCACAAGGAACAAAAGCACAACCAAACGACACCATACAGCTGCGGTGATCTATAAAATGACCTGAGCTATATATGCCCCAGAATAGGGGAGAGAATTGCCAGACAAGCGGTAAAGAACATGTAAGAACAGATATCTTGGCCATCATGACTATTTGGAACATGTATGCACGCCCTAAATTGTTTTCCAAAGCGTGTTACAGATCTCAACCGGTGGCATCGTCTTCTCGCTGCTTCCCATTCTTGTCAACAGTATCTGATTAGAAGCTAAGGGCTTTCGCAATGCCATGACCTTTTGTTAATGATCGCTGACATAGAAAGCTGATATGAAGTGCAAAAACTAAGCATCATAACCTTTTACATTTAACATGAGTCATATTCTTTTCTCTGCAAAAACTAAGTATTCTTTTCTCTCAATAGGGAAAACCACAATAAACTGACGCACATATGCACTAATATAGCTAGCTTTCATGGGATACTCTATCCATACAATTCGAACATCTCGCCAGTTTTCAAACTGAGTACAGTTACAGAAGCGGAATGTACCGGGAATTCATCAGGAACAACTTTGATTTAGGTCCTTTCTCCATATGAGTTCATTTGAACATTTTAAAATTTGAATTTCAAAATTCGAGAACTTCAAACAGAATTTTCGGGCACTAAATGATTTCAAATGGAAAAGTCACCAACACCAAAGTTGTACAACTCATCGAGACCTATAACTTTTATTTTGGTTATTTCTCCACCTGACTTTGTTTGAAAATTTTAAAATTCGAACATAATTTTTGATGTTTTTCCCTGCATACAGACTGTGGAAAAAAGATCTAACAGCGCTAAGTAATCATCAACTGGAGATTGTCCGAGTGATAAGCTAACTCGGTTTCAGAGCAACAGCTTCCAGGTTCAATTCCTCATGCATCACATTTTTCGTGCCAATTTTTGATGTTTTTTTTTCGTGCATCCAGAGTCTAGAGACTAAAAAGAATAAGAACGCCCTAACAGGCCGAGATACATTCTGATATCATTTTTATTTTATTTTGAATTTTTTTTGTATATTTATAAGAATTTCAAAAAATCAAGACGTTCAAGTACTGCTGAACAACATTACAGGAATTGCCCGAAACAGATTCATTATCTACTTTGGAAGACAAATTTGGAAAAACAATGGAAAATGAAAGTATGACAAATTTAAGCATTACTTTTTCGTGTTAACAAGTGAATCGCCTGCTCTTAGGTTGGATCTCTACCACTATGGCTATTCGTGCACTCTCACATTTTCATTTTTTCCTATTGACTTATGACTTATTTAAGCATTATTTTTTTCATGTTAACAAGTGAATTGCCCGCTCTTAGGTTCGATCTCTACCACTATGGCTATTCGCTCACTCTCACATTTTGTCCAAGTGAACTACTAAAATACTTGTACATCAATAAGGATTCCATAATGAAATACTGGTTTCAGAATCTAAATATTACCCATCAAAATACATCCTTGCCTTCTTAGTAATGGTATGGGAAACATCAATCAAATCACGTGTGTAGACAGAAAACAGATCCGAAAATGTTGTCACCGCATACAGAATAGCTAGAAGAAGGGTGCTCACATACTTTTCTAAAAGCCTTCATCAATTATTGCCTCTCATTTGAAATGTAAAGAAGTTCCATTTCAGCATGACGAGGAAAAGTTAAAAATAAAACAATCTTCATAAAAAACAATCTTTCATATATGCAGCAGAGAAGCTTCATGTTGTGCATAGCCTTCTGTCATCATTTCACCTCCCTCTTACAGGCAACATTTTGGTCTGTGCAACCATGATGTCTTCCGAACACTGTTACCAAGACCTTTTACATCAGGGAAGTCACAAAGAGAGATACAACAGACAGTTGAAAAGAAAACATATGACCAAATGGAACAAAGATGAACCTAGTTAAGAAATTCAAATCCAAAATGCTAAAGTGAGAGAAGGATCTTTGGTTGAACAATCTATAAGTAACCCTTCGACATCTTCTACTAATCACACCAAGTTCATGTGGTTGCTTAGGAAAATCTGCCATGTTGCAGAGTATCACCTAGGTAATAGGTTGCAAGTTTGCAGCATCTCTGAATGGTCCTAAATTAGTAATCTCTCTACAATCACTGAATACTGATATTATTAGAAAAATGATAGTACCACCGTACCAATTTTCCATGCTGTTGTCAGTACGATGCATGTTACGAAAATTTTATAATGAAAACAGTGTCCTTTTTTTGGCGCATGTGCACACAGCAGATCCTTGAATTATGAGCTGAATTTCTCTGCTCACTGAAAAAAGGACACTGAATTTCTCTACATTTTTCATGCATTCTGTATTCATTGTTTAGCATTACTAATGAGCGATTTCTCTCTATCCCCGTTCAGGCTCCTTCAATTCTGGGTTCAGACCAAAACATTCATTCACTGGACAACATTCCAAGCCTGTCTCTGTCCTTGATACATCCTCTATCATAAAAGGATCTCAGATTCATTCAGAGGTGAGAAGTTATTTTCTTAGCTACCAGTATTAATTTGCATTAGATATCCACTTGTTTCATGCAAGAACATTAGCATGATAGATCCTTTGGTTTGGTCTTATTCAATTCAGAAACCCATAATGTTACTAAAAGGACAAGCATAGCTAGCTGTCAGCGTGTTGATAACGCTAATGACAGATAATCTGCAATAAAAGCTACCAGGTAGCTCGTGGTCCTGCAATTAGGAGGAACAGTGCATGGCTGCAACCCCACAAGCAGCAATGCTTATGCAGGAGCATGATATGTGTCTTTTGGTGTGCATACATGCAAGTATAGATGTGCCCACCAACGTCCCCCTATACAAATACACCCAGTGTGTATGATCTGTATGTTTATTCTAGGTAGGCAGTGTTTTTGTCTCTCCTGTCTGATACATGCTTTCTTCAGTTGAATTGTCAGGCAGCGAACTATGTATTTTCGTTTGGTACATTAAATTGTTCTGCACTGTATAGGAATTGTTTTCTGAACATACCCTTTTACCTGTTCAGATGGTGAGACACATTCTTCTGAGGAATGCTGGAACCCAAACAGCCAAAAGCGAGCAGTGAAGTTAACCAGATTAAACCAGAAAATTTGGAAGTTCTGATCTAGAAGCTTGAGCAACTGCGATCAATGAATGAAGAAGACGCAAGTATGAAAGAAATCATGGCATCAGTCACTGCAAATAAAGATCACCAGTATATCTATGAGATACTGTTGGCATCTGGTCTTTTGCACAAAGAACATAGTATCGCAGTATTACCTGGTAACTCCAACCATCGCGTTGGGGGAGGGAGGCGCGGTGGGATAGGGCGGCCGCGGCTTGCGACGGCGAGGGCGAGGGCAACGGCGCAGGTGCGACTGGGGAGAGAACGGCGGCGGGCAGCGAGGCCGGCGCGATGGGATCGCAGGGGTTCGTGGTGTCGGGCCGTCGGGGCAGGGGGCGAGGGGGGCGCAGCGGGATAGGGGTTGGGGTTTGGGTGGCCTTGCACAATGACGATATTACCCTTCCATAAATTAACTCAAGAAAAATGATTATTTCGTGGAACCGATGAAAACCGATTCCCACCATCGTAAAGAGTCGATATGTAAAAATATGTAATTTAAGTCGGCTTGAAGTTAGTTATCGGTATGTCAAGGCCTCAAGAGTTGGTATGTTTTTTTTGAGGGGACCAAAAAAATTACTCAAGTGTTACAATAGTGGTTACAAACTCCATCTGGAGGAGCTAAAAACCACACATGTCTACCTAGTGTTTCATAAATCGAACTTCTAGCTAGACAATGAGCGTCAATATTCGAAGCCCTTCTTTCATGAACGACTTCCGCCTTTGCGAAACGAGTCAATCCAGCTTTGATCTCTTTGATTATGTGACCATATACACCCATGCCAGAGCCCTGCATATTTCTCACGACATTCATGCAGTCGGTGGCAATTCGGACTCGCTGCTGGGCGAGGTCATCTGCTAAAGCCACACCTTCTCGGCATGCCAACACCTCAGCAGTTTTGGGGTCAGTAACCCCTTCCATCACTATCACCGACGCCCCTTGAAATCTGCCTGAGTCGTCTCTCGCCACTGCCGCCATTGCTGCAATCGACGTATTCTTCGATAATGCCGCATCCACATTTATCTTCAGCATGCCAGCCGGTGGTGGTATCCAGGGAAGAACAGGAGCTCGCGCGCCTCCCCGGCCCAGCTCTACCACTTTCTCTTTCACCGGTGGCACGGCAGGTTCCAAGTCAGCTATGTAGCTTTCTATGAAGCTGTGGGTCGATAGGGGACTCCGAAATATATTTTCAAGTACAACCTTCCTCCTCGCATACCAGATCGACCACATCGTGACAACCAAACGAATTAGATCGTCATGCTGAAGCGCTGCTATAGCTTCATGAAGCCAAGCCCGAGCATCACCATGTTGAGCTCGGCTGATGAACTCCAATAGTTCGTCCCGTTGTAGTGCCCACACACATTGTGACATGTTGCATTCCAACAGTGCATGCCTCCAAGAATCCTGAGTGCCACAGATCGAACATCTAGAATCCTGAGCCATGTTCCTGTGATATCTAACATCACCTGTTGGAATAGATTGCTTGGCTAGCCTCCAGAGGAAGTTCCGGACTTTAGACGGAACCTTAATCTTCCACAGGTTTGCCCAGTCTCGCTCGTTTGCAGCAAAATCTGATTTTCCAGCATTCTGCTCTATCCAATCCGTCCTACGTTTTCGGTTATTGATCAACATCCGGTAGGCCGATCGGACGGTAAAGGAACCTGATTTTTCATAGTGCCAGGCCCAAAAATCCCTTTGCCTCCGAGTCGTCAGGGGTATATTTAGAATCAATTCCAAATCCATAGGAATGAAATGGCTTTGTAGCGACTGTATATCCCACGATACAGAGGTAGGATCGATCAGTTCGCAAACTCTTGTCGGCGGCTCATTGCTCGCACATCTAACCGGCCGCAACAGGCCGTCCCTTGGCAACCAATTCATATTCCAGATGTAAGTATCTTCCCCAGTGCCAATTCTTTGGATCAGTCCTTGCTTGAGCACCTCCTTACCATCAACAATGGCCCGCCAAACACTTGACGGCGAGGGTCCCAATTCTGCCTCCAGAAAATCCTCCTCAGAAAAATAAATAGCCTTTAGTATTCTCGCGCTGAGTGAAGATGGTTCCTGTAAGATACGCCAAGCTTGCCTAGCTAACAAGGCAAGATTGAAAAGCTCAATGTCTCTGAAGCCCAATCCTCCCATATGTTTAGGCTTGGTCATCTCCTCCCATGCCACCCAACATGTCTTCCTCTTTCCCTCATTGCTTCCCCACCAGAAGCTTCGAAGTAGGCTATCTAAATGATTGCATAAGCCCCAAGGTAATCTGAAACACGACATGGAAAAAGTTGGCACAACTTGTGCTACTGCCTTGATCAAAACTTCCTTGCCGCCGGCTGATAACATCTGCTCCAACCAGCCCTGCACCCTCTTCCACATCCTGTCCTTCAGATACTTGAAAGCCCCATTGGTTGTTGAACCGACATCCGTAGGCATACCCAAATACTTCTCGGTGAGAGCTTCATTATGTACATCTAAACAATCCATAATCTCTTCACGGATGTTCCCACTGACACCTTTAGCAAAGTGTATTGATGATTTGTCCATATTTACCTGCTGTCCTGATGCTTGGCAGTAGATGTGCAACACATCCATCACCTCATCCGCACTCTCCCTATTCGCCTTGAAGAACAACAGGCTGTCATCTGCAAAGAGTAAATGACTAACCATCGGAGCCGAGGCAGCCACTAATATTCCACTTAGGTTCGATGACTGAATTCGTGATTTCAAAAGGCACGAGAGGCCCTCTGCTGCTAATAAGAACAAATAGGGTGAGATTGGATCCCCCTGGCGGATCCCTCTCGATGGAAAAAACTTCTCAAGCCGTTGACCATTAAGCAGGACTGAGAACGATACTGTTGTAACCAATCTCATAATTGTGTGGACCCACATCTGATGGAAGCCGAGTTTGATCATAATAGCTTTTAGATAATCCCATTCTACTCTATCATAGGCTTTCCTCATATCTAGCTTTAGAGCGCAAAATCTCCTGTCTCTGGCTCTCTTCTTTTTCATGAAATGCATGCACTCATAGGCTGTAATTATATTGTCAGTGATCAACCGTCCTGGCACAAACGCTGATTGTTCTTCCGAAATAATTTCTGGAAGCACTAGCTTCATTCTGTTTGCCATGACTTTGGACGCAATCTTGTAAATAACATTACAAAGACTGATCGGCCTGAACTGACCCAGCTCCTCTGGACTTTCCACTTTGGGAATTAGCACAACACAGGTATTGTTAAATAGCTGTTGGGTCATCTTCTCCTCTCAGCATCCGTAGCACAACTGTAGTTACTTCTTTCCCACAAAGCTCCCAATGACGCTGGAAAAAATGTGCTGGCAGTCCGTCTGGCCCCGGCGCTTTTGTCGGAAACATTTGGAACAACGCAGTCTTAACTTCTTCTTGCACAAACGGCATCATCAGCTTCTCATTCATAGCCGCTGTGACTTTAACTGGAACTGTAACCAGGACTCGTTCCATCTCTGACGTTCCTTCTGATCGGTACAGCTCCTTATAGAAATTTGACGTCAAAACCCCCATCTCGCCCTCATTTTCGGTAAATTGGCCATCTGGTTTTTTCAGCTTGGAGATGAGATTCTTTTTCCTCCTTTGGCTAGCTCTCATGTGAAAAAATTTTGTGTTTTTATCACCAGCCGCCAACCACGTAATCCTGGAGCGCTGTCGCCACATGATCTCCTCCCTGTGGTTAAGCTCCATAATTTTGTCCACCACCTTAATTTCGGCGTGTGATGGTCCAGTACCCTGCCCCGGGTCCGATTTGAGGCGGTCTAGCTCCAGGTTTAAACGCTTCAGCTCCTGACGAACATTACCAAATGTGTTCCTGTCCCAAGCACTCAACTCAGTTGACACTGAATTAATCTTGAGTTGCAGCTCATGTAAAGTAAAAGCTTCACCCGCCTCTGTCCAAGAGTTAGCAAGCATTGTAGAGAAATTCTCATGAGATTCCCACATTGTTTCATAGCGGAAGGTCTTATGTCTCCTCTTCCTCCTATCACTCTCCGTCTCCTGAACCCAACGAAGCATGATGGGATCATGATCAGACGCTGCAGCAGTAAGGTGTTGAACTCGCGCCAGAGGAAAGCACGAACACCACTCAGCAGTAGCAAGTGCTCGATCAAGCCGCACACGGCAGAAAGAGCCACCCGAAACCCTCTTCTCGAACGTCCAGCTTCGACCCTCATATCCAAGATCACAAAACCCACACACATCAATCATGTCGTGGAAGCCTGCAATTTGCGCCTGACTGCGGTCTTGCACACCAACATGTTCATGTCTGTGTAATACTTCATTAAAGTCGCCAAGACAAACCCAGGGAAGATGTGAGGATGCCTTGATAAACTTCAACATATCCCATGTTTTATGGCGCTCTGAAATCTAAGCTTCCCCATAAACACATGTCAATCTCCATGGTTCACTCCCGTGCTCGGTAATGACAGCATCAATATGGTACTAGGAGTAAGGTAACAATTCCACTCTAGTTTTATTATTCCAGTAAATTCCAAGACCACCACTACGGCCTGAACTACTAACAGCAAAAGAATTATCAAAACCTAGAGTACTTTTCAACGACTCAACACGTGCTCTGTGGATCTGAGTTTCTAATACACATAGCACTGTCGGGGCAAAGTTCTTCACGATCTCGCGAAGTTCCTTCACTGGCGCAGCATTGCCCAAGCCACGATAGTTCCAGCTAATGCAACTCATTGTTCCTCGCGGCACTCCGTCCTGGAGCCCGCCGCACTCTTCATTTTTCCTTCCTCCGTCTTCTTGTACTTCTTCTTGTCCCTCGGTGAGACGTAGGCCGGTGGAGGAGGAGGGATCCTACCACCAACATCTACACCTGGAGACTGCTCAAAAGATAGCTTCTTCTTCGCCTCCAAATCATCCTCTTGGATCTTCTTGTCGCTCTCAGGCTTCAACGGACTATTAGCAGTATCCTCTAGATCATCATTCTTGCCCTGGTGTAGTCCAGCCTCCTTCGACGATCTCTTCCGAGAGCCATCGCTAGTGCCTGATTCACTTGGCTTCTCCTTCCAGACGGACCCTCGGCCACCCTGACCGCAACCAGCGCGTCCACCTCCTCGTCCTCTCGCCGTTGTGCATCCAGCACGGTATGCCGTCTGCTCACCACGACCAGCACCCAGAGGGTTCCTCACTCTAGGAGTTCCCGGACGCCATGTAGTCTCCTCAGCAATCATCCACTCGCCAAACTGAAGTTCATCATCCGCAAACTCCCCCGTGCCACACTCCAGAAAAATATGTCCCATCAGACCACAGTGTGTGTAATGTTGAGGAATCTTCTCATACTTAATCTGGATCATGATAGTCTCTTTTCCTTCCGGTGTCAAACTGACAAATCTAACAAGCGGCTTATATGCTTTGAGATTCACTCTCACCCTGTGGAAGTCACCCTTCGGTGCCGGTGTCACATCCGGTTTTCTAAAGAACAAAACCAGGCTAATCGTATGTGTGCCCAGGAAGTCCACACATATGCCAGAATGAAAAAAAATATCAGAAACAATGTTATTATATAACGTATACATAGCTATATTAACACTTACATCAGAGTATCGCGGAATGGTGACTAAACTTCGGGCTCCATTCTTCTCAGGGACGGCTGACTGGGGGTAACATATGCCTAGCACTTCTACTAGTCTTCTGGAAACTCCACTACACCTTTGTCCTTTTTCCGAGTAGCATCTTTTTACACACTGGAGTGTTGGGGAAATAGCAAGAGTGAGTCCATGTCGAACTCAACAAATATAACACAGGGTTCATGAGGCTCAAAAAGGCTAGACACTGTTTGACTGCGTTTAGCTTTTAATCATCATATAATTAGCAATTGAGTAGCATCAAGGTAATCCAAATCCCATTAATGAATCAATGATCAATTGTAATAAGGATAATGAATAGCATTAACATGAGCATAATAATAATCAACAATAATTAAGCATGATATAACAATGGTGATCAACTATTCTGTAAGAATCTCCAAGGCCGCTCGTATCCGTGAGCACGGCTAGTATACCAGTTTTTAACTCTGCGCAGAGGTGTACACTTTCACTGTGAGTCATGATTTCCAAATGCATGGGTTTGCAAGGCCCAAAACATCAGAGACCATATAAAGCCATTCAAAAGTTCGTCTAACAAGTTAGGGCCATTAGATTCACTCGGCAGGCAGATGTAGAACCCCCCTTCCCTGTGGCACAACAACCGCAACCTATACACACTAGGCCAGGGGCTCGCACTACACCCAACGTGGCAAGCCATTCTTACGCCATTTAAGGTAACCTCTAACAAGCTAGAAAAGGTCTCTTGAACAACTAGAGCCAGAGCCATATAGCCCTCACAGTTGTACTGTATGTCCCGGTTATCACTTACAGGTAAGTCCTTACGGAGAGTAACTAGAGCATCAAAATAACCCACATGCTCTAGCCCCCTTTCAACAGAAATAACATCATCTTAATTGGTTGATTGCATAATCCATTAATCAAATTACAAGATCATTGTTCATAATTAAGTGCTAGCAGTAGCTACCCAAATGCATAACCCATAGGTGACAAGGAAACAAGATATCAATAGCTAAGTTATAATCTCTATGGTTGTCAAGGAAGACACATGCATATGTATGATAATTTCAGTGAATAGGTAACAAGGATAGTCCCATGTTATACTTGTCTTAATCAAAGCTTTCCTGATGATACTGCTGGTCTGGCTCAAAATAATACTCCTGATCGTCAAGAAACTGCTCACCGTCTATACTCGATCATCAAGCACCAACACACAATCATCCGAGCAACCATACACTAAGCAAACAAATAGACATAATTAAAATAGTACACCAACAGTAGCAAAACAATATAAAAAGTTTGTAAAACTCTTCTACACGTTACTACGATCACACAGACGTAAAGATCACAAAATTCGGATTTAAAACGTGAAAGTTATGAATTTTCTAAGATTTCCTATAGATAAATAATTATTTTAATATAAACTCGAAAATTAAACTTTCTAAATCTACTGTACAGCTACACTAACATGTAGAGCTCGCAAATACGAACCTAACGCAACTTGAACGGATCAAATCGGAGTTAAAACGTGGAAGATATGACCTAAACAAGATTGTATGTGTATATGTATTTCCATTGTATTTCGGGATTTGTTTTTCTAAAGAAAAACGGTCATAAAGCATGGGCGATGTCATGACGACGTCATCAAGCTAGCTAAGGAAAACTAGGCACGCAGGGAGCAGATTGATCTTGTAGTCTTTCCTGTTTATTTTCTGAGACCCGGACAAATGTTTCTTAGGCAACATGATTCTACTCTAACACCTAAATTAGAAGAAAAATAGGACTACATGAGTACGGTGTACCAGCATAGATTCTACAAGTCCAGAATAATTACTTTGGATTAAAAACAATCGAGGGAAAGAAAATACCAAGGGCTTAGGCTTGATCGGGTGATGACCTGACACCTGACGATTGATGAAGTGATGATCGGTTGGAGTGATTTGATGGGCTAGAGTCTGATCGGTGATCACCGCGGCCGTGTATCCATTGTTGATCCTGATCCGAACATGGCGAACTGGCGAAATCGAGTCGACGAGTCTGCAGCGCCTTGCAGCGGCTCTGTGACGTGAGTCTGCGTGACCTCGATTCCGTCTCTTCAAGTCTTCTTCTTATTCTGCGGCACTTGCGTTGCGTACGAAGGGCTGGGTCTCGACGCGTATGCCCATGTTTGGATCAGATTATTGTCTTCCAAGCGTCGTCATGGTTGTCGTGCTTGGGTAAGTTCGGCCAGAATGCTGATTGGAGTTTAAGTTGTAGCCATATTCGTGTATGTATATACACATATACACCTTGGCCTTGCTTGCCTTCTCCCTGACCAATTGGATCTCGTTTGTTATCTCGGTCGCCATGTTTGTGTCCGGCTCATCATCATTATCGTGATGGACTTGGATATGGAGCCGACAGATCAAGTGCAGCATGAGTCTGGAGTCGCATGGTGATGATCTCAGCTCGTTCCTCATGCATATGTAGCAGCACGAATTTCCCACTGTGGCAGCAGCACCTGGGGCTTAAAGAACACTCCAACGGCAGATCGACAGTGGCACGGAACTAGGATCATGAGGCGGCAGCACTTGTCTTGGCGACGACGGTGGTGATTGCTAGGGCATGGAGTACTGGGCAGGCATGGCAGTTTGGATCGTGCGAGCGGTCGGTGATGCAAGACGAGACCGCGGCGGTGACGGCGGCGCACGTTGAGCAGGACTGCTAGAGCCGAAACTTCAGGGTCGATGGGCAGCCTGCGATGGTGACAGATAACTAGGGCAAAACCGATGGAGTAGATACATACATATAGGGAGGAAAACTCTCCACCTTCACATCAACTAGTAATATGGTACTAATCGATGTTGCACCCTCCACCTTTACTAATAGGCCTAATTAATTATTAAAGCCCATTAGTAAATAAAGACATGGACATTTATGATTATTGCACTCGGGCTTTGGTGAAAAATGAGATATTTCCTATTTTCAGAATTAATTAATTTCATGGATAAAATAATTCTAGAAAAGTCCAGAATTGAATTTTAAGCCACGAAAAATACTCCGAAGGCTCCGAAAATTTAGAGAAAATTCTCAGAGATATTTCAGAATGAGACGAATCCAAATAAAGTATTTGGAGCTCATGAAAAGATTGATGAAGAGATCAAGGAAAAAGATTAAGCTCACGGAAATTGAAATTTTAAATCCAGAAAATACCAAAAAGTTTTCCCATGAGAAGTAAACGTCGTCCTATGGTATTTTGAAAATAATAGCACTCACCAACACTAAAGACAAGAATCACACAAACACCACATTATCAAATTAATATGAAAATTTTAAAACCATAATTTTCTATATTTAAATTAGTAGCAACTTAACTTATCTAATAAATTTATTCAAATATTTAAATCATTTATTTTATTTAGTGTTTTCTAAGCATAACCCAAAATTAAAAATTTTGAGGTGTGACAATTCTACCCCACTTAACAGGAATCTCGTCCTCGAGATTGAACTGCTTACTCAAACAATTGCGGATATGATTTCCTTAATTCATCCTCTCTTTCCCAAGTTGCCTCTGCCTCTGAATATCGATTCCACTATACTTTACGCATCTTAATAATCCGACTTCGAGTAACTCTCTCAGCAGTCTCTAAAATCTTAATCGGAAACTCTTTATATGTAAGATCCTCCTTAACAGTCAATTCATCTAAAGGTATCTGCTCCTCGGGCACCCGCAAACACTTCTTAAGTTGTGAAACACGAAACACATCATGCACTCCAGATAAATTTTCAGGCAACTCTAATTGATAAGCAACTTCCCCACATCCAGCAATAACTTTAAATGGTCCAACATACCTTGGTGCTAGTTTACCTTTCATGTTAAACCTCTTCACACTTCTCATAGGTGACACCTTCAAATAGATATAATCACCTACCTCAAAAACTAAATCTCTTCTTCTATTGTCAGCATAACTCTTCTGACGTGACTGTACTACTCTCAAATTCTCACGAATCGCTCGCACTTGATCTTCTACGTTTCTAAGAACATCTGTACCAAACACTTGAGATTCACCTGTCTGATCCCAAAACAATGGAGTTCTACACTTACGTCCATACAAAGCTTCAAACGGTGCCATCTTAAGACTCTGTTGATAACTATTATTATAAGAGAATTCTGCATAAGGCAAACTCTTATCCCAACTAGTTCCATATTGCAATGCACAAGCTCTCAACATATCCTCTCTGAGTACGTGGTAACCCTACTTTAAAGTCCATACCAACTTCCTCCCACTTTCATTCAGGAATCTTCATTGGTTGCACAATCCAGCAGGTCTTTGATACTCTGCTTTCACCCTCTGACAAGTGTCACACAATGCCACATACTCAGCCACATCTCGCTTTAATCCAACCCACCAATATTTCTGTTTAAGATCCAAATACATCTTAGTACTACCAGGATGAATAGAATAAGCTGACTCATGAGCTTCGCTAAGAATTGCCTGTCGAACAGCTTGATCCTCAGATACACACAGCCTCTTTCCAAACCACAAAATCCCATTATCATCCATTCGAAAACCCTGGTGACTTACCAATCACTATATCTTTCGCTATCTTCTTTAGTTTCTCATCCTTCAACTGACCCTTGTAGATTCCTTGCTCTAAAGTAGGCTCTATCACTAATTCCATTGTATTAGTAACAATTCCCAAATTCAAATATTCAAATTCAGCACATAACTCACTAGTCATAGACAACGTCCGTATCTCATTGGCATAACTTTTCCTACTAAGAGCATCAGCTACTTTATTAGCCTTACCAGGATGATAGTGTATCTCAATATCATAATCCTTAATCAACTCTAACCATCTGCGTTGCCTCAAATTCAGGTCTAACTGAGTGAAAATATACTTCAAACTCTTATGATCAGTGTATATATCACTCTTATGTCCAATCAAATAATGTTTCTAAATCTTTAAAGCATGAACTACAGCTGCCAACTCCAAATCATGTGTAGGATATTTCAACTCATGCTTTCTCAACTGGCTAGATGCATAAGCCACAACTCTGTCTTCTTGCATAAGAACACATCCCAAACCTTGACGAGAAGCATCACAATAAATAGAAAACTTCTTACTCAAATCTGGCAAAACCAAAACAGGCGTTGTAGTCAACCTCTTCTTCAATTCCTCAAAACTAGCTTGACATTTATCCGACCACACAAACTTGGCATTCTTCTCTAATAGAGATGTCATAGGTTTAGCAAGTTTAGAAAACCCTTCAATGAACCATCTGTAATATCCAGCTAATCCCAAGAAACTATGAATCTCGCTAACATCAATAGGTGGTTTCCAATTCAAAAGATAAGCAAAATCTGATTTCTCTGTGCAAATTCTAATTTCAGTAACTCAGTAAAACTGTCATATCTCGAGCTACAGATGTCCAATTCAGATGATCTTTACATGGTTGGAAAGCTTACAAAATTATCTACAACTTTTATTCACAACACTTTTTCTGAATCTGTCAAATAATTGGCCAAAAACTGAACTTAACCGAAACTGTTTCAGAATTTCAGACTGTGCAGTAACCCCAACTTGAAATAGATATATCTCTTAGCTCTTAATAGATATTAGAGTGATTCTTGCGTGGTTGGAAAGATATAGAAGTCTAATTATTCTCAGTATAATTTCATAAATTTCCCATTAATGGATTTTAAGTTATTTCTTAAACATCCCAGACTGACCTAAAATCAGCAAAGGACAGAACTATGTTCACCTCATAAGCAACTAATATATTTTGATCAAACTTAATATTCTTAACCATGGAACTTGTAGGCCTGTCTATAAAACTCCAGCACACATTACAAAGATCCAAATCACACGTTATCACATTAACAATCCATCAATCACACAATTGTTCACACCACAAACTGACTCTCAAAACAATCCAACTTAAAATTGACTCGCAACTACTATCGTTCTTATTACATAGGGATTTTTCCTATTTCCTAGTTAAGCTTCTAATAAATCTTGGGACGACCTAACTCCGCCCTTAATTGGTCAATCTCCTTATAAGCTTGCTCCTTAAGTTCTTTTTCCTTCAGCAACTCTTATGCAATGATGATGCCACAAGCTCATAACCAACTTTATAAATGTCTCCTTTAGACCCTTATGATTCTTATAGATGTTCTAACAGGTTACCAACCCTAAAAAAATACCTGCGCTCGATAGTGACTTTACAACCATGTAGCTAGCTGATGCTTCCAGGTGACGAAATATAACATATAAACCTCCATCTTGTATCGTCTTTTAGTTCGACAAACCCTCTTAAGAAGAGATCAACTAGAGTACACCAAAGGATAGCTTGCATTTGTTTCTGAGTGATAACTACTATCGTGTCCTTCTATCATGTCAAAGAGACTCATGAGCATATGCAAGAACAAGTAACCTGCACTTCCTCGCGAGCAGAAAAATGACAGTGCAGAAATACAGTTATATCTCGAATTCTACGAATCCAATGATATTGTAGCTTATACCGTTGGAAAGCTTATCAAATTTACTACAACTTCCTTATAGAATTCTTCTCCAGATTCTGCAGTTAAGGTAGTCGAAAACTGTGCAAAACAGAAACTATTCTAGATTGCTGACAGCACAGATGCGTCGCCTTGTGATTTTCATAAATCCCAAACCATAATAGATATCAGGGTGGTTCTTACGGTCAGAGAAAGATATTGAAGTATACTATTATCCAGAATTTATTCATGATTTTTGGGCGTCCAAAAATATAGATATAAGATAAGGAAGACAGATTGTTCTGAAAAGACAGGACAAGGTAGGAACGAGATTCAGAGAGACTAGAGAGATAGATAACACTAATCTTCAAGTCTTCATGCTTCTTTGCTTTGTGTTGATGAGATATAAGACATGGATCGAGGATAGCCAAAAATATGACAAGAAAGATAAGGTTTGATCTTCAGTTCTTCGTACCTCGTCGCTTGAGATATTCAGGACTTGCTGTTGTTGATAGCAGATGCTACCCCACTTAACAAAGATCTTGTTTCACCTGACGATGTCATTGAAGGCAACACTTTCTCTAAAGCTTGCTGCTAATGATAAGTCCTTCATGTGTTGATCATCCATTAAGATGAGATTAATAAGGTAGCATGACAACCAAGGGTAGACAGGAACGGTGTAAGAGAAAATGGCAAGAATTAGGATCGATTGAAAGATAAGTAAGATACAAGATGTCACTACCCCACTTAATCATAGATCGAGCTACTTCTCAAGACTTATACCTTCCAGGCCTACCTTTGAAACACGAGAACAAGAACAACACACAAGCAACACATCAAGCAAAACAAGCACACATCACATCATCGGTACTACACGTGCTTCTTCAATAATGGTGGTCATCCTAAGGGAAAAGTATGGATGATGAAAAGCCATCGAATCTTTGAACAAGGTAAGATCAGAAAACTTTTAGTAAAAACAACATGAAACAAAATTCAAGGGAGTAAGAAATATTAGCTCAAAAGAAAGCTATCATGGAGAGGGTACAACAGGACAAGGAAGAGGAATAGTCAAAATCAATGAGTCAAGGGATGACAAAACAGTTTTATCGTAAAATAAGTTTTAGAATACGTCCAGTGCTACTTGGCATACGTCCTACAGTCAACACCGCTCTGATACCACTCTGTCACACCCGGTTTTCTAAAGAACAAAACCAGGCTAATCATATGTGTGCCCAGGAAGTCCACACATATGCCAGAATGAAAAAAAATATCAGAAACAATGTTATTATATAACGTATACATAGCTATATTAACACTTACATCAGAGTATCGCGGAATGGTGACTAAACTTCGGGCTCCATTCTTCTCAGGGACGGCTGACTGGGGGTAACATATGCCTAGCACTTCTACTAGTCTTCTGGAAACTCCACTACACCTTTGTCCTTTTTCCGAGTAGCATCTTTTTACACACTGGAGTGTTGGGAAAATAGCAAGAGTGAGTCCATGTCGAACTCAACAAATATAACACAGGGTTCATGAGGCTCAAAAAGGCTAGACACTATTTGACTGCGTTTAGCTTTTAATCATCATATAATTAGCAATTGAGTAGCATCAAGGTAATCCAAATCCCATTAATGAATCAATGATCAATTGTAATAAGGATAATGAATAGCATTAACATGAGCATAATAATAATCAACAATAATTAAGCATGATATAACAATGGTGATCAACTATTATGTAAGAATCTCCAAGGCCGCTCGTATCCGTGAGCACGGCTAGTATACCAGTTTTTAACTCTGCGCAGAGGTGTACACTTTCACTGTGAGTCATGATTTCCATATGCTAAGGGGTCATGAATCCCTAAGCACAAGAAACCATATAAAGCCATCCAAAAGTTCGTATAACAAGTTAGGGCCATTAGATTCACTCGGCAGGCAGATGTAGAACCCCCCTTCCCTGTGGCACAACAACCGCAGCCTATACACACTAGGCCAGGGGCTCGCACTACACCCAACGTGGCAAGCCATTCTTAAACCATTTAAGGTAACCTCTAACAAGCTAGAAAAGGTCTCTTGAACAACTAGAGCCAGAGCCATATAGCCCTCATAGCTGTATTGTATGTCCCGGTTATCACTTACAGGTAAGTCCTTACGGAGAGTAACTAGAGCATCAAAATAACCCACATGCTCTAGCCTCCTTTCAACAGAAATAACATCATCTTAATTGGTTGATTGCATAATCCATTAATCAAATTACAAGATCATTGTTCATAATTAAGTGCTAGCAGTAGCTACCCAAATGCATAACCCATAGGTGACAAGGAAACAAGATATCAATAGCTAAGTTATAATCTCTATGGTTGTCAAGGAAGACACATGCATATGTATGATAATTTCAGTGAATAGGTAACAAGGATAGTCCCATGTTATACTTGCCTTAATCAAAGCTTTCCTGATGATACTGTTGGTCTGGCTCAAAATAATACTCCTGATCGTCAAGAAACTGCTCACCGTCTATACTCGATCATCAAGCACCAACACACAATCATCCGAGCAACCATACACTAAGCAAACAAATAGACATAATTAAAACAGTACACCAACAGTAGCAAAACAATATAAAAAGTTTGTAAAACTCTTCTACACGTTACTACGATCACACAGACGTAAAGATCACAAAATTCGGATTTAAAACGTGAAAGTTATGAATTTTCTAAGATTTCCTATAGATAAATAATTATTTTAATATAAACTCGAAAATTAAACTTTCCAAACCTACTGTACAGCTACACTAACATGTAGAGCTCGCAAATACGAACCTAACGCAACTTGAACGGATCAAATCGGAGTTAAAACGTGGAAGATATGACCTAAACAAGATTGTATGTGTATATGTATTTCCATTGTATTTCTAAACAAGATTTGTTTTTCTAAAGGAAAACGGTCATAAAGCATGGGCGATGTCATGACGACGTCATCAAGCTAGCTAAGGAAAACTAGGCACGCAGGGAGTAGATTGATCTTGTAGTCTTTCCTGTTTATTTTCTGAGACCCGGACAAATGTTTCTTAGGCAACATGATTCTACTCTAACACCTAAATTAGAAGAAAAATAGGACTACATGAGTACGGTGTACCAGCATAGATTCTACAAGTCCAGAATAATTACTTTGGATTAAAAACAATCGAGGGAAAGAAAATACCAAGGGCTTAGGCTTGATCGGGTGATGACCTGACACCTGACGATTGATGAAGTGATGATCGGTTGGAGTGATTTGATGGGCTAGAGTCTGATCGGTGATCACCGCGGCCGTGTCTCCATTGTTGATCCTGATCCGAACATGGCGAACTGGCGAAATCGAGTCGACGAGTCTGCAGCGCCTTGCAGCGGCTCCGTGACGTGAGTCTGCGTGACCTCGATTCCGTCTCTTCAAGTCTTCTTCTTATTCTGCGGCACTTGCGTTGCGTACGAAGGGCTGGGGTCTCGACGCGTATGCCCATGTTTGGATCAGATTATTGTCTTCCAAGCGTCGTCATGGTTGTCGTGCTTGGGTAAGTTCGGCCAGAATGCTGATTGGAGTTTAAGTTGTAGCCATATTCGTGTATGTATATACACATATACACCTTGGCCTTGCTTGCCTTCTCCCTAACCAATTGGATCTCGTTTGTTATCTCGGTCGCCATGTTTGTGTCCGGCTCATCATCATTATCGTGATGGACTTGGATATGGAGCCGACAGATCAAGTGCAGCATGAGTCTGGAGTCGCATGGTGATGATCTCAGCTCGTTCCTCATGCATATGTAGCAGCACGAATTTCCCACTGTGGCAGCAGCACCTGGGGCTTAAAGAACACTCCAACGGCAGATCGACAGCGGCACGGAACTAGGATCATGAGGCGGCAGCACTTGTCTTGGCGACGACGGTGGTGATTGCTAGGGCATGGAGTACTGGGCAGGCATGGCAGTTTGGATCGTGCGAGCGGTCGGTGATGCAAGACGAGACCGCGGCGGTGACGGCGGCGCACGTTGAGCAGGACTGCTAGAGCCGAAACTTCAGGGTCGATGGGCAGCCTGCGATGGTGACAGATAACTAGGGCAAAACCGATGGAGTAGATACATACTTATAGGGAGGAAAACTCTCTACCTTCACATCAACTAGTAATATGGTACTAATCGATGTTGCACCCTCCACCTTTACTAATAGGCCTAATTAATTATTAAAGCCCATTAGTAAATAAAGACATGGACATTTATGATTATTGCACTCGGGCTTTGGTGAAAAATGAGATATTTCCTATTTTCAGAATTAATTAATTTCATGGATAAAATAATTCTAGAAAAGTCCAGAATTGAATTTTAAGCCACGAAAAATACTCCGAAGGCTCCGAAAATTTAGAGAAAATTCTCAGAGATATTTCAGAATGAGACGAATCCAAATAAAGTATTTGGAGCTCATGAAAAGATTGATGAAGAGATCAAGGAAAAAGATTAAGCTCACGGAAATTGAAATTTTAAATCCAGAAAATACCAAAAAGTTTTCCCATGAGAAGTAAACGTCGTCCTATGGTATTTTGAAAATAATAGCACTCACCAACACTAAAGACAAGAATCACACAAACACCACATTATCAAATTAATATGAAAATTTTAAAACCATAATTTTCTATATTTAAATTAGTAGCAACTTAACTTATCTAATAAATTTATTCAAATATTTAAATCATTTATTTTATTTAGTGTTTTCTAAGCATAACCCAAAATTAAAAATTTTGAGGTGTGACAGCCGGAATTGCCCTCATCTCCACAGTTAACACCTCCCCAATCTTCCCCGCCAGAGAACTGAGAATAGCCTCCGTTCTATATAGTTGGGGAACTTTGTGGATCTGTACCCACGCCATCACCTTGTGAGGGGGGGGGGTCACCGGCATGGCCGTCGCTCCATCAAACTCCTCCATCATTAGTGCACATCCCCGAAAGATCCAGGGACCCCCTTCCATGATCCTCTTCCAATCGCCTAGGCAAAAAAACTGTATGATGAATAGGTTCTCGCCAACCGGGCGGAACGTGAAGTCCCGCGCCAAGCTCCATGCAGACCTCATGGTATTCGCCAACGAAGCTTCGCTGAACATCTTCGTCGTCAACAGTTTTGCCGCCGCCATCCACTTGATCGTCGGCAGGCTTGCACTCTCCTCCTTCTTCAGAAACACACCCTCCTTCTCCGTCTCACTAAGCTAAAGTTTCAACAGCAGTTCTTCTACATCCACGTCCTTCTTCCCCTTCGCCGAAAAGGATGATTCCGCTGCCATAGCCACCACGCCTCTTCACCCCACGCCGATCGGAAGCTGATCCCTACCAAGGCCGGGTAGCTGAGTTAGATCAGCCCCTTAATCAGCCCGAGTAGGAATAGGCCGATCGAGATGGGGAAGGGATCACGATGTCGGTGAGTCCTTCGGCAGATGCGATCGCCTCCGAAGTCACTGAACCCTAGCTTCCTAGGTGTCACACCCGGTTCTCTAAAGAACAAAACCAGGCTAATCATATGTGTGCCCAGGAAGTCCACACATATGCCAGAATGAAAAAAATATCAGAAACAATGTTATTATATAACGTATACATAGCTATATTAACACTTACATCAGAGTATCGCGGAACGGTGACTAAACTTCGGGCACCATTCTTCTCAGGGACGGCTGACTGGGGGTAACATATGCCTAGCACTTCTACTAGTCTTCTGGAAACTCCACTACACCTTTGTCCTTTTTCCGAGTAGCATCTTTTTATACACTGGAGTGTTGGGGAAATAGCAAGAGTGAGTCCATGTCGAACTCAACAAGTATAACACAGGGTTCATGAGGCTCAAAAAGGCTAGACACTGTTTAACTGCGTTTAGCTTTTAATCATCATATAATTAGCAATTGAGTAGCATCAAAGTAATCCAATCCCATTAATGAATCAATGATCAATTGTAATAAGGATAATGAATAGCATTAACATGAGCATAATAATAATCAACAATAATTAAGCATGATATAACAATGGTGATCAACTATTATGTAAGAATCTCCAAGGCCGCTCGTATCTGTGAGCACGGCTAGTATACCAGTTTTTAACTCTGCGCAGAGGTGTACACTTTCACTGTGAGTCATGATTTCCATATGCTAAGGGGTCATGAATCCCTAAGCACAAGAAACCATATAAAGCCATCCAAAAGTTCGTCTAACAAGTTAGGGCCATTAGATTCACTCGGCAGGCAGATGTAGAACCCCCCTTCCCTGTGGCACAACAACCGCAGCCTATACACACTAGGCCAGGGGCTCGCACTACACCCAACGTGGCAAGCCATTCTTACGCCATTTAAGGTAACCTCTAACAAGCTAGAAAAGGTCTCTTGAATAACTAGAGCCAGAGCCATATAGCCCTCACAGCTGTACTGTATGTCCCGGTTATCACTTACAGGTAAGTCCTTACGGAGAGTAACTAGAGCATCAAAATAACCCACATGCTCTAGCCCCCTTTCAACAGAAATAACATCATCTTAATTGGTTGATTGCATAATCCATTAGTCAAATTACAAGATCATTGTTCATAATTAAGCGCTAGCAGTAGCTACCCAAAATGCATAACCCATAGGTGACAAGGAAACAAGATATCAATAGCTAAGTTATAATCTCTATGGTTGTCAAGGAAGACACATGCATATGTATAATAATTTCAGTGAATAGGTAACAAGGATGGTCCCATGTTATACTTGCCTTAACTTGCTTTTCCCCCAAAGCAATACGCTCGAAAGCCTTTAGTATTCAACTTTCAATCTTCTGCTTCCAATTCTCAACTTCTAGTCTTCAGAGAATAGCTTTTTAATCACCACGTAAACCTCACCGATTGACTGAACCATATAGCACCACACAAGCATCCATACAATCATACACGAAGCAAACAATAGATCTATATTAGAACAGTACACCAATCATACAAAAATAAGTAAAAGAGTTTGAAATACGATTCTACGCATCGCTACGAACACAAAGTCGCGAAAAGCACGCTCATCGGAGCTACGGTTGAAAAAAAATAATTACCAAAAGATTTACTTTATAAGAGCGAAGACTATATGCTTGGTTTATTTTGTTTACAAAACCATGTGAAATATATTAATTTAGTCAATTTAGTATTGCAAATATATAGAAGAACATGTGGCATCACGAAGTTGTTACTAGCATGTAGATTATGTCATCATTAATTGAACGCAAAAGAAAGACCACGTGGCTTATGATGAAGGAAGCTGACAAGATGATATGAATAATATATACGTAATTTTCAGAGGAGGTCAAAGGAAAAGAAATAGCTGAATCATGGTAAAATCGGAATGATGCTAGCATGACGTGGTCATGTGAATGGAGTTAATAAGGCATATATGTGTAATCCACGGACGCTTCCCGATCTCATATAGAAGATTAAATATTCTTTAATCTATTATTGCTATTGAACAAAAGCTAGACAGGAGTGTTGCAGCCACTTAGTAAGCAGAGAACTTACGTATGTTAAGATGAGATGACTGAAAGTACTAAGCGGCGGTGAACATATGCATGGCCGGCAGCTACTTCTGGGCTGCTTGGAGAACAATTAGCAAGGCGGCGCCCTTGTTCAGTACGTAAAGAGACTTATTAGCTTGTTGAGTCAATAGGCAAGGAGCAGATGTGATCTACCGGAAAGTGGAAATCAGTGGATGAAGACGTCGATCTCGTCGGGACGACCTGTGGCTTGACGAGGCTTGAAGTCGTGGCACCGCACGTGCTTTGACGATGAACCGTGATGGCAGCGGCGTGTCTTCTCGGCCAGCGATGAGTAGCTGATCGATATGGCGTACAGCCCGACGACGGCAATGGTTTTCCGTGACGCGAAGCTCGTTAGCGGTTTGCAGATGGTGGCGAGACAGCAGACCTCGCAGGACCAAGCTAGCTCGGCGAGATCGCGATCGTGTGCGGCAACAGCGGCGAGGGCAACGACGGCGAGAGAAAGAGGAAAAATATAATTTACTACACGAGAGATTTTTCAAACTAGGGGCTCATCTACGGTAGTTTTGGTGTGCTTTGCCCACGGGATAGATACGTATATATAAGGAGAAAAACTCTCCACCTCCATGTCAACTAGCGATATGGTGCTAATTAGCGTTGCACCATCCACCTTTACTAATAGGCCTAATTAATTATTAAAGCCCATTAGTAAATAAAGACATGGGCCTTTGGGCATGAGGAAATCTGACATAATTTATTATTTTCGGAATTAATTAATTTCTTGGATAAAATAATTCTAGAAAAATCCAGAATTGAATTTTAAGCCACGAAAAATACCCCGAAGGCTCCGAAAATTCAGGAAAAATTCTCAGAGATATTTTAGAATGAGATGAACCCAAATAAAGTATTTGGAGCTCATGGAAAGATTGATGAAGATATCAAGGAAAAAGATTAAGCTCACGGAGATTGAAATTTTAAATCCAGAAAATACCAAAAAGTTTTCCGATGAGAAGCAAACGTCGTCCTATGGTAATTTTAAAAATAATAGCACTCACCAACACCAAAGACAAGCATCACACAAACACCACATTATCAAATTAATAAAAAAAATTAAAACTACAATTTTCTATATTTAAATTAGCAACAACTTAACTTATCTAATAAATTTATTCAAATATTGAAATCATTTATTTTATTTAGTGTTTTCTAAGCACAACCCAAAATTAAAAATTTTGGGGTGTGACAATTCTACCCCACTTAACAGGAATCTCGTCCCGAGATTTGGAAAGACTAGAGAGAAAGATAAAGTTGATCTGCAAATCTTCACGCTTCTCTGAGCAACTCTTATCCAATGATGATGTCACAAACTCAAAACCAACTTTGTAAAGGTATCCTTTAGACCCTTACGATTCTTGTAGATGGTTCTAACAGGTTACCAACCCAAAGAAAAGATACTTGCGCTCGATAGTGACTTTACAACCATGTAGCTAGCTGATGCTTCCAGGTGACGAAATAGAACATATAAACCTCCATCTTGTATCGTCTTTTAGTTCGACAAACCCTCTTAAGAAGAGATCAACTAGAGTACACCAAAGGATAGCTTGCATTTGTTTCTGAGTGATAACTACCATCATGTCCTTCTACCATCTCAAAGAAATTCATGAGCATATACAAGAACAAGTAACATACACTTCCTCGCGAGCAGAAAAATGGTAGTGCAGAAATACAGTTATAACTCAAGTTCTACGAATCCAATGATATTGTAGCTTATACCGTTGGAAAGCTTATCAAATTTACTACAACTTCCTTATAGAATTCTTCTCCAGATTCTGCAGTTAAGGTAGTCGAAAACTGTACACAACAGAAACTATTCCAGATTGCTGGCAGCACAGATGCGTCGCCTTGTGATTTTCATAAATCTCAAACCATAATAGATATCAGGGTGGTTCTTACGGTCAGAGAAAGATATTAAAATCTACTATTGTCCAGAATTTATCCATGATTTTTGGGCATCCAAAAATAGAGATATAAGCTAAGGAAGATAGACTGCTATAAAAAAAACAGGATAAGGTAGAAACGAGATTCAAAGACACTAGAGAGATAGATTACACTAATCTTCAAGTCTTCATGCTTCTTTGCTTTGTGTTATTGAGATATAAGACATGGATCGAGGATAGCCAAAAGATGACAAGAAAGATAAAGTTTGATCTTGAGTTCTTTGTACCTCCTCATGCCTCGTCGCTTGAGATATTCAGGACTTGTTGTTGTTGATAGCAGATGCTACCCCACTTAACAAAGATCTTGTTTCACCTGAGGATGTCATTGAAGGCAACACTTTCTCCAAGGTTTGCTGCTAATGATAAGTCCTTCATGTGTTGATCATCCATTAAGATGAGATTAATAAGGTAGCATGACAACCAAAGGTAGAAAGGAATTGGTGTAAGAGAAAGATGGCAAGAATTAGGATCGATTGAAAGATAAGTAGGGATAGAAGATCACACTACCCCACTTAACATGGATTGAGCTACTCCTCAAGACTTTTACCTTCCGAGCCACCTTTGAAACACAAGAACAAGGCAACACACAAGCAAAACATCAAGCAAAACAAGCACACATCACATCATCGGTACTACACGTGCTTCTTCAATAATGGTGGTCATCCTAAGGGAAAAAATATGGATGATGAAAAGCCATCGAATCTTTGAACCAGGTAAGATCAGAAAACTTTTAGTAAAAACAACATAAAACAAAATCCAAGGGAGTAAGAAATAATAGCTCAAAGGAAACTATCAAGGAGAGGATACAACAGAACAAGGAAGAGGAATAGTCAAAATCAATGAGTCAAGGGATGACAAAATAGTTTTATCGTAAAATAAGTTTTGGAATATGTCCAGAGCTACTTGGCATACGTCCTACAGTCAACACCGCTCTGATACCACTCTGTCACACCCGGTTCTCTAAAGAACAAAACCAGGCTAATCATATGTGTGCCTAGGAAGTCCACACATATGCCAGAATGAAAAAAATATCAGAAACAATGTTATTATATAACGTATACATAGCTATATTAACACTTACATCAGAGTATCGCGGAACGGTGACTAAACTTCGGGCTCCATTCTTCTCAGGGACGGCTGACTGGGGGTAACATATACCTAGCACTTCTACTAGTCTTCTGGAAACTCCACTACACCTTTGTCCTTTTTCCGAGTAGCATCTTTTTATACAATGGAGTGTTGGGGAAATAGCAAGAGTGAGTCCATGTAGAACTCAACAAGTATAACACAGGGTTCATGAGGCTCAAAAAGGCTAGACACTGTTTAACTGTGTTTAGCTTTTAATCATCATATAATTAGCAATTGAGTAGCATCAAAGTAATCCAATCCCATTAATGAATCAATGATCAATTGTAATAAGGATAATGAATAGCATTAACATGAGCATAATAATAATCAACAATAATTAAGCATGATATAACAATGGTGATCAACTATTCTGTAAGAATCTCCAAGGCCGCTCGTATCCGTGAGCACGGCTAGTATACCAGTTTTTAACTCTGCGCAGAGGTGTACACTTTCACTGTGAGTCATGATTTCCATATGCTAAGGGGTCATGAATCCCTAAGCACAAGAAACCATATAAAGCCATCTAAAAGTTCGTCTAACAAGTTAGGGCCATTAGATTCACTCGGCAGGAATATGTAGAACCCCCCTTCCCTGTGGCACAACAACCGCAGCCTATACACACTAGGCCAGGGGCTCGCACTACACCCAACGTGGCAAGCCATTCTTACGCCATTTAAGGTAACCTCTAACAAGCTAGAAAAAGTCTCTTGAACAACTAGAGCCAGAGCCATATAGCCCTCACAGCTGTACTGTATGTCCCGGTTATCACTTACAGGTAAGTCCTTACGGAGAGTAACTAGAGCATCAAAATAACCCACATGCTCTAGCCCTCTTTCAACAGAAATAACATCATCTTAATTGGTTGATTGCATAATCCATTAGTCAAATTACAAGATCATTGTTCATAATTAAGCGCTAGCAGTAGCTACCCAAAATGCATAACCCATAGGTGACAAGGAAACAAGATATCAATAGCTAAGTTATAATCTCTATGGTTGTCAAGGAAGACACATGCATATGTATAATAATTTCAGTGAATAGGTAACAAGGATGGTCCCATGTTATACTTGCCTTAACTTGCTTTTCCCCCAAAGCAATACGCTCGAAAGCCTTTAGTATTCAACTTTCAATCTTCTGCTTCCAATTCTCAACTTCTAGTCTTCAGAGAATAGCTTTTTAATCACCAAGTAAACCTCACCGATTGACTGAACCATATAGCACCACACAAGCATCCATACAATCATACACGAAGCAAACAATAGATCTATATTAGAACAGTACACCAATCATACAAAAATAAGTAAAAGAGTTTGAAATACGATTCTACGCATCGCTACGAACACAAAGTCGCGAAAAGCACGCTCATCGGAGCTATGGTTGAAAAAAAAATAATTACCAAAAGATTTACTTTATAAGAGCGAAGGCTATATGCTTGGTTTATTTTGTTTACAAAACCATGTGAAATATATTAATTTAGTCAATTTAGTATTGCAAATATATAGAAGAACATGTGGCATCACGAAGTTGTTACTAGCATGTAGATTATGTCATCATTAATTGAACGCAAAAGAAAGACCACGTGGCTTATGATGAAGGAAGCTGACAAGATGATATGAATAATATATACGTAATTTTCAGAGGAGGTCAAAGGAAAAGAAATAGCTGAATCATGGTAAAATCGGAATGATGCTAGCATGACGTGGTCATGTGAATGGAGTTAATAAGGCATATATGTGTAATCCACGGACGCTTCCCGATCTCATATAGAAGATTAAATATTCTTTAATCTATTATTGCTATTGAACAAAAGCTAGACAGGAGTGTTGCAGCCACTTAGTAAGCAGAGAACTTACGTATGTTAAGATGAGATGACTGAAAGTACTAAGCGGCGGTGAACATATGCATGGCCGGCAGCTACTTCTGGGCTGCTTGGAGAACAATTAGCAAGGCGGCGCCCTTGTTCAGTACGTAAAGAGACTTATTAGCTTGTTGAGTCAATAGGCAAGGAGCAGATGTGATCTACCGGAAAGTGGAAATCAGTGGATGAAGACGTCGATCTCGTCGGGACGACCTGTGGCTTGACGAGGCTTGAAGTCGTGGCACCGCACGTGCTTTGACGATGAACCGTGATGGCAGCGGCGTGTCTTCTCGGCCAGCGATGAGTAGCTGATCGATATGGCGTACAGCCCGACGACGGCAATGGCTTTCCGTGACGCGAAGCTCGTTAGCGGTTTGCAGATGGTGGCGAGACAGCAGACCTCGCAGGACCAAGCTAGCTCGGCGAGATCGCGATCGTGTGCGGCAACAGCGGCGAGGGCAACGACGACGGCGAGAGAAAGAGGAAAAATATAATTTACTACACGAGAGATTTTCCAAACTAGGGGCTCATCTACGGTAGTTTTGGTGTGCTTTGCCCATGGGATAGGTACGTATATATAAGGAGAAAAACTCTCCACCTCCATGTCAACTAGCGATATGGTGCTAATTGGCGTTGCACCATCCACCTTTACTAATAGGCCTAATTAATTATTAAAGCCCATTAGTAAATAAAGACATGGGCCTTTGGGCATGAGGAAATCTGACATAATTTGTTATTTTCGGAATTAATTAATTTCTTGGATAAAATAATTCTAGAAAAATCCAGAATTGAATTTTAAGCCACGAAAAATACCCCGAAGGCTCCGAAAATTCAGAAAAAATTCTCAGAGATATTTTAGAATGAGACGAACCCAAATAAAGTATTTGGAGCTCATGGAAAGATTGATGAAGATATCAAGGAAAAAGATTAAGCTCACGGAGATTGAAATTTTAAATCCAGAAAATACCAAAAAGCTTTCCGATGAGAAGCAAACGTCGTCCTATGGTAATTTAAAAAATAATAGCACTCACCAACACCAAAGACAAGCATCACACAAACACCACATTATCAAATTAATAAAAAAATTTAAAACTACAATTTTCTATATTTAAATTAGCAACAACTTAACTTATCTAATAAATTTATTCAAATATTGAAATCATTTATTTTATTTAGTGTTTTCTAAGCACAACCCAAAATTGAAAATTTTGGGGTGTGACACTAGGTCATCCTATCCGCCTCATCCGGTAGACATTAAGTTCGTATATTTCTTTCAAGAGTTGGTATGTGATGCCCATGAAAGAGACCTCAACGTCAAGGCCCGTGGAGAGCACGTAGTTGTGTTGCGCCCACCATACCTTGCACCGTCGGTGTAGACGACGTAGTTGAAGGCGAGGCCCAGCTTGAAGTCCTGCACGCAGGAACATGATGGCCTGTGACATGCTGATGTAGCCTTGCGTCTTGAATGCCATGTTGGCGAGCTGCCGCCCCGACCCCGGGTACAAGTAGCCGATGATGAGCACTGACTCGACGTTGAGCCTGGGCTAGGTGGCAGCGATGATGCCGATGTGGGAAGCATGAAGAAGAAGGTCTGGCTGGCGGGAGCCGAGGAGGACGCCCCAGTACGGGGCATAGTTCCTTGGTATAGATTAATAGTAAACATGTGGGTTGCAACATAAGGTATAATTTATTGTGATGTTTATGTTAATGATAAAGAGGAAGTTGTATTCTGGACGATGTAACGTTCTATCTTTGATCTATTTTGTAATGTTTTGCGGTAAAATTTTGTAAGCTGGCATCCCAGCAGCTACGATTTACTTTCAATATAAGCAGGGCGCCTTTTGTTCTAAAATAAAGAGGAAGCTATTTTCGTTAGAATTAATTATCTTTGACCAATGCTTAAGTTAGTCTGTGTCTTGTGCAGAGGCGGAGCCAGGAATCCAACATGGGGGGGGGACAAATAACAAGCAAAACAGAACTAAGTTTGATTAATCGATCTTAGTTATAACCGTACATATCAGGGCAATAATGTTATGCAAAATGCAAATAAGATTACATATGTATTAATTTAAACTTAGATCTACGACTACTGGCACGATCATATTCAGTAATGATATCATCATTACTAATCTTTTTAGCCAATGCCTTCTCAATATAAATTGCCAAACAATTTCATGCAAATCCATCTCCCATTGTAGTTCGAAGACGCGTCTTCATAACCTTCATTCCTGAAAAGATTCTCTCGAGAGTTGCGGTTGATATTGGAAGAGTTAAAACCAATCTTAACAACCTGTCTACCATTGTGTACAATTAACTTTTACCGGTCTTTAAATAGTCCACTTGGTAGACAGCAAGTGATGGTAATTCTCTTAGTTCTCGATGGTTGCATACATCAATTTTAAAATGTGCGAGTTGGCTTTCTAATTGGGCTCTTTCTTGACTTGAGAAATCAGCTAGATAATATTTTTCAACTAGACTATGTATTTTCTATGTCAAATTCCTCCGTCCTTGGATCCAAAGAGCCACAAAGGGATAAAAGCTCCGTCACTTGAGAACAAAATCGATCTTCCAACTCAATCACTTGCTGATCTATTGCAACATTAAACATATCCACTTTGTAATGGTGAAAGGCTGTGGTGTTATCATTCTTGTTTCGAGATTTAGTCACATCAACATACCTGCATGTATATTGGAAGACATATTATTAATGGACAAATAATTGAATAAGTATATTTCTCATACTAAAATAATTTGGGAAAAGAACATACTTCTTACTTAGATCTGGGATATCAATCTCATGCTTCTCGCAGAACAATTTGACCTCTTCAAGAAGGGGCTCCCAACCATTATTTCGTAACTCACTAAGCAACACTTTTGTGGTAGAAATACAATCCACTGCATTTAGCATATCAATTGATTTCTTTTGTAGTGTTTGGCACAACACATCAGTGATCTTCATAATCTTTTCCATCATAAGCAGGATGAACACAAAATCAAATGTGACAATGATTCGTAAGGCACCACTAGCATCACCTCTAGAATACTTTGAAACTAAACGATCATTAGCAATGCTGCGTAGGACTGAAACCATGGCACCAAACATCTTCTTTAATTCTCTAGCATCTCCTTAAGCCATGTCATCATCATGCCCCACAAGCCCACGGCTGCACAAAAACTGCAATGCATCCACCTCCACCACATACACCCAGCCGGCCACTAATTTTCCCATTCACTCAACGCTGCACGTGCACTGTCTGATCATCTCCAAGCCGCTGCCTCTTCCCTGCCTCACAAACCCACTGACGATCTGATCATCTCCAAGCCGCTGCCTCTTCCCCTGCCTCACAAATCCAGTGACGAATATTAAGGCCAAAGAAGCTGTCATCACCTGCCAATAGCGATTGGACTCCTTCAGAAACCGTTGGAGCACGTATTGTTCTAACCAAGGATAGGAGAAGCTGTGTCTCTTGATTTTCCTCAAGATTCATATATATTACCTCTCAGCATCACCGTGCGGCCACTCATCCCGCGCCACGCCTCCAGGAAGCAGTGGTCGCAGCTGAGCCCTCCGCGGTGCTGCCTCGGCTCGGCAGCGGCAAGCCTCCATCGATCCCCGTGCAGTGGCCATGGCGCTGTACATGCATGCTTCGCGGCCATAGCAAGTGGGCGCCTTCCCATGCCGCTCGCATCAGTGGCGTCGGAGTCCAAGAGCAGCACAGCACGCAGTCCAAACCAATGGAACCAAACGGGAGAGAGAAAGGGAAAGTCGACTGATTTGCTTCTACCCAGCACAGTGCACAGGAGAGGAGTTTGGTTTGATGTTTCCCTTTTTTTGCTTTGTTATATTTTTTATGTACATTAATTTTTAATATTCTTTTACTAAGTTAGCGATCCACATGTATATGTCTTTTAGCAATCCACATTAGTACTTTCACCTCCGCAGGTTAGCTATCCGTGTTTTCGTTATGAAGTTAAATATCAGAGATTAGCATGTTGTCTTTTCTTTAGTTCATTCATTCACGTTGGCCTACAGACGCAACTCTTTTAGTGTATCAATTTTTGTAAACATATTTAAATCAATTAGTAATCATGATACAAATATGCCCACGGTCCAACATTCAATTGAAGCTCATACAGATTTTTTTTTGTCTTCAATTACACCTTTGCCCACCGTTTATTGTAGAAATTTTACAAGCCATTGTATGTAAATCACGTCTGATTCTTCTACATCCTATCTATAACTCAATTACAATTACTTTTATATTCCCGGCTTCCCGTGGCAACGCGCGGGTAATTCACCTAGTTGACCTATAATGGGAACTCCATCTAGTGTCCCCTGGCCTCTGTAGCGAGGACATTTGATTTGCCCCTCGCCCTATGTCAAGTTCTCCCAATTCAATTTCACGAGCAACTTCCTCATCTTGATTTGCTAGCAACTCATCGTTGTGCTTGGTAGAAGCACTAACAACATTTATGATAAAATTTGCATGCTGAAAAAATTTGTGAACTTCATGTACCTCCCTAGATGCTGCTACAAGGGCTAACTGGAGTTGATGAGCCATGCAATGAATATAATATGCATAAGGGCACTCATTGAGAATTAGAGCTTTCAAACCATTCCACTCCCCTCGCATGTTACTAGCCACATCATAACCTTGGCCTCTGATATCTTGTATGCTCAAATTATTAGCTGAGAGGACAGCACAAATTGATTCTTTAAGTGTCAAAGCAGATGTGTCACGAACATGGACTAGATCAAGGAAACGCTCCTGTATAAGCCCTTCCTTGCAAACAAACCAAAGAACTATTGCCATTTGTTCTTTTTTAGATTCATCTCGAGCTTCATCAACCATTATGCAAAACTTGCTATTGCCAATTTCTTCTCTAATTGATTTCTGCACTTTTCGAGCAAGTATGCTTAGAATTTCCTTTTGGACATCTGGTGAAGTGTACTTAGATAGTACAACATCTTTAACATCCTTGTTATATGAAGCCAAAAGCTTGACCATTTCAAGGACTGTTTAAAGAATCCAGAGATTCATCATGGCCTCTGCAGGGGCATCCTTGTAATGCCAACCACCTGAATACAGAAATAGAGGAAGTTCACATTAGATAGTACAACATATATATCTTTGGCTGCAAAAATGAAAGCAAGAAATCCTTCTCATATATCATTACCTAATGCAATCAATTGTAGTCCCAAGCCTTAGTCTTCTGCTGCAACAAGTATCTCATTTTGTTTAACCATCACAGAGTCAATTTGAGCCATTGTGTTTTTAAGATTGCTAAAACACCGAACTGAATAATTGTGAGGTGAACTAGCATCTCCCATGTGCTTTAGAAATGAACAATCCTTTCCATTATTAACTTTCTTCCAGTTCTGAAACCTCTTGACAATAAATGAGTCTGATCCAAATTTTCCAATGGGCTTGTTTGAAAAAAAAACAAGGTAGACAATAAGCACAATCGGTATGAGGTGAATATTCTAGCCAAGTAAATTGCTTGAACCAACTGCTTTGAAATCGGCGACAATGAGATAATTCACTGAGTGGGTAATCTGTTAAGATTGGTTGATATGGGCCCTCTGAAATGTAAAATCTCCCAGCTTTATCTTGTTCATCAGGTGGAAGTTCCCAGATTTGAACTCTTTTACCTAGGTCTCTCTCAAATGCACGAGCTACAACTGGTTGATGCTCGGCAGCCTCAGCTTCTATTGGTGTTGCAGCAGCAGCAGCATCACTACTCTGATTATTAAGATTTTCCACATGATCATTGGGAGCTTCCACTTGAACATTATTAGTTTCCACGTTGGGGTTTTCAGTTTGAATCTGAGAATAAGCACTTGAACCAATAGGCTTGAAAAAGCTATGCATGGTTTTTTTTCCTCTTCATATCACCTAAATTCGAAAGAGAAATTTAGATAGTGATGATCAAGATAAGAAAATCATGTGCACCTGGGAAGAAGTCTTGTGTCCACGCGTGAGTCGAATTTCAGTGCGTGACATGAGTCTGTGCTGTGTCCATGCATGAGTCCAATTTTAGTTTGGGTTCCGCATCCGTGTGAGCTGTGAGTCTGGCAGCCTAGGGGGGCAGTTGTGCCCGTTTTCCAAATCGATTCCACTACGGTTCTGCTTGACTGCTTGTCTTGTTCTGGATTCGGATTCGGAAGCAGTTTTCTATCCGATTTTCACCATTCTTACAATCAGTTAGGAAAGGCGAGACCAAAACGAATGGTACCAATAACGAGGCGAAAATCTTGCCTCTTTATTACTAGGTATATGGGGGATGGGCCTCAAGGGAATATTTAACTTTCCCGGTGTTGCAGCCTCTCGATCTCATCGAGCGCATCCTAGTCTAGCCGCTCACCGACCGAAGCACATATATACAAGCAGCTCGAACATGGCGCGGCAGAGGAAGGGCCTCAGTGTGACAGCGTCGTCGTCTCCGGCACCGCTGGAAGCGCTCTGATGATGACGGAGGAGGTTGTTGACGAGGTCGTCGCAGGCCCATGAAAGCTCTATGTTTGGTGTTGATAATTAGTGGCAATGCCTAAGTACTAATCATATGCCTAAGTTGTATATAACATATGAGGATTAGTACATTTCAAGGTTGGTGGTAAGATAGACATGGTGATCATGATGGCCACACTTGAATTTGAACGCAACCCTACGTGATCAAGGCAAATGTATATGCTTAAGGGTTGTGTTTTAATAACCAAGACACCTAGTGGGTGTGGTTATATTATAGGATAGATAGCCGTACTATAAAGAGGGGAATAACGCGGCTATTGAACTCCTAAGTGCCTCTAGGTGTGCATTTCAAATTCATATGTATTTGGGTAGAACTAATAACGCCTCCAAAAATGATTGTGAAAATGCTAAACACACTCGCACATGACGTGATCACTTGGTGGTGTTAGCACTTTTGCGATGGCACAGGAGTTTGAGCGGTAGAGATGGTTTGGGTCCCTCTCTCCCTCTCGCCGAGCTTGCGAGGCGGGATTCAGGCGTTTTCAAGGAGTTGAAACGACTTTTTTCCACTACGCCAAAAGTCGGAAAAGAAACGGAGGCAAACGGAGGTCACAGAGGTGACCGGACGCTGGACCGGACGCGGTCTCTGTTTGACCGGACACGTCCGGTCAGTGTTCAGCGTCTACGCGTGTCTCAGCTTTTTGATCAGACGCGGTGGCGCGTCCGGTCACTGTCGACCGGACGCGTCCGGTCGTTGAGGGAGCTTACTGGACTCCAATCGGACGCTGTCACTATGGCGTCCGGTCAGTTCGGCAGCGTGTCCGGTCGCTGTCTCGGTGGAGCGCTGCTCAGGCTTGACCAGCGCGTCCGGTCCGCGCGATCAACGCATCCGGTCCGCGCGACCAGCGCGTCCGGTCGGTGTTTCGCAAGCGTAGGCACTGCACGATCAGCGCGTCCGGTCAGTTTGACTAGCGCGTCCGGTCAGCGCGATTGCAGCAGTTTCAAGTGCCTAACGGCTATATTCAAAGGGGTACGTCTATAAATACTCGTTGGCCGGCTCAAGGCTCACCCTCTTGGACATTTGACATACTTGTGAGCACTTTGAGCTAAGCAACTCCTCTCCACTCATCTCTCTTGCTTCTTTGCATATTCGAAGTGAGATTGAGTGATCCAAGTACATTTGCATTGTGAGATTGCATCTAGTTGACACTTGGTGGTTGATTTGCTGCAGGATTCTTGTTTCTCTTTGTGGTTGCCGCCACCTAGACGGCTTGGAGCAGCTTGGAGGCATTGGTAAGAGTTGGTGATTGTTCTTGGCCACCTCCGGTGATTGTGAGGGGTTTGTGCCTACCTCGGCGAAGCGCCAAAGGCAACGTTAGTAAATTGCTCGTGTCATTGCAACCTTTTGCCATTTGGTAGGTTCTTGTGGCGCCTTTTAAGAGACTCGGTGTGAGACCGATTAGCTACCGAACCACGTGGTGAAGAGGGACACAACGGGGACTAGCGTGCCGGCAAGCACGTGAATCTCGGGATAAATCTTCGTGTCATCACTTTCATATTGTGATTGATTGATCTCGGTGTTCGGTTGTCTTGGTATTCATTGTTGATCATATTGGTTGGCTCAATACTTCGCCCCTTGGTGAAACTCTCCTAACTCAACTCCGTATTACCTTCTTAGTTATCTTTGCTAGCTAGTTAGCTTTGCTAGAGTAGCTCCTTTGTGTAGCTTGCTAGTTGTAGTTGTAGTTACCTTCTCGGTTTGACTTGTGCGGTTGAGTGCAAATATACTAAAATTGTAAATTGGTTAGGTGGCTTGCAAACACCCCGTAGGCTAAGCAAAACTCGCATCTCGCTACTTGTTATATTGATAAACTTGTTTAATTTGTCTTTGTAGAAAATTTTAAAAGGCTATTCACCCCCCTCTAGCCATCAAGACCTTTCAGCCCACCGCCTGGCGGGCGCGAAGAGGGCGATGTGGGCGGGCTGCAGCGCCTTGCTGGTGAGGTTGCAGCGCACGAGGCACCAGTTGGCTCTGTAGGGCGAGGTGTCGATGTTACGGCCACCGGCAGTGAAGAGGTTGCTCGAGTCGATCTGCGGTGTGCGGTTGACGAAGGTGTTGCCACCCTGGACAAGGAGTCTGTGCATGAGGCAGCAGTCAGCGACGAAGACGAGCATGCGGGCGAGGCAGAGCAAGATGATGTGGCCGTGGTGTGCGTGCATGTTGCAGAGTAGCAGGGCCAGGTCAAAGATAGAGCACCACAGTGCTAGGAACCTAGCGAGGAAGAGTAGCGCCGACGGGCCGGGCGAGAGTCGGCCCATGGCGCCGGCCTTGGGGGTTCTTGCAGCTTCGGGCACGGGCGAGGAGGGCCATGCAGTGAGGGAGATGAGCGTGATGGTGATAGTAGCTTTACATAGGAGGAAGAGAGGCGTCACCATGGAGGTGAAGGAGTCCATCTCCATTGCTAGCGGCATGGCAGATCAAGCACGCGACGGCTGTGGCTGCCGTGGCCGCGCCGATGCCTACATTTGGTTGAGAACTGTTTCGGGAGCATGCAAGTTATTTGTGCCCTAAAGGGCATGTGCCCTATGTGCATTACTGCTGGATGTATATGAGAATGCGTGTGCAGCATGAGACAAATTTAAGGGCATCTGGTAGTTGCATGGCGATTGCACATGAATTTCCTCCAAAATTTACAACAAGCATACATTCGTGTGACCAAATATATGTCTTGAGAAAAAAAAGCCAAGCTACTACCATGAAAATTGTCGCATGCATCGTCCCCATATACTCTGATACGAAAATTGTTGCGCTTCTTTCTAGCTAGGTATGATCAGCATTGGAGAGACCAACTATCCACTTGCAGGACTGTTCTTCCATCACAACAGTTCAGGCCAAGTTATCCACGACGGCTTCAAAGCACCCCAAGCACTGCTGCCCTGTTCGCTTAGCACTGCTGCCCTATTCGCTTGTCATATAAGCCATACTTTTTCAGCTAGCGAACAGTGTTTTTCTCTCACAATAAATCAACGAACAATACTTTTAGCCATGGCTTACGGACAGAGCCTGCGTATCCCCAGCCCATGCCAGGCATGATGCGATGATGAGGGTCAGCAACATGACTTTTTTTTTGAACGCAAGGTCAGTAACATGACTACTACATGAGTGCGTTGCTGGGCGGGTCACAACGTACACAGTGCGTCACATGAGTGAGAGTGCGCGCGTGTGAATGACGGAAGCGTTGGTTGGTTTGGTTGGAAGCAGCCGCACACACACGGACACAAAGGCACAGCAGCGGGTCCCGTATGGTATGGCATTGGCATCCCGTTGCCCCCGAGCAAAAACTTCATCATAAACTTTGTCATTGCCAACCATGCTTCATATACTTTGTGCAAACTCTACAACATTTTGGGGAAGCTAATGGCTCAAGAACAAATATTCAAAACACATATTTACAAGATGCACTGTCATTCACCTAAATGCAAATTTGTTGGATGGCTCGCCATCCAAAATAGGACGGCGGATAGGCTCCGTATGAGAGGTTGGCCCAACGACGTTGTTTGCCCCCTCTATCGTAGAGAGCAAGAAAGTGTCCACCCACTTGCTCATTGCAAATACTTGAATGCTTGTTCAATCTCTGAAAATGGGCAATCAAACAGATGCAAAACTTAGGCAGTTTGTGCGGCTCTGGACCAAACTGCAACCAGTTCACCACAGAGCCAGACACCACAAACTGGCAGTTTGGATCACCCGTGGGATCAGATTCATATATGGAACGATAATACTTGGCTACGGGTGTTCGTCCGTCCATACCCGAGAAACAAACAATCAAATCTCCCTACGGAAGCACGTCTCCCCCACTCCGCGCTCGTCCGTCATGGCTTCACGGCGCCGTGCAGCTGTCCCAATCCGCCGTGCCGCCGCCTCCATCCCGCGCTGTAGCCCACTGCGGGCCCGCCACCGCTGCCATCTCCCGCGGAGAAGAGGAATCCTCCACGCGAGGTACGCTGCCAGCCGCCCCACCGACTGCAGCTGCTACCGGACCCAGCCGCCGACACCTTGCTTTCCGCCTCCAAGCTCCTTGCGCGTGCTCGGCGACTATAGCAGCTCTTCTATCCCCCGCCGTGTATTGTCGTGCTCCGTCCTTCACCGCAACTAGAAGAGGGGGAGGTCGCTGGCCAGGCCCAGGCCAGGCGCAGGAGCAATTGGCTGCTGCCAGGCCATGCCACCATCCTTGGCTCCCGGCTTGCCGGAACTGGTTGTCCCCGCTCTGCGCTACGTTGTACGGAAGAAGGGTGAAATCACATGTGGCAAGCCTATGTTCCAAGTGTTGCAGATGTTTTATAGATATGTTGCAAGTATTTTATGTGGATGTTGCAAAAGTAGATCAAGATATTGCATATGCTGCAATAGATGTACATGTATGTTGCAAGCTTCTATTCTCAATATTTTATTTATTTTTTTCAGATGTATGTTGCAAGTGTCTTTATTTGGATGTTGCATATGTTTCACACATATGTTGCAAGTATTTTATCTAGATGTTACGTATGTTTTACAATATTTTTCAGGTGTTTTTGTAAGTATTTCAGATGCATGTTTCAAGTGTTATATCTACTTTTCAGACGTATGTTACCAGTGTTGCGTCTGGATGTTTCAAAGTAGATCATGTGTTGTATCTTCCTCCTCACTTTCTACTGCCTTGCCTCGGTTTTTCCTCCTCCTCCTGGCGCCGGCTAGGCATCCGCAGCCCCCTCCCCCTCTTCTCGATACTGGTGGCGTTCGGGGCGGTGCAGACCCCGCATGGGTGCATGAAACGCGGGAAACAAACTGCGGGTGCCAGTGTCCGGATGCTAGCAAGCCCATACATGGAAGGCAAAAAAACAGAACCGAAGCATGGGTTCTTTTCGTGGTTATCACTACTCTGTCTTATTCAACCAGAATCACCGTTGCATGCCATGGCCAATTGCTCTTGTCTTGTTGCGCTATATATGGTTTGGGACCTGATGGCACGACTTGCAATGCCAATGCTACCGCAAGCATCGACGGCCAGCAACTAGAAGCCAAGAGGTGGTGGTCTGTTATGCCTTCCACTGTTGGTAGTTTGGTACTGATGGCACTGCCGGTGCCACCACCATTGTTGGCTAACTGCATGCTGCTCTTTTGCATTTTCATTTGCATATGCATTTTCACACTGTAAGCACCACAAGTCCACAAGGCCTTGGACCATCATTTAAACATTTCAAACTCTCTTCTTCAACGAGAGGGCAGCGCACCTGACCTCACTGCTCCCCAAAAAAAAAGCTGCTTGCTTTGAGTACCCTTGAGATTTCCTCTGTGTACAGGGCCTCCAGAACTCTGCCATAGCCATCGAGAAGCTAACATCAGAGTCCCTGTCCAGCTTCTGCGCCGGCATCACCCGCCCTTTCTCCGAAAGGCCAACAAACGATGTAGGAGTACCAGTTACCACTGGATAGTGTCACTGTCAGGCGTGTATATATATCCATTTCCCACCATCAGAGTCAGAGAGCTCCCAGTAATTCCCTTTTCAGTCATCCTCTTCGTGATCCTGATTGCAGTCTGAGAAATATCTATCTCCCTGGAAGATCCAATATATCCTCATTTCAGAAAAAGGATGAAGGAAGCCAATTCCCAAATGAACGGAAATGGTACAATAATGCAGACATGCATCTAATTAGGATGGAATCCAGTTTTCATCAGAGGGTAAAGACTAAGAGTTGGAAGCGTCAAAGGTTGAGGTGTTGAGCTGAAAGGAGTTAAATAAGAAGGAAAAGAAAGGCCTGTTAGTTTCACCAAAAGCGGCCGGAAAACCTATTTTTAAAAAAAATAAAAAGAAAAGAAAAAGGGGCCGAAAGAATAGCGCCACTACAAGACTATACATTCTGAAGATGACAGTGAAAATGACGTTATAGGATTTTTATTTTAAGAAAAAATAATTCTTCACAAGAAAGGAAGACACGGTCTGTGGAAGGAAAGCCTGGCGTGGGAACGGAATTCTGAAAATGGCCAAAAACTGATGTTGTTGTTGTTTTTCGTCCTTTCTTTTAACCTCCCAGGGTTGTCTGTTTGTATTTTTTGCTACTATATTAATAGGAACATACTCCACTATAAGTGTCAGTTCGTTCAAAGAAAAAGAAAAAAAAAAGGCCATAAACTTCGTCATTGCCAACCAAGCTTCATACTCTATGCAAATTCTACCACATTTTGGGGGAAGCTAGTGGCCTAAGATCAACGCTAGTGCTAGCGTCCAGACGTCCGGACTGCGCACGTTCAAATGCCCGTGCCTGCACTTTCAAATGCGCACGTTCAAATGTCCATGGCCTAAGATCAACGCTAGTGCCTGCACGTTCAAATGCGCACGTTCAAATGCCCCGGCCGGTCTCGTCCTGCTCCGGCTCCACGCCAGCGGCTGGCTGCGAGAGACGGCCGCCGGCCGCGACGACGGGAGAAAGCCGGTGCAGCTATGGTGGCTACGGGCCAGTGATGGGCTCCGCTGAGGAAGGGCCAGTAATGGGCCTCGGGCCGCAACCGACATGTGGGGATGGTAAATTACGAGCCCAAGCAGCCCAATTAACCAAACACACAGCACCTGAACCATGCTTAAGCTTCAGCTTATTTATTTTAGTCCCACCTTGACAGTTTTTAGCGACCAGAGCCAGAGGAAGGGTATAATTCGAGACCTACTGCCTCCTTCCAACTCATACCTTTCTCGGCCTTTTTGGCTAAGATCAAGTGTAGTATCTATTCTTATCAGTTTAATATCTGATACGTGGATCATGTGTCCACCTTGATATTAAATTTATTTTTTATGGGGGAGGGCTCACAATAGTGGCTTGCCACTGGAGCCCTCCTCGGGTGTCGCTCAGGCGTTGCACTATTGCCAGAGCTGGCACACGCCAACCAAGTCACAATAAAAATTTTTGTGCCAAGACAATGAAGAAGCCGCCTGCATTTGGTTGGGTTTTGTGAGGTTTCACTAATCAGTATTTGGTATCTACAGCATCTGCATAGGCATTTTGTGAGGTTTTCAGTAGTCACAACTCAATGCCATTGTGCAATTACTACGCTGTGAGGATTTTCGTTTAAGTTGGCATGATTGTAAAAAGAACTTCATCTTCATAGAACACAGTCAAAAGAAATTCTAGTCCTATAGAGACTTGCTGCTGCTGTGCTGCATGAGTGAAGTTTCTGTGGTGTGATTTTTTTTTTTAAAAAAATGTAAGTCTTTGTGGTGCTTGGTTGTATGTTTGTGCAATAGTTGTGTAGCAGTAGTATAGTCATCATGACTATCGTATCTTGATTTTCAGCTTGGTAACAAAGAGAATCACCTGTGATATGTTCTCATGATGGGACTCTGCATGAATGTTTTTTTTTAGTGGACTGCATGAATGCTAGGTTTTTTTTTTGAGCAATGCATGAATGCTTGCTACGGCAGAAAGGAGAGTAATGTGCTACGGGCTAGTAATGGGCTCCGTTGAAGAAGGCCCAGTAATGGGCCTCAGGCCACGACCGACATGTGGGGTGGTAATTACAAGCCCAACGATCCAATAAACCAAATACATAGCAGCTAAGCCGCTTAAGCTTCTGTCTAGTCCCGCCTGGGCAACTTTGAGCAAGCACAGCGGAAGCAAGGGTATAAAATGAGACCCATTCGTCACTCATACCTTTCTCGGTCTTTTGGCTAACATTGGTAGTAATATGACATTGTTCAATTAAACTTGTATCAAAGTAAATTATGACCAGGATAGATTTTTTATCCTGTTGCAAGCAAAAAAATATTTGCTCGTAGATATATCTTATGTTTAATTTTATAATATCCATGTGCTTGTACAATTAAATATCAACTTATCAAGTTTCATTAATTCTTTTTAAAGATATGTAAAAATATGTAATTTAAGTCGGCTTGAAGTTAGTTATCGGTATGTCAAGGACTCAAGAGTTTTTTTTTGACAACAACAACTTTTAATATAAAACATTAAAGCATAGTACACCAGTGTGGGAAAAGAATTCCCATATTACAGAGCAAAAACAGTAAAAACTACTGTTGATCTGCTTCTGTAGACATAGGTGATGCTTCCGTCGGGGCCACAGGGCCCACGAGAAGTGGCCTCGAGGGTCCTCGTTCTCGCATTCCGATAGCACAGCCGGCGCCCCCTCGATGTCAATAGATAGGATGGAGACTTCACTGGACTCAAGAAATTGGATCCACAGCCACCAATGCCAAATCCGGTCAACCCGAACACCAATGGCTGCTTTACCACTTCCATGCCTATAGATAAACAGAGTAGCAGGACAATAAAGAACAGCAACGTGCTCTGCATACGTCATTTGCCTGCTGCCACCGTGAACGGAATTGGTGTCGTGGCCGGCGCGTGTCCACGTGATGGAGCAGGCAGGGGCACCGAATCCTCTTGCCTGGAGACCACGTTGCATCCATGGGGCCCATTGTGCAGTTGTTGGGCCCCACAGTACAGTACGAATTAGTATGTGATGCCCATGAAAGAGACCTCAACGTCAAGGCCCGTGGAGAGCACGTAGTTGTGTTGCGCCCACCATACCTTGCACCGTCGGTGTAGACGACGTAGTTGATCAAGGCGAGGCCAACGGTGCATCATCCCCGTGGCGGCCCAGCAGCACGGGCATGTTGACAAGGCGGAGCCACAGCGTCCAGACGCTGCTCGGGAACGTGCGCGCCAGCTCCCAGAAGGGCACCGGCGCTAGCGTGCCGGAGAGGAAAGAGTAGTTCATCTTGGCATAGAGGCCGAGGCGGCCGAACATGCGTAGCGGGCCGATGATGCCCCAAATGATGGATGCGCGCGTTGAAGAAGACATCATCGCCACCATGGCGACGAACAAGTAGCCGATGATGCGCACTGACTCGACGTTGAGCCTGGGCTAGGTGGCAGCGATGATGCCGATGGGAAGCGTGAAGAAGAAGGTCTGGCCGGCGGGAGCCGAGGAGGACGCCCCAGTACGGGGCATAGTTCCTAGGTATACATTAATAGTAAACATGGGGTTGCAACATAAGGTATAATTTATTGTGATGTTTATGTTAATGATAAAGAGGAAGTTGTATTCTGGACGATGTAATGTTCTATCTTTGATCTATTTTGTAATGTTTTGCGGTAAATTTTTGTAAGCTGGCATCCCAGCAGCTACGATTTACTTTCAATATAAGCAGGCCGCCTTTTGTTCTAAAATAAAGAGGAAGCTATTTTCGTTAGAATTAATTATCTTTGACCAATGCTTAAGTTAGTCTGTGTCTTGTGCAGAGGCGGAGCCAGGAATCCAACATAGGTGGGGGGGGCACAAATAACAAGCAAAACAGAACTAAGTTTGATTCATCGATCTTAGTTATAACCGTACATAGCAGGGCAATAATGTTATGCAAAATGCAAATAAGATTACATCTGTATTAATTTTAACTTAGATCTACGACTACCGGCACGAACATATTCAGTAATGATATCATCATTACTAATCTTTTTAGCCAATGCCATCTTAATATAAATTACCAAACAATCTCGTGCAAATCCATCTCCCATTGTAGTTCGAAGACGCATCTTCATAACCTTCATTCCTAAAAAGATTCTCTCGATAGTTGCGGTTGATATTGGAAGAGTTAAAACCAATCTTAACAACCTGTCCACCATTGGGTACAATGAACTTTTACCGTTCTTAAATAGTCCACTTGTTAGATCAGCAAGCGATGGTAATTCTCTTAGTTCTGGATGGTTGCATACATCAATTTTAAAATGTGGGAGTTGGCTTTCTAACTGGGCTCTTTCTTGACTTGAGAAATCAGCTGGATAATATTTTTCAACTAGACTGCATGTATTTTCTATGTCAAATTCCTCCATCCTTGGATCCAAAGAGCCACAAAGGGATAAAAGCTCCATCGATTGAGAACCGAATCGATCTTCCAACTCAATCACTCGCTGATCTATTGCAACATTAAACACATCCACTTTGTAATGGTGAAAGGCTGTGGTGTTATCATTCTTGTTTCGAGATTTAGTCACATCAACATACCTGCATGCATATTGGAAGACATATTATTAATGGATAAATAATTGAATAAGTATAACATACTTCTTACTTAGATCTGGGATATCAATCTCATGCTTCTCGCAGAACAATTTGACCTCTTAAAGAAGGGGCTCCCAACCATTATTTCGTAACTCACCAAGCAACACTTTTGTGGTAGAAATACAATCCACTCCATTTAGGATATCAATGGATTTCTTTTTTAGTGTTTGTCACAACACATCAGTGATCTTCATAATCTTTTCCATCATAAGCAGGATGAACACAAAATCAAATGTGACAATGATTCGTAAGGCACCACTAGCATCACCTCTAGAATACTTTGAAACTGAACGATCATTAGCAATGCTGCGTAGGACTGAAACTGTGGCACCAAACATCTTCTTTAAGCTCTGAATCTATAACTCTTATAAAGCAAAACCCCACTAGCCTAATTCTCTAGCATCTCCTTAAGTCACGTCATCATCATGCCCCACGAGCCCACAGCCAGAGACGGAACCAGCGATTCTGACTAGGGGGGCCAAACAAATATGATCATATTTTTTAGTGTGCTAAAATATATGTAATTATATGATTCAACAACTTTTTAAATATTTTACACTATTTATAACCAAAATCATAATATTTGAATAAAAAATAGGTGAAAATTGATATTTTGAGCTGTAAATTCATATATTTATATAGGTATTAAAGGAAACTTACTGTGCTTGGGGGGGCCACGGCCCCTGCTAGCCCCCTGGTTCCGTCACTGCCCACAGCCACACAAAAACTGCAATGCATCCACCTCCACCCCGCTGGTTAGCTATCCGTGTTTTCTTTATGAAGTTAAAGATCAGAGATTAGCATGTTGTCTTTTCTTTAGTTCATTCATTCACTTGGACTACAGACGCAACTCTTTTAATGTATCATTTTTCTGTAAACATATTTAAATCAATTAGTAATCATGATACAAATATGCCCACGGTCCAGCATTCAATTGAAGCACATATAGGTTTTTTTTGTCTTCAATTACACCTTTGCCCATAGTTTATTGCAGAAAATTTACAAGCCATTGTATGTAAATCACATCTGATTCTTCTACATCCTATCTATAACTCAATTACAATTACTTTTATATTCCCGGCTTCCCGCAGCAACTCGCGGGGAATTCACCTAGTTGACCTATAATGGGAACTCCATCTAGTGTCCCCTGGCCTCTGTAGCGAGGACATTTGATTTGCCCCTCGCCCAGTGTCAAGTTCTCCCAATTCAATTTCACGAGCAATCTCATCAACTTGATTTGCTAGAAACTCATCATTGCGCTTGGTAGAAGCACTAACAACATTTATGATGAAATTTGCATGCTGAAAAAAATTGTGCACTTCATGTACCTCCCTAGATGCTGCTACAAGGGCTCACTGGAGTTGATGAGCCATGCAATGAATATAATATGCATAAGGGCACTCATTGAGAATTAGAGCTTTCAAACCATTCCACTCCCCTCGCATGTTACTAGCCTCATCATAACCTTGGCCTCTGATATCTTGTATGCTCAAATTATTAGCTGAGAGGACAGCACAAATTGATTCTTTAAGTGTCAAAGCAAATGTGTCACGAACATGGACTAGATCAAGGAAACGCTCCTGTATAAGACCTTCCTTGCAGACAAACCGAAGAACTATTGCCATTTGTTCTTTTTAAGATTCATCTCGAGCTTCATCAACCATTATGCAAAACTTGCTATTGCCAATTTCTTCTCTAATTGATTTCTACACTTTTCGAGCAAGTATGCTTAGAATTTCCTTTTGAACATCTGGTGAAGTGTACTTAGCATTTCTAGGAGCCTTTTTTTAACCGAGGAGTTTTCTCCACATTACTATGCACAGTGTGCATAGAAAATACTACGGGCCGCCGGGTTCGAACCCGGGGTGGCAGTGTCGCCCTTTGGCTCAAGCTACTGACCAATCGAGCCTTTGGCTCTAACACAACATCTTTAACATCCTTGTTATATGAAGCCAAAATCTTGACCATTTCAAGAAAATTACCCCTGTTTAAAGAATCCAGAGATTCATCATGGCCTCTGAAGGGGCATCCTTGTAATGCCAACCACCTGAATACAGAAATAGAGGAAGTTCACATTAGATAGTGCAACATATATATCTTTGGCTGCAAAAATGAAAGCAAGAAATCCTTCTCATATATCATTACCTAATGCAATCAATTGTAGTCCCAAGCCTTAGTCTTGCTGCTGCAACAAGTATCTCATTTTGTTTAACCATCAATGTCAATTTTGAGCCATTGTGTTTTTAAGATTGCTAAAACACCGAACTGAATAATTGTGAGCTGAACTAGCATCCACCATGTGCTTTAGAAATGAACACTTCTTTCCATTATTAACTTTCTTCCAGTTCTGAAACCCCTTGACAATAAATGAATCTGATCCAAATTTTCCAATGGGCTTCTTTGAAAATAAAAAACAAGGTAGACAATAAGCACAATCGGTGTGAGGTGAATATTTGCTTGAACCAACTGCTTTGAATCGGTGACGATGAGATAATTCACTGAGTGGGTAATCTGCTAAGATTGGTTGATATGGGCCCTCTAAAATGTAAAATCTCCTAGCTTTATCTTGTTCATCAGGTGGAAGTTCCCAGATTTGAACTCTTTTACCTGGGTCTCTCTCAAATGCACTGGCTACAATTGGTTGATGCTCGGTAGCCTCAGCTTCTATTGGTGTTGCAGTAGCAGCAACATCACTACTCTGATTATTAAGATTTTCCACATGATCAATGGGAGCTTCCACTTGTACATTATCAGTTTCCATGTTTTGGGGTTTTCAGTTTGAATCTGAGAATCAGCACTTGAACCAATAGGCTTAAAAAAGCTATGCATGGTTTTTTTCCTCTTCATATCGCCTAAATTCGAAAGAGAAATTTAGATAGTGATCACTGATCAAGATAAGAAAATCATGTGCACCTGGGAAGAAGTCTTGTATCCACGCGTGAGTCCAATTTCAGTGTGTGACATGAGTCCGTGTTGTGTCCATGCATGAGTCGAATTTTAGTTTGGGTTTCGCATCCGTGTGAGTTGTGAGTCTGGCAGCCAAGGGGGGCAGTTGTGCTCGTTTTCCAAATCGATTCCACTACGGTTCTGCTTGACTGCTCGTCTTGTTCTGGATTTGGATTCGGATTTGGAAGCAGTTTTCTACCCGATTTTCACCATCCTTACAAGGAAAGGTCAGACCAAAACTAATGGGACCAATAAAGAGGCAAAAATCTTGCCTCTTTATTACTAGGTATAGATTATCTCTCTTGTACCCATGCACATCCAACAACAATGGGGATGGGCCTGAAGGGCATATTTAACTTTCCGGTGTTGCAGCCTCTCAATCTCGTCGAGCGCATCCTAGTCTAGCCACTCGCCGACCGAAGCACATATACACAAGCAGCTCGAACATGACGTGGCAGAGGAAGGGCCTCAGTGTGACGGCGGCGGCGTCTTCGGCACCTCTACAAGCGCTCTGACGATGACGGGGGAGGTTGTTGACGAGGCCGTCGCAGGCCCACCGCCTGGCGGTTGCGAAGAGGGCGATGTGGGCAGGCTGTAGCGCCTCGCCGGTGAGATTGCAGCGCACGAGGCACCAGTTGGCTCCGTAGGGCGAGGTGTCGATGTTGCTGCCACCGGAGGTGAAGAGGTTGCTCGAGTCGATCGGCGGCGTGCAGTTGACGAAGGTGTTGCCACCCTGGGCGAGGAGTCTATGCGCGAGGTGGCAGTCAGCGACGAAGACGAGCATGCGGGCGAGGCACAGCAAGATGATGTGGTCGTGGTGCGTGTGCAGGTTGCAGAGTAGTGGGGCCAGGTCAAAGATGGAGCACCACAGTGCCAGGAACCTAGCGAGGAAGAGCAGCGCCGGCGGGCCGGGCGGGAGTCGGCCCGTGGCACCGGCCTTGGGGTTCTTGCGGCTGCGGGCACAGGCGAGGAGGGCCATGCAGTGAGGGAGATGAGGGTGATGGTGATAGTAGCTTTACATAGGAGGAAGAGAGGCGTCGTCGTGGAGGTGGAGGAGTCCATCTCAATTGCTGGCGGCATGGCAGATCACGCACGCGACGGCTGTGGCTGCCGTGGCCGCACCGATGCCTGCGTTTGGTTGAGAACTGTTTCGGGAGCATGCAAGTTATTTGTGCCCTGAAGGGCATGTGCCCTATGTGCATCACTGTTGGATGTTTATGAGGATGCGTGTGCAGCATGAGACAAATTTAAGGGTATTTGGCAATTGCATGGCGACTGCACAGGAATTTCCTCTAAAATTTACCACGAGCCTACATTCGTGTGACCAAATATGTGCCTTGAGAAGAAAAAAAAAGTCAAGCTACTACCATGAAAATTGTCTACTCGCATGCATCGTCCCCATATACTCTGATACGAAAATTGTCACGCTTCTTCTAGCTAGGAATGATCAGCATTGGAGAGACCAACTATCCACTTGCAGGACTGTTCTTCCATCACAACAGTTCAGGCCAAGTCATCCACGATGGCTTCAGAGCACCCCTAGCACTGTTGCCCTGCTCGCTTGTCTTATAAGCCGTACTTTTTCAGAGAGCGAACAGTGTTTTTCTCTCACAATAAATCAACAAACAGTACTTTCAGCCATGGCTTATCAGCCAAGCTAACAGAGCTGCGTATCCCCAGCCCATGCCATGCATGATGCGATGATGAGGGTCAGTAACATGACTTTTTTTTGAACGCAAGGTCAGTAACATGACTACTACATGGGCTGTGTTCAGTTCCTCAAAAAAAAGTACTGTGCAAACAAAAGATTCCCCGTCACATCAAACTTGCGATACATGCATGGAGTACTAAATGTAGATGAAATCAAAAAATAATTGTACAGCTTGGTTGTACTTTGCGAGACGAACGTTTTGAACCTAATTAGTCAACGATTGGACATTATTTACCAAATAAAGCCAAAACGTGCTACAGTACTTTTTTACACCTTTTCGCGGAACTAAACACACCCATGAGTGCATTGTTGGGTGGGTCACAGCGTACACAGTGTGTCACATGAGTGTGCGTGCGTGCGTGTGAATGAAGGAAGAAAAGCGTTGGTTGGTTTGGTTGGAGGCAGCAGCGCACACACGGACACAAGGCACAGCAGCGGGTCCCGTATGGTATGGCATTGGTATGCGTCGCGAGGAAACGTGCAAATCATGCATCTCGTTGCCCCCAGCAAAAACTTCGTCATTGCTAACCATGCTTCATATACTTTGTGCAAACTCTACAACATTTTGGGGAAGCTAATGGCTCAAGAACAAATATTCAAAACAGAAATTTACAAGATGCACCATCATCCACCTAAATGCAAATTTGTTGGATGGCTCGCCATTCAAAATAGGACGGCGGATAGGCTCCGTACGAGAGGTTGGCCCAACAACGTTGTTTGCCCCCTCTATCGTAGAGAGCGAGAAAGTGTCCACCCACTTGCTCATTGCAAATACTGGAATGCTAGTTCAATCTCTGAAAATTGGCAATAAAACAGATGCAAAACTTAGGCAGTTTGTGCGGCTCTGGACCAAATTGCAACCAGTTCACCAGAGAGCCAGACACCACAAACTGGCAGTTCAGATCACCCGTGGGATCAGATTCATATATGGAACGATAATCCTTGGCCATGGGTGTTCGTCCGTCCGTAGCCGAGAAACAAACAATCAAATCTCCCTACGGAAGCTCGTCTCCCCCACTCCGCCCTCGTCCGTCACAGCTTCACGGCGCCGTGCGGTCGTCCCAATCCGCCGTGCCACCACCTCCATCCCGCGCTGCAGCCCACAGCGGGCCCGCCACCGCCGCCATCCCCCGCGAAGAGGAGGAATCCTCCACACGAGGTATGCTGCCAGTCGCCCTACCGACTGCAGCTGCTGCCGGACCCAGCCGCCGACACCTCGCTTTCCACCTCCAAGCTCCATGCGCGTGCTCGGCGACTATAGCGGCTCTTCTATCCCCCGCCGTGTATTGTCGTGCTCCGTCCTTCACCGCAACTAGAAGAGTCAGAGGTCGCTAGCCAGGCCCATGCCGGGCGTAGGAGCAATTGGTCGCTGCTAGGCCATGCCACCATCCTTGGTTCCCGGCTGGCCAGAACTAGTTGTCCCCTCTATGCACTACGTTTTACGGAAGAAGGGTGAAATCGCATGCTGCAAGCCTATGTTCCAAGTGTTTCAGATGTTTCATAGATATGTTGCAAGTGTTTTATGTGGATGTTGCAAAAGTAAATCGGGATGTTGCATATGTTGCAATGGATGTACACGTATGTTGCAAGCTTCTATTCCCAATATTTGATCTGTTTTTTCAGACGTATGTTGCAAGTGTCTTCATTTGGATGTTGCATATGTTTCACACATATGTTGCAAGTGTTTTATCTGGATGTTGCGTATGTTTTACAATGTTTTTTTTTGGTGTTTTTGCAAATGTTTCAGATGCATGTTTCAAGTGTTTCATCTGATTTTCAGACGTATGTAGTGTTGCGTCTGGATGTTTCAAAAGTAGATCGGATGTTGCATCTTCTTTCTCACTTTCTACTGTCTCGCCTTGATTTCTCCTCCTCCTCCTAGCGCCGGCAAGGCATCCGCAGCCCCCTTCCCCTCTTCTCGATACTGGTGGCGTTTGGGGCGGTGCAGACCCCGCGTGGGCGCGTGAAACGGGACGGGAAACAAACTGCGGGTGCTAGTGTCCGGATGCTAGCAAGCCTGTATATGGAAGGCAAAAACAGAACCGAAGCGTCGGTTCTTTTCGTGGTTATCGCTACTATGTCATGTTCAACCAGAATCACTGTTGCATGCCATGGCCAATTTGCTCTTGTCTTGTTGCGCTATATATGGTTTGGGACCTGATGGCACGACTTGCAATGCCAATGCTACGGCAAGCATCGACGGCCAGCAACTAGAAGCCAAGAGGTGGTGGTCTGTTATGCTAGCTTCCACCATTGGTAGTTTGGTACTGATGGCACTTCCGGTGCCACCACCATTGTTGGCTAACTGCATGCTGCTCTTTTGCATTTGCATTTTCACACTGTAAGCACCACAAGGCCTTGGACTACCATGTAAACATTTCAAACTCCCTTCTTCAACGAGAGGGAAGCGCACCTGACGTCACTGCTCCCCCCCCCCCCCCCCCCCCCCCCCCCCCCCCCCCCCCCAAAAAAAAAGCTGCTTGCTTTGAGTACCCTTGAGATTTCCTCAGTGTACAGGTCCTCCAGAACTCTGCCATAGCCGTCGAGAAGCTAACATCAGAGTCCCTGTCCAGCTTCTGCGCCGGCATCACTCCGCCCTTTCTCCGAAAGGCCAACAAACGATGTAGGAGTACCAGTTACCACTGAATAGTGTCACTGTCAGGCGTATATATATCCATATCCCACCATCAGAGTGAGAGAGCTCCCAGTAATCCCCTTTTCAGTCATCCTCTTCGTGATCCTGACTGCAGTCTGAGAAATATCTGTCTCCCTGGAAGACCCAATATATCCTCATTTCAGAAAAAGGATGAAGGAAGCCAATTCCCAAATGAACGGAAATGGTACAATAACGCAGACATGCAGCTAATTGGGATGGAACACAGTTTTCATCAGAGGGCAAAGACTAAGAGTTGGAACGTCAAAGGTTGAGGTGTTGAGCTGAAAGGAGTTAAATAAGAAGGAAAAGAAAGGCCTGCTAGTTTCACCAAAAGTGGCCGGAAAACCTATTTAAAAAAAATAAAAATAAAAGAAAAAGGGGCCGAAAGAATAGCGCCACTACAAGACTATACATTCTGAAGATGACAGTGAAAATGACGTTATAGGATTTTTATTTTAAGAAAAAATAATTCTTCACAAGAAAGGAAGACACGGCCTGTGGAAGGAAAGCCTGGCGTGGGAACGGAATTCTGAAAATGGCCATAAACTGATGTTGATGTTGTTTTTCGTCCTTTCTTTTAACCTCCCAGGGTTGTCTGTTTGTATTTTTTGCTACTATATTAATAGGAACATACTACACTATAAGTGTCAGTTCGTTCAAAGAAAAAGAAAAAAAGGCCATAAATTCGTCATTGCCAACCATGCTTCATACTTTGTGCAAATTCTACCACATTTTGGGGGAAGCTAGTGGCATAAGACTAACGGTAGTGCTAGCGTCCGGACGTCCTGACTGATGCGCACGTTTAGACGCCCGTGCCTGCACTTCGTCCCCACGTCAGCCCGACGAGGTGTTTGCATCCAACCCGACCCCACGTGGCATCTGCACCCCGGTCGACCCCTCGTGCCCCCTCTAACAGTTGCAACGGACGGCTGACATTACAACTTGTGCAAACACCCAATCTACTTTTGAAACATCCAGATGCAACAGCTACAACATACGTCTGAAGACAGATGAAACACTTGAAACATGCTTCTAAAACACTTGAAAAAAAACACCTGAAAAACGCTTGAAAACAATTGCAAACATACGCAACATCCACATAAAACACTTACAACATATGGGTGAAACATATGCAACATCCAGATAAACACACTTGTAACATACGTTTGAAAACACAAATGAAACATTGGGAACAAACACTTGCAACATACGTGTACAAGTACTGAAACATCCTCGATCTACTTTTGCAATATTTGTATGAAACACATGCAATATACCTTTAAAACATCTGAAACACTTGAAATATATACTTGCAACATGTGCTCCAGCGCAACATCTCCTTACTACTTGCGAGAATGGAGACTCGTCGGCGTGCCAGATGCAGCGCCCCGGCGTCGCTTGTAGGCGGCAAGGCGGTGGCCCCGCAACGTGGCGGATGGGAGAGGGCAGCCACGCACCACGCCATCCTGCAGCTGAAAGTCCTATGTTTGGTGTTGGTAATTAGTGATAATGCCTAAGTACTAATCCTATGCCTAAGTTGTATGTAGCATATGAGGATTAGTACATTCCAAGGTTGGTGGCAAGATGGACATGGTGATCATGATGGCCACACTTGGATTTGGACGCAACCCTATGTGATCAAGGCAAAGGTATATGGTTAAGGGCTGCGTTTTAGTAACCAAGACACCTAGTGGGTGTGGTTACATTATAGGATAGATAGCCGTACTATAAAGAGGGGAATGACGCGGCTATTGAACTCCTAAGTGCCTCTAGGTGTGTATTTCATGATCATATGCATTTGGATAAAACTAATATCACCTCGAAAAATGATTGTGAAAATGCTAACACACTCACACTTGACGAGATCACTTGGTGGTGTTAGCACGTTTGCGAAGGCGATGGAGTTTGAGCGGTAGAGAGGGTTTGGGATCCTCTCTCCCTCCCGCCGAGCTTGCGAGGCGGGATTTATGCGTTTTCGAGAAGTTGAAACGACTATTTTCCACTACGCCAGAAGTCCGGAAAAGAAACAGAGGCAAACGGAGGTCACAGAGGTGACCGGACGCTGAACCGGACGCGGTCTCTGGATGACCGGACGCGTCCGGTCAGTGTTCAGTGTCTGCGCGTTTTTTAGTTTGATGATCGGACGCGTAGCGCATCCGGTCAATGATGATCGGACGCGTCCGGTCCTTCACGGAGCTTACTGGACTCTAACCGGACACTGGCACTGTCGCGTCCGGTCATGTTTCTTTAGCGCGTCCGGTCGTTGTTTCGTTGAGCGCTGCTCAGGCGACCAGCGCGTCCGGTCATTCACGGGACCAGCGCGTCCGGTCGTTCGCAGCGCGTCCGATCTGCGCGATGAGCGCGTCCGGTCGTTGCTTCGCAGTTAGACATTGGGCGACCGGCGTGTCCGGTCAGTTGGACCAGCGTCCGGTCACCGCGATTTCGGCTGTTTAAGTTTCTAACGGCTCTATTCGAAGAGGTACGTCTATAAATACTCGTTGGCCGGCTCAAGGCTCCCTCTCTTGAACATTTGACATACTTGTGAGCACTTTGAGCTAAGCAACTCCCCTCCCACTCATCTCTCTTGCTTCTTTGCATATTCAAAGTGAGATTGAGTGATCCAAGTGCATTTGCATTGTGAGATTGCATCTAGTTGGCACTTGGTGGTTGATTTGCTGCGGGATTCTTGTTTCTCTTGGTGGTTGCCACCACCTATACGGCTTGGAGCAGCTTGGAGGCGTTGGCAAGAGTTGGTGATTGTTCTTGGCCACCTCCGGTGATTATGAGGGGTTTGTGCCTACCTCGGCGAAGCGCCAAAGGCAACGTTAGTGAATTGCTCGTGTCATTGCAACCTTTTGCCATTTGGTAGGTTCTTGTGGTGCCTTTTGAGAGGCTCGGTGTGAGACCGATTAGCCACCGAACCACGTGGTGAAGAGGGACACAACGAGGACTAGCGTGCCGGCAAGCACGTGAACCTCGGGATAAATCTTCGTGTCATCACTTTCATATTGTGATTGATTGATCCCGGTGTTCGGTTATCTTGGTATTCATTGTTGATCATATTGGTTGGCTCAATACGTCGCCCCTCGGTGAAACTCTCCTAACTCAACTCCGTATTACTTTCTTAGTTATCTTTGCTAGCTAGTTAGCTTTGCTTTAGTAGCTCCTTTGTGTAGCTTACTAGTTGTAGTTGTAGTTACCTTCTCGGTTTGACTTGTGCGGTTGAGTGCAATTACTAGAATTGTGTTTTGGATAGGTGGCTTGCAAACACCCCGTAGGCTAAGCAAAACTCGCATCTCGCTATTTATTATATTGATAAACTTGTTTAGCTTATCTTTGTAGAAAATTTTAAAAGGCTATTCACCCTCCTCTAGCCATCTAGACCTTTCAAGTGGTATCGGAGCCATGGTCACCATTTTCAAGGCTTAACAACCTCGGTGTAAGATGGCTCAAGTTGTGTTCAACCATGTCGGGGGCAAGCCTCCATTCTTTGATGGTGTCACATCTTTTGATCATTGGAAAAGAAAGATGAAGCAATATCTTGGCTCTATTCATGAGAATGTTTGGAAGGTGACACACCATGATTATGCTATCATTGATCCCGACAACCTCACCAACAATGATCGCATCAACAACCAATGCAACACTATGGCTCTTAATATTCTCTACAATGGGATTGATGCAAAGGTCTTTGAGCAAATCAAGGATCTTGAGATGGCAAGTGAAGTGTGGACAAGATTAGAGGAAACATATGAGGGCACTTCAACAGTAAAGAGTGTCAAGCTCTATATGCTCAAGGATAAGTTTGCAAGCTTCAAGATGAAGGATGATGAGTCTATACCGGAGATGTTCTATAGGCTACAAGTTATTGTCAATGATCTCAAGAGCCTAGGAGAAGATGTCAAGGACAAGGACTTCTCACATAAGTTCTTGATGAACTTACCTAAGAAGTTTGCTATCTTGAGGAAGATGATCCAAAGAGAGGGTTTGGACAAGGTGACTCCAAACCAAGTACTTAGAGATGTCATGACCGATGCTCAATATGATGATGATGAAGATGAAGATGAGAAGAAGGAGATCAAGGTCAAGCAAGAGAAGACCACCGCATTCAAGGCTTCTTCTTCCAAGGGCAAGAGCAAGGTTGATGATGATGATGATCCATTTGATGATGAGATCATGGCCCTTCTAGTGCAAAAGATGGGTCGGTTCATAAAGAAGAGAGGCTATGGTGCAAGAAAGAGAAGGGACTTCATGAAGGCAAAGGAGGTGCTTTGCTACAATTGCAATAGCCCCGATCATGTAGTGACAAAGTGCCCCTATGAAGACAAAAGATATCATGATGGGGAGTTTAAGTTGAAAAAGAATAAGAAGGAGAAGAAAGCAAAGAAGAGCTTCACATTCAACAAGAAGAAGAAGGGTGGTGGCTATGTGGTCACTTGGGATAGTGATAACTCCGATAGTGATGATGATAGCTCTAGTGATGATGAGAAGACCACTCGGCGAGCCATTGCAAACATCGCCCTCTCCAACAAGCCATCCATCTTCGACACTACATCAACATGCCTTATGGCCAAGCCTACCAAGGTAAAATATAATGATAGTGATGATGATTCTTGTGCTAGTGATGGTTGTAGGAGTGATGATGAGGAGGATGAGGACTACTCTAAGGATGATCTATTGGGCATAATAGATCAAATAAGTAAGGGCTACAAGAGGACCACCAAGAAATACAAAATCTTGGAACAAGAGCTCATTGCCAAGAGCAATGAAAATGATGCCTTGATGGAGGAGCTTGTTGCTCTCAAAAAGAGTAAGGAGTGCAAAGGAATTGAACAAGAGCTCAAAGCTCTTAGGAAATCCTTTGATGAGCTAGAGGCCTCTCGTGAGTGTCTAAAGGAAGACCACGAGGACCTTGAAGTTGCTCACACTAGGCTTAAAGAAGCCCACTCCACTCTACTTGAGCTCATCAAGGAAAAGGACCTCAAGTTGGAGAAGTTCATGAAGGAAGCTAAGGAGGAGAAAGTGATTGTCACTTGTGATATTGGACTAACATGTGATATTATTGATGATTCTTTATTTGTTAGTCCTACTAATGCTTCATGTAGCTCATCATCATCCACCACAACCAACTCTACCTCTACTACTAGTGATTCATCACTTGTGGTTGAGACTCTCAAGAGAGAGGTGGATGATCTCACCCGCGCATTAGGCAATGCCTATGGTGGGGATACCCGCTTGCTAAAATGCTTGGGTAGCTAAAGGTTCTCTCTTAACAAAGAGGGATTGGGCTATACTCCCAAGAAGGGCAAGGCGGCCTTTGCTACCCCAAAGCCTCGCTTTGTGAAGAACAATGGTCGTTATTGCAATAGATGCAAGCAAGTTGGCCATCTAGAGATTAATTATAATAAAATGAACAAGAACAACAACAAGTTTCATGCTAAAATGGATTGCATTCCTTTTGATTCTTGTTATGTTCTTACCAAGGGTGAGAAGGGTGTGCAAGCTAAGTTTGTTGGTACACCAATTGTGGGTCCAAAGAAGAAGGCCATTTGGGTACCAAAGAGCTTAGTCACTAACCTTCAAGGACCCAAGCAAATATGGGTACCTAAAAGACATTAAATTGTTTTGTAGATAAATTGCAAGGCCGGAGGAAGGCATTGGGAGCTTGATAGTGGGTGCTCTCAACATATGATCGGTGATTCAAGAATGTTCAACTCTCTCAAGTCAAATGATAGTGGTATTGATAGTATCACATTTGGTGACAATAGCAAGGGTGATGTAAAGGCTCTTAGAAGGATTGCAATCTCAAATGATCATAGCATTTCCAATGTGCTCTTAGTTGAAAAGTTGAACTTCAATCTTCTCTCGGTTGCTCAATTGTGTGATCTTAGTTTCAAGTGCATATTTGGTGTTGATGATGTGGAGATAGTTAGTGTTGATGGCTCTAACTTGATCTTCAAAGGCTTTAGATTTGAGAATCTATACTTGGTTGATTTCAATGCTAGTGACACTCAACTTTCAATATGCTTGCTCACCAAATCAAGTATGGGTTGGTTAAGGCATAGAAGAGTTGGTCATGTTGGCATGAAACAATTGAGCAAATTAGTGAAGCATGACTTAGTTAGAGGCTTGAAGGATGTCATATTTGAGAAAGATAAGCTATGTAGTGCATGTCAAGCCGAAAAGCAAGTAGGCAACACTCATCCATTGAAAAGCATCATGAGTACTTCCAAGGCATTTGAGTTGTTGCACATGGATCTATTTGGGTCAACTACATACACAAACATTGGTGGAAACAAGTATGGCTTTGTGATTGTGGATGATTTCACTAGATATACATGGGTATTCTTTCTTGTGGACAAGAGTAATGTATTTGACATATTCAAGAAGTTCATCAAGAGAGTGCAAAATGAGTTTGAGACCACAATCAAGAAAGTGAGAAGTGACAATGAAAGTGAGTTTAGAAACACAAGAGTTGATGAGCTATGTGATGAGCTTGGAATCAAACATCAATTTTCGGCCAAGTATACACCTCAATCAAATGGCCTAGTTGAGAGAAAGAATACAACCTTAATTGATATGGCTAGATCAATGTTGAATGAGTATAATGTGAGTCATTCATTTTGGGCCGAAGCAATCAACACGGCTTGCTTTTATAGCAACCGTCTCTATTGCCACAAGTTTCTAGAGAAGACACCATATGAGATCTTAAATGGAAGAAAGCCCAACATTGCATACTTTCGGGTATTTGGTTGCAAATGCTACATCTTAAAGAAGGGCACTAGATTGAGTAAGTTTGAGAAGAAATGTGATGAAGGATTCCTACTTGGGTACTCCACTACTAGCAAAGCTTATAGAGTTTGGAATTTGGCTAGTGGTTTACTTGAAGAAGTTCATGATGTTGAGTTTGATGAAACAAATGGCTCTCAGAATGAAGAAGATAACTTGGATGATGTGAGAGGAACTCAATTGACCAATGCTATGAAAGAAATGGACATTGGTGATATTAGGCCAAAGCAAGTGATTGATGTGGATGACAACAAAGATCAAGTGCTCCAAAGTCCAATTACACAAGCTAGTGGTTCTCTAATGCAAAATCAAGCTAGTACATCATCTCAAGTGCAACAAGATCAACAAGTGGCTAGTTCATCATCTCCAGCTCATGATCAACATCAACATCCAAGCAATCAAGTCCAAGTGCTTCAACCAACTAACATTGCAAGAGATCATCCATTGGATTTCATCATTAGTGACATACAAAGGAGAGTTCAAACTAGATCAAGATTGGCATCATTTTGTGCTCACTCTTCTTTTGTGTCAATGGAAGAACCCAAGGACATTGATAAAGCATTGAGAGATCCGGATTGGGTAAATGCAATGCATGAAGAGCTCAACAACTTGAAGAGAAATGAAGTATGGGAATTAGTTGAGAGGCCTAAGGATCACAATATCATTGGAACAAGATGGGTCTTTCGCAACAAGCAAGATCAAGATGGGATAGTAGTAAGGAACAAAGCAAGACTAGTGGCTCAAGGTTACACACAAATAGAGGGTCTTGACTTTGGTGAAACATATGCCCCGGTTGCAAGATTGGAAGCAATTAGGATCTTAATTGCCTATGCTTGTGCTCACAATATCAAGCTATATCAAATGGATGTGAAGAGTGCATTTCTCAATGGGTACATTCAAGAGGAGGTGTATGTGGAGCAACCTCCCGGTTTTGAAGATGACAAGAAACCCAATCATGTCTACAAATTGAGAAAAACTTTGTATGGATTGAAGCAAGCACCTAGAGCATGGTATGAAAGATTGAGGGATTTCTTGCTATCTAAAGGATTTGTCATGGGCAAAGTTGATACAACACTATTCACCAAAAAGATTGGAAAAGACTTGTTTGTGTTGCAAATATATGTTGATGATATCATTTTTGGTTCAACCAATCAAGATTATTGTGATGAGTTTGGAAAAATGATGGCAAAGGAATTTGAAATGTCAATGATTGGTGAACTTAGTTTCTTTCTTGGACTTCAAATCAAACAAATGAAAGAAGGTACATTTATGAGCCAAACTAAGTACATTAAAGATATGCTCAAGAAATTTGGCATGGAAGATGCAAAGAGTATTACAACCCCAACGGGCACTAGTGGAAGTTTGGATAGTGACAAGAGTGGCAACATGGTGGATCAAAAGCTATATAGATCAATGATTGGTAGCCTACTCTATGTGACGGCATCAAGGCCCGATGTGATGTTTAGTGTATGCATGTGTGCAAGATTTCAAGCCTCACCAAGAGAAAGTCATTTGAAGGTAACAAAGAGAATATTGAGGTACTTAAAGCATACACAAGATGTTGGATTATGGTATCCCAAAGGTGCAAGCTTTGAGCTAGTTGGATATTCAGATTCCGACTATGCCGGTGACAAAGTGGAGAGAAAGAGCACCTCCGGGACTTGTCAATTGTTAGGAAGATCACTTGTCTCATGGTCATCCAAGAAGCAAAATAGTATTGCACTATCTACCGCCGAAGCCGAATACATCGCCGCGGGTAGTTGTTGTGCACAAATCTTGTGGATGAAGGCAACATTGAAGGATTTTGGAATCAATTTCAAGAATGTGCCATTGCTATGTGATAATGAAAGTGTCGTGAAGCTAACCAACAATCCGGTTCAACATCAAAGAACAAAGCATATTGATGTTCATCATCACTTTATTAGAGATCATCAACAAAAGGGTGACATTGCTATTGAGAGTGTGGGCACCGAAGATCAATTAGCCGATCTATTCACCAAGCCACTTAATGAGAAGAGATTTCACAAGCTAAAGAATGAGTTGAACATACTTGACTTCTCCAACATGAGTTGATGCACCCTATGATATGATATGCCTCTCCTTCGAGCCCCAAGGTACAATTGGTTGACATGTCATACATTCTATGTTAAGGACTTGTTTAGTGCATCTAGTCATAATTTACATGTTCTAGGTTCATTCATGAAAATCAAATGAATTTGAAGTTTTCTATGGTGCCACTATTGTTTCCATGACTTGTATGATCTAGTGGTAGCATATAACTTGTTTAAGTAGCTTGTGATCCTAAGTGTTTAATCTAGAAAACTTGTCTAAATATTTGCTTCAACATGGTGCATGATAACCCTTCTAGTAAGGTGTGAAGAAGCTTGCCCTTGGATCAAATCGAAGCATTTTATTTATGCAAGCAATCTAGGTTGAATCACAAACTTGATCCTCACCCCATATTTCAACATGATAATCTATCTAAAGTTTGTTCCTTGTGGTCAATTGGTGCCAAAGGGGGAGAAAATATTGTTCACAAAGATAGAACTCAAAGAGGGAGAAGCACAAAGGGGGAGAATTGATAAAAGAAGGGGATCAACTAAACTTTTGAGCACACAAGTAGGGGGAGCAAGCTCTTAAATATGAATGTTGCATTTCCATGTGCACTTCATATGTATGATGCATAGTTATGCATTTCATTTTCTCCGATACTTTGCTTGTGTGGTGACTTGCTAGTATAATTTGAATGATGCATTGAGGTACTAGCATGAATAGGAAGTAGTTAGATTTTTCTTGTTTCATGTTTTTCAAAGTGGTACTAGAACCTTGCTTATAATGTTGATCTCACGAGGTTTCTAGTTATGTTTGTGTTTTTACAAGTGGTATCTAACTACATAAGGTGCTAAGATGGTGTTTATCGCTACTCCGATGGTATCACGCTTCAAAGGTCTATAATCTTAAACACTTAGCACCTATTGGTAGTCAATGCTCTTAATCTTTCCTATCTAACATGTATGCTTCCAAAATCCAAACATATAGCATACATGTAGGGGGAGCCATTGCTATCAATTTGAATTCATGATCACATGTCCATAATTCTTACACATGGTAATATACTTGGACAATGTGACATGGGTTCAATCAAAATTTTATCATAACATCTTTGTAAAAGGTTTGTCACCAATTATCAATAAGGGGGAGATTGAAAGTCCTATGTTTGGTGTTGGTAATTAGTGACAATGCCTAAGTACTAATCCTATGCCTAAGTTGTATGTAGCATATGAGGATTAGTACATTCCAAGGTTGGTGGCAAGATGGACATGGTGATCATGATGGCCACACTTGGATTTGGACGCAACCCTACGTGATCAAGGCAAAGGTATATGGTTAAGGGTTGCGTTTTAGTAACCAAGACACCTAGTGGGTGTGGTTACATTATAGGATAGATAGCCATACTATAAAGAGGGAAATGACGCGGCTATTGAACTTCTAAGTGCCTCTAGGTGTGCATTTCATGATCATATGCATTTGGATAGAACTAATATCGCATCGAAAAATGATTGTGAAAATGCTAACACACTCACACTTGACGAGATCACTTGGTGGTGTTAGCACGTTTGCGAAGGCGGTGGAGTTTGAGCGGTAGAGAGGGTTTGGGATCCTCTCTCTGTAACACCCAAATTTTAGGAGTAATAAATTTTAAATAATTTAGAGAAAGGGAATTAAAATTTTAAAACTATTTGGTGATGCATTCATGCTGTTGCATTTATTTTATTTTGTGGTGTGGATATATTTGTTTTATTTGATTTGGTTTAGGAAAATTTGATTTGAAAATGTGTTTGGAAAATTAGAAAAGAAAAGAAACAAAAGAAAAAAAAACTTACCTACTCACCTGGCGGCCCGAAGGCCCGTTCGGGTCGGCCTGCATTCCTTTCCGCCTGGGCTGCACGGTGGGCCGCTGCTTTCCCTCCTCCGCGCTGGCGCCCTCGCCGCGTGGGCCGACCCATTTGCTGCCGCGACCGCGCGTTGTCCTCTCTCGGGTGATGCTGACGAATCGGGCCCCCTTGTCAGCGCCGCCTCTCCTTTCATCGTTTCGCTGACCACTGGACCCCACATGTCAGTCATCTTCCTCCTCCCGTGTTCGAGCCGGACTCCGAACCGGAGTACCACCGCCGCCTTTCTCGTGATTTCCCGGAGAGTCTTACCCGAACACGGCCAATAGAAGCCATAAATAGGACGCCTTGACCCTCTAGTTTCTGTTTTTCATCTAAACCGTGAACTCTACCGCAAGGAATCGAAGGTTTAGGGTTGAGGTGGTTGGAGGTGACGGTTGCTCGCGGGTGGAGCCGTTGGGTGGATTCGGGGCCGACTTCGTGGCATTGGTGAGACTGCATTCTTCTCCTCTTTGGTTTTAGGCTATTCCTTTGGGTGGAGGTGGTCCTAGTTGTGGTTTTGAAGCTCGCCGATGGTGCGGCAATGGCGCCGCCGCCCCTTGTTGTTGTGCGTCGCGTGTGGTTCACGTGGTTAGTTTTTCTTAGCGTATTTGAGTTCGCGCGAAGTTTCTCTTTCCGTAGGATCAAACGCGGGCTTGAATGGTGGTCTCGGTGGGGAGAACCGCCATCGCTGGCCATGGAAGGACCGCCGGCCATGGTGGCCGCCGGCCGGACTTGAGGTAGGAGACCGGTATGAGCACTGTAGACTCGATGATGAACACGAGCCGTCCAAATCGTGATCAACGGCCCAGATTAGAACTTACCCCTTCGCGGGTAAATTTGTTAAAGAGACCCTCAGCTTTTTAGTTATCAACCCGCGGTCCGTAGCGTAAAACTAAAAGTACGTTTTTGTGTTTGGAAAGCGTATTTTCTTCCGGTTTATTCAAAAATACGTTTTCAGGTATTTACAGTTTTGCCACTAGAACTGTTTTGGTCATAAAATCTTCGTTTTAACTCCGATTTGATCCGTTCAAGTTGCGTTAGGTTCGTATTTGCGAGCTCTACATGTTAGTGTAGTTGTACAGTTAGTTTTGATAATTTATTTTTCGAGTTTATAATTAAGTATTTATTTATCTATAGGAAATCTTAGAAAATTCATAACTTTCACGTTTTAACTCCGAATTTGGTGATCTTTGCGTCTGTGTGATCGTAGAAACGTGTAGAAGAGTTTTATAAACTTTTATTACTGTTTTGCTACTGTTGGTGTACTGTTCTAATTGTATCTCTTTGTTTGCTTCGTGTTTGTTTGATTGGATGCATGTGTGTTGTTGATTGATGATCGAGTATAGAAGGTGAGCAGTATCTGGACGATCAGGAGTATTACTTTGAGCCAAGTCAGCAGTATCACTTGGGAAGCTTTGATCAAGGCAAGTATAACACAGGACTATCCTTGTTACCTATACATTGAATTATCATACATATGCATGTGCTTACCTTGACAACCTTAGAGATTATAACTTAGTGATTGTTACCTTGATTCCTTGTCAACCTTGGGAATGCATATGGGTAGCTACTGCTAGTGCTTAAACTAAGAACAATGATCTTGTAATTTGATTAATGGATTAAGCAATCAACTATTAAGATGATTTTATTACTATTAAAAGGGGGCTAGAGCATGTGTATTATTTTGATGCTCTGGTTTCTCTCCATAAGGACTTATCTGTAAGTGATAACCGGGATATACAGTACAGCTGTGAGGGCTATATGGCTCTGGCTTTAGTTGTTCAAGAGACCTTTTCTAGCTTGTTAGAGGTTACCTTAAATGGCGTAAGAATGGCTTGCCACGTTGGGTGTAGTGCGAGCCCCTGGCCTAGTGTGTATAGGCTGCGGTTGTTGTGCCACAGGGAAGGGGGGTTCTACATCTGCCTGCCGAGTGAATCTAATGGCCCTAACTTGTTAGACGAACTTTTGAGTGGCTTTATATGGTTCTCGGGTGTTTGGGCTTGATCTCCCCACTCATTTGGAAATTATGACTCACAGTGAAAGTGTACACCTCTGCGCAGAGTTAAAAACTGGTATACTAGCCGTGCTCACGGATACGAGCGGCCTTGGGGATTTTTATGGAATAGTTGATCATAATTGTTATATCATGCTAAATTATTGTTGATTATTATTTGCTCATGTTAATGCTATTCATTATACTTATTACAATTGATCATTGGTTCTTTAATGGGAAGTGGTTTATCTTGATGCTACTCAATTGCTAATATATGATTAAAAGCTAAACGCAGTTAAACAATGTCTAGCCTTTTTGAGCCACATGAACCCTGTGTCATATTTGTTGAGTTCGACATGGACTCACCCTTGCTATTTCCACCATAACAGATGAAGATATAGAGGAAGATTATCGGAATGAGTACTAGTCTTGGTGTCAACCAGTCAACCGTGTCCCTGTGTGGAGTTTCCGCTGAAGAATTACTATTAGTTATTACTACCTATCGTTCAAGACTATGTCTTAAATACTTATTCGTTATGTAATAAGCACTGTGATGATACTTTGTAATTTGTCAACTTATGTGTGCGACTGTTTCCTGGGGCGCACATGAGTCTTTTATGCATCCTATTTTTGTCCTTAAAAATGGGTGTGACAGATTGGTATCGGAGCCGTGTTGACTGTAGGACGCGAGCCTAGTTAGAATGGTCGTTAATAGCATCCATACTTCACTTAATTCATGCTTCCTCTTTTCACCTTGTTAATTACTAAAGTTTTATGCTTCCTCTACTTTATTCTATTACGAAAATACATTGATTCTATCTAATCTATGTCTAAATCTTGTAGATGTCTCCTTATCCCCGTCTGTCATCTGCACAGTACGTTGCCCGTTTCAAACCTCAGGAGCCGTATGAAGATGGTGATCAAGAGCTATCTGATGCTGAATCAAGAGTTGGTGATACACCAATGGAGAATGTAGTTATGGGGTGGACTACGAAGCTTCATATCATGGTTCCTAAAGCTGATGCTTTCTTCCATGACATGTTGACAAGAACCTTGGACAACTACTACTATGACTGGGAAGCTACGTTGGAGTATCGTAGTGCAGAGTATAGTCATCCATGGATGGATTCCTATTGGGAAACGGAGTTATGGGTTAAGAAAAGGGATCCTACCACTAAGGAGTCTAAGGTGGAGTCAAAGTTCATTACCAGAGTGAGCCGGGCAACCGTGGAGATAAGCATGGAGGATGTCGCTTTTAATGCATTTGTTTACTACCATGGTCTACGCTCGGACAAGACGTTAAAGGGTGCACTCCGGCATTTTCCTTGTTTCTTACATGACAAGGGTATTTGGACCGTGCCGCTTGCAGATGATTCCTCCTTGACTTTACAAGCTACGGTGGGATTAGCTCGTGAATTGGCTCTCCATGAGGTGGATTTGAAGGATGAGTTGCTGAAGGAAAAAGAACTTAAGGAGCAAGCTTATAAGGAGATTGACCAATTAAGGGTGGAGTTAGGTCATCCCAAGATTTATGAGAAGTTTAATTAGGAAATAGGAAAAATCCCTATGTAATAGCAACGATAGTAGTTGCGAGTTAATTTTAAGTTTGGATTGTTTTAAGAGTCAGTTTGTGGTGTGAACAATTATGTGATTGATGGATTGTTATTATGATAATGTGTGATTTGGATCTTTGTAATGTTTGCTGGAGTTTTGTAGACATACCTACAAGTTCCATGGTTAAGAATATTAAGTTTGATCAAAATATATTACTTGAATATGAGGTTAACTTAGTTCTGTCCTTTGCTGATTTTTGGATCAGTCTGGGATGTTTTAGAAATAACTTAAAATCCGTTCATGAGAAATTTAAGAAATTTTACTTTAATATTCCTATGGATGGATTCCTATATCTTTCCAATCCCAGAAGAATCACTTTAATATCTATTATGAGCTAAGAGATATACCTGTTCCAAGTTGGAGTTACTGCACAGTCTGGAATTCTGAAACAGTTTCGGTTAAGTTCAGTTTTTGGCCAATTTATTGATAGAATCAGAAAAAGTGTTGTGAATAAAAGTTGTAGATAATTTTGTAAGCTTTCCAACCATGTAAAGATCATCTGAATTGGACGTCTGTAGCTCGAGATATGACAGTTTTACTGAGTTGCTAAAATTGGAGTTCGCCCAGAAAAATCAGATTTTGCTTATCTATTGAATACATCATCTCGGATCGTACTGAATTTCAATTTCTGTGTTTTTGGAAACAGATGTCAGGCAGAGGTCGTGGCAGAGGTCGTGGAGGTGCTAACCTACCCATTACTATGGAGGAACTCATGCAAACTCAGAACCAGATGATGCAGATGTTTATGCAGCACATGCAGAACAATCCCCCTGCAGGAGGACCACCGCCTGTGCAAGTGAGGGATAAGCGTGGAGAATTTTTGAAGGGACGCCCTCCAGTGTTTTCTCATGCTGCTGATCCTTTAGAGGCAGATGATTGGGTGAGGGCAGTGGAGAAACAGCTGAATATAGCCCAATGCAATGATATGGAGAAGGTGTTATATGCATCTGGTCAGTTACAGGGGACAGCTCAGACTTGGTGGGAGTCGTATCAAGCTGCACGCCCTGACAATGCTCCTCCTATCACTTGGAATGAGTTTGTTAGAGATTTTCGAGCTCGTCATATTCCTGAAGGTATAATTGAGCTGAAGCAGGAAGAATTCAGAAACCTTAGGATGGGACAGATGAGCGTTAGTGAATATCATGACAGGTTCACCCAGTTGGCTCGTTATGCTCCTAATGAAGTGAGGGAAGATGCAGACAGGCAGCGTCTTTTCTTGAAGGGAATTTATTATGATCTTCGTTTGCAGTTGAAGGGGAACAACTATGCTAGTTTTCAAGAGCTGGTAAATAAAGCTATTGTGCTTGATAATAAGCGCAGAGAGAGGGACAGGAAGAGGAAGATGAAGGTACAAAGCTCAGGAAGCAACAACCGTCAGCGCACTAATTCTCAGCATGGTTTTCATCAGAAGTTTCAGGGACCGGTTAGTCAATGGAATCGTAATCCGAATCAGAGGTGGTCCCAGAATTGGCAAAGTAATCAGTCACAACAGCGTTCATCATATCCACAGCGTCAACAGTATCAGCAGACTGGGCAACAGACTCCTCGCACTGGAAATTCCAATGTTACCCCTATGAAGAATAGTGCTCCCAGCACACCTACTATATGCTTTATCTGTGGTAAAGAGGGGCATATGTCTTACCATTGTCCTGAGAAGCAGAACCAGCAGACTCCTCAGAGCCAGAAGAGCAACCAGAGGCAATCTGGTACTGGAAGGGTGAATCACGTGTCTTCTGATACAGCTCATGATGCACCAGAAGTTATGATTGGTACGTTCAATGTACATTTCACTCCTGCAACTGTTCTTTTTGACTCTGGAGCATCTCATACATTCATATCCAACATTTTTGTTAAAATGCATAGTATACCCATGCTAGCTATGAAAGAACCTCTCTTAGTAAATTCACCTGGAGGTACCATGCAAACCAGTAATCGTTGTCTTCCAATTAGTATGGTATTAAGGGGGGTAGAGTTTAAGATAACTCATATAGTGTTGAGGACATCTGGTATTGATGTGATATTGGGTATGGACTGGATGAAGCAAAATCAGGCAGAGATTCAGTGTCAGCAGAAAGTGGTAGTTGTGACTGCACCTAATAGAGATAAAATCAGTGTGGATGTAGCAGTGCAGAAGCAACCAACCGCTGTAGTGAATCAGCTTGAAGATACTATTAAGGAGAATTCAGTGATTGAGGAATTTCCGGATGTTTTCCCTGATGAATTGCCAGGTATGCCACCTGACCGAGACATTGAATTTCTTATTGAATTACTTCCTGGAACTGCACCTATAGCCAAACGACCATATAGGATGGGAGTAGATGAATTAGAAGAACTTAAGAAACAAATTAAAGAATTACAAGATAAAGGTTTTATTAGACCTAGTTCATCACCTTGGGGAGCACCAGTTATTTTTGTTGATAAGAAAGATGGCGGTCAGAGGATGTGTGTTGATTACCGGTCACTAAATGAGGTAACTATCAAGAATAAGTATCCTTTGCCCAGGATTGATGACTTGTTTGATCAGTTGAGGGGTGCTTGTGTGTTCTCTAAGATTGATTTACGTTCTGGTTATCATCAGTTGAAGATTCGTGTTTCTGATATTCCAAAGACAGCTTTTACTACAAGGTATGGATTGTATGAGTATACTGTTATGTCATTTGGATTGACCAATGCACCTGCATACTTTATGTACATGATGAATAAGGTATTTATGGAATATTTGGATAAGTTTGTGGTGGTATTTATTGATGATATACTGGTATTTTCCAAGACGGAGGAAGAGCATGCTGAACATTTGAGGTTGGTATTGCAGAAACTTAGAGAGCATAAATTGTATGCGAAGCGAAGTAAATGTGAGTTTTGGTTGAAGGAAGTTTCTTTCCTTGGTCATATTGTTTCTAATGGAGGGATATCAGTGGATCCAGGTAAAGTAAAGGATGTATTAAATTGGAAACCACCTATTGATGTTAGCGAGATTCGTAGTTTCTTGGGATTAGCTGGATATTACAGACGGTTCATTGAAGGGTTTTCTAAACTTGCTAAACCTATGACATCTCTGTTAGAGAAGAATGCCAAGTTTGTGTGGTCAGATAAATGTCAAGCTAGTTTTGAGGAATTGAAGAAGAGGTTGACTACAGCGCCTGTTTTGGTTTTGCCATATTTGAGTAAGAAGTTTTCTATTTATTGTGATGCTTCTCGTCAAGGTTTGGGATGTGTTCTTATGCAAGAAGGCAGAGTTGTGGCTTATGCATCTAGGCAGTTGAGAAAGCATGAGTTGAATTATCCTACACATGATTTGGAGTTAGCAGCTGTAGTTCATGCTTTAAAGATTTGGAGACATTATTTGATTGGACATAAGAGTGATATATACACTGATCATAAGAGTTTAAAGTATATTTTCACTCAGTCAGATCTGAATTTGAGGCAACGCAGATGGTTAGAGTTGATTAAGGATTATGATATTGAGATACACTATCATCCTGGTAAGGCTAATGTAGTAGCTGATGCTCTTAGTAGGAAAAGTTATGCCAATGAGATACGGACGTTGTCTATGACTAGTGAGTTATGTGCTGAATTTGAATATTTAAATTTGGGCATTGTTACTAATACAATGGAATTAGTGATAGAGCCTACCTTAGAGCAAGAAATCTACAAGGGTCAGTTGAAGGATGAGAAACTAAAGAAGATAGCGGAAGATATAGTGATTGGTAAGTCACCAGACTTTCGAATGGATGATAATGGAATTTTGTGGTTTGGAAAGAGGCTGTGTGTACCTGAGGATCAAACTGTTAGACAGGCAATTCTTCGCGAAGCTCATGAGTCAGCTTATTCTATTCATCCTGGTAGTACTAAGATGTATTTGGATCTTAAACAGAAATATTGGTGGGTTGGATTAAAGCGAGATGTGGCTGAGTATGTGGCATTGTGTGACACTTGTCAGAGGGTGAAAGCAGAGCATCAGAGACCTGCTGGATTGTTGTAACCAATGAAGATTCCTGAATGGAAGTGGGAGGAAGTTGGTATGGACTTTATAGTGGGGTTACCTCGTACTCAGAAAGGTTATGATTCTATTTGGGTGATAGTAGATCGGTTAACTAAAGTTGCTCATTTTATACCAGTTAAGACTACTTACCATGGACCAAAATTGGCAGAGTTGTATATGGAGAGAATAGTCTGTTTGCATGGAGTACCAAAGAAGATTGTATCTGATCGAGGATCGCAGTTTACGTCGTATTTTTGGAAAGCTGTGCATGAATCATTGGGAACAAAATTGAATTTTAGTACAGCATATCATCCACAGACAGATGGACAGACTGAAAGGACCAACCAGGTATTAGAAGATATGTTGAGAGCTTGTGCATTGCAATATGGAACTAGTTGGGATAAGAGTTTGCCTTATGCAGAATTCTCTTACAATAACAGTTATCAACAGAGTCTTAAGATGGCACCGTTTGAAGCTTTGTATGGACGTAAGTGTAGAACTCCATTGTTTTGGGATCAGACAGGTGAATCTCAAGTGTTTGGTATAGATGTTCTTAGAAACGCAGAAGATCAAGTGCGAGTGATTCGTGAGAATTTGAGAGTAGCACAGTCTCGTCAGAAGAGTTATGCTGACAATAGAAGAAGAGATTTAGTTTTTGAGGTAGGTGATTATGTTTATTTGAAGGTGTCACCTATGAAAAGTGTGAAGAGGTTTAACATGAAAGGTAAACTAGCACCAAGGTATGTTGGACCATTTAAAGTTATTACTAGACGTGGGGAAGTTGCTTATCAATTAGAGTTGCCTGAGAATTTATCTGGAGTACATGATGTGTTCCATGTTTCACAACTTAAGAAGTGTTTACGGGTGCCTGAGGAGCAGATACCTTTAGAAGAGTTGACTGTTAAGGAGGATCTTACATATGAAGAGTTTCCGATTAAGATTTTGGAGACTGCTGAGAGAGTTACTCGAAGTCGGGTTATTAAAATGTGCAAGGTACAGTGGAATCGATATTCAGAGGCAGAGGCAACTTGGGAAAGAGAGGATGAATTGAGGAAATCATATCCGCAGTTGTTTGAGTAAGCAGTCCAATCTCGAGGACGAGATTCTTTTAAGGGGGGTAGAATTTGTAACACCCAAATTTTAGGAGTAATAAATTTTAAATAATTTAGAGAAAGGGAATTAAAATTTTAAAACTATTTGGTGATGCATTCATGCTGTTGCATTTATTTTATTTTGTGGTGTGGATATATTTGTTTTATTTGATTTGGTTTAGGAAAATTTGATTTGAAAATGTGTTTGGAAAATTAGAAAAGAAAAGAAACAAAAGAAAAAAAAAACTTACCTACTCACCTGGCGGCCCGAAGGCCCGTTCGGGTCGGCCTGCATTCCTTTCTGCCTGGGCTGCACGGTGGGCCGCTGCTTTCCCTCCTCCGCGCTGGCGCCCTCGCCGCGTGGGCCGGCCCATTTGCTGCCGCGACCGCGCGTTGTCCTCTCTCGGGTGACGCTGACGAATCGGGCCCCCTTGTCAGCGCCGCCTCTCCTTTCATCGTTTCGCTGACCACTGGACCCCACATGTCAGTCGTCTTCCTCCTCCCGTGTTCGAGCCGGACTCCGAACCGGAGTACCGCCGCCGCCTTTCTCGTGATTTCCCGGAGAGTCTTACCCGAACACGGCCAATAGAAGCCATAAATAGGACGCCTTGACCCTCTAGTTTCCGTTTTTCATCTAAACCGTGAACTCTACCGTAAGGAATCGAAGGTTTAGGGTTGAGGTGGTTGGAGGTGACGGTTGCTCGCGGGTGGAGCCGTTGGGTGGATTCGGGGCCGACTTCGTGGCATTGGTGAGACTGCATTCTTCTCCTCTTTGGTTTTAGGCTATTCCTTTGGGTGGAGGTGGTCCTAGTCGTGGTTTTGAAGCTCGCCGATGGTGCGGCAATGGCGCCGCCGCCCCTTGTTGCTGTGCGTCGCGTGTGGTTCACGTGGTTAGTTTTTCTTAGCGTATTTGAGTTCGCGCGAAGTTTCTCTTTCCGTAGGATCAAACGCGGGCTTGAATGGTGGTCTCGGTGGGGAGAACCGCCATCGCCGGCCATGGAAGGACCGCCGGCCATGGTGGCCGCCGGCCGGACTTGAGGTAGGAGACCGGTATGAGCACTGTAGACTCGATGATGAACACGAGCCGTCCAAATCGTGATCAACGGCCCAGATTAGAACTTACCCCTTCGCGGGTAAATTTGTTAAAGAGACCCTCAGCTTTTTAGTTATCAACCCGCGGTCCGTAGCGTAAAACTGAAAGTACGTTTTTGTGTTTGGAAAGCGTATTTTCTTCCGGTTTATTCAAAAATACGTTTTCAGGTATTTACAGTTTTGCCACTAGAACTGTTTTGGTCATAAAATCTTCGTTTTAACTCCGATTTGATCCGTTCAAGTTGCGTTAGGTTCGTATTTGCGAGATCTACATGTTAGTGTAGTTGTATAGTTAGTTTTGATAATTTATTTTTCGAGTTTATAATTAAGTATTTATTTATCTATAGGAAATCTTAGAAAATTCATAACTTTCACGTTTTAACTCCGAATTTGGTGATCTTTGCGTCTGTGTGATCGTAGAAACATGTAGAAGAGTTTTATAAACTTTTATTACTGTTTTGCTACTGTTGGTGTACTGTTCTAATTGTATCTCTTTGTTTGCTTCGTGTTTGTTTGATTGGATGCATGTGTGTTGTTGATTGATGATCGAGTATAGAAGGTGAGCAGTATCTGGACGATCAGAAGTATTACTTTGAGCCAAGTCAGCAGTATCACTTGGGAAGCTTTGATCAAGGCAAGTATAACACAGGACTATCCTTGTTACCTATACATTGAATTATCATACATATGCATGTGCTTACCTTGACAACCTTAGAGATTATAACTTAGTGATTGTTACCTTGATTCCTTGTCAACCTTGGGAATGCATATGGGTAGCTACTGCTAGTGCTTAAACTAAGAACAATGATCTTGTAATTTGATTAATGGATTAAGCAATCAACTATTAAGATGATTTTATTACTGTTAAAAGGGGACTAGAGCATGTGTATTATTTTGATGCTCTGGTTTCTCTCCATAAGGACTTATCTGTAAGTGATAACCGGGATATACAGTACAGCTGTGAGGGCTATATGGCTCTGGCTTTAGTTGTTCAAGAGACCTTTTCTAGCTTGTTAGAGGTTACCTTAAATGGCGTAAGAATGGCTTGCCACGTTGGGTGTAGTGCGAGCCCCTGGCCTAGTGTGTATAGGCTGCGGTTGTTGTGCCACAGGGAAGGGGGGTTCTACATCTGCCTGCCGAGTGAATCTAATGGCCCTAACTTGTTAGACGAACTTTTGAGTGGCTTTATATGGTTCTCGGGTGTTTGGGCTTGATCTCCCCACTCATTTGGAAATTATGACTCACAGTGAAAGTGTACACCTCTGCGCAGAGTTAAAAACTGGTATACTAGCCGTGCTCACGGATACGAGCGGCCTTGGGGATTTTTATGGAATAGTTGATCATAATTGTTATATCATGCTAAATTATTGTTGATTATTATTTGCTCATGTTAATGCTATTCATTATACTTATTACAATTGATCATTGGTTCTTTAATGGGAAGTGGTTTATCTTGATGCTACTCAATTGCTAATATATGATTAAAAGCTAAACGCAGTTAAACAATGTCTAGCCTTTTTGAGCCACATGAACCCTGTGTCATATTTGTTGAGTTCGACATGGACTCACCCTTGCTATTTCCACCATAACAGATGAAGATATAGAGGAAGATTATCGGAATGAGTACTAGTCTTGGTGTCAACCAGTCAACCGTGTCTCTGTGTGGAGTTTCCGCTGAAGAATTACTATTAGTTATTACTACCTATCGTTCAAGACTATGTCTTAAATACTTATTCGTTATGTAATAAGCACTGTGATGATACTTTGTAATTTGTCAACTTATGTGTGCGACTGTTTCCTGGGGCGCACATGAGTCTTTTATGCATCCTATTTTTGTCCTTAAAAATGGGTGTGACACTCTCCCTCCCACCAAGCTTGCGAGGCGGGATTTATGCGTTTTCGAGAAGTTGAAACAACTATTTTCCACTACGCCAGAAGTCCAGAAAAGAAACAGAGGCAAACGGAGGTCACAGAGGTGACCGGACGCTGAACCGGACGCGGTCTCTGGATGACCGGATGCGTCCGGTCAGTGTTCAGTGTCTGCGCGTTTTTCAGTTTGATGATCGGACGCGTAACGCGTCCGGTCACTGACGATCGGACGCGTCCGGTCGTTCAGGGAGCTTACTGGACTCTAACCGGACGCTGGCACTGTCGCGTCTGGTCATGTTTCTTCAGCGCGTCCGGTCGTTGTTTCGTTGAGCGCTGCTCAGGCGACCAGCGCGTCCGGTCATTCATGGGACCAGCGCGTCCGGTCGTTCGCAGCGCGTCCGGTCTGCGCGATGAGCGCATCCGGTCGTTGCTTTGCAGTTAACCGTTGGGCGACCGGCGCGTCCGGTCAGTTGGACCAGCGCGTCCGGTCAGTACTTCGCGAGTTAGCCGTTGGACGACCGGCGCGTCCGGTCAGTTGGACCAGCGCGTCCGGTCACCGTGATTTCGGCTGTTTAAGTTTCTAACGGCTCTATTCGAAGGGGTACGTCTATAAATACTCGTTGGCCGGCTCAAGGCTCCCTCTCTTGAACATTTGACATACTTATGAGCACTTTGAGCTAAGCAACTCCCCTCCCACTCATCTCTCTTGCTTCTTTGCATATTCAAAGTGAGATTGAGTGATCCAAGTGCATTTGCATTGTGAGATTGCATCTAGTTGGCACTTGGTGGTTGATTTGCTGCGGGATTCTTGTTTCTCTTGGTGGTTGCCGCCACCTAGACGGCTTGGAGCAGCTTGGAGGCGTTGGTAAGAGTTGGTGATTGTTCTTGGCCACCTCCGGTGATTGTGAGGGGTTTGTGCCTACCTCGGTGAAGCGCCAAAGACAACGTTAGTGAATTGCTCGTGTCATTGCAACCTTTTGCCATTTGGTAGGTTCTTGTGGTGCCTTTTGAGAGGCTCGGTGTGAGACCGATTAGCCACCGAACCACGTGGTGAAGAGGGACACAACGAGGACTAGCGTGCCGGCAAGCACGTGAACCTCGGGATAAATCTTCGTGTCATCACTTTCATATTGTGATTGATTGATCCCGGTGTTCGGTTATCTTGGTATTCATTGTTGATCATATTGGTTGGCTCAATACGTCGCCCCTCGGTGAAACTCTCCTAACTCAACTCCGCATTACTTTCTTAGTTATCTTTGCTAGCTAGTTAGCTTTGCTTTAGTAGCTCCTTTGTGTAGCTTACTAGTTGTAGTTGTAGTTACCTTCTCGGTTTGACTTGTGCGGTTTAGTGCAATTACTAGAATTGTGTTTTGGATAGGTGGCTTGCAAACACCCCGTAGGCTAAGCAAAACTCGCATCTCGCTATTTATTATATTGATAAACTTGTTTAGCTTGTCTTTGTAGAAAATTTTAAAAGGCTATTCACCCCCCTCTAGCCATCTAGACCTTTCAGCAGCAGTCTCGGTGGCGTGGAGCTCGTAGCTCCAGCGGAGAAGGTCGCGGCAGATCCGGTGAAGAAAGCCGTAGCAGGTCGCTCCGGTGGATAAGGCAGGTGGAAGGCGCTGTGGAGAGACGGGCACGATGGAGAGGAAGGCGAGCAGGAGCGCGTGGTGGAGAGGAAGACGCAGTGGAGAGAAGGCGGGCAAGAGGCACGGTCCAAAATATGAATGAAGCGGCAGCCAGTTTTATCTTTTTTTTAGAAAATTACGGTGGCTGGATGTGAGTGGATGGGAACAGATTGGAGAGCCTTCTGGGCGTCCTGACTTGCTAGCGGGGCCGTTCGGGGCGGGCGGATGCCCTAATACAAGCATTACCGTAAGATCAATTAAATATTCAAAACAGATATTTACAAAGATTCAATGTCATGTTTTGGACCTTGACTCTGTACGGTACTAGGAAAATAACCGAGGCAGTGTTGAAGTTTTCCCTGCCGGTACGTCCCTGGATTGACTTGACTGCCACTAGGCCTCGTTTAGTTCCCCAAATTCACCCCAAATTTCACTATGCAAAAAGAAAATTTCCCATCACATCAAAATGTCGGCACATGCATGGAGTACTAAATGTAGATGAAATCAAAAACTAATTGCACAGTTTTGTTGTACTTTGCGAGATGAACATTTTGATCCTAGTTAATCAATGTTTGGACAATTATTACCAAATAAAAACAAAAGTGCTACAGTGATTCGGCACAGTGATTTCATCACCGAATCGGTGAACTAAATAAGGCCCAAGATGGGCAGTCAAACAGATGCAGAAGTTAGGCAGTTTGTGCGGCTGTAGAGTGTGGACCAAACTACAGCCGGTTCACCTGGCAACAGAACCAGACACTCAAAAATCAGCATATAATAACTGCCAGTTCAGATCACATGTGGGATCAGATATGGAAAGCAAAAACAGAACCGAAGTGTCGATTCTTTTCCTGGTTATTATTACTCTGTCAGTGTCAGTCTTGTTTTCAACCAGAAGAATCACCGTTGCATGCCATGGCAAATTGTTCTTGTCTTGTTGCGCTATATATGGTTTGGGACCTGATGGCACAGCTTGCAATGCCAATAAAGCTGGACTAACGAGCCAGCTCGGCTCGTTTGGCTCGGCTCGTTCTGGCTCGTTAAGATAACGAGCCAGCTCGGCTCGGCTCGTTATCTTAATGAGTTAGAAGGCCGGCTTGGCTCGGCTCGTTTACGAGCTCGAGCTGGCTCGTTTGGCTCGCGAGCCAGTCATATTAAAACATAAAAAATATAATATGTGTATTATCTAAAGTTTGATAATGATAATAATATAAAACTAGTACATTCATAAGTCTTAATAAATCATACAAAAATAATATGTACTATTATATTATAATACTATACACCATACATTGTCTATGGTTCATACTCCATACCATATATGATGCATCCATTATCCATACATTTATTTAAAATAAAAAGAGTCAAATTAATCTAAAATTTATAGAGTCAAAGTCCAATCATCAACAAATTATAAAGTGTAAGACATAAAGTTATATAACACTAATAAAAGTTTAAGGCCAACAATTTTGGCTCGTTAGACTCGCGAACTGGCTCGAGCTGGCTCGCGAGCTGGTTCGTTAAGACACGAGCTAGGATGCTTGCTCAGCTCGTTTGAGAAATTAAACGAGCCGAGCCGAGCCGAGCCACTATCGATCCAAGTCGAGCGAGCTATCGAGTTACGAGCTTTTCGTCCAGCTTTAAATGCCAATGCCAATGCCGCTGCAAGCATGCGACGGCAGCTAGAAAGAACCACGAGGTGGTGGTCTCGTTGATACTGATCATGGCACTGCCGGTACCCTTGTTGGTCTCCCCCCCATGGCCTGCTCCGGCTGCAGGCCCCGCCGGTCTCCTCCTGCTCCGGCTCCACGCCAGCGGCTGGCTGCGAGAGACGGCCGCCGGCCGCGACGACGGGAGAAAGCCGGCGCAGCTGTGGTGGCTACGGACCAGTGATGGGCTCCGCTGAGGAAGGGCCAGTGATGGGCCTCGAGCAGCAACCGACACGTGGGGATGGTTAATTACGAGCCCAAGCAGCCCAATTAACCAAACACACAGCATCTGAACCGTGCTTAAGCTTCAGTTTATTTATTTTAGTCCCGCCTTGACAGTTTTTAGCCACCAGAGCCGGAGGAAGGGTATAATTCGAGACCTACTGCCACCTTCGAACTCATACCTTTCTCGGCCTTTTGGCTAAGATCAAGTGTAGTATCTGTTCTTATCAGTTTAATATTTGATACGTGGATCATGTGTCCACCTTGATATTAAATTTATTTTTTATGGGGGAGGGCTCACAATAGTGGCTTGCCACTAGAGCCCTCGAGTGTCGCTCAGGCATTGCACTATTGCCAGAGCTGGCACACCCCAACCAAATCACAATAAAAAATTTTGTGCCTAGACAATGAAGAAGCCTCAAGCCTGGATTTGGATTAGTTTTGTGAGGTTCCAATAATCAGTATTTGGTATCTACAACATCTGCACAGGCATTTTGTGAGGTTTTCACTAGTCACAACTCAATGCCATTGTGCAATTACTATGCTGCGAGGATTTTTTTTAGTTTGGCATGCACAGTTGCACACATTGGAAAAAGTCTTCATCTTCATGGAACAGTCAAAAGAAATTCTAGTCCTATAGAGACTTCTTGCTGCTGTGCTGCATGAGTGAAGTTTCTGGGTGTGATTTTTTTAAACAATATATAAGTCTTTGTGGTGCTTGGTTGTATGTTTGTGCAATAGTTGTGTAGCAGTAGTATAGTCATCATGACTATCGTATCTTGATTTTTAGCTTGGGCCTGTTTAGTTTCTAAAATTTTACAAAATTTTTTAAGATTCTCGTCACATCGAATCTTTGGACGCATGCATGAAGCATTAAATATAGATAAAAAATAAAACTAATTATACAGTTTAGACGAAATTCACGAGACGAATCTTTTAAGCCTAATTAGACCATGATTAGACACTAATTGCTAAATAACAACGAAAGTGCTACAGTGCCATTTTCAAAAAAAAAATCGCGAACTAAACCAGGCCATAACAAAGAGAATCACATGTGATATGTTCTCATGATGGGACTCTGCATGAATGCTTTTTTTTAGTGGACTGCATGAATACTAGGGTGTTTTTTTTATTAGCAACTACGGCAGAAAGGAGAGTAATGTGCTACGGGCTAGTAATGGGCTCGCTGAAGAAGGCCAGTAATGGGCCTCAGGCCACGACCGACATGTGGGGTGGTAATTACTAGCCCAAACGATCCAATAAACCAAACTTATAGCAGATAAGCCTTGCTTAAGCTTCTGTTTAGTCCCGCCTGGGCAGCTTTGAGCGAGCACAGCCGAAGCAAGGGTACAAAATGAGACCCACTGCCTCTTCGCATCTCATGCCTTTCTCGGCCTTTTGGCTAAGATTAAGTGTAGTATAAGTATCTATTCTTATTCTTATCAGTTTAATTTAATAATAATAAGTGTAGTATAATAATTTTGTGCTTTGATAAATACAAGGAAGCCTCAACCTACAAGGCTACATTAGGATTGGGCTTTTTGCTTGTGCTGTAGAGCACCTCCAGTGTGCCTCGAACCGAACGGTTCAGATCGAACTAGAGTTCGATTGCCCCAGTGTCGACATCGCTTTTGAGGGCCCACGAACAAAAAAAAATCTCTCTCCCTTGGATTCCCGTCCTCCCGCGACCACACGGAAGTATCCGAGGCCATCACGGCAGCCTCCTCTCCCGTCGCCCCCTCCTTCCCCTTCGCTTTCTTCTTCCCTTCCCCTCAATCAATCCCAAAAATCATGCAATTAAACTAGAAATTAGTCTTTGAGACAAATAGATCAGCTCAATCTCCCTATAGATCCATACAATCAAAGTGGATTTTGAGTGGAAGCTGCAAGCGCCGTCGCTGCCTGCCTAGGGAAGCCATGTTCCGGGTTCGGCTTTTCCTCGGCGGCAGCGAGGTCCTCTCGAGGGGCGATGCGGCTAGAGACGTAGGCGGACGCGGGGGGCAAGAAGCGCTGCACGGCGAGAGGGACGTGGCTGGCGGCTGGAACGAGAGCAACAAGAAGGCGCGGCCGGTGTGCTCTGGGAGCGCAAGGTGGTGGACCTGATGCGCGCCAAGCGCCGGCTGGTGGAGGTCCCCTACACAGCGAACGCGCTCCTGACGGTGCACGTCTCCGCCGTGGCCACTGGATCGGTGCCAGCGGGTCCACGATCCACGATCCTTGAACACAGTAAGTTGGTGACACTACTTTTATTTTTCAACGGAGAAACAAATCCCTTATTTTCAATAACATAAGCACGAAATTGAAGCAACACTAGAAGGTTCAGTTACAGGACTAACTAGGGGCTCGATTACATTCCAGAATACATGTAGATGATGAGATAGTACAATATTTAGTACAAAAAACAGGACTAATGCATAGATAATTAGTGGCCTGTTTGGTTGCGTCCAAAATTTTCCCAGATGTGCTCAATCAAGTCATTCTTGAGTCGATGATGCATTTCTTTGCTCCAAATAGCCACACATGTCTCAAGAACCCTATCAAAACCATGAATTGGCCCTTGACCATATGCATTCAATGGTACAGGAGAGCTGCCTTGCTCATAGTTATAGTCATGGCGACCTTGATAAGCCTCTCTCTCATCCTCGACGATCATGTTATGCATTATAATGCAAGCATACATGATCTCACCAAGAGTCCTTGCTTGCCACATATGTGCTGGGGTACATAAAATGGCAAAATGAGATTGCAACACACCAAATGCACACTCAATATCTTTTCTTCCTGATTATTGATGCTGAGCAAATAGCTGATGCTTCTCACATTGAGGGATTTATATGATTTGACAAAGGCCGCCCACTCACGATATATGCCATCAACTAGATAGTAACCCATGTCATATTCGTTGCCATTGACTGTGAAGTGAACCTCCGAAGCTATTCCTTGTCTTTGTGCTGTGAACAATGGTAATTGGTTTAGCACATTGATATCATTATTTGACGCAGCCACCCAAAAAATTCATGCCATATCCACAAGTCATGTGAGGCAACAGCTTCAAGCATGACGGTCGGCACACCATGATTACCCCGGGTGTACTGCCCTTTCCATGCTACTGGATAGTTTTTCCACTCCCAGTGCATGTAGTCAATACTTCCCAACATACCAGGGAACCCACGAGCCTCTCCTACATGAAGCAACCTCTGAATGTCTTCAGCAGTGGACTTTCTTAGATAGGTTGGCCCAAAACATTCAATAATACCTTTGCAAAAATTCTCGAAAGTCTCAATGACAGTGCTTTCACCAATTTGTAAATTTTCATCAAACATATCAGCACAAAGTTCCATATGCCAACATTCGCAAAGCTCAGTGCATTTGAGGATAGGTGAAAAGCCAACCTTACCGAAAGCATCCCTCCTTTGACGGAATACTAGAGACCAATCACCAAGTGTTTGCACAATACGCTCAAATAGATGTTTCCTCATCCTATATCTTCGGCGAAACTGGAGATCAATATACATTGGGTTTTCTGAAAAGTAGTAAGCCTTCAATCGATTTTCAGCATCTTCATGATTCCTTCTAATGTACCTTCGAGAAAACCTTTGTTGTTGATGTCTCTCTTGCTCTTCAATTTGAGAGTGAATCTGCTCTTTAATCTGACTATCAATTGGATCGTTGATGTAGTCCCAGATCATGTCAAATGGAATAACATCAAAGTTGGTAACTTGAGAACTGTCATGCTAGGAGTTTGAATAATTTGTGGACATTTTTGCTTTGCTAGGGAAGAGTGGATGGCAATCTGTTGGCAACCTAGTGGAGTAGAATGAGTGTGAGGATTCGGTTGGGAGGGACTGGTTGGGAGAAGAGTGGATTGACCTCTTTTTGTAGAGCTAGTTCCCAACAACTAGTTTCCCAACATCTTGATTTGAAGAAGTGTAAGCTCCCGAGGCAGACACCTTGGTTCTCTTATTCCTAAGGTCAGCAACCACATCTCGATTAAACCATTTGGGTTCTTCCTTCACCACTTTCTACCAGTACTCAAATGGGAATGGCTTGTCAGTTTGCTTCACCCTTTTCCATTTTGCATGAACCTTCTCCATTAGTTGCTCATCAGATCGGCCACTTTCATATGTGTTGCTAATTTTTGTCCAACATCCATGAAACCTTGTGACAAGTGCATTGGTTGTATTATAACGGTTCTTGCATTGTGTAGCTGTTCTTTTCCTATCCTTAGGAGCAGTCTTGTTGTATTCAGCAGCAACTTCCTTCCAGTAACGAGCTCCCGCCTTTGAATTGCCAACAATTGGGTCATTTGAGTTGTTGATCCAAGCACTTAGTAGTTGCAAGTTGTCCTTTTCAGACCAATACATGCGCCCACCTTTTTTTCCTCATCTGAACCAGCATCACTCTATTCTTCAACTCTAATTGGATCTTTGTTTGTATTCTGTACAGGAGGTATTAGAGAGCTTACCGGTGAAGCTGAGCCCTCAAATCTTGAACCACTGTCACCACCAACTCCAAACATTGATGCTGAAGCAACCGATGATGAAGGACCATCCGCACCATGGAAATTACCATGGAAAGGAATGCCATGCTGATATCTGAACTTGGAAGCCACTGGAAACTTGGAGGACCTCCAAATGGATGGAAACTTTGTGGGTAGAAGGGAGTTTGAAAGTTGGGAGCAAACTGATATGGTGGAAAGTTCATGGAAAAAGGGGGCTGCACACCATGTTGTTGGTTGTTTGGGTTTTGCTGATCTGAACTTGCCATTGTAGAGTTCAGCATATTTGTGAAACTAGGTCTAGATGAGTTCTCCATATTTCAGGTGTAGTATAAATGAACATGTGTGAAATGGCATGGATTCAAAGTGCTTGTATATGTAGGAGAAAGCAGGTAGAGGCCAACGGCCATGTGCCTATACACGCTTTATTTTAAGAATCGTAACGGCCATGTGCATATATATTATTTTATTCCCCTAGGTGCGGCTCATCTGTATGGTTCGCTTTTGAACCTGACAGCCACGGTTCGCAGGCTACAGTGTGCACGGTTCGCTTTCTACAGTCCATGGTTCGCTTTTCCCCCTACACTGGAGGTGCTCTTAGCCGAATCACAATAGACGCCTTAGCCGAATCACAATAGAATATTTGTTGGGCCTGTGACATGGAAACCAGGCTAAGCATTTTTATGGGCTTTTGTACCTAAGACGGCCCTGGTAACATCGCCGTTCTTCTACGGAATAGATTCGTTGTATTTTGGTGTTTGCCGCACCTGCAGGTATGCCAAGTCTGATTTTCCTAAACAGATATTCAAGAATATCTCTAGGTTCGGAATGCAGTGACTTAGAGACTTTAAAATTATAGTATATGTATGTATACACTGGAAAAATTAGTCAACTTCATCATTCTTTATAGCAGAGTCAAAAGAAATCCTAGTCCTATAGAGAAACTTCCGGCTGCATGCATGACTGAAGTTTTGTGGTGGTGTGATTTTATTATATTTTATTAAAGAGAAGTTTCTATTGTGCTTGGTTGCATGTTTGAGCAATAGCTGTGTAGGAGTGGTATAATTTGTCATATTATGACTATTATTCGTTCAGTCTCTCCGAATAAATCAATTTCTAGAGTTTTCTTAAGCCACACACTTTTAAGTTTGACCAAATTGAGTGCAAATATTTACATACCAAATCAGTATCATTAAATACATATATATAAAAAGTATTTTGTTAATATGCTCAACATTTGTACCTTTTTTCTAGCTATAAATTTAGTCAAACATAAAAAAATGACTCAAGAGAGGGAATACAAAGAATAAATGTTTGATGATCGATCTGACACACGGAAGGTATACTTCTCTTTGTTGCTTGTTTCGTGCTTGGTGGGAACCAAACCCCGGTGGGCCGGCGTCGCCGTTGTTCCTGCGCGTGGCAATGGCATGGATGAGAGGGACCAACACCTCCTCCTGCCTCCGTCGCACTGCGATGTTGGCCTCCCACCGGCTGCGGAAGAAGCGCTTGGTGAGCACAAGGAAAAAGGTGATGACGAGGAAGGTGGTGAGGGAAAGGAGCACTGGTGCTGCAGCAACGTAGTTTTTTTTTTGCCCTTGGGGGCATGTGCCCCCTCCATATTCATTGGATGTGTATGGAGACGTGTGCACTGCAGGACAGAGACAATATACTATTATCTCTCCTGCAGTGCACCCACTCCATGCACATCGAACAACAATGGGGATGGGCCTCAAGGGCAATACTTAATTTTTCCTGTGTCACATCTTCTCGATCTCGTCAAGCGAGTCCTGGTCTAGCCGCTCACCGACCGAAGCACATGTACACACAAGCAGCTCAAACATGGCACGGCGGAGGAATGGCCTCAGTGTGACGGCGTCATCGTCTTCGGCACCGCTGGAAGCGCTCTGACGATGACGGAGGAGGCTATCGATGAGGCCGTCGCAGGCCCACCGCCTAGCGGGCGCGAAGAGGGCCATGTGGGCAGGTTGCAGCGCTTCGCTGGTGAGGTTGCGGCGCATGATGCACCAGTAGGAGCCGTAGGGCAAGGTGCCGACGTTGCGGCCGCTGGCGGTGAAGAGGTTGCTCGAGTCAACCTGCGGCGTGCGGTCGGCGAAGGTGTTGCCACCCTGGACGAGGAGTCTATGCGTGAGGCGGCGGTCGACGACGAAGACAAGTGTGCGGGTGAGGCAGAGAAAGATGATGTAGGTGGCCGTAGTGCGCGTGCAGGTCGCAGAGCAGTGGGCCCAAGTCAAAGATGGAGCACCGCAGCGCCGGCGGGCCGGGCAGGAGTCGGCCCAGCCTTGGGGTTCTTGTGGCTGCGGGTGCGGGCGAGGAGGGCCATGTAGTGAGGGAGATGAGGGTGATGGTGATAGTAGCTTTACATAGGAGGAAGAGAGGCATCTTCGTGGAGGTGGAGTCCGTCTCCATTGCTTGCGGCATGGCAGATCACGCACGTGACGGCTGTGGCTGCCGTGGCCGCGCCGATGCTTACATTTGGTTGAGAACTATTTCGGGAGCATGCAAGTTATTTGTGCCCTGAAGGACATGTGCCCTATGTGCATCACAGTTGTATGTATATGAGGATGCGTGTGCAGCATGAGACAAATTTAAGGGCATTTGGCAGTTGCATGGCGGCTGCACAGGAATTTCCTCGAAAATTTACAATGAGCCTACATTCGTGTGACCGAATATGTGCCTTGAGAAGGAAAAAAAAGTCAAGCTACTACCATGAAAATTGTCTACTCGCATGCATCATCCCCATATACTCTGATACGAAAATTGTCACGCTTCTTCTAGCTAGGTATGATCAGCATTGGAGAGACCAACTATCCACTTGCAGGACTGTTCTTCCATCACAACAGTTCAGGCCAAGTCATCCACGACGGCTTCAGAGCACACCTAGCGCTCACAGCCACCGTTCGTCAGGGATCCAACAACCAGCATTAATTTGGATGACGCGGCCACGATGAGACCGGGCCGGCTCCTGCTGTTCTCTTGTTTTAAAATGTGACGCACTGTGTACGTGACCCAGCAACACACTCATGTAGTAGTCATGGTACTGAATACTGACCTTGCGTATTTTTCATATTACTAGTATAATGCCCGTGCTAACGCCACGGCTTCATTTCATATATGCACATGTGTCAAGAACATGTCTAAACTATAGAGATACAGCTGTTTTAGCCTTGGACATAATCTCCTAGCTCGCTCAGATGTCTTTCGTTGATTCGTCCTTGGAGATAAAGACCAAGCTCATTTGTGGTTACCTGTCTGCTGCAAGTTCCTTAGAGCTGTAGGCAAATGGACTTTGTTTAGAACTATACAAGAAGTATTATATAGCTATAAATGATGCAATTCACCAAATTACAGATTCCAAAGAAGTTTTAGATTTAGGCATGAAAACAGGAACCGTTAGCCCGTGCTACCGCTACGGCGATATTGGGTAATATAAATCAAACAACCAAAGTATATATATTTTGCGGTTGCCCAAAAAAATGTATATATATTTTGTTGTTGCCCTCAGGTAGACCAGGCTTCAACAATTCTCTTTTTTTTCATGGTTCAACAGATATTTGTTTCTGTTCTCTGTAGAGATTTCAAAGACACCACAGGAAGGCTTGCCTGAATGTGGAGAAAAAAGGCCAAAGAGCAGTCGGGCGGCCCCCGGGTACATGTGGTTCCTGGCAAACTTGAGACTTTACCTGGATAGTTGACTCAGTGACCAATATCTCACTTTAGCGGGTGAGTGAGGTTTGTGTGAGAAATAAATTACCAGCTGGTTAATAATTGATTCGAATCACCATCGTTCACTGGATAGTGAACACTTGACTTGAGTTACTTCATCGTAGTAATATTGATGGAACACTTGGACAGTTATATGAAATATGACGCTATGGAAGTTATTAATGATCTTTGGTTGTCATTATTAGAATAATCACATGTTTGCTCTAGTATAGGTGAAATTGTAGTCGAAAGATTAATAATAATTAACTTGACAACAATGCTTTTGGAAAGGTTCTTGAAATGATAAAAATGTCTTTTTGCAAATGAGTCAGCTACCCTACTATAAAGCATTTCATAATCCTTGGTGTCATTTTGTTTTTGGTTATGTCGGGTAAGTCTAGTTAAGTACCTTCTCGTACTCAGGGCTTTGTTCTCACTTGTTGCAGATGGGCAGATGTATTACGGCTACTGTATCAACTGTCTTTATCCTGCGATGGGTGAAGCTTAGGACCATGGGCAGTGGTCGTTCCCTACGTCTTATCTAATGCTTTTGTTAGAGATGATCATTAGCTGGCACTGTACTTAAACTCTAGGTGAGTGTGTGGGTGAATTTGAACTAAAGGCTTCCGCTACTTTTATTTGAACTTGGTTTGTAATAACTATGTTTAAACTCCGATGTATCCGTGATGTGAACTTTTATATAATTTATGATGGTGACCGCTAAACTTATTACGATCTTGGTTGGTATGCGAGTTAGATTGAAATCCCTCGAGATTTCACGGACTACCGGGTTATACGGGCTTAAGTTTGCTAAATCGTCTGCTCCGGTGGATGATTTTCTTACTTAATTTCGTATAATTGACCGGTTCTGTTACATAAGGATCCCATGTGCGAGGGCCGGCGGCATCGACGAAGGGCGATGTTTATTTTTCGCGGAAGAGAAGAAAATGGGGGACGCAACATGGGAATCGAACCCTCGCCAAGGTGTCGTGCCGTGCGTGTTAGAAGCAACGGGCGTGGGGGTGAGTTTGAAGCCTGGCTTCAAACTTTCATCGGCAGCCATCAGATTGGATTTGAGTGCTTTTCTAGCCCTTGATTTTAATGTAGACGATTTCTTATGTGCGTTTTTCTGGGTGCGCAATGATTGAGGCTCTCAGCGGGGGATGTTTTTCTGAGTGGACCTATGATAATTCTAACTGGTCCATTATAATAGAGAAGAGATAATATAGTTTGCTCTAAATCGAGAGGTTAATGTTGTGTAAAGTAGAATTGTTTTGTATTCGTTATAACGCAAAGTGCAGAATTAGTATATTATTGGAATAGTGGGTACTAATATATTAATATAACAGAATTAAAAGAAGCTCCCACGTTCACGGAAAGGGCCTAGGAATTACAACGTTAATAGGGAAAAAGAGAAAAATGTCCACAGAAAACAATAAACTAAAATATTTTAAAATGATATTGAAATTAACAAAAATCCAAATAGTGCAATAAGCAAACTAGTTTCTTGCGCTATTTGTGTGGTCCAACTTGCTAGTTAGTAAGTATCATACAAGAGCTATATTAACGTTGGGACTGCTCCATAAGATCTGCTCTAAAAAAATCTGGAGTTTGTGAAACACCCCTTTAGGTGCTCTCATAACTCCACATTTTTTTCTCGAACAGAGTGCGTCGAACTGAACCTGTTTGACTAAAAAATGTGGAGCAAAGCTGAAAAACGTGGAGCGGAGCAGTCCCAAACACCCCCCCTAAATTGATAGCCATTCGCATAAGGACTACACTTTGGCTCCGGCGTTTAACAAGGCTATGTTCATATAGAGCATCGATTGGATCAAGGAAAGCCACTAGAGAAAAAGATGATAGAAGATTTTAGATAGAATATTATGTATTTTTTATTTTAGTTTTTCCATGTATAATTGGGAATGTACTGTGCCGAGTCTTAATATAATCCAGAAAAATCAAGAAGGGAAACATAGGAAAAATTTATGGTAAAAATATAATGTGCAAATAATACCTGTCCAGATTTTCCTCCACGGTAAAAAAAATTTTTTGTTATTTTTCAGTTGGTTAGGAAAACATGGCGCTAATCATAAGCTGTTGTTTGCATTTTTTTGCACTCTTCTCCAAAAGAGGCTGCGGGCTGCAAAAATAAATAGAAAACAAAGGGAAAGGATAGGCTCTCATCCAAGGTATTGGTTGCCCCTTAAATGGCTCAGATGCACTACTGCTTAAGTTGCAGTAGAAGTTACAATGGCACAGGATCTTGGTCCGTGAGCGCATGCGCCGCGCAAGCCACGACGACAGGGATAAAGACGCCGCACACGCCTCCGATTCCGAGCTGAGTCGCCCTGGCCTATGCGCATCCTCGCTTTTTTCTTCCTTTTCTCTGTCCGTGGATAGCGCCTTCCAGATGGCCTGCCTCTCCGCGCCGCGTGTGGTTTCTAGGTGCTGAAAGGGGCTCAAGGGGGCGCTACATTTGTTGTGTGAAGGAGCTGTGCCGGACCTGCAGTGGAACTGCGCCCGACCCCTCCTATCTGCATTTGCGCCAGTATGGTTCTTCGACAGCGGCAGTGTTACATTTGCTAGCTCGTGATGAGATTGCCGTTTCATAAACGTGGCTGACATTTTTTTTTTGAAATTTCCTTTCTTTTTTGGCATTGTTTTTCTTGCCTTGTCAACTTAGTAAAGCTGACGAAGTTTCCTGGTGGCTTGCTTTGTTTGCTTGGGTCCCATATAACTGAAGCTTTAAGTTCATAGCACGTACAAAGAAAAGAGAATTAAGATGCTGGTGCTCGATTTTCAACATTATGAATGTACATGATATCTATAAAAATTAGTAAAATTAGGTGGAAGATTATTGCACTATGTTTAGCTTACCACTCGGTCGTACATATTTCCCAGATTTATAATCTGACCATGACTGAAACAGCTGAATGAAAAAGATTAGATTTGTCAGTTGTTTCTGCTGGTTAGGTACCGTAAATTGAGTTCAAGTTAGTTTTTGTTTGTTGCAGTGGGGAATAGTTACATTGGATGGATTTGGTTATTTTTATGCCAATAATATTTATCTTATTCTATTGTTTGTGCCATTGTTAGCTTCCTCCTACAGAGGACCTGCATTTCATATGAAGGTTTATCGGTTGTTTTATTTTCTTTATATAACCTGACATGTCTGCTATCTTCTCTAAGCTTCAAGAGTAATTATCAGTATGTGGTGTAGCTACCATTTTCTGCCACTGCTGTTTGTTTGATAATAAGTCTCCATTTGCAGCACCATCAGCTTTGCTAATTGGCAATATACTGGCTAGAGAATCCTATGACAAGGAAACAAGAGAATTTTCTGGAAATATGGCAAACACAAAAATCTATCATCATGCCCGTGTCACAAGGCTCACCTCTGCTTCCTTCGTCGCCGACTTCAAGTTCGCACCGGAGAGGGACCGAGCCATGTACAAGAGGTCCATCAACATTGGTGGCTCACCCCTGTCCATCAGGCCTTGGCGTTGTGCTGGTGGCGCCACTGAGACGACCTGGTGGTTCCACGTCAAGGTGACGCTCCTCTGGAGGCGTGGAACGAGGACGGCATCAAGTTGATCCTGGGCGACGTGTGCATCTTCGACAGGCTCGACAGCCACACGGCGTCGAGGGAGACGAGGGACACCTCGCAGTTCCTCACATGCTGGGTGTGGATGGACGCCCTCCCCAAGGCAATGGAGTACTGGTACTTCGCGACGAAGGCAATGGAGTACTGGTACACCGACACCGCCATTCGTTCCTTTCGACTGGGCGGCCGCCAACCAGCGCAGACGCGGCCACCCCGCAACGGTGGGTGCAGGGCGCCGGTGGTGCAACAGCTGCGCCACGACCGCGACCACGACGGCCCACGGCGCCACCACGACGTTCCCAGGAGCACCCGTGCGCGTCAGCTGTTCCCTGGCTGTGCATCGGACCGCTCCGTGCGGGTGCAGTCCCGTTCGCCGCACCCCTACCGCCGGGCTGCGGAGATGGTGGAACGCGGCCGGGCGTCCAGTCGCTCACCGCTGAGGACGCTGAGGTCCCGTGACAGCCTTCCTCGTTCTTCAGAGGATTGGGAGCGCCGCCGTTCACACGGTCCCCTGTGCGCCACGACGGCCCAGGACGATATCTTGTTTGGGCCAGGCGTCCAGCTGCGGGCTGTCCCAATCCTCTGAGGATCAAGTGGGTGACATCTCCGAGCTCGTCACAAACATGGACATCGACCCGGCTGACGACCACGCGAAGGCCCCTGCTGCGGGGGCCCCGTCCACGCCCTCCGTCGCCGGGAAGGGATGTCTACGGCGGCGCTGATGAGGTCCACGCGGAGGAGGGGCTGCCAACAACGGGCTGTTCCGCGAGCTTCCGACGCCGATCCTGCAGGCGCCGCTGCAGCCGTGCCAGGCCCTCTCCCATTCCTGTGGCGGAGCGTGCCACGCGCAAGCTGATGCGCGAGCTCGAGTTCGTCAACAACCAGCATCACCAAGCCCCAGATGCGGCGGTGGCAGAGTACATCGACATGTATGCGGCAGATTTGCCCGAGCAGGCGATCAGGGCTATCAAGGCAGCAACTCGGCTGGGCAACAAGAACCTGGCCAAGGTCCTGGGGGCAATGGTGGAGGAGTCTGATGCCACTGGCATGGAGGTTTAGTGACACAGGGCAACATCTCATGGTAGTGCTAGGGTGATTAATGTTAGCAGCGTCAGTGCCAGCGCCGGCCGGTTTGCAACCGGTTGAGTTAGGAGAAGTGTTTGTCTGTGTTATGTGTAATGGGATGGATGGTTGTGGGCTGGATGTGAGCCATGGTGGCACCGTAGGTGGGCTATCTTTTTTTTTAAGATCCGGTTGCCCGGCTTTATATTAATAAGCAAGAAAATAGAGTTGCAAGGCTACATGCGCGATCACTGGGCAGACCGCCCCATGAGGATGTACAGATCATAAGCTAATTACTCACTAATATGATTTGCAATCCTAAAAGATCCTAGGTCTCTTCCCCCAGCCGAGACCCATAAGGAACATTCATCCTTTATCATTATGAAGACCGCCTGCTCTGACCTTCTATTGCCGTTGAAAACTACTGCGTTTCTTTGCTTCCAAATCTGCCACAAACTTAGGATTGCAAGTGAGTGTGCTGCCCTTGTGCCACTTTCGGTCATCTGAAGAAACCAGTCCTCTATGTCATTTTGTTGTGTTCAGCTAGTTGGGTGTAGGTTGGCACAGTTGCTCCACGATGCTACTAGCTCCCATACTTTCCTTGAGAAGGGGCACTCGATGAATAGATGAGCGGAGGTCTCCAGACTTCTCTCGCACAGGGCACACAAATAATTGTTTTTCCACCCCTGTAGTTGTAATCTCGCCGCAGTCCAAACCCTGTTCTGAAGGAGTAGCCAGAGGAAAAATTTGCATCGTGGAGGAGCCCATGGCGCCCATACGAGCTTGGGAAAGTTGGAGAGCATCTGGCCACTGAACTGAATGGTATAAGCCGATCTTGCCGAGTATTCTCCTGAGCTCTCAAGAATCCAAATTATCTTATCTTCCTGGGTGGTGTTCAGCTGCAATGATTGTGTGTGCCCCCATAAGATGAAGAATTCTCTTAGGAGGCTAGCATCTAGGTTGTATGCAATATCACTTATCCATTTCCCATTGAGGATTGCCTCTCTGACAGTTCTATTTTTTCTCCGACTGTGCCGGAAGAGCAGTGGGAAAAGGGATGCTGATGTTTGTCCATCAATCCAGCTTGAGTGCCAGAAATAGGCCTTCCGACCATCGTGAATTGTCACCCTTGTGGCTGCTGCGAACAGGGCCATATCTGTGTCATCTGTCGGCAGCGTCATACCTTGCCATGGTCGTTGTGTGCCTTTCCAGGATAGCCACAGCCAATGGAGTCTTAGGGCCCTGCTGAATCTTTCGAAATCTAGGATGCCGAGGCCTCCAAATTGCACCGGCCTAGTCACCAGTGGCCAACTAACTTTACATTTTCCTCCCGAGACCTCACTATCCCCGGCCCAGAGGAAACATCGCCGGAGTTTGTCCAGGTCTTCCAACAATTGTTTTGGTGCTTTGATCGATGTTAGCAAGTACACTGGTATTGCACTTAACACCGATCGCACCAACTCTCGTCGCCCAGCATGGTTCAACAGCCGGCCTTGCCAGCCGACAAGCCGACTTTTTGCCTTGTCCAGAATGCTTTGCAAGTGCACAATCTTCATGCGTCCAAGGTTGAGGGGTAAACCGAGTTATGTTATTGGGAAGTTGACTCTTTGTCCAGTAAATGATTCCAGAATACTGTCTAGATTTAGGCCAGCGCATCGTATCGGGGCCACTGAGCATTTTGCTAAGTTTAGCCTAAGGCCTGATACCTCTCCGAAAGCGGTAAGGATTTGCAGTAGTGCGTCCACTTCTTGCTTTTCAGGGTTGAGGAAGATCACAGCGTCATCTGCGTACAAATACAGCCTCAAATTGGCAAACCTTCCCCTGAGGGGAGAGAGGACTCCATCCTCTGTTGCTAGGTCCAGAACTTTTTGTAGTGCGTCAATTGCAAGGATGAAGAGATAAGGGGATAGCGGGTCTCCTTGTCTTAGTCCTCTCGCGTGTTTAATTGTCCTCCCTGCTGTTCCATTCATTAGCACCTTAGAATGAGAGGTTCTGAAGAGTAAGGCCAACCAGTCCCTCCATCTTATACTGAAGCCACGGTGCTCTAGCATTTCAAACATGTATTCCCATGACACCGTGTCGAAAGCCTTTGAGATGTCTAGCTTGAATAACAGGGCTGCGGTTTTGGTGCGATGGTAAGCTCATGCTAGGTTTCTCACATACATGTAGTTGTCGTGGATGCAGCGGCCTTTTGTGAAAGCACTCTGGGATGTAGAAATGAGTGTGTCAATGTTATGTGCTAGCCTGGTCGCCAAGGTCTTTGTGATCAGCTTGGCAAATGAATGTACCAAGCTCACTGGTCTGAAATCCTTGGCGTACTCGGACACTTGCAGTTTTGGGATGAGGACAATGTTGGCTCCATTAAGGTGTTCCAGTGGTCCAGCTTGCAAGTGATAGAAACAATTTACTGCATCCATTACATCTTTTTTGATTATCTGCCAGCATCTTTTATAGAAGGTTCCCGTGAAGCCGTCTGGCCCCGGTGCTTTCTCCGCAGGTAGTAATCTGATGGTCTGCTCAATCTCCTCCTCAGTGAAAGACCTATCCATTTCGTCATCTTCAAGCCTGCATAGGTTCAGGATTGACCAATCTAGTACCTGTGCACGATTAACATTTGTTCCCAGCAGATCCTGGTAGAAATTGTACAGAATGGCCTCCTTCTCATCGTGTGACCAAAGAATGCCACCCGTTTCTGTTTTAAGATAGGCTATAAGATTCCTCTTGCGTCGCCCATTTGCTCGCTGGTGAAAATACTTTGTGCATGCATCTCCTTCTCTGATGTTAATCATCCTCGAGCTTTGATGTCGCCTCGATCTCTCGATTGCTGCCCATCCTAGAACATGCTGCTTTAGTTGTTTCATGAACTCAAACTCTGGTGTCGATAGGGTTTGTGTCTCTTGGGCAATGTCAAAGCGAAGGATTATCTCATTTGCCAGCAAGAGATGTGTTCGGGCATCACTGAATAGCGTCTTGCTCCATTCTTTTAAACTCCTCGCTGTGCTCTGTAGTCGGTTGTGGAGGATCATCAGCGCATTGGTTCCCTGAACCGGTTGTGCCCAGGCCGCTGCTACCACATCCGAGAAGCCAGGTATCTTTGTCCAGAAATGTTCGAATTTAAAAACTGCTCTTCTTGGCCACTACAGCATTGTACACAGAAAGAGAGGGCAGTGGTCAGACAGAGAGCTAGAGAGCGCTTGCAAACTGACGGTCGGGAAAATGGCCGCCCAATCTTGGTTGCAGAACACCTTATCTAGGTGCACTAGGGTCGGTGTTGCTCTTCCATTACTCCAAGTATATCTTCTATTCTACAGCCTCAGTTCGATGAGCTCGCTAGCATCCAGGGCACGTCTAAATCTGCTCATGAGGTTACGATTGATGTTCCCGTTGTTTTTGTCTCTTGCTTCATAGATGAGATTGAAATCCCCCAGACATAGCCATGGGGACGAGGGCGCTGGCTGACAGTCAGACAGCTCTCTGAGGAAATCAACTTTCTCGCTGTACTCTGTGGGGCTGTAGACGACGGTGATCTTGAAGGAGCTGTTGGTGAGTCTCATGGTCATCAGCATGGATAAGGAGTAAGCCCTCCTGCTTGGCTGCGTGGTTGTCACTAGGTCCTGGTTCCAGGCAAGCGCTATGCCCCCTCTAGTTGAGTCTGCAGGTAGAAATTCTAGCATCCAGCTACCTTGTCCCAAAAACTCAGAACCAAGTTGATTGTTGATGTGGTTCAGCTTCGTTTCCTGCAGGCAGACAATGTGTGGTTTTGCTTGTTGTATTAACAGTTTCACTGCCTCCCTTCTTGCTGCACAGTTTAAACCACGGACGTTCCAGCACATCAATTCCAGATCGTTGTCATTCATTTGGAAACAGGGTCACACAATCACACAGGCAGGCAGCAGCTGGCCAGCAAACCGAATTCTTGTTTCGACATCTTGCAACACCATCACAGACATCATCTAGTGGAAGAGCCCACCCTAACGTTCCACCCCGGGCTTTCAACCACAGCATTCCATCAGTCCCACATCCACTGAACAGAAAAGAAACTAATCCTAATTCAACTGGCTTAAGGCCGACCGGTGCTGGCACTGACTCAATTCTACGATACATTGTCATCCTGCTGTAGGACCGAGGCATGTGTATCAGCTGTTTCTGATTGTGCAATAGATGATGTCCACGGTTTGCTGGCCAATATTGTCTCTCAGCTAAAGCTTTTGTTGCCTCTGATGTTTCTGAATGGATGACAATGATGTGAAAATATTCAACTGGAATGTGCGCGGGCTGAACTGTGCAGCAAGGAGGGAAGCCGTGAGACTTCTGTTACAGCAAGCTAGACCACAAATAATCTGTCTGCAGGAAACAAAGTTATCACAGGTGAATTTTCCGCTTGCTATGGAATTCTTGGGTGCACCATACTGCAGCAACTTTGCTTACCTGCCTTCAGAGGAAACGAGAGGCGGGTTCTGATAGCTTGGGATCAAGACTATGTTGCCAGAGGGGCAGTGAGAAAGGAAAACTACTGCATATCTATGGAAGTGAACCTACTGATGTCAAATATTTCCTTTGTGATCACAACAGTCTACGGTCCGGCTAATAATGTCGACAAGCCTTTCTTTTTGGATGAACTTGTACGGTGTCAGCCGGCCAACACGCCGTGGTTATGCCTTGGAGACTTCAACCTAATATGTGAGGCCCATGACAAGAATAACCAAAACATTAACCGTGCACAGATGAGGAGATTCAGGCAGGCTCTGGACTCTAGTGAACTATTGGAGATAAACCTCCAGAACAGGAAGTACACTTGGAGCAATGGCCGGAGGAACCCAACCTTAGTGCGCCTTGATCGGGCGTTTTGCAACAGAGAATGGGATGATATCTTCCCGGACATCACCATGCAGGCCTTATCCATCTCCCTATCAGACCATTGCCCTTTGTTCCTCTGTAATATACAACAGCCGCACAGAAGGGCAGCTTTCAAGTTTGAGAACTTTTGGACTCTGGCTTCCTTTAGATTGTTCAGACGGCTTGGGAGCTGCCGGCCAGGGGTACATCCCCACTGATGGTTCTTCACAACAAGCTACAGCACACTGCCCAGGCGCTAAAAAAATTGGAGTAGATCCTTATTCAGTGAAGCGCGATTGCAATTGCAAGTAACTAACGAGGTCATCCTCAGGCTGGACAAGGCACAGGAATCTCGATCGCTGTCGGAGGCTGAACTGGAGCTCCACAAGCAGCTAAAGACACAGGTCCTGGGTTGGGCAGCCATTGAGAGATCAAGGCGCAGACAGAGCTCACGTATTCTACAAATCAGAGAGGGGGACGCATGTACCAAGTTTTTCCACCAGTGCGCCAAGGGAAGACGAAAGAGGAACCTGATTGTTTGCCTCAAGAATGAGTTCGGCGTGCTAGTCTGGAAACACAGTGAGAAAGAGCAGCTCAATGATCAATATTATAGAGGAGTCCTCGACGAGAAAAGCATCAGGCACCACACCTTGGACTGGGAGAATCTTGGCCTTAGTAGGCTAGAGGCGCCGGACATCGACCAACTTTTCAGTATGGAGGAGATGAAACATGCAGTGGATGAGTTACTGGCAGAAAAGGCACCTGGGCCTGACGGTTTCACTGGAGCATTCTATAAGAAATGTTGGCATATTGTCAAAGGAGACGTGCTCGCAGCAATGAATTGCATACATGACCTTCGAGCTGGACCCATGGGAAGAATGAACGGGGCAAATATAATCCTTATCCCCAAAAGGGACGTGGCTGTGCATCCTAACGACTTCAGACCTATTAGTCTGATTCACTCATTTGCCAAGTTAGTGACAAAGACGCTAGCCATCCGCCTCTCCAAATACATTGATGGACTGATCTCACCGTCACAGAGCGCCTTTATTAAGCGCAAGGTGTATCCATGACAATTTCATGTTTGTGAGGAACTTGGCCCGTGCTTACCATCGTAAGAAAATTCCAGCTTTTGATACAATTTCTTGGGAATACATGCCAGAGCTTTTGGAGAAGAGAGGATTCCGTGCAAGGTGGAGAGAATGGCTGGCAATCATCTTCAGCATGACGCACTCGACGGTCCTGTTAAACGGAGATGAAGGAAAACAGATCCGACATGCGAGAGGCCTTCGCCAAGGTGACCCTCTCTCACCATATTTGTTCATCCTTGCGATCAATGCCCTGCACAGAATATTTGAGCAAGCCACAGTGGATGGGACGCTATCACCGCTGCGGGATAGAGAGGCCAGACTCCGCCTTTCACTGTACGCTGACGACGCTATAATTTTCCTAAACCCGGTCCAAGAGGAAGTGACAGCGCTTTTAAGGATACTCGACCATTTTGGATCAGCCACAAGCTTAAGGCTTAATTTGGAGAAATGCATAGTGGCTCCCATCAGGTGCACAGATTTGAACCTGGACTATATTCTGGAAAGTTTTGTGGGCAGAAGAGTAAACTTTCCTTTGACATACCTGGGCCTTCCGCTGACCTTGGGTAGGCTCAAAGTGGCTCATGTGCAAGGTATCAGTGACAAATTGTGGTGTCGGCTAGCGGGATGGCAAGGCAGGCTACTGAACCCAGCGGGGAGAAGAGAATTGGTTAGATCGGTCCTAAGTGCAATTCTAGTATATCTGCTGACCTCAATTAGAGTGCCCAAACAAGTGTTTGAAGACATTGACAAATTGAGGCGTCGCTTCCTCTGGGCAGGTAACTCTGAGATTTCAGGCGGGAAGTGCAAGGTGGCTCGGACCTCAGTGGCCAAGCCAGTAGATTTCGGCGGGCTGGGTGTGATCGAGCTAGAAAGGTTCAGTCGATTCCTTCGTCTGCGGTGGCTATGGTTCCAATGGACAAACCTGGAGCGCCCATGGATTGAAACCAAGGTGCCTATTGATTCGACGGATTTGGCGCTCTTCAGTGCGGTGACGACAGTGACCGTTAGGAATGGGCGTAAAGCATCCTTTTGGCACAGTAGCTGGTTAAATGGACAGGCACCTTTCCCTCTATGCCCGCTGCTTTACAAACACAGCTGGAGGAAGAAACATTCAGTAAGAGAAGCAACCACTAATGGAAGATAGGTCGCAGATGTTGCACACAACCTGAACCACAACCTTCTGGATGAGTTTTTCAAACTTTGGAGAGAAATTGAAATGGCCAACCTGAACCTCCAAGATGACGAAGAAGACTGCATAATTTGGAATATAGAAAGCTCAGGCCATTTCTCTACTAGGTCAGCCTATGCTATACAATTTGCTGGACATACACTCTTCTCTTTTCCATCACTGATCTGGGAAGTATGGGCTCCACCCAAATGCAAATTCTTCCTCTAGCTACTATTACAAGACAAGCTGTGGATTGCGGCGCGCCTACAGCAACGTGGTTGGGAGAACAACTACTTTTGTGCCCTGTGTATAAGGAATCTAGAGACTGTCAACATCTATTTTTTGAATGCCCCTTCATCCGGTCTGTCTGGAACTTGGTGGCTGATTGGAGCTTGTGTGAAAAATTGAGACCATTAGGATGGGAACACCAAGAGGACATTGAGGATTGGTTTGCTCAGACAACAACTAGTGGCGACAAAAAGGGCCACACGATGTCAATCCTAACACTCTGGTGCCTATGGAACCAAAGAAATGCTGTCATTTTCAAGGATCAAAGGAAATCGGCAATAGGAGTATTTGATGAGATTAAAGACACAGCCCATTGCTGGTCCTTAGCTCGAAGGTTGGCACCTGAGCCACCTGCGGTTGTATATTTAGGTAGTGAGTAGTCTTTTTCTATTTTCTTGGCCCTATGCAACCAAGGCTGTGTTAGGGAGCGCAACTCGCACATGTACTTATTATTAATCGAAGCCGGAACATCTTTCAAAAAAAATTACCTTGAAAACGGAAAAATGGTGGAAATTGATGACTGCAACGCTGCACATGTTTCTCGACCTTTTCTGCTCTAGCTTGTGGTCCATGCTGTTTGAAGATAAGGCGATTAAACTGAAGAACAGCATCAAAGGCAAGAGATGCAGCACCCCGTGTGGCTTTCTGACCTCTGATTCGGTCTATCAAGAAACTTCGACAGCCCTTCCACTCCTTACTATCGCTGAAAAGCACGTCAAAAAATCACTCCTGTTGCCAGCAAGCCAGATGCTGCATCAATTCTCTGAGGCTATCATAGTCTCTTCTTGAGTATCCAATCTTGGACAACGCCGTGCTTCCCAAACAAAAGCAGACTTCGGCCAAGAGAACATATGCCCCAGCGATTGTTGAATAGTGTTGCTCATCTACGCTTTGTTGCCTAGCTAACTATGTATATTTTTCTTCTCTCTTTGTTACTGCTCCCCTAGAGAAATGGCTGCAGACCAACCAACCATGTACGTGTGTCCATGCAATTGCTATCGTGTTCTGAACTATGCAACCTGTTCTTCATACTACAGCTATGAGTATTTTATTTCGGAAAAAATCTACTTAACCCCCTAAACTATCAGCTAGTGTCTAACCTACACCCCCAACTATAAAACCGTCTGTTTTACACCATGAACTTTTCAAAACCGTTCAAACTACACCTTGGAACGGTTTTGGACGGCGGTTTTACTACAGTAACCATAGTTTTGCTACAGTAACGCCGGTTTTGACTTTTTCTTTTTCTATTTATTTCCGCTGAATCTTTAAAAAATCATAGTAAATCACAAAAAAATCATAAAATAGAAAATCTAATTTTATTGGACTCCACATGAGTAGATCTACACAATGAACATATAATATAATATGCTTTAGTACAAATTTTTTTAGCTTTAAATTAGTTAGAAAATCAAATTTTGTCTGTAATTAATTGGAATAATTCATAGCTACAGCTTCTATGGTCCAACTGTGGTGAAATTTTTATGATGGGGTTATTATTATATGCTTGAACTATAGTAAAAATTTCATACTCATTGGATCATATATAACTTAGTTATAGATTTATTTAGTTTATGTTTAGGTTTATGCTTGTTAAATATAAATAAATCTATAACTAAATTATATATGATCCAATCAGTATGAAATTTTTACTACAGTTCAAGCATACAATAATGAGTTCACTATAAAAATTTGACCACAATTGGACCATAAAAGCTATAGCTATGAATTATTCCAATTAATTACAGACAAAATTTGATTTTCTAACTAATTTAAAGCTACAGAAAAAAATTGTACTAAAGCATACTATATTATATATTCATTGTGTAGATCTACTCATGTGGAGTCCAACAAAATTAGATTTTCTATTTGATGATTTTTTTATGATTTACTATGATTTTTCAAAGATTCAACGAAAATAAATAGAAAAAGAAAAATTCAAAACCACTGTTACTGTAGCAATTCGCCGTCCAAAACCGCTCCATGGTGCAATTTGAACGGTTTTGAAAAGTTCAGGGTGTAAAACAGACGGTTTTATAGTTGGGGGTGTAGGTTAGACACTGGCGGATAGTTCAGGGGGTTAATTAGACATTTTCCATTTTATTTCCCATGACAAATTTCTTATCTCCGTGCTTCAAACCCAAAAGAAAATCTACTGTTGTGTACATGCTTTCGATAACACGAGTTATTCCATTTGCAAGATAAAACCACTGTCATCACTTGCGCGCAGGGGCGCGCCCAAATCACTAGTGAGTCAATGAGTGTGCGTGCCTGTGAATGAAGGAAGAAAAGCGTTGGTTGGTTTGGTCGGAGGCAGCAGCACACACAGGCACAGGCACAGGCACAGCAACGGGTCCGTATGGTATGGCATTGGCATGCGTCGCGCGGAAACGTGCAAATCATGCATCCCGTTGGCCCATCAAAAAAAAAAGAAAGGAAAAGAAAAGAAAAAAAAATTAGCAGGTCGACGGCCACCATTGCTGATTGCTTACCGAAGGAGGATTTTGCTTGCTTGTCAGTTGTCTCGCCAACGCATGCAATGCATTGTTTTGTGCATCGCGAGTCCGTCCGTGCGTCCGGTTAGCTGTCCCCTCCCCTGTATCGTTATCATCATTACAGCTAGTAGCACTTGCAGTGCAGCCGCCAAAGTCACAATTGACCGGACGGACCACCCGCCACATCAACATACACCGGGGTAGGGCAGAGGATCCGACCACAAGCTGCTGCCGCCGCCGCCGCTGCTGCTACAGCCTACAGCAAGTAATGGGCTCCGCTGAAGAAGGCCCAATAATGGGCCTCAGGCCACGACCGACATGTGTGGTGGTAATTACAAGCCCAAACGATCCAATGAACCAAACACATAGCAGCTAAGCCATGTTTAAGCTTCTGTTTAGTCCCACCTGGGCAGCTTTGAGCGAGCAGAGCCTGGGGAAGGGTATTAAATGAGACCCACCGCCTCTTTGCAACTCATACCTTTCTCGGCCTTTTGGCTAAGATCAAGTGTAGTATCTGTTCTTATCAGTTTAATATCTGATACGTGGACCATGTGTCTACTTTGATATTAAATTTATTTTTTTGTGGGGGAGGGCTCACCATAGTGGCTTGCCACTAGAGCTCTCGAGTGTCGCTCAGGCATTGCACTACTGCCTGAGCTGGCGCACCCCAACCAAATTGCAAATAAAATTTTGTTGATTTTTGTGCGGCTACATTTGGATCGGCTTTGTGCTTGAGCCCTAATCAGATCACAGCAAAATATTAGTTGGGCCTGTGACATGAAAACCACTCTAATCTGTTGTATGGGCTTTGTACCTGAAAAAAAATGTGTTGGGCCTATGACATGTCCTACATTTTGGATATTTAGATTAGAGGTCACGTACATTACTAAATTGTTGAAACCTCACTACTCACTAGTCTGCACATTTTGTAGAGCACTGACTGAATTTTTTGCTGCTTATGTGCCAGCCAGCCAGGGCAACGTCCAACAATGGAACTCTTTCAGCTACTGTTAAAGATAGTATTCTCCTTTGTCTTTTGAGGATTAACGGGGAAGGCATATACCTTTCAGTTATGTGCCAGGGCAATGTCCACCTGAATTCGTTGAAAGGGCTTCTTGAAAGCCAAAGCACAGTTATATTATCTTTGAGCAGTTTAGATCAAAAAAGAAAAACAGGCTAGTACAAAGATGAGAGATATGCATAACTGCATTGTACCTTGCCCTGGTAGCATCACGTTCTTCTAGTAGGGACTAGATTAGCTGTATTTGGTGTCCACAGCATCTGCACAAAAGCATTTTGTGAGGTGTGCCATTGAGCAATTAAGTTGTAGCTTTCCAAAAATAGTGTTTTCCTCTCACAACATTTCAGCAGTACTTTTCAGCGAATGAACAGTGTTTTCCTTTCACAAAGTTTCAGCATAAACCAAATTTCAGCATAAGCGAACAGGCTTATTCAACATTTTTTTCCAAGTTCAGCATGCATTGACTTATAGACTATAAAATGGTAGTATATCTATACACCGGACTACTATATCTTCCTTGACAGTGTTGTGTTGGATTGTTTTGCAGCCAGTCAGGCGTTTATAGGGAACAATTAAGCACGGGCTCGTATGTAAGAGCAGAGCAAGCGTAGCGTGCAAGCATCGGAGCCCATCTCTAGAACGACAGCTCATCCATGCCCTTGCTGATTCATTTTTTGAGATTGGCTATCTGCAGCAGAGTGGAGGTATTATATATCGATGGAGGCAGGCTACTACACAAATTAGAAACCGATAAACAAAGTGCATTTGCATGGCGTCGCGTGTCAGTGTGTGTCGCAGTTTTGCACTATTAAGATAGAAATGTTTCTCTATTGTCTGAGCATTGATATATATATATATATATATATATATATATATATATATATATATATATATATATATATATATATATATATATATATATATATATATATATATATATATATATATATATATATATATATATATATATATATATATGCAGTTTCCACTATTAAGCTAGCTGAGCTCACTGCAATGTTTTGACAAGACAGTTGTTAACACTTCTGCCACTGACACCTTGGTTCCACCAGAAGAGACAGCGACTACAGGAGAGCAGGCCCGGCCCGTTCACGAGCGCCGACCCAATGTCAGGATCACAGGCCAAGAGTGGGAAGCGTAGGAGTATAAGTACCCAGAACTGAGTAGAGAAGGGCAGACCAGAATGTACCCAAATGTTATTTCCAATTACCTTACAAGCACTTTATTAAGTAAAGTACATTCCGTTCCCGTATTTCCTATTCTTCTTCTCGGGCAAGCAACCCTTGCTCACAATTGGTATCGGATTGCCTCCTTCGATTCGAGCTGGAACCCCACGAAATCCACCACGATCACTATACTCGCCTCCGTCGGACGCTCGGCGCCATGGATCCGCAGTTGAAGATCATCCTCGAAGAGATCCAGAAGTCGAAGGACGACTTCAATCGCCGGTTCGACACCCAAGAGGAGCAGTGGACGCGCCGCTTCTCTGATTTTGACAAGTCCAGTGCCGAGCGTGCCGCCGCCATCGACAAGCGGTTCGAGGTCCTCGAAGCCACCTGCTCCCACCTCTCCACCGACATCACCAAGAGGATCTCCGATCTGGAGGCCACCAGGAGCGCTCCGGCCGGTTCCGAGCACGACGACCGCGTCACCGCCCTGGAGGTCGCCACCACAGACCTCGGAACCTGGCGCCCGGAGGTAGAAGCACTTGTCGACGACCTCCGCCTCGAAGTGAAGAGGTTGTCTCAGGGCACCGACCGCAAGGTGTTCGACGCCCCGCCTCACTGGCTTGGTGCTGGCGCGTCGCACACAGCAGGCATCAGCGCACCTACCACGACGTCCGCCATCCGCACCTATGCTGGCCCGTCCGTTGTCACGCCCATGGGGCACGGCGATGCATCGTCTCACCGGGATGTTGGGCTCGGGTCTCCAATGACCTCAGCCAATGTCCCAGTCACGGGTAAGAATCCAGAACCTCCACCAGTTTTTTCACTGCAATTTCAATCTGCTCCCACATCGCTGCCGCATCCGCCACCTCCACTGCCATATCGTCCACCTCCACCAGTCAGCATTCCCCCCGCCCTCCTTTCTACCCTCCACCATATCCTTCGCCTACAACAACTATGCATCACCCTCCTCATCTGCCTAATGGCCGCCTTCCTAAACTACCGTTCAACAAGTTCAATGGGGAAAATCCACGTCTATGGCGTTCCAACTGTGAGAAATATTTCACCATGAACAATGTTGATCCCGCTGTCTGGGTTAGTGTTTCCTCCATGTATTTGGAAGGCAATGCTGCCTGCTGGTATGAGTCCATTGATAACTCTCCTGCAATAGCATCCTGGCAAGCTTTCTGTCAAGCGCTGCATTCTCGCTTTGACCGTGATCAACATGCAGTTTTCATTCATCAGCTCTTCCAAATTAAACAGACCTCCACCGTCGCTGATTATGTGGAGCGTTTCACCAAGCTTGTTGATCAACTGAAAGCTTATTCTTCCACAACCGATCCTCTATTTTATACCATGCGGTTCATCGATGGCCTTCATCCCGAACTCAAAGCTATCATTCTTGTTGCTCGTCCCCAAAGCTTGGATGCTGCAATTTCTATGGCCTTGGTGCAGGAAGAGGTGACCCCTCCGCAGCCGGTTCGCACACCGTCCAAGGGTGATTGGTCATCGGGCAAGTTTATTCCCAAGACGGCGATGTCGCTGCCACCGCCACCACCGCGCCATGACAAGCCGGTTGTGGCCATTGCGGCTCCGGAGACGCCGGCTACTCCAACCCTCGACGCCAAGCTCTCGGCTGTCAAAGCCTATCGGCGTGGCATGGGGCTTTGCTACAAATGCGGTGAAAAATGGAGTAAGGACCACAAGTGCAGCCCTTAGATTCAGTTACATCTTGTGCAAGAACTGTGGGAACTGTTGCCTGATGATGATGAAGACCTAAATTCAGCTACTCTAGAACCACCACCACAAGAGCCTCAAGCATTCCTGGCGATTTCTCAGAGTGCGTTGACTGGATCTTTAGCACCGCGAACTGTTCGTTTCATAGGCTCGATTCAGGGTATCCCAATGAAAATGTTGCTGGATTCTGGTAGCTCTTCGTCCTTCATCAGTGAAACTCTAGCTGCACAACTGCAAGACATCAAGCTCTAGTCTGATCCTTGTTCAGTTCGCATAGCTGGTGGTGGTCTGCTGACGAGTTCTGCTACTCTATTGCAAGTGCCCTGGTCCATTGGTCAATATACTTTCACTTCTAACATCCGGGTGTTACCATTGACCGCATTTGACATGATAATTGGGATGGATTGGCTAGAATCCTTTAGTCCGATGCATGTGCACTGGAAGAACAAATGGCTCTCTATTCCTTATCAGGGTTCCTTAGTTGTACTCCATGGTGATCAAGCTGATACACCGGTTCAGTTGCTGCTGCAAGTTTGTTCTCTAGATACAGCATCTACTTCAGAAGCTCTTGTACCCTTGTTTCCGGCAGTACAACCTCTGTTGGATGAGTTCAGTGATGTCTTCCAACCGCCTGATTCCTTGCCTCCATCCAGGGCGTGCAATCATGCCATTCTGTTGATCCCAGGAGCTCAGCCATTCTACATCCGTCCTTACTGCTACCCGTCGGCATTAAAGGACGAGATCGAGCGTCAAGTCAAAGAGATGTTGTCCCAAGGGCTGATTCAACCAAGCACCAGTTTATTCTCTTCACTCGTGCTCCTGGTCAAGAAAAAGGATGACTCCTACCGCTTTTGTGTCGATTTTCGCAAGCTCAATTCTCTAACAGTTAAGTCCAAGTACCCCGTGCCGGTGATTGACCAGCTTCTCGATGAGTTGCATCAGGCAAGCTGGTTCTCTAAACTCAATCTCAGAGTGGGTTTTCATCAGATATTGTTGCAGCAAGGTGATGAGCATAAAACAGTGTTTCAAACCCATTCTGGGCACTATGAGTTCCGCGCAATGGCATTTGGGCTGATAGGTGCTCCGGGGACCTTCCAGGGGGCGATGAATGCTACTTTAGCCCCTGGCCTCCGCAAGTTTGTCATCATGTTTTTTGATGATATCCTCATGTATAGCACCTCACTAAAAGAACATCTGGATCACTTACGCCAAGTGCTACAATGGCTCCGGCAAGATCAGTGGAAGCTTAAAATGTCCAAGTGTTCTTTCGCTCAACGATCCATCTCCTATCTTGGACATGTACTCAGTGTCGATGGGGTGGCTACGGACCCGAGCAAGGTTCAAGCAATTCTCGATTGGCCAGTTCCGACAACTGTTAGGCAGTTGCGTGGTTTTCTGGGGCTTGCGGGCTACTATCGCAAATTCATGAAAAACTTTGGTATTCTTGCTCACTCGCTGACTCAGTTGTTGAAAAAGGATGCACCATTCTTATGGACGCCAGCACAGCAGCTTGCTTTCGAAGCCCTTCAGTCAGCTTTAAGCTCGGCTCTAGTTTTAGCGTTGCCAAACTTCCAAAAGCCTTTCCATATTGATACATATGCTAGCGGTGTGGGAATCGGTGCAGTTCTCCACTAGGACGGCCATCCTATTGCCTTCATCAGTAAGACTCTGTGCCCACGCAATCAAGGTCTTTCAGCCTATGAGAAGGAGTACTTGGCACTATTACTTGCAGTCGAACATTGGCGACATTATCTTTTGCAAGGGGAATTCGTTATCCACACAAACCATCGGAGCCTGACACATTTGACTGAACAACGCCTGAATACAGTGTGGCAGCAGAAGGTGTTCACCAAACTGCTGGGCTTGAACTATAGGATTGTCTATAAGAAGGGTTCAGATAATACGGTCGCTGACGCCTTGTCGCGCCGTGATGTTGAGGAATCATTCATGGCGGTCTCGCATGCTTCACCTCAGTGGCTATCTGCAGTGATAGATTCTTATGCAGACAATCTCGAAGCTCAATAGTTGCTGACTCAATTAGCGGTCACTCCGAAATCCCTGCCCCACTTCTCCTTAATTAATGGGTTTATCCGTTATAAAGGACGAGTTTGGTTAGCTCATGATTCTCAGCTGCAGCGACAAGTCCTTTCGGCTATGCATGATAGTCCATTGGGTGGCCATTCTGGGGCACCAGTTACCTACTAGAAACTTCGACAACACTTCTTTTGGCTGGGTATGCATGCTTCTACAGTGCTTTCATTCGAGAATGTGATGTTTGCCAGCGTGCTAAGCCAGACCGCAGTAAGTCTCTAGGCCTCTTACAGCCCCTGCCGATTCCTACATCTTCCTAGGAGGTTATCAGCATGGATTTCATCGACGGCCTTCCTCGCTCCGGTTCGGCTGATGCTATATTGGTCGTCGTGGATAAGCTGTCTAAATTTGCACACTTCATACCGCTATGCCACCCTTTCACCGCTGCAACAATAGCCCGTCTGTTCATGGATAACATCTACAGACTTCACGGTATGCCTCTAGCCATCATTTCTGATCGTGATCGCATCTTTACCAGTGCATTTTGGAAACATCTATTCTCAATCACTGGTACATCTCTGCGCATGAGTTCAGCATATCACCCGTAGATCGACGGGCAAACAGAATGCGTAAATCAATGTCTGGAAACATACTTGCGCTGTTTTGCTCATGCTTTCCCCTCTAAGTGGGTTCAGTGGATATCACTTGCTGAATTTTGGTATAATTCGTCCTTTCATTCTTCTCTGGGCCGCTCTCCCTTTGAAGTTCTATATGGGTTCCCACCTCGCCACTTTGGCATTATTCCTCCTGAAGCAACTCCTGTCACTGACCTTAATACTTGGTTGGATGAGCGTGATGTTATGCACTCATTGATACAGCAGCATCTCAGCCGGGCTCAACACAGAATGAAACGCCAGGCCGACAAGCACCGCTCTGAGCGCCAATTCCAAGTGGATGACTAGGTATTTCTCAAGGTGCAACCTTATGTTCAATCCTCATTGGCAAACCGTGCAAATCAGAAATTGTCCTTCCGTTTCTTTGGTCCTTACAAAGATTCTGGAACGGATTGGGGCTGCTGCATATAAGCTGGCATTGCCGTCGTCTTCATCTGTCCACCCAGTGTTCCATGTTTCCCAACTTAAGGCCTCCCATGGTAAGCAACCAGTAACTGCTGATCTTCCAGATGAGCTCGTTCAGTTTTAGGTACCACAAGCCATCTTGGATCGACGTTGGACTACTGGTGATGTTCCTGTCGAGGAGGTGCTGGTGCAATGGTCACTTATGCCACCATCATTGGCGACCTGGGAGTTTCTAGTTCCTCTCCAGTCAAGATGGCAATGGGTAAATCCCCATCGGGTATGGACTCCCCAGACCCATCCCCATGATAACAATATGACACCGCGGGTATTCCCATATCTGGTTGCGGGTGGGGGAATTTCCCCAGACCCATACCCGTCAGGGTAAATTATACCCGGCGGGTCACCCATACCAACCAAAAGTCCTTTTGTTGCCTCATAGAAAATCAGCAATTCACAAATCACAAGCAACCATCACTCCTAGAACAAAAAAAATAGACAAAATAGTAGCATAATAATTTCTATTGCAACCACCAATCACATAGCACCATAATAATTCTTTAATTTTGGGCCGGGTATTTTTTACCCACAGGTAAACGGGTATGGGGCCTGCTACACCGTCCCCGTACCCACGTACCCGATGGGTGAATGTTTTGCTCCGTTTACGTACCCATGGGTACGAGTTTTACTCCATATTGGTACCCTAATGGAGTAAATACCCATCGGGTCGCGGGTCCCCATTGCCATCTTTACTCTCCAGCAGCGTTTTCCTCGTGCGCCGGCCTGGGGTCATGCCAGCTCCAAAGGAGAGGGGATTGTCAACACTTCTGCCACTGACACCCTGGTTCCACCAGAAGAGACAACGACTACAGGAGAGCAAGCCCGGCCCGTTCACAAGCGCCGACCCAATGTCAGGATCACAGGCCAGGAGTGGGAAGCGTAGGAGTATAAGTACCCATAACTGAGTAGAGAAGGGCAGACCGGAATGTACCCAAATGTTATTTCCAATTACCTTACAAGCACTTATCTGTATTAAGTAAAGTACATTTCGTTCCCGTATTTCCTGTTCTTCTTCTCGGGCAAGCAACCCTTGCTCACAACAGTGTTACATGATTGAATTGGTCATTCAAGTATTCCAAAGTATGATAATTTTGTTTCTTGCTAGGAAACATGGTCGTTGTAGTAACGCATTGCCTTAGCATAATAGCATATGATTTTCGTAAGACGGGATTAGTGTGTTTGATCGGTGGCTTGTCAGTCATTGATCTTATCCGCCTGACGACAAAAAAACGAAATTAAGAAGCCGCTCCCTTGTAGGCAACCCTGTTCGTTTGAACGTATCGGCCATTGGACAGTGTTTTTCTCTCACAGCAAATCAGTGAACAATACTTTTCAGCCTGACTTTTCGGCGAAACGAACAAAAGTGCCTAGCGGCTCAACCAAACACACACTAAAATAGGCTTCGAGGCCCATCTAGGATGCAGTAGAATTTAACATTTGGTGCAGCAATCCTATGCAAATGCTGATTCACGAATAGTTTTCTTTCCTAGTATAATTAATTTAACCTAATTTAACCCAAATCGTCGGCAAATGCACCAAGATATCAATCTCGTTTCGTACCGGAAAAAATGGTTGGTATATCTCATAGGTTAAGATGGTACAGAAATGGCTTCATCACATGCTCACCGGTTGACTCTGTTCAACATGGGTCATTTCGATCCTACCATTACCTGTCAAAAATCAAGTAACCCTATACTTGACGTACAATTTTACGAAGTTATGAATCATATAATACCCTAAACAAAACTCAGCATTCTTAGAATGATTATGGATGAAGTTACAAAAATTAGTGTATGGTACCCAGTATAGACCCGTAGTAGAATACTGTTACAAATGGAAAAATGGAGTGGCCCATGGAACTGTGTTTACAAGTATGACAAGGTACTCCCGTCCTCCCAACTAAGGCCATGTTTGATGCATATGTATTCACTTCAATCCACATGTGTTGAAATGAAATGGAATATAATATAATTTAATTTAATTTCATCCGATACACTTTAACACATGTCAATTGAGATGAATAGACGTGTATCCAAACAAGGCTACGTCAATCCCCCCAGGTCTAAATTTTTTTTTCCATTTTTTTACTTTATTACAGCTTGCGTTACTTGGATTGGATCCCAGATCAAGCAGCTACTGCACTGTCCGTTTCACCACCAAACCCAATATTAAAATTTAAACAAAAGATGAATGAATTGGAGCCCAAAGCCCCGTGTTCGCTGGTCTGGTCCACCCAGACCAGCCGGCTGATCCCCTCAGCAAATACTATTCATCAACCAGCCGCTACAGTATTTCTCTCTCACACAACCAGCCAATTTCAGTCAAGTTTCATACCAGCGAACGGGCATAATAGCCAATAAACGGCCACATGTAACACACTCTTAAGAAAGAAGAAAATTAGGTGGGCACATGTATGGAAACAAAATAAAAAGATCTATCTTTTGTTGAGTAGTGAGAAAGGAAGCAAGCAAGAAAGAAATTAGCAGGTGGGTGGGCAGTCCAGGTTGCAGTCCCAGATCGTCAAAGTCTGGAGCTGTTGCCTTACCTACCCTCCATCACCAAACACCACCACCAGGCCACCTCCTCGAATCCATCCTCGATCCATCCACTAAGCTCCAACACACCATCAAAATTAATCGCGCTCCCTCTCCCACCAGCTTCTTCCTTTTGCTGCCCACATACAAATGCTTCGGCATTAGCGATCCTCCGTCTTGCTCTTCCCCCCCCGCGGTCTCGGTCTCGGTCTCGCTCCCCTTCCCCTTCCTCTGTGCGCGCCCCTGCTCCAGTCCTCCGGTGGCGCAGCGCAGGGCCCGGCCGACATGACGTCCACGGCGTACTCGCGGTCGTCCAAGCTGCCGGGCGGCGGCCCCGAGCGGCGGCTGCCCCCGCGCCTCATGCGGAGCCTCACGTCCAAGATCGAGCCCAAGAAGCTGGGCGTCGGCCTCGTCGCCGGCTGCTGCCTCGCGCTCCTCACCTACGTCTCCCTCGCCAAGCTCTTCGCAATCTACTCCCCCGTCTTCGGTGCGTGCGCGTTTCACTAGCTTGGATTCGATTCCTCTGTTCCCCCCTCCCCTCCTCCTCATGAATCTAACCGGAGCTTCCTTCCTCTCTTCTCAGCCAGCACGGCCAACACCTCCGCGCTGATGCAGAACGCGCCGCCGACCTCGTCCAAGCCCTCCGTGCCGGAGACCGAGACCATCCCGCCGCAAGAGACGCTCGGCGGCGGCGACAGCGCGGATCCCGTCGATCCGCGTGAGGCGGTGACCGGCTCCGAGGAGCCCGGCTTGCCGGAAGCTGCCGTCACGAGGAAGGACATGGCGGGGTCCGACGAGCCCGGCTTGCCCACCAGGAAGGACGACGGCGACAATGCGGCGGCCGAGCCCACCAACAAACCATGTATGCTATTCTGATATTCTCTCTCTTTTTTCTTTTTTTTTTTGATTGATTGAAAAAAGAATCTTTTTCTTTCTCGCACAACTTTGGCCTGGGTTAGATGCCAAATTTCTCCCCAAATTCTACTATGGCTGTGTTTAGTAAAAAAAAATACTATGCAAAAAAAAAAAGATTTCCCGTCACATCAAACTTGCGATACATCCGTGGAGTACTAAATGCAGATGAAATTAAAAACTAATTGTACATCTTGGTTGTACTTTGCGAGACGAACGTTTTGAAACTAATTGTACATCTTGGTTGTACTTTGCGAGACGAACGTTTTGAACCTAATTAGTTCAACGGTTGGACACTATTTGCCAAATAAAGCCAAAACGTAATACAGTACTTTTTTACACCTTTTTACACAACTAAACACAGTCTATGAAAAAGAAGATTCCCCATCACATCAAAATGTCGGCACATGCATAGAGTACTAAATGTAGATGAAATCAAAAACTAATTGCACAGTTTAGTTGTACTTTGCGAGACGAATTTTTAAACCTAATTAGTCAATGTTTGGACAAAAATTCACAAATACAAACGAAATGCTACAGAGTAGAACATAGCACTATGCAGATTTTGGCCATCCAAAATCTGCCCAACTAAACACGGCCTTTAAATGGAAGGAAAGGAAAACAGAGCCAGCCAACGAACTACAAATCCAATAAAGTTCTGTACTTGACCAAAATCTTGTTGGGGAAACAAAATTTTGGCGTTGGAAATTAATAGCAGATTTTGGTACGAAAGTAGATGGAGACGTAGATCTAACGCCTTCTCTCCTTCAATGGTGTTCATTTACTAGCTGCAGCAGCTGCTGCTGAGGATAAGAAAGAAGAGGACGATGGCAATGGCAGCGGCCAAGGCAAGATGACGTGCGACGAGAACGGCGTTGACGAGGGGTTCCCGTACGCGCGTCCGACGGTGTGCGAGCTGTCCGGCGACGTCCGCGTGAGCCCGAAGCAGAAGACGGTGTACCTGGTGAACCCGTCCGGCGCCGGCGGGTTCGACGAGAGCGGCGAGAAGCGGCTCCGCCCGTACGCCCGCAAGGACGACTTTTTAATGCCCGGCGTGACGGAGGTGACGGTGAAGTCAGTCTCTTCCGCGGCGGTGGCGCCCAAGTGCACGAAGCACCACACCGTGCCGGCGGTGGTGTTCTCGATCGCCGGGTACACGGACAACTTCTTCCATGACATGGTGGACGCGATGGTCCCGCTGTTCCTGACGACGGCGCATCTCAAGGGTGAGGTGCAGCTGCTGATCACCAACTACAAGCCGTGGTGGGTGCAGAAGTACACGCCGCTGCTGCGGAAGATGTCGCTCCACGACGTGATCAACTTCGACGCCGAGGACGCCGACGACGTGCACTGCTTCCCGGCGGGCGCTTTCGTGGGGCTGTACCGCGACCGCGACCTGATCCTGTCGCCGCACCCGACCCGGAACCCGCGCAACCTGACGATGGTGGACTTCGGCCGGTTCATGCGCGGCGCGCTGGCGCTGCCGCGCGACCGGCCCGCGGTCCTCGGGGAGAAGCCCGGCATGCGTCCCCGGATGCTGATCATCTCGCGCGCGGGGACGCGGCGGCTGCTGAACCTGGACGAGGTGGCGGCGGCGGCGGACAAGCTGGGCTTCAACGTGACGTCGGCGGAGGCCGGCGCGGACGTGCCGGCGTTCGCGGCGCAGGTGAACGCGGCCGACGTGCTGGTGGGCGTGCACGGGGCCGGGCTGGCCAACGTGGTGTTCCTGCCGACGGAGGCGGTGGTGGTGCAGATCGTTCCGTGGGGCAAGATGGACTGGATGGCCACCAACTTCTACGCGCGGCCGGCCGCCGGGATGGGGCTCCGGTACCTGGAGTACTACGTCGGGGAGGAGGAGACGAGCCTTAAGGACAAGTACCCGAGGGAGCACGCGGTGTTCAGGGACCCCATGTCGCTCCACAAGCAGGGGTGGCAGGCGCTCGCCCAGACCATCATGAAGCAGGACGTCGCCGTCAACCTCACCAGGTTCCGGCCGGTGCTGCTGCAGGCGCTTGACAAGCTACAGCAGTGACGGACTGGGTGGGGTCCATGCTCCTGGTCCGCTGTTCCTGTTCATCTTCTTGTTCCTAGGAATGATCGAATGAATTGGCCATTGCCGACCGGCAGGAGCTCGTCGGCCATGAGATGGCCGAATTGAGGAGGCTTGCTGCTGCTGCTCCTACCAAGTACAGTACTATTGCTAGAAAAAAGAGAGGAAATCAGGGAGGCTTCAACTTTCAATCAAATTGGTAATTTAGTTGGTTCATCGGCCGGTTTGTCTTTTTTGGTTTGTAACTGTAGTAGTAACAAGAGAACAGCTTGGATAGTGCACTGCATACATTACACACGAACAAGAATTATGTTCATTCTTTCTTCCTTCATTCATCCACTTGAGTTCACCTCACTTCGCATTATGCTTCTACTGAACATTCGTCTTTTCTTGACATGGAATGTGATCATGTTGTCTAAGTAATAAATTAGCCAAAAAGCCCCTCACGACCAAGGGCTATTTGGATCTGCCAACTAAAATTTACCCGCCTAAATTTAGCTGCTAGAGATCCAAACGGCTCAGCTAAAAAGCTAAGGGTCTGTTTGTAGCTAAACTTAGTGCTAAACTTTACTTGGTCTTTTAGCTGGGCCGTTTGATCCCTAGTAGCTAAAATTTAGCCGGTGAATCCAATCAGGCTGTAAATACAGCAAAAGTTTAGCTGAGTCTATTAGGACTAAGTTGAAGGATACAAACACCTCACCTCAGCTAAGGTTTAGCTGAGAGAACTTTTAGCAGGCAATTAAGCTATGAAATTTTAACGAGCTTAACTTTAGTTGGGTGAAATTTTAGCTGGGTGAATCCAAACGGGTCCAAATATGTAATTTGCACCCAATTCTAAGGCCCTGTTTAGTTCCAAAAAATTTTGCAAAATTTTTCAGATTCCCCGTCACATCGAATCTTTGAACACATGCATGAAGCATTAAATATAGATAAAAAATAAAACTAATTACACAGTTTAGACGAAATGGACGAGACGAATCTTTTAAGCCTAATTAGACCATGATTGGACAATATTTACCAAATAACAACGAAAACGCTACAGTACCCATTTTGCAAAAAAAATTGCATCTAAACCGGGCCTAAGGGCCGGTTCAGATGCAAAATTTTTTGCAAAATGACACGGTAGCGATTTTCGTTGTTATTTGACAATTAGTGTCCAATCATGGTCTAATTAGGCTTAAAAGATTCGTCTCGTCCATTTCGTCTAAACTGTGTAATTAGTTTTATTTTTTATCTATATTTAATGCTTCATACATGCGTCCAAAGATTCGATGTAACGGAGAATCTAAAAAATTCTGTAAAATTTTCTGGGAACTAAACAGGACCTAAATTAAGTAGAGGAGTTGTGGGAGCAGGTACTGCAGCTGTGCATTATTCCATCTGTCCGTCGTGGCCTGTGCTGTGCAATGTGCATCTGCATCCGAGCCGAGAGACTGCTTTGCGCCTTTGACTCCAAAGTCCAATGTCCAAAGCAAAGGGGGCAACTAGCCATAGTATTCTCCATTTATAGTATAGTAATAATAATATAAATCTGGCATGCATCAGCAAAAGGAATTGGAGAGCTTTTATTTTTTGACATCCACCACTATAGTACATGCATCATGTTTACTAGTACTCGTACGTACTCCTCCGACTGACAGTAATAACCAAAAGGTTGACCACTGTTACACTAACCAGCCGTGTTTACTTTGTCCAACCGAAACTAAAGTTGACCATGAGACAGATAGGCCCTCACTGATTGAGAAATGAGAATGGATGAAGGCTCTGTTCAGCAAGCTTAGACTATGTGCAGCGGGTACTGCATACCCGTCCGCCATGTTGTTTAGCGCGAAAAAAACACCCGCAACAGGTACGGTATCCAGTCTGCTATCAGCATTGAGTTCGCTATATACGGCGGATGCAGGAGGTACGCTACCAGGCGGGCTGACCACGCGCGTGAGGCAGCAGCGGCTGCGCACGCATGCGCAAGAGGTGCAGTGGCGGGCCCACGGCTTCAACCAACAAAAAAAAAATATTATAACTCTCAAATCAAAGAACCAAATTAAATTCCGATTGTATTATTAAATTCGTTTAAATAAATACTTCAAAACAAGATGTCACATGAATATATTTAGATAAAGTGACCAGTGACCCTCACAGTGGATAGAGGATGATATAGAGGATAGATAGATGCGGGAAAACTGTATATTTTGTGGTGACTAGGATAGAATATTCCTTTTAGAAGATGAATATAGAGGTCGAAGAGTGCGGATAATCTTATAATCCATACTTTTTAGCTTGTTTTTTTAATCGAAATAATATTTTTCTTAAAAGAAATGAACCGAAACGTTATTTCAGCTTGCTTTTCAACGGGGCCGAGTTCCTGGAGGAGGAGGCAAGCAGCAGCAGCTTCCGGGCGGTACTGTCGGAGATCCCCTACCCTACCGGGATGTTGACGTGACGTGACGTGATGGTTCGTGAACGTGTGCAACAGGGACGTGTTTGTCCAAAAGCACGTAAAGCTGCGTCGCCCCCACGGGCCCGGTGGCCAGTGGGATGAAAACGGATCGGAAACGGACGGATATCACTGATATCGTATTTGTTTTCATATTTATGTCTGAATTTGGATTTGAATACGGATAATATAAAAAATACCGGATAGGATATGATTGGATATCGACATCATAAATATGTGATTTAAATATTCGGATACGAATACGGTATCGGATGTTAAATATCCGGACTCAGATACGGACGGATTAAAACCCTTCTAAACGAATTCGGTCTCGAATACGGTCAGAAAATATTCGTATCGTTTTCATGCCTGACCACTAGCCCAGGGATGACTGATAAACGGGAGAAGCCAAAGGGGACAGGACAGCTAACCGGACGCACGGACGGATGCGCAAGGAAGAAAGCTGCGTCGGAAAGCAAGCTAGCAGGGTGGGCGGCCGTGGAGCTAGCAACTCAACTCTTGAATTAAATTAAGACCTTTATTTTTACTTTAAATGTTTTTTTACTTAAGAGTGTATTTTTTAATCTACTCTCGCAACCCTCAAATTCATTTCAACCGACACGGACAAAGGGATCCACTCATCATTTTCTATTCTTCTCTCGCTCATCCTCACTCTCAGTCGCGTTGGGTGGTGTTGAGCTCGGACAATGACGGTCCTAGTCGGTGACAGGGAGATAAACCGCTAAAAATGAAAGTTAGGAACCTGCTCCAGCATCCCTACTAGAAATGAGATCTTGAGAGGAGAATTTGACAGCCTTTTACTTTTGGGGCCTTGAGTAGAAACCCGTTTTTACGGAAGCCTTTAGATTTTTTTTTATTAAGGACATGTTTGAGGGCCCTGCTCAGAATTGCTCTAACCTCACCTCACCTAAGATCGGAGCCGGGCCTAGGTTGTTGCGAGTAAGGGCACATGCCGCCACTCAAAAATTGTTATCCAACCAAACCAGCGACGCTTCTCTCCCTTCCTTCATTCGCACGCACCCATGACTCGTGTGACGCGCTGCGTTGTGACCCAGCAACAACCTCATGTAACGTTACCATAACATCACCCGGCCTCATCATCGCATCATGCATGGGCCTGGGATATACGCATGCATGGGTTCGGTTACCACTTGCCACCAAGCACGAAGCAACAAAGAGAAGCTAAGCATACCTTCCGTGTGTCAAACTGATCATCAAAGGTTTATTCTTTGCATCCCCTGCCGTCACTTACCAATTACCATGCATGGCGGCATTCCTTCCGTGTGTGAAATCGTGTCAAACTTACTCCGTCTGTCCCAAAATACTACACGTCTTCTTCCTCGAGAAGTAATTTTTTCTAAATTTAAATAGCTCTATAGAAAATATATCAATATTTTTATGTACAAATATGTTTATCGTGAGAGTATATATAATAATTAATCTACTGCCACTTATTATACGTCATAAAAATTAACATTTTACATACTTAATTAAACTTAAAATAATTGACTCCTCGAAAAACGACATGTGTAGTTTTTGAGGACGGAGGGAGCATGTACACGTGGCCAGCTTCCAACTCCATCACCAAGCGGTTCTTCCCTTTGCTCCTTCGTCATCATATATAGGTTATAAGGCCAGTCTCAGTGGGGGTTTTATGGCTCAGTTTCCAACACAACAACTTTTTGGAAACAGTGCAGAAGAGTTTCATCCCCATGAAACTCTCTCTACTCCCATGAAACTTTCATCACCTCTCTCTTCATCAATACAGTGTCATGTCAGCGTATTTAATGCCCATGAAACTCTATGAAACCCCCATTGAGGTTGGCCTAATTGAACGCGACACTACTTGTGTTGGTGTTTTAAGGAATAATAATAATATATATGATGGCGATGTCCCTCCATGTCCACATGTTCCTGCAGGTATGTTCTTTTGCAATACACACAAACGCATGCATGGTCCCTCCCGTCATTCCATTCCATTCAATTCAGTCCTGTTCCTTCCAAGGAGAAAGATTGTGCATGCATGCGGTCCACTCATGAATTATCTCTCACAAAAAAAAACAGACAGAGAAGGAAAAGAACATTTTGGCGCAAGCGTTTGGAAGCAAGGTTCTTCTTGCATATATATGCTCTCTCTGATCCTCTCTATTGTTTTTGAAAGAAACAAGGGATGGAGGGAGAGGTGAGAGAGAAATGGAGCAAGGGATGGCCGACCTGACAAACATTTGCACATTCTTGCTCAAAGCCAAGACGTCGTTCATTCATTCACAGATAGATATACTGCATTTCAGCAATGCAACCGCTGCAGGTGCAGGGCAGGCCGGTCCTGAAAGCAACCTAACAACTTCTTTGCTTCCAACTCAAGTGCTGTCTCTGTGCCCAAGGCATCAAGTGATCAACCTGCCTCACAATTTTTTTTATATCTGCATGCACAGTAATTAATAATTAGCAATAAAAATAAGCCAAGATATATAAGACGACTTGCAACGGAGGCAAAATGAAAGCATTATTAAAGTTTAATACTCTCTCCGTTCTAAATTATAAGTCGTTCTAACTTTTCTAAACGTATCTAATTTTTACTATATTATGAGTAAGTACTACTAAGTTAGTGAGGTGACCAAAGCAAAAAGACATTCCTGGCTACTGATTTAATTAATATAGCATTTCACATACTGTACTATGAATGAATTAACTATATATGTTAATTTCTGGATGGGCCAGTAGCCACAAACCAAAGCTTGTTCGTTCCGGTTTCGCTGTCTGGGAAATCTGAACAGCTCTCACCTTCAACCCCGTGAAAAATCGAAAGGCGTGCTTGCTTGCTGGTGTTCAGGTTAGGTGCAACAAAAAGCGACAACGTCGGTTGCTGTTTCTTTGTCGCCAATCCATACATCACACCGCCAGTTTGGTAGACCTAAAAATGTTGTTAATGCATATATTTGACCTTGCTCAGCACTGCTAGTCGTTGAAAACATAGCTTTGGAAACAAATGGTCGCTAGCAGGCTTGCTGATGACAGGACAGGCAGAGCTTCTGCAAAAATAAGACAGTTGCTTTCAACCGACGGCGAGGATTAGAGGGGTGTGTAAAAAGAAACTGTCGTTTTCTTCCTTCTTGTAAAACATGTTTGTAAAAAGAAATGATAAGTCTGGGCTTTTATAAGACGGAAGAAAAGCCACACGTCTTTTGTTTGTCACTTTTAACGTTGCACATACCTCCTATCGGGACAAAGAAAACACGAGCGCCCAGCAGCCCCTGCACCTTTGGCCCAGACAAGAACAGATTGAACACAGCGCGCCTTGATCCACTCCGTTTACAAGAGCGTTCCAACACAACACCAACATCAGCCATCCCCCATCCACACGGGCACTAGGCGAGTATTACACAGAACAGGCGGCGAATGCAAGCAGGGTTATGTACAGGCCAATCTCGTTATTCAACAGAGACTAGGGCTCTGTTCGGCTAGGCTGATAAGCCGGCTGAAAAACACTATTGGCTAATTTGTTGTGAGAGAAAAATATTGTTTTGGCTGAAAAAGATGGATTATAAGCCAGGTGAACAGGCTCTAGGTTATTCTGACTCACATAAATAATAGCAGAGCATTCTTAAATGAACACAAATCTGATCAAAATATAACACGGCCGCCGGCTTATTAGCTATGGTACGGTTTTTTTCTCTCACAACAAAACAGCATCAGTCGACTTATCAGCCGCAGAAACCATCAGCCGAACAGCTCGATATTTCTTTGTATAGAATGCACTAAAATGGCATACTGAATATGCTAATGCCCCAGCGTGGGCGTCCGTCCCGCATCCATCCTAACGGATGCTTCCGCTGGGCCTACGCACCTGCCCATCGTCCTCCCATCACAGCATATACACGGGTTAAAAAAAAGAAAAGAGAGCGACACTTTTCCCACCTAGCACCGACTGCTGTGGGCGCCTCTACCGCATCGCCCGCCCTTCGCTCGCTTTCTCCGCGGCCAGCAAACCTGCCGATCGACCCGCGCTATTTCCCTTCCGCTGCTCGCCCATGGAGATGGAGATTGCAGCCGCCCGACCACCGCTGCCGCCTCCACCACAGGGTTCGGACGCCTGGTCGGTGACCAGGAAGACCTTCGCCTTCGACACGCCGTGGCCCAACGTCCACCTCTTGCTCACAGCCATCGCCGCGAGCACCCTAGGAGAGGGGGTCATCGCTGGCCGGGCCCAGGCCAGGCGCAGGCGCAGCTGGCTGCACCACCATCCTCGGTCGTCGGCTGGCTAAAACCTTTTGTTCCCCGCTATGCTCTGCGTGGCACGGAAGAAGGCTGAAAAACGGATGTTGCAAGCTCACATTTCGAATGTTTCAGGTGTTTTGGAGGTATGTTGCAAGCATTTTATACGGATGTTGCAAAAGTAGATCGGGATACTGCATATGTTGCAATGGTTGTACGCATATGTTGCAAGAGTTTGTCTCCAATGTTTCATCAGACGTACGTTGATGTTGCATATGTTTTCACATGTATGGTGAAAGTGTTTTATCTAGATGTTGCGTATGGTCGCAATGTTTTTTTGAGTGTTTTTGCAAATGTTTCAGATACATGTTTTAAGTGTTTCTTCTGTCTTTTGTATGTAGCAAGTTGTAACATCCCAAAAATTCACGTTCAAAAATCACTCGCGTTAAAAATTATTTTTAAATGCATTTCAAAAACTATAAGTCATCTGAGCTCTATATCCTTCTAAATCTTATCCATCTTATATCCATCCCTAGCTACATCTCTTCAATTTATCATGCACCGTGGCATTACCCGCTCGTTCCCCATCCCTCTCTCTCGCTCGCTCGCTTCGTCTGATGCCCCGACAGCGGCGCGTGTGTCGACCCCACCACCATTACCGCAGCACGCACCCGTGCTCGGACCCCCCCTCGCTGACTGCGGCAGCTCGCACGCCGCCACGACAGCGGGTCCCACCTCCCACCTTTCCCTCTATCTTTCTTCTCCATGCATGGCCACAGCACATCCATATATGCGCGACAAATGAAGTAAGACAAAGCACCCACCGAGGCAATATTCACTTTTACCATTTACCACACAAACAAGCAAGGCACACAGGCAACATACATATACCACCAGCATGCAAAGCACAAGCAAACAAGTGTCAGCAGTGCACCCACACATGCACACATACAAATAGCTCATGCATGCATGCAAATTAGGCACCGACCACCATACAAGGTTAGGCACCGTCCATTTGCATGCTAAGCATCTACTCGCTACGCGCCGCACCGCCCAAGCATCCGACCATAGCGTTGCCATTGGAGACAAGCAAGCAAGCCAGTGGCACATCCCTGCTTCCTGGCCTATAAAAAGGCACGCATGGCTGCTCTTCCATAGTAGCACACTCAGCTCACCACTCACTTGTCTGCTCTCGCTTCACTTGTCTCGCGTATACCGTATACAGCCGTACGCACGAGCTGAGCTCGACCGTCGTCGCACGACGATATGAGCAGCCTATGAGCATCCCCTTGCTCTTCCAACTCTCCCTGTGGTCTTCTCTTTACTTCCCTCCTTGTCCTTGCCTGTGTCGAGCCGCTCCCGAGCTCCACGAGCTCAATCATGGTGTCGTCCATGCAGGAAGCAAGAAGAAGGCCCTTGCTAGCTTTTCTCTCTCCCTTCCCATGCATGGGTGTATGACGTGTGGGTCCTAAGTTACAACTCCATCCAAATAGCACACGCATAGTATACACCATGCACTACCAGCCAAGACAAATACCCACGTGAGCACCCATTCCTTAATCGCGCATTATTCTTTTCCGCGTGATTAAAATTTGGCCATCTTGCAGAGCCACATGCCAACTCCGATTCCAAATATTATTCTTTCTAAATTCATCTTAAATCATGATCTATCTCTCATATAAATTTCATGATTTTTAGAGCTCATTTGAATTTATATGATTATTTATCTGTGCTTGTTTGTCTGTTGCGCTCGTTGGGTACTTCTAGCTGACGAAGTGAACGAACCGGAGAACGAGGACGTTGGAGGCGAGTACCGCGAGTTCGACGCCGAGGAACCGGACTGCCAGCAGGAGTTGCCGAGGACGCCGACGGAGGCAAGTCCAGCCTATTCCCCTTTGATGCATATTGATCCTATTTTTAAACACAACCCGTAGAAGTCGTTTTAAATATTGCATGTATGATATACGTACGAAGTATTTTCGCTGCTTAGTTAAGACCCGTTTGAATAACCATCCTTGAATTGATATTACCTGATAATTGTCTTGTTCAAACTTAGGGACAAATAATATGTTGTGGTAAAATATAATTATTTAGTATGCTTAGGATTTGATACTCGTCGTGGATACTCATTACTATGTTTCCTCAAATACAAATGATTTTAAAAGAAAAACTGTGTGAGTTGTGAAAATGAATTATGGGTATGATGAAAGGGTTAATGAACAAGTTATAGATGGTGATTGCCCTAGAGATGGGGCGGATCGGTGTTCCTTTTGTGGGATACCGTGGTGTTGGGGCTTGTACCTTTTGTGGTTAAGCATGAAGATATCCGCCTTGTCTTGATTAAGGACTGAGTTGATGATTCATCTTGCCTAACTCATTTTCATACAACCACTCGTCTTGCATGGAAAAGGCTTAGTCTAAATCCCTCTAGTTGGTATGGCAATCACCTGGAGGCAGGTGTGCAACGGGACACTAAGAGATGTATATGGAAATTGATGGATATTGTATAAAATGTAAAGAGCTCTGTAAATTATTGTATTATGAGATGTGGTCTTAGTGTTCCCGTGGTGAGCGCCATTACTTAGCTATGGAGGGTAATGACTTTGATGGATCTGTGCTTGCACGACGGTGTTAAGTTACAGTATCCTACTTGTGGGGAAAGTGTACAACCTCTGCAGAGTGTAAAATTTATCCGGATAGACGTGTCCGCGGTATCGGACGAGTTATGGTTTGGTTTCAACAACTAGATGGGTCGGTCTGAGTGAAAACATGAGAGTGAGTGTGATTTTGAAAATGAATGGTTGTCTGCCATATGTTGCGGGAATAGAGGGTTCAGCAACACCTAAAATTGTGATCAACCCCTTTTTCAGAATTACTATTATATATGAAAAATATATGTCTTTTGCAAAGGTATTTATAAAATGAAACCATGCATGTGTAAAAAAATAGCTTTATGCAAATAAACCAAGCCTTATCCTTGATTTATCCATATGCATATACTGATATCCCACTCCGTAGGGTAAGGTTGGATTTGTTGAGTACTTTGTACTCACCCTTTGTTGAACAGAGGAAGATTCGAACTTAAATCCTGACGTGGCGTACGAATAAGGTCGTGTCTACACCCAACTAAGCCTGTGGCATTGGGATCCGTCAGATGATATATATTAGCGAGACCTCTTTCTGGGTCTGTTGGACCTGTATTGTGTTGTGGTTACTTTTAATCGTGGCATGTCTTCATTGTCCACACTTGTCGAGTCTACTGCAATGAGACCTATCTGATGTAATAAATATGTTACTAGCCTTCTGGGACTAGTATTGTATCACATTTGAGTTCCTGGTTAACCAGGGGCGCTTCACAAGTGTTATATGTGAATGTTTCAAAAGTAGATCGGGTATTGCGCATGAGATACGCGTGGAAAGCGGGAGGGGACGTGAGCAGTCCCAGCGCGGGCGACATTCATCGGCGTGGGCCCCGCATGGCCACGCGAGATGTGGGCGAGCAACATCTGGCCACCACAGGCCCATGCATGGACGCACGAAAATAGACCGCAGCCGCAGGCGTCCGGACGTCCGGGGGCTAGCAGTGTTGAGTGCAGGCCAGTGACTGGCACATATGTTAGGAACAGAGTTCTTAAAAAATATATGTTAGGAATAGTATTGAACCCGCCCTGCGACCACATGACTGGAGCGTGGACATGGGATTAATGCTTATATGGTACAAATAATTAGATTTAGTCCTACAAAACAAAACTTTGGAGATCTTTTTATTCCACATTCAATAAAAGGTGAGCACTTGTACAAAAGCAACAAAATTTAGTGACATCAATCTAGAAATAGGTTGCACAACTTGCAAAAGAGAAAGGTCACTTTCAATGCATTGGAAACAAAAGGAAATTGGATTGCCCATTTCACCAGCTGATAAACAAAAACCAGCATATCAGGAGGACAGGAGAATAAAAGATCGACGAACAGAATTGCACAGATAAACCATACCAATGTCAAACCTTTTATTACTAACTTAGGTTTATGAGAATGACCAAATAAGACAACTTACTGCAAGTCAAACTGTGGCAAGGCCACAGACAGCAACAACAGAACCAGCTTCAGCCTTTGCAGCATTCCACACTACCTCGATGACTGTACTTTGTTAGATATATAGACTGCTAAAGACGTCAGTGATTCAATCAATTTATGCTTACTATGAAAACAGAGACATATCGTCCAACATGTAGGATCTGCAAGAGTAAACTGACATGTAGATGAGGAGTTGTAGTTATAGCTGCCCACAGCGACCTCCTGGATGTCCTTGATCTGGCTCAGACCTGGTGAAGGAAGCACACAGCCTAAGCAAACATTTTTAGATTCTAGAAAAGATTAACAGAGCACCCAGCTCTCGGACTCCGGTCGCGCATGCCCTCCATGGTGCTCTCTTTTTAGTTTTGTAGAGATAATAGACTATGCATCATTGATTTATGAGCGGGATGGTTCTAGAATCCTTAGGATCTGGCCATCAAGAATCATTAAAAATTTAATAGATTAGAGCTTTCTTAGAGCTGCATAGATCAACCATGTCAAAATCTAACCTCCTGCAACCCTGACCCCAAATTTCCGAATGCTACAAAATTTCAAGCATAGATAGGAGAAGATACCAGAGATAAAAATTGGGTTTCACAGATAGGCTGTAGGCAAGAACATAGACAATGGTCTATAGGTAATTAGTGACAATAAAGCACCCCAAACAGGAAAATGGGGCTGTAACTTGGAGAGCAACATGCATTGGTCCTCATTTGCCCATTTTGAGTGATAGACACAACATATGCAAGAATGCTACGCAGGATCCAGGAAGGTGAGAACGACTTCTGAAGAAACTCAAAACAGCAGCAGATACTTTGAAGAATTCCTATCAAATTTTGAAGATACCGACTTTTCATCTTTTGATCGAGAGAGAAGTGACACAAATTCAACCAGGAAAGACCTGTTACTTCATGCTGACAGAAACTCCAGTTGTGCCCCAAAAGATTCTTTAGCCGCAGAGGCAGCTGGCATTGTCTTTCCCTGGCTGCAATGGGAAACTACCAATGATCTTCAGACCTAAATGGGACCAATGATCTTCAGACCTAAATGGGAAACTACCAATGCGCTGGAATGTAAGTAGTATATAACAAGAAAATGTATTGCAAACAAGCCACCTAAGTCCTAAGTGCAATCTTTACCATTTTGTACTATAACAAAGTCAGCTGGCAATCTCAGAACATGCAAGTTCATAGCTTCAAAACATCTTTCAGCAAACCATGTAGCCATGCAACAGAACAAAACACATCCAGATACAGATGTAACTAATGGGACCAAAACTTAACCTCTCAAAATAATGGAAAGCACAGAGCGACTCCTTCATTAGTCTCATGCCAAAACTGAACGCAGTACAGTATGTTAAAGTAATTAATGCATAATTTTGCAACTAAATTCATGACAAGAGATACATCTTTGCCTATTATTGCGTACATTTCTTCTCACTAAGATGAACAAATCAAGGATTCTCCAAGCAGAAAGTAAATGCACCTGCTTCCTGTTAGATAGGATGAAAATCCCTACTTGACAAATAGCTCAAGAAGCATCTACGAAAAGAAAGAAATCACATCTTTCTTCTAGTCAAAAAGAAAAATAGATGGTTTCGACAAGCTGGCAAAGTTCACTAAGCACCCATGGCAACCCTTTTGCCCCTCTTGGACATTGACTGTGCATTCTCTGCCAAGATCCTAGACAAAATATCTGCTTGCTTTGAGTATCCTTCAGATTTTAAGCTCTCCATCAAAGCATCGCAACCTTTCTGGTCGACAACACCTCCTTTGTTCTTGATCTTGCAAAGCATGGAGTACGCAGGCAATGTCTTTTCTTCAGCATACAGGGCCTCCAGAACTCTGTCATAGGTCGAGAAGCTAACATCGAAGTCCCTGTCCAACGCAAAATCAGCCAGCTTCTGCGCCTCCATCACTCTATCATTGTCACATAGGCCAACCAGCAACTTATCTAGATCAGGCATACAGCCATTTTCCACCATCAGATTGACACGGCCGATTGCCTCCTCCACATGGCCCCTCGTGAAGAGAGCCTCCAGTATCTTGTGTGCCACATCCATGTTCTCAGTAACCCCCTTCTCAATCATACTCTTCATGACCCTGCTTGCGGTCTGAACCCGACCATCATTGAACAGTGCCTCCACGACAGACTTGAACAGAGCTGGGCTTGGCAAGTGACCATGTTGCATCATACTGTCCAATGCCGTCTTTGCATCAGCGGGCTCGTTCTTCTTCAGGAAGCTATCAACTAGGAGCACATGTGATTCAGGGTCAGTTGGGACCTCGCGGCGTGTCATAATGGCAAGAATCTCCTGCGCCGCCTCCGGCACGCCTTCTTTTGCATGTCCACGGATAAGACTGTTGAACGCAGCCTTGTCATCCACACCTTTCTTCATCAGCTGCCTGAAGAACGTCTCAGCCTTGGCGGTGCTGCCATTGCTGCACAGGTACTCGATCACCGGGTTATAAGCCGATGCTTCAAGCACAGGACTCTTTGGGCTCAGCAAGGTGCCCTTCTCCATAAGCTCATCTAGCACCTCAATAGCAGTCTCACACTTGCCGCGCGCGCAAAGGCCTTCCATCAGCACTCCATACTGTCTCGGATCCACCAGCACATGCTTGAACTGCCCACTCTTCCGGTGCACCTCCAACGCCCCATCAAAATCCCCAGCCTTGCAAAGCGTTGTCACAAGCCTCAGAAACACCGACTTGTCCTTCGGCGTGAGCCTCCGCTCCGCCATGTCATCCACTGCCTTCCGGGCCTCCGCCGCCCTGCCCCGGTCATCGCAAAGCCCTGGCATCAACGCAGCAAACGTCTTCTCACTCAGCCTCAAACCCTTCTCGCCCATCTCAGCGAACAACGCCACTGCCTCGTCCACCCTATCGCCTTCCACGTACCCCTTGATCATGACATTGTACGAGACCGAGTTCCGCTGGATCCCCTCCCCAGCCATTTCATCAAACACCTTGCGCGCACTCTCCAGATCACCGGCGCGCACCCACGCATTCAGCAGGGAGTTGTAGGCGGTGACATCAGGCGTCACCCCATGCCCCTTCATCTCTCCAAACACCCTGACTGCGGTCTCCATCTTCTTGCACAGGCCGAACCCCCAGATGAGCGTGTTGTAGGTGGACACGTCGGGCGCGACCCCGTCGGCGATCATGGCGTTGTAGATCCGCCTGGCCATGGCCTCGCGTCCGCGGCAGAGAATGGCCTTGAGGACGGCGTTGTAGGAGAGCGCGGTGCGGGGGACGCCGAGGTCGGGCATCATCCGGAACAGCTTGACGGCCTCCTGCGGGATGGCGGCCCTGCCGTAGGCGGCGATGAGCGCGGCGAGCGTGGGCTCGTCGGGCGCGACGGAGAAGGACGGCATGGTGTCGAGGACGAGGCAGCGCGCGTGGTTGAGCATGCGGCGGGACGCGAGCGCGGGGACGAGCAGCGCGAACGTGCCGCCCTCCGGGCGGAACCCGCCCCGGCGGTACGCGAAGCGGAAGAACTGGAGGGCGAGGTCGGCGCGCCCCGCGGACGCCGCCCCCGAGATGACGCCGTGGACCAGCGGCGCGTCCAGCGTGGGCGAGAGCAGGCGGATCGAGTTCTCCAGCCGCGTCGTCCACGGCCGCCGCCGGATCATGTGCAGGATCGTCTCGTGGAGCGGCTCCTCGATCCGGGGCGGGTTGGTGGGCGCCTCGACGGCCGGGGGTGGGGCCTCGTGGGTGGATGAGGACGCGCATAGCGTGCGTGTGGGCGCGCCCGGGTTGCGGGAGAGGAGCGGGAGGCGGATGGGGTAGGCCAGGTGGCGGCGCGCCATGGCTGCTGATGCGGCGGGAGGTGGGGAGGTTTGCGGCGGTGGGAACTGGAGAGGAATGGAGGAGACGAGGGTTTAGTCGGCGGAGTCCAGCCTAGAGTGCAGTCGGAGACGGATCGCCGTCCGCTGAGGATCGTACGTCTCTGCTGCTTCGGCTCGCTCTGGATGCTCTAACTGCCTCCCAGTCCGGCCCAACATATCAGACGGCCCAGAAAATAATCCCGTGCTTCGCGCCGTTGGGTTCTCAAGTGCAGGTGCAGCAGCGCCTTGCTCTTGTACGTTGCTTAGATTAGAGACTCTGCCATCCGCAAACATGGAGGGCTCTTAGAGCAGCTCCACTGTATTGTCTAAGGGGGTGCTTTGAGGAGAGAGAAAGGAAAAAGGCATAGCTAAGCACCGACGGGCACCGGTAGCCAAATTGGGCATCCGGTGCAAGCATTAAAGAAATGGCTGTGTCAGAGCACTGTTCTATTATCGTTGGCACTTTGCCCCGTTTGGGGCCTTGGAGCATGCCAACTAGCCATTGGCAACTTCAAGTTTTCTTCTACAAATATGGACATAAGCATACACATATGGACCACAAATTTCTGCAGACCAAAAAAACGAACATGGATGATTCATCTGGATGCAATCCAAACTCCTCATCCGAGGAACACAAGAGAGCCAACCATCCATTCCCACATTACCCAGCACCATCACTTCCGGCCAATATTCGACCTCAATTCAATCAACAATTCCAACATCATTTTCCAATAAACTTCAACCCGTATGGCATGCCTCCATATCAGCCATACGACATCCCCTATGAAGGCAACTTCAACTTTTCTCTTGGTGCTATGTTTGGAACAGGAGCTGCAAGTGAATCTGTTCAATCTTCCTCTCCAGTTGAGTCTATGGCTTTTCCTCATCCTGTTGCAGGATCAAGTCCAGCCTCGTCAATCTATGTTGCACCACAAAACAATGAAGATGATGTCAGCAATCAGGTTTGGAGTGATAATAGTGAGGATGAAAAGAAAGGAGGGCATCTGAATTGTTCTGAGGAAGAGGATCTGAAACTAGTTGGTGCATGGCTGCATAATTCAGTTGATCCAATCAAGGGAATGGACAAAAGTTCAATGACTTCTGGAAGAAAATTGTAGCAGAATTCAATAGTTTGGTCACACTGGATCGAATGAGGTCAGTTTCACAGTGCAAGTCACACTACACTAAGACAACACAAGCGGGTAGTGCACTTCAATGGGTGTTGAATCAGAATGAATAGTGCACATGGCAGTGGTGAATCTGATGACCAGATTAAAGAGAAAGCTCATGCAATTTACAAACAAGAATCAAAGGGAAATAAAACATTCACATTTGAGTACTGGTGGAAACATGTGAGATTTGAGCAAAAATGGCCAAATAGACCAGAGAACCAGTACAGGACAGGTACAAACAAGAGAGTGAAGCATAATGAATCAGGGGCTAACACATCTTCATCAAACCATGAAAGTGAGGATCCAGAACTAAGTGAACGCACTCGACTAGAAGGGCAGAAGAAGGCCAGAGAGAGACTGAAAGGCAAGGAGAAGAAATCTGTGGATGAACTTAGCTTGGAAAAACTAAGAACTGAAAAAATGTGAATGTATCATGAAGCAACACATAAGAAAGCAGAAGCAGTGTCCCAGGCCGCAAGAGCTCAAGAAAATACTGCAAAGACTGAACTGTTGGGCAAGTGCCTAGACATGATGGCTATGGATACTTCAAGCTTTGATGAAAAACGTAGAAAACACCATGAAAATGCGCTGGAGTTGTTCCCTAAAAAATAAATAGTAGTATTAGTTCTAAAAATTATTTATGTATCCACTGATGTATCTTCCTTCCAGCATTGTAGTAGTTCTAGAGATTATTTATGCACCAGCAATGTATTAGTGGTAGAGAAAATATTTCTGTATCCAACAATCTATCTTTGAGAGATTATTAATAATAGCAATGTATCTTCCTTTTACTGAAACATTTTTACTGTAAGCAATGTATCTGTTGGAAAACTAGTCGTTGGAAAACTAGTTGTTGTGCAGGCATCCTTCTACTTATAGAGGATCAGGGGCACCAACAAGCCAGAACACAAACTAGCTATTGTTCAGGCATCCTTCTACCAACAAGCCAGAACACAAAATGGCTACCCAGTCAAATTCCCAGCCCCAAAACTCAGACCTTGACAAACTCTTGTGGGAGTTCATCAATGACCCACTTGAAGCTGAGATTGAAGAAGAGCTAGAAGCTGAGATTCAAGAGATTGTTGATTTAGAGGTTGCTCAGCTGGGTGGTAATAATACCAGTCAGCGTCAAAGTGGGACTCGAAGGTACATTGATCGGAATCAGGAAGATGCAAACAGGAGGTTACAAGCTGATTACTTCTGCGACAACCCGGTATACACTGATGCTCAATTCAGGCGGAGGTTTAGGATGAAGAGGCCTCTATTTGAGCGTATCGTGCACACCCTTGGTGAGTGGTTTCCATATTTCCATCAACGTGTAGATGCCTTTGGCAAGCAGGGTTTTTCACCTTTACTTAAGTGCACAGCAGCTATGCGAATGTTAGCCTACGGCAGCCCAGCAAACCTCTTGGATGAAGGTTTAAGGATTGTTGAAAGCACTGCCATTGAGTGCTTGACTAGATTTGTGAAAGGCATTAGAGTGAATTTTGGTGCATAATATCTAAGAAGACCCACTCAAGAAGACACCCAGCGGTTACTACATGTAAGTGAAGTTCGCGGCTTTCCTAGAATGTTAGGGAGTCTTGATTGTATGCATTGGCATTGGAAGAGTTGCCCGGTCGCTTGGAAAGGCCAATATACTCGTGGTGATCAAGGAGTATCAACAATCATGCTTGAAGCAGTTGCCTCTCATGATTTGTGGATATGGCATGCTTTTTTTGGTGTTCCTGGTTCAAACAATGACTTTAATGTCTTGAATCAGTCACCATTGTTTACAAACATATTACAAGGTCGGGCTCCTACAATTCAGTTTACAGTGAATGGGAATTAGTACAATATGGGGTACTACCTAGCTGATGGCATCTACCTAGAATGGGCAACCTTTGTCAAGACAATCCCATTGCCTTATAGTGAGAAACACAAATTATTTGCAAAAATTCAAGAAGCTGCAAGAAAAGATGTCGAACGGGATTTTGGGGTTTTGCAAGCTCGATTCGCTATAGTAAGAGAGCCTGCACGTTTTTGGAAAGAAGAAACACTTGCATATACCATGTACGCTTACATAATACTGCACAACATGATAGTTGAAGATGAGAGGGATTCCTATGTCGTGCAATGGCACACCAACGACGAGGAGTACAATATCCAAGATGAAGATGCTCACTATGATTAGGGAAGCTCTCAACCTTTGGCAGGGTTCAACCATGGCCCTGTTTATGAATTCTCTAGAGTACTAGAAGCAAACGAGGCCATTCATGATCGAGAAAAGCATCATTAACTCAAGGCTGATTTGGTGGAACACTTATGGCAAAAGTTCGGGCAGCAGCAATCTTAGCTTCATATTTTAGTTAGCGATAGGTCACTTTATTTGTAATTTTTTCAGTTGTAAACCATTTACCACTAGGTCTCCTAATCTATACTCCTTGTTTAATAAAATGCAAATTTGGTGAACATGTACGATACCATCCATCTTTTACTGGACAAAGCAAAACTGATTTGCGCCACTAAATGTTATGAAAATAAAAAATTGTGCCACTGATTAAGAAAAGAAGAGCCTCACCGTCCTGTAGATCCGGTTGATGCTCGAACTCGAACCAAGGAAAGCAGGTCGCCATGGCTGGAGCCGTGCGGGCTCACCCTTCCGCGCCGTCATCGTAGGCCGTCTGTCGGTGTTCGTCTGTGCCTGCTGCGCCCGTGCCCTTAGCAGCAGCCCTGCCTCTGACGCTGCTCGGAGCGACTCGCGGCTCTCCCGACATTGCTCGAAGCTGCTCGCCGGACAACTGACGCACATCGGTGATGGATCTACGCAGCGCCGCATGGTATGATGGAGAACATGGACGCCCGAGAAGATGTGCTCTGCGAGGAGCGCTTGCACCACCGCAGCCCTAGATCTAGAAAGGGTAGGAGGAAAGGCCGAACTTCACGATGTCGCGGGAAGGAGACGAGTGGGTTGGGGAAAGTTCGGGAAGCACTATATTTTTTATTCGCTGTGGGTCCCCCTTAGCTAGCGCTACCGCATTTATACATTGGAGCAAGTTTGGCTAGTGGAGCACCGGCTGAGATGTCACTTGTTTGCAGCCGTCTCATGACTATACATTGGAGCTGCCCTTATTGAAAGCCCAAGTTTGGTTTTGGTAATTAATGACACCAAGTTGCTAATGCCATGTGTTAAGTGTTTTGAGTTAGGCACAAGCAACACACGTGATGAAGGAGCAAGTGGCATGGAGTGATGGCCACAAGATCACAAGTGGTGGAGATGCACATAATATGGTGTACATGATGATCAAGTGGAAGAGAAGGAACTAAAAGCGCAAGGCAAAGGTATAACCATAGGGTTTTCCTTTTACTGGTCTAAGATGAGTAGATAAGTGATTGACCGGGTTTAGGATACATAGCCGACTATCAAGAGGGGAAATCACCGTTTAGCTCGGAAATCAAGTGGCACTAGATCAATGTCTTGAGCATATGCATTAGGATCTAGTAAAAAGCTAACATAACACCTTGGAAAATGATTGTGAAATGCTAACACACATGCACATGGTGGTGTACACTTGGTGGTGTTAGCACATTTGCGAAGGCGGTGGAGTTCAAGCGGTAAAGAGGGGTTTGGGTTCCTCTCTCCCTCCCGCCGAGCTTGTGAGGCGGGATTCGGCATTTTTTGGAGAAATGAAATGCCTATTTTCTTTTACGCCGGAAGTCGGAAAAGAAACGGAGGCGAACGGAGGTCACTGTGGTGACCGGACGCTGCACCGGACGCGGTCTCGGTATGACCAGACGCGTCCGGTCAGTGTTCAGCGTCTGCGCGGGTTTTAGTTCGATGATCGGACACGCAGCGCGTCCGGTCACTGATGACCGGACGTGTCCGGTCATCCAGGGAGCTTACTGGACTCTAACCGGACGCGGGCACTGTCGCGTCCGGTCTTTGCGAGAGGCACGTCCGGTCGTTGTTCAATTGTGCGCTACTCAAGTTGACCAGCGCGTCCGGTCAGTTGCGGGACCAGCACGTCCGGTCACACCCGGCGCGTCCGGTCAGTACGACCAGCGCGTCCGATCGGTGTTTTAGATTTTAGCCGTTGCGCGACCGGCGCGTCCGGTCAGTTTGACCAGCGCGTCCGGTCAGCACGACTTCGGCTGGTTAAAGTTCCTAACGGCTATATTCGAAGGGGTACGCTATAAATAGAGGTCGGCCGGGGTTTGAGGGAAACCCTTGCACATTTTGAGAACTAGAGACATACTTTGAGCTAGATAACAACCCCTCCACTCATCTCTTTGCATAGTTGCACATCTTGAGTGAGATTGAGTGAGATTCAAGTGCATTGCTTGAGAGTTGCATTCTAGAGGCACTTGATCTTCGAGTTGCTGCGGATTTCTTGTTACTCTTCCGTGTTTCCCGACACGGTAGACGGCTTAGAGCAGTGGAGGTGATCGAGCTCGCAATTGGAGATTGTTGGAGCCTTCACCAAGTGTTGTAAGGGGTTCTTGATCCTTCCCCGCGGGAGTTCATGAATTGGATACTCTAATGAAGCTCGTGGCTTGGAGGATCCCCATCTTGTGTGCGGTTGTGCGGCGCCCGCCGAGGGCTCGAGTCTTGATAGTCGATTAGCTCGTGAACTGACAAGTGGGTGTATCGCCACAACGAGGAGTAGCTTGCCGGGAAGCAAGTGAACCTCGGGATAAATTCTTGTGTCATTCTCTTCCCGAGGATTTCTCTTGTGTGATTGATTGATTGGTACTCCTCATCTCTACATGGCGGTATAATCTCTCAAAGCTCTTCTCTTGTATTACTTCTTGTTTCTAGCTAGTAGTTGTTGTTGTGTTTAAGTGGATAGCCTTATACTAGACTTGTGTAGGTGGCTTGCTTAATTAGTTAAGAGCTAGTGCTTTTGCTTCGCCACCTTTCGTACTAACTTGTGGTTAAGTTATTCTTGTAGAAGTTTTTAATTAGGCTATTCACCCCCCTCTAGCCTATTTGGACCTTACAAGTGGTATCGGAGCCGAGGCACCATTTATTTGAGGCTTAACAACCTACGGTGAAAAAGAAATGGCTCAATTAAGCTTGCACATCAACAACACCAAGAAGGCACCTCACTTTGATGGCACAAATTATGCATATTGGAAGGTTAAGATGACCGCACACCTAAAGTCAATCAATAGAGAAGTGTGGAAGGTCACCGAAACAAAATTTGAAGTTGCTAATCCGAAAGCACATACACCGGTGGAAGAGAAGAAGCTCCAATGCAATGACATTGCCATTAGTGCTCTTCATGAGGCATTAGATGATAAGACATTTGAGCAAGTGAAGAACATAGAGATTGCTCATGATGCTTGGGCCAAGTTAGAAGAAACATTTGAGGGCACCGAAGGCACAAAGACCGCCAAAGCATATATCTTGCAAGAAAAATTTTCAAGCTTCAAGATGCAAGATGATGAGAGTGTACCGGAGATGTTTCATAGGTTGCAAGTCATTGTCAATGAGCTCAAGGCACTTGGTGAGGAGGTCAAGGACAATCAATTCTCTATGAAGTTCTTGAGAAGTCTACCCAAGAGATTTGATACATTGGTCACCGTGCTAGTGAGGACTACATTAAAGAATTCAACTCCTCAACAAATATTCCAAGAAGTAATGACCGATGATTCATATAGAGAAGATGATGAGAAAGATGAATTGGTCAAGAAGAAGAAGAAGGAAAATGAGAAGAAAGATGATAAAAAGAAGAAAAGTGTGGCATTCAAAGCCACCACATCCAAGGGCAAATCCAAGATTGAATCATCAAGTGATGAAGACTCAAGCTCTTGTGATAATGATGACATTGATAAGAAGATGGCTCTCTTTGTCAAGCAATTTAGCAAATTCATGAAGAAAAAAGGCTTTCGTGCAAGAAGAAGGAAGAACTCATCCAAGAAGAATGAGCATACCATGAGATGTTTTAGATGCCATAGCAAGGATCATCTTATTGCAAAGTGTCCTTATGATAGTGATGATGAAGATGCTATCAAGAAGGAGAGGAAGAAACAAAAGAAGAAGCTAGAGAAGAAGGAAAGCTCTTATAAGAAGAAGAATGATTCTCATGTTGCTACATGGGATAGTGATGATTCCTCAAGTGATGATGAGGATGACAACAAGAGCAAGAAGAAGGGACATGCTAGCATTGCCATCCAAGAGAAGGTCTCCCTCTTTGACACTCCATCGTGCTTCATGGCTAAAGCCGCTAAGGTATCATCCGATGATGAGAGTGATCCTGATAATGCTAGTGATAGTGATAGTGATGAAGAAGAATTCACTAAAGATGAACTAATCACTATGCTAGAAGATTGCACTCAACATTATAAAGAATCTAGGAAGGAGTGCAGGGGCTTGCTTAAGGAAAAGAAAAACCTTATGCAAGAACTTGATGAGCTTAGAGTGTCTTATGAGAGTCTAAAGGTAGACCATAAGAAGCTTCAAAAGTCTCTGAAAGGTCCTTGTTTGGTTTTGGTAATTGAGTGACAATTTAGGTGGACTAATATGTGGTTATGTGAGATACACAGGAGATTAGTCCACAAGTAATGGTGTCATGAAGGAGCTCATTGCATATGAGACATGACATGGAGTCATGTGACCAAGGTGGCAAAGATCAAGATGAGGCTTGGCTCGACGAACCGGTTGCAAGTGTGAAGGGCAAGTCGGAGGCTTTGGAGCGATGGACCGTGAGGCGGTGAAGCTTGAGCAAGACTTGGCGCCGATGGACCGACGCAACGGTGAAGAGCAAGTGAGGTCAGGATCGATGGACCAAGGTCACATGATGATATGAAGTGGATCATATCATTTGTGATATGGTTGGTGTATGTGTTGCATCAACGTCGGAGGAGATGGAGTGGAATGCGCAAGGCAAAGGTATAACCTAGGGCATTTCCATTTCACCGGTCATAGGTGTGTAGAGAAGCTGATGACCGGGTTTAGGATAGATGGCCGTACTATTAAGAGGGGCAAACTTGTTTGCATATCGGTCATCTAGTGCCACTTGAGCGATCTAACTTTGCATACGTGTTAGGATCGAGTGGCGAGGCAAGTTGAGTGCCTAATTCCTTTGAAGAAAATGTTTGTGAAAATGCTAACACACGAGCACAAGGTGGTGATCACTTGTTGGTGTTGGCACATTTGCAAAGGTGGCGTTGGTCGCGCTGTGGTTTACGGGTAGAGAGGGGTTTGGTTCCTTTCTCTCTCCCGCCGAGCGTGCGAGCGCGGGATTCAGGCGATTTCGGGGAAGTGAAATGCCTATTTTCCATTGCGCCGGAAGTCGGAAAAGAAACGGAGGCGAACGCGGTCACGGAAGTGACAGGACGCTGCACCGGACGCCGCACCGGACGCTGCACCGGACGCGGTCACTGTGGACCAGCGCGTCCGGTCAGTGCAGCGCGGGCGTCAGGCGCGCGGGCTAGGGTTTGACACCGGCGCGTCCGGTGACCCACGGGACCGGCGCGTCCGGTCTGGCGAACAGCGGGTCACGAAGTCATCGGACGCGGTGCGCGTCCGGTGACACACCATCGGACGCGTCCGGTGGTCTCGGGCGCTTACTGGACTCGCACCGGACGCGGTTACTGTGGCGTCCGGTGGTTGCGAGGAGCGCGTCCGGTCTTGTCTTCGCGGGCGCGGGTACTGTGCGCACCGGCGCGTCCGGTGGTTCGCAACAGCGCGTCCGGTGTGTCGTTTGACCGTTGGCGCGCAGTGACCGTTGGAGGTTCTAACGGACGAATTTGAAATCGCTGGGGCACCGGACGCGGTTGAGCGCGTCCGGTCTGTTACGACCGGCGCGTCCGGTGCTCCCGCAGAAAACGGACAAGTGTGTGCAACGGCTCTATTTGACTGTGGGGTTATAAATAGACCTTGTGGCCGGCCTTGGCCGGGAGCTGAGCACACTTTAGCCTTGGTGGCTTGTGTGGTAGTGCTTGGGAGCCCTCTAACTCACTCATGCTTGATAGTGTTCATCGGATCGAGTGAGAGAGCGATTCTAGTGCGATTGCATCGTGAGGTTGCATCGAGTGGCACTAGGTGTTCGTGTTGCAAGCCGGTAGTGCTTGTTACTCTTGGAGGTTGCCACCTCCTAGACGGCTTGGTGGCTTGTGGCTCCGTCGAAGCTCGCAAGAAGATTGTGCGAGGCTCCGGAGAAGCTTTGTGAGGGGGATTGTGCTCACCCCGCGGGGATCGCGAAGAGCAACTCTAGTTGAGCGTGTCATTGAGTTACCTCACTTGAGAGTGGTGTCTTGCGGTGCCTTGCGGGGCGTGCCTTGAGGGGTAAGTGACTTGAGGGTCACACCGAGGAACCATCCTAGTGTTGGTCGACACAACGGGGACGTAGCTTGGTGGCAACCAAGTGAACCTCGGGAGAAAAACACCGTGTCAACTTTGTCTACTCTTCTCGGTGGTTTGCATTCATGCAACACAAGCTTATATTTACTTTCATATATACTTGTGCTTGTGTAGTTGCTCTCGTAACTAGTTTGCTTGTGTAGCTTGCTAGTTGTCTTCTTGCTTGTGTAGCTAGAAGCTTCCCCTTGCGTGACTAATTTGGTTTGTGTAACCTTGTTAGTCACATTGCTTAGTTTGTGTAGCTAAGTGTTTTGCGCTCTCTAATTTGGCATTAGTTGCCTTGTTATTGAGCATTGCTAGTGAGCTTAGGCTTTGTGCGCTTTGCTTACTAGAATTGTGTAGGAGCTCCCTCTTGCTTGCAAAGTACTAGTGCATAGGTTTGTGTGACCTTGCTCAAGAATTAAATAGGAGAGCTCTTGCTAAGGAAAGCACCTTAGTTGCTTAATTAGGATCTTTGTGAGGTGCTTGTGAACTTAGTTAGAGGGGTGAAGTCTTGGCTAGACCGATAAGTTTTATTCCGCATTTGTTTTTAGTGTTAGCCAACACGCTTAAGTTTTAGAAAGGACTATTCACCCCCCCTCTAGTCCGCCATCTCGACCCTACAGTCTCACACCAAGCTTGAAGAAGCTCATTCCTCTCTAGTTGAAAAATGTGGAAACATGCCAACTAATGTTGAGAAAGCTAAAACTTGCAACATAGGCATATCATGTGATATAATTGAATCCGTTCATAAGCCTAGTGTTGTTGCTCCCACTAACACTTCATGTAGCTCATCTACATCATCCTCATCTAGTAGTGATGGTTTCACTTGTGACTCCACACTTATAGTTGAGAATGAAAATCTCAAGAAGGAGGTAAAAGAGCTCAATCACACATTAGCTAAGGCTTATGGTGGTGAGGACCGCTTGCTTATGTGCTTGGGTAGCCAAAGAGCTTCTCTCTACAAAGAGGGATTGGGCTATAACCCCAAGAAAGGCAAGGCCGCTTTTGCTCCTCACAAGACTCGTTTTATGAAGAACAATGGTAGCTATTGCAAAAGTTGCAAGCAAGTTGGTCACATAGAGCAACATTGCTTGAACAAGAAATCAAATGCTAATGTATCCTCAATTAAGTTTGATTCTTTCTATATGCTTACCAAGAGTATAAATGGTGTTCATGCTAAGTTCATTGGTGCGCCGTGGATGGGCTCAAAGAAGAAAGCCATTTGGGTACCAAAGAGCTTAGTCTCTAACCTTGGAGGACCCAAACAAGTTTGGGTACCTAAAAGGAATTGATCTTGTCTTGTAGGTCAATTACAAAGCCGGAGGAAGGCATTGGGTGCTTGATAGTGGGTGCACTCAACATATGACCGGAGACTCTTGTATGTTCAATTCAATTGATACGAGTCAAAATGGTGGTTTTGATGCTATCACTTTTGGTAACAACAAGAAAGGCAAAGTCAAGGGGCTTGGTAAAATTGCTATCTCAAATGACATGAGCATTTCTAATGTGTTGCTAGTTGAGAGCTTGGATTTCAATATTTTATCAGTGACACAACTTTATGATCTTGGCTTCAAGTGCATATTTGGTAGTGATGATGTTGAAGTCATAAGTGTTGATGGATCAAACTTGATATTCAAAGGATTTAGACATGGTAGCTTATACTTGGTTGACTTCAATGATAGTGAGACACAATTGACATCATGCTTGCTTAGTAAATCTAGTATGGGATGGTTGTGGCATAGAAGGCTTGGTCATGTTGGAATGAAACAATTGAACAAACTTTTGAGGCATGACTTAGTTAGAGGCTTGAAAGATGTCACTTTTGAAAAGGATAAACTATATAGTGCTTGTCAAGCCGGCAAACAAGTTGGAAATACACATCCTAGTAAGAGTGAAATGAGCACATCAAAGGCATTTGAGCTATTGCACATGGACTTGTTTGGGCCAACAACATACACTAGTATTGGTGGCAACAAGTATGGTTTTGTGATTGTTGATGACTACACTAGATATACTTGGGTGTTCTTTCTCTATGACAAGAGTGATGTTTATGATCTATTCAAGTCTTTTGTCAAGAGGGTGCAAAATGAGTTTGAAATCACCATCAAGAAGATTAAAAGTGACAATGATAGTGAGTTTAAGAACACAAGAATTGAAGATTTGTGTGATGATCTTGGTATTGGACATCAATTCTTACCAACATATACTCCTCAATCAAATGGTGTAGTTGAAAGGAAAAATAGAACCTTGATTGATATGGCTAGATCAATGCTTAGTGAATACAATGTTAGTCATTCATTTTAGAGTGAAGCCATCAACACGGCTTGCTATTGTAGCAACCGTCTCTATTGCCATGGGAAGCTTGGAAAGACACCATATGAGTTGTTGAATGGAAGAAAGCCCAACATTGCATACTTTAGAGTGTTTGGTTGCAAATGCTATATTCTCAAGAAAGGCACTAGATTGAGCAAGTTTGAAAAGAAATGTGATGAAGGGTTCTTACTTGGTTATTCTACCACAAGCAAAGCATATAGAGTTTGGAATCTCACAAATGGCACCTTAGAAGAAGTTCATGATGTTGAGTTTGATGAAACCCAAGGATCTCAAAATAAAGCTCAAAACCTTGATGATGTGAGAGGAGATCAATTGTCAAATGCAATGAAGAACATGGACATTGGTGATGTGAGGCCAAGACAAGTTGATGATAATGATATTCATGTGATCAACCAAAGTGTGCAAATTGATACAAATCAAGCAAGCCCTAGTGGTACTCATGATGAAGCTCAAGTTCAAGGTCAAACAAGTGAAAGCAATCAACTCCCAATACTCCAACCTACTAGCATTGCAAGAGATCATCCGTTGGACCAAATCATTGGTGGAATTCAAAGTGGTGTTCAAACTAGATCAAGATTAGCATCCTTTTGTGAGCATTACTCATTTGTCTCATTAGAAGAACCAAAGAAGATAGAAGATGCATTGAAGGATTCCGATTGGGTGAATGCCATGCATGAAGAACTAAACAACTTTGCTAGAAATCAAGTTTGGAAACTTGTTGAGAGGCCAAAGAACTACAATGTGAGTGGTACTAAGTGGGTCTTTAGAAACAAGCAAGATCAAGATGGCATGGTTGTAAGGAACAAAGCAAGATTAGTAGCACAAGAATACACTCAAGTTGAGGGTCTTGACTTTGGAGAGACATATGCACCGGTTGCAAGATTGGAAGCAATTAGAATCTTATTAGCATATGCTTGTGCACACAACATCAAGCTCTATCAAATGGATGTCAAGAGTGCATTTCTCAATGGCTACATCAATGAAGAAGTTTATGTTGAGCAACCTCCCGGTTTTGAAGATGACAAGAAGCCCGACCATGTTTACAAGCTAAAGAAGGCATTGTATGGTTTGAAGCAAACACCTAGAGCATAGTATGAGAGGTTGAGGGACTTTCTCCTCTCTAAAGGGTTCAAGATGGGAAAGGTTGACACCACGCTCTTCACCAAGAAGCTTGGAAATGACTTGTTTGTGTTGCAAATCTATGTGGATGACATTATCTTTGGATCAACTAACCAAGACTTTTGTGAAGAGTTTGGAAATATGATGGCTAATGAGTTTGAGATGTCTATGATTGGAGAGCTTAGTTACTTCCTTGGACTTCAAATCAAGCAAATGAAGAATGGCACTTTTATAAGTCAAGGCAAGTACATCAAGGACGTGATCAAGAAGTTTGGATTGCAAGATGCTAAGCAAATGAGTACTCCAATGAGCACTAATGATCAATTAGGTATTGATGCTAGTGGAAACATGGTAGATCAAAAGCTATACCGGTCTATGATTGGAAGTTTGCTCTATGTCACCGCTTCTAGGCCGGATGTGATGTTTAGTGTGTGCAAGTGTGCAAGATATCAAGCTTCACCTAGAGAAAGTCACTTGAAAGCAACCAAGAGGATATTAAGATATCTTAAGGGCACTCATGATGTTGGATTATGGTATCCTATAGGATCTAACTTTGAGTTGATTGGATATTCGGACTCTGACTATGGTGGATGCAAGATTGATAGAATGAGCACAAGTGGCACTTGTCAAATGCTTGGAAGGTCTCTTATTTCATGGTCATCAAAGAAACAAAATAGTGTTGCACTATCTACCGCCGAGGCCGAATACATTAGTGCCGATAGTTGTTGTGCACAATTGCTTTGGATGAAGGCCACCTTGAATGATTTTGAAATCAAGTTCAAGAATGTACCATTGTTTTGTGACAATGAAAGTGCTATCAAGATGACACAAAATCCGGTTCAACACTCAAGAACAAAGCACATTGACATAAGGCACCATTTCATAAGAGACCATCAACAAAAGGGTGATATTAGCATTGAGAGCATTGGCACTGAAGATCAACTAGCTGACATCTTTACAAAGCCACTTGATGAAAAGAGATTTTACAAGTTGAAGAATGAATTGAACATACTTGACTTCTCCAACTTGAAATGAGTACACCCCCACATTCTTATATGACATGCCTCTCCTCCGACAATGCAAGGTAAAGTTATTTGGCATATCATTCATACTGTGCTAAGGACATGATTAGAACATATAGACATATTTGCATATCAAATAGGCTCATTCATAAAAATCAAATGATTTTGATGTATATATGGTACCACTATTGCTTCTATGTTTGATTGATCTAGTGGTAGCATATGACATGTTTGTGGGCTTGCAAACCTAGTGTTGAATCTAGAAAATAAGCTCATGATGTGTAATTCAACATGATCAAGATAACCCTTATACTTTATGAGGTGTGAAAAAGCTTGTCCTTGGATCAAACCGAATTACATATTCTAGGCAAGTAATCTAGATTGAACCATAATTTGGACTCCCTCATAATTGATTGACTTATCTCTCAGTAAAATTGGCACCTTTTTGGTGATTGTTGACAAAGGGGAGAGAAAAGTCACAAAGATATTGCAAAGAGGGAATAAGATATAATAAGGGGGAGAGAAAAGTCACAGGGGAGAGAAAAGTTACAAAGGGAGAGAAATCAAGGGATCAATTAAATTTGAGCACACAAGTAGGGGGAGCAAGCTCATGGATTACTTGTTGCACTTGTATGTGCATTAACATGATGAAATGTTGCATTGCAAAGTTTAATTTCGATATTCATGATTGAATGGTGTATGCTAGATATAGAACTTGAATGATGTTTTGTTAAGAGTAGCTTTACAAGCGGTATCTAGACACCGTTGCTTATAATGTTGATCTCACGGGGTACTTTAGTGTTTGTGATCTTTACAAGTGATGTATTACAAGTGGTGTCTAGCTACATCGATACTAAGGATGGTATATAAAGGCAACTCCGATTGGTATCACGCTTCAAAGGTCCATTCTATATACCTTAGCATCATTTTGATAGTAGTAACTCTCCCAAAATTCAAATCCATACATATGTGCATAATTGAACCAAACTCATGGAAGCACATATGTAGGGGGAGCTAATACTATCGAAATTAAAAATTGATTTCATTTCATATCTTTGTGATGGTTGTCATCAATTACCAAAAAGGGGGAGATTGAAAGCCCAAGTTTGGTTTTGGTAATTAATAACACCAAGTTGCTAATGCCATGTGTTAAGTGTTTTGAGTTAGGCACAAGCAACACACGTGATGAAGGAGCAAGTGGCATGGAGTGATGGCCACAAGATCACAAGTGGTGGAGATGCACATAATATGGTGTACATGATGATCAAGTGGAAGAGAAGGAACTAAGAGCGCAAGGCAAAGGTATAACCATAGGGTTTTCCATTTACCGGTCTAAGATGAGTAGAGAAGTGATTGACCGGGTTTAGGATACATAGCCGACTATCAAGAGGGGAAATCACCGTTTAGCTCGGAAATCAAGTGGCACTAGATCAATGTCTTGAGCATATGCATTAGGATCTAGTAAAAAGCTAACATAACGCCTTGGAAAATGATTGTGAAATGCTAACACACATGCACATGGTGGTGTACACTTGGTGATGTTAGCACATTTGCGAAGGCGGTGGAGTTCAAGCGGTAAAGAGGGGTTTGGGTTCCTCTCTCCCTCCCGCCGAGCTTGTGAGGCGGGATTCGGCGTTTTTTGGAGAAGTGAAATGCCTATTTTCTTTTACGCCGGAAGTCGGAAAAGAAACGGAGACGAACGGAGGTCACTGTGGTGACCGGACGCTGCACCAGACGCGGTCTCGGTATGACCGGACGCGTCCGGTCAGTGTTCAGCGTCTGCGCGGGTTTTAGTTCGATGATCGGACGCGGAGCGCGTCCGGTCACTGATGACCGGACGTGTCTGGTCATCCAGGGAGCTTACTGGACTCTAACCGGACGCGGGCACTGTCGCGTCCGGTCTTTGCGAGAGGCGCGCCCGGTCGTTGTTCAGTTGTGCGCTACTCAAGTTGACCAGCGCGTCCGGTCAGTTGCGGGACCAGCGCGTCCGGTCACACTCGGCGCGTCCGGTCAGTATGACCAGCGCGTCCGATCGGTGTTTCAGATTTTAGCCGTTGCGCGACCGGCGCGTCCGGTCAGTTTGACCAGCGCGTCCGGTCAGCACGACTTCGGCTGGTTAAAGTTCCTAACGGCTATATTCGAAGGGGTACGCTATAAATAGAGGTCGGCCGGGGTTTGAGGGAAACCCTTGCACATTTTGAGAACTAGAGACATACTTTGAGCTAGAGAACAACCCCTCCACTCATCTCTTTGCATAGTTGTACATCTTGAGTGAGATTGAGTGAGATTCAAGTGCATTGCTTGAGAGTTGCATTCTAGAGGCACTTGATCTTCGAGTTGCTGTGGATTTCTTGTTACTCTTCCGTGTTTCCCGACACGGTAGATGGCTTGGAGCAGTGGAGGTGATCGAGCTCGCAATTAGAGATTGTTGGAGCCTTCACCAAGTGTTGTAAGGGGTTCTTGATCCTTCCCCGCGGGAGTTCACGAATTGGATACTCTAGTGAAGCTCGTGGCTTGGAGGATCCCCATCTTGTGTGCGGTTGTGCGGCGCCCGCCGAGGGCTCGACTCTTGATAGTCGATTAGCTCGTGAACCGACAAGTGGGTGTATCGCCACAACGAGTAGTAGCTTGCCGGGAAGCAAGTGAACCTCGGGATAAATTCTTGTGTCATTCTCTTTTCGAGGATTTCTCTTGTGTGATTGATTGATTGGTACTCCTCATCTCTACATGGTGGTATAATCTCTCAAAGCTCTTCTCTTGTATTACTTCTTGTTTCTAGCTTGTAGTTGTTGTTGTGTTTAAGTGGATAGCCTTGTACTAGACTTGTGCAGGTGGCTTGCTTAATTAGTTAAGAACTAGAGCTTTTGCTTCGCCACCTTTCGTACTAACTTGTGGTTAAGTTATTCTTGTAGAAGTTTTTAATTAGGCTATTCACCCCCCCTCTAGCCTATTTGGACCTTACACTTATGCATCTGGTGCTTGTAGATTAATCTCAAAAATACCAGGGCGAGGATTGAAGAAGGAATATTAAGGCGTGTTTGGTTGGGAGCCAAACCACGCCACGCCTTAACTGCGGCTACCACACTCCAGATGATGTTGTTTGGTTCAGCCCTACGCTTTGGCCGCCACGGATGTTTGTTCTGTCGTTTTGCTCCTCCGGCTCGTCGTCTAGTTGTGGCGAGATTGTGGTGAGTGAGGCGATCTTTCTGGGCGCCACGGTTGTGGCAGGCATGGCTGTGGCGTGGCCAACGCCGGCCGTGAACCAAGCAGCCCCTTAATCTCAAAACGGACTTGCTAGTCCGGACGCGTCGGGCTCGCGAGAGAGCGCCTTAGCAGTGGGCTCGCACCGCCCCGGACGTCGTCCACGTCGTCCCGAACGTCGTCCGCACCATTAGGCTTCCCACGCGCGTCCCATGTGCAACACCCGATCTACCTTTGAAACATCTAGATACAACCGTTGTAACATATAAAAGAAGATAAATGAAACACTTAAAACAAGCGTCTGAAACACTTGCGAAAACACCTAAAAACCATTTGAAAATCATTGCAAATATATGCAACATCCAGATGAAACACTCGCAAAACATACGTATGAAACACACTTTAAACATATGCTTGCAACATGCATGTATATGCAACATCGAGATCTACTTTTGCAACATCCAGATAAAAAAACTTGCAACATTTGTCTGAAATAGATGAAACATTTGGAACATACACTTGAAACATACGTGTATAGCCATTACAACATGTGCAACATCCCATCTTCTTTTACAACATCGATATATAATATTTGCAACATACATCTGAAATATCTAAAACACTTGAAACATACTATTGCAACATGTAGAGCTCGTCGACGCGGAGTGGCGCAGAGGTCTGCTTGCTGCTTGGACGAATGGAGACTCGTCGACGCGGAGCTCGATGCCGCGGAGTGGCACGGAGGTCGCAGGTGTGGAGCTCGTCGGCGCACGGACCTCGGCAAGGGTAGGGGCAAGCAGATGGAGCACGGCCACGACGGGGAGGCGTGAGTCCGTACGGGGGCACACGGCGTGCGCGGGGGGTGGGGGCACGAGTGGGGACGGCGCGGCTGAGGGCGGGGTCTATCCCGAAGCATAGGCGCACAACGCGCTGAGCAAGCAGACAACGCAGGCAGGGGCGGCGAGGGCAAGGCGCAAAGCGAGCGAACAACTTATACGGGGTTCGTCCGGATGAACGAACGACCTATAAGCAGTATTACTTATCTCCAAAATACCAGGGCAAGGACTGAAGGAGGGATATTCAAGGACCATTCTTCAGGTTTAGAGAAAATACAACGTGTCCCTCTTTAGGTTCAGAGAAGAGACAGAATGGGATTGTGATTGTGATTGTGAAGTGATATTATGAGACAAAATGAGATTGTGATTGTGAAGTGAGGTTATGAGTAAATATATGAGATGGTAAAAGGATATTGTGACTAAATATTTGAGAATGTGATCGTTGAATTGTCAAAATGAAAGACTCAATGTGGGAATCAATAAAACTAGTAGTTTAGCAACCATTACCCAAATGTTTTCGAGCTTGTACCAAGATTTCCTAAGCTGAGCATCAATGCATCATCACAGATCTGCGGGCCAAACTTGCTGCCAAGATCAATGGCAACCATGGGGCAGCAACATCTAGCATTGCACTTGGGCCAAAGATTGAGCTCTGTGAAGTGTGAACTACAATCATCTAGGGATCAGCTGAGCTTATCATATATTTCTTTTTTCAGGTGAGGCATCGACAGTAGACACAACACTTCAACGGAGGTCAAGCTATTGCACTATTGCAGCCTCGATGGGCTCGACATGAAGCCCACATATAGGATAGCAGAATGGGCCGACCCAGGACACAATATGCTGATCCCTCCCACCAATTAGTACCACCTCGGTTGCTCACTTATATAGAAGCTGGCTTAAAGGTTCAACTCTGGAGCATCACAACACGACCTTACTTGAACAGGATCTGTTCTATAGGATCGTACCGCTGCATCCTTGACTAATAAGGAGGCAAGCACTTAAGCCTGGTTGATGAGCCATGACCTATGAGCCAGAGCGTGATTAACAGCAAGGTTTAGCTTCATGCTAAGTCTGGTGCTGTAGGCTGGGGTGGCCTATAGGTTGTCTGACAGGCTCTTTTTGCTCCTACATTGGAAGACCGTTTGTTTCCAGCTGTTTTCCCTCAATAGTTGCTCTCAAATTAAAAGATGCAGATCTCTTGCTTAATTTTGCCATTAATAATACACATTTTTTACTATGTACTGGCTGGGGTGGCCTATAGGTTGTCTGACAGGCTCTTTTTGCTCCTACATTGGAAGACCGTTTGTTTCCAGCTGTTTTCCCTCAATAGTTGCTCTCAAATTAAAAGATGCAGATCTCTTGCTTAATTTTGTCATTAATAATACACATTTTTTACTATGTACTGCATTTGAATAGTAGTCTTTTTAAGCAGGATATTTCTGTCACCGGCTGCATTTAAATGGGAAAGATCTCTTGCTCGTTTATGCCATGAATAGTAGTCTTTTTTAGCTGTGCTGCATTTGGGAAGGGAATTTGAGCACATATTCCTGTCAACAACTGTTTTTTGCTGAACGGTGCTCTGAAATTAAAGGGGCAGATCTCTCTTTCTCGTTTTGCCATTAGTAGATCAGGACTTTTTAGTACAGTTTGCTTCTTCATGTCTGACTGTATTGAGCCATCATGATTCTTTCTACATGATCTGCACAAAGTTCAGAGTTGCCTTTTTCTCGAACACGTAGGAGAGCTGCTCGTCATTTCATTAAAGATAGATAATAAACGGTCCAAGTACATGCCAAGTTCACAGTTGCTTTGATCTTTTTTTTTTCTTTTTTGGTTCCAAGTAAAGCTATGCGTTTCAAAAAAGCGAGAGCCGAGTCCCTGAACCTTGTGACCCTCATACTACAGCAGTGTTGGGCTATTGGCGTATTCTGCATCTCTGCAGTTTATGTAGCTAGTAGATCTTCAGAAGTAACACTGCATCACCATCCATTTTTCAACTACCGAAACGGATCCATTTGGGTTCAGGATCTAACCCATCGCAGCTTCTGCTTGATTTTGGTCTCTTCCGCTGATCTGCCCAACACACGAAGCACGCATCATTTGATGAATACAGGTGCGTTGCATACATTATTACAAAAAAAGGTTTATATATCTGCAATGAAAGAGGACGACGAAATGAGATGAACGCATACCTCAACTTCGAATCCAAATAAATCGAACCAATAATTCAGTAGTAACCGTCGACGTGGCCGTTTGAGGAAGCAGGAAATGTAGTATAGGAATAAGGGTAATGGTAGATGATGTACAGACTGTTTTTATGTATCATCGTAACTATTTTCTAGGTGGCAAAATACATTCAGATTGCTCATCAGTGAGTGATGTCAATTTGAGTCATAAATTTGATATACAATTGAACATTCAGGTGGTAGAAGACACTGCGCAGGCAAAAATGCACTTAAAAGAGACTGAGGTAAGGAACTAGGCGGCAAACATTCCCTACAAGAAACAAAAAAAAATATTTGATTTGGTAGTGGTAAACTGAACAATAAATCTGTATGATCTCATGGAGAAAAAGGAATGCCATGGGGTTACACACATTTTCTTCCATCTCAACTATGCACTCTAGCGTCGCCCAGGCCCCAGGCTGAAGTTAGGGGCGTGATCGGTAGCCTTCTCCACTTTGCTTCTGTGAATCTTGTGTACATCAGTGATGTGTCTAATGAGTAATGACGCAACACATGTAATTCAGTATCAACACTCTCTCTCGATGATCTTTAGTATATAAGATGTTTACTGCCTTTGTTCGCCCCCTAAATTTAATTAATTCATGGCTCCGCCGTTTAATAGAATCCATGTTGCACATCTACTTTCCTGACAAACTTACATTCGCTGGATATTCAGTGTTGTTGGATATCTATCTCGCGCGCGCTGTGGAGGCATTGATCTCGTGTTCAACCTATCCTATATCCCTATCCCACAACGATCACAATACCATTTCTTTTCCCCTTGTCGATCTAGATGTGTTTTCTTGTACTGTACATTCATGGATGCAATCATGCAGATGCAGGTGTAGACTGCATTCGTGTAGAGCCATGAACAAGAAGATGAACAGAACCCGCCGCCGCTGCACCAATCAGAACCACAACCATCTCCTCCTGATCCTGCCAATCCTCTCGTCATCTGAACGCCGCCGGCTGCGTGAACGCCTCCATCCGAGGCTCCGTCAGGTCCACGTCCACCGCCTCCTCCTCGTCGCCAGGCGTCGGTGGCGGTGGTGGCCGCCAGCTGCTCCGCCCGTGGCCGCGGGGGCTCATCAGCAGCGTCCCGTTCACCAGCTCGCCCGACACCACCGCGCCTCTGCTCACAACGTTTCCCCTGTCGCCGGGCCACGACGCTCGGCCCGGTGACGACGTCGGCGCGCGGCGCGTTTGCTGTTTCCACTGGACGGTCGTCGTCGGCGAGCACTCCTGCTGCTGCAACTGCCTCCCGATGTCGTCGTCATCCTTAGCCTCCGGGTCACACCTCCCGACGTGCGGCGACGGCTGCAGAGTTGAATGCGACATCAGAACTCAGAACGCCTGCGGTGTGCACGCGCGCCATAGCATGCCATGGCAGCAGGCATGCGTGGCGCTTGCAAGAGATGTACGTGGCGGGGAGGGAGGAGGAGGAGCTGACCGTGAGGTTGAAGGCGGCGGCGATGGGGAGGTTCCGGCGCTTGGCGCCCTGCCGAAGGGGCGCGATGGTGGCGAGGATGTGGACGACCTCCGTCATGGTGGGCCTGGCCTCGGGGTCCCACTGCAGGCACTCCCGCGCCAGGTGCGCCATGATCTGCATCTCCTCCGCCGGGAACTTGCCCTGCAGCGTCGGGTCCGGCAGCTCCGTCACCACCAGCCTGCTGTCCCGCAGCCGCGACGTCGCCTGCACGCCCATTATGTACAATTGCTAAACTCCTGCTTGTTGTGTTGTGAACCGAACAACAGCTCGTGCAGTGAGATACGCTACGCCACGCGCCCACGCACCCAGATGACGAGGCTCTCGTCGGCCCTCGTCGACGACGACTTGTGGATAGGCTGGCGGCCGGTGATGAGCTCCAGCACGACGACGCCGAAGCTGAACACGTCCGACTTGAGCGACGCCTTGCCCACGATGGCATACTCTGGAGCGAAGTACCCGAACGTGCCCAACATCCGCGCCGGGGAGCTGCTGCAGCTCGTCACTCCATCGTTCATCAGGCACTTGGCCATGCCAAGGTCAGTGATCTGCACTTACACACAAGAATGACCTCAGCATAATATATAATCTGAAGCATTCAGTAGCAGCCTGAATCAGTAACAAGCCTCTGACCTTGGCTCTGAACTTGTCATCCAGGAGGATGTTGGTGGACTTGATGTCGCGGTGGAGGATACGCGGCGCGGCCGCCTCGTGCAGGTACTCCAGCCCCCTTGCGGCGCCAAGCGCAATGCTCACCCGGGTCTGCCAGTCCATGGGCTTCCTCCCTTGCTTCAGGTCCAGGCAGTCCCTCAGGTTGCCGTTGGACATGCACTCGAACACCAGAAGCCTCTCCAGCTGCCGACCTTGGCTCTCCGAGCAGTACCCCAGCAATGGCACCACATGGCAGTGGTTCAGCCTCGACAGCAGCTCGATCTACGCGTCATCACACACGTGAGAAATAAGAGAGGAATTGCAATGGATGGCATATGCAAGATTGCTGCTTCAATTTGGTGTCTGCAGTGTTGCGTACCTCTGACAGGAACTCGAAGTCTTCGTCTGCACCTCCTAGGGGCCTAAGCTTCTTCACGGCAACAACTTTGCCATCGCCGAGCTGGCCTCGGTACACCTTGCTCGACCCACCAACTCCGATAAGATGCTCGTCTGAGAATTTCCCAGTTGCTTGCTCCAACTCTGCGTATGAAAAACGGATGATGACACCAGGGAATGTGCCGCTTTCGCCCCTGCAGATGAGATTGCAGCTACACAGAAACTCTGTAGCAGGAAGTTGAAACAAGAGTGTCAGGGTGTGGCTATGCACTCTCCTCAAACAAACACATGGCAGCTATCTCAGGTAATTGAGCCAAGCACAACATCTCAAATTTCAGACAGGGAAAATATATAGGTTAAGCTTGCCTTTTAAAACACCAAGCCTCGGTTTTTGTTTCATTTGGGGAAGTGGAGACGGTCGATTGCTGACAAGGTTCGATCTGCTGCTCCAGCTAGTGTATTTATCGAATGAGTTTATCTGCGATCGTGGAGAGAGAGCATCCTTGCGGCGGAAGTAGTATACAGTGGTGACAAGGAAAGCAGTAGTCGTGAGAATCACACAAACTAGGAGCGTAATTATGACTGTTTTGCTGGAGACATGCCTTTTCCCTTCCTCTGAGCTTCCTGAAGTTATAATGGAGACCATATTCAGCAAACCCAATTTCACTTGAGCATTTTAGTCCATAATGGAGTTCATGTATCTGAAATTCTGAATAGTTAAACAAGAAATTATCACATACCAGATGTGCAGTTACAGGAAGTGAAGCAACTCCTGGCACGTAGCACAGCATGTTCTTCTTTCTGAAGGTCCTTATCAGAGGCACATGTGCAGTTCCATGACCCTGTGCCGCCATTTTCATCTGCCACAACAACCAATTTAGGTTCCATTGCGGTGTAATGAGATGTTGAGAGGCTATATGATCGACTGCCCTTACCTCGTTGGCAATGGCAGGATGAAGAGCAATTGGACAACATGCTGCTGTTAGAATTTGGTTGACCTAGCGGATGAGCTGCACATACACATGTCCAGTTTGTTGTTTCAGTTTCGCCCGTGCTGCCATCTGTACAACAGCTAGTGTATCATATATTGTATCATTTTGTCAACCAGTCCAATATTTAGTCATTTTTACAAATATTTTGTCACGACAGCTTTGAAAATAGAAGTACATTCATGAGGACTGTAGAACTTACCACATGATGCTGCTTGCATCAGAAGAACACAGCTGAGGGAAGCCAGGAGAAGTTTCATGTGGAGATCCATCAGCTCGCACCCAAGTAGAGAATGGCGAAAACATCAAATAAGTCCCGTCTAGTGCAATCTCTGAAAAATAATGATGGAAAAGTAAGAATGACATGTTTGAAACCATTGCCTGCTGGCCAAAAAGGAAGGGAAAACGCCACCAAAAATACATGCAGAGCACAATGAACAAGTCTCATCACATTTTGATACTAAACAAGTACATGGTTTACTACTGTATCAAAATATGTCTAGGGGAACAGATAACAGAAAATAATGAGTAAAAATTTTGAATAACTTGAAAGCTTATTACTTGAGAGTTGGGATAGAGTAATACATTACTGCAACTCAACGTTAACAAAACAACAAATCCTGGAAAATGGATGTAGAATCTTCTGCTTTGAGTGGACCATGTTGATGCTAATCAAATACCGTCACTCTTGCAATCATATGACACATGATCTCATAAAACGGCTAAAAGTACAAGAAAAAAAACTAACTCAAAATACCTCAGGCAAAAACGACAAGTATCCTGGTCTGAAAGTAGAACCAAAGAGGTGCGAAAGATGAAAGGTGGGGGAGAGATGGAGTCTAAGAACTTGATAGATAAAGAAGGCAGATTATATGCAATGCAAGCAATTCCAATGAAGTGGCGGAAGCTATCAACAATAGTTTGACAAATGTATGCTTGCTTTCAAAAAGAAAATACTAGCACACTTGATGCAGCAGCTTGCAAGAAAGGAGACATCTCAACCTACAGCACTATATGTACAGTAGGAAAAAGGGCCTTGAACGAAATTGGCTGTACTTAGGTGCAATGTTCTAACTGGGGCATTGAACACTGGATTATAACTTAAAATGACATCTGGCCTGTAATGTCGGGTGTGAGTGACAGATGCCAACTCTGGAGTTAATAAGGGTCTTCAGAGATCTCAGGCCGGATCAGACTCCTGATTCCTGAAAGCCAGCCTATGCAAGATGGCTTGAATGATTATTCCCAAGGTTTGCCATGTTACCAAATGTCCAAAACAAAAAATCAATCAAAACAGGAACAGAATTTGGAAACCTGATAGGCTGATAGTAACCTACCAGTAGAAACCTGCAAGCGATAACGATTTGGACTAATGATCACAATCACAAGATGCAAACTCAATTCAAGCCACTGGATAATGTCGGTCAAGAACGAATGAGCGAGATTTCAAAATGTCGTTTAATCTGATAGTTGCGCCCCATCTCCAAATGCACCCCTGTGGATGTGCCCTCTGCAACTACCTACAGCAGGCTAGTAGTGGCTAGAGCTTAAAATATGCGGCTGCTGCCTTGGAAGTGTCTTGGTGGTTGCTCGTAATTTAAAATCCTTTTTGGTTGCCCGATCCATCCAAAGAATCGTTGAATGCTGAAGTAGTTGCAAGATACACATCAATGCATTGTATCCTAGGCATGTAATATATTTGTGTAGATCAAGATCTTAGACACGTAATAGTTTAATAATAATAATCACAATTTTTTTTTCTCATCATGGATCACAATACATGAATAGATTGTTGGGTTAGAGTAAGTAAATTGACCAAGTAGCTGGGCCTCCATGATCTCTGTATGCTCAAGATTTCACTTTTTTCCCCCAGGATGGAAGCAGTGCTATATCATGAACACCTAATCTTCAGATAGATTAGATGAAACAAAATGCTAAGCTGCTGCCTTTTCTAGTATTTCTGGACACCGGCATCACAAAGAGTATTAACATAGAGCTCGCATCGCATTAAGCCAACAACACATTGTTTAATTGGGGGCCGTGACGGTTAAGGACAAGCACACAGGGTAGGTGAAGATGAGAGCACCGCAGGCAGAAAGAAAATGATTATGTAACAGCAGCAAGAAGAAGAAAACGTCGGCATGTGCCGCTACCTGACGATACTCCCTTTTTTTCAAAGGAGGGGAGACCTTTTTCTAAACTGCAGGACGGGGACATGGTACCTGACACGTACGTACACGTAATGTAACGTCGAGTTTTGGATCATCTTGATTGAAATGAGCAGCAGGATTGATGAGCAGCTACGCTACGGCATGCAAAATCCAGCTAGGCAGGATGGCATCAGCAGGTTCGTCTGGCCCTGGCCTCCCCTGCCTGGCTACCACTTTCCAGTTTGAGCAGAGTTTGGTAAGTTTTGGGGATATAAAAATGAAGAGGATGACACACCTTGCTGGCTTGCTTCCCTTTGTTTTGTCTAAGTCTAACTACTTGTATGTATGCATTTGTAGTGGCAAAACAGGTAGAGTACTGAGAATGCTTTGTGAAAGGGAACGGCGGCAAAGAGTTGAAGAAAGAGAGAAAGCAAGTTACTAGGAAGGAAACTGAAGCACCTCGATCGATGGCAGAGGATTGAATGAATTCACCAATGTTTTGTATTGATCCGAGTCAACCTTGGGCGGTGGGACATGTGAAAAGGAAGCAAGTGCTGAGGAAAATGCAGTCACCTGTGGCTGTGGATCAGCCTGACCGCATTGGACTTGGAGAGGTAAAAAGAAGGGTATTTTATCTAGGATCAGTCCTCTTTTTTCTTGTTTCGCGAATGAATGAATACAAACGAAAGTTACCATGCCACATCTCCTCGACCTCGAAGAGATTAAACTAATAGCAGTACTGAAGCAGTAGCTGACTGTCTGTGCAGAGGACGAACGATTGTACTGTATCCCGCAGCGGGGAAGGAGACAGAGGGCAGATGAACAAACGCCTGTGAGCATCATTCTGTCAGAGACGACACGACTACTGTAGGACTTATCTCCTTTCCTGGATGCTCTGCTCCGGTGCTCATTCTGCTTTGTTCTGATGATGGCGATTGCTGTCCTCTCCTGGTATGAGGAGGAGGAGGAGGCCAGGAGGGCCAAGCCGGGGGCGTCCATTTCTCAATCGGTGGCGGAGGTGGGATCTGGAAAAGGAATGGATTCCATCCATCCGGCACCAGCAGCGCAGCGCTGTTGGGATGGTGGGCGTCGACGACGAGGGGCAGGCAGGCAGGGCGCAGGGGAGAGGTGAATGAGAGGGCGACGTGAACACGACACGAGTGACGTCTGGTCCGTAGTGGAGTGGAGTGCGGGGTCCTGCCTCATCACTGCTTGTGATTTGATTGGCATGAGCCACCACCAACCAGATCAGTGCCGAAAGCAACAGCAAGGAACAAGGAAGGGTGGCGTTTGAGGAGGAGGAGGAGGAGGAGGCAGTAGTAGGCGGCGGTGGTGGCGGCGGCAGCAGCAGAGGAGGATGATATCACATTCCATTCCAGATTGAGTAGTACGGCTGCGAGCAAGGCTGGGGATGGAGCAGCCCGCAGGCCGCAGGGGAATTGAATTGAATTCGTCGGTGAGGCCATGGCCGGCAGATGTGGAATGCGGAGGCCGGAGCCGGAGGGGATGGATGGGAGGTGCAGTGCAGGTCGTACTAACCTCATCAGAGACTGCAGGGAGTGGAGGAGCAGCAGCAGCAAGCAAGCACTCGGTCGTCTTCCTCTTCCATCGATCCCTCTTTCTATGCGAAACGGGGGCTGCGTTTGCCTTGGGTTGGGGCGTCTCTCTCGTCGGAGGAGCGTCGTGGAGAGAGGGATCGGGCTTTGAATTTCTCTTGAAATTTCAATGCGCTGCACTGTGTCTGCGTGTGCAATAACGAGCGAGGGGCGAAGGAGGTGGAGACCAGACCGTGCGCTGCATACATACAGGCACCGTTTAGATGCCAAAAATTTTGCCAAAATTTTTAGATTTCCCGTCACGTCGAATCTTTAAACACATGCATGAAGCATTAAATATAGATAAAAAATAAAACTAATTACACAGTTTAGACGAAATGGACGAGACAAATCTTTTAAGCCTAATTAGACCATGATTGGACAATATTTACCAAATAACAATGAAACTGCTACAGTAGCGTTTCGCCAAAAATTTTGCCAACTAAACAGCCCCACAGTAGAGCCAAACAACGAAAAATCAAATGCTGCTGCACTGCACACGTGAACATCATCATGCTGCCGCTGCTACCTGCTACTGATGGATTGATTGTGTCTATACCTGGAACTGGATTAAGATCCACGTCCATTAAAATCAATCCAAAAGAGATCAACGTTGAGGAAAGCACCTATCCAATCGAAACCAAATGCATTTTTCAAACATCCAACCCAAACCAGTCCAACGCCGAGTGCATCCAGTCCAATCCATTCATCTAGCAACTTGCGCGTCGGACAACTCCATGAGGGACGACCTGCGCCAGAGGCTGCGGACGCCCTCGTTGCGCGCCATCCGGCCGATGGAGTCGCCGAAGCTGCAGTAGTTGCGGCGCTCCGCGAGGGGCAGCCCCATCCGCGTGGTGGAGTGAGAAGAGGCCCGCGGCGCCCTCGAAACGCAGGATCTGCGCACCGACGGCCAGCGGCTTTGGGCTTCCTCGGCGGCGCGGGGATGTCGTGGTCGTGGTACGGTAGCGCGACGGCGTGGCGCTCGGCGTGGAAGGCAAGTGTCGTGCACAGCGCCGGCTGCGGCGACGCGGCCGCCTCCCCTGCAGCTGCATGCGGCGTGCCTCCCCCTGCAGTCGCGGCCACCTCCCCCTGCATGCGGCACGCGCGACGGAGCAGAAGATGAAGGATTCTATCGCGGGGTGCCGGGGTGGGAGGCGGCGCGGGCCGCGACCGCGATGTTGGCTGCGGCGGCGTACGCGACTAATGGGGAGATGCCCAACGGATTTTGGATGTGCAGGTCTACGTATCCAATCCAGTCCGAGTATTTTGGGTCCTGTGGCAGCGGATATCCGCATCCAGACATCTCCGTCCAGTTCACTCCAAAACGGATCAAGTCCGTTTGGACTGTGGATAATCCAAATCCGCTTCCAAGTTTAATTGTGTCGCGCGCTGGATTCGTTTGATCATCCGACGTAGTATATAGGAAAGCTTAAGAGGCAAGTTCGATAACTAAAACTACGGCTCCGTTCGGCTGTGCTGATAAGCCGGCTGAAAAACACTGTTGGCTGATTTGTTGTGAGAGAAAAATACCGTTCCGGCTGAAAAAAAATAAGCTGAAAAAGCCGAATTATAAGCCGGATGAACGGAGCCTACGCTGTCTGGCTGCCTATTAGCTGGGCGGGCGTTGTTTGGGTCCATACATACATTTTTGTAGTCTCCTTCCTTCTCTAGTTGTCATCGAGAGAGCACGTCGATATACCCAGCTAACAATTAGCAGCTGATCAATTTAGCTATAATATGGCCCGTTTCCATCCACCCAGCCAGCTTGTTTGTATCGGCCAACTATTACGTACGGCCGCCTTCCAAGTTCAGCAGCACCTCCCATGAATCCAACCTTCGTTGGCATTTGCGTCGATACATATAAATAAAACGACACCAAAAGAAAAAGAGCCAATACATTTCACTAAATAAAAAAAAGGCAGACCCAGTGCCAGAGGCTCCCACACGAGTAGGGTCTGGGGAAAGGGAATAACCGAAGCAAAGTCTTACCCTCACAAAAATTCTGCAGAGAGACGACTTCAAATCCAGGACCTGGTGACTCGGCGAGCTAGCACTCACCAACTGCACCAGGCCTGCCCTTCATATTTCACTAAATAAACAGTTCACAAAATATGCCACGAAACCAAGGAACCATGCCTGGCCTGGTCTGCTGAGTGTCCTCGCACATCACCAACGCATGCACACGGACGACAGCACCACGCTACGGCTCGGCACGCACGCACGGGAATGGAGTGGAATTGAATTGAAACCGAAACCAGCCTATGAATGCCAATTGCCACCGCACCGCTCAGATTGACTGCTCTCATCACCCTTCCCAGTTCCTTCCACCGCCACGGCCACGGGCACAGTCCCGTCAGTCCGCCACCCACCACCGCCTTATTTCCTGCACCGCGGCAGCTACGAGTCTGTTCACCCAGCTTATAATTCATCTTTTTCAGCTTGTTTTTTTCAGTCGGAACAATATTTTTCTCTCACAACAAATCAGCCAACAGTGTTTTTCAGCCAGCCTGCTTATCAGCCCAGCCGAACGGGGCCTACATTCTCACGTACTACTCCTTGCCAGCCGGGCCAGCTAGCGCTACCAGTACCAGCTGCCGTGCAGCCTGCAGCATCGCCATCCAGTGATCCAGTCCCAATACAGACCAACATGTTCTCACACACGCACACAAGTGACACAACACAGCCCCTACAGCAACACCCAGTATATGTATGTGTATAAACCATGCTGCTACCCCTGCTAGCAGTGTGCAACCCACACAAACCGTATGTAAATAACATATACTCCTACTAAGAAAAAAGAATACCGCATGTTGGCAGCCCAGCAGCATATATACAAACAAAACTCCCCGGCTCTGCTGCTTACACGACCCCCACCTACTAGACACTTGGCATTCCTCCACATGCATGCCCACTTCCCTTCAGTCCAGTTCCCTACTTCCCTAGCACCAACAGGCAACAGCCATCACCGTGCATGTGCAGGCGGCCGGCATGTGACCCTCCCAGTCCCAGCGTACATGCCATGCCAACACATCCACCAGATCCGATCCGAGGCACAACCACACATACCACACATGACATTGTTCAGGTCAAAGGTTCAGCAACACCCATGCAGATTTTTCAGATAATAATATGTACCAGTATCCCAACCACAACCAGGCCGCGCCAAACAATATATATATATATATATATATATATATATATATATATATATATATATATATATATATATATATATATATATATATATATATATATATATATATATAAACACGCTACTGACTAATGAGCATTCCATCCCTGCACCAAATAATCATCATCAGTCTATGAAACCACAAGAAAATATACAGTTACTGCGCTCTATATTAGGATTAGGGTTCATGCTCTCTGTCTCGTGCCATATGCTATCACTATTCACTACTCTGCTGCTGCTGCCGCCACGGCCCCCCAAAATGCCTGATGATGCACACTACCCTCATCAGAGCCAGACATCTCCTGCTTTCAAGGGATGCTGCTGCTAAAGGGGTCCAGTGGGCGCTGCTCTATTCCAACCCATGCCTCTACATTACACCAACCAACCCACAAAACCAGAAGTTCACCGCTACTCTAGGCTATACTACTCCTCGTCGTCAGATAGGCACACCACCTCTCTGCTGCCGCCGGAGCTTCCCTGGGGGGATGTGCCACGGGGTCCACCAGTCAGGTCAGCGCCTCCCTGTCCCTGGGGGTATGTGCCTGGGTGTCCACAAATCAGGCCAACCCTGAGCGATGCCTCCCACTCGAGCAATGAAGTGGATACCTGATAAGACTGGTTGCCTATGCAAACTGCAGGGTTCCGAACTCCAGCCGCTGCATTCAGTGGACCTGCCATGTTGTCGGGAGCTGGATTCGGAAACCCTGCTTGCTGTCGAGCTGCCATGGGAGCCAGATGTGAGCTTGGTGCGGTTGGCTGAACTGAGCTTGGTGCCATGACTTGGGGAAACCGTTGTAGGAAGCGACGCAGCACCTCCTGACTCTGATCTGGGGCAGCCTGAGCAGTGCCACCTATGTGAGCTATAGCTTGCTGAATTCTTGATTCAGTGTTCAGCGGACCACCTCCCATGTGGTGAAAAGCTGGATTCAGACCTGGTGCTTGTTGACTTGCCATGGCAGCTGGGGTTCTGCTATTTGACTGCACAAAGTTTGCCATCAGCTCTGGACCTGCCATGGATGTTGGGAAAGCTGGATGTGAGTTTGACGCAGATGGCATTGCCTGGTGGACTAAACTTGGTGCCATGGATGTTAATGGGATACCTGCCAGTGCATTGCCAGAAGCAGGGCTTTCAAACATACCAGGGGCAGACTGTCTCGATGTTATAACCCCAGGATTGGTGATACTGTGCTGCTGTTCATCTCTGTGAACCACTGTAGACGGTGCCGGCATCCTGAGTTGCTGGAGATGAGGAGCAGGTCCACGTGATTGTGCTCCAACAGCTCCGTAGATTCCATTTCGTGGAGGCATTGAACCAACAGGTGATGGTGCTGCTCTGGAAAGGTTTCCAGGTAAAACTGGTTGCAGTTGGATAACCCCAGAAGCCGGTGGCCGAGCCACCTGTGAAGGTTGGAGGTAAGGTCCTGTTGTATGAGATGAGATCAAAACTGGTGGTCGAGTGGCTAATGATGAGGCAGCCGGTAATAATGTGGTTTGAGCTGCTGTTGTCCCACACGGAGCATGCTGAGAAGACTGGGGTGCCTGCCAAATTGTGGGACTTGCAGATCTCTCTGTAAAATACAAGGAAGAAGCAAACCATGTATCACATGTTCCAAGGAATGAAAAAAATAAATTCAGCAAAAATGTCAGATCAAATAGCCAATCCAGGCAAAGCATATAGCATTACAGCACAAGAATCAAGACAGGGGGAGGGAAAACTCCACACACACATGCTATCATTCCACCATACAGAACACCCAGGTATGCAGGTCAAGGGGTCAGGTGAGATCAAAATGATTAGTCTTAACCAAACCGTGTTCAATCTGACAAGAAAAATAAAAAAAAAACAATGCAGGCTATGGAAGATCTGCAGGTATAAACCTCACAAGAGCAAAGAATACTAATACATAAACACAAGCACAAAGTTACGCTCGTACCTTGAAATGGAGATTCTTTCATTTTCTGAAAAAAATTAGCTAGTGATTGATGCACAAAAACTTTCGTGCAGACACGATTAAGATCTGTGGTCAATCGATGATACGCAGAATCTTCCTCTTGAAGTAACAACTCATATTTCTCCTTTACCTTCTCTATTTCTTGGTTGCACTCTGTTTGAAGTTGTGATTTCTGTCCGCAAGAAATTGTGCAGAGAAGGAAGAAATGAAAAGTCTCACGGTTAGAAAATGCAATCTAATGTAAGGATAAACCATGTACATAGAAGTAAATATGCAAACCTTCTGTTCATGGTTTTTACTGAGCACAGCGTTCCAGTATTTCAGTTTTTCAAGCTCATTTATTAGTGGTTCAGAGCTACATAATAGACTTGCAGGTGCCACTGTAGATAGTTGGGCTAGCTGCTCAGGACCCGATGTTGTGTTTGGCTCAAGACCTATTTGAATTCTCTCATCAGGGTGTGTCCTGTCTGGTGGGATATGCTGAGCTGAGGTTGATGGCTGCAAGTTCTGAGCTGGAACGGTGCCAGAGATGCCTGCTCCTTCTGCTTCCGCAAGTTGATCCTGCAATGGAGATGATGACCGCATTCCGGACTGCAAATCTGGAGCTGACAACATACCACAGGTACCTGCTTCTTCTGCATGAGGATCACATGAAGGTTCCACACTCTGCTGGACAGCTGTGCGTTGTGTCATAGGCATGCCAGACAGATCAGTTCTTTCAAGTGGAACATCCTCCTGTATTCTAACTGACGGTTGCAAATCCTGAGATGCTGAGGTGCACAAGAGACCAGCCCTTTCTGCTTCCTCAGACAGAATCAAGGTCGGTGGCAGCAAATCACCAACTGGATGCTGTGAAGTTGCTAAACTATGTTGGACATGGGGACTTGTGATTTCCTGTGCAGGCATACTTGCTTGACCATTCTCAGTTTCAGCTTCCCCAGAAAATGGCAGGGTGGACAGATTGCTGGTGGTACAAGTTAGATATTCAGTTTGGCCTTCCTCTGACAAATCAGTTCCTCTATCTGGCCGACAGCCTGTTTGGCTCCTGTCATCTGGGAACATTCTTTGAAGTGGAACATCCAACAATGATGTGGATGGCCACATGTCAGGATGCAAATCCTGTTCTGCTTGAGTACCCAACATACCTGGTGATTCTGACACAGCAGGTGTATGCCCTGAAGATGCATCGTTACTTTGCAGGGAAGATGTACTTGATATCTTAGCAGGAGTTCCAACCTCCAAAGGAAGTGACAACATAGCTGAGCTTTGTGGGGCAGCCAAAATTGGTGACCCTGAGTGGGCTTTTTGTGCGTGAACAGTGCCATCATTATCTACATCATGATTTTTACTGCCTCCCTGTGATAAAACTGTTGTAGTTTCTGGCTGATGCCTGGTTTCAGAGCTGTCAGCATCCAGGGTTGAGCTTGATGGTTGAATATCAGGCTGCTGGGCAGCCTCTGTGTCCAGATTACTTGATGGATCTGCTTCTTCTGGTGGATGTCCCGAAATTGGTAACTTCCGTTGAGTGGGTAGACTTGTACTATGTTGTGCAGGCATACTTGACTGATCACTCTGAGTTTCAGCTACCCAAGCTTCTGGCACAACAGCTGGGTTGTTTGGAGCAATATAAGATCGACTTTCTGAATTCAATGGATCTGCAGCGACAGTGTCAATATTTTTTTCTTTAACTCCCGTACTGGAACCATCTAAATGGTCAGAAGTTGTCCCTTCCTGCAACATTCCAGTTGTTGCATCTGGTTTCATCTTACTGGAATCACCTAAATGGTCAGAAGTTGTCCCTTCCTGCAACATTCCAGTTGCTGTATCTGGTTCGTGGTTCATTTTACTAGAATCATCAGGACACACCTTCTGATGTTGAGCACCCAATGTTGGGCATGTTGTTTGCATCTCAGTTTGCAGATCCTGAGCTGCCATTGCAGGTAATGCATCAGATGGTTCTTCTGCAGTTGGATGCTGCAAGGTCGTGACATTTTGTGGAGAAGCCAAAATAGGCAATTCCATGTGGTCTGGATCTGCTGCAACAGTACTATCATTTTCTGCATTGATTCCCACAAGAGAAGTTGCACTTCCTGGAAACATACTTGGATTAGCAATATTGTCTCCCTTGGCATGTTCAATACTTCTGCCATCACCAGTTGAAGATTCCTAAAAATAAGGAGGCTATTAGTGATCGGTAGTCAGGCATCACTAAAACACTTTACAGGGACAATCAATACAAACAATAAACAAAGTGCAATGGTTAAAGAAAATACACACAAAAAAAGCTCTAAGCACTGGTGAAGTATCAACAAAGTACACTTGTACAGCAAAAAGGCTTAAACACTTTGATTATCTTGGTGGTCTGGGAGCTGTAGAAACATGGCAAGACCTGTGTGTTCAATAGATCCTCTATGAGTTCAGACACGGTTCTATGAGTTCAGACACGGTTGTGAGGTCAGTAATGGAGCTGTGGAGAAGGGTACCTTATGGTGTGCAGCCAAGGCTAAAGACCTCACTGATTTCTCAGTTCAGTACTTCAGTTGTTAGGTCGTTTCGTGTTTTGTTTGGTGGCACAGCTGTGATATGCGAATTGGTGTTTGTGTGACTGGTTTGTAAGTGGTGTTGCATTTGGGTATATCCTTCTTCATGAAATGACACACAGATCTCCTAAGCATTCAAGGGGTAAAAGTAGTTGCATGAAATGGCTTTGAAGTGATTTTCCATAGACAAGATAATCGCTCAAAGAATCTTTTGTGTCGAAAGATAATACAACAGATTTGATAGGCTTCAAACACAAAACAACCTCCAATCAAAGAACAGTAAACAAAAGCCATGGCATATGACAGATAACAAAAGAAAGAAAGAAAAACTCAGCTGACTAATGCAATACCTGATTGATTGAATCATGACATGTAGGAATAGAACTAGCAGAACAGGCTCTTTGGTAGACAATTCCATAAGAACTACAGTGATTATTGTTATCTGGAAGATCTACAGATTCTGATGCTGCTCTCCCACCAGACCTCATATGAGCTTCTGTAGGCTCATTTCTCACTGCAAGTGTAGGACAAGCCTCTGGTGAAAATGAACAGCGTACAATAGTAATTTCCATCAATCTGTCATCCAAAAGCTGGTCACCATCCGAGGCCAAATTTTTGTCAACATGATTATCACCATTTTGCTTCTTAAAATGGATGAATTCCTCAACGACAGAATTGGAATCTGGTAGAGTAACGCAGGGATCAGGGAATTGATCTAATTCACCTGATATTACTTCGTGTTTGAGTTTTTCCTTCATCAGTTGCTCTTCAGCCAGTGTTGTAGAATGCAGCGCATCAAGTTTGAAAAACTGGAGCCTCATGTGCGCCAAAAAAGAATGCATAAACATAGTGAACCACTGAATCACTAACTTTATTTGGTCAATTTTCATCTCTTCATCAATGTTACTTGTCCTAATGTGTTGAACAACTGCATGGCATACCTCTTTCAGTTTCTTAACTTGATTGTCTCTCTGTGTTCTTAAATTTAATATCTCAAGTTCTTGCTTCTCAATGATATCCCTCTCTCTTGAGGAAAAAATGCTGTTAAATAAGTCTATTCTTTTCATTGCAGCATTACTAGGAGATTCTTCACTTAAGAGATGCTGTTCTCTGCCAGCATCTGGAGCAGATACCAATTCGTGCTCATCTGAAACCATCACCTTCTTCTCAGCGGCAGACGCGCTATCTTCAGTGCCATTTGTGAAGTTACCATGAAGATCCATTGCCTGCTTCGGCAAATTGTGGTCACTTCTCAAGTTAGCAGATGAGCTCTCATGTGGTGATAATCTATCATTGATTCTTCCACCTGGTTTATGTGCAACCTTTTCTTTTAGGATACCTATTTCTTTATAGAAAAATTCTGCGAGCTCCTCACTGCATTCATATTTCAAGCCATCTGAAGCAAGGGCAAGTGATTCTCGATGATCCAACTTAGTGTATTTTAGAAAAGCAGCAGCACGCCAACACTGAAGCAAGTAATGAAGAAATTTATCGTATTTGGTAAAGCCGATGTAAAAGCAAACAAAGTAACACTAGTTGGTGCCTCTCTTACCAAGGCTATGTTGAACGCATGCAGTATGCACCGTGGCTCCCGAACAACTAGATGATTCTTTAAAAGATATTCAAGGAATTGCTTGGCCAGAAGGTGTACATTATCCTGCAGTTGTTAAGAATGAAAAAGAGTTCAGAACCAGAGGAACAGATACTTCCACAAATAATGAAATCAGAATGACACTAAATGCAACAAGAGGAGCAGAGAGGGAGGGAAAAAGGTTAGCAGAAAGACTTTTCATGTTAAAATAGAACAAGCAGTAGTAGATCACCGTTTCACATATGCATCAAGAATATATAACCATTAAGTGTATCATAGGAAGTCTTAGCAAGTGCAGAAGAGCAACTCTGAACTGCAGACACTGTCCTTGTTTCTAGTTTAGAGCAAAAGAAAAAAAAACAATAGAAGAGCTTAGACTATACATACTGGTAGCTTTAACACCATCATTAGCTTTGACAGCTCATGCTTAATTTCAGCGTGAAGACTTTTGGGTGTGCTTATGTTTTCCACTCCTTCAGAATGAACTTTATTAGAAAAAATGTAATATGTACACCTACAGAACAAAAAGACTAACTTCAGATTGTTTTACCTGTCTCAGGAAGTAGATGAAGGTCAGCACTTGGAGTGCTAATTTCAGGAAGCAGGTCATGATTAATTACATCCAAACGGAACTTTGAAGATGAACCTGCAGTTTCACATGTGTTTCTACGCTTCCTTCTGGATGTGTTAGTTTCTTCAGTGGTAACTTCAATTGGTTTATAGTGCTGACAGTAAGATTTCCTATCCAGCAAATTTAACCAGAATTTAGGTGGATCTCCATCCAGTGAAGACACCCCCTCCTTCTCTCCTATCAGAGTAATGTTTCTTGAATAAAACTCACCACTCATGCAAGCTTTTGATATGGTTGTACTATTTACTTTGCTGCTATCTTCAACCTCAGTAGACAGTTCAGTTAAGAATTCCAAAATTACTTTATCCATAAAGATTGTACCCCTTTCATTACTTTTACTTGCGCAGTTATCTTGTTGAAGCTCATCAACTCTGTTGAAGAGGAATGATACACCCCAGCTGACCAAGCAATGGCTTAAACTAGATGTTATGTCTTGGCTGTTGCTATCAATAATCATGCTTTGCTTGGCGAGCACAAGACTCTTCTCCTCCACTGTGAAAGGAGTATATAAGCGGAAAATGCGCACATACTTCAGTTGTGACCCTATCTTGAGCTTTCGAAGAGCCTTCAGATCATTTAGTGGATTCAAGTCACTACCATAAATGATAATGGAATCAATAGATGAAAGATTAATGCTGGGTTGGCATGCACGGCTATCGATCAGAAAAACAAATCTCCCTTTGGTCGTGTCGTTGAACATATTCACTGCTTCTTGCTTCATTGCAAATGCTGAACGGTTTTGAACACGTTCGTATGACTCGGGGCCAAATTTATGGCGCACGAGGTCTTCCAAGATGTTGCCCATTCGGTCTCCAACTGCCCCATCAGACTGCCACAATGAAAAAAAAAGTTGAAATAGTGCTGAACTCATAGATTGAAGCATGCTCTTGATGCATGCTAACTGCAGAAGGCTAGCATAAGCAAGAAAATTGTAGAAGGCAAAGTTAATACCAGTAACAGAGAGAATGCCACAGTTCAGAATAAGCTAATTAGAATTATCCACTATGCAGTTCCTAATAAATCGTTTTTACTGGTTAACGTTGGAGTTAGTCAACCAATATAGCTTGAAACCTTTGACGATGATAAAATTGATAAATTCAGTATAACATAGAATACCTACGAAAGCCAAATATTTGAGTAATTATGCTTGTAATGACTGCTAAACTAAGAATCTAGTGAAGTAAGAGAAAGAAAAGGCGGGCATAACTCACTTGAAAAAGAACAATGACTCTTAAGCTCTTGTTTCTGATCTCTTTAAGCATTTTTTCAAGAAGCAATAATTTTCCACTCACACACATTCTATCATCCGTAGATTCAATTATATCTCGAGTGTTGGCAAGTGAATGTTGTAGGTCAACGAGGCAAGGGTGATTGCAGCACTGTTACATAAAGCCAAGATGAGATCAGAATCCGTGACAACATGAAAAACCTCAAAGAAAATGTGCGTAGTCATGCAAATTGCAAGGGTGCTGTCTACTTAGCATAGAAGAGAACAGATATTTTGAAAACAAACCTTCCAAAGAGACATGACAACGTCACAAAGAGCTCCAACACTGTCAGTTGTCATTTGTGACTGCAGGACAGAGAAATTTGCAAGCAATATAGAAGAATAGAGTTCTAGCTGCAATTGTGAAAGGTAAGCCGGAACCCAATACTCCAAAAATTTTGAAGAACCTGCTTTTCGTTCATATGCAATATGGCGTGTAAACCTTGCTCTCAACATAGCAAGGCTATCAGTCTCAATGTAATCTCCACTGTCTTCTTGTTCCGAGTTAAGGAAATCTAGCAACCTCTTGTACTCAAGAAGACTATCCTACAAAACAGCAAGAAACATGGAATTATTTGAGCACTGCTATAGAAGTGAAGATGTAGTTTAGAGCTGATGAAAGGCACCTTCAGTGGAGAGCTCAAAAGCACCATCCTAAAATCTGTTGGTAGTTGCTTGAGTTGTTTGAGGTGTTTCGCAACTGAGTCTTGACAATAATCAACAATAACTGACTCCCAAACAATGCCCTCTACACTTTTAATGTCCTGTGCCATAGTAGATAGGAAAATATCAAAATTAAATGAAATACAGAAACCACATTCGGTTTGTTTTCTTTCTAGGGTGTAATATGTGCCCTAATCCATAAGGAATATTAATGGGGCCGAAAAGATCATTACTAATTACCTCTAAGATAACATCAGGATGAGCTAGGAGAACATGCAACATTGTGTGACTTCCATTCTCGTGGAACTCCAGATTTTGAATTAGTTTAAGCACATCCTTCTCCCCATCAAACACAACAACGTTGATAGATGGTGCAAAGCGATTGAACTCAGCCTTCCATAAGGGAAGAGAAGAAGTTGTGACAAGTAGAAAAGAATGGCAAGCATCCGGTAAAACCGACGATACGAAAAAGATGGTCTTCATTACATGCTCCTGTATAGTACATAAGTCAATTAGTCAAACCATGTTTCTTTTATTTTTGCATCAAGGGGAAATAAGATCCAAATCTAAATATAACTGCAAAGATGTGCATGCAGAAATAAAACAGCATATTCACATAAAAGAATTTCATCAAACATCCAACAAAATAACAATACAGTATAATTAGAAACCAACAAAACAGAAAATGCTAGTGTAAGTAGAAGGTCTGCGATAATATATTATTTATGGGTGTAACACTTAATGCTGATTTGAGTAGCTCCTACCTTATCATCAACAAAGACAGCACCTTGAGACTTGTGCCGGAACTCAAGGAGCTTATTTACAGAACACAGATGATCATTATCAAAATCAGGATGGCACCCATCTGGCAATCTCTGAAGTTTCTGAAATTGGCTTTCCTTAACCTGTAAAGAACAAAAAATGTGTGTTTCAGTAGCCAATACAACAAGTGGGGAGTAATTTAAATCAGGTTAAGAGTACATGACTAAAAAAGAAGCAGCACATTCTGTTTTCAGGCATACCTTCTTTGTTTTTGTGGGAACAGTTGATTGCTTGGATTTAACAACTTCATCTGCAAAATTAGACACAAATCAGATATGGTAACATATTTGCATGAAACTAACGTGCCGTTGTTGGAATATGTGTGTATTAGGCCCATGAGGCCCATGTATGGTTACCTATATAGCTACCCTTCTAGGGTTAGCCCAAATCAATAGATTCTCATTTCCTAACATCCCGGAGCACACTGATCTACTGCGACAATGTCAGTGCGGTCTACCTCTCCACCAACCCCATCCAACACCAGCGGACGAAGCGCGTGGAGATCGACCTACACTTTGTCCGTGATCGGGTCGCCATGGGCGAGGTGCGGGTCCTTCATGTTCCGACCACCTCCCAGTTCGCGGACATCTTCACCAAAGGCCTCCTGTCCTCGACCTTCACCGAGTTTCGCTCCAGCCTCAACATCACCAGTGGCTAGTTGCGTCTGTGGGGGGCCATGTGTGTGTTCTTTCTTCTTCTTGTTCAGCCTAGAACTCCGATGCGCCGGTAGTTCAGACTGCGGGGGGGTGTTGGAATATGTGTGTATTAGGCCCATGAGGCTAGGCCCATGAGGCCCATGTATGGTTACCTATATAGCTACCCTTCTAGGGTTAGCCCAAATCAATAGATTCTCTTTTCCTAACAGCCGTAAATAGCCAAGAGTGGTTTTCACATTTCTCTTCCATGCTGAATCCAATGTAGATGTTTTGCACATAAATTTTTGTGCATCCATGTCCGACACAAAGTTTTTGGTAAGAATTCCAGATGCTTATTTCTTCCAGCATTTAATTATGTAAATTTTCTAATTCCGTGTGTACCATCATTTTATTCCCATATAAAACTTCAAATGTTTGTAAGAAATAGGCAACCCCTTGATTTTGCTGGTAAACAACAAAAACAATTTGCGCATCATGATGGCAACATGTGACCTAGTGGATAAGGAGAGGGCATCAAGTACCTGTGTGTTCCCCTTTTAGGGACGTAAATAGTCCCAAGTAGCGACTTGTCCGCATACACCTTCGTTTAATTGGTGAGACCCTAGCATTCCCAACCGTGGCGTAGTCACTTGTATGCCCTCCTGCATGGTCCTCAGAGCTAGAAGTTCCGTTGGCATCTCTCGACGCCGCAGAAGATGGAGCACTGATCTTACCCGCATTTGAAACTCCACAAGGTGACTCCTCCTCATTTACCACCTTCCGCTTCTTCTGGGACGGCTCTGGCACCTCACTCCCAAACCTCGTGGGAGGATGTGCCCTCCTCCTCATGCTCGGCACTTTGGTCATGTGGCCTGACCCCGAGTGAGAGCTACTGATGACGCCCTGGCCGTCGTTCCCGCTCGCCATGTTGCCTCCAGCTGCTCCATCCATCGATGATCCTCCTGAAGTGTTGGCCATTTTGCATCTGTAGCAATAGTATAAAACATGGAATAAACTTTTTGTCAATCACAAGGCAGCAGGAAAGGCACATGCACGCACGCACCATAGAGAAAATAGCAGGAGCGCTCCTATATATCTTATAAGACGAAGAGGAAGCCCGAGTGTTTCATTGTTCGATTTACATTTTGACCAAAAACACACATGGCAAACAAAATACCTTAATCTATCCATGGATGACCACATGCATGTCTTCGCATCGGCAAATTTTGGAGGAGGGTCACTTGTGGTGTCTAGTGGATGCTGGGGGGCTACCAAGCTGGACATGGCTGCTGTCTACGATGGTTTTGTGGTATTTGTCATTGTGGTCGCCCTTTTTACACTCCCTGGACGTAAGTGTGTTTGTGTGTCTTGTGTTCTTGAGTGTGTGTGTCTCCCTAAGTGAATTTGGGCTGGTGTGTGTGGGTAAGGTGGGTTGGTGTGTGGGTGTGTGTGTGTGGGGGGGGGGGGGGGGGGGGGGGGGGGGGGGTGCGCGGTGTCGCTAGTATCATGTCTTCCTTCTTAATGCAACGATGCGCAGGTACCCTGTGTATTTATTCGAGAAAAAGAAATACCGTCTCTGGCTCATGATCACATAGAGGGCAGATCAGGTTGCACGGCCAATGCCGCACCACAAGCTGATCTGCTGCCAAGGTCTTTGCTTGTATATGTATCAAGCACGTTTCAAAGCACCATTGTTTGCCTTCGGCGTGCGCTTTGCAAACTGAGCCTGCTTTGAATGTGCAGTAGGAACCATTTAAGGGAATTGTGCAAGCAAGGTAGGCTGACTTGGCACCAAATTCTCCTCTAGCTGTCCATTCCCAACGCACTCTACAGTAAACAGAATGAACAATACCCTAAACGACAGGCACTAAGCATTAGCTGTCCATTCCCAACGCACCGTACACAGTAACCAGAATGCACATTTTTTTTTTTCAAAGAGCCTTGTTTAGGTTGACCAAATTTGGGCCGGCCGAATCACTGTGCTGCACTCCACATTCCTCCGAAACTAGGGTCTAAATTCCACACGATGAGAAAGCCGCAGAGGAGGAAGAGAAGAGGAGCCGGCGGGTGGGTGGAATCGTACCTCCGGTGGCCAGCCGAGGGAGCGCGCGGCGGGGAATGAGGCGGCGGCGCTAGGGTTCGGCGCGTGGCGCGATCGGGCGCCGGCGAGCTCATTCAACCGACGCTAGGAAAGAACGCGGCGCGACGAGGCGAGGCGAGGCGGAGGGACGGTGGGCGGTGGCGGTGGCGGGGCCCTTCTCTAGTCCTGTGTTTCCTCTCCTTCCCCCTGCCGCCCTCCGTCGCTCTCGCTCACTGTCGAGTGTTGATGATTGATTGATGTTGATGAGGAGTATTTTGCTCTTTCTACTCTCGCTCCGAGACATGTGAACTCCTGTTGCATGAATCATTAACGACAATAATAATAAAATAGTACAATACGCAATAACAGAACTAATATATAATAAGTCTTCTTATTATTACTGCACGCGGAAATGTATTGTTATTGCTTTATTATCATTATCATAATAGTACTTTTTGTTGTGTGTGACGATAACCAATAGTCCAATACCACTGCACGTGGAAATGTCTACTACACTCGATGGTTAATAATTGTAGTACTGTGATAACGCAAACAAAGGAGACCAAACACAGTGATCTAATACGCCTTTGAACGAGCAAAGCTACTATGCTTGATAATAGAAGCAATGGAATATATAAATAAATAATAGTGGTATTGGTATTATGGGTTACACAGCTATGCTACTCTCTGGTCATGTGTTTATGACACACCGAAACATGACGTCTAGCAACATGAAATGGTAACAATAATATAAATAATTATTTCCTTTCCCACCATGCTTGTTTATTTATTCTCACTCACCATATATATAAAGAAGTTCATGTTCTAGCCATCTTTTTGTCACCAATCATGATACAATAAACACCGGTAAAGTTACACTCACATTTCACTGAGGGATAGTAATAGAAAAGTGCCACTTCTCACTTGATTGAATGTGGACAATAGGAAACATACTGTCGTAAAGGAATATGCAACGAGTAGAGGAGACTAATTGCTCTGGCAATGACACTCGCCATAAACATAGAAGAACCATGCGAGAGTGGTGTTTTGGAAAGGTGAATATGGTAGGCGAAAAAGTTGGCAACTATTCACAAGTGTGGAGTAGACACAATACCATAAACGCTAGGCATTCCACATTCCTCAGAAACTAGAATCAAAATTCCACTCCATGAAAAGGTGCAAGGGAGGAGGAGCCAGCGAATGGGTAGAATCGTACCTCCGGTGAGCGAGTCGGGCGCGGAATGTGGTGTTGCAGTCAGATTTTGTCGATGGGGGCAATGCTAGGGCTTTGTGAGATCAGCATTAGCAAGCTTGGCCGCTAATGCACAAGGCTTTCATGATCTCTCATCGAAATGTGAGAAGCAATGTGGTGGGGTTGAGAGATAGGGATGGCGTGCTGTGGTGGGGCCCTTTTTCCTCTGTTACCATCTATTGCTCTCACCAAGGTGTTTTATGGCGCTATGGACTGCACTTCGTTGATGTCTTAGCAAGGATTGTTTATGCATCTCCCTGACGTGGTTCTCGTTGGAAACATGAAACGGTAATTAACCAACCATGTTTAATTATTGGGTATCACTCACCATAGAGAAGTTTATGTTCCTGTCATCATGCCATCTAAAGAGAGTGCAGTGCACACATAGTGTCTTCTAATTCTGGCGATGAGATCCGTCTGAGAGGAATGATGCAAGCGATGGTACTTGGGAATAAAGTATGGCGAGGAGACAAATAGTGGTTTTGGAAGGGGTTGGTGTCTAGGTAGGATTGAGAAATAAATGAATTTATAGAGTGAGGACTTGTGTAATCTAAATGAACCAATAGGTGATGATATGGAATGGAAAAAGGAATAAGGTTAACCCCGTTGCATAGTTGCCTGGAAACCTTGGTCTTTCCATGACCAACATCCTTGTTCCTCCTTTCTTAGATCAAAACGTCTGATAATTGAAACGGAGGGAGTACTAACAATGATCCTTTGAGTATTTTGAAGAAGTACTATTGTAATAGCTTGGCTCATATATCTCATTTTGGACTGATAGAAAATAACATACTTTTGGATTTGCTGCTAGTTATTTCTTTAGGTTTGTTGATAAGGAGAAATGGATGAAGTTGTTTACTCGGGTCAAATCACTAAGTGTGGAGCACTTTTCATCATCTGTTAAAAAAAAGAACCACATGCGAACAAGGTTTTTTAGATTTTTTGAGTAAATAAGTTTTTTTAGATGAAAGTGCGTATTGTCTCCTTTATCGGAGGTAGAGAAGCTAAATATGTGCTAGTATACTTTTTATCTAGAACTATTATATGACGTAAACATGTGTGGTGTTAGTGGACTGACAAAGGTAGAAAAAAATCCATCTACGAATGGTTTGACATTTTCCTAAGCAAGGAGGGAGCCGTCGAATGAGAGCTGAGGATTGACTCAACTTGCTTTTGCTGTTTGTGGTGGAGTAATCTTGGTGGATCCACGGCCCATGTGAGTCCATCTTTCAAGCCCAAAGTTTTAGCCCACTAACCTGGCAGTCCGGCAGCCCCTTCCTTTCCTTCTTCTCCGCAGCTTCCCCTCCGACCGGCGCTCCCGGGTGATGAGCCACCGGAGGCAATCTCGCGCTGCCGGATCGCCGTCCGGCCCCTATGCCGGAGAAGTCGGGCCGGATCCGGCCATGGGCGGTGCTGGGTTGGGACCGGATGGTGTTGGCGCTCGCGCTGGCGTTCCGCGCGGCCAACACGCTACTCGTGCGCACCTACTTCAACCCTGACGAGCACTGGCAGTGCCTCGAGGTTGCCCACCGCGTCGCCTTCGGGTAACCTCGCCCTCGCTCTCGCCCTGCCGCCGCTGCTTGTTTCGCTGGTTTTAGTTACAGTGCGCCCCGAACTGGATCAACTTGTTGCTCACCACTGCTTAGCTCGAGGGAATGAGATGGTTTCCCTGCGAAATGGGGTTGCATAGCATTGTTTTTCATGGAAATTTGATGCTCAATTGCTAAAACTTTTTGCGCTAAACAACTACACTTAAGCCAAGTGGTTAAACAACTAAATGGTGTAATGCAAGTTTTGTGCTAGCTCTACAAAAATACAAGCCAGCTATCCATAATTCTAAATAACTATAATCTCTATGTATCACACAAAGGCTATGTCACTAAATGCTAAGTTAGTAAGCTCTCAAAGACTAGACTAAAGAACCTCACTAACCAAGCTACTCAGCAAACAAGCTAAGCTCTCAAAACTAATTACACTAAAGAGCTTAGCTACACTAGAATGTAAATACACAAGAGAGGTTGAGGAGATTATACTGCCGTGCCGAGAGATCAATTAATCAATCACAATGAATACCAATAAAATCATCGGAATCAAGATGACACAATATTTTTCTTCCGAGGTTCATTTACTTGCCGGCAAGCTAGTCCTCATTGCAGCGATTCATCCACTTTGAGGTTCACGCGCTAATAGGCATCACACGCCTAATCCGCAACCGGGTGCCGCACAACCAACATGAGATGGGGATCCACGAGCTACAAGCAATTCACTAGAGTACCTTTTGGCTGGAAAAAGGACAAGAACCCCTCTTGATTGGGGACGGACACAGTCACCAAATCAGGCGCCGAGGCCCAACTGGCCTCCAACGGCTACAGGGAACGGCGCAAGCTAACAGACAGGAACAGAGGAAGGACGAGCAGAAACGGGAACGACGACGCGTCCCTGCACGGTTCCACGCGCGCTCCTGTGAGCCTCACGCACCCGCACCTACATGCAAAGGCTGATGTGCCGGGCCCGCTAACAGGCGCCCCCACACGGCAGCAGGCTCCCACGGTCAAAGTCGAGCGGCCCCTGGCCAATCCCGGGAGCGCGCCGCGCTCGGCCAATCCGTGATCGAAAACGCAAAAAGGCAGCGGGGGCAGCGGCGCCTCCTCTTCCTCTCACGCGAACGGCAAGAGCCAGACCGACCAAGTCAACGTGCATGCAGGCATGCAATCCCACGCGTTGGCTCTCTCCCTCACTCGGTAACTCCTGTAGACGAGCGGATCAGGCGCTTTGCATGCAGGCAGGAAGCTTCCACGAAGGTGCCCTCTCCCTCTCACAAGGGCAATCATGGCACATGCAAAAGGCTCACACACTCCCGCACACATGCACGCGCCGCCTCCTCTCTCTGCCTTAGAAGGTCCGCCCACTTCATTCACACCACCTCTCTGGATTGGAAATCTGATCCGACCACTTCAATTGCTGAGGCACCACTAAGCCCAAGTTACTTCACCTTTTCACTTTTCTATTTCTACTTGTTTGCTAACTTTTCCCATACGAAAAATATTTTAGCATTTAAGTTAGTATTTTCATAAATATTTTTCCAGGGCTTTCTCATGCAACCCCACCACGTCACTAAACGCTAAGTATATGCAAATAAGACTCACACTTAGTGGCACTAGATAATCATTGCAACTAAATGTTTTCTCTTTTTATAGTATGATTATCTATCCTAAATCTACTCACATCCTTTATGGTGTCTTGAGTGGCAAAACAAAATGGCCCTTTCAAATATACCTTTGTCTTGAGCTCATTTTGTTTTTCTCTTTCTTCTTTTCCAAGTTGGAGCACATATCATCATCCTTTGGTCACCTCTTTCATGATCATCATCCAGCTCCATCACTTGGTGTGTATCAATCTATCTTTGTATTTCACTCATGACAAAGGTTAGTACACTTAGGTTTCATCAATTATCCAAAATCAAACCAGGGCTTTCAGACTAAAGATGGAAACGGAGAATTCTCCGTCGGGGAGTGGCTCCCCATCCCCCATCCCCGAGGTAATTTTTTTCCCCTTCCCCGCCCCCGTGAACACTGGCGGGTACATTTTTCTTTCCATCCCCGTCCCCATAACAAGATGCATCATTCGAGCAGAAAGACAAAAGCCAATGAATGGCATGGAACTTTGGTTCTTAGTTTCTAGTCTCACATAATCGAAAGAAGAAAAAAACAGTGTTGGTTCTCATCTATCAAAATCCAAAGAACGAGAAACATTGCTAGTTCTCTTCTCTCAAATCCAAAGAAAATATGGGGCATAAAGAAAGAAGAGGACTACGGGAATCAATAGAACTGATCTCATCTTCACCACGTCAAAGCTTCGGGAACCTGTGCCCAACAACTTTTGGGTCTTGTTTGTGCCAATCGATGGCAACGAGCGTACAGCTCAGGCGCTCCCGCTTGTCTACCTGAGCTAGCGGCCGTTGTCCGTGTGGGGACGTTGACGAGCGGCGGGCCCGTCAGCTGATCTGCGGTGTGCGGATGAGAGGCTCAGAGGCAGAGGAACGGCGATGGTGTGCTAGACTACTGGTTGAGTAGTGGTGCCGCGGCAGGTGTGTGGTGTGGACTGACAAATGGATGGGGCTAGGGTTAGTTTCCGTATATATACTCTGGGGCTGTAGTGGGCCTTTAGACGGGCCTTTTCCTTCCTAGCTAGCTGGGTCACGCCTGAAGGCAACTGGAGCGGGGCGGGTTGACGGGGATCAGGGACGGGACCCAGAACCATCCCCGCCCTCGCCATCCCTGACGGGGATATAAATCTTACCGTATGAATCCCCGTGGAGATTAATATAGCCCCATCCCCGTCCCCTAATAGGGGAATTCCCCGTGGGGAATCGGGTCCCCATTGCCATCTTTATTTCAGACTCCAGTTTCTGGTACCTAGTATCAGTTTTCCCCTGCCATGGTTTTGGTTTCATGACGTTTGATTTGCTCCCGCGACAAGAGGATGGGAGGGGCTCGGGGTCGGGGTGAAAGTCCTATGTTTGGTGTTGGTAATTAGTGACAATGCCTAAGTACTAATCCCATGCCTAAGTTGTATGTAGCATATGAGGATTAGTACACTCCAAGGTTGGTGGCAAGATGGACATGGTGATCATGATGGCCACACTTGGATTTGGACGCAACCCTACGTGATCAAGGCAAAGGTATATGCTTAAGGGTTGTGTTTTAGTAACCAAGACACCTAGTGGGTGTGGTTACATTATAGGATAGATAGCCGTACTATAAAGAGGGGAATGACGCGGCTATTGAACTCCTAAGTGCCTCTAGATGTGCATTTCATGATCATATGCATTTGGATAGAACTAATATCGCCTCGAAAAAATGATTGTGAAAATGCTAACACACTCACACATGACGAGATCACTTGGTGATGTTAGCACGTTTGCGACGGCGGTGAAGTTTGAGCGGTAGAGAGGGTTTGGGTTCCTCTCTCCCTCCCGCCGAGCTTGCGAGGCGGGATTCAGGCGTTTTCGAGAAGTTGAAACGATTATTTTCCACTACGCCGGAAGTCCGAAAAAGAAACGGAGGCGAACGAAGGTCACAGAGGTGACCGGACGCTGAACCGGACGCGGTCCTTGCATGACCGGACGCGTCCGGTCAGTGTTCAGTGTCTGCGTGTTTTTCAGTTCGATGATCGGACGCGAGGCGCGTCCGGTCACTGATGATCGGACGCGTCCGGTCATTCAGGGAGCTTACTGGACTCTAACCGGACGCTGTCACTGTCGCGTCCGGTCATTTTCTTCAGCGTGTCCGGTCACTGTTTCGTTGAGCGCTGCTCAGGCGACCAGCGCGTCCGGTCCTTCACGGGACCAGCGCGTCCGGTCGTTCCCGACGCGTCCGGTCAGTTGGACCAGCGCGTCCGGTCGTTGCTTCGCAGTTAGCCGTTGGGCGACCAGCGCATCCGGTCGTTTGGACCAGCGCGTCCGGTCAGTACTTCTCGAGTTAGCCGTTGGGCGACCGGCGCGTCCGGTCAGTTGGACCAGCGCGTCCGGTCAGCCCGATTTCGGCTGTTTAAGTTTCTAATGGCTATATTCGAAGGGGTACATCTATAAATACTCGTTGGCCGGCTCAAGGCTCACTCTCTCGAACATTTGACATACTTGTGAGCACTTTGAGCTAAGCAACTCCCCTCCCACTCATCTCTCTTGCTTCTTTGCATATTCGAAGTGAGATTGAGTGATCCAAGTGCATTTGCATTGTGAGATTGCATCTAGTTGGCACTTGGTGGTTGATTTGCTGCGGGATTCTTGTTTCTCTTGGTGGTTGCCGCCACCTAGACGGCTTGGAGCAGCTTGGAGGCGTTGGCAAGAGTTGGTGTTTGTTCTTGGCCACCTCCGGTGATTGTGAGGGGTTTGTGCCTACCTCGGCGAAGCGCAAAAGGCAACATTAGTAAATTGCTTCGTGTCATTGCAACCTTTTGCCATTTGGTAGGTTCTTGTGGCGCCTTTTGAGAGGCTCGATGTGTGACCGATTAGCCACCAAACCACGTGGTGAAGAGGGACACAACAGGGACTAGCGTGCCGGCAAGCACGTGAACCTCGGGATAAATCTTCGTGTCATCATTCTTATTGTATTTGATCGATCCCGGTGGTTGTATATTGTGGTATTCATCTCTTGATCATATTGATTGGTTGGCTCAATACTTCGCCCCTCGGTGATATCCTCCTAACTCTCTCTTGTATTAATTTCTTAGTTACCTTGCTAGTTTGTTAGTGTTTCTTTTAGCTTGTGTAGCTAGCTAGCTTTAGTTGTAGTTAAATTGTGCGGTTTGACTTGTGCGGTTGAGTACAAATTTATTAGAATTGTGAATTGGTTAGGTGGCTTGCAAACACCCCGTAGGCTAAGCAAAACTCGCATCTCGCTATTTGTTTTATTGATAAACTTGTTTAGCTTGTCTTTGTAGAAAATTTTAATAGGCTATTCACCCCCCCTCTAGCCATCAAGACCTTTCAAGTGGTATCAGAGCCGTGGTCACCATTTGTAAGGCTTAACAACCTCGGTGTAAGATGGCTCAAGTTATGTTCAATCATGTTAATGGCAAGCCTCCATTCTTTGATGGCGTCTCTTCCTTTGATCATTGGAAAAGGAAGATGAAGCAATATCTAGGAAATATACATGAGAAGGTTTGGGATGTGACCAAAGAAGGATACGTCATTCTTGATGAGGAAAACCTCACTCCCAATGACCGCATCAACAAACAATGCAATACGGCGGCACTTGACACAATCTATCGTGCCATTGATGATAAAGTATTTGAGCAAATCAAAGATCTTGAAAAGGCAAATGAGCTTTGGATAAGGCTTGAAGAAACATATGAAGGCACTTCAACGGTAAAAAGTGCCAAACTATATATGCTCAAGGACAAGTTCTCCACATTCAAGATGAAGGATGATGAATCCATCCCGGAGATGTTCTATAGGCTCCAAGTCATTGTCAATGATCTCAAGGGGCTTGGGGAGAAGGTTGAGGACAAGGACTTCTCACACAAGTTCTTGATGTGCTTACCCAAGAAGTTTGCCACCTTGAGAAGAATGATCTTTAGAGAGGGATTGGACAAGGTCAAACCAACCAATGTGCTTGGAGATATAATGACCGATGCCCAATACAATGATGATGAAGATGAGGTAGAAGAGAAGAAGGAAACCAAGGTCAAGCAAGAGAAGCCCATTGCATTCAAGGCTTCATCCTCTAAGGGCAAGAGCAAGGTAGAAAGTGATGATGATGATCCATTCGATGATGAGACCATGGCCCTCCTTGTGCACAAGATGGGAAGGTTCATGAAGAAGAAAGGATATGGGGCAAGAAAGAGGAGAGACACTATAAAGGCAAAGACCCTTTGCTACAATTGCAATAGCCCCGATCACATAGTGGCAGATTGCCCCTATGAAGATAAGAGATTTCATAATGGGGACTTGAAGCTCAAGAAGAACAAGAAGGATAAGAAAGAGAATGAGAAGAAAGCAAAGAAGAGCTTCACTTTCAACAAGAAGAAGAAGGGTGGTGGTTATGTAGTCACTTGGGATAGTGACAACGCCGATAGTGATGATGATGAAAGCTCTAGTGATGATGAGAGGATCACTCGGCGAGCCATTGCAAACATCGCCCTCTCCAACAAGCCATCCATCTTCGACACTTCATCAACATGTCTTATGGCCAAGCCTACAAAGGTAAAATATGATGATAGTGATGATGATTCTTGTGCTAGTGATGATTGTAGGAGTGATGATGAGGAGGATGAGGACTACTCCAAGGATGATCTATTAGGCATAATAGATCAAATGAGCAAGGGCTACAAGAGGACAACCAAGAAATATAAAATCTTGGAACAAGAGCTCATTGCCAAGAGCAATGAAAATGATGCCTTGATGGAGGAGCTTGTTGCTCTAAAAAAGAGTAAGGAGTGTAAAGGAATTGAACAAGAGCTCAAAGCTCTTAGGAAATCCTTTGATGAGCTAGAGGCTTCTCGTGAGTGTCTAAAGGAAGACCACGAGGATCTTGAAATTGCTCACACTAGGCTTAAGGAAGCCCACTCCACTCTACTTGAGCTCATCAAGGAAAAGGACCTTAAGTTGGAGAAGTTCATGAAGGAAGCTAAGGAGGAGAAAGTGATTGTCACTTGTGATATTGGACTAACATGTGATATTATTGATGATTCTTTATTTGTTAGTCCTACTAATGCTTCATGTAGCTCATCATCATCCACCACAACCAACTCTACCTCAACTACTAGTGATTCATCACTTATGGTTGAGACTCTCAAGAGAGAAGTGGATGATCTCACCCGCGCATTAGGCAACGCCTATGGTGGGGATGCCCGCTTGCTAAAATGCTTGGGTAGCCAAAGGTTCTCTCTTAACAAAGAGGGATTAGGCTATACTCCCAAGAAGGGCAAGGCGGCCTTTGCTACTCCAAAGCCTCGCTTTGTGAAGGGCAATGGTCGTTATTGCAATAGATGCAAGCAAGTTGGGCATCTAGAGATTGATTGCAATAAAATGAACAAGAACAAGAAAAATGCTAATGTACCTTACATTCCTTTTGATTCTTGTTATGTGCTTACCAAGGGAGAGAAAGGTGTGCATGCTAGGTTTGTTGGTACACCAATTGTGGGCCCAAAGAAGAAGGCCATTTGGGTACCAAAGAGCTTAGTTACTAACCTCCAAGGACCCAAACAAGTATGGGTACCTAAGAAACATTAATTTGTTTTTGTAGGTTAATTACAAGGCCGGGGGAAGGCATTGGGTGCTTGATAGTGGGTGCTCTCAACATATGACCGGTGATTCAAGAATGTTCAACTCTCTCAAATCAAATGATAGTGGCATTGATAGTATCACATTTGGTGACAATAGCAAGGGTGATGTAAAGGCTCTTGGAAGGATTGCAATCTCAAATGATCATAGCATCTCCAATGTGCTACTAGTTGAAAAGCTCAATTTCAACTTGTTGTCGGTTGCTCAATTATGTGATCTCAGTTTCAAGTGCATATTTGGTGTTGATGATGTAGAGATAGTTAGTGTTGATGGCTCTAACTTGATCTTCAAAGGCTTTAGATATGAGAATCTATACTTGGTTGATTTCAATGCTAGTGACACTCAACTTTCAACATGCTTGCTCACCAAAACAAGTATGGGTTGGTTATGGCATAGAAGACTTGGTCATGTTGGCATGAAGCAATTGAACAAGTTAGTAAAGCATGACTTAGTTAGAGGCTTGAAGGATGTCACATTTGAGAAGGATAAGCTATGTAGTGCATGTCAAGCCGGAAAGCAAGTAGGCAACACTCATCCATTGAAGAGCATTATGAGTACTTCCAAGGCATTTGAGTTGTTGCACATGGATCTATTTGGGCCAACTACATACACAAGCATTGGTGGCAACAAATATGGTTTTGTGATTGTGGATGATTTCACTAGATACACATGGGTATTCTTTCTTGTGGACAAGAGTGATGTATTTGACATATTCAAGAAGTTCATCAAGAGAGTGCAAAATGAGTTTGAGACCACAATCAAGAAAGTAAGAAGTGACAATGGAAGTGAGTTTAGAAACACAAGAGTTGATGAGCTATGTGAGGAGCTTGGAATCAAGCATCAATTCTCAGCCAAGTATACACCTCAATCAAATGGCCTAGTTGAAAGGAAGAATAGAACCTTAATTGATATGGCAAGATCAATGTTGAATGAGTATAATGTGAGTCATTCATTTTGGGCCGAAGCAATCAACACGGCTTGCTTCTATAGCAACCGCCTCTATTGCCACAAGTTTCTAGAGAAGACACCATATGAGATCTTAAATGGAAGAAAGCCCAACATTGCATACTTTCGGGTATTTGGTTGTAAATGCTATATCTTGAAGAAAGGCACTAGATTGAGCAAATTTGAGAAGAAATGTGATGAAGGCTTCCTACTTGGTTACTCAACTACTAGCAAAGCTTATAGAGTTTGGAATTTGGCTAGTGGTTTACTTGAAGAAGTGCATGATGTTGAGTTTGATGAAACAAATGGCTCTCAAGATGAAGAAGATAACTTGGATGATGTGAGAGGAACTCAATTGAGTAATGCTATGAAAGAAATGGATATTGGTGATATTAGACCAAAGCAAGTTATTAATGTAGATGACAACAAAGATCAAGTGCTCCAAAGTCCAATCACTCAAGCTAGTGGTTCTCTAATGCAAAATCAAGCTAGTACATCATCTCAAGTGCAACAAGATCAACAAGTGGCTAGTTCATCATCTCCAACTCATGATCAACATCAACATCCAAGCAATCAAGTCCAAGTACTTCAACCAACTAACATTGCAAGAGACCATCCATTGGATTCCATCATTGGTGACATACAAAGAGGAGTTCAAACTAGATCAAGATTGACATTATTTTGTGGTCACTCTTCTTTTGTGTCAATGGAAGAACCCAAGGACATTGATAAAGCATTGAGAGATCCGGATTGGGTAAATGCAATGCATGAAGAGCTCAACAACTTCAAGAGAAATGAAGTATGGGAACTAGTTGAAAGGCCTAAGGATCACAATGTCATTGGAACAAGATGGGTCTTTCGCAACAAGCAAGATCAAGATGGGATAGTAGTAAGGAACAAAGCAAGACTAGTGGCTTAAGGTTACACACAAATAGAGGGTCTTGACTTTGGTGAAACTTATGCCCCGGTTGCAAGATTGGAAGCAATTAGGATCTTACTTGCCTATGCTTGTGCTCACAATATCAAGCTATATCAAATGGATGTAAAGAGTGCATTTCTCAATGGGTACATTCAAGAGGAGGTGTATGTGGAGCAACCTCCCGGTTTTGAAGATGACAAGAAATCCAATCATGTATACAAGTTAAGGAAGGCTTTGTATGGATTAAAGCAAGCACCTAGAGCATGGTATGAAAGATTGAGGGACTTCTTGCTATCCAAAGGATTTGTCATGGGCAAAGTTGATACAACACTATTCACCAAGAAGATTGGGAAAGACTTATTTGTATTGCAAATATATGTTGATGATATCATATTCGGTTCAACCAATCAAGATTATTGTGATGAGTTTGGGAAAATGATGGCAAAGGAATTTGAAATGTCAATGATTGGTGAACTTAGTTTCTTTCTTGGACTTCAAATCAAACAAATGAAGGAAGGAACATTTGTAAGCCAAACCAAGTACATCAAAGATATGATCAAGAAGTTTGGAATGGAAGATGCAAAGAGTATTACAACCCCAATGGGCACTAGTGGAAGTTTGGATAGTGACAAGAGTGGCAACATGGTGGATCAAAAGCTATATAGATCAATGATTGGTAGTCTACTCTATGTGACGGCATCAAGGCCCGATGTGATGTTTAGTGTATGCATGTGTGCAAGATTTCAAGCCTCACCAAGAGAAAGTCATTTGAAGGCAACAAAGAGAATATTGAGGTACTTAAAGCATACACAAGATGTTGGATTGTGGTATCCCAAAGGTGCAAGTTTTGAGCTAGTTGGATATTCGGATTCCGACTATGCCGGTGATAAAGTGGAGAGAAAGAGCACTTCCGGGACATGCCAATTGTTGGGAAGATCACTTGTCTCATGGTCATCCAAGAAGCAAAATAGTATTGCACTATCTACCGCCGAAGCCGAATACATCGCCGCGGGTAGTTGTTGTGCACAAATCTTGTGGATGAAGGCAACATTGAAGGATTTTGGAATTAATTTCAAGAATGTGCCATTGCTATGTGACAATGAAAGTGCCGTGAAGCTAACTAACAATCCGATTCAACATCAAAGAACAAAGCATATTGATGTTCGCCATCACTTTATTAGAGATCATCAACAAAAGGGTGATATTGCCATTGAGAGTGTGGGCACCGAAGATCAATTAGCCGATCTATTCACCAAGCCACTTGATGAGAAGAGATTTCACAAGCTAAAGAATGAGTTGAACATACTTGACTTCTCCAACATGAGTTGATGCACTCCATATATGATATGCCTCTCCTTCGAGCCCCAAGGTACAATTGGTTGACATGTCATCCATTCTATACTAAGGACGTGTTTAGTGCATCTAGTCATGATTTCTTACGTTCTAGGATTATTCATGAAAATTAAATAAATTTGAAGTTTATATGGTGCCACTATTGTTTCCATGACTTGTATGATCTAGTGGTAGCATATAACTTGTTTAAGTAGCTTATGATCCTAAGTGTTTAATCTAGAAAACTTGTCTAAATATTTGCTTCAACATGGTGCATGATAACCCTTCTAGTGAGGTGTGAAGAAGCTTGCCCTTGGATCAAACCGAAGTATTTTATTTATGCAAGCAATCTAGGTTGAATCATAACCTTGATCCTCACCCCATATTTCAACATGATAATCTATCTAAAGTTTGCTCCTTGTGGTCAATTGGTGCCAAAGGGGGAGAAAATATTGTTCACAAAGTTAGAACTCAAAGGGGAAGAAAATGTTATGGGGGAGAAAATGTTGTTCACAAAGATAGATCCTAAAGGGGAGAATTGATAAAAAAGGGGATCAACTAAAATTTTGAGCACACAAGTAGGGGGAGCAAGCTCTTAAGCATGAATGTTGCATTTCCATGTGCACTTCATATGTATGATGCATAGTTATGCATTTCGTTTTCTTCGATACATTGCTTGTGTGGTGATTTGCTAGTATAATTTGAATGTTGCATTGAGGTACTAGTATGAATAGGAAGTAGCTAGATTTTTCTTGCTTCATGTTTTTCAAAGTGGTACTAGAGCCTTGCTTATAATGATTGATCTCACGAGGTTTCTAGTTATATTTGTGTTTTTCCAAGTGGAATCTAACTACACAAGGTGCTAAGATGGTGTTTATCGCTACTCCGATGGTATCACGCTTCAAAGGTCTATAATCTTAAACACTTAGCACCTATTGGTAGACAATGCTCCTAATCTTTCCTATCTAACATGTATGCTTCCAAAATCCAAACATATAGCATACATGTAGGGGGAGCCATTGCTATCAATTTGAATTCATGATCACATGTCCATAATTCTTACACATGGTAATATACTTGGACAATGTGACATGGGTTCAATCAAAATTTTATCATAATATCTTTGTGAAAGGTTTGTCACCAATTACCATCAGGCGTTTTCGAGAAGTTGAAACGATTATTTTCCACTACGCCGGAAGTCCGAAAAAGAAACGGAGGCGAACGGAGGTCACAGAGGTGACCGGACGCTGAACCGGACGCGGTCCTTGCATGACCGGACGCGTCCGGTCAGTGTTCAGTGTCTGCGTGTTTTTCAGTTCGATGATCGGACGCGAGGCGCGTCCGGTCACTGATGATCGGACGCGTCCGGTCATTCAGGGAGCTTACTGGACTCTAACCGGACGCTGTCACTGTCGCGTCCGGTCATTTTCTTCAGCGCGTCCGGTCACTGTTTCGTTGAGCGCTGCTCAGGCGACCAGCGCGTCCGGTCCTTCACGGGACCAGCGCGTCCGGTCGTTCCCGGCGCGTCCGGTCAGTTGGACCAGCGCGTCCGGTCGTTGCTTCGCAGTTAGCCGTTGGGCGACCAGCGCGTCCGGTCGTTTGGACCAGCGCGTCCGGTCAGTACTTCTCGAGTTAGCCGTTGGGCGACCGGCGCGTTCGGTCAGTTGGACCAGCGCGTCCGGTCAGCCCGATTTCGGCTGTTTAAGTTTCTAACGGCTATATTCGAAGGGGTACGTCTATAAATACTCGTTGGCCGGCTCAAGGCTCACTCTCTCGAACATTTGACATACTTGTGAGCACTTTGAGCTAAGCAACTCCCCTCCCACTCATCTCTCTTGCTTCTTTGCATATTCGAAGTGAGATTGAGTGATCCAAGTGCATTTGCATTGTGAGATTGCATCTAGTTGGCACTTGGTGGTTGATTTGCTGCGGGATTCTTGTTTCTCTTGGTGGTTGCCGCCACCTAGACGGCTTGGAGCAGCTTGGAGGCGTTGGCAAGAGTTGGTGTTTGTTCTTGGCCACCTCCGGTGATTGTGAGGGGTTTGTGCCTACCTCGGCGAAGCGCCAAAGGCAACATTAGTAAATTGCTTCGTGTCATTGCAACCTTTTGCCATTTGGTAGGTTCTTGTGGCGCCTTTTGAGAGGCTCGGTGTGTGACCGATTAGCCACCGAACCACGTGGTGAAGAGGGACACAACGGGGACTAGCGTGCCGGCAAGCACGTGAACCTCGGGATAAATCTTCGTGTCATCATTCTTATTGTATTTGATCGATCCCGGTGGTTGTATATTGTGGTATTCATCTCTTGATCATATTGATTGGTTGGCTCAATACTTCGCCCCTCGGTGATATCCTCCTAACTCTCTCTTGTATTAATTTCTTAGTTACCTTGCTAGTTTGTTAGTGTTTCTTTTAGCTTGTGTAGCTAGCTAGCTTTAGTTGTAGTTAAATTGTGCGGTTTGACTTGTGCGGTTGAGTGCAAATTTATTAGAATTGTGAATTGGTTAGGTGGCTTGCAAACACCCCGTAGGCTAAGCAAAACTCGCATCTCGCTATTTGTTTTATTGATAAACTTGTTTAGCTTGTCTTTGTAGAAAATTTTAATAGGCTATTCACCCCCCCCTCTAGCCATCAAGAGCTTTCACGGGGTCGCCAAGCAACACCAATCGACATGACACCTGTTCTGGAGGGGCTTTTATATGACAGCTTCAGACAACCAAATTGAACTAAGTTTAGGCGAAATATAATGTCTGAAACATCGTATAAAAAGAGTGAATGGAGGGAGTACATTAGTCGTTCAGTGGGCTACAGAAACAACAGGGCAAATCACACCAATATCAAATCCGCAACACACTATAGCCCAGACTTGCAAACACTATGATACGGACCACAGAATCAGCAGGGTAGATCATAATGTAAACATGATGCATAACGGTATGCAGTTACCATCTACTCCTCTCTTTTGTTATAAGTACCACTATACCAGATGCTTAAAAGTTAGACAAAAGAGCTTTCAGGTAAAAGAAGAGACGAATCACCATCCATTGCAGTGAGAGAGCATGTCAATTAGGACAGCACAAGTTCCCTCAAAAGAAAAAAAAAGATCTATAGAAAACAGAGAGCACCAGAAACAAGAGGCAAAATGCTATACATAATTCATCCCTTCAATTGTCCAGAAACAACACAACTGAAGACACCTGCACTGCCCAAGCATGCAAGTGTTTGACACATCAATGAAATATTCAGATAACAACCTTTAGTTTACAGGAGTCCACCAATTTATCACCTGATTTGCCGGGAAAAAAAATGCAAATAGGAACAATAGCATAACCTATGCCATGCTATATTAAACCATACGAATGATACAGTAATACCAACATAACTCACATATCTCATATCTGATGACCCAGATCATATGAACAACTTGGTGTCTAGAACTCTATATTAAGATCTTACCTGCGTGCTAATTATTATGTATCTCGAGTTCATTTTCTATCTCATGTATGGTTTTCTGATGATTGCGAAATGAAGCAGAGAGCTGGAGGGTGTTGAAGTGAGGAAAAAAACACGTGAATCGGTACTTGATATCAGGTCTCGGCCGCACAAGCATCTGATACGAGGAATATGTAACAATGTGTAAGCACAATGACAAAAACTGTACACATAGTTCATACATATGAGCATATTCTTCTAACTCTTACATAATCCGTCAGAGTCATGATTTTTTATCAACAAAAAGAAAATATGATATTCACAAATGAAAAAAGATCCTTCACACGCAGATATTCATGCAGAGACAAAAACCAGGCGTGATGAAGAATGTAATCAACAATGAAATTGGCGACACACACTGTGCAAAGTATTCAGCGGGCATAGGAAATGCTATTATCCTAATTAAATTGGTGAATAAAACCTCAGGGAGTAGTACCTCAAAATGTGAAAAAAATATATAAAATGCTACATTGTATAATAATATGCCGATATAGCAACATTGACAAACTGCCATAATGTAGGTGCACTACTCCATATATGCAAGAGGGGATGATATTCCAGTTAAGGGAGGCAATTTTCTACTTCACATCATACACAAAGAGATATATGATGATAGGAATAGGTCATTACAAAAGCTAAACAAATATAAAGACAGTGTGAATTGTACCTGACTTGGGATAACTAGATGATGCTGCTTTTTGTGAAGATTAACTGGAGGATGCTGCCTTTTGTGAAGATGTACCCATTGACAGAGCAATCACTTGTACTCTTTCCATGATATATGCTTCCAGCTTATCAGGTGTTTGTAACGGAACCGCCTAATTATACGAAATTAAGTAAGAAAATTCACCTGTCGGAGCAGAGATTCTAGCAAACTTAAGCCCGTATAACCCGGTAGTCCATGAAATCTCGAAGGATCTCAAACTTTTCAACAAATAGCCAAGACCGTACTGGTTTAGCGGTTACAGTTCACATGCGTACATAGTTCAAATACATCGGAGTTCAAATAAAGTTATTACAACACTGAGTTTGAAATAACCGGTAGCAGAAACATTATTGTCCAAAATCAACACACACCGTTTTGTTTAAATAATAGTGCCATACTGTAGTCTCCTCCAACAAAAGCATCGAGATAAGAAGTATGGAGCGACCATTGCCCTTGGTCCTAATAAACACCCGCAACAAGGGGTAGAAGAACCCTGAGTACAAGAAGGTACTCAACCAGACTTACCCGACAACAACCAGAAAACAACAAGACACCAAGGAGTATGCAAGGCTTTATAGTGGGGTGGGCTTGACAACATTTTGCATAAAAGCGATAGCACTTAACTTGCAATATTAATCTTTAGCATCAATTTAATCTGTTCATTTAAACCTATCTAGATTTGCACCTGCACTAGAGCAATCACTTGGATAAGATTAAGCAATCAATAGTAACCAATTCTGTTTAGCATTTTCCACATTATACTCACAACCATAAACATCATCGTGTTCCATAATCACATTACTACGATGACGTAACTCAGTCCAGTTGCTCACTATCCAGGAGCGATGGCGACTCGAATCGATTACTAACCAGCTGGTGATGTATTCCCCACACAAACCACACTCACCGGCCCAGTGAGCTACAGGTCACCCTTGGTACTATTCGGAAAAACATCGCGGGACCGCCATGAACCCTATACACCTTGGGTTCCTCCCGCGCTAGGTCACTCAAGTTATGCCTGCCCACGCTGGAGCCAGGTCATTCTTGTCCACGGTCAACTGGCCCGAGGTGGTCTTGGCATCATCTCGGTCACCGGTCCGAACAGAGCTACTAGGCTTCGCGGTCGGAAGTACTTATTCGGTCAGCTAAATGTGGGGCATGCGTTCAAAAAGGACTGAGGGCCGACAACGGTACGGTCCTTAATCGACACAGACAGAAACTACAAGCACACAAGACCCATGCCTTGCTGCCCAACATTCCGCCCGATCTCCATTTATTTAACCACAAATGGTTCTCTTTCCATGATAGCACATTGCTAAACATGACATGTTTTTACCTAAATCGTAGGTGACAGGAAATCACCCACTTCTACCGAACTAAACATAGCTAAGCAGGTATTCCGGAACTAGACTTAAATAGGATATCAGGATATATCGAAGTGTTCAAGGAATATTGTAGTGATATGCATCAACGTTTTCAAGCAACTCCTATAACTTAATGCAACATTACATATAACATATATATTTATCTTGCTTTGATAAAGTAGGGAGACTTATAATGCTCCGGGGCTTGCCTTCCAGAAGGTTGACAGACGGTGGTCCCGACACTTCAGCAGATCACCGTCTGGCTCCTCGACTTCTGGTTCTCCCAGGGGTGGCACCACGCGTTGCACGGCCTCCTCGGGAACTCCGTGCTCCACGTGTACTGCTTTCTGCACCGATCCTGTATGATGCATGTGTGCATGGTTATAAGTGCTGATGGAAAAAGCGCACCGATGGGATGGCACATGATGCTCATGCTTGCATGTGTATGTAAATGCACAATTCACATTCTACTTAACAAAGCAAGTTCGTACTTCTTCTCTATCTACTAATCACATGGAAAAACAAACATGCATGCAATCATACCTAAGTATTTCGCTACTAACTACTTGCTGCATTACAACATGAAACAATATGGCATAACACACCAGCAAGCTAATTGGCGCTTCAAAAATACACCAAAACAACATTATTAACTAAAGATGCAATAAAGAGATTCCTGAGTAAACCCTAATTTAATCTAGGTTTGAACAGCAATCTAAATTTTTAGTTCACAGAAAATTCTAAAAAAAAAATACAGTAGCCTAATCATGTCAAACATAGACTGCCACCAAAATTTCACTGCATTTGGACATGTATAACATCCTACACAAAAAGGACAAAAGCAGTGCTATACCATGCATAGAAAATACTTTGTACTACAAAAGGTACCAAACAGCACATTGCATATTTTTCTTATGATTTACACAGTAATTAATCATCATAGAAAAAGTTTCACATGCATGTATTATTCATATTTTTAGCCCTAGCAAAAATAACTAATCTAGGCAAAGAAAGGCGCTTAAACTACACATCAATATTTTTCTACACAACATGCATGACACACATTTTTCACAGGTAGTAAATCTCATAAGAAGACTAACAAAATTAGAACTACATTTTTCTGACACATATTGGATTTACTATGTATTTCTGAAGTTAAAAGCATTTATTAAGAATTAAATAAAACCCTATATAAAAGCATCACAAACATGACATGCAATATATCTAAACTATAGATCTATTCATGACAATCGCAACAAAATTTGTCTCACAAATTTTGGAGCAATAAAACAGGAGATAAGATTTTTGGAAGGATTTAAACCATTTCTGAAAAAAACATTTCCAAAAATCCTTTTCAAAAACCCGGCTGCAGAAAGGCTAAGCGCACCCAGCTCTGTGCACCCAGAGCGTCACTGAGCAGCTGACAGCGGGCCCCTTGGTCCCACCTGTCGGTGGCACAGGGCAGGGGAGGGACTCCCGCCGGCCGGATCTCGCCGACGGCGAGGTCTGCGGTGGAGCGGGCGGTAACGACAGGTTCCCCAAGGCGGCGCGAACGCAGCGAGGTAGAAAAGGGGTTCAATAGGGCAGGGGAGCAGGCACGCCGGCGGCCATGGCGGGTGTGGCGGCACGGCACGGCGGTGAACTCGCCGTCTTCGGCCCCGGCAGCGCACGGTGCGCGACGCAGTGGCTTTGCGAGGTCAAGCAGGGTGGGGCGGAGCTCCTCACGAGCTGAATCGTGGCGAGGCGCCCCGGTTGGTGAGCTGCGTGGCGGCGGAAATTGCGAGTGCGGCCATTGCTGCGCTTTGGTGAGGCGAGAAGGGCGAGGCGGGCGAATGGAAGGGAGCCGAGGGAGAAGGCGAGCTGCTGCTGCGTTTTGACGAGCACGCGGGGCGGCGGGGGCCACCCAGGGGCGCGTGGCGAGCGGCGCCGGACGCTGGCGACCACGCGGCGTCCGCGACCTGCTGGCGGTCAGCGCGGCGCGCACGAGCGCGCGAATGAACGCGGGCGGGCAAGCCGGGCTGGCAAGCCCAATTGGGCCGAAAGCGAGGCCGAGGCCCACGAAGCCGGGAAAAATTTCTTTTTCTTTTTATTTCTAAATAGCAGCACATAAAATTACATTTTGGAGCATTTTCTAAACCTTTTTGAGAAAAAGTCCAAAAACAAAAGTTGCTCCATTTTTCAATGTCTACAACTTTGTTGAAAGACACAAAGTCAAAATCCCAACCGATTTTGAACTAGGGTTAAAAAGTTGATTTTTAAATAAAAAACTTATTTTTCAAGGACATTTTTAAAAGAAAAATTTGGGAAAATTTTCAAAAGGAACTTTGCTCCAAATTACTTTATGACCAATTTTAAGTTGTTTAAACACTCAAACAAGCATGATCATGGTACTATTCTAATGAAAACAAGTAAATGCAACACTCATGTTTCGTTAGCATGTTTTTGGATGTTTTATTTATATAACATGAAATGCTTATGAATGCATGATGGTGCTTATGATCATGATTTACAGATGCTAAATGCACGCGTAACACCAGAGTGTTACAGCCCTCCCCCCTTATAAAAATCTCGTCCCGAGATTTGAGTTACGCACCAATTGTTATAAAAATCTTCGTAAGCTTTCTGTAAGTAGTCTCCCGTTTCCCAAGACGCACCACCCTTATCATGGTGACTCCATTGAATCTTGTAAGTTCTCACTACTATGTTTCGTGTAACTCTATCCTTGACATCCAACACTTGGACTGGCTGCTCACGATAGGCCAAATCTGACTTAATCTTAATGCCTCGGGGTTCTACCCTTTCTTCGGGAACACGCAAACACTTTCTTAAATTTGACACGTGAAAGACTGGAAAGATTTCACTCATTGATTCTGGTAACTACAACTTATAAGCTACTGGACCCATTCTTTCCAAAATTTTATATGGCCCCACAAACCTAGGAGCAAGCTTTCTTTTGATTCCAAACCGTTTCTTTTTCATTGGTGTGACTTTTAGATACACATAGTCTCCGATTTCAAATACAAGCGGTCTCCTTCTCTTATCCGCATAACTTTTCTGACGTGATTGTGCAGCTTTCATGTTTTGTTGAATGATACGAACCCTCTTCTGAGCCTCTTCTATAAAGTCAATACCATAATATCTTCTTTCTCCAGGCTCGATCCAACTCAACGGTGTTCTGCACTTCCTGCCATACAAGGCTTCAAATGGAGCCATCTTGATACTCTCTTGATAGCTGTTATTGTAAGTAAACTTAGCCAAAGGTAACCATGATTCCCATGATCCCTTTGAAGATAAAACACATGCTCTAAGCATATCTTCTAAAACAGCATTTACTCGTTCTGTTTGTCCATCGATCTGTGGGTGGTGAGCAGTACTACGGACTGAACTGGTACCTAAACATTTGTTCAAATGTTCCCAGAAGTGAGCAGTAAACTGCGACCCTCGATCAGATACGATAACCCTTGGTATACCATGCAAACGAACGATTTGTGAGATGTACAACTTAGCATATTCAGGTGGTCGATAACTCGTCTGAACTGGAATGAAATGCGCTGACTTAGTAAGACGATCGACAATCACCCAAATTGAATCGTTTCCTTTCTGACTAGTAGGTAATCATGTGATGAAATCCATACATATTTCATCCCATTTCCAATCTGGCACAGACAGTGGTTGTAATAAACCAGTAGGTTTCATATGAAGTGCTTTCACTCTACAACACGTGTCACATTTGGCGACATAAGCTGCAATTTCTTTCTTCATCTTCGTCCACCAATAACGAGATCTCAGTTCTTGATACATCTTACTACTTCCAGGATGGATGGACATCTTAGAAAGGTGAGCTGTATCCATAAGTTTATTCCTAAGCTCTTGATCCTTAGGTACAACAAGCCGATCATCAAACCATAACACGCCATGTTCATCAATTCTAAAATGTTTGGATGGCTCACTTTTCATCTTCTCTTTGATATGGAATATCCCTTTATCCATTTTCTGGCCTTCTATTATCCTACTTTCCAAAGAGCAACTGATTTGAATATTATGCAACACAGCAGGATGCATGAGATTGAATCTCTCTTCGAATAGTGGTTGCAAATCAAGATAATGTGACTTCCTACTCAGAGCATCTGCCACAACATTGGCTTTTCCTGGATGATATTGTACATTCAGGTTATAATCCTTTATTAGCTCTAACCATCTTCTCTGTCTCATGTTTAAGTCAGGTTGGGTGAAAATATACTTAAGACTCTTGTGATCTATATAAATGTTGCACACATTACCAAGCAAATAATGTCTCCAAATTTTTAGTGCATGTACAACTACAGCAAGCTCAAGATCATGTGTTGGATAGTTAACCTCGTGCTTCCTCAACTGACGCGAGGCATAAGCAATGACTCTTCCTTCTTGCATAAGCACACAACCTAATCCAGTTTTCGATGCGTCACAGAACATATTAAAAGGTTTGTCTATGTCTGGCTGCGCTAAAACAGGAGCAGTGGTTAACAGTTTCCGCAAACTGTGAAAAGCTGTCTCACACTCTTTTGTCCAAGCAAACTTATGATCTTTCTGTAACAGACTTGTCATTGGTTTAGCAATCTTAGAGAAACCTGGTATGAAACGACGATAGTAACCAGCTAATCCAAGAAAACTTCGGACCTCACGAACCGTAGTTGGTGCTTTCCAATCCATAACCTCTTGTACTTTACTAGGATCTACTGAAATTCCATTTTCTGACAGTACGTGACCAAGGAAAGGAACCTTCTTCAACCAGAACTCGCACTTGCTAAACTTGGCATACAACTTATGCTCCCTCAGTCTGGTCAGGACGATTCTCAAACGCTTCTCGTGATCTTGCTCATTCTCGGAATACAACATAATATCATCAATAAACATGACCACAAATTTATCTAACTCTGGCATGAAGACTGAATTCATCAAAAGCATAAAGTAGGTAGGAGCATTCGTTAGACCAAAGGACATGACAAGATACTCGTACAACCCGTATCTGGTTGAAAATGCGGTCTTCGGTATATCTTGTGGCTTAATCTTGATCTGATGATAACCGGACCTCAAATCTATCTTAGAGAACACCTTGGCTCTTGACAGTTGATCAAATAGAATATCAATATGAGGCAAGGGATATTTATTCTTGATGGTGACAGCATTAAGTGGTCTATAGTCCACGCACATTCTCAATATGCCCTCTTTCTTCTTTTTCATAAATAAGGCGGGACATCCCCATTCAGATTTGCTTGGTCGAATAAACCCCTTTTTCGACAATTCTTCCAGTTGCTTCTTCAGCTCAGCTAACTCATCTGGAGGCATACGATAGGGTCTCCTTGAGATTGGGGCTGTTCCAGGAACTAATTCAATTCCAAACTCAACATCACGATTGGGTGGAAGACCCGGTAACTCATCAGGAAATACATCAGGAAACTCACATACAACCGGAATTTTGGCAAGTTCAACAACTTGAGTAGCACAAGTTAAGCTATTCAAACTGGCGTTCTGAGGTAACATTACTTGAAATTTAGCACCATCCCTAGGATCAGTAAAGGCAATGGTTCTACCAGCAGTGTCTATCATCGCCTTCCAACTTTTCATCCAACTCATTCCTAAGATCACGTCCAAAGATAATCCCGGTAACACTACCAGATCCAGAGAACATCTTCGACTTCCAAAGTCGATGGTCACTCCTCGCACCACCATTCTAGTGCATACGTCAGCCCCCGCTGAACTGATGCGGTAGCTAAAACTCAATTCATCTACTTTCTGATTATGCTTATGTGTGAACTCTTGACTTATAAAGGAATGCGACGAACCAGAATCAAACAAAACAATGGCAGGATGTTGATTCACAGGAAACCTTCCAGCAGTCACGGGCTCTCCTTCTAGAATTTCCTCAACATTGGTGTAGTGCACACGACCAGGATATACCACTCGCTGTTTGGGGTACGGACAAAACTTGATAAGGTGACCAGATTGATGACAATTGTGGCACGACCCAACGATAGAAGTCTTGGGACCCGTGGAACCTTTCTGACTAGTCTGCGATTGCTTCTTTTTGGTAGAAATCTTTCTTTGCGGTGGTTTGAACTTAGCCCCAGGTACAGGAGAATGGTACGGAGGGCATCTTTGCAGGGGAGCTCTTGCCTGTGATGGACTTAAGTCTGAAACCTTCTTGTGTGCCTTGAATGCAGAATGGACATTATTGTTCTTTTCCTGCTTCAGACAGTCACTAATAAAATCATTAAACCTGGTCCTAGGGTTAGTCCCCACGTGCTTCAGCATCTTGGTGTTGAGACCCCTCTTGAAACTTGCGATTTTCTTGATATCCGTGTCAACCATGTCCGGAGCATAGCGACACAGATTGTTGAATGCATGCAGATATTGTGTCACAGTCTTCGTGTCTTGGGTTAGTACCAGAAACTCTTGCAGTTTCATTTCCACCAGCCCTGGTGGAATATACACTCCACGGACAGCCTTAGTAAACTCATTCCAAGTAATCTGTGTATGATCAGGAAAAATGGTGCGATGATGTTTCCACCATATACCTGCAGGTCCTTGCAACTGATGAGCAGCATATTCAGTTTTGAGCACCTCGGTCATCCTCAACAGACGAAACTTATCCTCTATGGTGTTGATCCACTCCTCAACATCAAGTGGCTCTGTAGCCTCCCTGAAGATCGGCGGTTCGGTATCTAAGAAATCCTTGAAATTGCTGTACTGATCTACCTCATTATCACCTTGGCGATTACCATCTTGGTAATGGTCAGCAATAGTGCGGACAATATCTTCCATATTTCGTTGCGAATGTTCCATATTTCGCTGACTTTTCAGATACTGTGTAAAGAAAGTTTCTGGCGTGATCGGAGGAGGTGATGGATGTGGTTCGGTGGTATTACAGTTTCCATCACTACCACTAGCGTCAACACTCACACTAGGAGTCTCAGTACCGTTGGTGCGATTGCGAGTATGGCTCACCATCTGCATATTTCAGTAATAAGTAATTATTAGGTGATGCTGCAATAATTGCATAGGAACAAATGATTATACCATACTAAATTTATTAGAGAGAATAAATTCCCACAATAAAACAGAGGCACAATAATTCATTCCCAATTAACACAACATCGCTAATTAGATTACTTAAGTGCATCACATCGCGTCCAATTGCACCCAACTTTCCAGTTCACCTATACTGGACTTTTGGTGTTCGGATATCGCCACAACACTTCTAAGTTTTCCAACATTAACTCAAGTCTGAATCATCCTTACTCTCATGCTCACACCATAGTTGTCTGCTTGATACGGGCCAAACGTAACAAGGTTTTTGTTATGCTCGAGAGACGGATATTAAGTTGTAGTTTTCATCAAAAAGAGATAATCTTCTTATAAGGGGAGGAAGGATGCAATGATATGACATGAGGTGAATAGACAACATGAGGCATGCACGTTCCGTACGCTCCTACAAACTTAGAAAAATAATAAATTCTAGCGATATAGACGGTGGCATACAAACGGTCTCTCATATACGTAACTAATACGTTCTAAACGATAGCGCGGTTATGTACCTGCAGCAGATTCATTTCAGCCCAAACCCAATGAATGCATTGCAGAATTAAAATTTATACACTCCACATATGTATATCCCCAGATACACATACATGTAGTGTTTACTACCCGAACCATCGTCCTATTGACGACATCGTCACCACAGGACGGCACAACCCACACATGGGATACCTTCGTATAAACATGTGTGCAACATGTAATACTCCAGCATCAAATAAGCACTCTCCCTAGATCGGCGGTGTATCCGATCATGCTCTCCCAACTCACACTTACCTTGGCGTAGAGGCAATTGATCCACACATTACCACTCAAGTGAATGGCACCCATATAATTTCAAGCTGTATGAGCAACTAAATAGAAATATGATGCACAACCCCCAAGTCAGTACTTAGATAGCCACCTAGAGTCCTTAACTGGGCTTAAAGGATATGACCACTGGCACACTCTTAACTTTTAAACCATAGTTTTAAACACCAATATAGAACTACAAGTTGGTAATTACTTTTATAAAGCAAAAATTCTTTTGTTTCAAATACCACATGAACAGTACACACACTAAACTTGCTCCGATACCAGCTGTAATGGAACCGCCCAATTATACGAAATTAAGTAAGAAAATTCACCTGCCGGAGCAGAGATTCTCGCAAACTTAAGCCCGTATAACCCGGTAGTCCATGAAATCTCGAAGGATCTCAAACTTTTCAACAAACAGCCAAGACCGTACTGGTTTAGCGGTTACAGTTCACATGCGTACATAGTTCAAATACATCAGAGTTCAAATAAAGTTATTACAACACTGAGTTTGAAATAACCGGTAGCGGAAACATTATTGTCCAAAATCAACACACACCGTTTTGTTTAAATAATAGTGTCATACTATAGTCTCCTCCAACAAAAGCATCGAGATAAGAAGTATGGAGCGACCATTGCCCTTGGTACTAATAAACACCTGCAACAAGGGGTAGAAGAACCCTGAGTACAAGAAGGTACTCAGCCAGACTTACCCGACAACAACCAGAAAACAACAAGACACCAAGGAGTATGCAAGGCTTTATAGTGGGGTGGGCTTGACAACATTTTGCATAAAAGCGATAGCACTTAACTTGCAATATTAATCTTTAGCATCAATTTAATCTGTTCATTTAAACCTATCTAGATTTGCACCTGCACTAGAGCAATCACTTGGATAAGATTAAGCAATCAATAGTAACCAATTCTGTTTAGCATTTTCCACATTATACTCACAACCATAAACATCATCGTGTTCCATAATCACATTACTACGATGACGTAACTCAGTCCAGTTGCTCACTATCCAGGAGCGATGGCGACTCGAATCGATTACTAACCAGCTGGTGATGTATTCCCCACACAAACCACACTCACCGGCCCAGTGAGCTACAGGTCACCCTTGGTACTATTCGGAAAAACATCGCGGGACCGCCATGAACCCTATACACCTTGGGTTCCTCCCGCGCCAGGTCACTCAAGTTATGCCTGCCCACGCTGGAGCCAGGTCATTCTTGTCCACGGTCAACAGGCCCGAGGTGGTCTTGGCATCATCTCGGTCATCAGTCCGAACAGAGCTACTAGGCTTCGCGGTCGGAAGTACTTATCCGACCAGCTAAATGTGGGGCATGCGTTCAAAAAGGACTGAGGGCCAACAACGGTACGGTCCTTAATCGACACAGACATAAACTACAAGCACACAAGACCCATGCCTTGCTGCCCAACATTCCGCCCGATCTCCATTTATTTAACCACAAATGGTTCTCTTTCCATGATAGCACATTGCTAAACATGACATGTTTTTACCTAAATCGTAGGTGACAGGAAATCACCCACTTCTACCGAACTAAACATAGCTAAGCAGGTATTCCGGAACTAGACTTAAATAGGATATCAGGATATATCGAAGTGTTCAAGGAATATTATAGTGATATGCATCAACGTTTTCAAGCAACTCCTATAACTTAATGCAACATTACATATAACATATATATTTATCTTGCTTTGATAAAGTAGGGAGACTTATAATGCTCCGGGGCTTGCCTTCCAGAAGGTTGACAGACGGTGGTCCCGACACTTCAGCAGATCACCGTCTGGCTCCTCGACTTCTGGTTCTCCCAGGGGTGGCACCACGCGTTGCACGGCCTCCTCGGGAACTCCGTGCTCCACGTGTACTGCTTTCTGCACCGATCCTGTATGATGCATGTGTGCATGGTTATAAATGCTGATGGAAAAAGCGCACCGATGGGATGGCACATGATGCTCATGCTTGCATGTGTATGTAAATGCACAATTCACATTCTACTTAACAAAGCAAGTTCGTACTTCTTCTCTATCTACTAATCACATGGAAAAACAAACATGCATGCAATCACACCTAAGTATTTCGCTACTAACTACTTGCTGCATTACAACATGAAACAACATGGCATAACACACCAGCAAGCTAATTGGCGCTTCAAAAATACACCAAAACAACATTATTAACTAAAGATGCAATAAAGAGATTCCTGAGTAAACCCTAATTTAATCTAGGTTTGAACAGCAATCTAAATTTTTAGTTCACAGAAAATTCTAAAAAAAATACAGTAGCCTAATCATGTCAAACATAGACTTCCACCAAAATTTCACTGCATTTGGACATGTATAACATCCTACACAAAAAGGACAAAAGCAGTGCTATACCATGCATAGAAAATACTTTGTACTACAAAAGGTACCAAACAGCACATTGCATATTTTTCTTATGATTTACACAGTAATTAATCATCATAGAAAAAGTTTCACATGCATGTATTATTCATATTTTTAGCCCTAGCAAAAATAACTAATCTAGGCAAAGAAAGGCGCTTAAACTACACGTCAATATTTTTCTACACAACATGCATGACACACATTTTTCACAGGTAGTAAATCTCATAAGAAGACTAACAAAATTGGAACTACATTTTTCTGACACATATTGGATTTACCATGTATTTCTGAAGTTAAAAGCATTTATTAAGAATTAAATAAAACCCTATATAAAAGCATCACAAACATGACATGCAATACATCTAAACTACAGATCTATTCATGACAATCACAACAAAATTTGTCTCACAAATTTTGGAGCAATAAAACAGGAGATAAGATTTTTGGAAGGATTTAAACCATTTCTGAAAAAAAAACATTTCCAAAAATCCTTTTCAAAAACCCGGCTGCAGAAAGGCTAAGCGCACCCAGCTCTGTGCACCCAGAGCGTCACTGAGCAGCTGACAGCGGGCCCCTTGGTCCCACCTGTCGGTGGCACAGGGCAGGGAAGGGACTCCCGCCGGCCGAATCTCGCCGGCGGCGAGGTCTGCAGTGGAGCGGGCGGTAACGACATGTTCCCCAAGGCGGCGCGAACGCAGCGAGGTAGAAAAGGGGTTCAATAGGGCAGGGGAGCAGGCACGCCGGCGGCCATGGCGGGTGTGGCAGCACGGCACGACGGTGAACTCGCCGTCTTCGGCCCCGGCAGCGCACGGTGCGCGGCGCAGTGGCTTTGCGAGGTCAAGCAGGGTGGGGCGGAGCTCCTCACGAGCTGAATCGTGGCGAGGCGCCCCGGTTGGCGAGCTGCGCGGCGGCGGAAATTGCGAGCGCGGCCATTGCTGCGCTTTGGCGAGGCGAGAAGGGCGAGGCGGGCGAATGGAAGGGAGCCGAGGGAGAAGGCGAGCTGCTGCTGCGTTTTGACGAGCACGCGGGGCGGCGGGGGCCACCCAGGGGCGCGTGGCGAGCGGCGCCGGACGCCGGCGACCACGCGACGTCCGCGACCTGCTGGCGGTCAGCGCGGCGCGCGCGAGCGCGCGGATGAACGCGGGCGGGCAGGCCGGGCCGGCAAGCCCAATTGGGCCGAAAGCGAGGCCGAGGCCCACGAAGCCGGGAAAAATTTCTTTTTCTTTTTATTTCTAAATAGCAGCACATAAAATTACATTTTGGAGCATTTTCTAAACCTTTTTGAGAAAAAGTCCAAAAACAAAAGTTGCTCCATTTTTCAATGTCTACAACTTTGTTGAAAGACACAAAGTCAAAATCCCAACCGATTTTGAACTAGGGTTAAAAAGTTGATTTTTAAATAAAAACCTTATTTTTCAAGGACATTTTTAAAAGAAAATTTTGGAAAAATTTTCAAAAGGAACTTTGCTCCAAATTACTTTATGACCAATTTTAAGTTGTTTAAACACTCAAACAAGCATGATCACGGTACTATTCTAATGAAAACAAGTAAATGCAACACTCATGTTTCGTTAGCATGTTTTTGGATGTTTTATTTATATAACATGAAATGCTTATGAATGCATGATGGTGCTTATGATCATGATTTACAGATGCTAAATGCACGCGTAACACCGGGGTGTTACAGTGTTGGGGGTACATTATATTTTGGGGACCCCCACTATCATGATCAGGGCCCAATTACATACCCTAGGAATCACAAAATAGTATTTGAGGGGCCATTTATAGGCTTTAGTGGTATTTTTATAAATATAGACCTCATTAGGGGTCTGTTTGTAGCCCCTAGTGGCGTTTCTTTTAATACAAACCCCACTCATGGGCATAAAGACAATCTCCTCACCCACCTCCCCTATAAAAGGAGGAAAGGGGGAGGGGAGAGGGACTTTTGCCTGACACTTCACTCGCTCTCTTTTTATTCTCACTTCGCTTTTCTCATTTTGTTGGCCCAAACCAACATCAGGTTTCACAACTACTTCAATGTCAACTTTGTACCCACATTGATCCATAGACATTAACTCCCCTCTCCATTCAACAACAACATTGACGTGCTCCTTGTCTAGAAGCCTATGCAACTTCTTTATCTCTGTAGCCTCTAACTGTACCCTATCTTTTGTGTCAATATCTCTAGGAAAGACCCCAATCCAGTTCAAGTCTGGCACCGTAAGTGCCAGATTATCGTATGCTTGGTTCACTGACCCAAAGCTTCGGATCAACGAGTGCGCAAACAAGGACATGCAGAGAAGTTTGAAGTTTCCTTAGAAGTAATCGGGTAGCAACATCGGCCTCACCACTTCCAGTTACCATAACACATTGGCATTTTTATGGAAATCCATATCTAAAAGCGAATGGAATACGGTCTCCTCGATCACAAGTACAAAGTCTACCTTGGATACTTGGAGAATCTGGTTGATACATTCAATCTCGCTAGGTGTTTTGTTACCCGACACTCCACCAAGGGTGCAATTAACTACTATTGTATCATCGACACAAAGCGGCACGGGTCCAATGATAGTACCTCGTGGTGCAGGTCGGATGTGGAGAGAAGATCTAGAGCCCTCAAACATCATTGAAACAGCTCTGACGGCATCATCTGATGCATCCTGATTTTTGTATATGAGTGGTTCTGAGTAATATATGGACGAAGATGGATGACCATTTTCGCTACAACCAGTGTTTTGATCAGGAAAAGCAGTGACCCGATTCTTCTTGCCTTGTCTGCGTATTTTTTCTTTCTAGTTGTACAGATGTAAGTACCTATCCTTGAAAGAGAGATGTGTTCTAAGTTTGGATCAAAGACATATGCCCTATCTGGAAATGATGGAAGTTTGACAGAAAACTCGTACTTCTCAGGGTTACATCATAACAAAGCTTTATCAATTTTCTCCAAAAACTATCTTATCTTCCAAATCCTCGGCAATGATGTAAGATTTTTCAGTCCTGCGATCATACTTTCAGAGATGTTTTTCTCATACTTGATTAACCTTCTTGTGTATAATTCGGGCATAGCCTCACTAGTCCTGCTGCCATCACCACTGAAATCAGAACTAAGAAGAAGTATGATCAACAAGAAAGTCACAATCTCAAACTGAAAAGAGGGAGAAGATTAAAATGAATAATTCTCAATGTTGAATAGTAAAACAAACAAAAAAAATCCAGACATTTATAGAGAAAACATCAGTCCATTATTATTATAAAAATAATGATTCATAACTACCTTTGAGTTTCTCAATGTTCAAGGGAACATCAACAGGATCAGCGGATTTATCATCAAGTGCCTAAGAGGACAAAAAAGGAGGCAACATGAATATATGTGCTGGAGAAAAGTATTTCATTGCCAAAGTGTTGGTACAGAAATATCAACTACTCCAATTGGAAATCATAAACCAAAGATATGGTCCTAGTTGTACAAGTAAGAGCAACCATAAATAGCCAAACTTTGTATCGATCAAGATCTATTGAATATTTAAATAATATGATAAAAAACATCTATAAAAAGAAAAACCTGATTAAAAAAATGTTCTAAAACCCAAAAATGGCATATCCATAGTGTATTTTCAGGTTTAGCAAACTATTTAATCACCACTTGGTGACATCTACCTACCCATTGCCCTCGCTAGTGAGCAGCATACATCAAACCCATCATCAGTTAATGTTTTGATCCATGTGGGTGACTAGGATCAGCGGACACTATCACATCTTGTCTTACTAAACTAGCTACTAGTAGGTGTCCACAAGTGTTGGATACGCTTATCATCGGTGAATCAAAAAACCACAACGGGACCTATTGAACTATAATTATCAGTTCAAAAATTGTACAGATGAGCAAGCTACCCTCAAACAGAGGGCAAGGTGTAAAGTTATCCTTGTGAATTTAGGTGTATGTCTGTTAAAAAGTATTTATAAATCTATAACTAAGTTATACATGATCCAATAAGTATGAAATTTTTATTATAGTTTAAACATACAATAATTAGCCCACCATAAAAATTTCACCACAATTGGATTATAGAAACTGTAGCTATGAATTAATTACAGAAACACATAGATCTAAAGCTACAACCAAAAAATTGTACTAAAACATACCATATTATACGTTCACTGTGTAGATCTACTCATGTGGAGTCCAACAAAATTGGATTTCCTATTTTATGATTTTTTGTAATTTACTATGATTTTTCAAAGATTTAGCCAAAATAAATAAAAAAAGAAAAAGACAAAACCCCTTTTGAAAACCGCTTATAACCGGTTAGGGAGGTAAAACAAATGATTTAAAAATTGAAGGAGTTGGTTTACCTGATTTTGAGCTCAGAGAGAAAAAATAAACTTTTATAAAAGTTGAGGAAGATAATATAGACTTTTCGGGGGCAACTTCTCCGAATCGTCTCTCAAGGCCGGGCCGGAAGGAGGTGACTCCAATGAAGCGGGAGGTGAGGGAAGTTTTTTTTTTTTTTTTTTTTTTATGCGCGAGGGAGATGAGGGAGCTGTGTGGTGGGTCCACGGGTCATGAGCGGCCTACTGAGCCCATCTGCCGTGCCGAGCCCAAAGTTTTGGGCCCATCTGCAGATCGGCACCCCTTCCTCTCTGGGGTTCCCCCTCCGGCCGCCGGCCCGGCCCCTGGTGATGAGCCACCGGAGACGATCTCGCGCTGCCGGCTCGCCGCATGGCGACGCCGGTCCGGCCCCTACGCCGGAGAAGTCAGGACGGATCCAGCCGTGGGCGGTGCTGGGTTCGGACCGGAGGGTGCTGGCGCTCGCGCTGGCGTTCCGCGCGGCCAACGCGCTGCTCGTGCGCACCTACTTCAACCCCGACGAGCACTGGCAGTGCCTCGAGGTCGCCCACCGCGTCGCCTTCGGGTAACCTCGCCCTCGCCTTGCCGCTGCTGCTTATTTCGCTGGTTTTAGTTACAGTGCGCCCAGAATTGGATCGGCTTGCTGCTCCCCACTGCTTAGCTCGAGGGAATGACATGGTTTCCCTGCGAAATGAGGGCTGCGTAGCATTGTTTTTCATGGAAATTTGATGCCCAATTGCTAAAACTTTTTGTTCTCTTGCGGTTGGGTGCAGGTATGGTCACCTTACATGGGAGTGGAAGCGGGGCCTGCGAAGTTACCTCCACCCGTTGATCTTTGCTGCTCTCTACAAGATCCTGGCGCTGCTCCCTCTAGACACTCCATGGGTTATGGTAATAGCCTAAGCAGTTTATGTCAGCTATAGCAGATCAAGAATTATTACGACAAATGACTTGGAAATCGGTTTGAGCCATAGTGTTGGCCTTGTGATACCAGCCTCTTATCTTCATAAACATATGAAAACGTAGTTTAATCTTAATTATAAAGTATAAACTACCAAGTTGCCAGCTTAATTTGAACATCAAGCTTCATGAGAACCATGCCATTCTGCTCCAACAAAAGCCACGTGTATCATAACTCAGTACATTGGTCCTTAGCTCTCTACTCAGCTAGTCAGCTTCATCCTTTTCACTTTCCAAGGAGGAGCATTTCCTTAACTGTTTCTCTGTTGTCCTGTAGGTGATGGCTCCACGTCTCCTGCAATCTGTGTTTGCAGCTTTTGGAGATCTATACTTGTATAAATTTTCCAAACTTATTTTCAATGGTCAGGTTGCCCAGTGGACAGTATCCTTAAACTCATCTATGTATCTATACAATTTTCTTCATTAGTATATGACTTCAATGACCTTGGATGTCAGCCTTAACAAACTGTTTGCAGTTATTTTCCCAGTTGGTTAACTGGTTCATGTTTTTCTGTATCACGCGGACTCTATCAAACAGCTTGGAGACTGTTTTAACTGTGGCTGGACTCTATTATTGGTTTACTGCAATAGAGTCTTCCAAGGCAACCTCAATCGTTTCAAAGCAGCATGCTGCATGTGAACAAAGTGTGTCATCAAGAAAAGTGGCTCTTCTGATAGCAGCTTTGTCCTGTGCCATTCGGCCAACAAGTGCTGTAACATGGCTATATGTTGGTCTTTTGGATTTTATTCAGACGAAATCAAAATTTCGTTTTGTCCTTCTTGATGTCATTCCAGTAGGGTAAGTTATTGTTAAAATTCATGGCAACTTTCTATCTTTCGTTGTTTAAGATTTGTGAATTTCACTACACTGGCTTGTTTCTTGATTTCGCACACTGGACATATGCACGATGCTGACATTTTTAAAGTTGACCATGTCAAACCTCCCCCACCCCCAAAAAAAACCCTTTGTTTTTTGTTTCTTTCCTGGGAGGACATATGTTGCTCATCTGTTGATTCTGTTGTGATGACATTTTTTTATCTTTCCCGATGTATGACTATTCTATATAAGTTATTTCTTTAATTTTTCTGCAGGGCCATTGTCCTTGCAGTAACAACACTCCTTGATTGGTGGATGTATGGTTCCCGTGTCATAGTGCCACTTAATTTTTTGAAATTCAACCTCTTCTCTTCAGGAGGAGACTACTATGGAACACATGTCTTCCACTGGTACTTTACACAGGGTTTTCCGTCCATGATTTGGACATTCTTACCGTTTGCAATGTGTGGTATTGTAAAGTCTCGGGAATGGAGACTTTCAGGTCTAATTGCTTGGGTATTAGGGGTTTACAGCATACTTGGACACAAAGAATTCAGGTATTCACCTTTTCTTGTAAGTGTACAGTGCCCTTGTAGTTAAGTAACCTCTTCTCGTTATTCACATGATATGATACAAATAGATTGAATACTGCAGATTTGTTCTTCCGGTGCTACCTTTAGCATTGATGTTCTCAGGTTACTGCTTAGCTGCCATGTCACAATTCAAGGGCAAAAATCAGCATGGGAAAAGATGCCTTTCAAGGTTGCAACTTTCTGTTATTCTTCTCGTCATGACCAATGTTCCCATGGCCTTATATATGTCCTTATTCCATCAAGTAAGTTTTCCCTATTTCAATATTGTTGTATTGCTTTATACATCTATGGATTACTTTTGTTGCTTCTCCATTATTTCCATTTATATCACATATTCTGATATTCAGCACTCTTTGTGGCAGAGGGGAACAGAAGATGTTATGTATTATTTGTCAAAAGAAGCCCATGATGGGAGAGTGAAGAGTGTCCTCTTTCTCATGCCTTGTCATTCAACACCTTACTACTCAAGCTTACATTACAATCTACCTATGCGCTTTTTGGACTGCACTCCTAGGTGGGTTATTTTCTTTGTTCTTTTGAATGCAAAAATATTTAACCTTTCATATCTATACTCATGCTTGAATACATATGTCCCTGTGACTCTTTCTACTGCACTCAGTGATAACAAAGGGACCTTGGATGAGTCGGATCTTTTCCTTACAAGCCCATTTGAGTTTGTGGGCGAGGTTTTTGGAAATTTATCTACATTCAGTCACATTGTATTATTTGAGTCCGAAGAAAGACATGTTCTCCAGTTGCTTATGCACAATTCCTTTCTTGAGGTAATATACCGTTGTACATTAGATAACGCATGTTTTCTTTTTCACTTCAGGGTTCAATAGACATGCATTAGCTACTGTTTTCCAGCATTATTATTTGCCAAACAGTATCTGTTAATAACTAGTGTAGGAATTAACCCTCTAGGACACTGTTTACCACATAGCGCAACCCTACAATTTTTATGTGAAGTCCTGATTAACATAAGACATTTTCTTATTTATCATTTTGAATCTTAAATTGCTTACAAATGCAAATATTTGGATGTCTTAACAGAAAAATGCTTTTGATTGCCCTGCTATTTCATTAGAACTACATACATACCTTGTATTTTGAAAGAAGATGACAAAAAAATATGCCATATGCTTGATTCAGAGGGAGCACACGGCAATAATGATAGGTTTTCTTGTTTTGTAATAGTAGTACTCAAACTCATTAATAATTGTTATGGTTGGCAGGTGAGAAGATTTTTCCACTCCCATTTCAAGGTTGACAGAGACCTTCAGTCGTCTATTGTGGTTTATTCACGGAGGGATGTGTTATGATTTAGTATTGATGTGGCAGAAAACGCCTGTTAGCTCGTCTAATAATCTCCACATGTTTCATGTTGTTTTAGCTTTTCATTTGAGAAATGATCTGTAACACTGTTGGATACTTTTGATGTCTTGACCCCTTGAAACAAGATGTTGTGTTACTTTTACTCAGGTGCTTTACATTGACATAACAATTCACAGCTTGCAAAAGTCTCTATCTCCATGATCTGTGCTTCTATAAATTTGCAGCTTTAATGAAAGTCTCTACGTAGGAAGAGCAGCCTTCCCTAATGTCAAATGACAGAAAGGCATAGTATTAGTGAGGTGTGTTGGTTCATTCATTTCTTTGTTCACTAGCTTATTTGCTATGAGCATAAAGAAGGGATCACACAAATTGACAAACCTCTAAATTGGGTTCCACTTCATAATAGCGTCTGGTTTTCTTTTTCCATTGGATAACCAAGCCTATCACAACTCTCCCCCGTCACCACTTAACCAGGTCACAGCATTAATTTTCTGGGATAGCAGGTCACAACATCAGCTTTCTGGGATGGGTAAAGTAAACCAGTTTTAGGGTATTATATGGGACAAGGTATGGGCTGGTTTTCTGGGATAGACCGGGTTTATATTACGCATGGATTTATGGGTATGGGTACTATAGGAACGTACCCGAACCTAGTAGACCCGATGTTAGGCCTTTTGCCCATTAACAGACCCATGGTTTAGGAAACTGACCCAGACCCATGTCTTAGTAGAATAAAGTCCACCGGTATCAGGTTCCGTGTACCCATTGCTGTCTCTAATCACGCCGCGCTGCTGCTGTGCTTGATTGAGGTGTGTTGGCTGATTCATTTCTTTGTTCACTTTCAAATATTTGCTATGAGCATAATAAAGAGAGGATCACATAATTTTCAACATTGGGTGGCTGTTTTTTTTCCCGTTGGATCACTAAGCCAATACATCACAAATCGCCTTTACTAGTTCACAGCATAGGCGAGGCGGAGTGACATGTCGACAAGATATCTTCCACAAATTATGTTCTTATTTACATATAGTCAGATACCGTGATAGTTTTGTTTGTATCTCCTTGGGAAGCACAAGGTCCACCTGTTGTGGTGGGCTAGGGCTAGGAGGTTTGAGAGCAGAGAGGGATGGCGCAGCGGCAAAACGGCGCCGTGCTCGGCGCCGGAGAAGAACTCGCGAATGGCAAGGGAGATGAGAGGAGCAGTAGACGCCTGGGCACCCAAGGGAGACGTAAGTCTCAATCCCAGGCTGTTCTCTTCATTAACAAGAGTCCAATACTTATACAAGCAATCCTAACAAACTCATAGCTAACTTTAACCAAATAGCAAACTAAATAGATAACTATCCTAGATTCTAGGATCTGATAACCATCTGGACGCAGGCCGTTGCCGTGGAGACCTGCACCTGCACGCCTTCGCCCAGCGCTCAGCCACGGACCCGCTTGCCGACCATAACACCACCATCTTCTCCATATCGACTAATCTGATTCATTGGTATCTCCAGTCTCATTTCTTTGTGTATTTACCCCAAATTGTTATACATCATGTTTCATGCTAGTACAATAAACAACTATTTGTTGCTTCTGCTCCCTTTTAGTCAATAGATTAATGAATAATTTAGCTTGTGTCTCACCTCATGAAGTAACATGGTGAGTTGATGGACCTTGTTTTCACCTTTTATGATGTTGCAAATAGGACTTAATCCTAATGCCCCATGATTTACCTGTTTGACCAAATGCAGGTTTTATCTGACTAATTGTGGCATGACCAGCATCCTAGCATTTCATTTGTATGTATTGTTCCTTACTAGTGTCTCATTCAGTTGAAGCAGATATTACATGGATCAATTCTTTGATGGACGCGGGGGGTGGGGGTGGGGGGCTCGTGATAAGGTATTGACAGTTTCATACTAACTAATCCTATTTGTTGTTGATTGTTAAGCTTTCTATCAGTGTACACTTTTTGCCTCTATTTCTCAAAGCCTATTTCAAGAGTAGAGTGTTCATAGTTTGTAGTTAGGTTTATGGAAGTTACTAGTGTAGCGTTGTATTGTTAGTTAGTATTAGATGATGCTACAATCTAAGTAGATTCAACTCCCAGCTTCCGTGGTGTAAATTGCAATAAGCAATTTCATGACAAAATTGTGTTGCTAAACATACTGCTGTTATGGAGTACCTTCAAATCTGACAAGTTGGCCATTCGTGGTGAGAAGCTTGATGCCAAAAGCAAATGATAGTACTTGTTTACAGTGTATTTATGTCAGGAAAAAAATAACTTCAAATTATGTTTCAGTCTATAATTTTGGTACTTACACATTTATCATCTACCAATTTCTAAATCTAGTCCCATCAAACTTCCATGTCGTCCAGTACTAGAAGGGTCGTTGATCGATGGGTTTTCAAGCAAGCATTCAGTTTCTTCACTAGCATGCTCTTTCAACTGTTCTCGCCAGGTTCTCCGTATAAATCTCAACCTTTCAGCCACTTCTGACATTAATGGCCGTTCTTCCCCTTTCATACTCAAGCAACGCTTTGCAATTTGAGCGACTTCTTGTAGCAGCTCCATTCCGACACCCAATATACTTCTGTCCAAGATAGATTCAAGTCTGCTCTCTTTCAATGCCAGAAGGAATGATGATGCCAGGCTTTTCTTTTCTTCAGTACCTTCAGAATAAATGGCTGTCTTCCTTGTAATTAGCTCTAGAAGCACAACTCCAAAACTATAAACATCACTCTTCTCTGTTAGTTGACGCTCTTGTAAGTATTCAGGGTCTAGATAACCAAGAGTTCCCTGTACCATTGTCATAAATTGTATTTCATTCTTTGGGAGCATTCTTGATGCTCCAAAATCAGTAACTTTTGCTATGTTGTTGTCACCTAGGAGAATGTTTGGAGATTTTACATCTCCATGAACTATGGGAGGAGATGCTGATGAGTGCAGATATGCCAGTGCTTCTGCAGATTCCTGGGCAATCCTGAGACGAGCATCCAATGAAATGGATGGTCTTCTGTATGTGACATGTATCAAATCGAACAGAGTGCCGTTTGGCATGAATTCATAAACTAACATGGGAACCTCGACTTCTAAGCAACAACCGAGAAGCCTGACTACATTTATATGGTTGATCTGTGAAAGTATAATCATTTCTTGCACAAAATCATCTTTCTGAACCATGTTCATAATCTTCGATCGTTTTATGGCTACTATCCTGTTGTCCTTCAGAATTCCTTTGTAAACAGTACCATAACTGCCTCTCCCTACTTCTCTGCTTGAGTCAAAATTGTTTGTTGCTTGCTTGAGTTCTTCTGTTGTGAATATTCTCACCGTATCAATTTGCTTTGATCTTATTTGCTCATATAACAGCAGACCCCCGTTTTCTTGAAAGAATTTATCCTTTTCTCTCACCAGCCTTTTCTTCTGGCATTCAATCAGCAGTGCAAAAATGCAGATAAGCAGAAGTATAGCACATGACGAAATACCTGCCAAAGAAAAACATTATTTCAGTATTTTAAATCTAAATTAACATGTTTTGGGGGTACCTAATGGCTTTTTTTAGCAAAGGTCTTTTCTTTTTGTTGCTAGAGCAGTACTCTTTGTGAGGCACATTTTTTTTTTGAAGCAAAGGACTGTGGGGGAGATCCCCACAGTAGATTTATAAATACTTAAAGCAACAGTCAAGACTACAAACCTGATTGTGGTCAAAACCCTACATAAACAGGTATGTACATTCTTTTATTGTTCATTCATGTCAAAGTGGTCGATGTGATGATTGGTTTAGGGATGATATGCACATAAGATGAGTAACGCTCCTGCAAGTATCACATAATGTATACAGCATACGCCGATGTTGTGGCTACCTTTATGTGTTAATGAGAGAACACGGTTTATCTTCATGCTTTGGTATGTTTCACTTATATGTTTATAAGAATAAAATTTACCATGTGCACCTTTTATAGTGTGTTGAACTAGTACTTATGCTTCAGAGTATTAGATTTGTCCTGATATGAATTGCATAGTCTTTAAACAAGCATCAGAATATGCATGTCTTGACAAGTGAACACCATTTATTTTTCAGTTGTTTATACAGATGGCTGGTACGCCCTTGTGATCACCTGTTATGATGTTCCCATAATCTATCACCTACTTTCAATCAAATACCGAACTAGGATTGAGCGTACCTTCAATTAAATTATTGTTTACGTAGATCATATGAAATAATCACTTGTTGATTTTATGTGTGAAAGAGATATATAAAGTTCTCAAATCTTGGCATTCGTTCAAGTCTATGGTAAGTTCTAGATTGTGTTATTTACTGAGTGGTTTTCTTAGATGGAATTTTTTATGTGAAGTGGCACCTTCTTGTGCATCTTATTTACTCAATTATAATAGGGAGATGAATATTTCTAGAGATATCATGTTGCCTTGAGTACTAAGAGAATGTTTACAGTATTCTGTCAACCCATTTATCTTTGGCTATTAACCAAGGGAAGTGATTAAAATTCAAAGTATTGTAAGTTTTAGGAGTCTATTCAGGTAAAGGTAATCAGGGCTGATTTCATGTCACTAATGCCTGGGTATATCCACTAGATCAGAGTTGCTTATCCATGTCATTCAGATAACTCTACTGAAACATTTGGAGTATAAAGAAATTACCTATAAACATTTTTGTTAATTTAGCCCTCTCTGAAGCTGTATCTTTTTCGTTTGAGGGGTCTGAAGCTGCATCCGGAGTGCAGGATGAGTTCTTTGGATCTATGCTATGAGTCCCAGCTGCACAGGAACAGTCGTAACCCCCAATTGTGTTACTGCAAATTCCAAAGCACTGATATTTATCTGGATATTGGCATTCGTTTATATCTGCAAACATCGAACAAGAGTACACAATAATTGAAGATCAGTGAGCAAGTAACTTGAGGTGTAAACCAGAAATTGAACTCTGGAGAGTTGCTGACCTTGGCACCCATCTTCCAGGTAGGGGTTCCCTTCGAAGCCATCGTTGCAATTACAGAGGTATCCTGTAGCATTTGCTGAGTTAACACAGTGGCTGTTCTTGCTAATGCAGGCATATGATGATCTGTTCTTAGGCGCTTCATCACAGGATTGAATTCCGGCAACCCAGTCAAACACAGAAGGAACCCCATCCTTGAACCTCTCTGTGAACTTGTCATCCTCCAGGTAGGAAGCGTTAAACTTGAACCAATCCTGCTCGGCGACAAAGGCATAACTGCACGGATCGAATCCACTTACATCAGAATTGTCATACCTTGTATCGAAGGTTATGTTGAAGTAAGTGAGGTTTGGTGCAATGGATGTCTGGCAACAGCCCATGCCAGAGCACATGCTGCTCTGATCCACGCTCTCCTTGTCCAGGCACATAGATAAGCACCCAGTTCTAACGCTGTGCTTGTTGTATCCTTCCAAGTATGCAAGAGTGGAGCATCCAATGGCTGTTAACTTGTTGGCCTTGCTGGATATTGTGAAAAAGCGAGCAGTATACGCCGTGGCCCATCCATCTGTGTTGCGATTGTCCTTGTTGCCATAGTAGCACTTGGAGGCAATCAAGGTGCTGACTCGAACCTGCCCTCCTAGCAGGCTGATGTTGTAGATCTCCATTTGGCTGCTTGAGTTATGCATGAAAGTGCGGTCATCCTCGCATGAAACGTCGAACCCTTGCTCATAGTAGCAATCAGGATCAGTACCGATGCCGAAGGGGTATGGAATGGTGAGGTCGCCGCATGTTTCTCTGCAGCCAGGCCTTGCCATCCTATACGCTGTGCTGCTCTTGATGGATGCTAGCAGCAGGGTGGCTGCAAATATTAGCCATGGTAACACTCGACCCATCTCTATGTGTTCTTCTGCCTCTGCTTTCTTAGGAATCTATGATGTATGATGCAGGTCTCCTTTCGGGAAGAACTAAGCCATCCTTATAATTGCCTGGACCTCATCAGCCATTGCAGAGACCTGGTCAGAAGAACCGGTTTGGTGAGCCAAGTGGCCAAATGGAATTTGCAACCTACAAAAATAAAATGGTAAAATAGTTTATCTTGGAGAATAGCGCCCAAAAGAGTCATTCTCTATGTAGTATTTTGCATTAAGAAAGGGAAGCCCTTGGTGTGTTATTCTCCTGTATTACATACTTGGTCATATCCTGCAAGAGTTGAGAAATTACTTCCTTTCTTCTTTTATGTTGGTGCGTCATTTTCAGCCACATGCGCAGACGTTGATACCTTAGTTTGATCTTCCAGCAGTTTGCCTCGAAGCATCTTGGCGCCTGCCGCCTGTTACATCAATATCTAATCCAGCCTTTTTAGTCTGACTTGTTCTTCTTGTCCGGACACTGTTTCTCTCATGTGTACAGACCAAAGATGGGCATCATGGTCAGCAGACCCGGACTCAGGTGGAGCCGGCAGTGGACGGCAGTCGTTTCTCCTACAGTCAGTCCTACGCTGCGCAGGGCTAGCGACAGTCGAGCAATCTCAACACGGCCGCCGGAATTTTTGGGTGTTGAAAAGGTTGATCAAGATGATCTTTTCGCCTTGTGGCTATAATAAGAATTATAAAAGTTAATGCTCGTGGACAGTAGCCAAGCGAGAGCAGAGCGAATGGAAGAAAGGCCTTGTTTAGTTCCCCTATTCTCCCCCCAAATTTCACTATGCAAAAAGAAGATTCCCCGTCACATCAAAATGTCGGCAAATGCATGGAGTACTAAATGTTGATGAAATCAAAAACTAATTACACAGTTTTGTTGTACTTTGCGAGACGAACATTTTAAGCCTAGTTAGTCAAAATTTGGATAATTTTTATCAAATACAAACGAAATGCTACAGGAATTCTGATACAGTGTTTTTCTCCCCCAATTCACCCATCTAAACGAGGCCAAAGGTGTGTGCCTTGTTAGTGCATGAATTTTAGTGAAATCTGGTCACAGTAACGAGTTTTGTATTTGGAAAATTTTAATTTCTAGTTTTGTTTCTAGCGTGGAAGCGTCCACACACACCCCACATAGAAAACTAAAACATGTGCAGCTTTGTGCCCCTTAATGCCTCTGTTGCAAGTTTCTATACTGCTGTATCGAGTGGAAGGCCGAATAGATATGGGGTGTTCTATCTCGGCACAACATTTCATCAGTGTTTTTAGGTTAAAAACAATTACTTTTTTATTGGAACAAAATGTGTTTTCTTTTAGAGATAGAAATTTGCAACCAGGCAAAATGTAAGGGCTACGATTGAGGATGACGTCAAGTTCTCTCTCTAAAGGGTTAGGAAAGCGGAGAGGAGAGCCCATCAGAAGATTTGCAGGCCCAGGGTAGGGTGGAGACTTCCCAAGCCCGAGCGGCCCAGCCCCAAGGTGGCGGGGTGGAGCTAGGGTGCTGTGGCTTGAGCCTGTACATCTCTATATTCCCGCGAAAGGTTACTTTCATATATTTTCATTTGTCCATTTTAGGCAGTTTAGATGCCTTCCTTTTTCTTTGAGATGATATATGCTTAGATGTTTTGGTATGGTGAATTGGAGATACCTGTGCAATTCGGCATTTTCTTTTGAGAAAGTCTTTATGTTATCTGAAACACTCTTTCCCTTTTCTTTCGAGCACAGGATATGATCTTGCCACCTACCAAGACCTGATCTTCAGACTCATTTTTCCAACAATTCATGTATCCTATTTATTTAGTCAACTTGTTGCAAAACGGTATTGAATTTTTAAATTTTGGAATACGTAACAGTAGTCAAACATATCAGCACACACCAAGACACTCAAAGAGGTGTTACTCATTTTAAGACATTTCAAATCTTATTACGTGAAAATTTTTTCAAACAAACCCATATATTTTATTATATCATTATAATATCATCATAATAGTATATGAAATAAATATAACCACACACTCTTTGTATACTTACTTATTTAGCATACACTCTAAATCTTGAGATACACATGTATGAGAATAGCTACTTGTTGATTCTCCTGTAGTCAAGCCCTGGTGCCCGGACCTGGAGCATTCCTGCTCCTCTGTCCTCGATGAGGAAGGGCATGTACGTCCCAAAAATCCTATCCCACACCACGAAGAAGAGCTGAGAGTAGTTGTATTTACCACCACGCAGCTGGTGGTGCACGTCGTGGTACGCCGCGCTGTTCCAGAAGCTCAGGCGATCCCAGCTGGGCAGCAGCGATAGGCCGCAATGGTTGTCAATGACCTTGACGGTGCAGAGCGAGAAGAAGAAGATGGAAGCCCTCGGCGACATGCCAGACACTAGGAAGGCGGCCGTGCCACCGACGGTGTCAGCGATGAAGCCCTCGACGGGGTGTCCGTACAAGGCTCCAAAGGAGTAGGGCACCACAAGACGGTGGTGCCACGAGTGGAGGTTCCGGTAGAGGAACCTGCTGGTGTGCATGATCCGGTGGCATGCATACTGCCACACGTCGAACCAAACCATGGCCACCGCGATTTGGCAGGCTAACTTCAGATAGGAGGTCTTCGTACCGATGTTGCTCTCTTCTTTGACCTGTATCCCAATTAAATTCAACAAAATAGCTAGCTCATTATCATTGTCACAAGCACTGCATAATAAACTATACGTCTCGTTGCAACATATTATATGTAACAAGGAACCTTGCCAAAAAGAGCCATATAATCATGCATGCTGGCCCGTGCAATGCAATAATAAATTAATAATGATCTTAAGCATGCATATATACTACGCACGTACCTTGAACATCATCACCATGGCCACCATGGCAACCTGCACGAGCTGCTGCTTGAGGACGTTGCTGATAACCTGTCGCTTCGACACACGGTTCTTGCTATCTTCATGGCTGCTTGGGTGCAGCCTGTATTTGTCCATATACATGGACTGGCCAAGCGTTGCATGCAGGCCACAATACGCCCAGTACACCACGATGGGCACAAGGACGGCCAAAACTTCGTCAGAGAGTAGTAGCTCCATTTGTGAGTTTATTTGCTTGCTGTATTCGATCGATCGACGTACGTACAAGTGCTATGCAGGTACTGATGTGTGTCGATCTTACTACCGGAACGTCTCTATATATACTCTTGCTCTCTTGACTTCTACACGTATGCCAAGGAGGACTGACGACAATTATTTGACGACGACTGGGTCCGTATATATCACTATTATTTTTTGTATACATGCGTTCCAAACTAGGTAGGTACAGGTACGTTGTTGTTGCCCTACCTGTGTCGTGATGTGGTGAGACCAGGGACTTGGCTCACTTGACTTTTATGCGTACCAGGTTGGACTAACAATTTGGAGCCATGCAAAGCTTGGTCCGTATATGCATGCGTGTAGGCGGCCCTGTTCGCTTGGCTGAAAAAGTACTATTAACTGATTTGTTGTGAGAGAAAAATACTGTATCATGATTTTGGTAAGTTCAAACGAACAGGACCTTAGGCCCCCCGTTTAGCAACGAAACACGTTTCTGATTCTCGCGAGAATAAGTAAAATCACTGCCAAATGGGTAAACGTTTCGCTCGAGAATCACTAGAAACGTTTCTCGTTTTTATGCCTAGCAAAAGGAGAAACGCCAGATAGCTGGTTTCGCGCAATTCTGATTCTTGCCCTCCTTCTGTATTAGCAACTATAATTTTTAGTTAATTTTTTTAAGTGACATAAGTTAAAATAGGATGTGGGTTCTATTTTTTCAAACATTATTTTTATTTTTGTGTTTTTTTAATGAAAAAATATTTTTAATCAAAATCCAACCACTAGCCAAACGGTTTCATAAAGTAATTCTGATTTGTTACAAAAAGTTTTTTTGGAAAAAATCTAGATCCGAAATATTTCTATGAGAATCTAGACCAAACGCATCCTTTAAGAAGACCAGTGTTGACTAAGGCCGTGTTTGGTTACACGGACTAAAATTTAGTCCAATGTTTGGACACATGCATGGAGTACTAAATATAGACTATTTACGAAATTAAAAATATAGGGTGAGGATAATTTGCGAGACGATTTTTTAAGCCTAATTAGTCCATGATTAGCACTAATTGCTACAGTAAATATATGTGATAATGATGGATTAATTAGGCTTAATAAATTTGTCTCGCGGTTTAGTCACGAAATATGTAATTTATTTTTTATTAGTATCCAAACATCTCATGATCAAGCTTAGTCAACATTCGATATGACACGGACTAAATTTAAGCACCCAAACCCAACACCCCCTAATTACATATGGAGTTTACTATAGATTTGTTTGGATACACCACTAGTTACTAGCTGGGGAGGTTGGCTAGTTAGCTCGGTAACAAAACTTGGCTAAAAAATTGCTCACTTATTAGTGCTCCTGTTTAGATGCACTATAGCTAATTTGAACTAAAATTATTAGCTAGCTCATAATTATCTCGTGGTATCCAAACATGTCCTATAGCGATCACAACTAAAGGTGACAGTGTAACACCCGGTGTTACGCATGCATTTAGCATTTCAAATCATACGCATGATGCATCATTGCATTTATAATCACATATGAAGTAGAGTGCATTTTGAGTTAAAGCACTTCTGTGAAACATGATGGTTGCATATAATTGTTAGATTGTTCCACCTTGATTATACTTGGTAGGCTACTAAAACATGTGTGGCTATAATTTTAAATCATCTAGAACTAGTTAGCACAATTTTTGGAGCAACTTTGGTATTCAAAGTTTTATCAAATTTGCTTTTAAAAATATTATTGGAAAAAGGTAAAAAACCCTCCCTATTTAGCTTTTATTCTCCAATTCAAAATCTGTTGGGAATTTGAAGTTGGTCCCTTAATAAAAGTTGTAGAGAATTAAATTCTAAGCAACTTTCATTTTTGGGCCATTTTCAGAAAAAGCCATCTTCTTGCTCAAAATGGGAATTTAAACTGTTCATTGAATTTATTTGAAAAATTATTAGAAATAAAAATGGAAAATCGTTTTTCTCACCTATTGGGCCACCGCCTCCCTTCCCGGCCTGCTCGCAAACCGGTCGGGCCCAGCTCCGCCTCACCCGCGTTCGCGCGCCCACGCCACGTCCTGGCCGCGGCAGGGATGGCTCGCCCCGTGGCCGGCATGCGCCGCTCGCCGGCGACAATTGGCCGTCCGTGGCCCCCACGAGCGCGCCTCGCCATTTCAAGCCACAGGAGCTCCACTTCCCTCTCTGCCCTCTCCATTTCCTTTCTCCCACGCTGCAATTCTCTGTCCCGCACCGAGCGCTGCTCGAGCCGCCCTCGCCACCGCTACCTCCGTCGGCAAAATTAGCCACCGGTGGTCCACCACCGCCCTCCATCACGCGCACGTCTCTCCACCTCAATCTCCGACATGTCGTGTTCGCCTTAATTTCACCATCCGAGCTAGGTAGGGTCGCTTTGAGCCGTTTTGCCGTCGTCGGTCATGGCTCCGCCGTGCTCGACCTCACCGTGGGAAGGGTGTCCCCGCTATTTATTTTTCCCTTGGAGTTACCTTGCCACGTTCGCCTTTCTCTCGTGGACCCGGTGCGCACCTCGCCATGCCTGGTCATGGCCGGCAACGGCCGTCGACCTGCTGCCCGTGCGGCCGTGGCGCCATGGTCGCCGTCGTGACCACCCGCCCCCTTGGCCTCGCGGGACCAAAACGGCCTTGGGCCGTAGGCCCAGCCGGGCCGGCTCACTTTTCTCCCCCGCACGTGCTCAGGTCGAAAACCGTATCAGGCCGGTTGGTTTCCTTGGGCTGGCCCATTAGCAATAAGAAAAATTGTTTGTGTGGTGATGATCGGCTCAAAGCAAGAAAACAGAAGAAGAAGCAGGCACGTGCTATAGCTAGTTTGCAGGAGCAGTTGGCTAACATGAGCTTGCAACGAGACCAGGCTCTAGAGAGAGGTGATAGTGCTATGCAGCGGGTGCATACGTTGACTCAGGCCAACAATAATGCAGACCGCATGATTGGACAGCTGGTTCAGGAGAGGAATGAAGCCTAGAACGAGAGGGACCTTCTGAGGCAGAGGGTCAAGGAGCTAGAGGAGTATAACGTCAACTTGCATGAGGAGTTTCACACGCTCTACAACGGGATTGGCCCGTATGCTCCTCCATACGCCACCGGTATGGACGTCGACGACGATGAGGATGAGCCTGCAGTTGCACCTACCGACGACGATGACGTCGCTACTAATGGTAGCGATGGTGACGTCTCTGACCCCGACGATAGCCCCGAGGAGTAGGCTAGTTGCTTTGCGTTAGCTACTAGGCCCTATCGCGATGACCTTTCTTTTGGCTTCATGTACCTTGATGTATCTCGTTTCGAACCTTGAGACTTGGTAGGATGTTAGAACTTGGTTGGTCATGCGCATAAAAGTCCAGTTTATGTATGCTGGCAATTTGGTTGTATGGACGTGATGTTTGCATTTAAAGTAATTTCATTAGTGGTGTTGTTTTAATTGAAATGTGATTATTGTGCCTCTGTCTTATTGTATGACTTTGTTCTCTCCAATGAATTCAGTACGACATAATTTTTCATTCACTCACAATTACTATAGCTTCACTTAATCATTACTTGTTGCTAAAATATGCAGATGACAAACACTCGCCGCACCACGTATGAGGCTGCTGAAACTGGTGGTAATGGTGTCGGGGCAGGTGGGAGTGGTGAAAACAACGTCAACCACAATGAGCCACACCCAGAACCATATTTGCCGCCTCCTCCACCGCTCACTGCAGAGGTATTCTTTGCACAGTTTCTTGGAAGTCAGCGCAATGCCGAGTAATCGCAGAAGAACATGGAAGATTTTCTGCGTACCATTGCCAACAATGTTCAACATGGTAATAACCAAGGTGGTGGCAATGGGGTGAATCAATATAGCAACTTCAAGGATTTCATGGACACCAGGCCACCAATTTTCAAGGAAGCAACAGAGTCACTTGACGCTGAAGAATGGATCAACACCATGGAAGATAAGTTTCGTGTGTTGAGGCTGACTAAAGTACTGAAGACAGAATATGTTGTACATCAGTTACAAGGACCAGCAGGAATGTGGTGGAAGCATCATTGCACTACCTTCCCTCCAAATGCCCAGATCTCATGAAGAGAGTTCACTGAAGCCTTCCGTGGAGTTTATATTCCACCAGGGCTGGTTGAGATGAAGTTGGGAGAGTTCTTGCTTTAAATCAGGGCACCAAAACCGTGACACAGTATTTACATGCCTTTAACAACTTGTGTCGTTATGCTCCCGACATGGTTGACACAGATGCTAAGAGAATTGCTAGTTTCAAGAGAGGACTGAATCCAAAAATGATGAAACATGTGTGTACCAATACCCGCGCCAGATTCAATGACTTCATCAGTGATTGTCTGAAACAAGAGAAGAATAACAACATGTACACTGCATCTAAGACTCGCAAGAGGGCCTTTGAGTCAGGACCATCATAGGCAAGAGTCCTCACTGCTAATCGTTCTATCTATCGTCCGTCTGCACCAGATGCAAGATTTAGGCCACCACAGCATAAAACCTAGAACTATAAGGGACCACAGAAGCCGTATAAGATGGCCGTGCCGCTAGCAAAGACAGTCGCAGCTACAGGACAGGGCAACTCTAAGGGAGCTATAGGATCTGCTGGTACAGTAAGGGGACCCTGCTACAATTGTGATCAGCCAGGCCACTTTTCAAAGTTCTGTCCTTACCCGCCTAGAAAGAAGCAACAGACCTATACTGCTCGGGTACACCACACCACCGTGGATGAGATTCCTGAGGGAGAGCTCGTAACCGCTGGTAAGTTTCCTGTTAACCAACACCCTGCAGTTGTTCTATTTGATTCTGGATTATCGCATTCTTTTATGAGTCAAGCATTTGCACGGAAACATGAACAACTATACACAGATTTGAGTTATGGTTATCGTATAAGTTCAGCGGGGGCTGATGTTTTAACCAATCAGATGATTCGAGGGGCAACCCTTGAATTAGGTAGTCAAAAGTTTCGAGTGAACTTGATAGTTATGCCTGGATTAGTTTTGGATGTCATTATAGGGATGAATTGAATGAAGGATTGGGGAGCAGTTATAGTTATAGGGAGTCGGGTACTTACCCTTAAGGATCCCTAGGGTGAGGGTACTTTTCAGGTACCATTGCCTAAAAGAACAGACCTCATGAGTGTGACATGTGCTATGGAAGTCATTCCTATTCATCAGATTCTGGTAGTGTGTGAGTTTCCGGATGTGTTCCCAGATGAGTTACCTAGTCTTCCGTCAGATAGGGATGCTGAGTTTGGAATTGAGTTAATCCCCGGGACAGCTCTAATTTCAAGGAGACCTTATCAGATGCCTCCGTATGAGTTAGCTGAGCTGAAGAAGCAACTAGAGGAATTATTGAAAAAGGGGTTTATCTGGCCAAGTAAGTCTGAATGAGGATGTCCTGCCTTGTTTGTGAAGAAAAAGAAAGAGGGTACTTTGAGAATGTGTGTGGATTATAGGCCCCTTAATGTTGTAACTATCAAGAATAAGTACCCCTTGTCTCATATTGATATTTTGTTCGATCAGTTAGCCAAAGTCAGAGTGTTCTCCAAGATAGATTTAAGACCGGGTTACCATCAGATAAAGATTAGGCCACAAGATATACCGAAAACTGCCTTTTCCACCAGATACGGGTTGTACGAGTATCTTGTTATGTCTTTTGGCTTAACAAATGCTCCTGCATACTTTATGTATCTGATGAATACGGTTTTCATGCCAGAATTGGACAAGTTTGTGGTTGTGTTCATTGATGATATTCTAGTGTACTTCGAGAACAAGAAGGATCATGAAGAGCATCTGAGAATTGTCTTGACCAGACTTAGAGATCATAAGTTGTATGCTAAGTTTAGCAAGTGTGAATTTTGGTTGAAGAAAGTTCCTTTCCTTAGTCATATTCTGTCAGAAAATAGAGTTTCAGTAGATCCGAGTAAAGTGCAAGAAGTTATGGACTGGAAGACACCAACCACAGTTTCAGAAGTTAGAAGTTTCTTAGGATTAGCTGGTTACTATCGCCGTTTTATACCAGATTTCTCGAAGATTGCCAAGCCAATGACAAGTCTACTACAGAAAGATCACAAGTTTGTGTGGACAGAGGAGTGTGAGATAGCTTTCCACACATTACGGAAACTGTTGACCACTGCTCCAGTTCTAGCACAACCGGACATTAAGAAACCTTTTGATGTGTTTTGCGACACATCAAAAACTGGATTAAGCTATGTTCTTATGCAAGGAAGAGTCATTGCTTATGCCTCACGTCAATTGAGAAAGCATGAGGTCAACTATCCGACGCATGATCTTGAACTTGCTGCAGTAGTGCATGCATTAAAAATTTAGAGACATTACCTACTTGGTAATGTGTGCAATATTTTCACCGATCACAAGAGTCTCAAGTATATTTTCACCCAACCAGAGTTGAACATGAGACAACAAAGATGGTTAGAATTGATCAAAGATTACAACTTGAATGTGCAGTATCATCCTGGAAAGGCCAATGTAGTGGCAGATGCTTTGAGTAGAAAGTCACATTGCCTGAATGCTCTACCTTTGCTCGAAGATGATTTCGATTTGATGCACCCTGCCGTGTTACATAGTATTCAGATTAGTTGCTCTTTGGAGAGTAAGATAATAGAAGGCCAGAAAACCAACAAGGGGATATTCCACATCAAAGAGAGAATTAAAGAAGAACCATCCAAGCACTTTAGTGTGGATGAACAGGACGTGTTATGGTTTGACGACCGTCTTGTTGTTCCCAAGGATCGGGAGCTTAAGAATAAGCTTATGGATGAGGCTCACCTTTCTAAGCTATCTATCCATCCCGGAAGTAGCAAGATGTACCAAGAACTAAGACCTTGTTATTGGTGGACAAAAATGAAGAAAGAGATTGCAGCCTATGTGGCTAGATGTGACACATGTTGTAGGGTGAAAGCCATTCATATGAGACCTGTCGGATTGTTGCAACCTTTGTCCGTACCTAGTTGGAACTGGGATGATATAAGTATGGATTTCATCATAGGCTTGCCCAATACCCGAAAAGGGCATGACTCGATTTGGGTGATTGTGGATCGCCTTACAAAGACCGCTCATTTCTTACCTGTCAAGGCAGATTATCAACCACCTCAATATGCCGAGAAGTATATTGCTGAGATTGTGAGATTGCATGACATACCAAAGACTATAGTGTCTGACAGAGGGTCACAATTCACTGCTCACTTTTGGGAACATTTGCACAAAGGATTGGGAACTAGTTTGATCCGTAGTACTGCCTATCATCCTCAGACAGATGGTCAGACCGAAAGAGTTAATGCTGTTCTGGAGGATATGTTAAGAGCATGTGTGTTATCTTCCAGGGGTTCATGGGAGTCATGGTTATCCTTAGCAGAGTTTGCTTACAATAATAGTTATCAAGAAAGTATCAAAATGACCCCATTTGAAGCTTTGTATGGTAGAAAGTGTAGAACACCACTAAACTGGATCGAGCCAGGAGAAAGAAGATACTATGGTATTGACTTTGTAGAAGAAGCCGAGAAGAAAGTTCATATTATTCAACAAAATATGAAAGCAGCTCAATCACGTCAGAAAAGCTATGCGGATAAAAGGAGGAGACCGCTTGTGTTCGAAGTTGGTGACTATGTTTATCTGAAAGTCACGCCAATGAAGAAGAAGCGGTTCAGAGTTCGCAGAAAGCTTGCCGCCAGATTTATGGGACCATACAAGATCTTAGAAAGAAAGGGTCCAGTAGCTTATAGGTTAGAGTTACCTGAGACAATGGGTGCTATATTCCCAGTTTTTCATGTATCACACCTCAAGAAGTGTTTGCGCATTCCAGACAAAAGAATCGAACCCCGAGGCATAAAGCTCAAGTCCGATTTGGTATATCGTGAGCAACCAGTTCGAGTTTTGGACTCTAAAGAGAGGGCTACTCGAAATAGTATGGTGAAAACATATAAGATATAGTGGAGTCATCATGATGAAGGAGATGCAACTTGGGAAACGAGTGAATATCTACAAAAAGCTTATGAAGATTTTTTATAACAAATGGTTCATAACCCAAATCTCGGGACGAGATTTTTATAAGAGGGGAGGGTTGTAACACCCCGGTGTTACGCAGGCATTTAACATTTTAAATCATACGCATGATGCATCATTGCATTTATAATCGCATATGAAGTAGAGTGCATTTTGAGTTAAAGCACTTCTGTGAAACATGATGGTTGCATATAATTGTTAGAATTGTTCTACCTTGATTATACTTGGTAGGCTACTAAAACATGTGTGGCTATAATTTTAAATCATCTAGAACTAGTTAGCACAATTTTTGGAGCAACTTTGGTATTCAAAGTTTTATTAAATTTGCTTTTAAAAATATTATTGGAAAATGTAAAAAAACCCTCCTTATTTAGCTTTTATTCTCCAATTCAAAATCTGTTGGGAATTTGAAGTTGGTCCCTTAATAAAAGTTATAGAGAATTAAATTCTAAGCAACTTTCATTTTTGGGCCATTTTCAGAAAAAAGCCATCTTCTTGCTCAAAATGGGATTTTAAAATTGTTCATTGAATTTATTTGAAAAATTATTAGAAATAAAAATAAAAAATCATTTTCTCACCTATTGGGCCACCGCCTCCCTTCCCGATCTGCTCGCAAATCGGCCCGGCCCAGCTCCGCCTCACCCGCGTTCGCGCGCCCACGCCACGTCCTGGCCGCGGCAGGGACGACTCGCCCCGTGGCCGGCATGTGCCGCTCACCGGCGACACTTGGCCGTCCGTGGCCCCCACGAGCGCGCGCCTCGCCATTTCAAGCCGCAGGAGCTCCACTTCCCTCTCTGCCCTCTCCATTTCCTTTCTCCCGCGCTGTAGTTCTCCGTCCCGCACCGAGCGCTGCTCGAGCCTCCCTCGCCACCGCTACCTCCGCCGGTAAAATTAGCCGTCGGTGGTCCACCGCCGCTCTCCATCGCACGCACGTCTCTCCGCTTCAATCTTCGACTTGTCGTGCTCACCTTAATTTCACCATCCGAGCTAGGTAGGGTCGCTTTGAGCCGTTTTGCCACCGTCGGTCATGGCGCCGCCGCGCTCGACCTCACTGTGGGAAGGGTGTCCCCGCTATTTCTTTTTCCCTTAGAGTTACCTTGCCACGTTTGCCTTCCTCTCGCGGACCCGGTGCGCACCTCATCGTGCCCGGTCATGGCCGGCAACGGCCGTCGGCCTGCTGCCTGCGCGGCCGTGGCGCCATGGTCGCCGTCATGACCACCTGCCCCCCTGGCCTCGCGGGACCAAAATGGCCTTGGGCCGTAGGCCCAGCCGGGCCGACTCGCTTTTCTCCCCCACGCGCGTGCTCAGGCCAAAAATCGTATCAGGCCGGTTGGTTTCTTGGGCCGGCCCATTAGCAATAAAAAATTGTTTTCTTTTTTTATTTTATTATTTGGGGAGAGAAATGCTTTAGAAAATGTTTGTGTACTCATTTTGGCTCTAAAAATTATGAATTTTGGTAGACTTCTTAGGACCAGATTTATGATCTAAAAATGTTGCATGTAAGTTTGAAATAATTTTCTGTAGGGTTTTTATTTAATCATTGAAATTGTTGTTTTCTTGATAAATATATAATAAATCATATAAAGCTCAAAAAAATATGGTTTCAATTTTATTAATCTTTTTGTGTAATGTACTTTCTTGGAAAAATATGTGCCATGCATGTTCTGTAGAAAAATTTTGATATGTAGTGCAAGTGCTTATTATTGTTGATAATTGTTATTTTTGATAGAGAGGAAATTATGAATAAAACATGCATATAATATTTTTTCTATAGTGATTGTTTATTGTGTAGAATGTAGGAAAAATGCTAAATCTGTTGTTTGATACTTTTCATAATATAAAGTATTTTTATGCTTATTTTTAGGCTTTTGATTGTTATTTTTGTGTAGGCAGTTCTAGTACTCCAAATAAAATGAATTTTTTGTGGCATGCTAGGTTAGAGGATAGCAAGCCATTGTAATTTTCTCAGATTTTTATATGCTGCCAAAAGAAGTGTTGCTATTCAAACATAGTGTCAACTAGGGTTTAATTAACCTTGTTAATGCAAGATTAGTTGATAAAATTTGCTTTGGTGTATCTTTGAAGCATCTTAGATTTCTGTGGTGACTTGACATGTTAGAGAATGTTTGTAGTAGTAGTATACTAGTACATGTTCTTGGATGATGTGGACTACCTTGTAGAAGAGTTGTATTCCTACTTTATACAATAAAGTAAACATGTTCATCTACATCTCATTCATCATGATCATTACATGTCATCTCTGCAATGCACCTAGGCATGAGCACTTATACATTTGCATCATACAGGATCGCAAGAAGTAACTCCGATAGCAGTTCCTGAGGAGCCGAAAGAGCAGCCCGAGGTGCAAGAGCAGGAGGTGCCCGAAGCGGACGAGGAGGTCGGTGAGGATCTTCCAGAGTGCCCCGACCACCGCCCGAGCTCTTTCGAAAGAGGCAAGCCCCGGAGCATTTCTCTCCCGGTTTGCAAATATTTTATTAATGTTTTACCTTAATTGATGCATTACGTTTAGGAGTTTTTTTGCAACTGTTGCTGCATTATACATTGTTTACCTTTGTTGTACCATATCTTTGTTACCCTGGTATTCGCAGTTAAGAAAGGCTTAGCTTGTTTAGACCGGTAGAAGTCGGGTGATTTCCTGTCACCTGCGAGCTATAGGTGGTTACCTGGATCTGCTCGAATAAGTATGTCATCTTAGAATAACTAAGTGTTAATTTGAAATTGAGTCCGGACGGAGACTTGCAGGTTTTCAGACTGTAGTGTTTTCCGTCTGTGTCGATTAAGGACGGATCGTTGTTGGGCCTGGAGTCATGTTGAACGCATGTCTTACATTTAGCTGGCCGAATAATGTACCTTTCGACCGCGAAGCTGGGAGATTATTCGGGCCGAGTGGATTGCCCGCAACGCACTGTACCGGAGCAGGTGTGGTAGAACACGGGGGCACGATGATAAGGCCAAAGAGCAGTCGGGCGGCCCCCGGGTACATGTGGTTTCTGGTAAACTCGAGACTTTACCTAAATAGTTGACTCGGTGACCAATATCTTAATTTAGCGGGTGAGTGAGGTTTGTGTTAGGAATAAATTATTAGCTAGTTAGTAATCGATTCGAATCGCCATCGTTCACTGAATAGTGAACACTTGACTTGAGTTACTTTATCGTAATAATATTGATGGAACACTTGGACAGTTATATAGAATATGACATGTTAGAAGTTGTTAATGATCATTGGTTATGCTTGCTTGTTTAATTACATGTTTGCTCTAGTACAGGGGAAATTGTAGTTGGCAGATTAATAAAGATTTAACTCGATATAGAAGCTTCAGAAAAAGATTCTTTAAATGCTAAAAATGTCTTTTTACAAATGAGTCAGCTACCCTACCATAAAGCCTGTCATGATCCTTGGTGTCATTTTATTTTCGGTTATGTCGGGTAAGTCTAGCTGAGTACCTTCTCGTACTCAGGGCTTTGTTCCCACTTGTTGCAGATGGACAGATGTATTACGGCTACCGTATCAACTGCCTTTATCCTGCGATGGGTGAAGCTTAGAACCATGGGCAGTGGTCATTCCCTACGTCTCGTCTGATGCTTTTGTTGGAGATGATCATCAGCTGACACTTTATTTTGAACTCTGTGTGAGTGTGTGGTTTGAACTAAATGCTTCCGCTACTTCTATTCGAACTTGGTTTGTAATAACTATGTTTAAACTCCGATGTATCTGCGGCGTGAACTTTTATGTAATTTATGATGGTGACCGCTAAACTTATTACGATATTGCCTGTTATGTAAGTTGGTTTGAAACCCGTCGTGATTTCACGGACTACCGGGTTATACGGGCTTAAGTTTGCTAAATCGTCTGCTCAGTGGATGATTTTCTTACTTAATTTCATATAATTGGTCGGTTCTGTTACAGACAGCAGGTCGCCTAATATACAGGTTGAGTAAATACTATTCACAAATTGTTTTTAATAGGTCAAATTTCATACCCGTTTTTGTATCGACGGGTAAAATTTTACATCTGTATTTACGGGTAACATTACGCTTGTATCCTTCTCTATCGGGTATGATACCTGTACGTAGGTTATCTACATTTAGATTGTCACTAGAATAAAGAAAATCTTTTGTGTTTTTTTTATCATCCGGTAGAATCTAATATATATATATATATATATATATATATATATATATATATATATATATATATATATATATATATATATATATATATATATATATGTAATTTTTTTTTGTATCCGTGCCTGTACCGATCGGGTGCAATACCCACAGATACAATTGCCGTCCCTGGTCACAATGTACATTTTGGTTGCAGCTAGCGTGCATATACGACGAACGAAAGCTGGTCCATATGAATCTTGTGTGCCATGTAGTCGACGTTCGGTCTTGGCATACGTGACCGGTGACCTGGAGCTTAGCTTCTGCTAGCTACGACTGTGAAGTTATCAAGTCATGGCCATTTTCACAGCGGGACAGGTCAAAAATATTTTCGGCCGGGCCAATCCATTTTGACGAGACGAAGTCAATTATGTACGATCACATTTCCGGATGTGATAGTAGTTTATTTACCTACCATCTCCTGTCCTACTCCTGGAAGACGAAATTAATATAGAAAGGCTGCCAGGGGAATCTCAATGAACGGCTGCTAAGGCAATCTGCTTAATGAACGGCTGCTAAGGCAATCTGCTTAATGAATATGGCTGCTAAGGCAATCTTGTTTGAGAGTGGTAGTTGTTTGCCAGAGGGGCGGATCCACAGCACCCACGAAAAATCGGGAAAACAGTGATTATATTCAATTTTTCACCATATATGCACCAACGATATAAATTTCTATGCACCCACCCTTGATTTTGCTCTAGCTCTGCCACTGGTTTGCCTTGCTAGCTAGAATAACTTAGGCCCTATTGGGATCCCTCTGATTTTTGCCAGTTTTTAAGAATCCGACTTTTAGAAACTGGGTATGATCCAAACACTCCCAATTTTCTAGATTCTTAAATCCTAGGAAGCTGTTGATACACAACTTTTGCTACTTTTTGTGATCTATAGAGCAATAGATGAAGCCAGATTCTTAAAAACTAGGAGAATCTAAACACCCCATTAGTTGTAGTTGTAGTTATAGTTGTAGAAGTAACTAGTGTTAGTTGCCTTTTTTAGTAGCTCTCTAGTGTAGTTGTTGCTAGTAGTAGCTTGTGTGTTGTTATGCTCTAGTCTAGAAACTAAAAAGGTACTAGAATTGTGTAGGGGCTTACATTGGGTGAAATTAGAGCTAGGGCAAAGTAGTTACTATTAGGATTTCATATTGTACTAATCAATCTTTGCTCTAATATTTGTGTTTTGTAGAAATTTTTTATAGGCTATTCACCCCTAGCCTCTTAATAGCAATACTATTTGCTCCACTTTAATTAATGTGGCAATTATTGCTCTACTGAGTAATATTTTGATTTGCATTATCTTTCCAAATTCCACTTGAGAGGATTTTATGGAGGTACTTTTTGCTTTTCAAGTGTGTGAGCCTTTACAACACCTAAAATTTGATCTTTGTCTTTCTTTACTTAGAAATTATTGATAAAGAACTAGTGAGTGGTCATATTATGTGTGTTGAGAATATTCATTCTTACCCGGATGATATACTGCCTAAGTTAATAATGGCTGGTGTTGGATCACATAACAATCTTCAAGGAAATTCTAAGCAGTCTTATTTTTTTCTCCGTAGGAGTCTTATCTTCCATTCTACTTATGATCTCTTAGCTTTCTAAGCAATACCCTCAAGATAAGTTCCATTGTAAGCAACATTTTAGTGGACTTTGACATTTTATAAACAATGTTCAACTAAAGAACCCTAAGCCTGTACAATCGGCTACACATGCATGCTAACTTTCTAACATACATTTCACAAATAAAATACCAAACCAACCATACACCCCTAGTTTAGGATTCTAACCCTATCACACCAATATAATCAAATCTGGCCGAATGAAATGCAAGAGAAGAGGTAGGATTACCTCGGGGAAGTGATACCACGTGAGATCAGGGCACCTTAGGGTTAGATTTGGAAGCTACAGTTCATGGGTAGTAAATACTCGATGTCAGCCGACTAAACACCGAGGTACAAGGGTCGGTGCTAAATGACCTCACCGAGGCTTGGCGAGGCCATGCCATGTTAGTGCTAACGTGGCAGGCTTCAGTGAAACTTGACATAACAACAATGCGAAGACCTCAACATTGTATTATTTAACGCTGGGCTTTGGATCTAGTTTTAGAAAAAGTTTCTACAAGGATATATTGTTAATATAGTTTTTAGAAAGGGCTAATGCAAAATTTAACACCGTGTGAACAACAACAGTCGTTGTTGGGGGCCCAATCCACTGGGTGGTCGAAAGCCTATGTAAGACCGTCTCCAACAGCGACCCAAAACACAAAATACGTCGTCAACAGTGTTTTGCGTACCCAAAACCAGGTTCCAACGGAAGACCCAAACCGACGACCCATTTTGCGTAGCAGTCGAGGGGAAACGCAAATAAGCGTCTTCCAGAGAGACGACGCAAACTCTGGCTCCCGTAGTGGTAGGCCCGCGGTGAGGAGCGGCCGGCTCGGCTCGGCGAGCCCGTGGTAGGGCAAGTAGCCGCGGCGAGAAGCGGGGAGCGGAGCGGTGGCGGCGCGTGGCCAGCGGGGCGAGGCGGTCCGCGGTGGGCGTGGCCAGGAGGGGAAGCAGCCGCGTCATGGAGCCGTCAGCGTGGCGAGGAGCGGGGAGAGGCGCAGAGGGCACGGCCGTGGGCGCATCGGTGAGGAGAAGACGGGCGGGCCTGGTACCGTGCTGAGGTCCGCCGGCGCGTGGAAGGAAGACCTCGATCTGGCTCGGCATCTTCGACTCGACCGAGGCCGCAGCTCGCGCCTACGCCGCCGCCCCAGGACCATCCGCGGCGCCGCCGCCGCAGCCGCAGCACAGCACCGTCGAGTCGTGGAGCGGCAGCATGCCCGGCGCGCCCGCTAGGATCCTCCACGCTGCAGCCACCCCGGCCGCCGAGGAGGACTGCCGCAGCTATTGCACCTCCTCGTTGTCGGTTCTCTGCGAGGACGACGCGTCGAACCCAACGGCCGACGAGATGGACTGGCGCGTTGGAGATGGAGATAGGTGTGACCCTTTTTGCCTTCGCCGTTGGAAGAGGCAATATTTGGGTGCTCGATCTTTTCACTGTAGGTAACCCAAAGTATGAAATGGGTCTCCTATTTAGGTCATTTTTGTTGAGATAGCATAAAGAAGGTTAGGGCAAAGACTCCCGCTCGGCCCATTTACGGACCAAAAGCCCAGTGACCAGTGCCTCGTGCGTCGGCCGCTATAAAGTGCTAGGGTTTTACGCCTCTCCGCCCCCACGCCGCCACTTCTCCCAACCCGACCACGCCGCCCCTCCGCCTCGAACCCTAGCCGAGCGGAGCAAGGAAGGAAATGGTTCGTGCCGCCGCTGCCGCCGCCGCCTCCCCCTACGCCTCCGTCCGCCCGTCCGCTAACGCGGTGTTGTTGTTGTGGCTCGCAGGGGAAGGGTACGGGCAGCTTCGGCAAGCGCCGGAACAAGACGCACACGCTCTGCATCCGCTGCGGCCGCCGCAGCTTCCACCTCCAGAAGAGCACCTGCTCCTCCTGCGGCTACCCCGCCGCCCGCATCCGCAAGTGTAAGATCCGCCTCCTCGCTTCCTCTCTTCTTCCGTTTCCCCCGCTTCTAGATCTAGCCAGTTTTGTCCTGTGATGTTGCTCCGTGTTGCCATATATCTAGATGGCCAAACAGTGTGATTTGGTATGTTTTATTATGAACTTTAAAACTGCATGAGCTTTTGAACGTTGTCTCGTATGTAGTAGGGTTCGTGCTTCTAGCTTTCTGTTCATTATTATGCTATCGGCTTATGTGCTTTCTACTTAATGTGCTGCTGAATTCGTTCCTGCGGGAAATGATGAATAAAACATTGGTCCGTGTTTCTGATTATACTTGACTGACAACAATGTTTTCCAAGCTGATCCCATTGTGTCAATTGCTGATTCTGTGGTACTTTAGAACAGTTCATTCGTATGATCCATATTATATTGTGCTGCTGTTCAGTTCTTGTATGTTTGGGCATTGCCCTCATTTACAAACCTCATTATGTACTTTTTTTTCTGTTCATCCCTTGATATAGTTTACTAACAAGTGAATGAAAGCTATGATGAATCATGAAAATTATATTCGCATGTCAGACTTTAGAGATGCCTTGGCATTAATGAGAAGATGTTTCATGTTCTGAGCGTCAGCTTACTAACTTCTGTTTTTGATGGGTCACTGGTTTCTTGTATTCAACACAAATGTTTCTGCATACTTCCTCTGTTGAAGCCTTTTGAAATTTTCTATCATGATGCTGCATCTTGTACCATCGTGTGAGTTTGTAGTACATTTGAACACTTGTGTTGCCTGCTTCCACTGCTGATGATCATGCGCTGAGCAATTAACTGCTCCAACGTCATGATTGGAGTTATTATCCTATGATTCCTAAGTTTTAATTCTATGGTGATCCCATCTTTATCCTTGTGCATCGGATTCCGAGCAGCAGTATACTAGACAATGAGTGTTACTGTTTCTCTTTGAAAATCTTGACATTTAGGTTGCTATATTTCTTACCGAGATACTTAGCTTGGTTCTTCTTGCCTGTTTTCATGGTCAGATGAAGAGTATTAAACTGCAACAATATGATGGGATGATTCCCCTGTGATTCCCTCGTTTTAAGTCTCTGATGACTCCTGCACATTTTTTTTAATCTTCTTTGCACTGTCTGTTTCTCTCATGCCTTGCCTTCTCAGTGCCTTAACACATTTCTGCTTCTTTTGTTTGTCTCAAGGGTTTAGGTCTATGATGATAGTCTGATTTGTAAGCATTGGTTGGAAATCCTGGAAATTGTAAACCTAGTTTTAGTTTGTTCGATTCAACTTCAAATGCCTTGCTTCTAACCTGAATGTACTCAATGTTAACATGTGGGCCATGATTTCAGATAACTGGAGTGTGAAGGCCATCAGGCGCAAGACAACTGGGACCGGAAGGATGAGGTACATGCGACACGTGCCTCGCCGTTTCAAGAGCAACTTCAGAGAAGGTACGTTTCTTTTGTTGTTGATGATCCCTGCAATTTTTGACATTGGAATTCTCATCTTTGTGTCAAACCTGGGTGAGGTGAACTTAATTTAATTGGTTTTCTTAACCTCAATCCAGGGACTGAGGCTGCCCCAAAGAAGGGTGCCGCTGCTGCCAACTAAGCCTGGATGTTGCCATCAAGAACCTCAGAAGCTAGAAGTTGGGACTTTTTGATTGAATTGTACTTCTGAAATTTTTTAGCCGTAATACTATGAAAGTACTGGTTTATCGTGCTTTGAATTAAAGTGAGACGCCCCTGGTGGTATGATGTATGTTTTTGGTGAGCATGATCTATTTAGTACCACAGTTTGATGCTCATGCAATTATTTTCGCTTGAAAACGGCTGTGCACGTTGTACCGCTGTATTAGCGGTGAAAGAGAGCTTGCAGCTTGCTGCATCTTCCTAGTTACCATGCTGATGACTGGGCTATTGAGTTCTTTGGTAGCATCTATTTTTTTTTTTTGTAATTTGAAAGCACACACCAATTTGTTAAAAGCATTATCCCGATCTTAAGTAATTTGTCACGATCGCTTCCGATGAGTCAAATCTTTTGTCACAGATTTTATCTTGAAAGGATGAAAGGTAAATCTTTTGTCGCTAGCACTTCCGTGATGTTGAACATTGACACCTGACAGCAAGTCGTTAAAAAAACATTGACAGAAATGCTGTACTGCTGTTCCTCGAGTTGCACCAGGAAACAATGTCAGTAAGTGTAACTGGGAACATAATGTTGATCATAGTACTGGAAACATGGTGTTGATCATAGTAAAGATGGTCTTTTTATTGTAGGTGATCACAATTTAGACTAGAAAACCAGGCGCGGCTTTGCTGCGCCATCGCTGGAGCAACCACCAGCTGGCAGGACAACCAAATGATTAAAGTAATGAGCTCTTAGATGTGGCTTGGAGATTAGGAACAACGAGTAACTAAATATGTGCCTCCCTAAAAACGTGCTAAAATATGCAACAACATAGTAAATCTTGGTGAGAACAAATGCTGGTTAGGGGAGTACGACTGGTGAGCTATTTCCACCTTGGCATCTTTGTTGGGTATTCTGATACATGAAGAAATGTATAGCTAAGAGAAGGAAGGCAGACATGATGTCTGATTGAATTCGGAATATAATCCTTGATTGGAGAACTTATCAGTGGATTATGAAACTAAGAAGGAACTCATAATATAATTCTTTTGTAGGGAGAGTAGGAAGGGTCTATATGGACAATTTATACCAATTGGCACATAATATATCACAAAAACTGAATGAAACTAATTAGTTATCTTGTTACTATGGAAAGTGAAGTGCAATCCACACCTTGTAATACAATAATACATTCCACTGAATTTACAGTACCAATCATGTAAAGAACATCTAAAATATGTCTCTGTAACCATGTTTCTGAACAAGATCTGATCGAGTAAGTATTGACCTGAAATTGCTATAAAAAGTTGTAGCTCCTGTGTAAAGCAATGAGGACCAATCTCAACCCCAAATTGACCTTGGCAGCTCCTTGACTGTAGTGTCATCAGGTGAGACCAACCCCTTGTCCCTTGGACCTTTGACTCTTCTCATTTTGTTTTTTTCACCTAAAAAACAAATCATATGATCTAGAAACACTGTAAAACCATGATGACGATTAAAAAGGAGAAAAAGGTCAGACCTCAAAACGTTGTGAGCCTTGATGGAGTAGAGGCTGGTACATCTCGACTTTTGCTGATGGTTTGGGCATATACTCTTGCTAGAGATTTGCTTGAACTCGATCAGATGTGGCTATGTGACGAGTTAAAGAAATCATTGCACAATGAACAATTAATTTCTCATGGCTCCCTACTTATCCCAAAAGGCAAGCAGGATAACTAAAGAAATAGAGAAGTAAAAGAAGATAAGGGGCTTGATCTTTTTGACAACCAGATTTCGAAAACAAACTAATTGCTATGAATATGTACTCAAGACATGGTCATTTCACAGCGCTGTCCCTACACCATACTGATATTGTACATGTCAGCAAGAAGAAATAGAGCAGGCTATTCGGAAATCTAAAATGTTTACCTTCTCTAATGCATACAGGGGAAACTCAGATTACATTATGAGGTTTCCTGGCTTCAAACACCTAAAAATTCAGAACCTACACAGGATATAGAGAGATTCAAGGTGGGTATGGAGAGGGAATATATCTATGGGTAGTTGGGTACACGCAATGACATAAAGAATACCTATGGCGCCCTCACGTTCATCTAGAGGCTTGTATGGTGAATTCGAAACGAATCTTACCTCTGAAATCATGTAGTGCACATACTATTCTAGTTTGAGCTTGGTCACGTGAGGCCGCATGGCTGCTGCCGTTGTATGGGAGCTTGGAATGCAGCCGGTAGCAGTGCTGGCGGTGCCCACAATGTCATGGAGACACCAGCCAGAGACGGCGCCGGGATGGGGATGACCGGCGGCTGCGCCCGCCACGCCTTGCTCGTTCGCAAATCTTCCGCTACCTCAGTTATATGGCCACTTTCATGCAGGATCAGGAGCGAGATGAGGCGACGGAATCGGAATCGTTACCGGGCACGGCAGAAGGGGACCCGATCAATCCACGATGTACGTTCCATATTGCTTTTAGGCTAGATCGATCGGAGGACACGTGGCAAAATAAAACGCTGGATTGGATGGTGCGGATTTCGTTATGTAGAGATAGAGATGCGTGAATACATAATGTTTTTTTTTGTGTGCATCGGAGGCCTCTTTTTTGTGTGCACGTGAATACATAATGTTACTCGTACTACTGGAAACATAACGTTCTTTGGGGGCCTATGTTATCGATCTTTGGTAATTTGAAAGCACACACTAATTTGCTAAAAGTATTATACGAATCTTTTGTCAAGACCAATGCATAGTATCTGGAAGGGATGATAAACATTGACAGTAAGTTGGTTGAGAAAACATTGACAGTAAGAAACACATAATGTATATATTGCTGTTCCTTTAGTTGCACGAGGAAACAGTGCTAGTGTAAGTGCAACTGGAAACATAATGTTGATCATAGTAAAGATGGCCTTTTTATCGTAGGCGATCACAATCACAATAAGCTGGGTGAATGAAACATGTTAATTGAAATAAAAAAAAACACAAGGAAAGGGGTAAAATTTAGCCATCCTTGGCCTTATCCCTCAATCCTTGGCCATGCAGCATTGTTGTTAACGCCGGTTCACGCGTGGGTCGATCAGTGGCCGCCGGACACCGTGTCCTTGACGGCCGCCGCCGCGCCCACCGCCGTGTCCTTGGCAGCCGCCGCCGTGCCCTGGGCCGTCTGCGCCACCTGCTCGGCAGCCTTGGCACGCGCACGGACGGTGTTAGCAAGCACGGTCATGCAGTTACTCACTTTTTTTTTTTAAAGGACGGCAAAAGTTTTGCCGCTATTTTTATTAGACGAAGAAAAAGAAAACAAAGTGGCGGCCCAGTTTTTTGAGTGGAAACCGGGCCCAAAAACCACACAACTGCGGAGAGTGCACACACTCATCCCAAACAACTTAGTACTCCAACTCACCACTAACAACTTCACGCTACTCGACGCTCCGGTGAACTTCACCGAGCCAACTTGGTCCGACGACCTAACTAGCCACTCAACTTGGTCGAAAATATAAACACCGGACAACTAACACAACTCACGCCGCTACTTGCCCTAACTTGGTCAAAATGACCTAACTAAACAAACTCAAACACAACGACCTACCGGGCGACACCAAACCGCACAACCTGGGGCACCACCATGAACAGCCGGTAGGAGCAATTGCAAAACCGGGATACCTAGCCATGTCTCCAAGGAGGAATGACACTGACAGCGCCGACAAGGTAGCCCGCCATGGGAAGGTTTTCACCTGCAACATCCAGTACGGAAGGAGGAGAGATAGGAAAGGACGCCTCCAAGAAGGGAACGACGTCCGCAGACGTCGTCGTCTAAGATTTCGCCCCAATCTCAAGAAACCTCCAAAACCGTCATCGCCGGAGGCCGAACCCTACCCGGAAGGTAGGGTGCGGCGATGGATCAGCAGCAGCCCCCTGGCCGCCACCCCTAAAGATGCCGGTCGGGAGAAGCAACGCGAGAAGCCCACCAAAGAGTCCACGCCCCGCCAGAACCGGTAATCCGGCCAGCGACAAGCGGATCCGGTCAGCTTCACCACGGAAACCAACACGAGAAAGGGGAAGGCAGATGGCAGGGAGAAGAGGGCCGGGATCAGAAGAAGCCCCAGTCGCCCAGCCCACCAACGTCCCGACCCCTGCCGTGCCAGCCCCGCAACAACCACGCCGTGCAGGCCCCCAGCAACCTCCGCCGACCCCCGCCGCCCACTCCGCCATGCCACCAAGCCGCCGTCAATGTTGCCGAACTGCGAGAGCCTGGAGTGGCCCGCTCGACCAACGTCTGCCTCACCGCCTTGGCGCTGCAGACGCGAAAACGAGCCGGCCGACGCCGTCCACGCCACCACGACGCCGACGCCGCACAGCCAGCACAGCCGCCCACGTCACCACGACGTCTGACGGCGCCCGGCCGTACCACCACGCCCCCAATCCGCTCTGACTCGGCCGATCCAACTTCCTGCCATGCCGACGCCGGTGCCAGCCGAACGCCAGCGCCGCCAGCCTCTACCACCGCAGGCCGCAGCAGCACCAGATCAGGGCCAGAGAAGGCCGGATCCGGCCTCTAGTGAGCCTGATCTAGTGCCCGAAGCCGCCACCGCCGCAATCGCCGTGCCCGCAACAGTCGAAGGCAAGGAATGACGGCGAGCAGCAGCCTCCAACCCCGCGCCACCGCGCAGCGAGGTCCACCTCCACGCCTTCGCGTGCAGCAAACCGCCGCCGCCCCACTCCACCACCGCCGCGCATCCACCGCGCCACGCCATGGCCGCCGAGCGCTGCCCCGCACGGAGAAGCTCGCACGCCTGGGTGAGATCCTCGCCGCCACCATCCTAGGGGGCCGCGCGGGCCTCGCGGCAGCCTCCTCCGGCAGCGGCGAGGGGAAAGGGAGGGGGGAAGGGCTGGCGGCGGGGCTAGGGTTTCCGCCGCCCGTGTCGCCTGTGCGGGGGCGACGCGGGGGCTCTCCTTTGTGTCCGAGATGAGCGGAATGAGGTAGTGCTGTGTTACTTACTCTGCGGCGAGGAGAGAGAGAGATTCCAGCCGTTCGTACCTGCTGAACGGCGCCGGCGGCGCGGTGCTGCTGAAGCTGTGCGCTGTCGGCCGCGGCTCCGGCGGTGTCGCCCACGGCGCAGGCGGTGGCGCCGGCGGCGCCCTTGACGCACTGCGCCGCGCGCTGCACAGTACACCGGGGTGAAGTGAATTCCATGCTATATCAGATGAATGTGATGTGATGTGATCTGCTTGGACTGGAAGGAGGATGCCGGAGCTGCTCACCTCGCCCTCGGCCTGCGCCTTGCCGGCCTGGAAGGATTGCTCAATGTTCGACATTGCCGATGATCTGCTTGTAACTTCTCAAGATCACTTCAGGAATGACGATAGTGTTTGATGGACAATCAGACGCTCTGACTGGTTTATATAGACAATCTTGGAGATGCTGCAGCATTGACAAGTGTCGGGTTGATTGAGTGGCGAGAGGGAATAAGCGGTAGGTGTGCTTTGTGAATCCTGACCACAAATGGCCATGGCTAATTACTGCTAGTTGAGTTCAAACCATGTTTAGAGCATCCACAAATAGGCAGGCACAGAAAATAGAGAATTTGGAGAGAGTTTCAGACTTTCAGCATCCATTCATCACACAAGTGGAAAACTTCCTTTTCTTTCTTCGTACTTCCTCCGTCTGTCCCAAAAATAAGATTATTTTAGGTTTCATTTTTTCTAAATTTATTTAATCAAGTTTATAGGAAATAATATCACCCCAATTAGATTTGCTATGAAAATATATTCCATAATCGATGTAATGCTACTTATTTGATATCATAATTGTTGGTATTTTTATAGATAAATCTGGTCAAAATTAACTATTTTGACTCATCGGTAAATGAGAATTGTACAATATTTTTTGAGGGACGGAGGGAGTACATGAACAACATTTCCTTACATGAACATATCGTCATCAGGTACTAGTTGCTACAAAATATTAGTGAGAACTAGCTAACAACTCTGCATGCCACGTAGAGAGAAAAAAAAACTAACAAAACTTGATATTTTGCTGACATATTTCAAGTTTGAGCTTCAGTTTCAGAACAGACGGCAAATCTTTGTTTTCTTCATTCTCTTTTGGGGTGCTTGTATAATTAAAGAAATTTCAAAGCTTATTCAGCTGCTTACATTAGTCTACAGAATCTATAAGCTAGTTAATCTTCACAGCAAACATTTGGCTACAGGCTCAAAACCCTGGATGTGTCTTGTGCTAAATTCCTTCGAACAAACCGGAAAAATATTTAGACCTATCTATCTCAAGGTATCACCATGTAAACTTGTAAAGGATGACAAAGGACCCAAACTAGTCGCCACTACCTTTATTAATAAATAAAATACAATGTAGGTAAGGCGATATCGAGAGTTTAGACAAACTTATACAGACCTAAATAGATAGAGATATAGAAAAATACCAAAAGATGCATTAAGGAAAATAAGGCCACAATTAGATTAATCACGTCATATATTTTTATAGTATATAAATCTATTTGGACATATAAATGTTAATTTTATTTTTCTTTAAATCTACTCTCTCTGTCCCTAAATATCTATTGTTTGCACTTTCCAAGAAACAACTTTGACTAAATATATATTAAAAAATATTAATATTTATGGTACATAATTAGTATCGTTGAAAAGGTTTTTGAATCTAGTTCTTTAATAAATTTATTTGGAGATACAACTATTGCACGTATTTTTTTATAAATCGAGTCAAACTTGTGACATACACACCAACGACGACAGATAATAAGGGACAGAGGAAGTAATAGTTAAAATTGAGATTAGCCGAAATGGAGACTTATTTTAGAACAGAGTGAGTATATAACATATTTGATGTAAAAAATCAAAACGAGAGAGTATTAAATAAATTATTAAATATATAAAAAAGGAAAAAAGAAGAAGGGAGCCTGAGCACTGAGAACCGGTACAACGATTGGCGTATCGCCCAACAGCTCAACAGACTGGATGACTTGAAAGAGAGAGGAAAGAATAGACAAGCGAGCTTGGCGCATCACAGATGCCAATGTAGCTCAGCAGCTTTTGCATGCAATGGCCCCAATGTACAACGAGGTGGCATAAGGTAATAGGAGGAGATAAAATTACAGCAAAGAAAGTGGGACCATGAAAGAATAAAAAAGCATATAGAAGAAGGGACGAGCCAAGTTAAAGCTACAGCTAGGCTACACATTGCTTACCTGTCTTGTCTATAGCCAAGACCTTGACTCTTAGGCACACTGCATATAGAAGAAGAGAGCAAGGACTATTTAACCTGCCAATCCCTCTTAGGCACACTGCAGACTTTCCTGTGGTCCAATATGCAGATGATACTTTAGTCATAATGGTGGCTTGCACTAGGCAGTTGTGGACTCTTAAAGCCCAGATGATACTTTAGTCATAATGGTGGCTTGCACTAGGCAGTTGTGGACTCTTAAAGCCCTCTTACGTACTTTTGGAGAATCAACTAGACTAAGGGTAAATTACTCAAAGTCTTTCATGGTGCCAATCAATACAAGTGAGCAAAAAATGCAACATTTAGCTAGGACATTCAATTGTGAGATTGGTAGTCTACCATTCACCTACTTAGGTTTACCTTTAAACCTAACAAAGCCAAGGGTGGTGGATTTTACTCCTCTAGTTAACAGATGTGAAAGGAGGTTGGCTGCAACCTCAGTTTTTTTAAACCAGGCAGGAAGGTTGGAGGTGACAAATTCAATCTTTTCTGCCCTACCAACCTTTTGAATGAGCACCTTCCTTCTGCAGCAAATTGTGATTGAGCAAATTGACAAGTTCAGAAAGATTTGCCTTTGGAGAGGGGCTGATGCCAATGCTAAGCAGAAGCCAAAAGTAGCCAGGCCTATGGTATGTAGATCAAAGGATGAAGGAGGTCTTGGAGTTCTAAACTTGCAAACTCAAAATGAGGCTCTGTTGCTAAAACTTCTAAGTAAATTCTTTAACAAGGAAGACACACCATGGGTTTCATTGATTTGGGAGGTCCATTATGACTCTGGAAAATTAGTTGGGACTACTAAGAAGGGCTCTTTCTCGTGGAAGGATATTTTAAAATTGCTGGACAAATTCAAAGGGATGACAGGGGTGGAAATCAACAATGGAAAATCTTGCCTTCTTTGGGAAGATCTTTGGAGCAATGAGCCAATCATGCACAGCTGTCCAGAACTATATTCTTTTGTGAGAAAGAAAAATATATCTTTTGCTGAAAGTGCAACTATAGTTCCTTTCCATGGACTCTTCCACTTGCCTCTCTCTCAACAGGCTCATGTTCAAATGCTACAACTCCAAACACAGATGTTAGAGATTCAGCTCAATGACCTGAATGATAAATGGGTGTTCATTTGGAATTCAAGCACTTTCTCAGTTAAAAAAGCCTACAAACAAATGAGTGGTCACATGAACCTTCATCCAGTCTATAAATGGTTATGGAAAAGCTCCTGTTAGAAAAAAACATAAAGTCCTTTTTTGGCTCCTTATCAAGGACAGATTGAGCTTCTGAGAACTCTTGAGGAGAAAACACATGCTCCTATAAGATTACAGCTGTGCCCTGTGCACCAGCACTGAAGATGAATCAGAAAACCACCTATTCTTGAGCTGTCCCTTTGCGCTACAATGTTGGAATTGGATCAATCTGCAGATAAATACAAATTTGGACTCCTTCCAAACTTTACAGAATCTCAAAGATCAGCTGCATGTTCCTTTCTTTATGGAAATTATCATCTTAATGTGTTGGGTTATTTGGAAAGCAATAAATGATGTAATTTTTCGTCAAATGCCACCAAGCCTACTGAGGCTGAAAGCTGATTTCAGAGCTGAACTCCAGTTGTCATTGCTGAGAGCCAAGAAGAGTTATTCACCGAGGATTGATCAATGGATAGCAGATCTAGGATAGCTTGGTTTTTATCAGTTACTTGCTCTTTGTTTTTTTACCTCTTTCTTTGTTTCTTAATTCCTCCCCCTTTTGTCCTAGCTCTGCCTTTTTTACTGTACTGTTTAACTTCTTTTAATAAAAGTCAGTAGGGGTCCTGACCCCTCCTGTTTCCAAAAAAAAATTCTCATCCTGCTCAACCTCGTCTTCTAGGAGCTTGTTATCCTGGTCAGAAGCAAGCCATGTGGGCCAAGGGAGTTATGCATCAGGGTCGGGAGGAGATTTAAGGAGCTAAATGGTAACTGCGGCTTGATTTACAAAGTCTTGAGTGTTTTTCTGCAAAAGAGCACGAAGTCTTTCGTGGTGGGCCGAATGTGCGGTAGGTTCTAAGGGCCGTGATGTTGAGCTGAAGCCCCTCCACTCGCTCGCCGATTTCTCCCCCTCCGCCCTCCGCCCTCCGGAAGCCACTAGCCCCCAAAATTTCTCCCCATCTACTGCCCTTCCCCGCTCTCGCCCTTCTTCCTCTGCTATGGCGGAGTCTGGCAGCCGGCGGGCTGCTGTTAGAGCGCACCGCTTCATCTAGGCGGGAGGCGCCGGTGGCGACTGGTGGGGTACACTGGCTAGATCCAGGGAACGACTGGTCGTCCCGCGGCCGGATCAGGTCTGGCGAACCCGTCCCGGCCCAGCTGTGGACCAGGCGGCCTGAGGAGGTGGCCGAAAAGTAGGGCGTGCCGCCCCTCCGTTGTCCGCGGCGCTCCACCTGTGGCGGGGCCAGCGGCTGGGACGTGCTACAGGTCACTGGATCTGTTGCGCCTGCTGACGGAGGCCAACTTTGGCAGGCACCCCGATGCCTGAGCGTGTTCCACTCGACGGAGCGCGCTCTCGTCGGCGACATCGCCGCGGGATTTCTGCCACATCTAGCGCTGAAGCATGCATCCAGTGCTACATCACTGTGGCGAAAGGTTCCGCCTTTGGTGATGATGTAAGGGCTTGTTTGGTTTGGGGTGTTAAAGTTTAACAAACACTATAGCACTTTCGTGTTATTTGACAAAAAGTTTTCAATCTTGGACTAATTATGCTTAATAGATTCGTCTCGTAAATTACTCCTAATATGTGCCGACATGTATGCAATTAGTCTACATTTAGTACTCCATGCATTTACCGCAACATTGATGTGATGGGAGTTAAACTTTAACACGTGGAAACCAAACAGGGCCTAAGTCGATTTCATTCCGAGTATCACAGATCTGTTCATGATGGGAGTTAAACTTTAACACGTGGAAACCAAACAGGGCCTAAGTCGACTTCATTCCGAGTATCACAGATCTGTTCATCTATCCAGATTTTTTTTAAAATTAAATAAGTATATATATAAAAAGAGAAATTATTGCTTTATTAATTATATATATACAACAATTATTATATTTATGAAAAAGGGTTCTTTTGTAGGATTATGAATCTGTGATACATTTTGGTTAAGGAAAAAGGCTTTCAATGCTCCGAGTCGAATATGAGACTGTATCCTATTCCGAGTAGAACATTATTATGACTATATGAATCATGGGTGTGTTTAGTTGGTGAAAAGTGGGTGAAAAGTTACTGTAGCACTTTTCGTTGTTATTTGACAAAATTTGTCCAACCATGGACTAACTAGCCTCAAAAGATTCGTCTCGACATTTACAGACAAACTATATAATTAGTTATTTTTTTACTTACATTTAATGCTCCATGCATGCGTCTAAAGATTTGATGTGGTGGGTGGAAGAGTAAATATTTTAGGTATGCATGCGAAGTGAACGGGGCCCATGTGTACACCCCCTACGTGGCTATGTTGGTCCTCGCTATTGATGTTTTTTTTTTGGCTGCATGGACGATATGGCCATACAGACAAGGAAGAGGAAGGCGAGCACACCAGAAGCACCTATTCCTGAGCTGTCAGACGAGATAGTTGTGGGCTGTGTTCAGTTCCTAAAAAAAAAGCACTGTACAAACAAAAGATTCCCCGTCACATCAAACTTGCGATACATGCATAGAGTACTAAATGTAGATGAAATCAAAAACTAATTGTACAGCTTGGTTGTACTTTGCGAGACGAACGTTTTGAACCTAATTAGTCAACGATTGGACATTATTTACCAAATAAAGCCAAAACGTGTTACAGTACTTTTTTTACACCTTTTCGCGGAACTAAACACATCCGTGGAGATCCTGGTGCGGCTGCCTGTCAAGTCTCTCCTGCGGTGCAGAGCCGTGTGCCGAGCCATCGTCAATGACCCCTTGTTCGTGAGTGCTCACCTACGGTGGTCAGCCACGAGATGGGAGCAGGATCCGTCCTTCCTCGTCACCCCGGTAACCCGGGACCGTGTCATCCCACGGGAGGATGTGAAGGAGGGTGGCTGGCCGACCACCTTCTCCAACCAAATCCGCTTCTATGGCTACCAATGGCAGTGGCAGCAAAGTGCCTCCGACTCCGACTCCTCCAATAATGGCCATGGCCAGCAGCAGACAGCAAGGTTCATGCATGCCAAGGACTTGGGCGCCAAGTCCAACAGGGTGGGCTTCTTTGCCCACTGTGATGGCCTGGTGCTCGCTCCCACTGAAAAGGAACTCTACCTCTTCAACCCGGCCACCGGGGACGCAATCACGCTGCTGAAGAGCCACCGCAACAACCTGCGACACGCCCCAAGAACCTGCCATTGTGTTGCTCTTGGCTTGGATCCACGCACTGGCAAGTACAAGGTATTTCAGGCCTTCTACCGACCTGTTGACACTTCTTCAGACATCTATTTCTGTGATAAAATTCCAATGGGGATGGAGGTGTTCACTTTGGACGGTGGCGACGACGAGGCCTGGACGGAGACGATGGAAGATCCGGGGTTCACTTTGGGCAGTGGCGACGACGAGGCCTGGACAGAGACGATGGAAGATCCGCCGTGCCCCCTCCTGAGATGGCAGACTGGTGTGACACTGAAAGGGTTCATTTTCTGGTTTGCTGACACGGCTCAGTACCGACAGCCAATTCCGCGGGGTTTCGCCTGCCTTAGCCTAGTGGATGAGGTATTTGGTATCGTCCACCTGCCGGAGTCACTACGCGCACGTGACGACTTCACGTTGGATGCACTGCACGGCCAGGGGGAGCTGTGCCTCATGGCCCGCACCAGCGATGTGTCTGTAACCATCTGGATGATGCCAGTGGACAACGATGATCATGACCGGTGGGAGCCGCGCTACTCCATCCCTCTCAGGCTCCCGCATCTTTGCCACGTGATGGCTCTTGTTGCCGGCGGCAGCCGAATGCTGCTGTGGAGTGATTTCATTCTCTACGAATATGATCTGGCAACCTCTAAGCTGAGCACCGTGTGTGAGATGGATCGTATGAGGTACCAGGGTCGTCGAACGCGGAAATGGAAGAACCTCTGGAGCTTCAACTTTGTGCCCTATACGGGGAGCCTCCTTCGGATCAGTGCTGCCTAATAATTAGCTTTTTTAGCTAGCCATGAGATGAGAATTGTGATGCTTCGTAGCTATGATTACATTTGATGCCATGAGAACAATTCTGTTTGGATTGTAGTGCTTGTATCTTCCTCTTCACTGTTTATTTTGTGACTACTCTTCTTTAATCGTATATGAGAATAATGCAAACATGTGTATCTTGCAAATACAGTATGTGTGGATGTCCATATAGCTTTTCATACAAAATACCACATACCTGTCTGCACAGCCAGAAGTTGTATTTGGATTTGAAGTTCAATTTCAGAGTAGCAAACCCTCTGACACCCACAGTTTACTTGTCCGATCCTATATGGACCTATCAGTAGAGGCAATTGGCATCCAATATGTTTTCCAAGAGCTTCCCTTGGCCAGTGATCCAGCCCTAGGGGGTGCTGTATGCTCATGGGATACTAAAAATGCCTTGATACATGTCTATTCACAACTTTGGATACATTACCTTTTTCAGAACCCAAAGATTTTAAACAGAAGCATGTTACAGGGCCAATTACCAAAACAGAGAATTACAAACAGACAAAAATGTTGATATCAGCATTATTGTTTCAGTGTCCACAAAACACATGGTAAATTTGAACAGCCAACGCTGAAAGGCATCCATCCCATATCCACCATCTCAGTAGGAAGAGGAAAGACAGAAACAGCAGAAACTTACAGGCAGTCCTACCCTGTCAATAGAACAGGTTAAAACACCAACACCGTTGGTGCATCAACAGGTTAAAACATTTCTACTGCACGACACTAAAATCAACATTACAGGAGCAGCAAGCTTATGGAAGCAACAAGTTGATGCAAAAATACTGTGTGCTCATGCATAATCGAGCGTAATCCTTAGAATAATAAATACCATTTTACAGTATAAGGCAGTAACTCCCAAGGTGCACAAAATAAGCTACAGCATCCACAAGTCCACAGAATGTTCCAAAACACAAATAACATGCTACAGTGTACACTCGAAATTCAACTACTTCTATGCAACCCAGTGTTACACAGTCTTCATCATCAATCCCCTGCCTCTGCAGGAGCAGAGAACTCAAGTTTCACTCTCGCCCTCTTCTGGAGTGCCACTCTTTTGATGGCCAGTAACTGGTTTGTGGAACTGTCACCGATCACCAGCCACCAGCCTTCTTCCTTGGGCTTGGGGAACCTTGGCGCAAAGTAGATGAAAGTAAAAAAAAACATAAAAACTAAAGGTAAGGTACTTATTCTTTGTTCTTTGAATATTGATAATTATACTGTAGAACTCCACAAGGGTTAAGAGTTAGATAAAATCCTACACCGCCAACGGATTAGGATAAGAATCCCTTTTCATTTCCTCCCTGGTTAGAGTATTTCTATTTTACAACACTCTTCTTGGCGATTACCACTGTTGACGTTTCGTAGCGTCAACGACTAAATTTATAGTCATGTGTATGGCTATGGCCTCATATGACTAGCACTCAAAGACTTAGGGATTATACTGGTTCAGGCAACATGTCCCGCGGATAGTGGTGATATCTGTTCGTGTTCCAGAGCTCTAGAGGTTACAACACAAGAGGTTTGGATGAATGTGGCTAGGGTTGCTAGAGAACGTAGAATCTAGAGAGAGCGAGAGGGAGCCTTATCCTCCCATTATACAGTTCTGGGGGTAGTGAAACGATCCATAATTTCCTCAAAGGGAAATCTACATAACGAACCATAATGTGATAGTCTCAAGAGATCATGCCATCACATTATCCGATATTCAGCTAATATCACAGTCATACAATTCGTACATCCCCACTTAGCAAAATCACACATCACACAACACCCAGAACAACATCAAAATGGCGCCTCAGCGGGTAAAGGCTCTATCTCCTCAGGCAGACTCGAGCGTAGGAAAGACCCTCAAATCCTCCCATCTGTCGGTGAAGTTGTATTGTGGCAGAACCGCCTGAAATAACACACTTCCAGAGGTACTTATCTTCCACTAGACTCTAAGTACCCTGAAAGTGAGCTAAATCAAACAGTTCCGTCGAGCACACTGCAAGGGAGAACTCGAAAATTTACATTTTTACATCAGGATCATAAGGGAGAGGATAAAGCTTACAACATTCTTAGGTATTTCTTACATCACTTTTAACATTACATCAGAGTATTTCATCAATTGATTATAACAGCGGAATATAAAATGTTATTAGAGTTACAGCGAAAATAAAAATCATTTAATGACAAGTTAAACATTAACATGATAAACTTTGATATACATGAATAATAACAGGTTAGAAGTTTTCCTTTGTAAAACATTTATGTGGAAATTTTAAATAAACTTTATGTCCGCAACGTAAAGAAAAATCATCGCTGAGCCCAACAAGAGGTTTCCATACACAAGTGTCAGCTTTATCAACACCTGTCACCTATAACAGGGTAGAATAAACCCTGAGTATTCAATTGTACTCCGCAAGACTTACCCGTCGGAGGAAATAAAAGACTCCAAGAATATGTAAGGCTATCTGGCTTGTGGGTTATTGCATTTGTAGGAAGCATTACTAAATGTGCATCCTTATATTCAATTTTATTAGCCGTCATCATTAGTTCATTAACCAACCATTATATGTAAGCACATATGCTACTTTTAAGCAATGGTTGAAGAATCAGAACCATTTTACCATATTCCATATTCCAGTTCTTACTACGATGCCAAATACTAGTCAAGTCGTATCGTCACATAGAAACGACGATTCGCGAATCAATATGCCCAGTTAGGTGCCCTGAAAACACACGTCTCTCTTGCACCCCAGACACAAGCAAGACCAACCCATTCCACTCCTGTCAAGAGGTCCACGTCCCCGTCCAAACTGGGACTCTAAGCTCCCAGCACCTGAGGCCCGGCCTTCGTGCGGTGCTTAGACCTCTACCTAAAACCCACCCCTAACAGTCGGTCTGGAAAGAGCCGGAACCCATGACAAGAGAGTAACAAGTCTTCCCGCTCTCATAAGCAAGTATGTGCTCGGAACAATAAGTCTATGACCTGACCACCATCTATTGCAACGGCCGATCCATAATCGACACAGGTGGGACAAATACAACTGAGCCTCGCTCAGGTTACCCAACCAAGTCCACATCCAAATCCAAGTACAGTCTCGCCCGGTCTCCAATTATATATATATATATATATATATATATATATATATATATATATATATATATATATATATATATATATATATATATATATATATATATATATATATATATATATATATATATATATATATATATATATACCTTGAAAGTGGGTTTCATTCAACTCCTTCAAACTTAATGCACAAGCATAAAATAAAGTGCAGAATAATAGAGATTATGCACCAGGGCTTGCCTGGGTGAAATATAACAAAAAATTAGCATTCCATCACGATGACACAATCATCATGGCACCATCTTTTCTGCTACTCCAGTTGACTCCACAATCCATCATCATTCCTATCATGACGCACGTGGATGCAACGTGGAAATGTAAATAATCAATGACAAGCGCAACACTTAAAATACGATCGTGTCCCTCAAGCTAATGAGCTAACTCTAATGACTAATGCACTAGGCCACGCATCCACGGGGTCAAACAAGACGCTATTTTCCCACAAGTATTTTAGTTATGCAACCCAGGGTGTTCCCTTATTTCATTTGCATTGATTTAATATATTTTCAACTAGGGCTCATTAACTACCTTAGCAAACTAATTATTCTGAAGCTACAAAAATTACAGAGAGCACATAATAATATTGTGAAGCTACCGTAAAAATTTCAAAGCTAAAGCTATCACCATTTTATCACAAAAATTCCTACAAGTTCTTATTTTGTTAATATTAAAGCATGTTTCATTATTTAGAGCAACCTTGAAATATATTAGAGCTATATCAACCAAACACACTAACAGGTAGATTATTATTTTAGGAACCTAACAAAATTACTTTTATGATTTTTGGGTTCCTATACTATTTTATATTGATTTTATAAGTTTGCCTTAGAAACTAATTAGGAATGCATTTAGAAAAATGAAAAGGGCCGGCGGCAACCCCTTTCGGCCCAGAAACCCTTTGCGGCCCGCGCAGGATAGGGCGGCGTGCCAGCAGGCCAGCCCAACTGGCCCGCGATGCGAGCGCCCGCGCGAATTTTGCAGAAAAGTCCCCGGACTATTTGGTTATCCCGCAGCGCCTCTATCTACTATTACCCAAGAGACGCCATTTGCATTTAGCACCCCAACAAACCCATCTTCACACTGAGCCGGTCCCCGACGCCTCGCGCGCAATGGCGCGACGGCCGGCAGCAACCCCTGTTGCCCCAAGCAAAAGGGACCCACTCCAACCAAACCAACAGATCAACCACTACCTACGCTTCATACGGACACGTGGGAAAAGCGGTGAGATACCGAGAGGTGCCCTAGCGTGCACTGCAGCGGTAGGCGGCGGTTCGCGGTGGTGGCACGGTCATTCTAGCGGGCGAGGAGGACGGAGGAGGAAACGAAGTGGTGCGTGAGCACTAGTGGCATACCCAAAAAACCACCGAGGGATTGGTGCGGCGAGGGGACCCTGAACATCGCTGCCCACGTGTGAGCGACAGATGCGGCAGTGCTCTGAGAAAGACACGGTCGCGTCAGCTCGCCTCCGACGGCTTCCCAGGCAGAGCTAAGGCAAGCACCAACACCACTGAGTCAAGATGAGTCTACGACGTACTTTAATTGAACTAATATCAAGCATAGCGTCTTACCCCCAATCGTGCCATCTATGGCGGCAAACTGGCCGATGACCGCGGAACTCCCAAATTCGTCCTTGCCAGGGAATGGTAAGGTCTCGATGTAGATGGCCTGGTTATCTAACTCCCTAGGCTCGCTACTGGTGCGAGGAATCGATCGATGAGGTCCGAACTGGCGATGGGCGGGGTAGGAAAGGTGGCGGCTCAGTGCACAGTGCGGCCGAGACGGTGGTACATGAGCGAGCTAGCGTGAATTAAAATGGGGCAGCTCCGACTGATAGGGCAATGCTAGCATGCACGCGCACAGGTGATGAGATAGGGGAGGGCTCGGTGTTGGCATTTATTAACTAGACACTTGTTTAGGTAGCCACCTAACAGTTACCTACACTTCTAGCAGTACTAACTAGGTTGTCATCCCCACGGATGATGATGCCAAAAATATTTGTTGGTACTATCCAGTATTACTACAAGAATAATACTAAACAGATGGTTACCATTTTATGTGACTAGAAAGATTAATAAGATAAGAATAAAAAGTAATCTACAAGCGCACATATAAATATACCATTGTAGCATTCTACCCAACAGTATTCCGAGGTTATCAAATTTATAATTTTATCACTGGGAAGGTAAAGCGTATCTATGGACATGTAATGATAACTTATAGTATTGATGGAGAATATAACCATAATGAACCTCTCTACTCATAACAGGGGTAAGTCAAATGATAATATATATATATATATATATATATATATATATATATATATATATATATATATATATATATATATATATATATATATATATATATATATATAGATCGAGTCAGAATATTAGAGGAATATTTCTTAGAGCACTCCTAGTCTAATGGCAAAAGCATGGTCAAGTCAGAATATTAGAGGAATATTTCCTAAGTCATTCTATAACTACAAGTCAAAGCATACGTCGATTAGTGCAATTACACTTAGTGATCATTGCTAAGATTATCATGATCTTCATACATAAGGGACATTACTTGCAAGGAAGTTTGAGTACAGAAACCTCTCACAACCTTTGTAACCGGGCTCTACTTCTATGACCTATATTCGGGGAGTGGACTACAAAGAACTCAACAGGTCTATTACACCCGCGATCTACCACATGGCACGAAATATAGAGTGTATTCACTGATAAATCACATATAAACACCATGCCCCATGTATCTCCACCACCTACCCCATGTACTTTAGAGTAAGTGCTATATGAACTTATGTATAAACATGATGATAAACTAACTGTACTAAGTATATAATCAAAGTAGACGATGAACATTGTAATCAAGAATATAAACAAGATGAATACTAATGTTGCCATAAACATGTAGCAAGCATATAAAAACGATGGAGAATACAATGAGAGAGGGGTACAAATAATTATACCAAATCCACGCTCTTGACAACTTTGGGAATCCAAGCGAAGATCTGCTTGCCTCCCTCTAGATCTAGAATAACTAGCTAATTGCCTAGAAAACTAGAGGAGCTCTAAAGAGATTAGGGTTTTTGGCTCTGAAAGACTTGATCTCAAATGACTTGATGCCTCAAGGGTCCAGGCTTGGTTATATAGCACTAAGGGTCCAACGTGAGCCCTTGGATCAAACCGACTTGAAGGACGGCGTAGATGCAACCTAGGGGTCGGTAGGAGAAAGGTTCTAGAAGCTGACAGGCGAGGGCCACCCCTAGGGGCTGGGCGGCCTGTAGGTGGGGCTAGTTGGCCCCACATGGCTGCCTCTCGGGCTTCGTCATGGTGTGGTGCCCTCTGGTGCCTTCTGGAGTCTTCTAGGGTAGTTTTTATCGCGGTTAAGTTTGGTCCTTTTTGACGTTCTGGTCCTTCTTTTCCTCTTTTATGAAATAACCTACTGAAAATACAGATTCACCAAAACTTATAAAAATTGTCAGCTAAAACTTCTAAGTTTCTATTTGTGATCCTTTTTATCCATTTCTACAAGTTATGTTGACGGTTTATGATGAACGTTAACTACCGTCAACAAGCTCCCCCAAGCTTAACCTTTGCTAGTCCCTTAGCAAAGCTAAACTCAACAATACTCGGATTAGCAGTTGCTGCAATGTCTTCACACCTAAAAAACACACATGTGTTCAAACAAAAATTCTCCTCCGAATAAACTATTTTGACTTTCAAACTTACTCTTATTGCCTTTAACCATGGAGCTTCTTAACTTTCACTTGAGTCTTGAGCAATTGAAAGATAGAACAATCAAGTCAAGCACTATGTCTCAAGCTCTTTGCTCAACCATTATTCTGAAGTTTTTTATAAGTTTTCAAAATAAAACTTAGAGCTTTCATTGTATGACACTCTCAGATCTCTCAATATATATAGTATTTATGGATCCTCACCAAGACAATGATGATGTTATGCCTTTCTCTTCCTACAATTAAAGCTTATAGTGGAGTTCATAGGTAGGGAGAAAACATAAAAGAGCATACTTACAATACATATGTTGTGAAGTCAAACCTCGAATCCAAAGAGAGTTAAGTCATGCAATCAAATCAAGATGTGCCTGTGCATGGAATATAGGGGATATTTATGGTGGTTAACCTAACTCTACTTTGCTCCTTGAAAATATACCTCTCTTGTGAAACTTGAGAAACACCTTGCAAGAAAACATGGGCTATCTTATTCATCTCTCTTTTTCTCTTTTCAGGCGGGCATCAAAGTACCCATTGTTTTAATTTCTTGGACACTTGTCTATTTTTTCAATACCTTTTTTATGAATAACTTTTGCATAGCCACATGCCTCTTCTCTGCAACAAAATTTTTAAGAGATAACAACAAGAACTTGGAGCATTTATTGAGGGGTTTCCTGTGGGGTATATATTTTTGGTCTTCACTCCCAGTGTAAGAGTGAAACATTTTCTAGGTGGATCTAGATGGAATGGCATGTTCTTACGTCTACCCCAGTGTAGGAGTAGTGCATATGTGGTGATGTGTATGTGATCTTGATTTTAAGAGCATGACAAACCTCTTATAAGGCATCAACAAAGCTTGACCAACTCAATGCAAAGCAAGCAACATATATGAGTGGAAGGTTTCCTATCTTAATAATCATATTTGGCTTTGGTTGTAATTCAAGCTTTGTCATACAAGAGCTCATCATGTAAGGTTTTATATTTTTCAAAAGAAATCTATAGAACTCTAGTATCGGTAGGAACAAGATAAACAACAGCTCAGACCATCTTATATCATATCCATCAACTACCTAGACTTAGCTCAAGCATATGTTACCCACGAGTTTCAAGTTCAGAGTAAATTCATATGTCAAAACAGTCATATCCAAAACTCGATAGAATTTAAAGATGAAAACTAGATACTTGAAAGGAATTACGACAGAGTAACTATTCATCATTTCCATTGCAAGAGTTTATCTTCATCATTTTTACTAGTTTTTGACACATTTTTTATTTTGCTTTCAGAATTTAAAATCATACCTTAATAATATATATAACTAGCTAGAATAAATTTTTATTTTTTAGTTTATTAGTCATCTTTTTATTTCTTTTAACTAACAGCAAGCAAACTTAAAATAGTAAAACTGCAAAGGGAAAGAAATACTTAGCTAGATACACGGGGATGCTCCTCTTCCAAGCTAGATGTTGCTATGGCGAGTTAAATGTTGAGTGATCCATCTAGAGCATGGTGGTCGGCGAATCTTCTCATCTTCAAGCAGAGTGAGATGTCTACAGCCGAGTGACTTGCTCTTGATCAAAAGTATCGTCCTTCAAAATACTCCAACAAAAATACCAAAAACTCGAAGCTCGGATTATGACAAGGGGTTAGCGTTCAACCATTCAAGGATTTGTTCTCCTTTTGAGTTTAGACAGATTTCTAAGTTGGCAAAGTTTTAGCAGGAGGATTCTCTAATATCTCTTTTTAGATTTTTGTATTTTTTGTAATACAGAAGGAAAATACGCTTGAAAATTTTTATTTTTATGCCACCACAGTGAATATTTCTTCGGGCTTTTACACACCATTGATTTGGGGCTTAAGATTTTATGATGCAATAATGAAATGCAGTAATATTTTTATTTTCTTTTCTAAGTGCAACAATGGTGATATGCAATAAAAGTATCTTTTTAATTTTCTTTTTCTTAAATGCTAGACAGGTGCAAATAATTAAATACGCTAAGGAAAATAATTGATGCAATGCTTAATGCAGAAAAGTAAATATGCTAAAAAGAAAAAATAATTCATGCAATGCTAGAAAATAAATATGGATAACTACCGATGTTACCTCACGGCAAGGGTTCGGATTTTTAAGTCCTCTGGACAGGACTTCTTGTCTTGTTCAATCTTCCCATGGTCCGTCGGTCGTCTGGATCGGCGGTGATAGTCGTACGTCTTGTGATAATGCTTGTACTTTGACGGAGTAGATTCTTCCTTGGTAAATGCTTTGGACTCTTCATTGTCTTGTTCATTTTGGTGGGGTTCATAGTCTCCCAATCCATTCTTTGGGAGTTGGTTCTCTTGATGGCGGGATGATCGACGTCTCCTCCTAGAGCGGTTCTTCCTGGGTTGCTCACAAGTGTTATAACTATTAAAATAACAGCGTACCTTCTCACTAGGGAACTGGAAGTGGATTTATCCTGATCCGACGTAGATGATTGCGCTAGTAGTGTTGAGGAACAGTCTTCCCAAGATGATGGATGCTTCTTCAGTATCTTCTTCCATGTCCAGGACCATGAAATCAGTGGGGACATAGTGATCTTGTATCTGGACCGTAACGTCCTTGGCTATGCCCTCTGAAAATCGAAGTGAATGGTCCACCATCTACAGCTGCATATATGTCGGGTACAAAGGTTTGTTACCAAGTAAATATTCATATGTTACTGTAGACATTATATTGACACTCGATCCAATGTCGTAGAAGGTCATGTGGAAAATTCTCTGGTTGATTGTGCACTCGATCGCTAGTACACTGGATCATCCTTCTTGACTAGGTATGGCAAAGTGAGGAGATGGTCATATTGAGTTCAGATTGTGTTAATCATCTTGACTGTCTTATCTTGTGCCTGGTTGGTCTTGTTCTTCTTCTTTCTTCTGATATTCTTCTTCTTGGTCACTCCCGGCTCTTTAGGAATGTATGCCTTTTGAGGATGAGCAGGAGAGTATAGGATGTGGTCTTTAAATGAGACTTCTCCTTCTTATCCTTGATGGTGAAATAGATCTAGGCAGTGTCCGCGTAGATGAGGGCTTTTGCGGTATTCAGGAAAGGTCAGCCCAAAATGATTGGTGCTCTTTCATCTCCACTGTCTCTAAGACCACAAAATCTATGGGAACATATGATTGTCCCACTTGAATGATGGCATCTTCAAGAATTTCTTCGGGGTGGCAAAGTGACTGATCTACAAGTTGTAAATACATATTTATGTACAACAAAGGATCTCCTAAAATCTTTTTATAAATTACCTTAGGAATGATGTTGACACTTGCGCCAAAATCACAAATAGTTTCCTAAAAAATGCGACCTCCAATGGAGATAGGAATGATAGGTCTTCCTGGTAGGGGGTGTGCGTACAGCTTCCTAGGCGAGCAAGATGGTCATCATCCCTGACACCATGGCCATGGCGAACGGTCTCTCGTTCACCATCGGCCAGATCACCTGGACCACCGGTGTCAACAGCTTCATCGCCACTACCATGGAGGAAGTGCAGATTTGGTCTGCGTCGACCACATCTTCATTGGCTACAGTTCCGACCACGCTAGCTATGGCTCCAACCACCCCAGCAATGGCGTCGACCACGCCGACAATCCATTGACCACTTCCCCACTACAAAGGAAGGGTGATCGACAACATCGACCTGATCAAAACTATCGACCAAGTCGGCCACAAGCTCTTGCAAACCCTAACCTTGGTAGATTCGATCCAAAATCAATCTACCGAGCAGGTACCTCTTCACCACAACAGATCTATCCGACCAGGTTGGACTCGCCGTCCAATACGGCTTGATACAGATCTAGTGGTCACCGCTACCCCTAAAGGACGTACAATATGCCTTTGCCCGGTTTCTACACCCGGCCTTAGGCTCTCTGAGTACCAAGTCTCGACGGATGATTGCCAAGCCCTCCCATATGGCCTAAAAAACGTTGCTTCCGAGTATGCATACCGTGCACCTCACCTGTTTATGGGTCCCATGGAGTGAGACTACGCTTTAGACGTGTACTTCCTGGATATACCCCGACCACCTCCAGGCAACACCATCAACATGGTCAGAGTCTAGGAACATCGTGATGGTTCTGTTCATACACTTCCTGAGGATGGCGACTCTAGTACTGAATCTACATGCTCTGTCCACACCGAAGTTGAACACCTCAACGACGAATACGATCTGGATCCATTATCGTATCCCCCGGGTTTCCCTTCGATCCCAAGGTTCCCACCAAGACGTGGCGACATGGTGCTCAACGTCAGCAATGATGAGCCCGCAGTCACGGGGAGAAACTGACGAGCAACAGCAACTTCACGAACAGCGTAACGCCGACCACGCTAGACATCGTCAGCGTGAGGTCGAGGAAGAAGAAGCATGTCGCATAGGACCCTGACCTCAAGATCTAGCTAATGCTTTTGATAGAGTTGGCGATAGGCAAGTTTTCAGGACCCCAAGTGCTAAAGTGGCCGTCGCCATGGCCAACCTGGACCGATAACCAGACACGCCAGAAAACCACATGGTTCGTGAAGACATTAAAGCATATTTAACCGCCGCTATGGGCCAGACCGTCAAGCTTGCCCAGCGAGCCCGAGCTGCTACAAGCACGTCCATCACATCTAGTCGGAGCTATCGTACCCGCGCTTTAGAGCATTCAAGTCGCCAACATCGCGATGATTTGCCCCCACCCAATCCCCCACATGGTGGTGGTAGTGGCGATAGCGACAATGGCGGTGGTGGCAGCGATGACAAGGGCAGACAAGAAGGTGGTCGAGTTCGTCGTGATAACAACCGCAACCGTCGCGGCAATCAAGATCAGGAGGTCAACCAGAACCCTCCTCATGATCTCCGTCATTGTCTTCCTCCTCGCGACATCTGTAGTCACATCACTAGTCATGCTAATGACTGCCAGGCCCATGAGAACCTGTGCCGCATCTAGTATGACACCGAACACGGCCCCCGGGTCTCAAACAATTTACTCCTCATCTCCGATAAGTCGTCTGGCCAAGGAATTTCAAGCTTGAGAAACTCAGGAAATATGACGGCAAGGAAAACCCCGAAAGCTAGGTCACGCTCTACGAGATCACCATCCGGTCCGCCGCAGGTGATGAGCACGTAATGGCTAACTATCTTCCAGTTATTCTTGATCAGGTCAATGGCTTCTCAGCCTCCTGGAGAACCAGTTCAACACCTAGTTGGACCTTCGGCAAGCCTTCATCGATAATTTAATTGCCACATGTGACCAGCCAGGCAATAAGTACAACCTCGAGCGCATACGTGACCGAGCAGGCGAGCCGCTCCGTGACTACATCCGACGCTTTTCGTATATGCGTCTCAAGATACCCAGAATCACCTATGACGAAGCAGTCTCGGCTTTCATCAAAGGCCTTCACCACCACGACGCCCTCAGAAGCAAGCTGCTCTAGAAATGGCCGTCCACGGTCTCCGAGATCCTTGCTACCGCCAAGAACTATGCGGATGCCGATAACGCCGAGAAGATCATTAAGGAAGACGTGGGTGGGTCATCACACCTCGAGCACCCACCGCGCAGGGACGATAAACCCGATGACCGTGGTTGAAACAACAACCGCGAGCGTCATGACTGGCGCAACAACAACAACAATCATGACCACCGAGATAATCGTGATCGGTGGCCCAACAATCGTGGTAATTACAGAGGCAAGTGTCCTCGCGAAGACGACCATGAGGTCAACGCGGTCAAGAAACCTGCTGGTCGTCGTGACTATCAAGAGGATTACAACAAAGCTTTGAAGGGTCCTTGTTAGATCCATCCCAAGTCCAATCACACCATGGAGAATTGCCGCTTCCTCAAGAACATCTACACCAAGCAACTTGCTAATGATGATGCTCCAAAAGCCATTGACGATGGACCGCGGCACGACGGTGATGATGAACAGGATAGAAATCCTCGTCACCAATATGTCAATCACACCAAAACCGTCCACTCCATCTTTAGCGAAAAGGTGTCTTTAGAGTCCAAGCGCGAACGCAAGCTGCTGAAACGCGTCTGTTTGAGCGTCGTCAACACCGACAACCTCATCTCCGATCCCAGGCTCCCGGCTTGGTCCCACCGTGAATTTTCCTTTAGCCTAGCAGACCGATGGGCGGCAATTCCAGAACCTAGTCATTTTCCCCTCATCCTCGACCCCTACATCAATAGCATCCGGTTCGAGAAGGTGCTCGTGGACGGTGGCAGTTCCATCGACATCTTGTTTCGCAGCAGTTTGACCGCTCTTAAACTAACTCAGGCTGATCTCAAGCCTTACGACGCACAGTTCTGGGGCGTCCTTCCTGGACAGAGTTCCATACCTCTCGGGCAGATAATGCTCCTTGTGCCATTCGGCAATCCAAACCACTTTCGCACCGACTACGTTAACTTCATGGTCGTGGATTTTGAGGGTACTTACCACGCCATCCTTGGTCGACCAGCCCTCACCAAGTTCATGGCTATACCACACTACTCTTATTTGGTGCTCAAAATGCCCATTGAGCAGGGCATCCTTACTCTCAGAGGCAATGTTTACACTGCCTACACCTGTGAAGAGGAAAGCTTTAAGGTGGCAGAGGCCACCGACCTCTCAATTCACATGGAGCAGACCCTGGTCGACACCTCCAAGATTTCCGCCAACCAACTAGAGATCCCAGAGCGCCTAGCTCCATGGAAGCACATCAAGTCCACCGAGCACAAGGAGATTCAGCTGGTCGATATTGATCCCAGCAAGACGGCCCTTATCGGGGCCAACCTGGATTCTAAATAGGAAGACGCACTCGTCAGGTTCCTGAGGGACAACATAAGCGTGTTCGTGTGGAAACCCGCTGACATGCCAGATGTTCCTTGGCACCTGATCATGCACTCCTTGAACGTCTCGAAGACCACAAGACCTATCAAGCAAAAGCTATGATGGTTCGCTCGCGACAAAAAGGAGGCTATTAGGGCAGAAGTTACCTGGCTTTTAGCAGCTAGATTTATTAAAGAAGTGTATCATCCGGACTGGTTAGCTAACCCGGTCCTTGTACGCAAAAAGGAGGCTATTAGGGCAGAAGTTACCTATGCGTTGATTATACTGATCTTAACAAATACTGCCCGAAAGACCCCTTCGGCTTACCTCGCATAGACGAGGTCGTTGATTCCACAGCCGGCTGTGAGCTACTGTCCTTTCTCGATTGCTACTCTAGTTATCACCAGATCACTCTCAACAAGGATGATTAGATCAAGACGTCTTTCATTACATTGTTTGGCACCTACTGCTACATGACTATGTCGTTCAGGCTTAAAAACGCAGGGGCCACGTACCAGCGCGCTATCCAGCACTTCCTTGCTAATGAAATTAAGGACGATCTGGTCGAAGTCTATGTCGATGATGTGGTTGTGAAAACCAAGGAGGCTCACACCCTAGTCGACAACCTCCAGCGCACCTTCACGGCTCTCAACAAGTACCAATGGAAGCTTAATCCAAAGAAGTGCATCTTCGGTGTCCCCTCTGGTATATTATTGGGCAACATCGTCAGCTACGATGACATACGCCCCAACCCGACAAAGGTAAAAGCCGTTTTGGATATGCAGCCACCCAAAAATGTCAAGGATATCCAGAAGCTCACTGGATGTATGGCCGCCTTAAGTCATTTTATCTCACGACTAGGCGAAAAGGGTCTGCCTTTCTTCAAGTTACTCAAGGCTTCAGAGAAGTTCGTCTGGTCGGCAGAAGCTAACGCTGCCTTCACGTAGCTCAAAGAATTCTTAACTTCTCCTCCAGTCATTACTGCTCCTCAAAAAGATGACATCCTTCTTCTCTACATTGCGGCCATCGACCGCGTGGTCTCCATAGTCATTGTGGTCAAGCGTGAGGAACCCGGCCACGTGTACAAAGTCCAGCGCCCTGTTTACTTCATCAGCGAAGTGCTCAATGAGTCCAAAGCTAGGTACTCGCAAGTTCAAAAGCTGATCTATGCCATCTTGATTACATCCCAAAAGTTGAAACATTACTTTGACGAATATCAGGTGGTTGTCAAGACTAGTTTCCCGTTGGGAGACATCATTCGAAATAAGGATGCTAACGGACGTATCGTCAAGTGGGCAATGGAATTATGTCCGCAGGCTCTGACTGCTCCCTGCTCGATGATTGCTCGCCCTGGGATTAGCTGGTTGAGACCGCAGTCCCAGGTGGTCGGCTTGAAGGTCCCAGAGCAGACGTTGTCGGCGCTCCTTGCGATGGTGGTGTTGGCGTTCCACACAAGTTTATATCACTAATTATTGTCGCCGCCAGCTCGGATAGTTGGCCCCCGCAGCTCTTCTGCCTCTTGTACACCGACTTCCATGGGGTAGCCCTTCGTGAAGCGCGTGAAGTCGATCAGGGGATAATGCGCGCGCACCATGCTTAGCACATGGGCGCCCGCAAACTCCCCGGCCTCCTTCACGAACTGCTGAAGCCAACCCTAGGTGAGCTAACATTTGTCTATCACCCCTAGCTGCTGGGCTTGCCGTTCAGCTAGCGGCATCCCTAGATCGATCAAATCGAGCACCGGTCCGATCCCCCGCACCATCTGCGCGCATCAACCCTTCCAGAGGTCACGGTGCTTCTGGATTTCTAAAATTTGCTTCTTGGCATTGGTCTTTAAGGCTGCAACATGACATTCTGGTCAACACATACACCAAAGGACGTATATTGAGTCATGCAACCATGATCTGAAAAGTGGCACTTACTCAATATCTCTTGGTTTCTGGCCTTCACCTCCTCGGTGATCTTCATTGCCTGGTCTTAGAGTCGTGCGTGGTCCTCCACTAGCTAAGTTTTCTCTACTGATAAGTGGGCACACTCTGTGGCCATGCGTGTGTTCTCTGTTTGAAGCCTTGTGGCCTCCTCTGCCAAGTCTATAACACGCCCCAGGAGGCACATCAGTGTATATCAACATTAAAGACCAGTATTTGGACAGGCGTGGTTAAGATAAGTTACCTGCTCTTTCCTGCTCTTTCTGACCAAGCTAAAGGACAACACTAAGCTTTTGCGACTCGAGCTCCTCTCAGTCCTTTTCAGCAGTCTCGAGCTGCTTGCGCAGACGCTCTACTTCTGCTATAAGCAACTTATTGTCTTCGGAGATGCCTTGAATCTAGTCGAAGCACCGTTTTTGGTACTTTGTAGTTTTCACGAGGCCCTGTAAACCACATATCATGTCATTTTGGCATGTTCGACTCCTAAGGCTGGTCTACGATAGTACTCAAGGGGCCCTCTTACCTACACTTCTCTGATGAGTCGTTTCACTGCCCGCTCCACTCTCTACGTCTCCTCGTCGATGGAGATCTCCTCATGGCAGACGTAATGGTCTCCACGTCCACGACAGACGTATACATGTTGATGCCCATCTTGTGGGTGCCCTTGGATTTCTTTGACGACATCGTCATCAGACTCCATCGCCTACTTGGCATTGGCTTGACTTTGCTCTTGGTTGAGCCCGGTGTTCGATATTGTTGCTACCGATTTACCCCGAGCTGCGGCGTCAGGCAGACCACCTTGCGTTGAGCTTGTGGTGGTTGTGGTCTTCTCAGGCACGCCTTGATTGGTCTCGGAGACTTGCCTTTCCATCAGAGGATCCAGAAGAACCTGCTCTGGGGCCACCTGCTCGGGCACCTACTCGGGCACTCCTGATGTCATGGTGGTGGTTGCCTCGGTTGCCTCGGTGGTGGCCAGTTGCTCTGACCTTTCTGTTGATGCCGAGCTAGCACGTGACAATAGAATAGTCACTTTTTATACGCTTGGTAATACTATTGACGCACTATTTAATGAGTTTTCAGGAGCTTACAGATTTGAGCTTCGATGCACGGTGGTGAAGGCGTGACGCCGTGATTGCCCCTGGCTTGGGCGCTGAGCGGAGGAGCCCTGGCCTCCCTCTTGTGGTGGTAGCCTAGTCTCCTCTTCAGATGTCCTCACGCTTGGCATCGACCCCACTAGCGGCGTCTGGCCTTCTTGTGGCCCCTTTACTGGTGGGGTCGATCCCTCTTGCATTGTTTGCTCGCTCCTCTTTCATCGAGGATTGAGCATGTAGGCGCTCGCGTCCTCCTTCGCCATTTCTTCTTCGGACCAGTCTATTATGGTCTGACGGTGCTTTCTGGTTGAGCCTTCTAGGCTCTCGCTTGTCGAGGAGCTTCCCACCCTCTTCTTTAACTGGTTGGCACTGGCTAGACCCTTTCCGGTACCTACTTGGGCCCCGGAGTCATGGTCGTCCTCGCTGTGCACGTAGCATCGCTGCACGTTCTGTGGAGGCGGCTCCACGCTCTGTGGGTGCTTGACTCCAGGTGCTAATGACACAAACAAGGTGTGTCTCTCCACGCCGTTCACCTGTATACACGCACAGACAAGACAAATCAGGATTTTTCACTCTACGCTGGTTGGCAACACTTCTCAGAGCTCACAAGATTGGTTGTTTACCTTAAGGGCTGGTTGGATGAGTTTGTATGCTCGCTGGATCCTGTTCAGGGGCGAGTAGCTTTGGTCTGCCAGATTGAATAGCTCCCCAATCCGATGAATGACTTCGTCGTGGTCCAAGTCCTCTGACCGCATCCTTGTCTAGTCGGCCGTGCCCTGGTACTCGTACCCGGCGTGCACCCTCCTCTAGCAAGGCTGCACACACCGGCTAATGAAGTTCCTGGCCACAGCCGGTCCGTCCAGGCGGTTCCATAGGAGCAGCGCCATCAATTCCTCCACTTGCCCGACCAGCTCTGGTCGCTCATTCCTGGAAACCCTCTTGTCTGGAATGTACCCGATGTCGCAGAATGTAACGCTGTCGGGTTCTTCGTGGATGTAAAACCATTTCTTATACCAGTCTCCGAGCGAGGTGTTCCAGGGACAGTTCATGTATTCTTGCTTCATACCGTCCCGAAGGGTTAGGTACACCCCACTAGCAATCTTGAAGTCGCCTTGGGACCCTTTCTTTCTCAAGCGGAACAAATAATGAAAGAGGTCAAAATGGGGCTAGATTCCCCCATACGCCTCACACAGGTGGATAAAAATAGACACGAGGAAAATCAAGTTGGGATGTAAATTACAAATCCCAATCTCGTAATACAAGCAGAGACCCTGGAGGAATGGATGAACAGGAACCCGAAACCCCTGCTTGAAGAAATCTTCAAAGATGACAATCTCACCAGGATGGGGATTGGGGTAGCTGTCACTACCCACTGGCCGCCATCCAGCAAGCTCCCGGTTGTGCAGCACGCCTAGACCGACGAGGTCGTTGATGCTAGATTCGGTGGACTTCGACTTCCACCACTCCTTCCTCATCATCTCCGCCCTCTTCAACGCCTCCGTCTTGGCCATCCTTTGCCTCTCTCGCCTCTTTGATGGTGTGCAGAGAGCATGTCGGTCCTCATGATAGTGAGGTGTGCTAATGGTGGCGGCAGCACTGGACTAGGGCAACAGGGCTAGAGGAAGAAGGCGCTCGGTGGGCAAACTATGATTGATTGGGTGTACATGGGGAACGGCCGCACCGTGGCTATTTATCTCATTCACTGTGCTGTTCCACCTCCCCGAGATTCTAGGGGTACGTGCACCATAAATGTGGCACGACCCCCTCGGCTTCCACTTTTTTCCCGATTACTGCGCCAGTAAATGCGCGCCTCGTTTCCTCTGTGGGAGGGCCTACACTGCTATGCTACGTCTGACAGACATTTCGTTGTGACACTGACAAGGCAGATGGATGTGACAATACCATCACATCGGTCAACTTTTTGTGACATCTTGTCAGAGCAAAAAAATGCAAATTAAATATTCTGAGTCAGATGGGAAGAAAGTAAGCGATGATACTCAGGGACTAGTCTGGCTATAGATTGTCATAGACTACCGAGCACGTTATATTCTTCGACTAGGATCAGGGACTCATCGACCACGTCTCACATTGTTTGGGACTCGTCGATCATGTCTCATTTTGCTCGGGGACTCATCAACCATACCTCATGCCGTGCTCGGGGACTGTTTCGACCACTCTCTGACCACAACTCGACGCCTGATTTCTTTGGCTATATGTGAAATTGGACTCACATACAGTTGGGCGATCATTACTTTTTAGACCTTGCTACAAGGATTATACTTCACCTTCTAGTAAGCTCGGGGACTATATCGGTACGATGCACCTGTTGGTGCATCTCAGTATCAAGTTTTCATGGAGTTTCATTTAAGACCCTGGCACCACGTGCCTAAGTCACCTACTACCAGGCTCGGGAACTAAGTGGGCACACTTCACCTAGTGGTGAATGTGTTTATTTTTTTGACCCCTACGCTTTGTTTATCCTGCTTACATTTCTTTTCAGAAATAAAAGTGGGCACACTTCACCAGAAAGAAAATCTTTTTCTTTTTTTCTCAAGAGCACCATACATTGTTCGGACAACCCACTTCTCCGGTGACAACGATGGTTAGCTGTATTTCAAGCTGGTCGGAGGCTTGCAACAACTACTCGGATGACATTTTGACTGGTCGGAGATGTCAAGAACTCAAGCCTCACTGTTCGGAGAAGGTCAAGACGGCGTGTTGCATCACAATAAATAGTGCTCGGGCACTAGCTGCGGGGGTATTAACCCCTATACCCCGATGACTAGACTTGGGCTGGCTTAGACCAGTGGGCTCGGCTCAAGAGAAGGATAACACGTGGTCCAGTCGATCTGCTCGGCGCCCTGCATAAGGAAGGAAAGCAAACTTGGAGATCAAGCAAGATCCTGGTCGGTTAGAATAGGAATCCTTATCCGGCCAGCTATGGCAATTGTAACCAGGAAAGATTAGTTTCTAGATTTGTAACCCTGCCCTCCGTACTATATAAGGCGGGCAGGGGACCCCCTCAAAAGACATCTCATTATACACAGCAATACGAATCAGACGCAGGACGTAGGTATTACGCCCTCACGATGGCCGAACCTGGATAAAAACCTCGTTGTGTCTTGCGTCACCATCTAGTTCGTAGCTTGTGCACTTGTCTACTGATAAATCACTACCTTGGGCATACCCCTCGGTAGACTGTCGACCAGGTTTCGTCGACAATTGAGTGTAGTAAAAAGCTGTATTGTGAATATCGATAAGATTTGTAGTTTCTAAATTTTTTGACTGCCTCGGAATCTTACCTTGATCAGATGGAGGAACAACAGCTGCCAGCTGAGCTACTTGTGATTCTATTATTTTATTAAAACTATGCTGGTTCTTAACGGCAAAAGCAAAGCTATCCATTCTAGTACCTATATTCTCTAAAATTTTATCATTGGAAGCTATCTTTTTATGCATTTGATTAATAAATCTAGATTGACCAGCGACTAAATCTCTCAAGGGTGGCTGATTAAAAGTACTGTAATTATTACCTTGAAAGTTACCTTGGTAGTTTAGCCTCTATGGCTGATTCCATCCTTGATTTTACTGAGGACGATAATTATTGTTGATGTAATTCACATCCTCTTGAAATTCAGGGCAGTTGCTCCCTAAGTGCCCAATGTTTCCACACTCTTCACATGTCATGTGGGAATCATTAATGTGCATGACTTCTTTCTTTTTAACAGCTCAGTCTTCAAGCTTCTTCATCAGCAGGTCCATATTGGCAGACAACATGTCTACCTCCTTGAGTTGATGCATACCTCCACCTCTCTTGTGAGGTTGAACATGTTCTTTGTTCCAGCTCTGATTGGAGGCCATCTTCTCAACAAGTGTTGTTGTATCTCTGAGGGTGAGTGACAAGAAAGCACCTCCAGCAACAATATCTATTGTCTCACGGGCAGACTTGAGCTTGAATCCATTGTCTCCAATATCCATTGTAGGTCTAGTGCGAATGTTGGCAGTTGTTGGAGCAGAGAATTCACAGAGGCTCTTGTTGGCCATAGCTTTAAACTCTGGTATTAAGCTCCTTCTTATTTGGCTATCTTCTGATACTACAGCTGATACTCTCTTAAGTATGGCTTTTGTTTTCCTGAGTAATGCCTCTGGATCATCAATGAAGTTTGTCAGAAGGTCAAAACCAATCATACATTACCCTGCATAAGATACACAAGTAGACAAAACAAGGGTAAGTCTATTTGAGTAGAGGTCAGTGGTTATTTCAATCGCATCAAATGATATAAGTTTATCAATACTTTCTTTGGCTAATTACCTTCCCGACAATGGCACCAAGAATGCTTGTTGGTATTTATTAACTAGACACTTGTTTCGGTAGCCACCTAACAGTTACCTACACTTCTAGCAGTACTAAATAGGTTGTCATCCCAGCGATGATGATGCCAGAAATATTTGTTGGTACTATCTAGTATTACTACAATAATAATACTAAACAAATGTTTACCATTTTATGTGACTAGAAAGAATAATAAGATAAGAATAAAAAGTAATCTGCAAGCGCACAGATAAATATACCATTGTAGCGTTCTACCCAAGAGTATTCCGGGGTTATCAAATTTATAATTTTACCACTGGGAAGGTAAAGCATAGCTATGGACATGTAATGATAACTTATAGTATTGATGGAGAATATAACCATAATGAACCTCTCTACTCATAACAGGGGTAAGTCAAATGATAATATATATATATATATAAGTATTGATTGAGTAAGTATAAATTACTCAGAGCACTCCTAGTCTAATGGCAAAAGCATGGTCAAGTCAGAATATTAGAGGAATAATTCCTAAGTCATTCTATAACTACAAGTCAAAGCATACGTCGATTAGTGAAATTACACTTAGTAATCATTGCTAAGATTATCATGATCTTCATACATAAGGGACATTACTTGCAAGGAAGTTTGAGTACAGAAACCTCTCACAACCTTCGTAACTAGGCCCTACTTCTATGACATATATTCGGGGAGTGGACTACAAAGGACTCAACAGGTCTGTCACACCCACGATCTACCACATGGCCCGGAATATAGAGTGTAGTTGCAGGTAAATCACATAAACGCACCATGCTTACATGATCTCCACCACCTACCCCATATACTTTAGAGTAAGTGCTATACGAACTTATGCATAAACATGATGATAAACTAACTATACTAAGTATATAATCTAAATAGACGATGAACATTGCAATCAAGAATATAAACAAGATGAATACTAATGTTGCCATAACTATTGTAGCAAGCATACAAAAACGATGGAGAATACAATAAGAGAGGGGCACAAAGAATTATACCGAATCCATGCTCTTGATAACTTTGGAAATCCAAGTGAAGATATGCTTGCCTCCCTTTAGACCTAACCTAACTAGCTAATTGCCTAGAAAACTAGAGGAGCTCTGAGGAGATTAGAGTTTCTAGCTCTAGAAGACTTGATCTCAAATGACTTGATGCCTCAGGGGGGTCAGGGCCTGGTTATATAGCACTGAGGGTCCAACGTGAGCTTTTGGATCAAACCAACTTGAAGGACAGTGTAGATGCAACCTAGGGGTTGGTAGGAGGAATGTTCTGGAAGCTGACAGGCGAGGGCCACCCCTAGGGGCTGGGCGGCCTACAGGTGGGGCCGGTTGGCCCCACATGGCTGCCTCTCGGGCTCCGCCATGGTGTGGTGTCCTCTGGTGCCTTCTGGAGTCTTCTAGGATAGTTTTCATCGAGGTTAAGTTGGGTCCTTTTTTACGTTCTGGTCCTTTTCCTCTTTTCTGAAATAACCCTACTAAAAATACAGATTCATCAAAACTTATGGAAATTGTTAGTTAAAACCCCTAAGTTTCTATTTGTGATCCTTTTTATCCGTTTCTACAAGTTATGTTGACGGTTTATGATGAACGTTAACTACCGTCAACACTTGGCGCGATGTGCATGGGTGGAAGCGACTAGACGCGAGCGGGGCTCACCGCCGTTGGCTAGCGGGGCAAGGCAGGGAGGCGTCCCGTCACCACAGCGGCCGGTGCAACAAAATGACGTGAGAGAGGACAGTGGAACCACGATAAGGGCATTAGCGCGACGTGACCACGGAGGCAAGCAGCATTATGGCGGGTAGGTGGATCACATGGCAGGACGGGTGCCACGTCGGCCCAGCGACGCAGCCGTCGCGAAGGCTTGGCTTTGCGCACTGCACAGCGGCATCGGGGCTAGGCCGCGGCCAACCGGGATAGCCCCACGCTAGGCTACGAATGCCGTGCGGCACCAGCCTAGCACGTGAGTCGACCAGCGATGGTGGCTTGGCCCCGACTTGAGCTCGGCACCAACAGCGCCTGCACACATGCAGTGACCGCGGACTCAGGTCGAACAAGTGCGAGTGATGGCGTGCACAAGTTTTAAAGCGAAGCAACGACTGCTGAAGATCGCGGTTGAGGTTTAAGAAAGGCCACTAACCTACAACCAGAACTAACACCCAACCGACGAAGCAAACCTCACGTCCAGTGAAAGAGCAGAGAGGGAGATAGGGAGGCTCGAACATGAGCTCGCCATGCTGAACGCTAGTTCGCGAACAGAGCGTCAACACAGGGTTCACAGCGCGTTCTAGCAAAGTTTGGGTAATTTTTAAAAGGACCACGTCACACCCAACACAAGCATGACCTACACCATCCTCAAGTGCTCATCTAGAAGCAAACAACAATACAAAAACATGAAGCTAGTGTTTAAACATTTTGGTTAGAATTTAAATGCCAAAATGGCATTGTCATCACCTCTTTCTGACTTAGGCGAGATCTAGAGTTGAGGTGGAATTGAATTTCGAATTTGAATTTTGAGCTTGCAAAATACTAGTTAACAATATTTATTGTCCAAAAATTAAAGTTGCATTTTCATCTACATCACTTGCTCATCAAGCTTTACATGAGCATTATACTCAAGTTATATTTTTATTTTTGTTTATAAAATTGTTTTCCGAGCCAATCATTAACGCAACACATCCTATCCCTTTTTGTTAGGATTTACATTAGCGCCTTTATGCACTAAGTAATTTAACTTAAATATTTGTTTGATTTCTCTCAACTACAAAGGTGAGTCGCATAAGAGTAGTTTATCATTTCATGTGTGTTCTAAATTTTAAAACCCAAGAACTCACTCTGATAATTTCTCTTAGGTCTTAATCATTGTGCTAAGCAAGCTCGTAACACCAGGGGTGTTACACGTACTCGAGCTCCTCATGTGCTAATCAATTTTAAGTACAATTTGTCCTGGACAGCGGCTCCCCACCCTATGCTTTGCCTTTGCTTTTATGGAAAGTAGTATGCAAGGGTAAGAGAAAAGACCTACTATTTGGCTTTAGTTTTAATTCTCAGGTTCTAACCCTGATGCAGGCAGGAGGCAAAGCAGATATGTAAAGGACGAGAAGAAGATCAGGAGGCACGTAGGGCACCCACAATGGTAGCTCTAAGCCAACTTCTCCAATAGTGCTTACTTTTAGCACATAGCTTTTAACATGGGTAGCCCCACATGACACTCACATAACCTTAAAATGTGCGCAACAACTAGCTTTTCTCTCTTCTATTAAAATATGAGAAAAATGTTTAGAGCTAGCTTAAAAGTCAATCGTTGGAGCTGCCCATAGGCTGCAAAGGACGAGAAGAAGATCAGGAGGCACGTAGGGCACCCACAATGGTAGCTCTAAGCCAACTTCTCCAATAGTGCTTTCTTTTAGCACATAGCTTTTAACATGGGTAGCTCCACATGACACTCACATAACCTTAAAATGTGCGCAACAACTAGCTTTTCTCTCTTCTATTAAAATATGAGAAAAATATTTAGAGCTAGCTTAAAAGTCAATCGTTGGAGCTGCCCATAGGGAGAGGCCATTTTACTATTGTTGATTGGGTCAATTTGTTATTAGTCGATGTATGCACTCTTGAAAATGAAGTTTCACTCTAAAATATGGTTGTAAAAATTCCTTAAGAGTATTCCTTTCCTACCTAGCCTAACCCTTTTGATCGACGAAGGCTCGGACGATGCATCCCCTGAAAAACAACCAGCTCTCCGGAGTTGGGTCTGGAGTCGCCGAGCAGCGGGTCCGATGAGGGCCCCCAGCCCAAGGCTCGGCGCACTCCACGCTCCCCGATCTATGGCAGCAGAAGATCGGCCCTAGAAGGCCGGCTCGAGAGGATCGGACCCTGTTATCGCGGCCGCCAGAAGGGCATGGCACTCCGACTGATCAGTTGGCTCTGAGCTAGAGCCCCGAGCTCATGATCACCTGGCCCACGGTAGGACCCGATCAAAAGGAGAGGTGCCCTCGGCCCTCTAGTTGGCAGCTTCCAGACGAGCCTGCCAAGCCCTCGCTCAAGCCGAAGACCAGAGCACCACGAACTGGCGAGGGAGCCAATACTACTAACGCTCACCCTCGGCGGTCGAGCTAGCTTCTTCATGGTTTTTGCAGGTGAAGTCCTCAAGCAAGGCGACACCTCTCTCGATCAGCAGAAATGTCCCCGCCAAGGAGGGCACGGTCACCACAAGATTGAATTCAGCCCTTCGTCGCCATCACGACAAGTGAGGCCACGAAGGTCTCGGGGGCTCCTGTCGAGATCATAAACATCTAGGTATGTCTAAATCTCAGTTTTCAGATGGTTCCCGATCATTTGGAGACCCCCCCAGCCTATCCCGCCTAGATAGCCTGAGGGCTCGGGGGCTATGCCCATCGGGCACACTCGTGTGCGCCCTCTAAAAAGGGGGTCTGGCCAAGCCTGACCCCACAACGCCTTCAACCTGAGGCTCGGGGTGCTGCCTCGAGCCATGGGCATCTGATCCACATCGCTACCACACTCGGCCTTTGGCTCCTGCCCGGCTACCGATGCTAGCTAAGGCCTGGGCGCAAGAAGACGAGTACCCGGGCTACCGATGCCCGGTGGCTCCCCGGCGATGCTCCCAAGGCATGTCCCTGCTAGCTGCTCCTCCGACAGGGTCACGTCCAGGGTGTGACACAAGAAGAGAAAAGAATATAAAGCTCACTTTTCCAAAGTTAATCAATCTCAAGTTTGACAAGTAATAAGTGTTATTAGATTAATCATATAATAAATCTTAATAGTAAACTTATTTATAATAGATACAATAAAAATATTTTCTATAGATCTAGTAAAACTCAAGATGATTGACTATTGAAAAAACGAGATTGTCATTCTTTTTGAGACAGAGAAAGTAACTATTAGACAAGTCAAGTTGAACAGTACAGTACAAGTAGTCAAGGCTTCACCCTCAAGTCCTCAACCCACACAGCTAACAAATACGTATAATACTCGCATCTATACGACGATAAACACTTGTCCCGTGAAAAGCAGAGAAGGCGAGAACAGATACCCTGCTCAACTAACAGTTAATGCAGTCTATCTCTTGAACACTGCTGTTCATGTAGTAACCGACACAAACTGCAACCAATAGTATTACCGGAATCAATAGCCTCAGCACAAGCCACAGCGTGGACCCCTTGCTACCATCGGTAGTGAAGAATCTCCTAAGCATTTCTGTCAGTGGCCATAAGAGCCCACGCTTCTTGTTTAGTGCCTGACTCATTTGCTCCTTGAAGCAGCAACAACAGCAAATTGACAGTTAGACCAATGGCCATCAAGGTATCACAGGGCAAGTTAGGGCGAGGGTTGAGGAGGGAACTTACATTGTCTTCCGTGTCTTCAAGCTTGTTCAGCTTGGAGATCATGTTGCCATACAATTTGCCATCCCTTCTTTTGTACTCCTTGACCTTCTCCTTTAGCCTCCTGTACCCCATCTTCACATCCCTGATAAAAGAGAATGAGTATCTTACTTGTATCAACATGCAGGTTAAAGTTTCTGCATAAAAACATATTGCAAAGGACTGAGTTGTGCTTGCGTGTTTGATGCCATCAACTGTTGATTTCCCTGATTGCATTGAAAATATTCTTATTGCTCCCCACCCTATGTTTTGCCTTTGCTTTTGTGGAAAGTAGTATGCAAGGGTAAGAGAAAAGACCTACTATTTGGCTTTAGTTTTCCTATGCAGTTTTCAACATTAATTATAGTTAATTCTCAGGTTCTAACCCTGATGCAGGCAGGACGCGAATCCCCAAGATGTAAAGGACGAGAAGAAGATCAGGAGGCACGTAGGGCACCTGCAATGGTTAGAGCTAGTTACTGGCTCTAAATCAACTTCTCCAACAGTGCTTACTTTTAGCACATAGCTTTTAACATGGGTAGCCCCCACATGACACTCTCACATAACTTTAAAATATGCGCAACAGCTAGCTTTTCTCTTTTCTATTAAAATATAAAAAATGCTTAGAGTTAGCTTAAAAGTCAATTGTTGGAGCTGCCCTTAGATAGAGGTCATTTTACTATTGTCGATTCAGTCAATTTGTTATTAGTCGATGTATGCACTCCTGAAAATGAAGTTTCGCTCTAAAATATGGTTGTAAAAATTCCTAAGAGTATTAATTTCCTACCTAACCTAACCCTTTAAGATAGAATCCTTGTTGTCTAAATGCATGATCATACCCAAGTTATATATATTGTTTTTCAATCAATTATCAACTGCCATATATTGTCGGTTGTCACTATATAGGACTTTATATATGATATTGGTTTTCACCGAAACGATGAATTGCTTTGGTCATTGAATTTCACTTTCAATTATTCTCTAGCACTTTGGGCTTAGGAAAACATGGCGATTGTCGGATTTCATCAACTATCAACCTTTGCAAATCATCAATCCATTGCAACAGGTATAAACATAGGCGCCAACCGAAAATTCAACAGTAATGATACTGTGTGGGCGTCCGCCCCATCCGGACGTTCGCATCGATTTCCTCCGACCTCGCCATTCCGACTCGGCTGCTCCTCATCCGCACTCCGCTGCTCCCCATGCGAGCACCGCGTGCACCTGGGCGCTCGCTACCGTCCCGTCTGCCGGCGCTCCCTCCCTCCCTCTTTCCCTCCCACGACTTGCTACCCTGTGGGCCCAGTGACCTGGCTCCCTCCGTCTCTTGCCCCTCTACGACCTCCATGGCACCCGCGCTTGACACTGCTTCCATCGGAGACGAGGAAGACCGCGGCGGCTCCGACGAGGTAAGGACGGTCCTCCTCTGGATGACTGGATCTGAGGGCTTCTCCCCCCTCCTCCTCCTGCTGCTATGGATCTGAGGAACGCGATGGTGGTTAGGGATCCGGCGAACTTTGGGTCGCTATTCCCTCCTCGTGTTGCAATGGGTGTTTTGGGATGTTTCAATAGATGATTTTCGAATGTTGCAATGAGATTTTTTCGGTCATTGCAACAAATGTTTTTGCAGTGTTGCAGTACTACTGTTTGAGATATTACAGTACATGTTTTTCAATGTTGCAGCACATTTTTTTTGTTGCAGCAGATATTTTTCGATGTTGAAGTGCATGTTTTTTAATGTTGCAGCACATATTTTTTTGTTGTTGCAATAGATATTTTTCGATGTTGAAGTGTTACATGCTCTTTGGACATGGACGCAGTGGTTACGGGGCGCGACGGAGATAGGGGCGCCGCGTCTTGCTGCGTGCTCTTTTGGTATGGAGCGCGGCGTGGCGGGTTTCGTGCATGTAGGGCGGGACAGGCTCGTTGGGGTGGCCGGGTTCCTTTCTTTTTTTTTGACTGGGGCGGGGTCGTTAGGGGCAGGCGGTTCCTTTCTTCTTTCGACTGGGGCGGGTGGGTTTACTAAAGCACCGGCGTCTGGACGTGCTCACGCGCGAGACGTCCGGGCGCTAGAAACTCCGAAAAATCAATCCCAAAAACCATGTGCGGCAACTCCGGCTATCTAGAGCCGCACGTCAACCTGGGCACGTTATAACCGTAAACCGAAAACCGAACGAAACCGAGCCGAACCGAACCGATATGTCGGTTTTTTCGGTTTTCGGTTTTCGGTTCGGTTTTGGTGTTGGTGAAGTTCGGTGCTCGGTGTCGGTTTCGGTTTCTGCTCTTGATCAAACCGAAAAACCGTGGAAACCGAACTCTCATTCGAGCAGAAGCACGAAGAAACCGAAGGCTAGTATTCCGGCATCGTAACTTCGTAACTCACTACTCAGGCAGTAAGGCCGTGAGCGCCTGAGCCAGCCCACCAGGGCACCAGCCCACCAGCCCCAGTGGCCCAGTCCACCACTTCACTTCCTTCCGCAATCCGCATCGTCGGCATCGAGGCACCCAGTCGCACCGCAAAGCGCCAGAGGCCAGAGCCGCTCGCCCGACTCGACTCGCTCACCCCTGCGCTCTTCCCCGGTTCCCCCACGCCTTACCCATCCGCGAGGAGAGAGACCCGAGCGGCCGAGCGGGAGCGCCGGAGCAGCAAGCCACTCCAAACCCTAGCCTCTACCCTGTGGAGCGGAGCGGAGCGGTCGAGCCAGCGAGCGTCGGAGCAGGCAAAGGCGAGTGGCAGCATGGCGCGGTGCCGCGGTGGCTGCTGCGAGTGCCGGAGGGGGCGAGCTGCGCGGCGGCGGCTACTATGCGAGCGGCGCGGCGGTGGGATCTGCGGCAGGAGCAACGACAGCGGCGAGATCTACATGCAGGAGCAGCGGCGGCGGCGGGATCTGCGAGCTGCGAGCAAGAGGAGCCGGCGGCAGCGGGATCTGCAAGCAGGAGGAGCCGTCGGCGGCGGGATCTGCGAGCAGAGGAGCGACGGTGGGATCCTGTGCTTCTCGCTCTCTCTCTTCTCTTGCCTGTCTCTGCTGGTTTCTGTCATCGGTTTTTTCGATTTTAACCGAAAAACCGAAGTTAAAAACCGAGCCGAAATCGTCGGTTTCTGGTATTTTAGTAAACCGATCGGCTTTCATTTTCTGAAAACCGAAGTTTTGAAAAACCGAATAAACCGATCCGAACCATCAGTTAAAACCGAATGCCTAGGCTGAGCCGCACGTCACCCACGCCCGTCTACGCTTTGACATGTGCCTACCACTAGTTTGACGGGCTTTTGCTTTATTTTCTCTCCCAATTTCTCGTCATCTCGCCGCTCGGTCTCGTCTCGTCATATTGGCGCTCTCCTGTTCCACATCTCTCACATCCTGTCTCTTTTTAGAGGAAAAAGTCTAAATAACCCCCTGAACTATGGACCCTGAAACACATAACCCTCTGAACTATGAAACGGTCTAATTTACCCCCTGAACTATCTAAAACCGTCTATTTTACCCTCTGGGCGGTTTTCGACGGCGGTTTTGCTACACTAACAGCAGGTTTGCTACGGTGATAGCGGTTTTGTCTTTTTTATTTATTTTCGCTGAATATTTGAAAAATCATAGTAAATCACAGAAAAATCATAAAATAGAAAATCTAATTTTGTTGGACTCCACATAAGTAGATCTACACAGTGAATATATAACACGGTATGCTTTAGTACAAAGTTTTTGCTGTAGCTTTAGATTAATTGTAAAATCCAATTTAGACTAAAGTTACAGCAAAAACTTTGTACTAAAGCGTACCATATTATATGTTTACTGTGTAGATCTACTCATGTGGAGTCTAACAAAATTAGATTTTCTATTTTATGATTTTTATGTGATTTACTATGATTTTTCAAATATTCAGCGAAAATAAATTAAAAAGAAAAAACATCATTACTGTAGCAAGCCCACTGTTACCGTAGCAAAACCGCCGTCAAAAACCGCCCAGAGGGTAAAATAGACGGTTTTAGATAGTTCAGAGGGTAAATTAGACCGTTTCATAGTTTAGAGGGTTATGTGTTCCAGACTCCATAGTTCAGGGGATTATTTAGACTTTTTCCCTTTTCAGATCTCTTCCAACAATGGAGGTGGAGCCCCAGTCTTCCACATCTCACATCCTCTTACTGATTCACCGCCGCCCCTACATTTGCTTGATTAGCCAAGCACTGCTCGCGAGCTGTAGTAGTCGAGCACTCCCGGCTCCTCAGATTTAGTAGTCGAGCACTGCCGGCGCCTGAGATCCCCTCGTCAGGTTTGCTCCCGAGATTTAGTGTTTAGGGTTCCTCCTCACTGCTAACTTTCCCCGTCTCAGATCCCCTCGTCGCCGGCCCCCAGTCTCCAGTCTCCATACCGACGGCCCTCATCCTCCAGGCTCCATCCCGCGGCAGCAGAGACGAAGTGCCATAAATCACTGTAATGGTTGTTCAGGGATTACCGTGAACTAATATATACTACACTTCAATATTTATTCCATATATTTTTACATTGGCAAAAACTTTATTTGCTTGTTGTTAATCAAGTACCTCAGTCATAGTTTACTCTTTCTTTCATATATTAAACATATGGTTTTCATTGAACGTAAAATGCTGATAGATCCAATATCCATAGCAAGGTGTTACTTTTGATTGTCTTCCGAGCTGAGTTTGATTGAAATCATGTGTTTCTTTCTTTTTTTTGTCTTACATGTCAAGTGAGTATCCACTGACATGATAGTTTTCTTAAATATAACCCATCAGTCCCCAGACGGGTAAAGGAATTGGATTGTAGATAAAAAAATTGCACTGTAATGAATCTCTTTTGTTAAGCTTGGCATTCCTGTTCTAGATGTTTAGTTGTATATTCATCTGAGTTTAGACTGGTTACTGACATTAGCAACAACCATTGCTGCTTTGGAATACCAGGGACTAAAGCCCATCGGTCTGTCAATTTTTTTTTATGTGTGAAAATATTTCTATAGATTAATAGCAAAGTTAGTTAAACTTTCAGGAGCATGTCTATTCAAAATCTAATTTCAGATCTGTACCATGTCTAATTTCAGATCTCTTGCAGATACATTGGCATTGGAACTGAGGTCTGAGAAGTTATTTAGAGTCTGGTCACCAAACTTCTAATCCCTCTAATTACAGGGAAGGTATGTGATTATTCATATCTTTGTACTCGGCACTGCATCTCCTTGTTTCATCACAATACAATAGGATTGCACCCATTATGCGCAGACCTCCTTTCAGTTTAATATTTGGCAGTGAAAAACAAGAGGGCTCATTCTAAGTTTGATGTAACTGCCTTTCATGATTAATATAATCTGGTAAACATGATTTGTGTGCTGGAAGTTTAGGAGTACAGTTTTGGCGAAGTCTGCTTTTTTCCTTTAGTAGAATGTGAACTGAACCATCTGACCAGGATATGCAAAGAATAACCAGAATGGTTTTTATATTTGAACTACTCTATTTTAAGTTCTTGATATGGTTTTCCGTTTTTAACTTTGAATTATGCTAATTGAATTTACCATCCCTCCCTATGTCTTAATACTATAGTTCAAGCCTGAAATAACTGAAGCTTCCTGGAGACACTTATGATGATTCATTCTTTGTCAGGTTGCTCGAGAAGCCTCAAAAGGTATGAAGAATTCAATATCTTCCATTTATTGACAGTCCGTCCCCTCCAGGTTATGAATATTAATTGCCATCCATGTATCTCTTATATAGGCATTGCTGATTTTGTTGATGGAAACCAACAAGGGTTTTCAGTTGGAACTGAAGTTCTTCTCAGCCTAATATATCTCTAATTCAAAACATAATTCAGTTGGCATGTTCTTTACTTGCATGACTAGTCATCATTTGGCAAGTACATTTGTTTATTTTACCGAACTGTAATAGAACCGCGTCCAGCGATGCTAACTTGAGCTTACAAAAAATAAAATAAAAAATTTATATATGCTTTGGTTCATTGGACTTTCAGGTGCTCTACTTATTATACTGCTTCTGTTGAAAATGTTGGTTGTTGTTATGTCGGGCTCAGCACCAGGCCTGTTAGTGGGCGCTAGGCCCGTTAGTGGGATGATTATCTATTTATATATTTCCTTAAAATAGTTTAGTTATTTCCCTAAATTAGGATCTCATAGGCTATATATTTGTAACGTTGGTTGAAAAATAATTAAGCAAGAGCAATCTATTATTGCTCGGCTTTCCTTAGGGAGCCGGGAGTTTCCAAACCCTAGCCGCCACCCTCCTTCAGCCCTAATCTCGTGAACAGTAAACACAGCACTGTATCGCCGCCACGGCGCCGATCCGCCGTTCTCGCTCGTTCAGACCTTGCCCACCAATCTTTCACCCCTACAACCTTCGCAGCCAGCCCGGTAGGATCTGTAATCCTATCAATCTGGTATCAGAGACCTTGCCGATCATGGCCACCCCCGCTGCCTCTGCATCCGCGTCGTCGCTGGCAATCCTCGCCAGCGCCCACCCCTCTACCACTGCGCCCCCGATGACGTTCGGCGGGGTGGTGCCCTCTGGAGCGCTGGTGATCCCGTCGCTGCCGCTGGGCTCGGTGACCGCGCCGAACCGGGTCTTCACGCCCGAGCAGACGACAGCGGCGATCGTGGACCTCAGCCACTGCATGCGCGAGGTCCAGGAGACGCTTCGGACTCTCCTCCAAAGGCAGCTGCTCCTCACGCCGCCGCCGTCCTCACAGCCACCACCGCTGCCCTCGCCGCCTCCTCCAGCCGCGTCCTACCCGGCTGTCTCGTACCCCTACGGGATGCCTAGCAGCGCGCTGCCCTCGCCGTCTGCCTCCGCACCGCTGCCGACCCACTTGATTCGTTTTCCTCCATCACCGTCGCCGCTTCCTGCATGGGCGCTCGCATCCACCGCGCCCATCTACTCCGCGTCGACATCGCATACGTCTATACCGCCGGCGCCGACGACGTCCGCGGGCACGCTGTTCCACGGCAGCAGCCTCCAGCCGTACCTGCCGCCGCTCCCGACCACCGGGGCTGTCATGGCGCATGGCGGTGTTCCGGCCTCGGGCGTCCTCTACGGCGGGGTGGACGGTCCCCTATTCCACGATGGCAGTCTGATGTCGACGCTCTCCGCCGCGTCGCCCTCGCTGGATAGCATGGGCACAGCGCCCTCGGCCGCCGCACAGGACCCGCCGCCACCAAAGTTCTACAAGTTGGAGTTTGCCACCTACGACGGCTCCGTTGACCCCCTGAATTGGCTCAACCAGTGTGACCAGTTCTTTCGGGGTCAGCGCACGCTCGCCTCTGACCGTACCTGGCTCGCCTCCTATCATCTCCGGGGGGCGGCCCAGACCTGGTACTACGCCCTCGAGCAGGACAAGGGCATGCCGCCGTGGGAACGCTTCAAGGAGCTTTGCAATCTTCGTTTCGGACCCGCGATTCGTGGCTCCTGGCTGGCCGAGCTTGGCCGGCTCCCCTTCCTGTCAACGGTCCAGGACTACTCCGACCGCTTCACCGCCATCTTGTGCCACGCCCGCAATCTATCAGCCCCCCAAAAGGCGGACCTGTTTGTTGGGGGTCTTCCTGAACACATCAAGGTGGATGTCGAGCTGCGTGAGCCTCCGGACCTTCAGACAGCTATGCACCTTGCTCGGGCCTTTGAGCGCCGAGCAGCTGCCATGCAGCCAGCTGCAGACTCGTTCGTGGCGCCTTCCCTTCCACGTCCGGGTCTGCCGACGCCGCGCCACCCGGTTGCGGGTCCCTCGGTGACTACAGGCGCTACACTGGCTGTTCCCGCGCCACTACCTGCTCTAGCTCCCTCGTTTCGTCGTCTCACACAGGAGGAGCTGTTGGAGCGCCATCGTCAAGGGCTTTGTTACAATTGTGATGAGCCCTACGTCCGCGGCCATCAGTGTAAGCGACTGTTCTACTTGGAGTCGGCTAACTTCCTCGACGACGACGTACCAGCTGCGGTGGCAACTGATGCAGTGTTCCAGCATGAGCCCGATGTTGGTTGACGATGCTTCTACCAGGTTTCAGCTCGAGGACGAGTTGTTTCTCCAGGCGGGGAGAGATGTTATGTCGGGCTCAGCACCAGGCCTGTTAGTGGGCGCTAGGCCCGTTAGTGGGCTGATTATCTATTTATATATTTCCTTAAAATAGTTTAGTTATTTCCCTAAATTAGGATCTCATAGGCTATATATTTGTAACGTTGGTTGAGAAATAATTAAGCAAGAGCAATCTATTATTGCTCGGCTTCCCTTAGGGAGCCGGGAGTTTCCAAACCCTAGCCGCCACCCTCCTTCAGCCCTAATCTCGTGAACAGTAAACGCAGCACTGTAGCGCCGCCATGGCGCCGATCCGCCGTTCTCGCTCGTTCAGACCTTGCCCACCAATCTCTCACCCCTACAACCTTCGCAGCCAGCCCGGTAGGATCCGTAATCCTATCAGTTGTAGACTTGCAATCATGCGAATTCAAAGACTGCATATCTGATCTATAATATATCTTTAGGGTTTCCAACTTTCTAAAATGGTTAATAATTTCCATGTCTCTTTGGTTCCTGACAACTATAGTTGTTAGTACTTCTTTGCTACTGATGTCAGTGTCAGTTTTTAGTTTAGTTATCTTCTAATGTTTTTTTTATTACAACAACAACAACAACAACATAGCCTTTTGTCCCAAGCAAGTTGGGGTAGGGTAGAGATGAAACCCAAAAGAGACGATAAACAGGGAGACACATAAAGGGACATAAATGGCACAAGACAGAAAGAGGTCACGGTTCAGGCACGTTGATTGCTAGTCTCCAAGCGCTCATGTCCATAGCTAAATCCTTAGAGATATTCCACTCCTTAAGGTCTCTCTTAACGGACTCGTCCCAAGTTTGTTTAGGTCGACCTCTACTGCTCTTTACATTATCGGCCCGCTTTAGAACCCCACTACGCACCGGCGCCTCAGGAGGCTGCCGTTGAACATGTCCAAACCATCTCAACCGATGTTGAATCAATTTCTCCTCAATTGGTGTCACCCCAACCCTATCCCGAATATCGTCGTTCCGGACTCTATCCCTCCTTGTGTGCCCACAACACCAACGCAACATACGCATCTCTGCTACACTCAATTGCTGGACATGTCGCCTTTTTGTAGGCCAACACTCAGCACCATATAACATCGCCTTTTGTAGGGTTTAGGACATGTTTTTTTATTAGATTCTTACTAATACCAGGACCTTAAACAGCAGGAATAAATATTTGTATCTGTAATGTGATCTTCATAAGTCAAGAAGAAGTTCACGGCTGAAGAGCTTCGTGCCATCATGGACAAAAAGAACAACATTATGGAAAGAGAAAGGTCTCAGTTGTATCCAGACGTCCAGACTCAACCACCTATTGAGACAAATCTTCCCTTTATTCCTCAGCCAGGTTTGTTTTCTCGGCATTACCAATGTTCTCACCACGAATTTCTTTTAGTTTTCTATACTGTAGTTGTTATTTGTGTGGGACAATCATGTGTCTTCCACAGTTCTTTTTTCTGGGAATAGATCTATTTTAGGTGTCACCACTATTACACTGCAGTCATTATCTGATTAGGTACTTTATGTTAAACTTAACATCTTTGTTTACATGTACCTATCAACCTCATATTTTTCTTATATAACCTGATCCCTTTTCTTTTGGTCATGTTTCAATGTTGCTGACTAAAATAACATTACTTTATCTGTTGTTCTAGTAGTGAAAAATGCATTGCCATAATGTGGTGTCTATTTGGATAATCCTAGCAATCAATTTGTTACTGTTCCACAGTATATCTTGGTGGTTCCACAAGACTAAATTTTTAGTTCGGTCTATATGAAATGTTTGTGTGTAACACAGAGCCTTTGTGATTTTTGCATTTGCAGGTTTGGCAAGCAGATCATGTATGTATCCCGGAAGGTACGAGCAGACACAAGAAACCGAGTCAAAGGCAGATTTGCAAATGCGTCTACTAGCGGCAGTGGCGGCCATGGTGACGATTATCTGTCAAAACAGCATGGCCATGGCCATGGCGATGGAAACGGCGATGATCACCCTACACATTCCTAGCTAAGCTAGGTTCCGGTCTTCAGTTTGCTTGGTCCATTCATATGCAGTGTATCCAGTCAATTCTTTTTACCCCAATGAGATAATAATTGTAGATGAGAGTTTCTTTTTTTTCTCGAGCGGCATTTTTTGTATCAGTTTAAAAATCTTGCATTTTGACTGGATTAGCCCCTTGGGCAATATTCTTTCAATTTGGTTTTTGCCAGGATTGTTCATAACAGTGCAACATCTTTTTATTGAGGATGATGGAAACAGTTGGCCCCGTTCGGCTGTGCTGATAAGCCGGCTGAAAAATACTGTTGGCTGATTTGGTGTGAGAGGAAAATACTGTTCCGGCTGAAAAAACAAGCTGAAAAGTACGGATTATAGACCGGATGAACAGGGCTGAAGCATGTTTTTTTAGCCAATTCTTATATATTTTTTGAAGGAACATGAGGGGTCGAAACCCCTACTGAGAAGCCAATTCTTATGTTTGAGCCGAACTATGGCAGGTTGTCCTGGCCTCATCTTTTATACAGAGTAAATTGTACCGCTGATTCTCCTATAACAAAGAAAAAATTCGTATACGTATTTCTGACTCCGCCACTGCATGCATGCCAGAAACAACTTTATAGGGAGTCAGTACACATCTTTCGGTTGATTTTGTCTCAATGACTGTGTTTAGTTGTGTAAAAAGGTGTAAAAAAAGTATTGTAGCACGTTTTGACTTTATTTGATAAATAGTGTCCAACTGTTGACTAATTAGGTTCAAAACGTTCGTCTCGCAAAGTATAATCAAGCTGTACAATTAGTTTTTTATTTCATCTACATTTAGTACTCCATGTATGTATCGTAAGTTTGATGTGATGGGGAATCTTTTGTTTGCACAGTACTTTTTTTTTTGAGGAAGTAAACACAGCCAATTTATCAATCAGTTTTGTGTCCAATCATTTCATGACACGTACATTTTGAAACCAGATCAGAATCTGGTAGATAAAGGGAAAAGAATTTACCCAGAATTTACGGTGGCATGGCGAGGAAGGCATAAACGAGGAAATCGACCTGCAGGACAGCTATATGGATGACAGGTCCTGCCGTGCAGATGGACTCTTTGGCCGTACAAAGGAAGATGTCTCACATGCTAGTACTGCTGGTCAGGATCTCAGTGATAGAGATATCGTGGAGATGGGTGAGCAATTAGGCCAAATGCCGGACAAAATCGAAGAGATGGTGCGCGATGCCATGTGGGAGGCCTCTACTGAGAAGGAGATAGCAAGATTGGAAGCTTTGATGAAAGATGCAAAGCTCCCAGTGTAAGGAAAATTTCAAAGCTTATTCAGCTGCTTACATCAATCTACACAATCTATAAGCTAGTTAATCTTCACAGCAACCATTTGGCTACACACAGGCTCAAGATACTGCAGCAAAGCAAAATCTAGGTACATGAACAAATCATTGACAGGCACTGAACACGAGGCAAATCAACCAAGCTATCATGGCGCCTAGGCGTAGTCTGAATCCGGCGTGGTGCTGAAGACCGGCCTGTCCTTGTCCACCACCACGGCGGGGGCGACGGCGGCGGCGGAGCTGTCCTTGTCCTTGCCGCTGGCGGTGCCGCTGCTCCCGCTCTTGCGCCGCGGCTTGGCCTCGCCGAGCATGGTGATGACGTCGCGCATGGACGGCCTGTCCCGCGGCGCCCTGGCCGTGCAGAGCACGGCGATGCGCAGCACCAGCAGCATCTCCTCCCGGACGTGCGCGCACCGGCCGCCGACGTGCGGGTCCAGGTGCTCCTCCACCGTGTTGCTCCGGATCTTGTCCCGCACCCACCCCACGATGTCCTGCCCCTCGCCGAACTCCGCCTCCACCGCGCGCCGCCCCGTGATGAGCTCCATCAGCACCACGACGTAGCTGTAGATGTCGCTCTTCTGGTCCACCTTCAGCGTGTACCCGTACTCTGCAAACATTCCCATTCCGATTGCATGTCAGAAGCAGAACAATCGCTTCAGATCGATTCATGGATAGATGGATCGGCGATGATACTCTACCAACCTGGCGCGATGTAGCCGTAGGAGCCGGCGACGACGGAGACGGACTCGTTGGTGCGCGCCAGTGCGCGGGCGAGGCCGAAGTCGGCGATGCGGGCCTCCATGTCGGCGTCGAGGAGGATGTTGTTGGACTTGATGTCGCGGTGGATCACCGGTGGGTGGCAGTCGTGGTGGAGGTACGCCAGCCCCTGCGCCACGCCGGCGGCCACGTCGTAGCGGGACACCCAGTCCAGCAGCGCGCGCTTCTCCAGCGGGCCGTGCAGCGCCTCCCACAGGCTGCCGTTGGGCATGAACTCGTACAGCATCATCGCGTCCGCGTCGTTGTGCACGTACCCCAGCAGCCGCACGATGTTCCGGTGCCGGAGCCGCCCCAGGAGAGCCACCTCCTTGAGCACGTCCGCGGTCACCTGGCTCGCCGCGTCGCCGTCCACCGGCGCCGGCCGCCACAGCTTCTTCACGGCGATCACGGCGCGCGCGCGCGGGAGCTCCGCCCTGTACACCACCCCGGTCGCGCCCATACCCACCACGTTCGCCTCCTTTATGCATGCCACCACGTCGGCGCTCGTGAACCCGAGCCGCTGGAACGCCGTCAGCCGCCACGGCCACGCGCCCGACTCCGCGCCGAGGCTCTCGTCGTCGTCGCAGCAACCCCCCGCGTACCACCGCCGGTACGCGTACCGCCCGGCGACCAGCGCCGTGAACGCGGCGACGACGGCGAGCATCGCCGCGAGCCAGCCCACCGCGACGCGCCTGAGGCGGGCGCTGCCGCGGGCAGCGCGCGCCGCCACGCTCGTGTCGCGGCTCCCGAAGCACGGCGGGAGCACGCCGCCGCACAGCCCGGCGTTGCCCGCCAGCTCGTCGGGGTTGATGGAACGCAGGACGCCGTTCCCGGGCACGGGACCCGTGAGGTTGTTGTACGAGAGGTTGAGCGTCTCCAGCGCCGGCGAGCTCCCGAAATTCTCCGGTATGCCGCCGGTCAAGGAGTTGCTCGACAGATCAAGGATGGCCATCGCGGGCATCATGGCGAGCGACTTGGGTATCTCGCCGGTGAGCCGATTGTGCCTGAGGTTCAGCTTGACTAGCCTCTGGCACGAGGCGAGGCTGGACGGAATCGCGCCGGCGAGCCGGTTGTTCGACAGGTCCAGTGCCGCCAGTGCCGGGCAGTCCTGGAACTGGTCGGGGAGCTCGCCGGAGATGATGTTGTCTGACGCCAAGAAGCTCTGCAGCGTCGGGATCGTGAAGAGGCTCGACGGCAGCGAGTATTGGAGGTGGTTGTGAGATAGGTCGATGAACGACAGCGACGTCGACGACGCGAGGTCGCCGGGGATCTCTCCGGAAAGGTCGTTGCGTGCGAGCTCGAGCCGCTGCAGCGACGGCAGCTTGCCGAACCCGATGGGGATCGTGCCGGTGAGCCGGTTGCTCTGCATGCGCACGCGCACCAGCGACGTGCACGACGCGAGCCCGGCCGGGATCCCGCCAGTGAAGCCGTTGTTGAACATGATCAGCTTGGCGAGCGCCCTGCCGGCGCAGATCCCAGCCGGCACGGGGCCGGTGAAGGAGTTCGACGACACGTCCACCCACTGCAGCGGCGAGCTCTTGCCCAGCGACGCGGGAAGCTGCCCCGTCAAGGAGTTGTTCCACAGCTCGAGCACCTCCAGGCTCGGCATGTCCCCGATGGCCGCCGGCACGGTGCCGTCGAGGTGGTTGCACATGAGGTTGAGCAGCCGGAGGTGGCTCAGCTGCGCTACCTCGTCGGGGATCGGGCCCGTGAGCGAGTTGTCGGACAGGTCGAGGAAGACGAGCGTCGAGATGTTGCCGAGTTCCGGCGGTATCTTGCCTTCGAGGTTGTTCTTGTAAAGGTAAAGCGCGGTGAGCACCGGAAGCTTGCCGAGCTCCGCTGGGATGGGCCCGTCGAGGTTGCCGACGGCGAGGTCGAGGTACTGGAGGTTGGCGAGGCTGCCGAGTTCCGGCGGGATGCTTCCCTCCAGCACATTGTAGCCGATGATGAGGCTCTCGAGCGACTCGAGCTCGCCGAGCTCCGCCGGGATCTTGCCGGTGATGTTGTTGCCGGAGAGGCCCAGGAACTTGAGCTTGGTGAGGCTCCGGTAAGCCGCCGGGATGTCACCGCCGAAGAAGCTGCCCCTCAGGTCGACGGTCTCGAGGGACGTGGCGTTGGCGAGGTCGGCGGGGAGCGCGCCGACGAAGTTGTTGCCGGAGGCGTTGACGGTGGCGAGGTCAGCACAGGAGCCGAGGCCGGCCGGGAACGCGCCCTCGAAGGAGTTCTGGCTCACGTCGAACACCTGGAGGTTGGACAGCGGCGCCAGGGATTTGGGCAGCGTGGTGGCGAACGCGTTGGAGGAGAGGTTGAGGACGGTAAGCGACGGCAGCCGGAGCACGTCGTCCGTGACCTTGCCGCTCAGGTTCTTCCCGGAGAGGTCGAGCGCGTCGATGAGGCCGGCGGCGTTGCACCGGACGCCCGTCCATCTGCAATGCGGCGAGGCCTTTGCGCCATCCGTCCAGTCGGCGAGCGCGCCCAACGAGTCAACGAAGCCCGCCTTGAGCGCGAGCAGCGCCGCCCGCTCGTCGCCGGCGGTGGCGGCGCCAGCTCCGGTGTACAAGATGGAGGACACTGTCACTAGCAGAACCAGTGCTGTCACTCTGGCCTCCATTAGAATCCTCTGCCACTTTCCTAGAAAGCACTTTTGGGAGCTGAAATCGATCAGCTTCTAGCTGCAGCAGGTGCCTCTGCTGCTTCTAGTGCTGCGCCATGTCAGAGACACTGTCTGGCTTGCCTACTACTAGTAGTTTGTTTGCTGACACTACTGCATCTGCAGGACTGGCAGAGGCTGCAGCTAGGTGGAAGAAGAAGAAGGTGGCAGAAAAGGCTTTATATCATCATTCTCACTAGTCCCAAGATCGGTTAAAGCATGTAATAAGATAATGGATCTTCTTGGCATTGCTTAACATGCCACCATGCTGTTTGTTTAGTGCCTGGACACGTACCCTAAGAACGAATGTGAGCTGGGTTTTGGAGAGGGGGCATGAGAACATGGAACATGGAGGGAATGTGTTTTAAAGCCATGGCTTTTGCAGCCTGCTTTTGGGCAATGTTGGCATTCTTTAATCTTTTACTTTGTGGCAGCCGCCATCAGATCAGAGTAGATTAATTGCATTTGCATCTTCAGTTTACATTCCCTGTCATTGCAGACAGTAGAAGATTAGCTCTGCTCTAGCTTTCTGAACCTGATTGATTACTAAGGAGTACTAATCAGAGACCAACAGACCTGCTGTAAATTAGGTGTTCGTACGGCCTGTTCTTTTGGAAGCTTCTGTTATCAAGTTCTGAAACAGATCTACTCCTGCATTTTGTGTAGATGAAAGCCTAAGATTTCAACTGATCCTGATCTACTAGTACCATGCAGAAGCTAGCTCCTACTCTCTGTGGTACAGGTAAGCTATCGGGGCAACAAGAGCTACAGTAATTTGAGCAAAACAAACAGTACTAATCCTATGTCAGTTACCAGTCAGTAGAACAGGATGCTTCCATTGCAGGCTCTAAAAGAAAAGATTTAACCCAAAGGGAGACAAGAGGGTGGAGGGGTATGTTCTTGGTGTTGTCCTGATGCAAGCACCCTAACTGGCTAAGAGATCTGGACACATGTCATGCATATATAAACAACTAAAGAAAGTTTACCCTGCCTAAGCATATGTACAGTGGTGCACTGCATGTGTTGAGTCTGCCCAAGTTGACCTTGTTAAAATAAAACCTGCGTAATCATTCCTGTGACAGTGGGCATGCATGCAGTAGCTGCTGCTGCTGCTGTTACTGCTCTTGTCTGACAAGGGGATCCTTTGAGCATTGCTTGGCACATGTCCCCAGTAGAATGTCACCTGTCCTACATGCATCAGATGAAAAGGGAACAGAAGTAGTACTAGCTATGTAATTAAATGGGTTAATTAGCAAGTGAGTTGACACAGTTTGAAAGGCTGCTGAAACACAGTCAGAGAAAGAATCACAAGTTTTTTTTTCGAGAACGTGCTATAGCATGTATTTCATTAAGCAGAAAAAAGGAGTTTTGTTACAGGAAGGGTGAACTTACGGTAATCCGTAGATTACCAAAAATCATACCCCACACCCTTACAACACTCGCACGAGGTTGTAATTACATAAAACTATAACGACGAAGGTGCTGGTGCCTATGGACTAATTGTCCTCGTCGTCCAACCCGATCATGTTCAGCTCTATGGCCACTGGGTCGAACTCCCCACCAAGAAGAAGCTGAAGCGCGTCATGGGTGGAGTCTGAAAAGCCGCTCCCGAAAGGCCGCCTTGTATTTGTGCACCGTGTCGGAGGCAACATTGGGGGACGGAGCCTCCAATCCTAGCTTGTTCATAAGAACACGCTGAGCCTGTTTGGTGATGTCTGTCTCGCGCGGCTGGGCGGCAATGCGCTCACTGCGCCGCAACGACGTAACTGGAGCCGGCGTTCGCGGTCTGCGCAACCTCGGCGGCCCCTGGATGAGGGGTGTATGCAAAGGAAGACAGAGCCGCTCCTCCAAACTCTCCTCAAACGACAACGCAGCCGCAGCGGCAGTCGGCATGCTGGAGGGGATCTCCCCGCCAATACCATCGTCGAGGAAGTTTCGCCCGAGCCGCATACGTCCGGGCCTGAAGGGCAGAGATCCATAGCCAAGGCCGCCTCCGACACGGCAAGAGCCGCATCGCCAGCGTCAATGTCTAGCTGACCCGTGTTGTTGACGTGCGACGAGGGGGGCTCAGCCTCCACCCCCGACGCCTTAGCATCCGAAAAGTTGAGGTGAACCATCGGTGGTGGTGAACGGACGTCCACCAACCTAGCCTAAGCCCCCAGAGGGGCCGCATGCGGAGTAAACAGGCCCCCAAGCACCAAAGCACCCACCGACCGACTGGCGACAAGCAAAGCATCGAGTTCATCGAGCATCGGGTCCACCCAAGCGATAGGCCCAGTGTCCTCGCATGGCGCCGCTACAATCGGGACCACGACTGGGGCCTCCGGGGGAGGAGACGGTAGGCGCTCGGAGGAGTCCCTCCTGGCGGGCCGACCACCGGCGAGGGAGGCTGTAAATTCCTCCATCATCGGATCCTCCTCGATGTTGCGAGCATACATAACATCCGGGCGAATTGTCCGCGCCAACGGGTCAGGTTGGGCGGAGCTCCTCCCGTTGTGCGTCTCGATGGTCCCTAGCGGCTTGGTGCCAACCGGCGGTGCCTGCGAGGTCTCCTTCGACCGTCCGCAGCGCCTCCTCCTCCTCCTCCGGTGTCGATGCTGCCGACGCCGGCCAATGCCGACATCCGCCTCCGCCCTCGGCTTGCCCCCTCTTGTCGCGGCCGACGAGCCAGAGGAAGCCGGCTGGTTGGTGCCTGCGGCGGCACCCTGATGGACAACCAGACCTGGGGTGCCCTGGCGTTTGTCGATGACGCGTTCCTAGACTGGGCGCTGCCGGAGGCCTATTGGAGCGCCACCCAAGCCGGGGCGGGAGTGAGGTGCGCTCCCCGAGCTCCGAGAGCTCGCGGACCTCAGCCACTTACAATCGCGTGCTATGTGCCGAAACTCCCTGCAACGCAGACACCGTTGGGGGAGCTTGCATGTGGCCACCCGGTGTGCCCCCCCCCCCCCCCCCCCCCCCCCCCCCCCCCCCGAGCTGGTCCCCGGAGCACAGCCGAGGCAGCCTGATTAGTGAAATTGTTAAATTGGCCTGCAAGGCTGCTATATGCACTTCTTCCGTATCTGACGATCTGAATGAATATCTGATCAAGCAATAACAGCAATAGCAAGGGACAGAAATATATACTGCATCTAGAATAACAACTGCATCAAATTATTGCAAAAGGGAAATGAACAGTTCACCCAGTGAACAACAGAAAACCATGTGAAAAAATGTCAATCTTAGCTGCAAGCGGCTTTTTCTTGGGTCTATGTATATACACCCTAGGATGTCAACTCTATGAGCATATTTTGAAATCCTTGCTGTGTTGTTGGCATTTTTGAAGTTTAAGAAAAAACTAGGCAGAAAGGAACAGGGTGCATAAAACATTTAAGAACTAATAAGTTAAATTAGAAATGTTTTCAAGTAAGATCAAGTAAGAGTGAAAAACACTATGCACTGGTCCTTATTTAACTACACTATTCTTGCATAGCTAGGTCCCCTTATTTACTTGCCTTTTTAATGACAAAATTAAACTAAATAAGACAGCTACCTAGGCCCTCATAAGTAATAACCTCCTGATTCAGCAATAATTTATACATTCATCCATACCTTTAAATACACCGATTTTGAACAGTAACTTGGAAAGACTAATCTGAGTTTTCACCATTGAAGAATGCAGAGATCAATTGCCATGCTCTCCGATCCATAAAACAAATGAGAAGGTACATAAGGAGCAATACGTGCGCCGCGAGGGTATATGAATTTGTGTATCTAGTCCGGTTTGATGTATGTGGCACAGATCAGAATGACAATATTCTCCAAAATAATGTGCCACGACACAGCAAAACGGCTAGAAACACATCTTGATCGATCAAACAAAGTGTAACTGTGAATTTGTGGTGGCAATAATACTGATAGAAAAGCCTAATTAGCTAGGGAACAGTGGAGCACAAACCAAAGGAGTTCATATATAATCATAGGGCCTAATGAGGGACGACCCTAGCAAATGAAGGTGCTAGCTAGTAGCAAACTTTGCATGAAGGATCAGGATATGCAGCTAGAGCTAGAGGTGCAGTGCAGGCTAATGTGTACTCTAAGATGATGGGATCGTACATACACAGAATGCAATGGCGTGCGGTGCTATTTAAGCAACTGCTTGTTGTAGGCATACCAACCAAACTTAATCATGCAGCCATGAGTTTGGTGTTGGAGGAAAAGTAGTACTACTTAGTAAGAAAAAGAAAATTAAATCCCCAAAGTTAGCCATGCTAGCCTGTGACATTCTCTCATCATTTTTTTGACAGGCTTTCTCTCATCATTAGCCCGTAGCTTCTTTGCTTGCCTGTAACCCATGCATACCAATAGCAATTCAATCATTTTTGCACCTCCGGCCAGCAGCTTCCTGTGGAATCATTTCAGTTAAGCTTCATGTTTAGGCTATATATGATCGAGTTGTTAACTTGTTAGTCATGTCGTGTTGCAACAGAAACATAGCTAAAGGTGACTAATGTAAGTTGTCATTGTGTGCGACTAAGTATACGTGTATTGCAGTTTTGCACTGCATCAGTAGCATTTTGCTGTAGGTACAGCAAGCTAGTACGAATTTAACATAAGAGATCAGCTTAAGCTCAAGGCTAGTTCCAGTGGTGGTAGCAGTAGCATACTCATTAAGTAGATGGTACGTTGAACTTTCTGCTGACGTGGCATAGAACTAATAAGGTTAGCCATGTACAATATGTCTTTAGGTCCATTGTCATAGATAGAACATATACAATAACTAATAATTGTTTAAAGTCCCTTAACAAACAGCACCATGATACAATATATGCATAGAATGAGTTGTATCGTAATTGTCTTGGAAATAGTACGTGGCACGATAAACTGTGTTGCAAGCTCTTGTATCTTGGATAAATATACATGGTTACCCGACAAGACGGCGATAAATTAAACAATGTCAAGGAGATGTAACTCACTGTCTTTAGCGCGCGCAGCTCGAGAGGAGTTTTCCACACAGCACAAAGCTACCACACCATCCATGACTCATGTCCTATCATCTTTTGATATAAAAAGTCAAAACCCAAAGAATTCCCTGAACTTCCACTCTCTGCTGGTTTCGACTACTACCTCTTCTTCTTAACTATCTAATCTCTCACCAATCATCCAGAAACAGTATCAAAAGAGTGGTTCGGCGACCTAATATAAAGCAACCGTACGGTAATATAATTAAAAAAAGATATGATCTTGATTTGATGAATTATTGATCATTAGTTGGGCTGCATATGCATGTTGCCAACGGGTGATCACTTTCATTAGTGGCAGTTTGCCACCCTTGCCTTGCCGCGGGAATCTGCTTCTTCTTCCCATGTTATGTTTGTTGCTGCTCCATCTCCAATTCTTCATGCAGCAGGATGCAGCCATGCATGCATTCACAAGGGTTGCAAGACTAGCTAGTTGCATGGAACATCATGTACATCTCATCTTCGGTGTCTGTCTGCTTTAGTTGGTAGGTCCGTTCAGGTTCCCTGTATGAAAAAAATAATTGAAATTTTGGTACATGAACATAACAAAAAGTTGAACATGAATAACAAAAAGTAGGTCCTGTATAGCATTTTTTTTTGACAAAGCTGTATTGTATATCATAATCTTAAAACATTGCATTGTATTGTAGATTTTTATGGGAGAAACATATGAGTTCACCCATGCATGTAGTGCATTTTCTTTGTTTTTTTCTAAAATGAACAAAATTGTGATGAGTACTACTTACTAGTACCTATATATCATATATAGAATCAAAACCGAGCATATGAAAATTTTCAGATTGCACGCTTAATTTATTTCAAAGAAACATATATGTATCCCCAAATTGTGCGATATATTATAACTGGCTTGCCCAAACAGAATCTGACTAAAACTTAGCAGAGTTTACTTATTACAATTGGCAATGGAAAGTACAGATTTATTTGAGCACAGGGAACGAATTTACATGTGAAATCAATTAGGGGGCTCTAGGCCTTAAGCTATTATTGCAGAATAAAGTTGAAACAAAACCAGAATCAATTAACATGCACAAGTAAGCAATCATGTAGAGAAACATGGAGATTAATCATGGAGAGATGGGGGAATAATATTCAGTTGGCTGGCTTAACAGCCTCACCACCGTCGCTAGCCAGGCTACTAGTTGGTGGCTACTGGCTAGCTAAGCCACATGCGCACATGCGAGCCATGGATAAGCAGGCACCAACATCAAACGATAAACTGAGGCTGGCCATGTGAAACCCTCTTGCTAAGCACCTTCCAAACTAGATAGCTGCTCCACTTTCTCTCTCCTTCACCTTTCTCTAATCATATTCTTTTATTTTATTTACGCGCAGCAATAGGATTATTATACTGTGTAATATATTATTAGTCCCAGTACGTACCTCACAGGCATGGATGTCTACCTCTTCCATGTGGGGCCAACTGGACCGGGCCCGGCATGTCAGTGAGTTTGGATATGTTTGTGTATATCCTAGAATGTAATATAATGGAGATGAGCCTCACACCATTATCAAGCATGAACTTGCCCCTGTGAGTTAACATGGCCCGGCTGATGGATCCAGCTCAAGATTTAATCATGCAAACGATCCCAATATATATTCCTCACAAATGAATCTAACATATATAGTATAATAAATGCGCTCTATCATCTTAATTTCTTCTTTTATATGCATGGTCAGTTTCTTAGTGAGGCGTTTGGTGAGAGGCATGTGCATATGCATGGGTGCCATTGGCATTGTGATGCAGGCTTCTTCTTCTACATACCCCCTTCTGGATCGTACATTTTGGGAGTTGGATCGAGCTGGAGCCCAACGAAACAATAAATCAGTCAGTCATCGGCGGCAACATGCGCATGCAACAATCTGCAAACACGCAACTGCAACTAAAAACACACGCCATGGCGACGAAACAAACATGGACCACGTACGACGGCTGAAACTCAGGCACAATTAATTGCTCCCCCAGGCTTAAGCAACATCGTCAGATTTCAGAGCTTACCCTGCAATTCAGCAGTCCATATATGATCCACCACAGGGCACCAATGAACAATCTCACCCTCCATGGCTCCATGCATGCAAGGAAACAGCCAAAATTTACTATCCTGATTTCAAACAAATTGTGTGGTCGATTGACCCATTCCATTTAAGCAGGACAATCCTAGTACACATCTTGATTCTCAAAGAGTCAAACTTTTTAAAATTTGACTAGATATATATAAAATAGTATCAACATTTGTATCTATATATAAATTTATTATGAAAGTATATTTTGATATCAATCTAATCATAATTTATCACACATATATTAGTACCTTTTTGAATATATCTTTTCCCACGCTTAAGAAACTTTGACTCATCGTAAAACGAGATGTGTATTTATTCTGGGTCAAGGGAGTAGTCTTTGAGATGTGACAGAGACACCCCACGATACAGGATAGTCATCAACCAGATTGCAAGGCATACATACACAATCACAACACATAGTCAATACCATATGTCAGAAAAAATGTGTTCAAATTCACGTATTTTTCTTGAGTTTGGTCGCAATAGCTTCATAGCACACATCCCATTATTGGGAGGTGTTTCGTGCCCATAAACAACTTCCACGCATAACCATTGGCTGTTAACTCATCAATTCTTTAGAGCGTGGGTGCGTGCGACGAGTACAACTAGCTGCGCGACAGCCGATGTAACTACTCCTCTCTCTTCTCTTTTCTTCCTGGCGTGCAACGGTGGAACCAAGGGGGTGCTAGCGGCCACCCCCCCCCCCCCCCCCCCCCCCCCCCATCGCTAAGAAATTTATTGACGGCCTGAGCAACAATTGCTTTTTTTAGTAGAGGTGACTCAGTCAAAAGTCACCTCTAAAAATGGTTCCCAAACCGGCCTTCTCTAGAAAATGATCTTTAGAGGCGACCACCTCTAAAGGTGCTACTATCTTTAGAGATGGCTCGATCTACTAGTTCTAAAGATGTCTCGATCTAAAAATAGATGAGGCACAATAAAATTCATAGCTTTTTCAAACAAAGTTGGATGAACACAAACTTTATACCAAAGTTTTATAACTTGAAGAGATATATAAATTTGTAGTTGACAACTTTTCATTTGAAATCACTTAAATACCACAGATTATGTTTGAAGTTATGACATTTTAAAATTCTTTTTGTTTTAGTTTTTCAAACAACCTTGGATGGAGAAATGATCAAAACCATAGTTATAGATCTCGAAAATATATAAATCATTTCAGCGGAGAACTTTTTTGTTTGAAATAATCTATGGTCTTAAATTTCGTTTTCGGTTTTTATTTGAAACTAGCAAATATGCCTATGCGTTGCAACGGGAGAAAAAAAAGCTATCAAATTTTAATGAAAAATTTGGATGGGATAGCACATATCTATTTATTTTTATCCTTTTTAGATAGAAAACCTAATAGCTATAGTTTATTTTAATATAAGACTGTGTTTGGTATGGCTTTGTGCTAAGTGCTATGTGGTCAGAGGGCGGAGCCAATTTTTGGTGCTCCGGCTCCGGGCACCAAAATAGTTTTGATTCCGTTTAGGGAGGGCAGAAGCCCTCCTCTGCGATCTCTACACCTAAAAAGACTGCAACGTCCGCGTCAATGTCCAATATGAATCATCATCCACTTAGATCTCATGAGTCCGCGTCCTACCCTATTTCGATACAAAGACCGAATCCACATGTCCGTGTCCAATACATAGTCCTCAAGGCGGATTTGACCATGTTCACGGATAGAATCCATGTTCATCTAAATCAACATTTCTTCTATAATTTGTATCTATATCTATACCTAATAATAAAGAGGTAAAATTTCAACCTAATTTTTGGTCCGTCTTCTTCTAACTACCGAACAATGGAAAATTTCTTCCGTCCAGACTTATATATATAACCCGTGTTCATAGAGTTAGAATAGCACTTGTTTAACGCAATCGGAGTCCGATTCCAAAATGTAATGGGACGTGTAGGTGACCCAAACTCATAAACCGTATGTCCGCTGCTTTCTTTTTTTTAGTAGTTTGTCAATATTTTCTTTTTATATTTTTTCTGTCTCCTTTTCGTTTTACTTTTTGTGTTTTTCTTGTTTTTGCCTGGACCAGTGTAGCCATTTTCTATTTTATTTTTTATAGTCTTTTTATTTGTTTGTTTTTCTCCATATTTTTTGGTCGGCTTAATTTTTTCCCTCAAAGCAGCCCAATTGTATTTTATTTCTTCCTTGCAAAATGACAGGTCCACCGACCACTTGTTCCTACGACGTTCTCGGGGGTAAGGTGCTGCTGGAGCTCATGACGGGCAACTTCGGCATCAACAGATAAAACGACGCTGCCTCGAAAGAATGGCTTTCGAGCACGCTGAACCACATCAACGGCGATGTAGTGTACTCCTCCTTCCCAAAATATCTGTCGCTTTCGCTTCCCGAAAAACAACTTTGACAAAATATATATTAAAAATATTAATATTTATGATACATAATTAGTATTATTGGAAAGATCTTTGAATTTAGTTTTTTAATAAATTTATTTGGAGATACAAATGTTGCACGTATTTTTTATAAATCGAGTCAAACTTGTGCAACGAAAATCGAAAATGACAAATAAATTGGGACAGAAGGAGTAGGAGGCCTTTCCTGGTTCTTAACTTCTTTTATGAGAAGGGTGGCATTCTTGATTCTTTCCCCCCGCGTGATATCACGTCGTCCCATGTGTGTGTATATTTTGTTTGTGTCTAATACGTTCTTCGTGTTTCAACATGACAAAAAAAAATTATGTTCAATTTTGTCCCATATATGTATATTTTGTTTGTCTGCATCCATGTTTCAACATGACAAAAAATGTGTTCAATTTTTTGAGGGAATTTTGAACTTCATTTTCATCATGCCTTTCTTGATTTTCGAAGCGAAAAAACAAATACAATTGGGCTGCTTTGAGGGAAAAATTAAGCTGGCCAAAAAATATGGAGAAAAACAAACAAATAAAAAGACTATAAAGAATAAATTAGAAAACTGCTACACCGGCCCAGGCAAAAACAAGAAAAACACAAAAAGAAAAATGAAAAGGAGACAAAAAAAGAAATATAAAAAGAAAATAGTTACAAACTCCTACTCGAACTCACAGAATAAAAAAAGGACATGCAGCTGAGTTCCAATACGTTTTGGAATCGGACTCCGATCGCGTTAGACAAGAGCTATTCTAATTCTTTGAACACAGGTTATATATATAAGTTCAGGCGGAATAAATTTTCTATTGTTCGGTAGTTAGAGGAAGACGGACCAAAAATTAGCTTGAAATTTTGTCTTTGCCCGTGCGTTGCAACGGGAGGCAAAAGAAAAACTATCAAATGTTTGACTTGTTTCACTTTAACTTGCTACACAGCTGCAGCATCTGCAACCGCTTAAATTCATATTTGTGCTACTTTTGATGTTGTGAGTGGTTGCTACAAGAATCAGCTGTTAATGGATCAAGGACAACAATGTTACATATCTTTTCACTTTTTATCCTTTTTTCTATAAAATTTTAGAGTTGTACTTTAGACATCCATAATATAAGTAAATATTAGCAATAATATGACAATGTCATATTAATTATGTATCGAATTAAAATATAATCTTGATATATTTTTTCTTTTGTTGTAAGGCACAAAAATATTTACTCGTAAAAATATCATAACTTTAGTTTTTATAACATTCATGTGTTGATAGAGTTAGATATCAAGTTCCGTGACTTCTTCTGAGGACCCATAAAAATATTTAGTTTTAATATCTTATTAAAGTCGATAAGGGGTTAGTTGTCATCATGTCAAGAATTCGTCTTTGTTCATGAGTATGAAGTATGATGGAGACCTCTCTCGATTTCCACATGTCAGCACTTGTCTGTCCAGAGTTGCACCGGTATATACGCACAACTTGAGGATTTGCACTGGTACATGCGATAATTTGGAGAAACATTTAATTAGAATAGATTGGATGACAACAAACGACTCTAGATTTCGGTTTACCGTTTGATAGACCATCAACTGATTCATGTTATAATAATAATTAATTTTTAATCAAAATTACATGGACAACTTAGTGATAGAAATATTTATGTTTTGGGTAATTGTCGAATGCCCGTATGTTGCGACGGAGAGAAAAACTATCAAATATTCATGGAAAACAACTATAGGAATGGTACATATTATTTATACTCACCCTTATAAAATTTAGTTAAAGGCTATAATTTATTTTGTATGACCGTAATATCCATAATATAAGGTAATGTTGGCGATAATATGACAATATTAAGCCTGTATACCAAATTATAATACATCTTAATAGATTTTTATCCTATTGCAAAACACATACATATTTAGATATAAATATATAATAACTTTAATTTTTATATTATCCATGTGTTGCTATAGTTAAATATCAAGTTTTGTGACTTTTGAGGACCCACAAAACTTAATAATTTTAATATTTGATTAAAATTGATAAGGAGTTATTGCCAGCATGTCAAGAATTGGTCTGTCCTCTGATATGATGGGAGACCTATCAGGATTTTTCACATGCTAGCCCTTATAGGGATGCATTTATTTAAAATGGATTGGATAATAAACCACTTAAGATTATTTCAAGTCACATTTTGAATTTACTAATCTCGGTTTTAATAAAAATAAATTTTATCTCTAATCAAAATTATATCAATATTTTTGCGGTAGAAATCTTTATTCCTTATAGACGGATCAATAGTTCAAAGGTCTATAGAATATTGTACTTATTATTTGTTTTTTATTTTTTGAAAAAAATCCCGTGAGTGGATGAACGACGCAATAAAAAAACAATAAACAAGATCCAAAACTAAAAGCTTCGGATGGAAGGTGCAAGAAAAACGGAACCGGATGAAAGGTGCAAACAGAAAACTCAGATGGAACACAACACGCACGGATCGGAGGAAAAGAAAATCAAACCGGAACTGACGCAGACATGGAAAAGAGAATCCAGAACGTGGACGGAAATTAGAGTTGGACGAAAATTTTTTACCAGCAGAAATTTGCCTCGGAGATTAGGACTCGGACATTAAAACAGAAAAAATGTAAACTATAACGGAGTCGATGTCTTAGTTGGACGAAAGATTTTTGTTAGCAAGAAATGTTGTGGTATATAGATTATTAATTATTATTAAAGATACATATAGCTTATTATTAAAGATACAAATAACTCTTATTATTTTCTATTCAGATTAGGATCGTTACTCAGCACGATCAGAAGAATCTATTTGGATTAAAATTCCTAGCTATCCAATTATTTTCTATTTGGATTAGAATTGTTACTAAAAATCAGAAACTTTTATTTGGATTAGAATTAGGATTCCTATATATATTACCTCAAGAAGACCTGTGTATGTCCTATATATAAATCAGAAGGGTTTTGGATAAACGAGCAGAGATAATTTTTCACATTCGCGGTGAGTTAGTTTAGGAGAGGTGAAAGAAAAAATGGATGGACGAAAAAAAACCCTGAAATTTTGCATCTTTATTATTATATTAGGTAGGTATAGGTATAGATATAGATATAGATATAGATATAGATATAGATATAGATATAGATATATATTAGGGGTATATAGATATAATATAGCTAATAAAAAATCTAGTCTAGACAATCGAAACTGGTCCAAAATCTCTCGAGCTCACAGTCCAGTTACAATGGTACGTAGTTCGTTCACCTAGCAGCCCAGTGAACTCGGCCTGCCACAGCCCACAAACGCCGCAAGCACGCTTACGACTCAAATTCGTTAGGGCCTCGCGAAAGCTGGCCTAGTGGGCTCCGATCGCTTCTTGGCCCAGCGCAATTATTTTCTGCTTCTTTACGTACCTAGCTGCTGAGCCTTTAAATGGCAAATCATCAATTAAAATGACGAAGAAGGAGAGGATGGATTAATTAGAAGGTAAGGAACTGATTATAACTGTAGAAAATTTTTAAATGTTGAAACTGAAACCATACACCAACAAAACTGCAAAAAAAAATCACTACATCAGTTTTATTTGGTCATTACGTCAGTTCCTCCTTACTAGCCATATATTTAGCAACGGTAGTGCTAACGCCTGGATGTCCGGACTCATTCAAACGCCCGCGTCTGCACCCCGTTCCCTACCACGACGCACGCAGCTCCCTCCGCTCTGCGCCTATCCTGCTCCACCCGAAGCACGCAACATGTGCAACACCAGTTTCGTTTGGTGTCCGTTCGGACGGAGCTCTCACACTTGCGCCTGAAGCAAGCATGCCCCACCGCTCGGGTCGAGCTCGAATTGCCATGTAGCCCGCCCCGAAATATTTATTTAAGCTGTTTTATACTATACCATATGTGGGCGGCCCACCCAGCCCCGGGCCTAGACTCATCCAGTGAGACGGTCATGGGCGGGATTATTTTAGCCCAAAATAATCGTAATTTTTTTAGCCTAGGTTGCAAAATGCTAAGGTCTATTGCCACAGCGAGATGGAGGGAAGGGAAGGGAAGGGAAGGGCGGGGAGGGAGAGGAGCGGGCGAGGCATGCCGCGCGAGGAAGGCACGAGGTAGGATTCGAAGCCCTGTGGTAGGCCGCTCTCTGCCAGCCATGGGCACAGTGCAACACCTGATCTACTTTTGAAACGTCCAGATGAAACATATGCAATATACATTTGAAGACAAACAAAACACCAGAAACTTGCGTGTATAGCCATTGTAACATGTGCAACACTAGATCAACTTTTAAAAAATCTAGTGAAACATCTAAAAAACATGAAACAATTGAAACATAGGCTTACAACATGCGTATATTGTCATTGCAACATATGCAACATTCCAGATCGACTTTTGCAACATTCACATGAAACACTTAAAACATAAGTCTGAAACGCCTGAAATACTTGAAATACGGCGTCACCGGTGGTCATGGCCTAATTGGTGGGGGACTGTGATAGCCAGCAAGCTTTGGAGAACGAGGACGGCAACCCCAACCTCAACCGCAAGCGCTGCCGCGTGTCCTCGCACCACCACCGCCGGGACACAGAGCCGGAGGCGACGCCCATTACAAGGGACCAGGGGGGGCATCAGGACTAAGCAGCAGTGGCTTAATGACAAGATGGAGCGCTGCTGCATCCGCATCAAGGACTGGCAGGAGAAGTCGCCGCGAGCAGCAAGGTGCCACTGGGCCCGAGCCTGAGGCGGGAGATGGTGCCCGGGCGGGGAAGAAATGGACCTTGGAGGCGAGGAATCTGATGAGAACATGATGACATGGATTTGGATGGAAGGGATAAGCACAATGGAGTTTTTTTAAGAGAGAGAGTGCCAGAGCGGATGAGTGGAGGAGCAGAAGGGATAAGCATAGGGGATTTTTTATTTGAGAGAGAGAGAGCGACAGAGTGGATGAGTGGAGGAACCGCGTCCGGACGAGATGGGCGACCGTGGCCAAGTATTATCGATTTAGCGAAGCATCGGCATTTTCCCTAGCTAGCCCCTCTTAATATTAGTGATAGATATGGATATATTAGATACAGATAGAGAAGACAAAAGAGAGAGAAGAGAATAGGTAGATAATAATAATATGACAATTATATTAAGGAGCTATGTAGGGAAGGAAATTATCACTGCCTATGCCTAGTGATTCACTTGGAGCAAAATAATTGGGGACAACATTGTAATCTATAAATATCAAGTTGCATACTTGCTCTCTGGCTCATCACAGGGAGATCGTATCATGGTGAAGACGATGGACAGTGCGAGGAAGATAACGTTGATGTTCTTGGTGCTAGTCGTCTTCATCGCCTCACGTAAGTTACATAGGTCCTTTCTGAATCCACTTAGTTTTCAGGAGTCTTTTTTCACAAGTCAGCTTTTTACGTGATTCTCGCATAAGGGATTCACCAACGAAGGCTAACAAGCTTATTAGCCTCGGCAAAAAGCTGTAGTGGGCATGAAATGTCTAGGCTTCCAAAACTCCCAACCCAAGACAAGGTCTGCAATTTAACTGCTTTCATCCCCTGCACAAAAGTTGGTTTAAATTATAAGTCATTGCGGCTTCTTAGGTATAAAATCAATTTGGAATGGAATGAGTTGCAAATTTCTCCATGCATGGATCATGGATATGGATATATGATGATACATATAATGATGCAGATGAGGCGGCCAGAATTGGGGTGGGCACTGAAACTGAATTGTTTTCTTGCGGCGATGACAACAATCCAGAGATCAAATGCCTTTACAGGTGCATAATACGGCCGGGCCTCTGCAACAAGTGCTGCAAGAAATCGGGCTTCGTCAGCGGCAAGTGCGTGGGGGGTGGCTGCTACTGCTGCACCACTTGACAAATCCAACGAACCCCACACCCGCTGATGCTACGGGATATTTTGTAACGTGAATCAAACCATAAAGAATTTTTTAAACAAATCAAACCATAAAGAATGATAGTATTTGTTTTGGTAATCACTCTACCCATGAGATATTTACAATTCAAACAAAAAAGAAATAGTTCGAAGAGTTATTATATTGTTAATTACATAGCAAGATACACTTAAGAAGTTTAAATTTGATCTGCATTGCATACTGCCCTATGCTTGAGTATGCTGCTACAGCCAAGGCTCCCACATGGGCCACCCGGCACTAGCCAACCAAACTAACCACAACATTAGAATGAATAAATAGTTCCCATCAAGAGTTGAATAACAAATCTCAAAACCTTCGGAAATCGACCTCAAGCCTCAGCCCAACCACTTGCCGTCGCAGCACATATGTCCCCTAGACCTTGTTGGCTTGTTCTCCCCCCTCCTCCCTGAAGTCAGAAACCAACAGAACAGAAAATCTCCACCGAAACCCAAACCTATCTCAGTTGATTATTTCTGCTATGAATCTATGTTGCTAATGTGAGGAAAGTTCAGACACTACATGAAAATTCCAGCTATCAAAGCGACAATTCAATATTTAATAATTTCAACCAGACACTACATGAAAGTAACTGAATATCTAAGATTTCTGAGATGTTCTGTGGTGTTACTTAAAAGGTTTGATTTCTTGAGAAACGAGACGTGCATGACAGAGAGTACATTACTATGGTGCAAAATCCAGTACCTCTCTCCAAAAAGAATGTTATTCTAAATTTGGGCTAAATTAAATGTTGTTAAATTTTACTAGGTTTATATAAAATATTATCAACAATGGTATCTCCAAATAGATTTATTATAAAAATATATTTTATAATTAATCTAATGATACTCATAAAGCATCATAAATATTAATATATTTTATATATTTGATTAAAGTTAAGATGTAGTGACTCCTAAAAATGAGAATGAAATTCTTTTTGAACAGAGTATCAGAGTAAGTACTTACTTATCTGAAAATAAAATCTTACACACACCTCACTATTGGAAGCTCAGCGCACACAAACTCTTTTTTGATAATAAAGAAGTACTAGTAATAATTAGCATCAACAACTCGATCCCAACCAATCCTCGCTTGCCATGTGCCCTCCTCCAAGTGCCTCCCATAAAAACCTATATATGTTTGGAGTAGTAGACTCCGTTCCATTGCTAGCCATAAGAGCATCTCCCGGACAGTTTTGTAAACCAACTCTCTATTTTGATGTTTTAGCAAAACAGAAAAAAGTGTCCTTCAATAGTTTGGTAAAAAAGTTTCTTAAAAATGAAAAGTTGTTAAAAATGAGAAGTTTTGTAAAACAACTATTTATGAACTATATGTAGCTCTAATGGGAAGGGGGGAGGCCTTGAGCCACCACAACCCTCTGGCCTCATTCGACGTCCGTTGGAGGGACAATCGCCATGTCACCTAATCAGTGCATGAATGAGCAAGCATAACACCAAAACCCACAGACGCCACAACCGCCTCTGGTGCCTCAAAACCTACACCGCAACCCCCGCCCATGCCTCCTATCTAAGAGTTGAGCATCTCCAGCAGTTCTCCAATACCTCCCCCTATCCCATAAAACTGTTATACTGGGGACAACTATGTTTTTTTCTTACTTCAGCAGTTCCTCAATACCTCTCCCTTTTTTAGTGGCCACCAATACTTCCCTCATCTCCCCTCAAAGAAAGAGGAAGATAAAACTCTCCCAATACCATGGAGACCATTCCAACTACCACTTTTTAGCCATACTAGTTGAGTGCCCGTGCGTTGCTACGAGCATATATAGACTCCCGAAACATGCAACCACATCAGTCAAACATATGTAGAATCCATTGAGTACAGATATATGTATTGAACTGTTCGGCTTGCAGCTTGAGCAGAATTCTCACGAAGGATTGAAAATTATTGCGGTGAAGCCTAAAACTGGTGATGTATGTATATGTGAAGCGTCCAGTAGTCCCCTAAACCAAACAAAAGCTAAATCATTCTAATGTGATTTTCAATTCCTACCGCATTTATAACAATGCAAGAAAGACAAGATCATAGGCCGAACACACTCAGTTTTTTTACTGATAAAGGAAGTGTAGGTCACACAGTAAAGCACATCAAGGCCATTCTACCAAAGCAGCAGTGGATCAAAATTCACACATATATGGTCCAATGCAGGTTTTTCATAGCAGCACGAACATTGGTTCAGAGTTTCAGACAAGAAAAATCATAGTTCTACAGAACGATTGAAAATGATCCTTCTATTGTGGTGAAGCCTAAAACTGATGATGCATGCATATGTGGCAGCGTCCAGTAATCCCCTAATAAACCAAACAAAAGCTTGATTGAGTAATCTAGTAATCCATGGTTGCCGGCCACCACTACAAGATCAAAGCAGCTCTGATCGTATTTCAATATTATTTTGTGAAAATTTATACAAAGGAAGAAAGTTTCACATAGAGCAGCACTGTATTTTTTCCTTACAAAAATAAACCTGCAAGTGTTTTTCTTACAAAAGCATAAAACAATTTAAAGGAACTGCTGATTCCATAGAAACTTTAAAATGGATTATTCCACTTTAAAATCATAGTCTACAGCTATGATCATCTTGTTTATTTTCACCGTTTCTTTTCAAACAGCTATATCTAAAGATAGCTTCAGCTATGGAGATTTAAAAGTTAAAACCCTCCTCAAACAGCTATATTCAGGGATAGCTTCAGCTATAGCAGGAGATTGAAAAGTTTAAACCCTACCTGTGATAGCAGCTATGCAGAGAACAGTCTATGGATGTTGTGCTAGAATTTTTATCCTGACTTGTGAGCTATGTCTGGAAGACTCAAACCAGCCACGACAAAAGTTTTATCAGTAAAATGCTCATGAGTAGCATAAACCTGACTTGCTTTATGGCCTAAGCCCATGAGGAAGTTATCTGGCTTCATATCACGATGAAGAAAATCCTGCCTGTGACTGGAGAAAATCCACCAAATAAAAATTAAAGAATTGAGAATTCAGGCCATCAATTTTATAGGTATGTTGCCATACAGATAAAAGGCTAAAAAAGAATGATATGACATGCAAGAGGAATTAACCATCTGATCAGCTAGCATAATACTGTTTTAAGAGAGAACCTTTTGTTGCAGTAGTTGAAAAAGTCTTCGAGAGTTGGACCAAGAACATCAATGACCATGACATTGTACTCCCCTCCACTCCAAACCATTTCAAATGAGGAATTCCAGTTCCAGCTGAAGTTAAAAAAAAAGAAATATATTAAATAGGTGAAAGCATATGAAACAAGCGACCTATTTCCTTTTATTGGTACTTACTCCCTTGGAGAAGCATTTACAGTTTCAACTTAGAAGAATTTCGCAGCAGATTCACAAAGAACAGTTCAGCTCCAGCAACCATCAGAAAAGAGTACAACACTCCAAATGGACCGACGATTCAACATATGCCTTAGTTTTCTCTTTCTTTAGATTGATGTTGTATTATGAAATCCAATGCAAAAGAAACGTAGTGTCAGGCAACACAATGTTATGATTTGATAGCTTAACTATGAGGACACTGATCAGTTATGGCTGGTACTAATGTGAATTTGTCACTACTTTATCCATTTTACATGGAAATAAACAAAACAAAGCGAATGCATGATAAATGAAAAAAAAACTGGTACCATCGGTTGGTAGCAGCAATTCAGAACAGGTGAACTCTGATATATTGGTCAGTAAGTGAGCTACACCATTCAGGCATTATACATGCAAGGCCATTCACGTTTTACAGGCATGCAGAGCCCTGCGTTGTTGCCCATGGATCAAATCTAGGACAGTACACGGGATAAATTGTACCTACAATTTGGGAAATTAGCCAGTGATCTTGTTGGCAAAAGATCAGAAACACAGAGCCCAGATAGCCAAAGATGCACTGTTTACCTCATAGGCATTCTGTCAAACACCTCCTGTGCGCTATCGATGTCGATGTCGACGTCGAGGATACTGGTGTCCCTTCCATGGCTTCGCATGGACTGCCCCAAACAGCAGCACGCAGCATGGTGGCACAGCACAGGCGGACGACCAAGAGATTGACGCCGTTTCCGTGCAAAAGCGGACACGGCCGCGCCACCAGAGGAAGCACGCACAACCGACGGGGATGCAGTGGTACCAGGTAGGGCCTCTATGTGGCCTTGGTGGTGTAGCCAGGGGAAACACGCCGATTGCGGACCCAGGGGCGGCGGCGGCGCGGATTGGCCGGTGTCAGCGAGATAGAAGAGTCAGCGGGGCAGGGGCAAGGACGGGGCATCGGCGTCACAAGATCGGGCGGCGGCTTGTGGGATCCGACTGGGAGGCGGGGTTGGCGCATGTCCTCGGGCTATCCGCAGCACCGTGCCGCCACCTCCTCCGTCGACCTGGATTTGGGCTTGACGGTTGGTGCAGGAGTTGGAGGCTGGGGAGGGGCTATAGGCGGCGACAGGACAGCGCTGGAGGATGCGGACGCGGCGGTTGAGAGCGAGCTGGTGGCCGGCGGCGCTGGCGTGCGGGAGGTGGCAGGGCGTGAAGGCGGCACTGGATTCGTCAGCGACAACAGTGCGGAGGAGCGAGCTGGCGCAGGTAGGGTTGGGGCGATAGATTTCGTGATGCGAGGGGGCTTCGGTTGTGGCTTCGCGGGCTTGGTCATGGGTGGATATATATAGATTTTCTCTTAACCTTCTGGGGACCCACCTTTCATAAGGATATTGGGGGAGATATATTGGGGTACTGCTGCAGCAACTCCTCCAATAAATCTAGAAAATGATATTGGATTACCTCAATACCATCTTATTGGGAGAGTTGTATTGGGGGACTGCTGGAGATGCTCTTAGAGACACCACCGATGGTGGCTACACATGCATGTACTCCAAGCAAAATAATAATCATTGTTTGCATGCATAGATGGAATGTGATTCTCCTTTTAATTTTTACTCTGTGTAATGATCCTTTTGTCGTAATTAGTAATAACACATGTTTCTAGAGGAGTCAAATTATTATAAATTAAATCAAATATATAAAAAGATACTAATATTATGATGCGTAGTAAGTATGATGAGATGAGATTGATTGCATCATATACTCCCTCCGTCCCAATGAATATGCAATTCTCACATCCAGAGAAGTCAGCCATCGCAAATTTTAATTAAAATTACATAAAAAATACTAACTCTTATGAGACAAAATAAGTACCGTTAGATTGGTTATGAAATATATTTTCATAATAAATTTATTTCGAGACATAAATGCTAATATTTTTTGCTATAAATTTGGTCAAAGTTGACACAGTTTGAACGGCACGTTTCCCATAATTGCATAATCAACCGGACGGAGGGAATACTTGTACAACAAACTTATTTAGAGATACATATTTTGATATAATTTTCTACATATATAATTAAACTAGCAGGGACCCGTGCAAAGCACGGGCGATTTATTTATTTATTTTTTGGAAGGAGGAGGAATGGAGGGGGGAAGAAAATGTGTGGGACAGTGACGGGCTTTTGCTATAGTTGCGGACCCGTTAAGGTGCATGAATGGGAAGTTGGGACAGTGATGGGTCCGTACTGTTATGGGGGCACTGTTGCATACGAGTAGTCACTTGTTCATACCGGGTGGGCACTGTTCACATGATCTGATACTGTTTTGGTGTTGTACTGTTCATACCGGGGTTGTATTGTTCACATGATCCAGGTACTGTCCTTAGAACAGTGTTCTGTGAGAGGGGAATGTTCATCTACGGTGTTCTCAGAGAGGGGTCGGGATCTTCAACTTTAATAGTACAGTATAGATTTCACAACATTTGACTTCTCGAGAAAAGACGTGCAGTTATTTTGGGACAAGTGGAGTATATTACTGTGGCGCGTCCACTATCTCTGTAAAAAAATTATCATTCTACATTTGAGCTAAATTAAATGTTTTTAAATTTGACCAGACTTATATTGGACAACTGTAGTGATGTATATGTCTTCATTCATGCATAATTGACTTCATCTTGTCAAAATGGGTTGGCCGGCCGAAAATTCTCACCCGTCGCGCTGTGAAAATGGCGATGACTTTGATAATAACTCCACAGTCGTAGCTAGCAGAAGCTAAGCTCCAGTCCAGGTCACCGGTCACGTATGCCAAGACCGAACGTATGCTACATGCCCCACAAGATTCTGGACCAGCTTCGTTCGTTCGTCGTATATGCACGGTGCAACGGGCAACAGGCAATGCTAGGGTACTCTCTCTACTTGCTAGGTTGAGTCATTGTTTTTTAAGATTTTTTAACTAACTAATTAATTAATTAATCTAAGAAAAGAAAATGGAAAATTTTGAAATCGGGGGCACTAGCGTTCGGACGTTTGGCGCCTGCAGCGCCGAATGCATCTCCCAGTCCCCAGCCAACCGAACCTTGGACTGGCGTCATGGCCCACCAACAGGACCATCTCAGCATCCCGCATAAAATAGAAAACTAAAGGAGACTGAAGCGCTACCTACCCGTGTAACGGAAGGAGACAGCATGCGCTTGCGTCCGTGCCTCAATCCCCTGGCGCATCCCGTTCGCCAGCCCAAGCGCACCCCCTTCGCTGGCCCTCGCTGCGCACCTCTGCAGTATGAGAAGGAAGCAATAGAAGACGAGAAGGAGACACCAAGGCGAGGCAGCAGAAAAACAAGGAGGGAGATGTAACACTAGATCTATTTTTAAAACATCTAGATACAACACTGAAAGCTCTATGTTTGGTGTTGGTAATTAGTGACAATATCTAAGTGCTAATCACATGCTTGAGATTGTATGTAGCAAAGGGTGATTAGCACATAGCATGGTAAAGCATGATGATCAAGTGTGGATGATGAAATACTTACCATGATGATGATGATGATGGAAGTACATGCAATCCTATGTTGATCAAGGCAAAGGTATATGCTAGGGTTCATGTTTTGGTAACCAAGACACCTAGTGGGTGTGGTTACATTGTAGGATAGATAACCGTACTATAAAGAGGGGAATGACACGGCTATTGAAATCCTAAGTGCCTCTAGGTGTGCATTTCATAATCATATGCATTTGGATAGAACTAATAACGCCTCGAAAAATGATTGTGAAAAAGCTAACACACTCGCACATGACGATGATCACTCGGTGGTGTTAGCACATTTACGATGTTGAGGGAGTTTGAGCGGTAGAGAGGGTTTGGGGTCCTCTCTCCCTTCCGCCGAGCTTGCGAGGCGGGATTCAGGCGTTTTCGATGAGTTGAAACGCCTATTTTCCTTTACGCTAATGTCGAGATTTGGAGGCGATGTCACATGGTGTTTCACGAGCTAAAACTTATGCTAAAGTGTTATACATACTTAGTCTAGTTCATAAGTGAAAGGGCGAAACAAGCGGAGCGAGAAAACGTTGCATAATCGCCAAATTATGGGCGACAGACGCTGCTCCTGAGCGTCAGACGCTACTGTGCAGCGTCTGTCGCCATACCCTAGTTAGGGTTTCTGGAGCTCGGGCGTCAGACGCGGGGACGTGACCACGACAGACGCCGTGCATGGCACTGTTGCTGCGTTTGTCGTGTGTTGCAGCTCGGGCGATTTCAGCGCAGCAGCGAGCGTGCATCAGACGCGTCCCTCGGTCCAGCATCGGACGCGTCTGTCGGCGGGGCTCATGTTTTGGGCTTTCTAGACTGCGTCCGTCGCGTCAGCAGACGCGCGGCCTCCGAGCGTCGGACGCGTCTGACGGTGGCAAGGCTGCGTCTGTCGGTCGTGATAGACGCGTCTGTCGCGTGGGCGCAAATTGCTCTGAGTTCAAATGGTCAAGCCCCGTGGCAACCTCTTGTGGCGTCAGACGCGGTCAGCGCGTCTGTCGCTTGAGCGACGGACGCCGCGTCTGTCGCCTTCGTGGGGAGAGCAACGGCTCTTTTGAGTGAGCAACCTCTATAAATACTTGTTGGCCGGCTCAAGGCTCATCGCTTGCACTCTTTGACATACTTGTGAGCACTTTGAGCTAAGCAACTTCCCTCCCACTCATCTCTCTTACTTCTTTACATATTCGAAGTGAGATTGAGTGATCCAAGTGTATTTGCATTGTGATATTGCATCTAGTTGGCACTTGGTGGTTGATTTGCTGCGGGATTCTTGTTTCTCTTGGTGGTTGCCGCCATCTAAACGGCTTGGAGCAGCTTGAAGGCGTTGGCAAGAGTTGGTGATCGTTCTTGGCCACCTCCGGTGATTGTGAGGGGTTTGTGCCTACCTCGGCGAAGCGCCAAAGGCAACGTTAGTAAATTGCTCGTGTCATTGCAACCTCTTGCCATTTGGTAGGTTCTTGTGGCGCCTTTTGAGAGGCTCGGTGTGTGACCGATTAGCCATCGAACCACGTGGTGAAGAGGGACACAACGGGAACTAGCGTGCCGGCAAGCACGTGAACCTCGGGAGAAATCTTGTGTCATTACTTTCATATTGTGATTGATTGATCCCGGTGTTCGGTTGTCTTGGTATTTATTATTGATCATATTGGTTGGCTCAATACTTCGCCCCTCAGTGAAACCCTCCTAACTCAACTCCGCATTACCTTCTTAGTTACCTTTGCTAGCTAGATAGTTTTGCTAGAGTAGCTCTTTTGTGTAGCTTGCTAGTTTTAGTTGTAGTTTCCTTCTCGGTTTAAATTGTGCAGTTGAGTGCATATATATTAGAATTGTGAATTGGATAGGTGGCTTGCAAACATCCCGTAGGCTAAGCAAAACTCACATCTCGCTATTTGTTATATTGATAAACTTGTTTAGCACACTTTGTAGGAAATTTTAATAGGCTATTCACCCCCCTCTAGCCATCAAGACCTTTCAAACACTTGCAACATTCGTCTAAAGACAGATGAAATATTTAAAACATGTGTGTGAAACATTTGCAAAAACACGTGAAAAAACACTCGAAAACAAATTGCAACGCATACACAACGTCTAGATAAAACTCTTGCAACATACGCGTAAAACATATGCAACATTCAGATAAACACATTTGCAATATATGTCTGAAAAAATAGATAAAACATTAGGAATAAATGTTTGCAACATACGTATATAACCATTACAACATATGCAACGTCTCGATCTACTTTTGTAACATTCATACAAACCCGTGCAACATATCTCCGAGACATATGAAAACACTTAAAACATGCGCTTTTAGCGCAAGCACAGTGTCACCTTGCTACTTAGACGAATGAAGTTCATCGTTGTGGATTTCGACACCGGCACGGAGCTCGATGACATGGGGTGCGCGGAGGTCGTCGGTGCAGAGCTTGTCGGTGGCACGGACCTCGGCAGTGGGCGCAACAGGTGGATGAAGCGCAGCTACGACGGGAGGCGAGAGTACAGGTAGGGGGTGTGCAGCGCGAGCAGAATCCGTCCTGCGACCGTGAGCGGGGGCGCACAGCACAGAGCGGCACGAGCGATGCGGGCGAGTGAATAAGGATGAGCACGAGACTAGTAGCAGCATGCAGCGAGCAGACCGAGTGAACGGACCGAGTCCGTCAGTCGTTGCTGCGCGAATAATTGTCGTCGGTCCTCCCTGGTATACGTATAAAAGTCAAGAGAGCATGAGTATTATTTATAGAGACGTTCCGGTAGTCAGATCGACACACATCAGTACCTGCATAGCACATGCATGTAGTATACGTACATCGATCGATCGAACAGCTAGCAAATAAACTAGAGAACACAAATGGAGCTACTACTCTCTGACGAAGGTTTGGCCGTCCTGGTGCCCATCGTGGTGTACTGGGCGTATTGTGGCCTGCATGCAACGCTTGGCCAGTCCATGTATATGGACAAATGCAGGCTGCACCCAAGCACTCATGAAGATAGCAAGAACCATGTGTCGAAGCGACAAGTCATCAGCAACGTCCTCAAGCAGCAGCTCGTGCAGGTTGCCATGGTGACCATGGTGATGATGTTCAAGGTACGTGCCTAGTATATATGCATGCTTAAGATCATTATTATTGCATTGCGTGCCGGCATGCATGACTACATATATGTCTCTTTTTGGTATGGTTCCTTGCTACATATAATGCGTTGCAATGGGACGCACAATTTATTATGCGGTGCTTGCTTGTGACAATGATTATGATACTAGCTATTTTGTTGAATTTAATTGGGATACAGGTCAAAAAAGAGAGCGCTATCAGTACAAAGACCTCATATCTGAAGTTAGCTAGCCAAATCGCAGTGGCCATGGTCTGGTTCGACTTGTGGCAATACGCATGGCACCGAGCCCTGCACGCCAACAGGTTCCTCTACCGGAACCTCCACTCGTGGCACCACCGTCTCGTGGTTCCCTACTCCTTCGGAGCCTTGTACGGACACCCCCTCGAGAGCTTCATCACTGACACCATCGGTGGCACGGCCGCCTTCCTGGTGTCCGGCATGTCACCGAGGGCTTCTATCTTCTTCTTCTCGCTCTGCACCGTCAAGGTCATTGACAACCACTGCGGCCTGTCGCTGCTACCCAGTTGGGATCGTCTGAGCTTCTGGAACAACGCGGCGTATCACGATGTGCACCACCAGCTGCGTGGTGGCAAGTACAACTACTCTCAACTCTTCTTCGTGGTGTGGGACAGGATTTTTGGGACGTACATGCCCTTCCTCATTGAGGACAAAGAAGGAATGCTCCAGGTCCGGGCACCTGGCCTTGAGTACAGGAGAAGCAATAACAAGTAGCTGTTCTCATACATGTGTATCTCAAGATTTAGAGTGTATATGACCGAATGAAGTGTATGTATGTGGAGTATATGATCATATTAGATCGCCCGAGGTAGTATTATGTTGTATGTGTAAGTATGCATAGAGCATGTGGTCATATTTTTTATATACTACTGTGATGATATTATAAATAATATACTGAAATATATGGGTTCGTTTGAAATTTTTGTCATGTAGTTAGATTTAAAATATTTTAAAATGAGTAATATATTTAAACTGATAAATAAGTATGTATCCATAAGCAAGATGGTTTATTAACGAGAGTTCTGAAAGCCTAGGCCACAATCCATGCGAGCTGGTTGGGTGGCACCAAACACATTAGCTGTCCCTCCCTCCCTGTCCCCCAACAACACCAGCATTAATGTCTGTATTCACAAATTTCTTTTTCGCGGAGCATAAAACCTCTCTGCAACTAGGACCTAATCTATATCTATATTTCTTATAATTCTAGGCCCCATTAGCAATATATCTTGATATGCAAGCTGTCCACCTCAATAGTCCGCTATCACATATAATTAAAGCCCAACAACACATGCATTTATGAGGGCCCGTTTACGAGAGCTCTGCTCCCTGATTCTTCAGCTTACTCCTTGATTCTCCAACGGAGTGATTTCATTAGGTTCCTACGAGGGAGCGGAGTGGGGAGATGATGAGAATTGATTCTCTGCTGATCCCCACTCAAATATAACAGGGAGTAGGATGAAGCAGAGGTTTATTTAGCTCTCAGCTCCTAGTATAAAACTTTTTTTTTGGGGGGGGGGGCATTGGTTGCATGGCAGCAGGCAAGAGGATAGCGGCGGCAAGAAAAGTGTTGGATGGCAGGAGGATAGGATCGTATGGTCCAAGGAACTGGCGACGTGGCATAAGGAGGGAGCAGATTTTGGTGTACAAAAATAGATAATAATAAAATAAAACAAAATGGTGGAGGACCCTGACATCCCATCAGGTGCATTGCTTTCGCTGCTGTTGGTGGAGGACCCACCGTTGGTAGAGATGGAGGACCTACCGCCACTGCTGGTAGATGACTTTTCTGCAACAGGTGTTGGAGCAGTGGCAACATGTGGAGCTTACCTCTCGATCTCCTCCCTCTCTATTAACTATATGTAGCTCTAGCGGGAAGGGGGAGGGCTTGAGCCCCCATAGCCCACTAGCCTCATTCGAGGTCCGCTGGATTCATGGATTCAGGTAGAGAAGACAAAAGAGAGAGAAGAGAATAGGTAGATAATAATAATGATGACAATTATATTATATTAAGGAGCTTGAGCGAGTAGCTCATTTGGTAAAGTAGTAGGAGCCCTGCGCTCACCACCCAGGTTCAAAACCTGGTGCCCACCATATTTCCATGCACAGTGCATGAGAATGGAGACATGCGCCCCGGTTAAAAAAAATGTAAGGAAGGGAATTATCACTGCCTAGTGATTCACTCGGAGCAAATAATTGTGGAGATTGTAATCTATAAGTATCATAAGTTGCATACTTGCTCTTTGGGTCATCACAGGGAGATCATGGTTAAGACGAAGGCCAGTGCGAGGAAGATATATAACGTTGATGCTCTTGCTGCTAGTCGTCCTCATCGCCTCGCGGAAGTTACATAGGTCCTGTCTGAATCTACTTAGTTTTCAGGAGTCTTTTTTCATAAGTCAGTTTTCCTCATCGCCTCGCGATTCACCAACGAAGGCTAACAATCTTATTAGCCTCAGTAAAAAGCTGTAGTCCATGTAGGCATGAAATGTAGGGCCGTTGAAGGCCATGAGCGAGGTGAGCGACCGCTCAGGCTACCCGCACTCATGGACCTCTATATTCATCTTCTATACGTCCTAGTCAGCAAGATTCTCTCCTCTATACTCAATTCTTCCGCACCCATCCATCCTCTATATCATCCTCTATCCACTCTATCCACTATGGGACCCACTTGTCACTTTATCTAAATATATCCATGTGTGATCTAGTTTTGAAGGATTTATTGAGACGAATTTAATTGTGCAATCGAAATTTAATTTGGATTTTTGGTATGTGAGTTATAGCATTTTTTCCTTTGTTTAGCTAGTGATGCCCGCCACTATAGAGTATAGAGTAAGTATTGTACCACTCTAAATATAGAGTGAGAGAAAGGATAGAGTATCGTTTTAGAGTACCCAGTGCAGCAGTTTTTACTCTATATTCATACTCTAAAGTTTTAGAGTATCGTTTTAGAGTACCCACTGCGGGTAGTCTCAGGCCCCCAAAAAATAGTGGGACCCAAATTTACACCCCATGGCTCATAGCAGTTCATATTTTGAGTATTTAGCTCAGACGTCTAGCACTTCTCTGTTAGTTTCTCGTTTCTAACCCACAACTCATGATGTAATCATGTTCAGCCGCCGACTATGGCAATTGAAATATAGACTCGCAATCGCTTCTACGTGACTCCATATCTCCGTTCCCCCATCGGCCATGCCATTATCTCGTTTCGTAATTCTGCCGCTACGCCATAAGCAGCATTATTCCAGCCCCTATATATATGAGGGCCCCCAATTTACATTTCACTCTCGGACTCCAAATTCCTAGAGACGGCGCTGATGAAATGTCTAGGCTTCCAAACTCCCAACCCAAGACAATGTCTACAATTTAACAAGGCCCCACTGCTTTTATCCCCTGCACAAAAGTTGGTTTAATTATAAGTCATTGTGGCTTTTTAGGTATCAAATCAATTATGGAATGAGTAGCAAATTCCTCCATATGCATGGATCATGGACATGGATATGATCATATGATGATATATAAATAACGGCGATGCAGATGAAGCGGCCAGAATTGGGGTGGGCACTGAAACTGAATTGTTTTCTTGCGGCGATGACAACAATCCAGAGATCAAATGCCTTTATAGGTGCAAAATACGGCCGGGCCTCTGCAACAAGTGCTGCAATAAAGCGGGCTTCGTCAGCGGCAAGTGCGTGCAGGGTGGCTGCTATTGCTGCACCACTTGACAAATCCACACCCGCTCGTGCCTCCGCTATATGCATGCATGTACTCCAAGCAAAATAATAATCGGTGTCTTCCCTAAAAAAATAATAATGGATGTCTGCATGAATAGATGGATCGATGTGTGATTCTCCTTTTTAATTTTCCCTATGTATGATGATCCAATGGTCGGGGAGGTAGTATAACACACTTCTTGAGAGGTCAAATTATTTTAAATTTGATGAGATGTATACAAAAAATGCTAATACTATGATGTGCAGTAAGTATGATGAGATTGATCGCATCATATACTTTTATAATAAAATTTATTTAGAGATACATATATTGATGCAACTTTCTATATATGTAACTATATTCTAAAAGGTTTGATTTCTCTAGAAACGAGACGTGCAGGACAAGGTATGTACCTCTCTCCAAGAAAAATGTTATTCTAAATTTGGGCTAAATTACATGTTCTTAAATTTGACTAGGTTTATATAAAATATTATCAACGATTGTATCTCCAAATAAATTTATTATAAAAAATATATTTTATAATTAATCTAATGATACTTATAAACATCATAAATATTAATATATTTATATATATATTTGGTTAAAATTAAGAAGTAGTCACTCCTAAAAATGAGAATGAAATTCTTTTTGAACAGAGTGAGTACTTAATTAGCTGAAAATAAAATCTTACATACACCTCACTATTCGAAGCTCGGCGCACACAAATTCTATTTTTGATAATAAAGGAGTACTAGTTGACATAACACCAACAACTCGAATCCCAACCATTCCTCGCTTGCCATGTGCCCTCCTCCAACTGCCTCCCATAAAGACCTGTGTTTGGAGTAGTAGACTCTGATCCATTGCTAGCCACAAGAGCATCTCCGGCACTTTTGTAAACTACTCTCTATTCGATGTTTTAGCAAAAACAGAAAAGAGCGTCCGCCAAAAGTTTGGTAAAAGAGCTTCTTAGAAATGAAAAGTTGTCAAATATCCTCTAACTAGTAAGTTTCCACTGTCGAGAGGAACTCCGTATCCACTTCCTATATCTGACATTTTTTCTCAAGAGAGGAGTATACTGGATGTATGTATAAATTAAGAAAATAAAGGATTCCCGATGAGATAGCGGTAAGAGACAAAGAAACTATTAGAAAGATTTGGTTAGAGCATCTCCAAGAGTACCCAAAAAATTCTTTCCAAAATCATTGAGTTTTCCATGTGGCCAAAAAATATTGGGAGCACCAAAAGAAAGGTTTCTCCAACAGTTTCTAAAAAAATCACTCCTAAAGGATAGAAGGTAATTTTACATCAGGAATTCCGAACTATTTCTAAAGCACCTAACCACTTTTATACTTTCTTTCTCTCTAGTACATTTGCATTAGGAACCCTGTCCTACTTCTTATTCTTTCCCATATCCTTCCACCTTGGATTGGCACGGTGGATATGCACGCGTAACTATCCACGCGAAAGGGTTGATTTTTCCAAGTGCCAAAAGATTTGGAGGTGAGATTGGGAGTTGTTGGAGATGTATTTTTTTTCAACCTTTCCAAAATCATGGATTGGGTGATTGTTTTGGAAACTCTTGGAGATGCTCTTAATTACAAATAGTTTGGGGTCTCAATGCAAAATCGTTTAGAAAGCTTAGGACAAAATTTAATGTTGTTATTTTCCTGTTAACTTGCTAGATCTATTAGTTTAGCAAGTAAATTTTACTAAACTCCTAGAGATGCTCTAAAAATCAAACATCCTGGTTGATAAGTCAACAAAATAGAATTACCTGTCAATTCCATGTGATTCAATCTCATTTCTTCATGATAATTCTAAAGATTCTAAATCTTCCGTTATAGCTGCCACTACCTTCGGCAATAGCTGTTTGAGAAGGATATAGCTATTTATTCTAATGTACAATTGAACCCTTACCTTTCGCTATAGCCAACTATTTTTCTGTTTTAGGAGGTAGATCGTTAAATGCCTTTGTCAGCGAGGCCGCGGTGGATGACGATGTTGGCGTCGTTCTCGATGATGAAGACATTCTTGGATGCCTTGTCGGTGCCCATGAAGGTGCTACACCGACAGAGGCCATAGCCACCTGAACCTTGGTGGTGTTACGCAAACATCAGTGCCTCCACAAAGATCTAATATGTCGGAATGCTCTGCTCGCATGCAGGGGAGGGGCCCTAACATCCCATCGAGTGCATTGCTTTCGCTGTTGTTGGTGGAGGACCCACTGCTGGTAGAGATGGAGGACCTACCGCCACTGATGGTAGACGGCTTTCTGCAGCAGGTGTTGGAGCAGTGGCAACACGTGGAGCTTACCTCTCGATCTCCTCCCTCTCTATTAACTATATGTAGCTCTAGCGAGAAGGGGGGAGGGCTTCAGCCCCCACAGCCCTCTAGCCTCATTCGACGTCCGCTGGAGCCTGGAGGGACGGTCACCATGTCGCCTAACAAGTGCATGTGTGAGCAAGCATAACACCAAAACGGCGCTCCCCCTATGCCCCAACAGCCTCCGATGCCTCAAAATCCCTCCTACACCACAACCCCCACCGATGCCTCCTATAGTCCTATCTAAGAGTTGCTTAGAGGCACCACCTGCATGTGCTTCAACCAAAATAATAATAATTGTCTTCATGAATAGATGGATATGTGATTCTCCTTTTAATTTTCACTGTGTAATGATACTTTTGTCGTAATTAGTAACACACATTTCTAGAGGAGTCAAATCATTATAAATTTAATCAAATATATAAAACGATGCTAATATTATGATGCACAATAAGTATGATGAGATTGATCGCATCATATACTTTTACAACAAACTTATTTAGAGATACGTATATTATTTATACGATTTTCTATATATGTATTTAAATTTCACAACATTTGACTTCTGGAGAAACAAGACGTGCAGTTATTTTGGGACAGGAGTATATTATGTGGCACAAAATCCAGTATCTCAGTCCAAAAAATATCATTCTAAATTCGGGCTAAATTAAATGTTTTTGAATTTGACCAGACTTATATTGGACAACTGTAGTGATGTATATGTCTTCATTTCTACATAATTGATTTCATCTTGTCAAAATGGGTTGGCCGGCCGAAAATTCTCACCCGTCCCGCTGTGAAAACGGCGATGACTTTGATAACTCAGTCGTAGCTAGCAGAAGCTAAGCAGGTCACCGGTCTCCGGTCACGTATGCCAAGATCGAACGTATACATGCCACACAAGAGTCAAGGACCAGCTTCGTTCGTTCGTCGTGATCGACATGTCATAGTCCAAGATTCTTGAACGCTAGCTGCAACGAGCAATGCTGTCTAAACGCTTTGCCCAAGTCCAGCAAGGTAAGCTGGTCTAAACGCATGCATGCATGTAGTATATATACGGACCAAAGTCCTACCTGGTCCGCATAAAAGTCCCTGTTTGTGGTCGTCACAAGCATCACGACACACAGGTAAGGAACACAAAGGAACCTACCACCTATTTTGGCACGCATGTATACAAATGATAAACGGACCCAGTCGTGAGTCGTTGCTGCATGCAAATAATTTGTCGTCAGTCCTCCCTGGCATACGTATAAAAGTCAAGAGAGCAAGACTATATATATAGAGACGTTCCGGTAGTAAGATCGACACACATCAGTACCTGCATAGCACACTGAACTGTACGCACATCGATCGATCGAACAGCAAGCAAAATAAACTAGCTAGAGAACACAAATGGAGCTACTCCTCTCTGACGAAGGTTTGGCCGTCCTTGTGCCCATTGTGGTGTACTGGGCGTATTGTGGCCTTCATGCAACGCTTGGCCAGTCCATGTATATGAACAAATACAGGCTGCACCCAAGCACCCATGAAGATAGCAAGAACCATGTGTCGAAGCGACAAGTCATCAGCAACGTCCTCAAGCAGCAGCTCGTGCAGGTTGCCATGGTGACCATGGTCATGATGTTCAAGGTACGTGCCTCGTATATATGCATGCTTAAGATCATTATTATTGCATTGCGTGCCAGCATGCATGATTACATATATGGCTCCTTTTAGTATGGTTCCCTTCTGCATATAATACGTTGCAACGGGCCGGACTTACAATTTATTATGCGGTGCTTATGACAATGATAATGAGATAGCTATTTTAATTTGTTGAATTTAATTGGGATACAACAGGTCAAAGAAGAAAGCGCCATCAGTACGAAGACCTCCTATCCGAAGTTAGCCAGCCAAATCGCAGTGGCCATGGTCTGGTTCGACTTGTGGCAGTACGCATGGCACCGAGCCCTGCACGCCAACAGGTTCCTCTACCGGAACCTCCACTCATGGCACCACCGTCTCGTGGTTCCCTACTCCTTTGGAGCCTTGTACGGACACCCCCTCGAGAGCTTCATCACTGACACCATCGGTGGCACGGCCGCCTTCCTAGTGTCCGGCATGTCGCCGAGGGCTTCCATCTTCTTCTTTTCACTCTGCACCGTCAAGGTCATTGACAACCACTGCGGCCTGTCACTGCTACCCAGCTGGGATTGCATGAGCTTCTGGAACAACGCGGCGTATCACGACGTGCACCACCAGCTGCGTGGTGGCAAGTACAACTACTCTCAGCTCTTCTTCGTGGTGTGGGATAGGTTGTTTGGAACGTACATGCCCTTTCTCATTGAGGACAGAGAAGGAATGCTCCAGGTCCGGGCACCTGGCCTTGACTACAGGAGAAGCAACAAGTAGCTAGTCTCATACATGTGTATCTCAAGATTTAGAGTGTATATGGCCCAATAAAATGTATGTATACTGAGTATATGATCATATTAAATCACCCGAAGTTGTATTATGTTGTATGTGTAAGTATGCGTAGAGTATGTGGTCATATTTTTTTTATATACTACTGTGATGATATTATAAATAATATACTAAAATATATGGGTTTGTTTGAAATTTTGTCACCTACTAAGATTTAAAATATCTTAAAATGAGCAACATATTTAAACCCGGTACCTCTGTCCAAGAAAAATGTTATTCTAAATTTGGGCTAAATTAAATGTTCGTAAATTTGACTAGGTTTATATAAAATATTATCAACGATTGTATCTCCAAATAGATTTATTATAAAAAACATATTTTATAATTAATCTAATGATACTTATAAGCATCATAAATATTAATATATTTATATATATTTGGTTAAAATTAAGATGTAGCGACTCCTAAAAATGAGAATGAAATTCTTTTTGAACAGGGTGAGTACTTAATTAGCTGAAAATAAAATCTTACATACACCTCACTATTCGAAGCTCAGTGCACAAATTCTATTTTTGATAATAAAGGAGTACGAGTAAACATAGCACCAACAACTCGATCCCAACCATTCCTCGTTTCCCATGTGCCCTCCTCCAACTGCCTCCCATAGAAACCTATGTATAGAATAGTAGACTCTGAACTATACATAGGTTTTTATGTAAAACTACTCTCTTTTTGATGTTTTAGCAAAAAAGAGAAAAAAGCGTCCGTCAAAATTTTGGTAAATGAGCTTCTTAGAAATTTGTCAAATGTCCTCTAACTCGTAAGTTTTTCCATCATCGAGAGGAACTCCGTATCCACTTCCTATATCTGACATTTTTCTCTCAAGATAGGAGTAAACTAGATGTATGTGTAAATTAAGAAAATAAAGGATTCCAGATGAGATAGCGGTAAGAGACAAAGAAACTATTAAAAAAATTTGGTTAGTGCATCTCCAAGAATAGAAGGTAATTTTACATCAGGAATTCCGAACTATTTCTAAATCACCCTAACCACTTTTATACTTTCTTTCTCTCTTGTACATTTGCCTTAGGAACACTGTCCTACTTCTTATTCTTTCCCACATCCTTCCACCTTGGATTGGCACGGCGGATACGCGCGCGTAACTATCCGCACGAAGGGGTCGATTTTTCCAAATGCCAAAAGATTTGGAGGTGAGATTGGGAGTCGTTGGAGATGTATTTTTTCAATCTTTCCAAAATCATGGATTGAGAGATTGTTTTGAAAACTCTTGGAGATGCTCTTAGTTACAAATAGTTGGGGGCGTCCCAATGCAAAATCATTTAGAAAGCTTAGGACAAAATTTAATGTTGCTATTTTCCTATTAACTTGCTAGATCTATTAGTTTAGCAAGTAAATTATACTAAACTCCTGGAGAGGTTCTAAAAATTAAACATCGTGGTTGAGAAGTCAACAAAATAGAATTACCTATCAACTCCACGTGATTCAATCTCATTTCTTCGTGATAATTCTAAAGATTCTAAATCTTCTGTTATAGTGTCACACTCCAATTAAAGGACAATATAGAGTGCATACATCTTATGTGCGCCCTAGAAAAAGTCGCACACATAAGCCGACAAATTAACAGAAGTATCATCACTGTGTACATACATCACGTTAATACATCACGTAGTTCTTACATAACAGCGGAAAAGAAAATAACAACTCTCAAACGTAGTGACTTCTCCACAGGGAAGGCCGACTGGTTGGCCCACACCTAGTAATCTTTGGGGAAATCCTTGTAGTAGCTGTCATTTGTTACCCATCCGGAATTTTTATCCAAAACGAAATAATAACAAGTGTGAGTACACTCGTACTCTGCAAGTATAGTATGAGGATTCATAGGGCTCAAAAAGGATAGACACGGTTGACTGCAGTTAGCACTTTTAGTGAATCAATATTTTATTATTAATTATTATCAAGTTAAGCATAAGCTCACATTTAACCCACATGATCACCTACTGGAATTAAGAAGAGAAATTGATCATCATCATAAGTCATCCACGTGTCAAGTAACCATTTATTCTGTGAGTTTTTCGGGCCACTCGTGATCGTGAGCACAACTGTTATAACAGTTTTAACACTCTACAGAGGTTGTGTATCTTTACCCGTGAGTCGTGTTGCCCAAATGCCCGGGGTCCGTCGACCCCCTAACACTCCCAAGGTGAGCAGGCAGGGTACACTACGAAGCCTTCCATAGGTCTCTCTAACATGTTAGGGCCGCGAGGTTTCCTCGACAGGCAGATGTAGGAATCCCCTTTCTATGGCACAAATCCTTCGCGGCTATACACATAAGAACATGGGCAGCCCTATACCCAAAGTGGCAAGCCCCTCTTGTGCCCTTTCGGGTAACCTCTAACAAGCTAGAGAAGATTCTATTACTGAGCTAAAGTCAGAGCCATGTGACCCTCACGGTTGCGCTATCAATCCCAGCTTTTGCCGACAGATAAGTCCTTACGGAGGGTTTAGGGCAACATGATCAACATCATTTGCACTATCACCCTATAGTTCCACTGTTACCATCATATTTTTCTATTGGTTCCATTAGTCATAGTGTAGATCATGTTTAGTTAGAGCACTAGCATTCTATCCATGTGCAATAAAACCCATAGGGATCAAGGTATAAGTCATCAATGGCTAGGATGTCCTTATAGTCGAGCAAAATTAGACACATGCATAATGAGTAGATTATTTAATGAATAGGACATCAAGGTAAGCCCATGCTATACTTGCCTTAGTTCACGAACTGCTGCTGGTCCTGCTGCTCCTCGTACGTGTCTGGGTTCCCGAAGTTCTCCTCACCGTCTGAACTCGATCGACACGAACCACAACATGCATTCCAGAACAGACATACAGGCAAAACAATACTACGATTAGAACAGTACACCAAAACAAATGAAACTATAAAAACTGCTTACCAAAATCATCTACGACTCGCTACGATCACAACGACGCGAAGTGCACGAAAAACGGAGCTACAACGCAAAAGTTACGAGCTATTTAAGGTTTCAAAAGCTAGCTATTAAACTAGACTTAATCGAGAAATTCAAAAGCTTCTAATAGGTCTAATAGTAGCACTAATGCGTAGATTATGAAATTACAAAACTAACGCAAGTTGAACGGATCAAATCGGAGCTAAAACGACGATTGTATGAGTAAAACAAGTTAAGTGGCAATTCTGTAATTACTGAAAACGTATTTTCCATTTAAACCGAAGAAACTACGTTTTCAAAATGAGAACGTGTATTCCGGGAGTACGCCAAGGACGGCGGGTTGGATATGCAAGAAGCCGAGGAGCTCTTTAGCAAGAAGACCCGCGAAGGGGCATGGGCGATCCTGGGCCGTCTGATCCGGGATGAACGGCGGGGATTAGATGGAGGAGGGGAAGAAGGGCGCGGGCTGCCGGAGTTGGGGGTGGAGACGACGGCTCCGCCATTGGCGGCGGCGGGGAGCTCGCCGGTGTTGCCCATTCGGGCGCTACAGGCCACGGTTCGACGAATCGAAGGCACCGGGATGATGCAGAGGCGATGGAGACCTCAACCATGCCATTTGCGCGGTCGGGGAAGGTGACCAACGTGGTGGCTGCCATGGCCGGTGGCGAGGAGCTCGCCAGAGTTCACGGTTAGGGATCTAGAGGACACCAATCAAGAAAATGGAGGCATAGGGAGAGAGATGAGAGCACGTGCGTTCTCACCGCGATGAAGAATTCGGCGAAGACGAAACGGAGGCGACGAATTCTAGTGAGAGGCGGACGGGAAGGCCCTGCAGTGGTTCCTGAGAGCACGAGAGAGGGAAACTGCGGACTGGGGGCAATAGGTGGAGCGGGGATGGTCTTCGCCCTCCTATTTGAAGTCCAAGCCGCGGGGCGCTCCCACTTGAGGAGATCGTGCGCGTGGGGCAGCGGTTTCGCCATGACCGAGAGAGAGGCGCGGGAGGTTGGGGAAGGGGCTGACGGCTGGGCCCGGCGCGTCAGTGGCTCAAGGGGGAGAGCGGGGAGGCGGCAGCGGCGGTTGCGGCCTCCGACGCGGGCCGGCCCAAGAAGAGCGCGGAGAGGAGAGGGAGACCGGGCGGGCCAAGGGGGAAACGGGCCAACAGGCCAGAAGTGAGGGAGGGAGTGAAAACGAAAATTTTCCTTTCTTTTTTTCCAAATTGATTTTCCAAAACCAATTTCAAAAGGATTTTCAAACCATTTAGCAAAGGGATAAAAAGCAGTCACCACAATAAATAAAATGCATCGGCATGAGTGCATCAACATGTAACTAACCTTATGATAAATTTTAATTTCACAAAAAAATTATTATTTCCTACATTTGAATGCACACTCAAATACATAAGTAAATCATATTTAGCTATTTTGAAATAATGAAAAATTTTAGGATGTTACATATAGCTGCCACTACCTCCGGCAATAGTTGTTTGAGAAGGATCTAGCTATTTGTTCTAATGTACAATTGAACCCTTACCTGTCACTATAGCCAACTATTTTCTGTTTTAGGAGGTAGATCGTTAAATGCCTTAGTTGGCGAGGCCACGGTGGATGATGATGTTGGCGTCGTTCTTGATGATGAAGGCGTTCTTGGATGCCTCGCGTCGGTGCCCACGAAGGTGCTACGTACGCCGACATAGGCCATAGCCACCTGAACCTTGGTGGCGTTACGCAAACATCAGTGCCTCCACAAAGATCTAATCTGTCGGAATGCTCTACTCGCATGCAGGGGAGGGGCCCTAACATCCCATCGGGTGCATTGCTTTTGCGGCTGTTGGTGGAGGACCCACCGCTGGTAGAGATGGAGGACCTACCACCGCTGCTGGTAGACGACTTTCTACAACAGGTGTTGGAGCAGTGGCAACACATGGAGCTTACCTCTCGATCTCCTCCCTCTCTATTAACTATATGTAGGAGGGCTTCAGCCCCCACAGCCCTCTAGCCCCATTCGACGTCTACTAGAGGGACGGTCGCCATGTCGCCAAATCAATACATGTGTGAGCAAGCAAAACACCAAAATGGTACCCCCCCCCCCCAACACCCCCGACGCCCCAACCGCCTCCGATACCTCAAAACCCCTCCTACACCGCAACCCCCGCCGATGCCTCCTATCTAAGAGTTGCTTAGAGGTGCATGCACTCCAACCAAAAATAATAATAATTGTCTTCGTGAATAGATGGATATGTGATTCTCCTTTTAATTTTCACTGTGTGTAATGATCCTTTTTGTCATAATTAGTAACACACATTTCTAGAGGAGTCAAATCATTATAAATTTAATCATATATATAAAACGATACTAATATTATGATGCATAGTAAGTATGATGAGATTGATCGCATCATATACTTTTACAACAAACTTATTTAGAGATACATATATTATTGATACGATTTTCTTTATATGTATTTAAATTTCACAACATTTGACTTCTCGAGAAACAAGACGTGCGGTTATTTTGGAACAGGTGGAGTATATTATTATGGCGCAAAATCCACTATCTCTGTCCAAAAAAATATCATTCTAAATTTGGGCATAATTAAATGTTTTTGAATTTGACCAGACTTATATTGGACAACTACAGTGATGTATATGTCTTCATTCCTACATAATTGACTTCATCTTGTCAAAATGGGTTGGCCGGCCGAAAATTCTCACCCATCCCGCTGCGAAAATGGCGATGATTGTGATAACTCCACAGCTAGTCGTAGCTAGCAGAGGCTAAGCTCCAGTCCAGGTCACCGGTCACGTATGCCAAGACCGAACCTATACTACATGCCACACAAGATTCATGGACCAGCTTCGTTCGTTCGTCGTATATGCACGCTAGCTGCAACGGCCAACAGGCAATGCTATGGTACTCTCTTTACTTGCTAGGAAATAATACCTCAAACAAATTTGAGTCATTGTTTTTTAGATTTTTTAAATTAATTAATCTAAGAAAAGAAAATAAAGAATAATTTGAAATCCCTCTTTTCACGCGATCCTCTTCATTTCTGCACCCTTAATATGGCTAATCATATTGAACTTTATTACTTTACGACTTTAGTCTATCTCTATATTTTTTCTTCAAAGTGATAAAAAAATTTATGATACCGAATTACATTAAAATTGTACAACGATCATGTTATAGACTCAATTAAAAAACAGGTTATATGTACGAAAAAAAGTTCGACGGCTAACAAGTTAATTGAGACGTGAACTTCAACGATTTAACGTAATCAAGTTTGTAAGTTATGCTAACTCGATTAGAACTAAGTCACATAATTAAAAGGGGCTTCTAAAACACAATAAATGTAGCCTCTCACAGAAGTTGGAACACACTAACCATCCGATCTAATTAAATGAACGGCTCACAGTTATTTAGAAGTAACCCAGCAAAAAAAAAAACTGCAACGAATATGTGTCACCTTTATTTGTGATCGACATAGTCCAAGTCCAGCAAGATAGGTTAGTCTACACTACTACTTGTCTTTTCTTAAGTCTAAAACGCATGTGTATACGGACCAAAGTCCTACCTGGTACGCATAAAAGTCAAGTGAGCCAAGTCCCTCCTGTGGTCACATCATGACGACACAGGTAAGCAACGGCAACGTACCCAGTCGTGAGTCGTCGTCAGTCGTTGCTGCATGAAAATAATTGTCGTCAGTCCTCCCTGGTATACGTATAAAAGTCAAGAGACCAAGACTATATATATAGAGACGTTCCGGTAGTAAGATCGACACTCATCAGTGTACCTGCATAGCACACTGAACTGTACGTACATCGATCGATCGAACAGCAAGCAAAATAAACTAGAGAACACAAATGGAGCTACTACTCTCTGACGAAGGTTTGGCCGTCCTTGTGCCCATCGTGGTGTATTGGGCGTATTGTGGCCTGCATGCAACGCTTGGCCAGTCCATGTATATGGACAAATACAGGCTGCACCCAAGCACCCATGAAGATAGCAAGAACCATGTGTCGAAGCGACAAGTCATCAGCAACGTCCTCAAGCAGCAGCTCGTGCAGGTTGCCATGGTGACCATGGTGATGATGTTCAAGGTACGTACCTAGTATATATGCATGCTTAAGATCATTATTATTGCATTGAGCGTGCCAGCATGCATGATTATATATGTGGCTCTTTTTGGTACGATTCCTTGATACATATAATACGTTGCAACGGGACTTATAATTTATTATGCAGTGCTTGTGACAATGATAATGAGCTAGCTATTGTGTTGAATTTAATTCGGATACAGGGCAAAGAAGAGAGCACCATCAGTACGAAGACCTCCTATCTGAAGTTAGCCAGCCAAATCGCAGGGGCCATGGTCTGGTTCGACTTGTGGCAGTACGCATGGCACCGAGCCCTGCACGCCAACAGGTTCCTTTACCGGAACCTCACTCGTGGCACCACCGTCTCGTGGTTCCCTACTCCTTCGGAGCCTTGTACGGACACCCCCTCGAGAGCTTTGTCACTGACACCATTGGTGGCACAGCCGCCTTCCTAGTGTCCGGCATGTCGCCTAAGGCTTCCATCTTCTTCTTCTCGCTCTGCACCATCAAGGTCATTGACAACCACTGCGGACTGTCGCTGCTGCCCTCCTGGGATCGCCTGAGCTTCTGGAACAACGCAGCGTATCACGACGTGCACCACCAGCTGCGTGGTGGCAAGTACAACTACTCTCAGCTCTTCTTCGTGGTGTGGGACAGGATTTTTGGGACGTACATGCCCTTCCTCATTGAGGACGGAGAAAGAATGCTCCAAGTCCGGGCACCTGGCCTTGACTATAGGAGAAGCAACAAGTAGCTATTCTCGTACATGTGTATGTCAAGATTTAGAGTGTATATGACCCAATGAAGTGCATGTATATGGAGTATATGATCATATTAGATCGCCCGAGGTAGTATTATGCTAGATATGTAAGTATACATAAAGTATGTGGTCATATTTATTCTATATACTACTATGATAATGTTATAATAATATACTAAAATATATGGGTTTATTTGAATTTTTTCACGTAGTAAGATTTACAATATCTTAAGGTGGTAGAACCCAAGGTATTGGAAGCCCAGGCAATGATCCACTCGAGCTGGTTGGGTGGCACCAAACACATTAGCTGCCCCTCCCTCCCTGTCCCCCACACCTACACCATCATTAATGTTTGTATTCATAATTTTTTCGCAGAGCATAAAAACCTCTCTACACCTAGGGCCTAATATGTATCTATACCTATATCTATTATAATCCTAGACGTCACTAGTAGTCTATCTCGACATGTAAGTTGTCCACCTCAATAGTCTACTATCACATATAATTAAAGCCCACTAGCACATGCATTTATGAGGCCCCATTTGGGAAAGCCCTGCTCCTTGATTCTCTCCAATGGAGTTATTCCAATGGATTTCTAAGAGGGAGCAGAGTGGAGAGCGATGAGAATTGATTCTCTGTCAATCCCCTTTAGAGTATGTTGGGACAATAAGCGGAGGTCGGCAGACGAAAGCTGGTCCAGCACTCTGGGAGCCTCCATGGTAGTTTACGCGGAAGTTAGCAGGACCTCCGCCGTTTGCGACGAAGGCCCCAACCCTGCGAGCGGCAAAGGTTGCATTAATCGATCAACATGAAGTTTCCCTATTTTTGTATGCAGGTGGTACGGGTCAGAAGTCGCCGCCTCCGTACTCGTGGAGGAGGCCGAGTCAGAGGCCTGTGCGGCATGGACGGAGCCCCCCCGTGAAAAAGGGGATGGCGGAAGCAGCGAGCGGGGGGCCTGTGCTGGGCTGATAATGGGCTTTCACCGACGGCCCAACAGGTAGAGGCGGTTCGCGAGGACCCTTCCCAAAGTGCCCTTGTCGGTGTACACTGAGCTGTAGAATATTCCTAGCATGTACCTCCGCCGTCACGGGGCATCGTAGTCATTGTACCTAGCAACCAATGATACCCTATAAAAGGGAGATGTAAACGTTGCAAGGGGGTGGGTAAATGCATTAATGAGACCCTAGCCTTCCTTGTGTTCACTAGTCTCCGGCTTCCATTTGGGGCACCGGCCGAGCGGAGGCAGACCTGACTTACCTGCTGGAATACACTATTCCAACAGAGTATAATACGGAGCAGGGTGAAGCAGGTTTTTTAGCTCCTAGTATAAATGGAGAAGTGATTCTCTCCTGATCCTCACCTGAATCAGTTGGCATTTCAACGGTTTGGCTGGTTGGGAGTGATTCTCTTCGGAGAAGCTGAAGCTGTAGCTCTCCCAAATAACCCCTAATATACATGCCAGCGAGATACATCATCCGCTGCATGCATTTAATTGTACACATCAGCATGCCACACCATCTACTAAGTTTAATTTATAATAATTGATTCTTTTATATAGTCTAATTTTATTCTAAACAACAACAATTCCGCAGCAACGCGCGGAGTATGTTTTTGATATAAATAAAATCCTCGTCTCTTTCATCTCTCTCGGTGGTTCATTTGAACTGTCTTATTCTCTCCCCTCCCTTTTCTCTCTTCCACATCGAGCAAGGGCGCACGGCGGTGGTGCTCCACGGGAGCTCGCCGAGCGTACGATAAAAAAAAACTCTTACAATAGAAGCTGTTTTTATATAAATTCCATGATTTGCCTGGGCGAGAGCCATCGAAATTGCATATCCAAATCTTAGGCCGTCAAAAATGGCTCGTTAACTTACTTGGGCCGTTCATGCACGCACCGCTCAAACTCCTGCTCCGTGTCGAACACATTATATAGTTAATTTATCTATATAGTTAATTTATGTGAGCTTAAAATATGTGTTATCATTAGTTATTTTAATACAGATGGAGTATATTACCGTGGTGCAAGATCTAGTATCTCTGTCCAAAAAAATATCATTCTAAATTTGGGCAAAATTAAATGTTTTTAAATTTGTCTAGACTTATATAAAGTATTATCTATGATTGTATCTTTAAATAAATTTATTATATAGATATATTTCATGATTAATCTAATGGTATTTATTAAGCATCATAAATACTTTATATATATTTGATTAAACTTAAGACTTAGTGAATCCTAAAAAAGAACGAAACTATTTTAAGACAGAGTGAGTACTTAATTTGCTACAGAAAACAAAATCTTACACACACCTCACTATTGGAAGCCCAGCGCACACAAAATCTATTTTTTATAATAAAACAGTACTAGTAAACATATCACAAACAACTCGGTTTTTCGCGCATGATTTAGATTCACCGTGATTTTTTAATATGCTTCAAATTCTAAATTTACACTTGTAGTTTTTTTAGAGAAGATTCACACTTGTAGTTGTAGGGGCAGAGATTTATATTTCAAGGAAACATTTTCGTAAGTATAAAAATCACACAACATGTGCATAGAAAAGTTAAGTTGTTCTCCTTTTCTTTGGAATTCAAAAGCAGAGTCCAACTAATTCGTGTGATCTTGTTCAACAGGGTGATGATCATAAAAGATGGAGTTGCTAAGCATAAAACCTCCCATCATGCAAGAATGAGAGAACTGGCTGATGCAATCGTGGTTTTTATTGATGAGTTATTTTCTTTTCCACACAAACTTGAAATTTGAATATGAAATCATTGCGTGTGACCTAATACAACCATTGTGATTGTATGGTGCCATATCTCGGTAATGCTCAGGGGTGGGCGTCGCCTTCCTGGGCCTGCGTGGCCCACCAAGGCTGCCTCCTCTTTACGTCTCCCACATATCTCTCTCAAAAATATCTACCCACTTGTTTACCCATCGCATGCTTCACGGCCTCATGCGGCCGTCGGTCCGCCCCACTCCGCATTTGCCGCCGCAGCCATCTCCCTACACGCGCCCCACCCTGTAATGTTCGCTTCTCGCTCCTACCCGTCGCGCGCGCCCACTTGTGCCTCTCGCTCTTTGCTCCTACAATCCCACCCGCCCGAGGTGGGAATCAACCGCCCCGACCTCCCCTCCCATAAGTTGCAAATATATATTTCAAGTGTTTTAGATGTTTTAGAGGTGGATGTTGTAAAAGTAGATCGGGATGTTTATGTCGCAAGTGTTTCAAAGGTACGTTGCAAGTGTTTCCTAGACATGTTGCAATCATTTGTTCAAAATGTTTCATCTGTTTCCCATGTATGTTGCAAGCATTTTTATCTGAATGTTGCACATGTTTCACACATATGTTTCAAGAGTATGTTCAAAATGTTTTAGTTGTTTCAGTCTTATGTTGCAATAAGTGTGTTTTCATGTTGCATTTTGCAATTGTTTATTTGAATGCATATGTTTCATACACATGTTGCAATTGTATGTTCCAAATGTTTCCTCTGCTTCAGTCATATGTTGCATCCAAGTGTTTTATGTTTTAGAGGTAGAGAGTCATAGGGGGCACGGCTTGGCACCGCGGGATGGGGCACGGCGAGCCGTGGGCCGGCGATCGTGGCGCGCAGCACACCTAGGATGTTGTGGAGGGGGGTGCTTGTCCTCATGTCGGCTCTTGGTTCCCACCCGCCTAGAGAGGAGGGGGTCATGAGGAAGGAGCGGCAGGCGCGGCGTTTTCCGCGGGCACGCGGGCGTCCGGACTCGCAGTCGTGGAGAGAGGAGGGGGCCAAGGGGGAAGGAGAGCGGCAAGCACGACCTTTTTTGTGGGCGCACGTGATGAAGGTGGCGCGGGTCCGGACACACGCTTTTGTCCAGACGTTTTGGTGCTAGTATCACCCTTCTTATATATATTATTTTATTTACACCTAAAAAGACTCTAAAGTTATCATCTACTTGGTGATACCAAATTTTAATCCCTGCTCACGCGTCCGCATCCGGTATGAATCATACTCCACCTGGAGCTCACACGTCGGCAGCCTACCCGTTTATTATACAAAAATCAGATCCATGTGTTCGCGTCCGATACGAAGTTCTTGAAATGCACGCGTCCGCGTCCGATTACTAAGATTCAATTAAAAAATGCATGGGCATATATCTGGTACGGGTACGAAAACTCTAGTGGCAAACCCCGTGATAAACTCTAAACACAGAACCTTGATAGACATTATTTTTTTAGGGTATATATACTATTTTTTATAAAAACCCGTAAGTTACAAGAACTGAAACATGCCCCAAAAGCTTATACATCCCTAAGCACCAAACCATGATAATAATATGGCAAACATAAATGTAAACTCTTATACAAAAGGCCAAAATATAAAACTGCAATAAAAGTTGTTTTTATATAAATCATTTCTTAGGGAATTTTATGTAAATCATCTGAATTGTCTGGCCCGGAGTCGCCGAAATTGCATCTGAATCTTGGGCCGTCAAAAACGGGTCGTTAACTTACTTGGGCCGTTTGTGCACGCACCGCTCAGACTCCTGCTCCGTGTCGAAAAAGACTCTAAAGTCATCATCTACTTGGTGATACCAAATTTTGATCCCTGCTCACGCGTCCGCATCCGGAACGAATCATATTCCACCTGGAGCTCACACATCCGCGGCCTACCCGTTTATGATACAAAAACCGGATCCATGTGTTCACGTCTGATACGAAGTCATCAAAACGCACGCATCCACGTCCGATTACTAAGATTCAATTCAAAAAATTGCATGGGCATATATCTGGTACAAATACGAAAACTCTAGTGCCTACCTTGGCAAATCTCGTGATAAACTCTAAATACAAACCCTTGATAGACATTATTTTTTTGGGTATATATACTGTTTTTTTTATAAAACCCGTAAGTTACAAGAACTGAAACATGCCCCCAAAAGCTTATACATCCCTAAACAGCAAACCATGATAATAATATGGCACGCACCGCTCGGACTCCTGCTCCGTGTCGAAAAAGACTCTAAAGTCATCATCTACTCGGTGATACCAAATTTTGATCCCTGCTCACGCGTCCGCATCCGGTACGAATCATATTCCACCTGGAGCTCACACATTCGCGGCCTACCCGTTTACGATACAAAAACCAGATCCTTGTGTCCGCGTCCGATAAAGTTCTCGAAACGCACGCGTCCATGTCCGATTACTGAGATTCAATTCAAAAAATCGCATGGGCATATACCTGGTACAGGTACGAAAACTCTAGTGCCTACCTTGGCAAACCCCGTGATAAACTCTAAATACAAACCCTTGATAGACATTATTTTTTTCGGGTATATATACTTTTTTTTTTATAAAACCCGTAAGTTACGAGAACTGAAACATGCCGCAAAAGCTTATATACATCCCTAAGCACCAAACCGTGGTAATAATATGGCAAACATAAATGTAAACGCATATACAAAAAATCCAAAATACAAAACTGCAATAAAAGTTTTTTTTATATAAATCATTTTTAGGGAATTTTATGTAAATCATCTGAATTGCCTCGGCCCAGAGTCGCCAAAATTGCATCCAAATCTTGGGCCATAAAAAACGGATCGTTAACTTGGGCCATTCGTGCACACACCGCTCGGACTCCTCTCCGTGTCCAACACACCACCGCCGCGCGGTCGCCTCCTTCCAAAACAAATTCGGGTCGGGCGCCGCCGCCGGCGGACGGAAAACGCACTGTGATCTCTCGATTCCCACGCGATCCGCATCCGTTCCCTTCCTCGTCGGACGTACGTTGTCATCAGTAATGGCGGCACAGCAGCGCTGGGGGGTCCTACCCGTGCGTGCGCTCGACGGCCGCGCCACGTCCGTGCGCCTGCCCGCCATGGCCTCCGTGCGGGACCTCAAGGCGGCGCTGCGTGTCTGCTTCCCGCCTGCACAGGCCGCCCCGGCCTTCCACCTCTTCCTCCGAGGCGGCAAGCTCTTCCTGGACGCCAAGCTTGCCAACCTCTCACTCGCCCGGGGCGAGTTCGTCTCCCTCATCCCCTTCACCGCCAAGCCCGCCGCGCCGCCGACAGCGAGCGCCAATCCGAACCCACGTGCCGGCCCCGCCGTGTTCCCCGCGGCCAAAAGGATGAAGTTTTCTACGTCCTCGATGTGGCGCGGGGAGGACGTGTACGCCAAGATCGCCGGGGTGCCCGTCCACGACCCAGCCTCGCCGTCCTTCTACTGCCACGGCGTGGAGCCGCTGGACCCTGCTCGGATGGTGGAGCACCTCAAGCAGGGGCTCGGGAAGCACGGCCAGATCAGGCATGTCCAGGGGATCCCCGACCGTGAGGCGTCCTTTTGCCCGCTCCCATCTCACCTCTCGCAGCCCACAAGGGACGCGCTCAGGGCCGTTGGAGTGACGAGGCTGTACAGCCACCAGGCCCAGGCCATCGACTCCGCCGCCTCCGCCTCCGGCAAGAGCAAGCACGTGGTGGTGTCCACCTCCACGTCCAGCGGCAAGTCCCTGTGCTACAACGTGCCCGTGCTGGAGTCCATCTCGCGTCCCGCCGCGGCGTCGTGCGCGTTCTACATCTTCCCGACCAAGGCGCTGGCGCAGGACCAGCTCAAGACGCTGCTGGGGATGATGAAGGGCGCCGGCGACCTCGGCGACGTCGTCAGCATGTACGACGGCGACACCCCCATGAAAGACCGCGCGAGGATAAGGGACGGCGCGAGGCTGCTCATCACCAACCCGGACATGCTGCACGTCTCGATCCTGCCGTGCCACGCGCAGTTCCGGCGGATCCTGTCCAACCTCGAGTACGTCGTCATCGACGAGGCGCACTCGTACAGGGGCGCCTTCGGCTGCCACACCGCGCTCATCCTCCGGCGGCTGAAGCGCGTGTGCGCGGACGTCTACGGAACCCACCCGACCTTCATATCCTGCACGGCGACACTGGCGAACCCCCTGGAGCACGTCACGGAGCTCGCCGGCCTGGACGCTGACGACGTCGAGCTCGTGCAGAACGACGGCAGCCCGTGCGGGCCCAAGCACTTCCTCCTGTGGAACCCGTCGGTGTCAAGGAAAGGGAGGTGCCCGAGCGCCGCGCAGGAGGTCTCCCACCTCTTTGCCGAGATGGTCCAGCACGGGCTCCGGTGCATCGCCTTCTGCAAGACCCGGAAGCTCTGCGAGGCCGTGCTGGCGCGCGCGCGCGAGATCCTCGAGGAGACCTCGGCCGAGCTCGCCGAATCCATCTGCGTGTACCGCGGCGGCTACGTCGCCGAGGACCGGAGGAGGATCGAGGCCGGCCTCTTCGGCGGGACGCTCCGCGGCGTGGCGGCGACGAACGCTCTCGAGCTCGGGATCGACGTCGGCGGCATCGACGCGACGCTGCACCTCGGGTTCCCCGGGAGCATGGCGAGCCTGTGGCAGCAGGCCGGGCGGTCCGGGCGGAGGTCGAAGCCGTCCGTCGCCGTCTACGACGGCCTCGACGGCGCGCTGGACCAGTACTTCATGAGTTTCCCGCACAAGCTGTTCGGCAAGCCGGTGGAGCACTGCCACGTCGACGCGCGCAACCGCAAGGTCCTGGGGCAGCACCTCGCCTGCGCCGCTTTCGAGAAGCCGCTGTGCCCGGAGCACGACGAGAGGCACTTCGGTCCCGGCATGGACGCTGCCCTGGCGACCCTGAGAGATCAGGGCCACCTGACGAACACGAACAGTCTGGATGATTCAGGCGTGTGGAAGTACGTCGGGCCTGACAAGAACCCTGCTCGCGCGGTGAGCATACGAGCGATCGAGCACGACAGGTACAAGGTGGTCGACAAGCAGGGCTACCGGGTGCTGGAGGAGATCGAGGAGAGCAAGGCTTTCTTCCAGGTGCACGAGGGCGCCGTGTACATGCACCAGGGCGTCAGCTACTTGGTCGAGCAGCTCGATCTGTCGTCGAGGACGGCGTACTGCCGAGCGGCAGCTGATCTCAAGTACTACACCAGAGTTCATGACGACACCGACATCAACATCCTCCTTGGCGATGGAACTGCCGGTGATGAAACCGCATCATCATCATCGTCGAGAGGCAGAGCTCGATCAAGCGATTGCAGGGTGACGACAGAATGGGTGAGGTTCGACAGGATATGGAGATCGAACGACCAGATGTCCGACAGCATCGAGCTGGACCTGCCTCCGTACTCCTTCCACACGCAAGCGGTCTGGGCAAGCGTTCCCGAGGCGGTGAAGGCGGCCGTGGAGCAGAGAGGGCTGGGGTTCGACGGCGGCGTGCACGCGGCGTCGCACGCGCTCCTAAGCGTCCTGCCACTGCGCATGATGTGCGCCGCCTCCGACCTCGGGACGCGGTGCGACGCAGCCGCGGCGCGCGGGAGCGGAGCTCCAGGCGATGGCGGTGATAGGGCGCCCGGGGTCCTGCTGCTGTACGACAAGCACCCCGGCGGCATCGGCCTGGCGGCGCAGGTGGAGAGCCTCTTCGGAGAGCTGCTGGTCGCGGCCCAGCAGCTGGTCTCGGCGTGCGGCTGCGCCGGCGCGGATGGCTGCCCGAGCTGCGTGCAGTCGTTCGCGTGCGGCGGGCACAACAGGAACCTGGATAAGCAGGCGGCGGTCATGATTCTCAGGGGAGTGATTGAGAACGAAAGCGGCGGCGGCGGCGGTTCCCGGCGGAGGTGATGATGTGCAAGATCGAGAGCTGCGAGATGCCATGTATGCATGGCCAAGCCATGGATAGCGTTCTTTTCTTCAAGAGAGATTTGGAAGGCGTTTCAGTTGATGATTTGTGACCTGTGAGTGGTGTCATACAAAATGGTTACTAGTAGTGTGTCGGGCTATACGTTCTTAAAGAAATGTTATACTCCATCCATCCGTCCTAAAAAAACGATAATAATATAGATAGGGCGTCTGGACGCACCGTTTCACACACCCACTCCCTCGCGCTCTCCCGCACTTGCTCTCCTCCACTCTCACCTGCCTGCTCTTTTCCGGGGCGTCCCGAGGATAGGGACACCACGCCCGCGCACGTGAGCTCGTTGGGCGCCCCGCCCGCCCGTGCTCACTCCCTCCCTCCGTCCCTCGTCTCTCCGCAACTTTTATGCAACCCTGCGCTCCCCAGTGACCCGGCTCCCACACCCCATCGGACGAGGACGACGACGGCGGCTCCAACGAGGTTCTTTTTTTTTTATCTGAGCCCTCCTCCTTCTCCTCCTCGCTCTTTCTCCTTTGGATTTAAGCCCTCCTCACCCTCCTCTGGATCTGAGGGATGCGGCGGTGGTTAGGGTTCCGTTGAGCTCTGAGGTCCTATTCCCTCCTTCCTCCGGCGAGCTTGAGGTGATGGGTCAAGGACTGTTTTGTATGTTTTTTTTGTTGTTTCTCCCGTGTTGCAATAGGTTTTTTTAATCATGTTGCAATAGGTTTTTTTGATATTGCAACAGATGATTTTCTAATGTTGCAATGAGATTTTTGGATCGTTGCAACAGATGTTTTTTCAATGTTGCAGTACTACTGCTTGAGATATTGTTGTACATAATTTTCGATGTTGCAGCACATAATTTTTTATGTTGCAGCACATAATTTTCGATGTTGCAGTATATATTTTTTCGATGTTGCAGTATATGTTTTCCGATGTTGGCAGTACATATTTTTTATTGTTGCAATACATATCTTTTTGATGTTGCAGTGCATGTTTCTTAATATTGCACTACATATATTTTTTTTGATGTTGCAGTATTTACAAGCTGATGTTGCACTATATATTTTTTCATATATTTTGCAATATTTGCAGTTGAAGTGTTTCAGACTCTTTGAAGACAAAGGGCGCGGCGAGAGAATGTGGTGCGTTGGGGAACGAGGGACAGGGACGCTGTAGGGAGCAGAGGATAGGGGCGGTTCCGTTCTATTCTGTTCTGTGCGCAGGGGAGAGCGAGGTTACGTGCGCAGGGACGGGCGGGTTCCGTGCGGACTGGCGTTCTGACGGACTCACGCGCCGCACGTTTGGACGCTAGAATAAAAAAAAATGCACATCACGTCAAGCCACTTTCCGTTGATGATTTGTGAGACCTGCGTCGGGTACGGGTACACATCGGATACGTATCCGGGCCGTAATACGAAATGTTGTTACATACGTACGTATTGAACGTTTGGGCCGATTTTGATACGGTCTATGAAAAAAAGCCCAACTTACCTCCCTACTCCCCTCCCCGGTCCCCGTCCCCGCACAGCCGCACCGCCCAGGTGCGCCCGACGCGAGTGGCGATTGGTGATTGGCGAACGGCGGCCGGTGGCGGGACAGCGAGCGGCCGGAGCATCCCTGGCGTGGGCGGCTCACCGTAGAATCGACTGGCGGCAGGGCAGCGAGCGGCCAGCGGCGACGTAATCCGGCGGCGCCCCCTCCCTGCTCCAGGCGACCCGCCCCCCTACAGCAGGAGCCTTGCGTCCCTGCTCCAAGCAGCTCACCGTCGAATCGGTCGGCCTTCTCCATCCCAGCAAGATTCAATAGGTGAAGGTAATAAGTCAGTTCCTCGATCCTCGTCTCCTCCTGTCTTTCCTATGCTCAGTCTCACTCTAACCACGTCCGGTGCCTGACTGCGCGTGTGTTCAATAGCTTTGATCTGAATTTTTGTTCTGTCATGTACTATTACTAATTTTACATTATTGTGGACCTGTGGATGTGATGACCTTATTAAGTTGTGAACTCAAATTATGTGTTATGCCATATGTCACTTGGCTATGGCCTTAGTATACTGTGGCTGTGGTTTTCATGTTAAATCATGTGTAGTTATTATTATTAAAAAATTATCCTAGGCGTATCCCCGTGTCACTGTTTTTTTTTTTTTTTGAGAACATCGTATCTGCGTATCTGATACCGTGTCCGTATCTGGGCAACAGATGACAAGATAGCAAGGCCCAGCCCAATAATATCCTAGGTTCTTCCTCCTTTGCCCTGATATGTAGCGCTATGGCGGAGGCAAACCCTAGCCAAGCTGGCAAGCTCCTCAGTTCATACGGTTTACATCCTGATCTACGCAATCATTTTTGAGCGATTTTGTTACTTGTTTGTATCCAAATATATGTTGCTTGGGTGATTTTGTTTTGCTTCGCTTTGGACCACTGGATCGGCATTGCTTTCCTGCTAGTACTTTTCGGAAATCAAGAAGTGTAGTCTTTTGCTTGATTTGCTTAGACATTAGTACACTACACGCCTTTTGTTGAATCAATGACTTCTGTTTTGGTTAAGTCGCACCATTAGCCCCCTGCTCTGTTGAGGTTGGATGCAGGGGAAAATGCGAGAAAAGGGTATCTATGGGTGCAAGATTAATGGACCAGGCAGGGGCTTTATACCTATGTGGGAACCAGCGATTTTCCTCAGGGTCATATCTTCTGCCCACATGATCATCTTGCTGCTATTTTCTTTGATGTACTACTCGCTCAGTTATGTTTGCTGCTTTCGATTAATCTGTTTAGTCACACTCTGAATTCTGTCTGGAAGCGAAATGAGGAGACTGAAACATCTGAATGTTATCATGTGGAGAACACATGTATGGTCTTCAAAGTTCTCTGATTGCTTGATGTTCAAACTTTTCTTCTCTCACATTCTTTCATGTGAATTAAATCAACATGTAGTGATTGCAAAGCAAATGAGGAAGCTATACCATTTGAAACTGTGCTGTTGATCCGGTCAAATTTATACATACATGTATTATGCCTATTAAGTTCTATATTTTTTAAAAAAAATTATCAGTTGGACATGTTGCTTGGCTTTGTTGAGCTAACTTTGTTGGATCTCTTTGTTAGGAGATGTCAGAATACCAGAACGTTGTTGTGGGGAGGCTGAAGCTGAAGGGTAAAGCGCTGGACGTGAAGGAAGGTGGAGTCAAGAAAAAGAAAAAGAAGAAGCATCAACTTGAGGAGTCGTCTCAGATTGAGCACAATGAGCTCCAGAAAGGTTTTTTTTGTCATTATTAGTTTATTACACTGGCCAATTTTAGACTTAAGCATCTGCTGTTCAATTTCTGCACAACTGGATGTGTTGATAAGCATTACTATGTTTGTTAGAGGTGGTACCCATCAATTGCTTGGTTGTGTACTGAATAACCAATTAGTTTTTTTGTTACATAATTACCTCTGTTTAGGTGCCTTTTGTTTGTTATTTGTCCATGCCGTCACAAATAGGAAGTGCGTTACTAATGCTTCTAACAATTTTTTTTTGCCACATTTCTTTCTCTGTATATTCTTGATGCTCATCTAATCTATATTTGGATACACCAGTTTGTAGTTTTATATGGCCGCTGCATATATGTTTCTTTTTTGTATTCATGTTTTGATAAAGGATCTTGGAGGCATTACTGAGGAATTTGTTATTTGGTTTGTGCTGATAAGTGTTATTAGTGGCTATGTGAACTGTTTGCAGAACAAACAAGAACCCTGGTCCTGTAACCTTCTCAGTCACTCAGTTGTTGATTGCTCCTGCAATGACAATGTATTTGTTTAGAGACTTGAATTGGTTTAGTGTTATGACAGGATAGGATTTGACAATTTTCTCATGTTATAGGTGGATCAGTCTTTACTAAAATAATCTTCAGAGTTGTGTGTCATAGTGATTTTGCTGACACCCTAACCTGTTTTGAGATAAATTTCTCACTTCGTTGGTAAATAGGTAGCTGTCCATGCGGTGCTTGGTTCATTTTTCCAACTTGTTTCATTTTATACATTGTCTCACTTTTTGTTCTTTGTGTAACTGGACTTCATGAATATAAAAACATTTTCAGCTGGTTACACTCACTACATATCTAATCCAACGGTTATTCTTCAGGGGGAAACTCTGACTTACCAACTGATCCCAACAGTGAGCTGGTTGAAGCTGACAAGATGGGAGATGAAGAAGGGAATCCACATCCTGACTATGACCATCTCACACCAGCAGAGCGACGCTACATGGAACAGAAGCAGAAGATTGACATGCAGAAGATGGCCAAGGTTGCCAACAAGTCGCACAGGGACCGCATCCAGGACTTCAACCAGTACCTGGCAAACCTCAGCGAGCACTACGACATCCCCAAAGTTGGCCCTGGCTAACATAACTAAACTGCTGTGTTACGCACAAACAATTGTATGCTGGGTCTATCCAGCTTTATAATTCCTTCGCATGTAGTCGCTCCATTTCAAACTACAAGACGTTTTGGATTTTCTAGATCTATACCTATACCTATACCTAATAATAAAGAGGCAAAATTTTCGGCCATCTATTTCGTCGGTCTATTTTTTGTGTCAACTCCCACCGGTAGTCGAGAGTTTCTTCCGTCTAGAGTTATATATATAATCAGTGCTCATACGAGTTAGAATAATTCTTGTCTAGCGTGATACGGAATTCGATTCCAAAACGCAGTGGTCGTGTCCTACTCCAATACATGTTGTCATTTGGAAAAGGGTGCGTGAGCCAAAATTATATTACCAGATTCATATGTAGCACTCAAAGAGTTCTTACTTCTAATGTATTGGATTGGGATATGAAGTTACAAAGAGAAAGATATACAACTATATAATCAGCTATCCCCTCTATAATCTCAAAGTTCGTTTAGCCTTGCATGTCCATGACGGATTAGAGTAGGCCCGTGCCTTTATAATAATATTGGGAACCAAATCAAAGTCTAGCCTCGAGAGCACATGGAAGGCTGTGGCAACAATGAGGTGTGGTTCAGAAGAGATGGCAACGTACTAAAATAACTATGAGCAGGAAAAGGGATTTTTGAATGAATCATAAAAGAGTCTGTCGTCTTCAAACATCGCCAGATTCAATCGAAAGAACTTGCGATTGATCTTGAGGAAGCTTTCCTACGGAATCGGAATTGGATCTCACCATCGGAAACTCGATTTTGTAGACGAGCGTGCAGCTTCACGTGCGGGCATACCAAACGGCCCCTCCGCTCCGCTTCAATGCTGAAGCACCGGTTTTTCCGCTGAGACAAGCGTGAAAGAGAGGAGGAGCTGAAAAATAGTAGGTTTACATCGCCCCCGGATGCTCGCGTGGGCCATGGCTCGGCCGTAGTCAAGTTTGCCGCCGAGGTGAGCAAGGCCGGTGGAGGGCGGAGCGGGACGACGGCGCGGTGAGCTCCGACGGCGACGTGGCGACCTCCAAGGACGGCGGCATGGAGAGACAGCTATGAAGATTGCGGCGTGGCAAGCTCCGAGGGATGTGGCTCGGCAGACTCCGAGTCTGAGGCTCTAAGGACGGCGGCATGGAGACGCAGCTCTGATGATGGCGGCTCTAAGGACGGCGGCGTGGAGACGCAGCTCTGATGATGGCGGCACGGTGAGCTCCGAGCGATGCGGCTCGGCAGACTCTGAGGGCTTGGAGTTCGGGAGGGCAGGCACGGCTGTTCATGGGGAGTCACCGGCGGCGGGCGTGGCGGACCGCAGACTTGCCCAGGCACTCCGGCGTTTAGGGCCGGTTTAGTTGCAAAAAAAATTTGAAAAACGACACTGTAGCACGTTTCGTTGTTATTTGGTAATTAGTGTCCAATCATGATCTAATTAGGCTTAAAAGATTCGTCTCGTCCATTTCGTCTAAACTGTGTAATTAATTTTATTTTTTATCTATATTTAATGCTTCATGCATGTGTCCAAAGATTCGATGTGACGGGAAATCTGAAAAATTTTACAAAATTTTTAGGGAACTAAACAGGGACTTAGTTGCATGTAGTGGATAAAGGCTTCCGTGCAGAAGTTTTTTTTAAAAAAAAGAAGGAAATCATGGAGAAGTGTGAAAATAACTAAAATAAGTGCGGACGAAAATAATAAAGGAACAAAACAAATGAATTTTCTGTTTTCCGTCTCCAATTCCTTTCATCGTTTGTCTTTTCGATTTTTTTTTCTTTTCTTGTTTCCGGTTACTTTGCCTTCTGTTTCCATTGGCTGTGTTTCCAACTTTTTATTTTCTATTTCAGGAATTTTTGGTTTTGTTTCTCTCGGTAATCCTATTACATTTCTGATTTTTTTTGTTTTATGTTTTTACGGCTGTTTTTTCAACCAGTGTTTTTTTATGTTTTTGACCGGTGATTTTTTCTTATAAAAGTCTTTCAACCATTGATCTCTCCTCTGAAAACAAAATTTTGCACTACTAAACTACTGATGTAATTTTAAGTATAAACAAAAATTATTCTTACTAAATTTTGATCAGTTGTTTGTAACCACTTTGTTATCGACTCTGATCTAAATAAATGTTTATCTATGATCCATAACGAGAGCCACCGCATGAAAAATCAAACAGAGGTCTCTCATCATAATCATGGGTAGATAGACCAATTTTTTACACGTTACAAACTACTCTTTGCCGACTTTAATAAAAGATTAAAATTACATATGTTTATGGAATGTCAAAGAAAACCACGCAACTCAACGTTTAAATGTAGCAACACATGCATAGTGTGAAATTTGAAGTTATGATATATTGACGTCTGAATACTTTTGTACTTTGCAACCGAAAAATAATGTATCAATATTGTAGTTTAATTCAATATAGACCTAGTAGGACATTGCCATATTATTTTCATATTATTCTTACTAAATTTTGATCAGTTGTTTGTAACCACTTTGTTATCGACTCTGATCTAAATAAATGTTTATCTATGATCCATAACGAGAGCCGCCGCATGAAAAATCAAACAGAGGTCTCTCATCATAATCATGGGTGGATAGACCAATTTTTTACACGTTACAAACTACTCTTGGCCGACTTTAATAAAAGATTAAAATTACATATGTTTATGGAATGTCAAAGAAAACCACGCAACTCAACGTTTAAATGTAGCAACACATGCATAGTGTGAAATTTGAAGTTATGATATATTGACGTCTGAATACTTTTGTACTTTGCAACTGAAAAATAATGTATCAATATTGTAGTTTAATTTAATATAGACCTAGTAGGACATTGTCATATTATAGCAAAGGAGCTTGCCCAGGACACGATTTCCCAGCTCCTATCGTCATTATGACATATCATCTCTTCTGGAAGTTGAGCTTCTTGATGGCGAAGCCAAAGAGGGCCGCAAAGAGCAATGCGAATGCCACCACCACGGCGGCGACTAAGGATGCAAGCGGGCCTGCCTGCAGACACCCAGCAGGATGCCGCATCATCTGCATGTAAAATTTGTTTGCCCTGCAGTTACCTGCAGACGTGTGCTAATTTGCCTGCACTTCCTGCTGGGTTCTGCAGCAAAGCGCAAGCAGGTTTGGTGGACGCCTGCAGAGCCTGCCAACTAATACATATACTCCTCTAAAAAAACTAGTACGTATACTCAAACTTACAATGCAAGAGTCCAGAACTATGCCGACTAGTACGTATACTGCAAGCTTACAATGCAACAATCCATAATGTATCTGGCATCCTGGACATATGCTTACATCATAACAATTCTTGCATAAATTAAAGGTCATAAAAATCCAGAAAATAAAGAATAAATAGGAGTATCATCATCCACCACAATATTTATCCATAAATTACAATTTGGCCTATCCAATCAAAAAAGCAAAATAATTTCAACCAGTGACAATGGTGTTGCCTTCTATTCTTGAGTCCAACCTTTAGTTCTTGACTCCATTCCTTATGTCTTTTTTTGTTGATGATTACTGCACAAAGAGATATGCAGCCCGTGAAGTACGCTGCAACTTGCCTGATAAGTGGACACACAAAGAGATGGGATAAGTTATCAGCAGTAAGACTGAATGGCCAAGCTAGTACTACTGTACTACATGTCAAAAGACTGAATATGCAATCTTTCTGATGGCTGGAAATATAAGCCCAACAGACAATTCATGGTATTCAGTACTGAACTTAAGATCTATAAAGACCAGACTACACTTTCTAAAATGAATTCGTTTGGAAAAAAATAAAACTCATCATCAGGCTGTACTTTCTAAACTGCACATCATAATAATTATGATTGAGGAATTATTAATAAAAAGTCGTACTACATAGCCAAAAGAATTAACAAGATTGAGGAATAAAATCATGCCAAAATCTCATTATGCATGCCACAGTTTGCAACTTTGTATCAGGAACAAGATTATTAATATGTCTCGATCACTGCAAAAGGTAAGAACCAGAATATATTTGAAGTGGGTCTATAGGGCTGTGTTATTTTTCTAGAGACAGACCATATTTAATATAGGAAGGCTAGCTGCTAGTAGCTCTTATTTCATTGAAATTCAAATCATCAAAAGCTAGTGGACAGAAAGGAGAGAGAGAAGGGCAACATACCCATTTAGTTGATTCTTACGAAACATCTTCAATGTTGTTGTGTGGAGTGGTAATTGATATTATGTCCAAGTACGAAGAGCCTAATTTTTTTAAAAAAAGCACATATTTTAACAAAGCTAAATGTCTGAAATACATCAGCAGTGGATTCACAGAAAAAATTAAGAAATTACCTGCTGACCGAAGCCAGTCCTGAAAGCAAATTAAAGCCTCAATAGTGTTGCTTGCTAGCCATTAATGAGAATCTACAGTTGGAATCCTGAAATTCATCTCTGAGTGTTAACCTATGGTTCTTGAAAGCTTCTATATAATTTTGCTTAATTGTAGTCCTAGAAACAGACTCAGCAAGTGGATTCAAACTGGTTGAATAACTACGGAATCCTTCGTACTCAACGAAGGAGAAAGGGAGTTCATGAAGAACTATCAATCTAACAAGCTCAGCTCGAGTTTTCTTTGAATCAAACTTCCAGTTGGAAAGAAGGGCTGCCTCTGTAGATGGTACAGAAGATTTCAATTTCTCAACCATATCAACCATTTTAAGCCTAGGTTCACAGATGGCCAAATGCCTACGCATGTGACTATTTCCAGAGTTGTGTGCTGCAGAAAATACCTCATTACAGTGCTTGCATCGAGCTTCTACAACCTTTCCTTGGCGATAAATTGGCTCCATATCAATCCAAATATCAGATCTCAACTTGCGTGGTTTACTGTGTGCTAAAGTGGAATTTGTATTATTAATGTAAAAGAAAATTCAGATTATCATAATTACATGTAAGGAAGAAATCATGTGCTGAAATGATAACACAAGTATTGTTAAACAAATACATAAGAACAGAAATCAATGCCAATTACCAGAAGGGGGTGATGCAACACGGGGTGAGGATGGCAATACCGGAGGGGTCGTTGGACTGCGTGAAGACCTCTGCCCAATCACCACAGGAGACACCATAAACCTCAATATTGGAGACCTTGTCACAATGGGAGACCTTGTAACCATGGGAGACCTTGTCGCCATTGGAGGCTTAAATCTCTTTGCAGCTTGTTGTTTTCGTTGATTTTTTTCTGAAGGCCTCCTCTTCAGTGGAGATGTTGAAGGCGAGTTATGTTGATTTGCCGATGTAGAAGCCTTTGAACTTTTATGCTTTGTGCTGGAAGAGCTAACCAATGCTGATTTCTTTGAAGAACCCCCACCTTCTTGTTCAGACTGTGATATGGTTGTCATTGTTGCCATGGTAACAAGACTGAAGTATAAAAAGAAACAATATTAGTCATCTAAGAACCAAGAGTGAACAAAAAGGAAACTTTTTTCCAATCTAAAATCCGTCTACAGCCTAAATGAAGAGGTGGCGGGAGAGGCAACACTAATCTTACCGTGGGGGCAAGACGTGGAGGAGCGACGACGACATGATGGTGCGCGAGCCTGGTGGATCAGGGCTTTGCTGCTCTCCTGCTACAGAATGGGGTTGGGGCAGGGTAGGAGCCTTTGACTTTTTTGCTGCAGTGGAGTACATTTGTTGATCCTTCGATGAAGGCCTTTTACGCTTTGTGATGGAAGAGCTAACCAATGTTGATTTCTTTGAAGAAGCCCCAACTTCTTGTTCAGACTATGATATGGCTGTCATTTTAACAGAGCTAAAGTATAAAAGGAGACAATATCAGTCATTAATGAAACAACTAATGCAATGCTACAAGGAAAAGGGGCAGGTCCATAAAAACAAGTGATAAGAGAAAAGCAACATGTCATTGTGAAATAATGTTATGCGAATGGAACCTTCAGGTTTCTAAGGAAGGCTAAGCAGAGATGCTGATTACTAGTATGAATTTAAAAAGCATGCAGTATAAATTATAACTTGACAAAAATTGTAACAAATTGTGAAAGATGCAGTTCTAATTAATATAATAGAAATTGTGAAAGGTAGAGACTATTTATTGGAACTATATTCATAGCATGATGGTCCAAAGGCAGAAAGCAGTTGATCCTTCTCTGTCAGACTATTTTGTCAACTAAAACTAGCACGTTGATACAACATAAGCATCCAAATTCCTTGGTCTAGATAGAATGAGGCCAAACAAATATTAGTATGAGTGCTCCACACATCTGTTGCAAAAGAGAAGGACATCTCGCCTAGGATGATTCAACATGGCAAAGAAAAATAGGAGAAAATAAATCGGTCCCGTCAACATGTGCAGCAAACAAACGGTTCCTTTCTTTAGCACAACTTGGCAGCACTTTCACACACACTGACACTGCTTATCAAGTTATCATCAACACGAAACCCGACCACGGTAGAGTACAATCTCAGGAAAAACGTACCATGTGAGTGGGCGCGCCGCTGAAGGTGTGGGTGTCAGGTGGATCTGGACTGTGCTGCCCTCCTGCTGCAGAATGGGGTTGGGGCGGGGAGGATCCAACATCAGCCACGGGGGCGGACTGAAGACGTCGATCCAAAGCTCCTTGAGGTAGGGCGGCGGCCATGGCAGCTGGCGGTGCTCACCAAAAGACAAGAAGTGAAGAAGATTAAGTAGATTAGAAGAATAAGAAGGAAGGGAGAAGGAGAACGAGACGAGCTGCAGATGAGTGGTTCTCACCGGAGGGATGCAAGACCGCCGTCGTCACTACGAAGCCGGCGCTTCCCTAGCGTCTGCGCGGCGGATGCGCCGTCTGCTCTGCTCGCTCGACTGCTCATGCTAGGGATGTGGCTTTGCGGCGCGACACAGGTCCTGCAGGGTGTTGGCAGGCTGAAGCAGGCGGCCCGTTTGAGCAACGTAGGCTTTGCAGGCTGGGTTGCTTTGGCCCGCACCACTTGAAGCAGGAGCCCACAGCGTCCATAAGGGCTGTTTTCGCAGGCGGGCCGAGCAGGCTGGCAGGTCGGCCCGCACCTGCTTGCATCCCTAGCGGCGACCCACCCCAGCCAACTGTGCTTGAAGTCGAAGTAGTCCTCCAAGAACATCTTCACGGTCTTGTCAGTGTCGTCCATCTGCATCGTGACGTCACCGAACTGTGACACCACCAGCCCGTACAGCGTCCACGCCACGGGGCATATCCAGCAGTACCACCTCGGCCGTGTTTAGATCCCGAAAGCTGCTCGCCGAATCGGGGAAAGCTATCGGAACACTGTAGCAGTTTTTGTTTTTTTAGTGCAAAAAATTGTCCAAAAATTAATTAATTAGACTCAAAATGTTCATCTCATAAAGTACAACAAAACTGTGCAATTAGTTTTTGATTTCATCTACATTTACTACTCCATGCATTTGCCGACATTTTGATGTGATGGGGAATCTCCTTTTTGCATAGTGGAATTTGGGGGGCAAATTTGGGATCTAAACAAGGCCCTCCACTAGATGGGCACTTTCTGAAGGTAAATGAGCTTTACTAGTAATTTGGAAACAGTGGGAAAAAAAGGGTGCAGGGCAGATGAGGCATGACGAGGCGAGGTCTTACTGGTCGAGGGACGATTACCCCGGAGAAGAGGTTCCAGATGGAGCACAATCCTGAGGAGACGGTCGCCGCGATGTTGTAGCTACGTGTCAGCCCGATAGACATCATGCCGTAGAATGTGAAGTAGAGCATTGTGACGTACCCAAAGAAGAGGTACCAGAAGAACTTGGCATTTGTCCACTCGAACCTGATCATGGAGTACACTATGACACCGTATAATATCCTGTGCCAGTGCGTATGGGAGCTCAATCACCACCTGCGAGGAAACAACTTGATGATTAGTATCAAACATTCTATCGGTGGCCTCCTTTCTAGTAGAAATTAGAATATGGGCCAAGGCCAACCAACTAGTAGGATCGGAGAACCGTTTACCTAGCCAAACGCATATGGGAAAGCCGAGTACATGCCAGCAGCTCTTTCACGGTAAAAGATTGTCCGCTCCACGACCACCATTGGCTGAACTGAGCTACAGTATATGACCCCGATGAACATCACCGCAGAGTACATTGATCCCATGGCATTTAACAAATCTTGTGACGTTTTCCTGGCCAGATTAACAAGCTAAGTAAGCAAGACATGAATAACAACTTCAAGTCAAGCCACTTGTTTGCCATATAATTAAGCAATAAATAATGGTACAAATTTGGCATGGCTTACACTTTGCCGCCTAGGTCCCAAAAGATGCTGCCGAGGAGGAGAGCGCAGTGACAAAGAACCTAACAGTATTGTAAGGAGGGTTCCTCCAGTATGACAGGTTTTGCTTCCACAGGCAAGCCATGCATTGAGTAATGGAATACTGTGCGTACTTGCTAGGGAACTGTAAGTCACTTGAACCTAGTGTTGGTTGGCTTAATTCCTTTATCAATGCCCCTCCTGTAAAATGTAACAACCAACACATCATCATCTACTGTAGAGATTCCCTGGAGAGAAAACAAAAATGTGCAAAGTGCATTGGTATGTACCAACTGCTAGTACTTCGATCGTTTTGCTGGATAAGTTTAGTATAGGGTAATAAGTTACAGAACTTTGGCTTATTGTAATTAGTTTTGGTTGTTTAGTTCTTTTCCTTAGTTGTTAATATAATCGCCTATGGTTATTCTAAAAGATAGGGATTGGGATTTACTTACTGGTAGAGTTCAGATTCCTTGTATATGTCACTGAAATCAACACCTAGAATCTGTTCCTGAGAACTAGCGGTCGCTTCCAGCATCCATGATGCTAGATTGTAGCCATCTTTAATTTTGCTGACCTCTTGCATCCCTTGGATATATAATATGAAACCACATGATATTCACAGTAATTTGGGGGGAGACAAAGATGGATATTCAGACTCCTGTAATATGTATCATTTACCTCGAAATACTTGATTAGCTCTGAAGAATGATGTCCAAGTGGGCTAGCATAGATTTCTTGCCCACCACACTTCATTAGGAGAAGATGTAGGCATTAATCAAACATTTTAGGCTTTGCAAGTTGCAACATAGTTGAAGGTTTTGAAAAAAACAGCCACAGCAAAACAAGTATATGACCAAACGCTAACCAGAAAGAAAGTAGAGGGTAGCTAGAAGTAATCATATGTGAAATCTCACTCACCTCATCAAATGCTTCAAATATGTCAATGTCAGGCTGATGTATCGTGCAGACCACAGTTCTACCAGTATCCATGGTTTTCCTCACCGCGCGCATCACAATTGCAGCTGCTCGGGCATCAAGCCCTGAGGTTGGCTTATCCATAAAGATGATTGATGGATTTGCAACAAGTTCCACAACAATGGTAAGCCTTTTCCTCTGCTCAGTTGACAGACCATTGACTCCAGGAAGTCCAACCAAAGCATTCCTCAGTGGTTTGAGCTCCACAAGCTCCATCACCTCCTCAATGAAGATCTGCACATCTAATGATAAGCAACTGTCTACCAAGTAGTATCCTTTGTAAGGGTGGAAATTGCATCTGCTTTGTGGAACAAACCTTTCTTTTGTTTGAATCGACATCCTTGGGGAGCCGAAGCCATGCTGAGAAAAGCAGGGACTCAGAGACTGTCACTTGTGGTGAGTGGATATCATTTTGTTCACAATATCCTGATACATGCGCAAAGGTCTCTTGTTTCTTTGGGTATCCTGAAATGATGATGTCTCCTTCAATGCACCAACTTGTCTTTCTCCCGGCCAACACATCCATCAAAATAGTTTTTCCAGCACCGCTAACGCCCATTAGTGCGGTCAGCACACCAGGCCTAAAAGATCCACTGACACCTTTGAGGAGCTCCAAACGATCTTCTAGCACACCTTGTGCTTTCATTTCCTAAATTTAGTTTCATGAACAAGGTTACAAAATAATGATCAAATTACCTTTGTTGATAGTGTAAGGGATGAACTTTCTATACTTCACCTATGGCATGTCAACAGAGTACTTGATGTTGTCAAAGGTGAGCGAGAGTGGGACGAATGGGAGGATGATTCCCTTTTTAGTCAAGGAAGAATCATCTTCCATGATTGCTGAATCAGTTTTAGTTTTCACTCGTGTTGAACGATGGCTGCTTGATGATACCAAGTGATTGCCGCTATCCAGAACCATCTCCCTTTGATGGTTGCCTGCTTCTCATTCAACTCCTCTTCAGACACAGATGGCCCGGAGTTGCCATATGCTAGAAATTAACAAGATGGAACCACATTCAGGGCTTCAGGCATTCACACTTCACAGTTTCGCATACAAATCCGAGGACAGTGAGAGAAATCAACTTGGGAGGAGTTACTCACGAGTATGTAAGGGCAAGAGTGAAGAGAGCATTGAAGAGTATGGTGAACCCGATCATCGCACAAAAGCCAATCAAATACCACTTTGGTTGTGTGAATACTCCACGAGACCTTAGGATTTGCACACCTAAGAACTCGTTGGAGGCAGTGCTGTTCAATTTCTTTCCCCAGCTGTTATAATGATTTAATGCTACAGATGTTGGTATGTTTTATTATAAACTTAGTCAAAGTTAGACAAATTTGACTTAAGAAAAAAAAGCTAAAGTGGGCTATATAATTTAGAATATTAGGAGTATAAAACTTAGTCAACACTATGTGTTGTAGATGAAACATCATCAAGTGTAAGACCATTGTCGCAGTGGTGGTAGGTCCAGGACAAGATTTTAGACAGCGGATCTTGTAGTCATATATAATGCCAATCAACCATGGATGTATCAACCATAAATGTACAAAAAAAATGTACACCATGAACTCAAACTAAGGTTCTATTTGGATCCATGAGCTACTAATACATATTCCCTCTGTTCCAAATTATAAGTCGCTTTGACCTTTTTGGTACATCCATTTTGCTATAATGGATGTACCAAAAAGGTCAAAGCGACTTATAATTTGGAACGGAGGGAGTAATAGTTAGCTAGCAAACCGCTCGTAGCTAACTTTTAGCTATTACTAGTTGGTTTCGTCCAATTAGTAAGATAATTGTTTGTTAGGTATTAGCTAGGCATGTTTGGATCTAAATGAGCTAATTATAGGCAGCTCACTATTTTTTTCAAAATTGTTGGCAGGACCCTGTCCAGCTTGCATTAATAAACGGAAGATTTTATTAGATGGTTTAGTCCAATAAGTTAGAATAATTGTTAGTTAGGTATTAGCTAACAATTAGCTAGATTAGAGCATCTCCAAGAGTACCCAATAATCCTTCTCAATCCATGATTTTTAGGAAGAATGAAAAAAAATCATCTCCTACAACAGTTCCCAAACTCACCTCCCAATCTTTTAACACTTGGAAAAAAAACCCTTTGCGCGTAAAGATGCGCGGACTCCAGGTTGCGTGTATCTTCCCCTGGGCCCGTATACTTCTGCCAATCTAAAGGTGGAAGGGCGAGAAAAGAATATATAAAGTAGAAAAAAATGTTCCTGATGCAAATGTACAAGAGAGAAATAATATATAAATGTTGTTATGATAATTTAGATATAGTATAGGATTCCTGGTGTAAAATTGCCTTCTATATTTTAGGAGTAAGTAATTGGAAGCTTTTGGCCTTCTTTTTTCCTCCCAATGCCTTTTTGAAGTTGCAAAACTACATGTTTTTTAGAAAAAAATAGGATACTCTTAGAGATGCTCTTATTAGTCGGATATGTTTGATCTAAATGAGCTAATTATAGGCAGCTATCTTTTTTTTTTCAAAATTGCTAGTAGGACCCTATCCAGCCTGCATAATAAAGGCGATATTTTATTAGCTAGTTTGGTCTAATAAGTGAGATAATTTTTAGTTAGGTACTCTCTCTATCCTCAAATAAATTTCTACCCTAAGAATTTGTCTATAAATACATCTCTAGGAGGTTGATTGATCCATCAGCCCATTTATTTTTCTAGAATGGACGTTGCGTCCACAGAATTTTACCCACCGCGAGACCCCTCCCCCCTTCTATGGCCGCCAGAGGTCATAATCCACTTGTCAAGTAACACTGTAACAGTTGAACAAGGAACATGTGTGTTTTTTTTTCAAAATGAGGGCTTGTTTGAATGCACATTCTCTTTAGTCCATACGTGTTGAAGTGAATTGAAGTGAAATTTAGTTTAAATTTCACCTCAGTTCACTTCAACACATATAGATTGAAGGGGATACATGTACATCTAGCAACCCCTGAACAAGGAGGTACGAAGTGAAAGATAGTGGACACGGCCTCGCTCTTTGTTGGTACCCCGGCCAGGGTCCGGCTTTGAAACAAGAACGCGTTCCATCGCCGCGTTGGTGTTTCACTTGCGTCGTTGAAGTTTCGTTTTGGGTCTGCTGGGCCAGGGCCGGCTTCTAATAAGAGCACATACTGGTCTCCGGCCGCCACATTTTGTTTTGTGTTGCTCCCTTGTTCTGCATTCGGCCCGCAACCCTCTAATCATCAGCGTTTAAATTTGTGCAATATATTTTCAAACATTTCGATAGATAACTGTTTGCAGTATATAGCTCCTGATTCATGCCGTCAAGGCGTCAACTGTTGCAAAATATATGTCCTAGTATATTTCACTTTTTTAAAAAAAAAATCGGATCCTGTGTTGATTGATTATTTGGTTTGAGTTATACGGAGTATTATGTTTTCATGTTTTTTTTTCTAAAATTTCGAATGAACTTTTGAAAGTAATACATTATTGAAATTGTCTTCAAAACTAATTAGCTTCCGGGATCATCGGTGTTTCAAATTGAAGGTTTGAAAACAGCGCTGTCTGCTTGCTTCATGATGCTATCACTGTCCTAAACAACAATTGTCTGTGGCCAAAGAGAAGAGCATACAAAGAAGTTCTTTTTTTGTTCAATCATTCATGGCCCATGTACGGCTACCGTACGGCTGCACCAACTGACTGCGGAAGGCGACTTTTATCAGACGCATTTATTGGTGTGCCCAAGTCAAAGAGGCTCAACATTTACAAATACAAGCAACAATAGCTTATTATTTGGTGCCAACGAATATTTTGGACTTTTGATTATTTTGAAACTGAAGCATCAAGCATCGAATCAAGAAAAGCTGAAGGTATTGTATACATGTCATCCATGTGCTTTTCTATCTTGACGATAGCTTATCGTGTGCATGCATGATAGGGTGAGGCCCCAAGATAATTAACTTATCTTTGTATATAATATGTTCTTCCATTCCATCGAGGAATGAAACCAGGAAGTACGTACTCCTGGAAAATGTGAAAAACATACTGGAAGAAACAAAAGCTTTTACAGAACAAAGCATAGTTTACACATGAAGTTTATCCTTTTGTACATGATTTCTATCTTTCAAGAAACTAAGGTTGCATCAATAAAAACAAATAATATATTCAAATGATAAGAGAGCATGCAAGTCCAAACATGCATGCATATGGCAACGGAAGCGACGGCATTGATCCCTCATTTTGTCTGCATTTTAGTGGTTTAACCCCACGTGAAGCGTCTTTGCATGCATGCAACATGAACATGATGAAGAAGGCGGCAAAAGTCAGAAAGGAAAGGACCCTGATCGTCCGTGCGGGGACCACAACCACCGATCAGAACTTCGAATCCCCGCGTTAAATGTCAACTCTTCCTGTGCTCTCCACTTATCAGATCAAATCACGGCGCCCTTGCTGGGCGAGGAGGGTCAACTCTCTTAGCTTATCATCAAGTCGAGGTAGTAAGGTTTGACAAGAGAGTCTCCAAACATACATGTTGTAGCTAGTACGTAGTTCGTTAATTATGTACCACCGCCCTGCCCACCGGCACTACTGAAAACTCGAATTGTCCTGTCGATTTAAGACAAAACCGACAAGAAAACTGTGAATTTTTCCATCGGGCCACGAAACCAACCAAGAAATTTAGAACAACCGGGAAATCTGTCATAAAAAAAAGAATCTGTCTACTGGAAACATGGGTGATTTAAAGGCTCATGTCACCCGGGTGACGGAAACAATTAAAACACTCGATTCTCACATCAATTACAAAACGGGTGACACATGGAAATCAAACACCTGAATCTGAAAAACCACAAGATCTACATCTAACGGACCAGATGAAAAACAAAGGATCCAAAGAAAAAACAGATTAATTCTATGGAAGGCAAATTGGAAGAAATTGAATAAAAAATCAAAAACACAAATTGCAGATACAAATTAATTCTATGGAAGGCAAATTGGAAGAAATTCAAATTGAAAACATATCAAAAACACAAATTACAGAGAAGATTAATTCTATGGAAGGCAAATTGGAAGAAATTCAAATTGAAAACATATCAAAAACACAAATTACAGAGAGCAGATAAAAAAACCATATTTACACCAGTAATCAAAGAAATTTACACTGACATAATCAATGTAAAAATTATAATCTGAGACTGTAAGAGAAATGAATTAAACAACACATGAACAAGAAAAACATGCTAACTGGACAATTTCTTGTAGCAGTAAACACCGAGCATGGACACTAATCTGCATTTTACTTGAAATCTAGACAATGAACAAAGCAGATTTCTAACGCAAAAGCAAAGAAGAAAGGATGGGCCAGATCAGATGAGAGATGGATCCGATGGCCACAAATCCGGGTGACAGAAAAGAAAAAATTGCCCAGGCAACATACAGATTTACCGTAAAAAAAACCAACAGGGAAATCCTCGTCTCGTCATCAATTTGACTTGACATACGGTTTTTCCGGCCGGGTGGCACATGCATGGAGTGCACCGTGCAGTGGTTGCCAGCGGCCGGCAGGCTGACGTGCTGCCAAACGTGCAATTGATCGAATCATTGAGTAGTGGCAGGCAGAGGGCAGCAGGGCTGCCATCAGTCATTGGGTACAGACTCCACACAAGTATTACTTAATTAATTGGTTCTGTATACCTAATTGACTAACGCTTGCAACTTGATTGTTAATTATCAATAGACAGTAGTATAACAAGTATCCTGCCTGCTAAGTAGAACGAACCTTCTGGTATTACGATTTATTTATATATACGCGTAGTAGCTAGTGATCACTCCCAATCTCTGATCCGGCCGGGCGTTAATTAATAATAAGGAACCCAAACAGATTGCAGTCAGGAATTTATTTACTTTTGAACCCAAAGTAACAGGTTGCTTTAATTAATTTATATCTAGGCTGAATGGTTTTTCTTTTTTCCTTTGCATGCGAAGATATATATAGAGAGAGAGAGAGGATGAACGTATCAACAAAACTCATCAAATTGGTTGGGCGTTCATCAGATCATATGCATCTTTGAGTTATTATTTGTTCCAATTAGGAGTAGATTATTAGATGAGGGGTGTCATTATGCCTGGTACGGTCTGCCTGTATCGGAGAGTTTGACTTCCGAGTTCTTGCGGCAGTTAGCTTGGTGCCCGTACATTCGTACGGCTGGCGTACGTTAGCTAGTTGGCCTGTTGTACCAAACCATTTTGCTCCTAACAAGCAGGTGACTTATTTCTGATATATTCATGTATGACGAAATGCATATAGTAGTAGTATTTGTGTCCTCGAGTCCAAGGTGGTAGTCGTAAACACGCAAGCAGTGGGTACACGTACGTCGTGGAGGTTGAGAAGCAACGGTCAGAGTACTCCTATAGTCCTGTGTTCTATTTTATTAGAGATAGCCTATCGTGCAAATGCATCATGCATGCATTCATATATAGAGTTGGGCAGTCCATGGGCGTGTCCTAATTAAGGAGATGCAAATACGAGAGAGCTAGAAGAAAGTAAGGTGCAACACATTAGACGATACGTACCAGTTTAGAAACCCTCCTAGCTTTGCACCTGTTGCTTATTTTTGCATCCGTTAATTTTCTTCTAAGTCATTTTACTTTTGTGCTACTCTATCCATTTTAGAATGCAAGTCGTTTTATTTTTGTGCTAAGTAAAACTCATCTAATTTTGATCAAATTTATAGAATATATATAAGCATATATAGCATCAAATCATATAAGTTAACTAACAAAGTATATTTTACGGAGTATTTAACGAACCTTGTTTGATAGTACTCTACATGTTTGCGTAGGTATTTTATAAACTTGATCAAAACTGAAGAAATTTGAGTTGAAATGCCATCATATCGGGTATAACATGGACAATAACTAGCTCAGGTAATTCGCAACCCCCCCCCCCCCCCCCCCCCCCCACACACACTTGATCAAAACTGAAGAAATTTGAGTTGGAATGCCATCATATCGGGTATGACATGGACAATAACTAGCTCAGGTAATTCGCACCCCCCTCCAACACCCCGAAGAAGATAGTTCAGATAAATTATTTCCTATATACAGGTAGAAAAACTACTCTATGCACTTTTTTTCCTTAAAAGTATGGCAAAAAGTGCATGTAGCATGTAGAGGCTTCACTAGTATAGAAACAGTTGACACTAACGCCTACTCCCTCCGTCCCACAATAAATGTCTCCGTTCAGATCGTCTGCCATGCATCTGAACTTCCCTCTATCCACATTCAGGGAATTTCTGATGTATCTGCTGAGAAGCTCCAACAACATTCATTGCGGGACAGAGGGAGTAGCATTTTCCACTAGTGTTGCTAAAATGAAGGGCACTAGGACAACACTATTTAAGATCCCAGGGACCACAGTACCATTTTTTATTGCACATAAGAGGAGACAGAGCTGTTTTTTGTGCAACGAGTTGGAGCTAATTCTCCCTCTGGCTTCATCTCCGACTCATTCGGAGCCATACCAAAGAGACACTTAAGATGTTGCCAGTGAAAAAGCATAATTTTTACGGGCATTTTGTACACCGTGGTTTCATATATAGAAATTGTATAAGTACTGGTGTCAAATTTAATTAGAGAATAGATAGATGAATTAAATAAACTCCTAGTGCTGTTGGGCCTGAGACGGACGTCGCTTTCGATCACCAGTTATGGGTTTGCGTGGAAAAGTCAGAACTCCGTGGGGGCCACTACCACGTGCTGTCGAAAAGTCAACTTTTCCTGCTCGCTCGCTGCTCTCTGCCTATAAAACCCTCTCCATCGTTTCAGGATCCAAGCACTAGAAGCTCTCGCACCTGCACAGTGCACACACACCGAGACCTAAGCAGCAGCTATCAAGCTTAGTTGTGCAACTGAGAGTTTGGTTCAAGGTTGAAGAAAGGAAGCAAGAGAGACACAGACACATGGCGAGCGACGCGCCTGGTAGCTCGCAGAACGGGGTGACGGCGCGCGAGCCGGCGGAGCAGGACGCCGCGTCGGCGCCGGCGGCGGGGGTCAAGTCGTTCGACCTGCCGGTGGACTCGGAGCACAAGGCCAAGTCCATCCGCCTGCTCTCCTTCGCGAACCCGCACATGCGCACCTTCCACCTCTCGTGGATGTCCTTCTTCACCTGCGTCGTCTCCACCTTCGCGGCGGCGCCGCTGATCCCGATCATCCGGGAGAACCTGGGCCTGACCAAGGCGGACATCGGCAACGCCGGGGTGGCCTCCGTGTCGGGCGCCATCTTCTCGCGCCTCGCCATGGGCGCCGTGTGCGACCTGCTGGGCCCGCGCTACGGCTGCGCCTTCGTCGTCATGCTGGCGGCGCCCCCGGTGTTCTGCATGGCCATCATCGACAGCGCCGCGGGGTACGTCGTGTGCCGCTTCCTCATCGGCTTCTCCCTCGCCACCTTCGTCTCCTGCCAGTACTGGACCAGCACCATGTTCAACATCAAGATCATCGGCACCGTCAACGCGCTGGCGTCCGGGTGGGGCGACATGGGCGGCGGCGCCACGCAGCTCATCATGCCTTTCGTCTACGAGGGCATCCTCCGGTGCGGCGCCACGCCGTTCGCGGCGTGGCGGATCGCCTACTTCGTGCCGGGGCTGATGCACGTCGCCGTGGGCATCCTCGTGCTCACCACGGGGCAGGACCTCCCCGACGGCAACCTCCGCAGCCTGCAGAAGCAGGGCGACGCCAGCTGCCGCAAGGACAGCTTCTCCAAGGTGCTCTGGCACGCCGTCACCAACTACCGCACCTGGGTCTTCGTGTTTGTCTACGGTTACAGCATGGGCGTGCAGCTCACCACCAACAACATCATCGCCGAGTTCTTCTACGACCAGTTCGAGCTCGACATCCGCGTGGCCGGCATCATCGCCGCCTGCTTCGGCATGGCCAACCTCGTGTCGCGCCCGCTGGGCGGCGTGCTCTCCGACGTCGGCGCGCGGTACTGGGGCATGCGAGCGCGCCTCTGGAACATCTGGATCCTGCAGACCGCCGGCGGCGGATTCTGCCTCTGGCTCGGCCGCGCCAGCTCGCTCCCGGCCTCCGTCACCGCCCTGGTGCTCTTCTCCTTCTGCGCGCAGGCCGCCTGCGGCGCCACGTTCGGCGTCATCCCCTTCGTCTCCCGCCGCTCGCTGGGCGTCATCTCGGGGCTCACAGGCGCCGGCGGCAACGTCGGCGCGGGGCTCACGCAGCTGCTCTTCTTCACCACGTCCAGCTACTCCACGGGGAAGGGGATCCAGAACATGGGCATCATGAGCATGGCGTGCACGCTGCCGCTCGTCCTCGTGCACTTCCCGCAGTGGGGTTCCATGCTCCTCCCGCCCAGCGCCGACGCCGACGAGGAGAGCTACTATGCCTCGGAGTGGAGCGAGGAGGAGAAGAGCGTAGGCCGGCACAGCGCCAGCCTCAAGTTCGCCGAGAACTGCCGGTCCGAGCGTGGCAGGCGCAACGCCGTCGCCGTCCTCGCCGCCGCGGCCACGCCGGAGCACGTCTAACAAACTCATGTACTTCTAGGCTCCAAGCAAAACTGTGTACTGTACTCTAGCTCCGATCGATACTCCTATATAGTACGTAGGAGTAGCTTTCAACAAATTAAAATGAAACATAGGTTTGGATGTACGTAGTGTTCCTGTGCAACACAATTCAGTAAATGAACAAACTTTGTTCATATGCTCAGTAAATGAACAAACTTTGTTCATATATATACATTCTTCTTCTTCTTCTTCTTTAGTATGCATTCTTCTGCAAAGTACAAATAAAATCAACTACAAAGGGACAACATAATTAAGCAAGGATCAAAGCTGCGTATACGTGGCGGAAGGAGCAGCACACTGGGAGGAGAAGCCCACTGGTCGACGAGGCCCACAGTGCTAACGAGGCCCAGTTGTCCGCTGGGTATTAGAAGCCCGTACACGAATGAGCCCAGTAGTTTACCGAGTGGAGACAAATGTTATATGGAAAAAGTCTAATCGACTCCCAAACTATTGGGGGTGATCTAGTTTACCCCCTCAACTATAAAACGGTCTAATTTACCCCCTGAATTTTGCAAAACCGGCCAAATCACCCCCTCGAGCGGTTTTGGACGGTGGTTTTGCTACAGTAACAACGTTTTGCTACAGTAATAGTGGTTTGTCCTTTTCTTTTTTATTTATTTCGTCTAAATCTTTGAAAAATCATAGTAAATCACAAAAAAATCATAAAATGAAAAATTTAATTTTATTGGACTCCACATGAGTAGATCTACACAGTGAATATATAATATAGTATGCTTTAGTACAAAGTTTTTGCTGTAAATTTTGATCTATTTTTTTCTGTAATTAATTTGAATAATTCATACAACAAAAACTTTGTACTAAAGCATACTATATTATATATTTACTGTGTAGATATACTCATGTGGAGTCCAAAAAAATTGGATTTTTTATTTTATGATTTTTTTTGTGATTTATTATGATTTTTCAAAGATTCAGACGAAATAAATAAAAAAGAAAAGGACAAAACCACAGTTACTGTAGCAAAACCGTTGTTACTGTAGCAAAATCACCGTCCAAAACCGCTCGAAGGGGTGATTTGGCCGGTTTTGCAAAGTTCAGGGGGTAAATTAGACCGTTTCATAGTTGAGGGGGTAAACTAGACCACCCACAATAGTTGGGGGGTCAATTAGACTTTTTCCAATGTTATATACTACCTCAGTTTCAAATTACAAGTCGCTTTGATTTTTTTGTTCCATTTAATTATATATCTAGATATATAGTAAAATAGATGTACTAAAAAAGTCAAAGCGATTTATAATTTGGAACGGAGGGAGTAGATATAATAAATAGATATAGATAGTAGTCAACTAAGAGCAAGGCTAATAATACAGCCGGCCTGCCGGCTGTAATGATTCTTGCAGCCTTCTCTACCCATATAGTAGCTAGTTCTTCGTTATTAATGCATGGTCCACTTGTCTCTCTCATAAAGTTTCTCGGTTCCTGTATCTAAGCTGGCTGTAAACTTACAACCCACTTCTCTTCTCCCTCCTCCACCTTAGCATTTAGCCGGCTTACAGCCTGCTATTATACTTGCTCTAAACATGGACTTAATAATTTCCTCAAGAATCTAAGCTAGTAAAGTCTAGGAGTTACAATTATCAAAACCTATGTAAGATATATATCTAGATCTGTGCACTATGGTTTTGCTAAGTGTTACTATCTCTGACGAAAAAGAGATATGCACACGAAGATTTCACTCCTATCAAGTAACCTAATAAGACTATGAAGGTTAAAATGTAACCAAAGGAATGCTGACGAAAAAGAGATATGCACACGAAGATTTCACTCCTATCAAGTAACCTAATAAGACTATGAAGGTTAAAATGTAACCAAAGGAATGCAAGTAAATACAAAACTCCCACGATGATGATTTTTCCCAAGGTATCAAGAAGCTCACGCTCCCCCTATAGTCCTCGTTGGAGCCCCTTACATTGATACCCTTATAAGGGCCTAAGTTATTGGTCAGGTAACTCCGTAGATTGCTCTCGTGCCTTCCCTACTCGCAAGTGGGTCTCCGAGATGGGCTCTTCCAGACTGCTTCCCACTGTCTTCACTATCAAGCTTCTGGTGCGAGCCTCGGTTCCCTTTGGTATAGGCGGCCACACCACAAATGTAGTTGGGTGATCTCATAAGATTACAAGCCCCTAATGTACAACAATAGAGCGTGCAAGCACCGAGTGGCAAGAGGTATGCAAAGCTCAAATGGTGGCCTAACTAACCTAAGCACTTAGCAAAGCACTACTCTAATCACCTAATATTTCTTTAAGCACTTTTGGTGGCTTTTGAGCACTTGGAATAGAGCTCTTCTGCAACTTCTACACAACACTACCAAATTGGTTGGCCATGGGGTACTATAACTCATGATGATTTTACCATAAGGTTATAGTAAATAACTTACGAGGGAGTTATAATAATCACGTAAAACTAGTATAGCAGTTCATAATTCAAAGTGGCCACATAATGGCCACTTTGAATTACTATAACTACTATACCAAAGTATCATAGATATGTATTCACTTTATAATAAGTTAGTGCAAACATTATCATAAATCAAAGTGCCCATAGAATAAGTCCACATGAGCTACTACCATCGGAGGTAAGGCCTTCTAGGAGGAAATAGCCCGGTTAAGCCCCTTTCGGTGCCTTCTGCAGCTGCACCAATCTCTCTATCCTGTTGCTGATCGTGGTGCTCCTCCTCCAAAGATACTAGATCAAGCCGAGGAGGGCCCCACCAACACTTGAGGCTGCACCGGGGCCATTCCATGAGGCATATGCCCCCAGTACCACCAAATTGATTTTAGAAGATAGATGAAAGCTTCCTTTGCTTGCCCTCCACATCATCTCCTGCATGTCGGCGGCGGGAAAGTGACCCGAGCCACCGAACGTGGACAACCAAAAAAGAGTTCATGCAATCGCCGAGTGGACCGAAGATATAGAGCCTGCCCTTATTTTACTGAGGGCGCGACTAGCGGATCTAGGCATGATAAGACATTGCTTCCTTATTTTGTTTTAATTAGGGGGTTGGTTAAATTTGGAGAAAGTTTCTTATGTGCCACTTATACTTGTTCCTTCTATACCATTGAGAATTATGACTTCCCTTGAATGCCATTGGTTTTGTTTTGTTTCTCCCTTAGTTGCCATTGCCGTTAGATACTATGCAGGATCACCGTAATCTGTTTACAATCGGCAATTTAACTACGTCCAGAGAGTGCAGGGCCGGTAGGAATTGGTATGTCTACACGAAGTCCAGCATAAGAGCGACTTAGACGGACATAATGCTAGACAGATGGATTCTCCCCCGTGCAACGCGGCGACGCATGCCCGCCGTTGCCTAAAATGTGATGTATTTTCTGCCCTTGAGCTACGAAATTGCATTAGAATTGCATTGCAAAATTGTTAGGAGATGAATCTGGTTTTTTTATGTGTGTGTGCCGGCACTGAGATAATAGACAGAGGTATGTAGCTACTAGCAAGTATCTATTTCAATCTCTCCTTTTTCATAGTTTCACGCCTCCTTGACCCTTTTGGACCTTGCTAAACAAGCTAGACATGACCAGGACCAGAACATCAAGGGAAGCCGTGAAATTGCAACATCGTATGGAGGGCTTAGCGGTGCATGTGGGAATGAAAATGCCAAAATAAAATGTTGATTATTAGCTGTGTGCATACCAATATTTTGCAATAAACACTGAAGTTCATCCAATAATACTCAACGCAAGGAGGATTTATTTCATAATTTCCTCAAGAAGCTAAGCTAAGATCTAGGAGGTACAAGGGGGAGGGAGGCAGAGTGAGAAACATACAGAATATTCCCTCAGAAGTCCATGTGTATAAAAGGGGGCCCACCGTAACAGTCATGTCGGCCTTATTGCCAAGAAGCCGTTGTTGTCCAAGTTCAAGACGGGCCTCCGTTAACGAAACACGAGTCCTGTCTCTTAAAAAAAAGGCCCAGGCTGATGTAGCCCAAGCTGAAGAAGAAGCAAGCACACGCACGTTAACTTCCGCTTGTTTTTTTGTTTTGGAGTTTATTTGCAGTTCAGGTCCATCAAGCATGTGCTGCATCTTCACGGAATCATGGCTAGAGCTCCAGCACCACAACTGAAATTTTTCGTTTCAATTTTGTTATATAACATAGAGCAAATTTATGAACGAACAGGGAACAGAAACAGAATTCTATTCAGAGCACTACTTACAGTCAGAATCGGTGGTGACCCAGTGAGCCATCCTGATGTCATCATCATCATCTTCCTCAGCCGACCACGAGGTGCTGCCACATGAAAGCCGCAGCACGGTACTGCCGGCCGCCGTCGTCTGTGTTCCTGAGGGAACCAACGCCGGCCACAGAAGCGGCGCCGGACCTAGACAGCTGGCCGCAGACGAGCAGCAGGTCTCATCGGCGGCGGTGGCCTCCCAGCTGAAGCTGCCGTTGCTGGAGATGGACGACGCCGACGAGGCCAGTAGTGCGTCGTCGTCTTCCCGCACAGTTGCCGCTCGCTCACCGTCGTCCTTGCAGGCTGCTGCTGCTCCCCTCTTCTGGATCCGGCCTACCGCCCTCTGGCAACAGATAAAAACCACAACAAGGCAGCGTTTACTACTAGGCACTAGCACGTCATCAAGCATGCCGCGCACGAGTGAAAATGGAAAGAAGATCCGGCCGGCCGGTTATCTGACAGCGACAGCGACAGCGACAGCGACAGCGACAGCGACAGCTAGCGTGCGTACGTACCTTCCATTTCCTGGCGGTTGCAATGGTGGAGCGGCGGAGCCTGGAGTGCGCTGCCTGCGCGGCGGCGGCCCGGCTGAGCAGCTCCCGCATCCTGGCCACGATGACCTTCCTGCGCTCCGCCGCCGCCATCCTAGCCCTCGTCTCCGGTGGTGAGCCGTGCGGGTGGCTCTCCGTCACCGTCGCCGCCGGCTCCTCCTCCATAATGACGGGAAGAACTCTGAAGCCTGCTGCTGCTGCTGCAGCACCAGTGCCGCCATGCCCCATGTACTACTGAATTGAACAAAAAAACTTGGCTTCTCCTACCTAGTAGACGATCGATTGTGCTTAAGAAGAAGAATTCGATCGCTAAATTAAACACAGCCTAAATACTAAAAGCTAATTATTCAGACGTAAAATTCTGTGCTCCAACTCCAAGCCTCCAGCAGCCATACATGCATGCAAATGGTAGTCTGCTACTTATATATGGATCGATGGATGGTTAGTAACATAACAGCTGGTCAATCAGCAGCAGGAAACCATATCATTACATTTCCAACCATACATCATGTTCGACCGTCCTGCAAAGAACGAAAGAATCTCAAGTTTTTGTTTTGTTTATTTATTTAATTAGAACAGATAAATTTGTTACTATACTATAGGTGACTGGAGGGCCAGGAACCCAACACGTAGGCTGCCAATCCAAACCTGCACATCTAGTTTGTCAGCTTGCAATGTTTGTTAGACCAGCATCAGACTGATGATTATTCAGACCGCCTAGCTAGCTGGATCGCTTAACTGCAGTTCTTGTCGCCAGTCGCCACACTTGGATTAATCAACTGACAGTGGATCTAGCTAGCTAGCTAGCTAGCAGGGTGCATATTGATTAGTACTAACGATGGGATCGGAGATTGATTAAGGGAGGGGGACCAACTAACTAAGGTCAGTCTCATTTCACTATAGTTTTATTTGCATTTAATAGCCTGTCACATATGTACTTTTGATGGCATGACAACGTTTTAATGAAGAGAGAGAAGAATTGAGTTTCATGTGGAAGAAACTCTCTTGGCACAGTTACCAACCCTCTATGAGTTATAGAATTAAATGTCTATGAAACTATGGAATGAAGCTTTTCATTGAGAGTGGGTGTTTCATTCGAGTTTCATTTCATTCTATATGACATGTCAGTCTTGGAAACAACGAAATAAAACTCTCCACTGAGACTGGCCTAATAACTCATGGAACGCATGCATGCTGTGTTGGCCGTGTGATGGTGCATATCCACGCACACTCATACTGACAAACCGGCCGCGTGGCGGGCGGATCCAATCCGATAAAAAGGAACCAGCTCAACGGGCTATATGTGGCTTACCTCTGGGCTCCAGCATGGTGATTCAAAACGAAGAAAAACGTTTTCTACCTCTTTCGACTATCACCATAGTCTGATTTTTCTACCTGAATTCTAAAACTAGACATCTTATCTCTGAACTCTCAAAACCAGTGCCGGTCCTAGGAATTTGAGGGCCCTCTCTCGAACTCGTCGTGACGGCTTCTCTAAACCATGTGTAAAATCTTATAATATATAGACACTAATTTTACTTGTGAAATCTTATAATATATAGGCACTAATTTTACTTGCAAAGTGAAAGCAAATTCAATAATATATTTTTAATTTAACATGTTTGATAATTATCGAGGAACAATGTAGACTAAAAAAGCAATATTTTTGTACTTCAAGAACTAATATGATTACCTTAAGAAGAAAAATATTTTAAAATTCTAACACCTAAATTAGAAGAAAAACATGACTATACGAGTATAAAGGACTAGAAGTCTGAAATACTATGCAAATAATTAATTGGATTAAAAATGAACATGAAAAAAATACCTAGGGCCTAGACATGAACTGAAACAACTGATCGGCGATCGCAATTCACAAAAAGGCAAGAACCAAGATGTCATCGTCGTAGAGCCCTACCTGGTCGCCGTCGTCGTGCGCCGTGTCCGTGTCTCCAGCATTCCAGCTCTCCGTGGCGGTGTGGCTTGCCGGCTCCGTGCGTGTGCATCGGCACGTTGTGAACTCACGAGTCACGAAACAGAGTGTGTGGCCGCGGCATGGCTCCTCGCCTCCTCTGTCCTCTCTACCGGTCTGCCCAAGGGCCTGGGAAAGGGAAAGGCCGATGTTGGCCCTGTTCGCTTGCTGAAAAGTCATGACTGAAAGTACTGCTCGCTGATTTGTTATGGGAGAAAAATACTGTTCGTTGGCTGAAAAAGTACGGCTTATAAGACAAGCAAACAGGGCCGTTGTCTTCTTGGGCCGTCTGGCCAGTTCTCTGCCTCACTTCTGTCTTCCCGTTAGTTTGTTGATGACTAATGGACTACTATAGAGCCTGGCAGTTTATATATATAGGCTTGGGCCTCCTCTTGATACGTTTTCTAATCCATGTAAAATGTCTCTAAGCTTTTAAAAATTATGATAAAATATAAAAATAGATTGAGATACGACAAATTCAAGTAAAATATTTAGAGGTCGTGAAAACATTGTTAGAAACTTCAAAAATTAGAGTATAAAAATATTTAGAGTACCTGGGCTTCTGTCACTGTGCACAGCTGAGTCTCGGCCTTCCTATTCGCAAAAAAGAAAAGGTCTCAGCCGTCCTTTCCCTTCTTCTGGCCCATGACAGGTCTTGTTGTCCCAGGTCCAGTATTGACACTTTATAATTTTCTAGTTTATTTCCCTTCTTGCAGTCCATGTCGTTATGATGTTATAATATCTACGCCTCCGTCTGTCACACCCATTTTTAAGGACAAAAATAGGATGTATAAAAGACTCATGTGCACCCCAGGAAACAGTCGCACACATAAGTTGACAAATTACAAAGTATCATCACAGTGCTTATTACATAACGAATAAGTATTTAAGACATAGTCTTGAACGATAGATAATAATAACTAATAATAATTCTTCAGCGGAAACTCCACACAGGGACACGGTTGACTGGTTGACATCAAGACTAGTACTCATTCCGATAATCTTCCTCATTATCTTCATCTGTTATGGTGGAAATAGCAAGAGTGAGTCCATGTCGAACTCCACAAATATAACACAGGGTTCATGAGGCTCAAAAAGGCTAGACACTGTTTAACTGCGTTTAGCTTTTTAATCATATATTAGCAATTGAGTAGCATCAAGATAATCCACTTCCCATTAAAGAACCAATGATCAATTGTAATAAGGATAATGAATAGCATTAACAAGAGCATAATAATATCAACAGTAATTAAACATGATATAACAATGGTGATCATCTATCTGTAAATGTTCCAAGGCCGCTCGTATCCGTGAGCACGGCTAGTATACCAGTTTTTAACTCTGCGCAGAGGTGTACACTTTCACTGTAAGTCATGATTTCCAAATGAGTGGGGAGATCAAGCCCAAACACCCAAAAACCATATAAAGCCACTCAAGAGTTCGTCTAACAAGTTAGGGCCATTAGATTCACTCGGCAGGCAGATGTAGAACCCCCCTTCCCTGTGGCACAACAACCGCAGCCTATACACACTAGGCCAGGGGCTCGCACTACACCCAAAGTGTCAAGCCATTCTTACGCCATTTAAGGTAACCTCTAACAAGCTAGAAAAGGTCTCTTGAACAACTAAAGCCAGAGCCATATAGCCCTCACAGCTGTACTGTATATCCCGGATGATCACGTACAGATAAGTCCTTATGGAGAGAAACTAGAGCAACAATATAACCCCTTGCTCCAGCCCCCTTTTCAACAGTAATAAAATCATCATTAAAGGTTGATTGCTTAATCCATTAATCAAAATTACAAGATCATTGTTCATGATTAAGCACTAGCAATAGCTACCCAAATGCACAACCCATAGGTGACAAGGAAACAAGATATCAATAGCTAAGTTATAATCTCTATGGTTGTCAAGGAAGACACATGCATATGTATGATAATTTCAGTGAATAGGTAACAAGGATAGTCCTGTGTTATACTTGCCTTGATCAAAGCTCTCCAAATGATACTGCTGACTTGGCTCAAAGTAATACTCCGAATCGTCCAAGTACTGCTCACCTTCTATACTCGATCATCAATCAACAACATACATGCATCCAATCAAACATACACGAAGCAAACAAATAGATATAATTAGAACAGTACACCAACAGTAACAAAACAGTAATAAAAGTTTATAAAACTCTTCTACACGTTTCTACGATCACACAGACGCAAAGATCACCAAAATCGGAGTTAAAACGTAAAAGTTATGAATTTTCTAAGATTTCCTATAGATAAATAAATACTTAATTATAAACTCGAAAAATAATTTATCAAAACTAACTGTAAAACTATACTAACATGTAGAGTTCGCAAATACGAACCTAACGCAATTTGAACGGATCAAATCGGAGTTAAAACGAAGTTTTTATGGCTAAAACAGTTCTAGTGGCAAATCTGTAATTTCCTGAAAACGTATTTTTGATTTAATCGAAAAAGAATACGCTTTCAAAACGCGAAAACGTATTTTTAGCTTTACGTTTTGGACCGCGGGTTGATTCCCAGAAACCCGAGGGTCTCTTTAACAAATTTACCACCGAAAAGGTATCTTCTAATCTCGACCCTAGATCACGAGATGGACGGCTCTCTATCACCAGCAAGTGCACAGTCACCGACTCCGGTTCTTCTCCCCCGGTTCCGGCCGCCGGCCACCGCGCCCGCCATAACCGGCTCACCGGAAAACTTCGGCCTCGCAAAATCCGACCATCACTCAACCCCCTACCACCTCCAATCGGTGGAGAAGCTCCACGCGATCTCATCTACCCAAAAACAAGCCACCTACGATCACCGCATGCTACCCGCGACAGCAATGGGACGGCGGCTCCATTGCCGACTCGTCGGCGACCTCCAAAACCTCGATTCATCGCACCAAAACACTAATTAAGAGCGTAGAAAGTAAGAGGAGAAGAAAATAAGCTCACCCACGTAGAGAAATCGACCTCGACGCCTCCCGAAAGCTCCACCCGCAAGGCACCGCCAGTCTCCAACAACCCTAGCCCTAAAACTCGATTCTCCCGTGGCAACCCTAACTTTTTAAGTGAAAAACGGAAACTAGAGGATCCCCTCTTCCTATTTATAGCCTCAAGTGACCGAAAACGATTACCAAATCCCGGATATCACGGAAGATCGCGGCGGTGTTCTTCGGTTCGAGTTCTACTCGGTTACGACATGAGGAAGAAGGAGCTAACGCTGCGACCCCACCGGTCAGTGACTCCAAGAGGGGAAGGGAACGGCTGCCGCGGCACTGGGCCAACTTGGGCCGCGCGGCTGCTGATCGGACCGGCCCAAAAGGACCCCGCCCAGCTCTTTCCAAAGCCCAACTCGGCCGCTGGCCAACAGGTAAGCCTCTTCTTCTTTCCTTTGTTTTTTTTTTCATTTACTTGTTTTCAAAAGTATTTAAAATACATTCTAATCCAAAATAAAATAAAATAAAACAAATCCACACCACACAATGAAAATATATGCAACAGCATGAATGCAACACAAAATTTATTTTACTATTATTTTAAATTGGCCATTATTTATTATCTACATTATTCCAATTTTGTTATCTCAAAATTTGGGTGTTACAAATTCTACCCCCCTTAAAAGAATCTCGTCCTCGAGATTGGACTGCTTACTCAAATAACTGCGGATATGATTTCCTCAATTCATCCTCTCTTTCCCAAGTTGCCTCTGCCTCTGAATATCGATTCCACTGTACTTTACACATCTTAATAATCCGACTTCGAGTAACCCTCTCAGCAGTCTCTAAAACCTTAATTGGAAACTCTTCATATGTAAGATCCTCCTTAACAGTCAATTCTTCCAAAGGTATCTGCTCCTCAGGCACCCGCAAACACTTCTTAAGTTGTGAAATATGAAACACATCATGCACCCCAGATAAACTCTCAGGCAACTCTAATTGGTAAGCAACTTCCCCACGTCTAGCAATAACTTTAAATGGTCCAACATACCTTGGTGCTAGTTTACCTTTCATGTTAAATCTCTTCACACTTCTCATAGGTGACACCTTCAAATAGACATAATCACCTACTTCAAAAACTAGATCCCTTCTCCTATTATCAACATAACTCTTCTGACGAGACTGTGCCACTCTCAAATTCTCACGAATCACTCGCACTTGATCTTCTGCGTTTCTAAGAACATCTGTACCAAACACCTGAGATTCACCTGTCTGATCCCAAAACAATGGAGTTCTACACTTACGTCCATACAAAGCTTCAAACGGTGCCATCTTAAGACTCTGTTGATAACTATTATTGTAAGAAAATTCTGCATAAGGCAAACTCTTATCCCAACTAGTTCCATATTGCAATGCACAGGCTCTCAACATATCCTCTAATACCTGGTTGGTCCTTTCAGTCTGTCCATCTGTCTGTGGATGATATGCTGTACTAAAATTCAATTTTGTTCCCAGTGATTCATGCACAGCTTTCCAAAAATGCGATGTAAACTGCGATCCTCGATCAGATACAATCTTCTTTGGTACTCCATGCAAACAGACTATTCTCTCCATATACAACTCCGCCAATTTTGGTCCATGGTAAGTAGTCTTTACTGGTATAAAATGAGCAACTTTAGTTAACCGATCTACTATCACCCAAATAGAATCATAACCTCTCTGAGTACGCGGTAACCCTACTATAAAATCCATACCAACTTCCTCCCACTTCCATTCAGGAATCTTCATTGGTTGTAACAATCCAGCAGGTCTCTGATGCTCTGCTTTCACCCTCTGACAAGTATCACACAAAGCCACATACTCAGCCACATCTCGCTTTAGTCCAACCCACCAATATTTCTGTTTAAGATCCAAATACATCTTAGTACTACCAGGATGAATAGAATAAGCTGACTCATGAGCTTCACGAAGAATTGCTTGTATAACAGTTTGATCCTCAGGTACACACAGCCTTTTTCCGAACCACAAAATTCCATTATCATCCATTCGAAAGCCTGGTGACTTACCAATCACTATATCTTCCGCTATCTTCTTTAGTTTCTCATCCTTCAACTGGCCCTTGTAAATTTCTTGCTCTAAGGTAGGCTCTATCACTAATTCCATTGTATTAGTAACAATTCCCAAATTCAAATATTCAAATTCAGCACATAACTCACTAGTCATAGACAACGTTCTTATCTCATTGGCATAACTCTTCCTACTAAGAGCATCAGCTACTACATTAGCCTTACCAGGATGATAGTGTATCTCAATATCATAATCCTTAATCAACTCCAACCATCTGCGTTGCCTCAAATTCAGATCTGACTGAGTGAAAATATACTTCAAACTCTTATGATCAGTGTATATATCACTCTTATGTCCAATCAAATAATGTCTCCAAATCTTTAAAGCATGAACGACAGCTGCTAACTCCAAATCATGTGTAGGATAATTCAACTCATGCTTTCTCAACTGTCTAGATGCATATGCCACAACTCTGCCTTCTTGCATAAGAACACATCCCAAACCTTGACGAGAAGCATCACAATAAATAGAAAACTTCTTACTCAAATCTGGCAAAACCAAAACAGGCGCTGTAGTCAACCTCTTTTTCAACTCCTCAAAACTAGCTTGACATTTATCTGACCACACAAACTTGGCATTCTTCTCTAACAGAGATGTCATAGGTTTAGCAAGTTTAGAAAACCCTTCAATGAATCGTCTATAATATCCAGCTAAACCCAGGAAACTGCGAATCTCACTAACATCAGTAGGTGGTTTCCAATTCAATACATCCTTTACCTTGCCTGGATCCACTGATATACCTCCATTAGAAACAATGTGACCAAGAAAAGAAACTTCCTTCAACCAAAACTCACATTTACTTCGCTTCGCATACAGTTTATGCTCTCTAAGCTTCTGCAATACCAACCTCAAATGTTCAGCATGTTCTACCTCTGTCTTGGAAAATACCAGTATATCATCAATAAACACTACCACAAACTTATCCAAGTATTCCATGAACACCTTATTCATCATGTACATAAAGTATGCAGGTGCATTGGTCAATCCAAACGACATAACAGTATACTCATACAATCCATACCTTGTAGTAAAAGCTGTCTTCGGAATATCAGAGACACGAATCTTCAACTGATGATATCTAGAACGTAAATCAATCTTAGAGAACACACAAGCACCTCTCAACTGATCAAACAAGTCATCAATCCGGGGCAAAGGATACTTATTCTTGATAGTTACTTCATTTAGTGACCGATAATCAACACACATCCTCTGACCACCATCTTTCTTATCAACAAAAATAACTGGTGCTCCCCAAGGTGATGAACTAGGTCGAATAAAACCTTTTTCTTGTAATTCTTTAATTTGTTTCCAAAAACACAGAAGATGGAATTCAGTACAATCCGAGATGATGTATTCAATAGATAAGCAAAATCTGATTTTTCTGGACAAGCTCCAATTTCAGCAACTCAGTAAAACTGTCATATCTCGAGCTACAGACGTCCAATTCAGATGATCTTTACATGGTTGGAAAGCTTATAAAATTATCTACAACTCGTATTCACAACACTTTTTCTGATTCTGTCAATAAATTGGTCAAAAACTGAACTTAACAGAAACTGTTCCAGATTTCCAGACTGTGCAGTAACTCCAACTTGAAACAGGTATATCTCTTAACTCATAATAGATATTAAAGTGATTCTTGTGGGATTGGAAAGATATAGAAGTCTAATTATTCCCAGTAAAATTTCTTAAATTTCTCATGAACGGATTTTAAGTTATTTCTAAAACATCCCAGACTGATCCAAAAATCAGCAAAGGACAGAACTAATTTAACCTCATATTCAACTAATATATCTTGATCAAACTTAATATTCTTAACCATGGAATTTATAGACATGTCTACAAAACTCCAGCACACATTACAAAGATCCAAATCACACATTATCATAATAACAATCCATCAATCACACAATTGTTCACACCACAAACTGACTCTTAAAACAATCCAAACTTAAAATTAACTCGCAACTACTATCGTTCCTATTACATAGGGATTTTTCCTATTGCCTAATTGAGCTTCTCATAAATCTTGGGACGACCTAACTCCGCCCTTAATTGGTCAATCTCCTTGTAAGTTTGCTCCTGAGGTTTAAAACGGGCAACGTACTGTGCAGCTGACAAACGGGGATGAGAAGGCATCTATAAGATTTAGACATAGATTAGATAGAATCAATGTATTTTCGCAATAGAATAACGTAGAGGAAGCATAAAACTTTAGTAATTAACAAGGTGAAAGACGAAGCATGAATTAAGTGAGGTATGGATGCTATCAACGACCATTCTAACTAGGCTTGCGTCCTACAGTCAACACGGCTCTGATACCAATCTGTCACACCCATTTTTAAGGACAAAAATAGGATGTATAAAAGACTCATGTGCACCCCAGGAAACAGTCGCACACATAAGTTGACAAATTACAAAGTATCATCACAGTGCTTATTACATAACGAATAAGTATTTAAGACATAGTCTTGAACGATAGATAATAATAACTAATAATAATTCTTCAGCGGAAACTCCACACAGGGACACGGTTGACTGGTTGACATCAAGACTAGTACTCATTCCGATAATCTTCCTCATTATCTTCATCTGTTATGGTGGAAATAGCAAGAGTGAGTCCATGTCGAACTCCACAAATATAACACAGGGTTCATGAGGCTCAAAAAGGCTAGACACTGTTTAACTGCGTTTAGCTTTTTAATCATATATTAGCAATTGAGTAGCATCAAGATAATCCACTTCCCATTAAAGAACCAATGATCAATTGTAATAAGGATAATGAATAGCATTAACAAGAGCATAATAATATCAACAGTAATTAAACATGATATAACAATGGTGATCATCTATCTGTAAATGTTCCAAGGCCGCTCGTATCCGTGAGCACGGCTAGTATACCAGTTTTTAACTCTGCGCAGAGGTGTACACTTTCACTGTAAGTCATGATTTCCAAATGAGTGGGGAGATCAAGCCCAAACACCCAAAAACCATATAAAGCCACTCAAGAGTTCGTCTAACAAGTTAGGGCCATTAGATTCACTCGGCAGGCAGATGTAGAACCCCCTTCCCTGTGGCACAACAACCGCAGCCTATACACACTAGGCCAGGGGCTCGCACTACACCCAAAGTGTCAAGCCATTCTTACGCCATTTAAGGTAACCTCTAACAAGCTAGAAAAGGTCTCTTGAACAACTAAAGCCAGAGCCATATAGCCCTCACAGCTGTACTGTATATCCCGGATGATCACGTACAGATAAGTCCTTATGGAGAGAAACTAGAGCAACAATATAACCCCTTGCTCCAGCCCCCTTTTCAACAGTAATAAAATCATCATTAAAGGTTGATTGCTTAATCCATTAATCAAAATTACAAGATCATTGTTCATGATTAAGCACTAGCAATAGCTACCCAAATGCACAACCCATAGGTGACAAGGAAACAAGATATCAATAGCTAAGTTATAATCTCTATGGTTGTCAAGAAAGACACATGCATATGTATGATAATTTCAGTGAATAGGTAACAAGGATAGTCCTGTGTTATACTTGCCTTGATCAAAGCTCTCCAAATGATACTGCTGACTTGGCTCAAAGTAATACTCCGAATCGTCCAAGTACTGCTCACCTTCTATACTCGATCATCAATCAACAACATACATGCATCCAATCAAACATACACGAAGCAAACAAATAGATATAATTAGAACAGTACACCAACAGTAACAAAACAGTAATAAAAGTTTATAAAACTCTTCTACACGTTTCTACGATCACACAGACGCAAAGATCACCAAAATCGGAGTTAAAACGTAAAAGTTATGAATTTTCTAAGATTTCCTATAGATAAATAAATACTTAATTATAAACTCGAAAAATAATTTATCAAAACTAACTGTAAAACTATACTAACATGTAGAGTTCGCAAATACGAACCTAACGCAATTTGAACGGATCAAATCGGAGTTAAAACGAAGTTTTTATGGCTAAAACAGTTCTAGTGGCAAATCTGTAATTTCCTGAAAACGTATTTTTGATTTAATCGAAAAAGAATACGCTTTCAAAACGCGAAAACGTATTTTCAGCTTTACGTTTTGGACCGCGGGTTGATTCCCAGAAACCCGAGGGTCTCTTTAACAAATTTACCACCGAAAAGGTATCTTCTAATCTCGACCCTAGATCACGAGATGGACGGCTCTCTATCACCAGCAAGTGCACAGTCACCGACTCCGGTTCTTCTCCCCCGGTTCCGGCCGCCGGCCACCGCGCCCGCCATAACCGGCTCACCGGAAAACTTCGGCCTCGCAAAATCCGACCATCACTCAACCCCCTACCACCTCCAATCGGTGGAGAAGCTCCACGCGATCTCATCTACCCAAAAACAAGCCACCTACGATCACCGCATGCTACCCGCGACAGCAATGGGACGGCGGCTCCATTGCCGACTCGTCGGCGACCTCCAAAACCTCGATTCATCGCACCAAAACACTAATTAAGAGCGTAGAAAGTAAGAGGAGAAGAAAATAAGCTCACCCACGTAGAGAAATCGACCTCGACGCCTCCCGAAAGCTCCACCCGCAAGGCACCGCCAGTCTCCAACAACCCTAGCCCTAAAACTCGATTCTCCCGTGGCAACCCTAACTTTTTAAGTGAAAAACGGAAACTAGAGGATCCCCTCTTCCTATTTATAGCCTCAAGTGACCGAAAACGATTACCAAATCCCGGATATCACGGAAGATCGCGGCGGTGTTCTTCGGTTCGAGTTCTACTCGGTTACGACATGAGGAAGAAGGAGCTAACGCTGCGACCCCACCGGTCAGTGACTCCAAGAGGGGAAGGGAACGGCTGCCGCGGCACTGGGCCAACTTGGGCCGCGCGGCTGCTGATCGGACCGGCCCAAAAGGACCCCGCCCAGCTCTTTCCAAAGCCCAACTCGGCCGCTGGCCAACAGGTAAGCCTCTTCTTCTTTCCTTTGTTTTTTTTTTCATTTACTTGTTTTCAAAAGTATTTAAAATACATTCTAATCCAAAATAAAATAAAATAAAACAAATCCACACCACACAATGAAAATATATGCAACAGCATGAATGCAACACAAAATTTATTTTACTATTATTTTAAATTGGCCATTATTTATTATCTACATTATTCCAATTTTGTTATCTCAAAATTTGGGTGTTACACCGTCCCACAAAGAAGGTAATCTTGTCTCCTAAGGAGTCAAAGATTTTTAATTTTAACTAAATACGTATATAAAAGTATTGACGATTATGATATGTAATAAGTATTATTAGATTAATCATGCGATATATTTTTATAATAAATTTAACTAAAGATCTAAATGTAGATAATATATCTTCTATAAATTTAGTCAAATTTAAGATTCTCTGACTCCTAGTAAAGCGAGATTTTACATTTTTTGGGATGGAGGTAATAGTTTGTAAAAATCATATCGACATGTTTTCATATGATTTAAAAATTTTAACATATATTTTTATTGTTTCTAAATTATCTACCTTGATAAAATAATCTATTAGCTTCAAAATAAATGTTGTGCCATTACCAGAAAATGTTCAAGTTTGATAAAAAAAATACAGCTTAAATACAAAATCTTTAGAAAAATATGTGATTTTTTAATAAAAAAGTTATGAAAATATAAGCTTTTAAACGTGTTTCATCTTCATCAGAAAAATATTCTAACTTTACGTGGAAAATATTCTAACTACCAAAAAAACAGTCGAAAAGCCATCAACTCAATGCAAGCATTCAACTGAGTATAAAAAGAACTTTCACATATTCCAAAGTGATTCTAGCACAAATAAAAAAACATTCAATTTGATCTTTACATAGACTTTCAAATTTATAACTTAAAACATGTAGGGAGACAAGGAAAGGGGATATGGCGAAGAGGAGGTTGTGCGATGCGATGCCGATCAGAGTGGAGGAAGAGGCAGAGAAAAACTTCAATTCATGATGACTTTCTTCACCTCGCACAGCCAAAGAAAATGGGGTCATTTGTGCCCCTTGTAATAAAGATTTAGTATAACTAAGTGGACTTCTGTGTACGGCTGTTGTACCATCTGTCAAATTTGATTATGATTTATGTCTTAAGTCAAACACCTAACCATGCACTGAAATAATATACAATCAATGTGAATACGTGGCTGTTGAGTGTTCAGACAGAATGAAACATCTATCAGATCTGTAAGCTAATGATATGTGTCATCCACGTACTTTTGACTTTTTGAGTATCATCATCAATTATCATCTTGTCATGCAAATATATAGCAGGGTCGGCAGCTCTGATAAGTTCTAAGGGCCACATATACCTTGCTTGAATTACCTTTGCCATTTGGATCCTTGAAATTGAATTCATTCTAATAATTATAATTTAGATATAGATTAATTAAGCTAATATAGTTGTATATTGAATATATTTGTATATTTATTGTTAGGCATACAAGGGACATACTTATATGTTGTATTTCTATTATAGGAAAGTGGGTTAAAAATGTGTTATAAGTTAGAGAAAAGAATTATAGCATACTTATCTATAGAATCTATTTCCATCTACCACCCTATGAATTTGAGAAAGGCCTATTTGTGAGCTTAGAAAATGTAGATTTCAATTCCTCCGAAATAAAAGATCTAAACAACACCTAGCGACTGGTAGCGCTAGCTAGGCCATTTCACACAAGGTTGGGAAGGTATGGCCAAGATGTTTCCGACCTTCTCTAAAAAGTGCATCTGGTAGATATAAAACATTCCCTCTCAATATAACCCTTCTCGAAATACCAGAGGAGCAAAATATGGAGCTTAGAAAAAATAACTCTAAAATTGCAAATCTAAGAGTGAAAATTTCGCTCTTGATTTCCTTGGAGAAGAAGGGCGGAACTCAAACAACTGTGGCTACGTGTTCTAGATTTCCTTGGGCCCTTCCATTTCGATCTCAAGGAAATGTGTTCGGACTTCGGACAGAGCAGCCGCTGCCTGCAACTGCACCTAAACACCGTCCATGTAATGCCTAACTGATACAGAAACGAAGAAAAATACTGTAGTACATGAAATAAATTAAAGGGTTAAGTCCACTTTACACCCTCCAACTTGCAGCAAAGTTCAGATTTCAACCTCGAACTTCAAAACCGGACAGCTTTGGTCCTCCAACTCTCGAAAAAGTTCAACTTTCATCCTTCTGGGCGGTTTTTGTGTGTGAACAGTAACTTTTGATATTTTTGGGAGCGCCAAAATTTTATATTATTTTTTCGAGCATCTTAAAGTCCTCAAATGAAAAAACTCAAAACTACAAAGTTGTAGATCTCATCGAGGTCTACAATTTACATATAAAAATTATCTTCATCCGACATCGTATTGAAGTGTTTTCTATTTTTTGAAATTTGAGTCTCATCAAGTGAGAAAATATGGTGCTGAAATTTTATATTATTTTTTCGAGCATCTTACTGTCCTCAAATGAAAAAACTCAAAACTACAAAGTTGTAGATCTCAACGAGGTCTACAATTTATATATAAAAATTATCTTCATCCGACATCGTATTGAAGGGTTTTCTATTTTTTTAAATTTGAGTCTCATCACGCGACAAAATTGTTTCACGCGTGATGAGACTCACAAATTTTAAAAAAAGGAAACCCTTCAATACGATGTCGGATGAAGATAATTTTTATATATAAATTGTAGACCTCGATGAGATCTACAACTTTGTAGTTTTGAGTTTTTTCATTTGAGGACAGTAAGATGCTCGAAAAAATAATATAAAATTTCAGCACCATATTTTCTCACGTGATGAGACTCAAATTTCAAAAAATTGAAAACACTTCAATACGATGTCGGATGAAGATAATTTTTATATGTAAATTGTAGACCTCGATGAGATTTACAACTTTGTAGTTTTGAGTTTTTTCATTTGAGGACGTTAAGATGCTCGAAAAAAATAATATAAAATTTTGGCGCTCCCGAAAATATCAAAAGTTACTGTTCACACGCAAGAACCACCCAGAAGGATGAAAGTTGAACTTTTTCGAGAGTTGGAGGACCAAAGCTGTCCGGTTTTGAAGTTCGAGGTTGAAATCTGAACTTTGCTGCAAGTTGGAGGGTGTAAAGTGGACTTAACCCTAAATTAAATGGTACTAATATAAGAAGAGTTTTTTTTTTGCGAGAGTATATATACTCGGCCGTTTACTTTAATTTGGTTGCCTGGCGGCATGCGCGCTGGACCATTATTACCGTATATGGAACGACTAACGCCAGGATGTCTGTCGCGAGGCCCGCGTCCATGCGCCGCTCCCATGTCTCACACCTGCTCTGTTCCACATGCTCTACCTGCTCGGATTTTGCGCCGCTCGAACGACTCGCCATACCCAGGCCACCTGTCCCCACGTGGGCCCACGCCACCCGAACATCACCAGCATCGAGAAGAGGAGGAGACACCGAGGCGAGGCAGCAGAAGGCGAGGAAGAAGATACAACACCCGATCTACTTTTGAAACATGAAAATAAAATGTTCACAAGATACGTTTGAAAACAGTTGAAACACTAACTATATACGTCTGAAACACCTGTAAAAACACCAAAAAAATGCTTAAAAAGACCATTGCAAAATATATGCAACATCTAAATAAAACACATGCAACATACGTCTAGAAAAACAACTGAAACATTAGGAACAAAAGCTTGCAACATACGTGTACAATAATTACAACATATACAACATCTCGATCTACTTTTGTAACATCTATATGAAATACTTGCAACATCCATATGGAACGACATCTGAAAAACTTGAAACGTACTTTTGCAACATTCATTTCCAGCGTACAATATCACCTTGCTGTTTGGACGAATCACGGAGCTCGATGTCGCCGCGGAGCATGGAGCTCGCGGGTGCGCCTCTGGGCGAGGACCTGCTCGGCGGTCTAGGTGAGCACTTGTGCGAGGCGCGCAAGCACTTGCTTCGTGGCCTGGGCCAGCGCACCCTGGGCGCGGTGGAGGACGGGCTTGGCGTGGCGGGGGACGGATGCGCCGCGGGGGATGGCGGCGGCGGCGCGCTTGAATGGCCTAGCAGGGTCGGTGTCCGAGTGCCGCGCCTAGCTTGGCCAGCGACCGAGCGCCGGAGGCGGCACGCGAGCGAATAGGAGCAAGTTACGTGGACGAGCTGATTTTTTTTAAAATTTAGAAACAGAGGAGCGAGATGTCTTGGGTTAGCGTCACGTGGCCTACCAACGGTGCATCCGGCCGTCCGGACGCCCGCTTCTAAGCATTAGTGTTTTTTAGTTTAGAAAGGAAGGAGCAAGGGGTCTTGGGCTGGCGTCGCGCTCCCTAGCGTTAGCGTATCATGTAATACTCTTTATCCTTGTCAATATGATGTGCTGCCGACCGGACGGAGGCAGACAGGAGCTGTTCTTGTTGTTGTGATCCTTGGAGGATTCCATGGGATAAGCTACCTCTCGCGTTCCCAGGGAGCAGGGGCGGATCCAGGATGAAGCAAACGGGGGGGGCTAAATAATGAAGGATTAGACTTTAAGCTGTTGATTAATGGTGGATTAGAGGCTAAGCTACAGTGCTTTACATGTAAAATCCAGCTGCCGGGGGGGCTGCTGCCCGGGCAGCCCGGGCCGTGGATCCGCCACTGCCAGGGAGGATCGGAGATGCGGCGCCAAGGTTTCTTCTTTCTTTCCTGCACGCTTGCGTCTTTCTGACTTTTTCCCGGATCCATTTTTGTTTCAATTTTAGGTTCTTGAACAAGAAGGGGAGCTGGTATAGGTACGTACGCACATCCATCACCAGTTGTGGTTTGCAGAAACAAGTTTAGTTTGGATCCATCCGACCATTATTCGGTAATCCGTTTGTGTATTCAGTGTTTTCCCTTTCAGTTTTCAACGCTATTAGCTCTGATCCATGCATCACCTCCATATATTCCAGCTTGATTGGACCCTTCCTGTGCTCATTGGCGTAGGAGTTTCTGTCATTTGAAAGATTGCTAACAAACCATTCCATATTTAAGATTAATTAAGAAATAAGATCATGCATGAAATAACCGAACTTCACCGTACCATCACTTTCAGGTCCTGCAGGTTGGCTCGCCGAATAAGCTAAGTTCAGTAGACTAATACAATGCATGCATATATATATATATATATATATATATATATATATATATATCTGTGTGTGTGTGTGTGTGTGTGTGTGTGTGTGTCAATGTATAGTTGTTGTATGCATAAATATGCATGATCTATGTCTCTCAAGTTTCTTTATTTATTACTTTGTGAGGCCTCAAACAGAGACCTTCAGTCGATAGTGGATTAATTAGCTAGTGTTCCTATGTGGTCTCTGATCTTGTACGGCTGCTGTACTTGCAAAGATATAAGATCATAAGACATAGCATTTGATTAGCTAGCGATGCAATTGATTGATTGATTTATTTATTTATTTATTTATTTATTTATTTACTTACTTGTCGGCATGCTGCTTATTTAGGGCGGTCAAAGACCAATGTATATATTACTCAAATTAAAACACATATTTCCAGGCAATTTGTCTCCGATGCATGTTTATGTACTTTGACTATTGTGTATGACTGTATGCTGATCATCATAACTTATCGTGTAAATAATACTTCCTCCGTTGAGAAAAGAATGCAACTACCTGTTTGCGTGCCAGCAAAAGTAGTTCACATTTAACTAAATTTCTGGTAAATACTATTCACATTTACGGCTCCAAAATAATTTATTATAAAAATACATTTCATAATTAATCTATGATATTTATTTGATATCATAAATATTGATATTTTTTATCTAAAATTGATCGAACTTAAGATACAAAATCATTATATTGTGCTAGAATTGCATTCTTTCCTGGATAGAGGGGGTATATATGTACGCTGATCATCATAACATTTGTAACAGAACCGTCCAAATTATAAGAGCACAAGTACAAAAACAATCACCGAAGTGATCAAATTCTCGCACTTGAGCCCATATAACTCCGGTAGTCCAATGAAATCACGAGGGATTTTAAACCAACCAACATACCAGCCAAGATCGTAGTGATTCAACATAACAAGTCATATGTTACAACCATTTCACAAGTAATTGAATATACATCGGAGTTCAACATAGTTATTACAACTTAAGGTCAAAAGTAGCGGAAGCAAAGTAATTTGAAACTAACATTAATCTTATTTCAATTATATGCCAGTACCACGGTCGACTTCCAACAAAAGCATTAGAGAGAAGATAACTCAGAAGGATCATGCCCGTGATCACACTCCGCCACTAAGGCAGGAGTCAACCAACTCTTGCAGTCGCCAAGATACAGCACAACCTGCAACAAGTGGGGATAAAACCCTGAGTACAACAATGTACTCAGCTAGACTTACCCGTCATAAACCAGAAATAAAGTGACACCAAGGATCATGCAAGGCTGATATGAAGTGGGGCTAGCTTGACAACATTTTGCATAAAAGCTTAATATAGATGATCAATCATTAATGCTTAAGCATCAAGTAAATTATCATTAACCTGTCATCTATATTAGCACCTGTACTAGAGCACTCACTTTATTAGGAGCAAACAATATTAACCATAGCAGGTATAAATTGAGGCAACCTTTCCATCGTGATTCAATTAACCATTAGTTCAATTTAATTGAATCTACGTTGCCGCTGCTCAAGTCAAGTGCTCACTAACCGGGAGCGACGGCGATTCGAATCGAATTCCTATCCAGCTGGAGGGGTATTTCTAACACTCACCGTGCAGACCCCTGCCAGGGTCGCACAGGCCACCTTTTCATATGATTCAGGAATCGCGGGTCCGAATAATGTCGCGACCCCAAGGGCGACACTCTGCCAGGTGATAGGGACTCTAACCCCCCCTTGGTCTCACGCCAATGTCCCCAAGCACATCCTTTCTCTCCTCCAAGAAGCAACCTACCATTCGATTCCCGGCCTGAACCACATTACTCGGCTTCGCGGTCGGAACGGGTTATCCGGCCAACTAAGTGTTAGACTGCGTTCAACATGACTCAAGGACGTACAGCGAATCGGTCCTTAAACGACTCAGACGGGGATAGATTCACACCCAAGACCTCCATGCCTTGTTGCTTCACTATCGTCATCCCGCCCGGTCTCATTTCATTTTATTAACACATGGTTCCATTCCACGATAGCAAATATAGCCAACCGTGCCATATATGAATATCCCTATATCTCGCAGGTGACAGGAAATCACCTGACTTCTACCGCTTAAAGCAGGGCTAAGCATCTACTCGATCCTAGTCTATGTAGGATTCAAGGATTCATATATCTGGACAAGGAGTGATATAATGCAGCAAGGTTTTCAACCAACTCCTACCACTTAATGCAACAATACTTATAACATATATAAAATTAATTATTTTGAAGGTAGGAGGCTTATAATGCTCCGGGGCTTGCCTGGGATCCGACTCAAGTTAGAGTATGTCAGATGAGTTCGCTTGGCGAGCATCTTCCAATCTACCACTTGTCCGGTCCTTCGATCTTCGGGATGGATCCACCAACTCCATCTTCGGGTTTGGCTCCACCTTAGGTCCTTCACGTGCTTCAGCTAACGTACCTAAATGAGGTGCAACAATGCATATGTATGAATGCGTAGAAGTGCAATAAACAGAGTAATCAAACAAGCATACCAAAGTTCTCATAAACACCTAGAGCTAATTAACTTAATCCTCACAAAGACATAACATAGAAGAGGGCAAGCACATAACTCAAGAAACAAGTCTCCCAAGATTACAGGGTACCACTCAAGTATCATCAAAGATATGAGTCACATTTCAATACCCAAGCATGACAAAGTTAATCAAAGTACTAGAACTAGAAATTGCTACCTTCTGGACATCAGACCAACAGCTAAGTAATTTAATCATAACTGGAGATCTACAACTCCAAATGACTTGCAAGAAGACATTATGGAAAGCTTAGGAAATTATCTACATTTCATTTATAATCATCTAAACCTGATTCTAACATTTACTAGGTCGAAATACAGAAGGTACAGAATCTGTCCTGGAAGGACAGAGAGCAACATAAATCTGAACCCAACTTAAAACAGCTGTAGTTTCTAAACCATATGGCCAAATGCCACCAAAATTTAACAGCAGCTAGATCATGAAATTCACAACAACTTTGTTATAGCACACAAGACATGAAAACATCATTTGCATAGGGTAATTAACAATATTCTCAAATCTGTTCAGAAACCTCATTTGCAAGAAATAATTATTAACTTATGTTGCAAACCTATAATTGAATACAATCAACTTTACCAACATTTCATACATGACTAAAGAACACCAGAAAATATAGTGTCAATTACTAAATAAATTCTTTTAATACATTTTCTTAATTTATTTAGATAATTAGGTGGAATTATGACCACATCATAAATATGCTCAATAAATTCTACCAAAATTACAGGGGTCTACAAATACTATCACAAGTCTACTGTCCAAATTTCAAGCCATTTAGACAAGTATAACAACCTCTATGAAAAAGACAATTAGCTATTGCAATAATTCATGCAAGAGCAAATTAAACCTAAAACTCAATATTTTCTGTGAACACAAGGCCATATTATAAATCAATATGATAGAGAAACATCACAGTAAGGTGATGGAACAACATTTTCTATTTTACCAATTATATATTATTTAGAAGCTAGTTATCAAGACATAAACAAGTTAACTCAATAACTTGAGCATACAGTAAGCAATGACCATGAAATTTATACCACAGTACATTCATAGCATGGAAAGAGTACCATAAAAATTTCACATTATTTGGAGCAACACAACTCAAGATATAAAAATGACAAGCAATATAATGTAAATTTCCTTATTATCAAGGTCAAACCAAAATCTTAAGAAAACAGTGAACAACTAGGGTGTTTAATATTTTTCCTAGCAAGTACAAGTCATCACAAAATTAACAAAACAAGAATCACCATTTTTGGGGTTCTAAAACTCCAGATCTTGCTCTGGTCAAGTTTATAAGCATTTCTAGAGCACTTTTAAAGCCTAAATAAAGACATCAGAAAATATTTACAAACATGCACATTTTATGACTCTACTGCATAGATATTTTCTCAAGGTTTCCAAAAAGTCCCCATTTACTATTTTTGGAGTTTTCTATCATGAGATATGAATTTTTTTGAAGATTTAAATGAAATCTGAATTTCAAACACAGAATTACTCAAACCCTATTTAATTTGCTAGCTCCACCCGAATACATACCCAGACAACCGCTATCTTAAGCCGACAAGTGGGACCTGCTGGACCATTGGGCCCACTAGTCATTCACAAAGAGAGAGAGACAGACAGGGGGTCTCCTTTCTCCGGCGCCGGAAACAGGGGAGGCGGGGAGAGAGTGCCGGCCGGCACTTCTCCGGCCGGTGAGGTCGTCGGCGGCCGCGGTGAAGTGGTGGGGAAGCACCCGGGCGGCGAGGCGCATCCATAGGCGCTCGTAGTAGGGGCCGAGGTGGTCTATGGCCTGCTGACCACGTGTGCGGGCGGCTCCGGAGGGGCAGTGTCGACGGCGGCGGCGCTCCGGTGGCTGGGCGACCGGGGAAGGTTCACCAGCGGCGGCGAATGGCGGGGAAGCGTCAAGGGACCCGCGCACACCCGCAGGTGCCAACGGCTTGCCCCACAGCGGCCCGAGGCTCGCTGGCCACGTGAGCAGGCGCACGGCGGCCATGGCTGTCGTGCGGCCACGCTCTACAGCGACGAAGGAAAGCCGAGGAGAGGCGCGCGAGGACCAGGAGAGGACGACGGAGCCGGTGACGGTGGATGCATGGCTGCCAGGCGCTCGAGGGTGGAAGAACGACGACGGCCAGCTCGAGCTTGCGGCGGCATCAATGGCGACGCGCCTTGGAGCTCGCGTGCGACACCAGAGAGCGAGGAAGGGAGAGTGGAGAGGTGAGCGAGTGAAAGAGCAGCTCGGGCGCTTGGTTTGAGGGGCAGGGGCGCTCGGCAGCGCGTGGCACAGCGCTTGAACGCGTGGCAGCCATGGCGGAGCGCGCTCTGTGCATGGTTGCCACGACGTCATTTCGTCGAACACGTGGCGCGCGCGATGGAGCCCGACTTGGAGTCTGTTTTCGGCATATTCCATGCACATTCGAACCTTGGCGCCAGTATCAAAGTTGCTCTACTCTGGATGCTCTACAAACTTGATTAAGGCTGTATGGTCGTCGGAGCTCTTCATCAGCAGGTAATTAGGCCACAAAATGACAGTGTCAGCGCCTTGATAATAGTCACGGAAATTCACTTTCGGAGGTCAAAACTTGGTCAAGCTCCGTGCAACTTTTTGCATTCTCTTCTCCATAACATAATCTTGAACCTTTATTTTTGGACTAACTCAAGTTGCTTAGCAAAATTTGGAGAACGCGGCATGCCAACGTCGATGTTACCGGAATTAGGGCTTAAAAACGGCTAAGTGCTGAAATCAGCCCTAAAACTGACTTGTGGGCCCTGTTTGAGCATGTTACACACATTTTCATGACTTGACTCTTAAACAAAGTTTGTTCCTTATAAAATTCTCTACAACTTTGTCAAAGGGTGCACAGTCATGCAAAGCTTCTAGGTCACACTTTTGAAATGGTCAAACCACAGGGTTCTAGGGTCCACACATGGTCAACCATCACTTAGAAGCATATTTAGGCAAAATGATCAACATGAACATTGTTCCATTAAGTACCCTAAGTGTAGTTAAGGTGTTGTAGAGACCAATCATACACACCATGCATAGGTTGCACAAAAGTGTAGGCCTCACATGCCTTAAAACATAGAATTCAGTGAAATGCTATAGTTGTTTCATGTGGTTGTTTCAAGATACATGCTACCCATGTTTCCCTAGGTTGTTCCACATGTTGCAAAGGTTTGTTGCACATGTTGCATTTATATGTTGCATAAACACTAGTTCCCATGGGATGTAAGGCATGTTTCAGTTATAATCCAAACAAGCATATAACTCATCATTTCATGTGACTTTTTGATTCCAAACTTCATGAAACTTTTCCAGGGATCAATATAGATAGAATGTGATGTGAGACACATGAAGATATTGCCATAACACCACCCAAACATATATCTTTGAAAAGGGACCTATATGTAAAGCAATGATGCAACATCCACTTTAGGTTAGGCTCATCTCCATAGGTTGACTTTGATATTGTCATCTCCACTTAATCTATCATGTTTGATCTTAAACCCACCACTTAATTGGTGATAAACACCTGGGGTGTTACAGCCCTCCCCCCTTAAAAGAATCGCGTCCCGAGATTCGGAATAGAAGATCTTTTAAGGAAGAGAGACACATTATCTAGTTCCCAACATCTGCTATAGCATTCAGCTAAAAGCTTCAACATCGGTGAACAATTTGACCAAAGGCACTTTCTGATACTTACTTTTCATGATAAAATTTGTCTGAAGAATTTCCTTTATTGACTTCCTTGAAGCATTGTTACTTTGGGAGGAACCCAAGATAGCACGTACTGCATTCTCAGTGTACGGAGATCATTCGGTCCGTGAGCTGACCACTCACAAGTATCTGATTCTTAAGTGAGCACAGCATAGTCCGTATGAACTTTCACTAGACCGAAATCCTCAAAAAGATACTCATTGAAGTGATCCTATGTTCACCAAGTTTGAAAAGCAGTTCTCTACCAAAAATGGCTTGAGCACAACCTTCCAAAAGGGTGAGATCATAGACGACAAACATTCTCTGAGGCCATAGGATACTGACTAACCAATAGACAAGGTCTATGTTGGTCGTAAATGTTCATTCATTTAGACACCAACTAATGGAAAACTACTTGCGGTTCCATGCGTGCAGTTTTCTTTCTCTGACGACAACACTGTATTATCTGAGTCTATCGATGGGCAGTGAATGTGATAGCTGACTTGTCGGCTTCCTATTTCTGCCAACAGTTATCTAAGAAGATTCTTCTATCCAAAGGCAACAGTTATCTGAGTTGAATCAAATGCAACCTCTTGGGTAAGAACACCTTAAGGTACCAAAGATCAGTGAGTATTAGCAATTATTGCTAAAGAAAGATATAGCAAGGTCTGGTAGACAGCAAAAATTGCAAGTATTTACCAACTTCGGTAATTAACTCACTACCGAGCAAGTTGAGTACAATCCCCTTCGTGAGGCAGTTGCACAGTAAGTTGAGTTTGACTTGCAACATAGTGAAACTAGCTTTGTCAGGCTAACTTTTCACCGTGAGGCTTCCTCTTTAGTATCAACATCAACTCTAAGCTGGGAAATCTGTTGTTTGACCCTTTTCAATTTGCTTTTGATTTGCAAATTTACTCGGAGAACCCTTGATTGTCCCAATAATTGTTGATGAGAGGACATAAAATCAAGGCGAAAGGGTGTACAACAGGATCCTTCAGACCACTCAAGAGATTGTCCAACAGAGTGATGAACAAACTATTTGTGGCACCTAAGGGCACAAGGATGTTGATCGAAACTAGGGCATGCATTTTTCTAATTCTTCATTTTAGTTGATAGAACACCTTGCACTATCTGTGTGATTGTCCAAGATGGAATTGACTTGGTCACAATGGCTCTAGAAGATAGAATATCTCTCAAGTTGTTGGCTAGTTGATTAACTTCTTGTTGGTTATTGCTCTGTAAGACATAGCCTTCGTAGCTACCAAAGTGTCATTACCTAGCTGGAGATTAACCTTCCTATTGGTAACTAATCAGTTGTCTCTCAACACAAAAAAAAAAAGTTCCAAATCTTCACTCTTGACCACAACAACTGTGGTTGATGCAGAACAAACGGTTGCCATCGAAGTCACAGATAAGGGGTTACACCAGAGATGGTTGATTTCAACGGTGTGTTCATTATGCATACAAAGGTTAAAATTTGCATATTATGATGATTGATTCTTATCCAATGAATGACTTATCCAATTTTTTTAAGTGTTGTGTGTCCTTTTTATCCAACAGAAATGAGATATTTCACTCACTAGACGACGTTCGTCAATACTGGGATAACTACATAGAGTCACTTGTCTACCACCTATTGCAGTCTGTTAATGTTTATGTCGGTGACCTATTCTTCAAAGATTTTCCTCTTAGCAACTTTAGAAGGAAGTTCTACTACTTTCGGTCTAAGCTATGGATCTTACGATACGATTTGGAGAGATAATCAAGAAAAGGAACACGAGAAAGTAACACATCGACTGTCATTTCGTAATGGATCATGACTAGAAACCGTGATACCAGCGCGTGCCAAGCAGCCAGCCATGTGTCTGCAGCCACAGGAGGCCCTTGGTTTCGTCGCGGCACCATCAGCGGCTACTCATAACACCATTACTAAACGCACAACGAAAGTGAAATTTCAAGTGGCACCAATGGGCTATAAGAGCAAGCGCCATACAAGGAGGGATAGCAAGCAAAGGTAGTCACAAGGTTTAGAATCAACATGGAAGCTATTCGCAGATCAAAACGCCTCACAAGAGAACATAGCTCCATTGCCAAAGGCGACTGAGCCGGCGATTTTTGCGTAATTCCACGGATACCTAGCGTCGACTAAGGAAACTACCAGATAATTAATTAACAGAGATTCGATCATGTTGAGCAACACCATGAGATCAAGATTGATAAACATCCCGAGACTTGGTAAGATTGGGGACAGATTAAGCAAATTTCAAGGGCAAAAACCGATATGTCAATCAGAGATTGAGTCAATAAGGTATATGCACGAATTTGCAAGCAAACAATTTTGAGGCCACAGCAAAAAGACGTTTCGTCGCACTAGCTAACCTTTGGGAGAGGCAACCGGGAGGTCCAACATAAATTTGGGTGCGGTCTCCACAACTGGCAATGTACGAACCATGGTCAAAGGCTAACGTTGATGAGAGTTAACTTGGTTGGTCAGTAGATAAGGGTCTTCACAAAAAGGGTTGCAAAACATCCACGGCTTATGCAAACATATAGGAAAACTCAACTTTGGGCTTTCGGTCAAGCAAAAGCATAGATACAAACATTCAAGGACTAACCATCAAGTCTACAGGCTCAGATTCCTAAGAGAGAAAACCTAATTGAAGACAACAACCATATAATTACGTACGTGAATGTTGTTCTAGGATAAAGCTATGCGACCCTCGTATGCTCACCGAGGACAAACGAGGTGACAACTAGGGCACTACCTAGATAACAAGCATACATACAGCATCACAGTCAAGCAGACATTTGAGAAAAGTCAAACGAATGAGCTTAAGCAACCAATACAAAAGCACAAGGCTCACCCAAAATAAGCATTCATCTCAAGCACGAACTAACTACAAGTTTAGCTCAAAACAAACGCTAGCTAAGGTGACTAACTTAGCATGGGCACAAAATCTGGACAGCAGCACAACAGTCACTTGTTTCAACCATAACTAAGGTTGTAGACATCCCACAAAGGTGATCCTAGACTTTCTAGAAAGCTTAGGAATATGACTACACTTTAGTTATTCATACCAAAAGCAAATTCATAGATTAACATGACCAAAAATGCTAATGTTTCAGATCTGTACCAATATGGACAGAAAACTGACAAGAACTTCAAAAATGCATAACTAGAGTTCTAGAGACACAACGAGGCTGATCCTTAACTTTATGTAAAGCTTATTAAGTTTTCTATAACTTTCTTATTATCATATTAAGATGATTCTATAGCTAACAAGGCCAAACAAGATAGAGAAGACATCTCTGCCCAGATTTGGACAGATTCTGTCAATTCCCTTTGCAAGCTCATAACTAGATATTTAGACCACCACAATTAGTGCTATAGGACATTTTGAAAAGCTTAGAAAACGTACTACACTTCTTCTATTATATCCAAGACATGATTCCTTATGCACATAGGTCAAACAAACCAAACATTCAGATCTATTCTGAACATGAGCAGATTTTGACAACAAACTTCTAAAATTTATAACTCCCAAACCATAAGGCCTAGGGTCATGAAATTTTAGGACAAGCCAAATAAGTAAGTTAGCTACAACTTTGGTATTCTCCATAACTACAGGAAACACCATTATGACCACGAAAGCATCACTACAATAGAAAACGTTCTAGCAGCCAACATTCGACAAGCAAAACTAAGTTTGCCTTTGTTCTACTTAACAAGAGAGCGTACAAACATATTATTCTAGTAGCTCTAAATTTTGTTACCTTAGACCAACACCAATTTAATTCACTCATTAGAATCCAATTTACTTAAGTGAGGTCTAAAGCATTTTCAAAAACTTGTAGGAACAACATATCCACCACTTGGCTAAACTAAAGAACATCTATAGGTTCAAGCATGTAACCACAACTATTTCTATCAAGGCTAAGTACACATTTTTCTCAAGCAACATGGAACAAGGCATTCTTGTTTGATTCCACACAAGAAAGATAGTGTACTACATCAATCACAAGTTACTTCCTACAGAACAAGGGTGAGAGGAGCATAGCTATGCATAAGGCAACAATCATGAAGATGCATGCTTCGTCCTATTCGTCCTCACAAGATTGCCAACCTAAAGTGGCGATCACGTTCTATGTCGGTGGCATAACACGCACTCTCTCAATATATAGCTAGTCGTCAGCTACATTCGACTTACGCATTCGTGGTTAGCGTACCTGCAGAAAAGTTTCATTGCAGCCCAACATTTCCCAATATAGCACACAATGAAAGCAGAGAAGTAAAATTCTAAGTACTCCCATGTACATATACCCCTATATACGTACATGTAGTACCAAAACTACCCGAATCATCAATCTCCCACAATTAAGTACCTTCATATATACATGTGTGTAACATGTAAATAATCCAGTAACCAAAACTAGCTCTCCCCTAGACCGCAGTTTGTACGGTCATGCTCTCACAACTCACACTTACCTGAGCGTAGGTGCGATGTTGCATAAAAGTAAACTAGCGACATATATGACTATCTCATATATGAAGGCTACCTCTAATCTGACACACCGGGTAGCATAGTGTGGGAGAGTTATCACACATACATACCTTGGTCTAGGCGTAGATGCATAAATGAAAAACCCCAAGTTAGTACTTATATAAGCCACCTAATAATCCTTATATAGGCATAAGGAAATTGACCACTGGCATACTTAGATTTAGAATTCAGTTTTCACAAACCTATATATAGCTATAAGTTGATAAAACTGATTTTTATAAAACAAATCCTTTGTTTTAAATACACATATGACATGTTTAATGTTGAATCTTGCTCCGATACCAGCTGTAACAGAACCGTCCAAATTATAAGAGCACAAGTACAAAAACAATCACCGAAGTGATCAAATTCTCGCACTTGAGCCCATATAACTCCGGTAGTCCAATGAAATCACGAGGGATTTTAAACCAACCAACATACCAGCCAAGATCGTAGTGATTCAACATAACAAGTCATATGTTACAACCATTTCACAAGTAATTGAATATACATCGGAGTTCAACATAGTTATTACAACTTAAGGTCAAAAGTAGCGGAAGCAAAGTAATTTGAAACTAACATTAATCTTATTTCAATTATATGCCAGTACCACGGTCGACTTCCAACAAAAGCATTAGAGAGAAGATAACTCAGAAGGATCATGCCCGTGATCACACTCCGCCACTAAGGCAGGAGTCAACCAACTCTTGCAGTCGCCAAGATACAGCACAACCTGCAACAAGTGGGGATAAAACCCTGAGTACAACAATGTACTCAGCTAGACTTACCCGTCATAAACCAGAAATAAAGTGACACCAAGGATCATGCAAGGCTGATATGAAGTGGGGCTAGCTTGACAACATTTTGCATAAAAGCTTAATATAGATGATCAATCATTAATGCTTAAGCATCAAGTAAATTATCATTAACCTGTCATCTATATTAGCACCTGTACTAGAGCACTCACTTTATTAGGAGCAAACAATATTAACCATAGCAGGTATAAATTGAGGCAACCTTTCCATCGTGATTCAATTAACCATTAGTTCAATTTAATTGAATCTACGTTGCCGCTGCTCAAGTCAAGTGCTCACTAACCGGGAGCGACGGCGATTCGAATCGAATTCCTATCCAGCTGGAGGGGTATTTCTAACACTCACCGTGCAGACCCCTGCCAGGGTCGCACAGGCCACCTTTTCATATGATTCAGGAATCGCGGGTCCGAATAATGTCGCGACCCCAAGGGCGACACTCTGCCAGGTGATAGGGACTCTAACCCCCCCTTGGTCTCACGCCAATGTCCCCAAGCACATCCTTTCTCTCCTCCAAGAAGCAACCTACCATTCGATTCCCGGCCTGAACCACATTACTCGGCTTCGCGGTCGGAACGGGTTATCCGGCCAACTAAGTGTTAGACTGCGTTCAACATGACTCAAGGACGTACAGCGAATCGGTCCTTAAACGACTCAGACGGGGATAGATTCACACCCAAGACCTCCATGCCTTGTTGCTTCACTATCGTCATCCCGCCCGGTCTCATTTCATTTTATTAACACATGGTTCCATTCCACGATAGCAAATATAGCCAACCGTGCCATATATGAATATCCCTATATCTCGCAGGTGACAGGAAATCACCTGACTTCTACCGCTTAAAGCAGGGCTAAGCATCTACTCGATCCTAGTCTATGTAGGATTCAAGGATTCATATATCTGGACAAGGAGTGATATAATGCAGCAAGGTTTTCAACCAACTCCTACCACTTAATGCAACAATACTTATAACATATATAGAATTAATTATTTTGAAGGTAGGAGGCTTATAATGCTCCGGGGCTTGCCTGGGATCCGACTCAAGTTAGAGTATGTCAGATGAGTTCGCTTGGCGAGCATCTTCCAATCTACCACTTGTCCGGTCCTTCGATCTTCGGGATGGATCCACCAACTCCATCTTCGGGTTTGGCTCCACCTTAGGTCCTTCACGTGCTTCAGCTAACGTACCTAAATGAGGTGCAACAATGCATATGTATGAATGCGTAGAAGTGCAATAAACAGAGTAATCAAACAAGCATACCAAAGTTCTCATAAACACCTAGAGCTAATTAACTTAATCCTCACAAAGACATAACATAGAAGAGGGCAAGCACATAACTCAAGAAACAAGTCTCCCAAGATTACAGGGTACCACTCAAGTATCATCAAAGATATGAGTCACATTTCAATACCCAAGCATGACAAAGTTAATCAAAGTACTAGAACTAGAAATTGCTACCTTCTGGACATCAGACCAACAGCTAAGTAATTTAATCATAACTGGAGATCTACAACTCCAAATGACTTGCAAGAAGACATTATGGAAAGCTTAGGAAATTATCTACATTTCATTTATAATCATCTAAACCTGATTCTAACATTTACTAGGTCGAAATACAGAAGGTACAGAATCTGTCCTGGAAGGACAGAGAGCAACATAAATCTGAACCCAACTTAAAACAGCTGTAGTTTCTAAACCATATGGCCAAATGCCACCAAAATTTAACAGCAGCTAGATCATGAAATTCACAACAACTTTGTTATAGCACACAAGACATGAAAACATCATTTGCATAGGGTAATTAACAATATTCTCAAATCTGTTCAGAAACCTCATTTGCAAGAAATAATTATTAACTTATGTTGCAAACCTATAATTGAATACAATCAACTTTACCAACATTTCATACATGACTAAAGAACACCAGAAAATATAGTGTCAATTACTAAATAAATTCTTTTAATACATTTTCTTAATTTATTTAGATAATTAGGTGGAATTATGACCACATCATAAATATGCTCAATAAATTCTACCAAAATTACAGGGGTCTACAAATACTATCACAAGTCTACTGTCCAAATTTCAAGCCATTTAGACAAGTATAACAACCTCTATGAAAAAGACAATTAGCTATTGCAATAATTCATGCAAGAGCAAATTAAACCTAAAACTCAATATTTTCTGTGAACACAAGGCCATATTATAAATCAATATGATAGAGAAACATCACAGTAAGGTGATGGAACAACATTTTCTATTTTACCAATTATATATTATTTAGAAGCTAGTTATCAAGACATAAACAAGTTAACTCAATAACTTGAGCATACAGTAAGCAATGACCATGAAATTTATACCACAGTACATTCATAGCATGGAAAGAGTACCATAAAAATTTCACATTATTTGGAGCAACACAACTCAAGATATAAAAATGACAAGCAATATAATGTAAATTTCCTTATTATCAAGGTCAAACCAAAATCTTAAGAAAACAGTGAACAACTAGGGTGTTTAATATTTTTCCTAGCAAGTACAAGTCATCACAAAATTAACAAAACAAGAATCACCATTTTTGGGGTTCTAAAACTCCAGATCTTGCTCTGGTCAAGTTTATAAGCATTTCTAGAGCACTTTTAAAGCCTAAATAAAGACATCAGAAAATATTTACAAACATGCACATTTTATGACTCTACTGCATAGATATTTTCTCAAGGTTTCCAAAAAGTCCCCATTTACTATTTTTGGAGTTTTCTATCATGAGATATGAATTTTTTTGAAGATTTAAATGAAATCTGAATTTCAAACACAGAATTACTCAAACCCTATTTAATTTGCTAGCTCCACCCGAATACATACCCAGACAACCGCTATCTTAAGCCGACAAGTGGGACCTGCTGGACCATTGGGCCCACTAGTCATTCACAAAGAGAGACAGACAGGGGGTCTCCTTTCTCCGGCGCCGGAAACAGGGGAGGCGGGGAGAGAGTGCCGGCCGGCACTTCTCCGGCCGGTGAGGTCGTCGGCGGCCGCGGTGAAGTGGTGGGGAAGCACCCGGGCGGCGAGGCGCATCCATAGGCGCTCGTAGTAGGGGCCGAGGTGGTCTATGGCCTGCTGACCACGTGTGCGGGCGGCTCCGGAGGGGCAGTGTCGACGGCGGCGGCGCTCCGGTGGCTGGGCGACCGGGGAAGGTTCACCGGCGGCGGCGAATGGCGGGGAAGCGTCAAGGGACCCGCGCACACCCGCAGGTGCCAACGGCTTGCCCCACAGCGGCCCGAGGCTCGCTGGCCACGTGAGCAGGCGCACGGCGGCCATGGCTGTCGTGCGGCCACGCTCTACAGCGACGAAGGAAAGCCGAGGAGAGGCGCGCGAGGACCAGGAGAGGACGACGGAGCCGGTGACGGTGGATGCATGGCTGCCAGGCGCTCGAGGGTGGAAGAACGACGACGGCCAGCTCGAGCTTGCGGCGGCATCAATGGCGACGCGCCTTGGAGCTCGCGTGCGACACCAGAGAGCGAGGAAGGGAGAGTGGAGAGGTGAGCGAGTGAAAGAGCAGCTCGGGCGCTTGGTTTGAGGGGCAGGGGCGCTCGGCAGCGCGTGGCACAGCGCTTGAACGCGTGGCAGCCATGGCGGAGCGCGCTCTGTGCATGGTTGCCACGACGTCATTTCGTCGAACACGTGGCGCGCGCGATGGAGCCCGACTTGGAGTCTGTTTTCGGCATATTCCATGCACATTCGAACCTTGGCGCCAGTATCAAAGTTGCTCTACTCTGGATGCTCTACAAACTTGATTAAGGCTGTATGGTCGTCGGAGCTCTTCATCAGCAGGTAATTAGGCCACAAAATGACAGTGTCAGCGCCTTGATAATAGTCACGGAAATTCACTTTCGGAGGTCAAAACTTGGTCAAGCTCCGTGCAACTTTTTGCATTCTCTTCTCCATAACATAATCTTGAACCTTTATTTTTGGACTAACTCAAGTTGCTTAGCAAAATTTGGAGAACGCGGCATGCCAACGTCGATGTTACCGGAATTAGGGCTTAAAAACGGCTAAGTGCTGAAATCAGCCCTAAAACTGACTTGTGGGCCCTGTTTGAGCATGTTACACACATTTTCATGACTTGACTCTTAAACAAAGTTTGTTCCTTATAAAATTCTCTACAACTTTGTCAAAGGGTGCACAGTCATGCAAAGCTTCTAGGTCACACTTTTGAAATGGTCAAACCACAGGGTTCTAGGGTCCACACATGGTCAACCATCACTTAGAAGCATATTTAGGCAAAATGATCAACATGAACATTGTTCCATTAAGTACCCTAAGTGTAGTTAAGGTGTTGTAGAGACCAATCATACACACCATGCATAGGTTGCACAAAAGTGTAGGCCTCACATGCCTTAAAACATAGAATTCAGTGAAATGCTATAGTTGTTTCATGTGGTTGTTTCAAGATACATGCTACCCATGTTTCCCTAGGTTGTTCCACATGTTGCAAAGGTTTGTTGCACATGTTGCATTTATATGTTGCATAAACACTAGTTCCCATGGGATGTAAGGCATGTTTCAGTTATAATCCAAACAAGCATATAACTCATCATTTCATGTGACTTTTTGATTCCAAACTTCATGAAACTTTTCCAGGGATCAATATAGATAGAATGTGATGTGAGACACATGAAGATATTGCCATAACACCACCCAAACATATATCTTTGAAAAGGGACCTATATGTAAAGCAATGATGCAACATCCACTTTAGGTTAGGCTCATCTCCATAGGTTGACTTTGATATTGTCATCTCCACTTAATCTATCATGTTTGATCTTAAACCCACCACTTAATTGGTGATAAACACCTGGGGTGTTACAACATTTGTTAACAACAGGGGATGCGGAAGAGAGGAATCGGAATTCAGACCGAAGAGCGGAGCAGATAGGCGAGGACAGATGAGTTCTTAATAGGGAATATAGTTTGTTACAGATTTAATCATAGACCCCCTTCAGCAGTTCAACAAGAAGCTAACCGATACAGATAATGATACGGTTAAGACGTACGACGGATGGATGCCTCCCACCGTTCACTCGCTCGTGCCTCTCCCCATTCTTATCCCTTCCGCGCTCGAGCCCCTGCCCCACCCCGACGACGTGGCCATGGCTGCTTCCCTGGCCGGCGGTGCCGGGCTCCCCCACCCCGGCGTCCTCCTCCCCCTACCCCCTGACGTCCTGACCCACCGGGAGCCCGCAACGCTCGTGGATCCGATGGCTCTCTCCCACACATCGGTGCGATCCATAGAGCATGAGCGAGATCTATGGAGGTGGCGCGGCGGTGTTGCAGGGGAGTGGGTGGCTCTCCCCCACCCCGGCGGCCGGAATTGACCGGTCCAGCCTTTCCCTCCCTTATATTACATATGTATGTTTTAAGTGTTTCAAGCGTTTCAGATGTATGTTGCACTTGTTCATATAGATGTTGTAAAAGTAGATCGGAGAATATTGCACATGTTGCATATGTTGCAATGGTTTTCAGAGGCATGTTGCAAGCATACGTTTCGAGTGTTCAGATGTTTCAAAAGTATGTTTCATCTGTGTTTTCTGAACACATGTTGCAAGTGTGTTTATCTGGATGTTGCATATTTTCACACATACGTTGCATGTGTTTTATTTAGATGTTGCGTATGGTTGCAATGGTTCTCAAGTGTTTCCAGGTGTTTTTTTTTCAAGTGTTTCAAAAGCATGTTTCAAGTGTTTCAATTGCCTTCAGACGTATGTTGCAACTGTTGTATTTGGATGTTTTAAAAGTAGATCGGATGTTGCATCTCTTCTCCCCATCTTGTGTTGCATCGTCCCTTCCCCTCTTGTCACTCGGGTAGCGTGGGCCCTACATGGAGCGTGAAACAGAGTGCAATGCGCGGGCATATATCCGGACATTCGGGCGCTAGCACTGCCGAATCGATACGTATAGCCAACTCACGCACACCAACTACTCCATCGGACACCGTCACTTGCTCTATTGCTCTGCCATGTCGAGCCGTAGTAGCGTGGGTTGTGTATTCTGGGCCTTCTGGGTCTCGGCCACTAGTACATGAATGACATATACTCCCGGTTGGCAACCCCCTTTACTCCCGGTTGCCCAACCGGGAGTACGTTTTCGGGAGTAAAGGTTCACAACCGGGAGTAAAGGGGGACTTTTACTCCCGGTTGGTAATACCAACCGGGAGTAAAGAGTCAGCTAGGCCCGCGGCCTGACAGACACCTTTACTCCCGGTTGGTAATACCAACCGGGAGTAAAAGTCCTCTTTTTTTTCCTTTTTCTTTTTCATTTCAATTCATAATTTATTTTGGTTTTAAAATAGGTTTTCGTATACGATTTTTGCCCTACAAATAATATATGCATACACGTGTATATAGTAAAGTTTGGTTTCGAGCAATGTACACTACAAGAAATTTGACTTTACGTGATGTTTTACTTTCATCATAGATAGGCAAAAACGTGTCACAGTTAACTTACCATGACGAATTGGAAAAACGTCATCTATTCCGCGTCATACATTTATTAAACCGATACAAGCCGTCACAGATTGGCATTTGAGTTCATCACAGATTGGCATTTGATTAACTTTAACTCAATCTCTGGTACATTAACAAAACACGTTCTAATCATACGGAAACACAAAAAATAGGTCCTTGTCGACCTTCACAACTATTATATTAGAATAGCATTCTAGACAGCTAGTGCATAGGCTTGATTTTTTTTTGCTGTATAGTGGCGCTCCTTCAAAAAATCCATTGAATCATGGTCCGGATCTGCGTACTTGTCTCCCTGCAAATGACACATGTGCAATATTCACTGATATGTAGGCAAATAAAAATTATAGGCATGGAACAAGGCAGAAGTCATGTACAATCTCAAACAATTACTGCTAACTTACCTTGTCTAAGTGGTACTGCTGCTATATGAAAACCAGTGAAGGCATGCCTGATGGCTGTCCCTGCTGTACACATAGAGACAGAGAACATTAAAAAAAATACAAGTAGTAGGTTTGAGGCTTGCAGCAACACATATCAACAATTCGGTGACTGAAAACACATTATATGTTTATCTTAGTCCCACAACAACAGCACAGAAATTCTTTTGATTCACAAAGTGAATTGGCAGTTCATTGCACTTGTTGGTTCAGTCATTCAAACCCATAACAGGTAGCAAGCAGGTGCAACAAAAAGGTAGGCAAGTAAAAAGCTGGAAGGATTTGCATATATAAGTTCAAGCAACTTATTAGTTCAGTGAGCTGCAGAGAACAGGAAAGCTAAATTCATACAACAAATTATGTGTAGCATTTTCTAGTCAAACAAAACTGCAGAAGGATAAGTGTCCCCTGAATTCCTTCTCACTGAAGCAAACAAACAGCTATACATATAATATGTAATGGAAAAGATCAGTGTCAAACCTAAAGGAGGATCAGAAGACCATCATGAACTGAATTTGATTATTGCACTTACAGATGCTGAACAGGACCAGTGCACGGTTAACATATTAGTAAACTTGCATACTAGAATTGGCAGAGCAAAATGAATGTAGTCACTAGTATTTTTGGGCTGATTGTAGAATTTGCTGTTACAAAGCATTAAACATGTACTAGCTGAATTAGTATATGAAATTATTTTAAAATTAAAAACATACCACCTAAAATAGTTGAGGTCCCAGTCTTTCACAATCCCAAGCTGCAACCTTTAATCTGATGACAGGACGCACAGCTCAACCTCGACCAGCGCTTGTTTAATCAAGTGCTGCTAACTGAAAACAGTTACTGCATATCAAATTCTGCTATCAACCTGAAAACAGTTACTGCATATCAAATTCTGCTATCAACCTGAAAACAATTACTACATATCAACCTGAAAAGGAAGGGCAGGCAGAGCTGAAACCAGCCCATGATGTTTCTTCAGAAACCAATAACAATTTGTGTTCGTAATCTCGTCGCGTGCAGCAGGAAATAGATATACAGTCCAGGTGCTAAGGTCTCTGTACCTTGTCAAGGGAACCAAAATCCCGATTCTCACCGGAGGGGGCGTCGTCGCCGGAGGGGGCTGCCACCAGAAGGGGTTGCCGCGCCGGAGGGGCCATGTCCGAGGGGAGCCACGCCGAACGGGCCGCCGCCGGAGGTGAGCCGCGCCGGAGGGGGCCACCGCAGGAGGTGAGCGCGCCGGAGGGGACCGCCGCCGAAGGTGAGCGCGCCGGACGGGGCCGCCGCCGGAGGTGAGCGGCACCGGACGGGGCTGCTCCCGGGGGGGGGCGCCGAAGGGATGATGTAGGGGACGGTGATGTTGATGGAGGGAGCCCGATCTGGAGAAGAGAAGAGACGGCGGGTGGTGGTGGAGGGAGCTCGATCCAGAACCCTAAGTTTGCTATTATATATGGAGGACATTTACTCCCGGGTCTTAACCTCAACCGGGACTAAAAACCCTTTACTCCCGGTTGGCAATACAAACCGGGAGTAAAGGTCACACATTTACTCCCGGGTCTTACCCCAACCGGGACTAAAAACTCTTTACTCCCGGTTGGCAATACAAACCGGGAGTAAAGGTCAGATATTTCGGGCCCGCGCAAAATGCAGCCCACCAAAGCTAGGGTGATTTTGGCTTCCCGCCATTTTCAAAGCAGGATTTTGGTTTTTATATTTCTTTTTATTTATAATTGCTAAATTACTATTATTTATGTAGAAATTAATATAGTTGTTATAAATTTTTTGAAAAAATAAATTAGAGTTTCTTTTGCTATACTGCAGACATGGAACATATGTAACCTAAAATATTTTATTTTTCTTTTAAATATTGAATATAATGTAAATAATAATTATTATTTCATTAATGCAAAAATATAGTCTTCAAGTAATACCATTAAATCTATTGTTTTTAGACAGGAAATTTGTTTTCACATCTATTTTACGTCCATCTTTTCATTGGTGGACTCTGTTCAACGTATAATTACATGGTGAAGTCGCGCGAAAATTCAATTAAACTAGAAAAAGTATCAAACCAATTCAGAAAAATCTCAAATCTGGCGGTTGCTTCGCATAGGGCAATTGCATGCCTGAGAAAAAGTTTGAGATCAATACGACACTTGGACCTCAGAATCCCTAAGAAACCAGGTGTATAGACATAGTTCGATGAAATGTTTCATATACCTTTGTGAAGCACGTGTACTTCGCCCTTGTCGAAATGGCTTGAGATTTTTTTGGCAGTCATTTACACCCAAAATATGTCCCCACACAAGATCTTAGGTTTTTCTGATCATTATTTTTATTATTACATTTTTCTTCGTGCTGCGTGAGACAAAATATGGTGAATTACATATCGAAAACACTGGAATTCTGCAGCGACCTCCACAAATACTTGTCTCCTAGGGCACAAGAGACCATGTGGCAAAGTTTGGCACAATTCCGGATCTTTTCTGGGTTGGACACAGTTCAACGTAGAATTACCCGGTGAAGTCGCGCGGAAATTCAATTAAACTGAAAAAGGTACCAAACCAATTCGAAAAAATCTCAAACTTGGCGGTTGCTTCACATATAGCATTTGCAAGCCTGAGAAAAAGTTTGGGACCAATATGACACTTGGACCTCAGAATTCCTAAGAACCCAGGTGTATAGACATGGTTCGATGAAAGGTTCTATATACCTTTTGTGAAGCACGTGTACTCCTACCTTGTCAAAATGGCTTGAAATTTTTTTGGCAGTCATTTACACCCAAAGTATGTCCCCACACAAGATCTTAGGTTTTTCTGATTATTATTTTTATTATTACATTTTTCTTCGTGCTGCGTGAGACAAAATATGGTGAATTACATATCGAAAACACTGGAATTCTGCAGCGACCTCCACAAATACTTGTCTCCTAGGGCACAAGAGACCATGTGGCAAAATTTGGCACAATTCCAGATCTTTTCTGGGTTGGACACAGTTCAACGTAGAATTACCCGGTGAAGTCGCGCGGAAATTCAATTAAACTGAAAAAGGTACCAAACCAATTCGAAAAAATCTCAAACTTGGCGGTTGCTTCACATATAGCATTTGCAAGCCTGAGAAAAAGTTTGGGACCAATACGACACTTGGACCTTAGAATTCCTAAGAACCCAGGTGTATAGACATGGTTCGATGAAAGGTTCTACATATCTTTTGTGAAGCACGTGTGCTCCTACCTTGTCAAAATGGCTTGAGATTTTTTTGGCAGTCATTTACACCCAAAATATATCCCCACACAAGATCTTAGGTTTTTCTGATCATTATTTTTATTATTACATTTTTCTTCGTGCTGCGTAAGACAAAATATGGTGAATTACATATCGAAAACACTGGAATTCTGCAGCGACCTCCACAAATACTTGTCTCCTAGGGCACAAGAGACCATGTGGCAAAGTTTGGCATAATTCCGGATCTTTTCTGGGTTGGACACAGTTCAACGTAGAATTACCCGGTGAAGTCGCGCGGAAATTAAATTAAACTGGAAAAGGTACCAAACCAATTCGAAAAAATCTCAAACTTGGCGGTTGCTTCACATATAGCATTTGCAAGCCTGAGAAAAAGTTTGGGACCAATACAACACTTGGACTTCAGAATTCCTAAGAACCCAGATGTATAGACATGGTTCGATGAAAGGTTCCATATACCTTTTGTGAAGCACGTGTACTCCTACCTTGTCAAAGTGGCTTGAGATTTTTTTGCACTCATTTACACCTAAAATATGTCCCCACACAAGATCTTAGGTTTTTCTGATTATTATTTTTATTATTACATTTTTCTTCGTGCTGCGTGAGACAAAATATGGTGAATTACATATCGTAAACACTGGAATTCTGCAACGACCTCCACAAATTCAATTAAACTGGAAAAAGTACCAAACCAATTCGGAAAAATCTCAAACTTGGTGGTTGCTTCACATATGACATGTGAAATGCTAAGAAAAAGTTTGGGACCAATACGACACTGGAGTGTCCTCATCATTTAGCGCTATGCTTGGATCTTTGTTCACTCTGAAGGGCACAATTATATCTTCCTTTTCGTAATCTACTGACATGTCTGACTTGTCCTCAGTTCCCACAATATTTGTTTTCCTGCCGCTACCTCCTGTACCTCCTCTTCAGCTTCCCCCATTGGGGTATCATTTAAGACACCAGCATATTCTGTAATAACGTCATCGTCCCATTGTTTTTCTTCACCTTCTTCCATTATAACACCAGCATATTCTGTACATACGTATTAAAATCTTGAGCATATAATTAGTTATATTAATTACACAACATGCAGGCATGCATGATAACTGATTAATTTACGGAAGCCTCAGAACTGTTTACATCTACTCTCTACACTCATTTTTGTAATTAAAATATTGTAAATTCCTCATTTACTAAATAAAAGAAATTAAATGAAAAAAATAAAATTCTTTTATAAATGTCTAAACCATGAAATGTAGGATGAAGATGAGAGGAGAAAGAAGATGACGACCTTTACAACAGAAGAATTGATGGAGGCGTCGAAGAAATCGTTCTTGTGATGACTAGCTGGCTTGTTTGAGCAAGAACACACGAACGATGAGCAACGACGAAGAACAGAGCTCCAAATGGCTCTGGCGCGAGAGGAATGCAGGGCTCAGTATATAGAGAAACATTTACTCCCGGTTGTGCTTAAAAACCCAGACTGGAAGTCCATTTTTACTCCCGGTTGGAGCCACCAACCGGGAGTAAAGGTTCACTCCACCTCTACTCCCGGTTGGTGTCTCCAACCGGGAGTAAAAGTCTACCTTTACTCTCGGTTGGTGTCTCCAACCGGGAGTAAAGGTCCTTGCATGATGAACTGGTCGTTGAGTGTGGGACTTTACTCCCGGTTGGTGGCTAAAACCGGGAGTAATTGTCCCTTTACTCCCGGGTGCAATAAATACCGAGAGTAATTCCAAAAGTGATGCCGAGAGTGAAAGTCGGTTCTCTACTAGTGGGCTCCTGTAGCCCATCAGACAGCGCCCGGAAGCAGAGTCTGATGCAGGTTCTTCTTCCTCAGTGACAGAGGCGCTGACAAACTTATGCGTCGCAGGGGGAGTGGTATTGTAGATGCATCGGCACACGTACGCAAGCATGTGCCGCCGCTACGTAACGGTAGGGTACCATGAATCCGATCACATACGTAGGTACGTGCCTGGTCGACAAATAAAGTCAGACAGACACTCAGACCGATGCATATGCAAAGCAAAGCGTCGTCGTCTTCGATCCATCCTGTTTGCTGTTGCGGCCGTTCGATTGCGTACGTAAGTACGTTACGCCTAGGTCGGCACTCGGCAGTAGCATCTCTGAATTTCCTGAAGCTACCTGAAAATCTGAAAATCCTGTGGTTGGTAATGCTGTGGCCTATGGGCCAGGAATGAACAGTGCCTGGTTCCTCCAGCTCCAGATGATGATCCTTGGAGGACCAAGGATCGGTACCCTCTCCCTCTTCCCATGGAGACGCGGCGACAAGGCCTCCTCTGACTGACCTTAAACAATTTCCTTTTCTTCCGTTCCATCCTGAAACGACTCTCCCAGGTCAACGCTAGCCTCGCTTAGTTTAGATTATTGGTAGTAAATTAGTAATACAATCTGTAGTTCTGTATGTTCTTGTGTTGCTAGGTGCATGTTTCTTTTATTAGTGAGAAATATAAGCAGCAGAGTTCGTTGAGAATGGATCGATTCCGTCGTCTCAGCCTGCCTCTAGTAGACCGTACTTATCCACGACCTCCAAAGGCCAAACACCCAATCAGGCCGGCCGGCCGGCCCTGTCATCAAAATGTCAACTCCCATCTGAATCTCATCCATGGACACCGCCTATAGCTATAAATACCTTACCTTCCCATGCTGGATGTCATTCCATTCCAAGCAGCAGCAGGCAACACGCAGCACGCAGCAGCGCGGCCGGCTTCTTCGATCACTTACAGCTAGCGGGACCTCGCTGCACGGGATGACGGGTCGGGAGCCGGCGTTCGCCTTCTCTACGACGGCGCCCGAGCACGACGAAGATCCAGGTCCGGTAGTTGGTGACCGCGTACCACATGACCTTGGAGAACTTGTCCTTGTTGACGTTGCCCTTCTTCTGCAGCGTCCTGAGGTTGCCGTCGGGGAGGTCCTGCCCGAGCGTGAGCACCAGCACGCCCATGACGACGTGCATGAGCCCCGGGGACGAAGTAGGCGAGCCGCCACGCCGTGAAGGGCGTGGCGCCGCACTTGCGGATGACGTCGTACACCACCGGCATGATGAGCTGTGTGGCGCCGCCGCCCATGTTGCCCCAGCCCGCGGCGAGTCCGTTGACGGTGCCGACGATCTTGCTGCTGAACATGGTGCTCATCCAGTACTGGCAGGAGACGAACGTCGCGAGGGAGAAACCGATGAGGAAGCGGACGACGATGTAGCCCGCGGCGTCGTCGATGAGCGACATGCAGAACACGGTGGGCGCCGACAGCATGATGAGGAAGGCGCAGCCGTAGCGCGGGCCCAGCAGGTCGCAGACGGCGCCCATGGCGAGACGGGAGAAGATGGAGCCAGATACGGAGGCCACCCCGGCGTTGCCGATGTCGGCCTTGGTGAGGTTGAGGTTGTCGCGGATGATGGGGACCAGCGGCGCGGCGGCGAAGGTGGAGACGAAGCAGGTGAAGAAGGCTCGTCGGTCACCAACTACCGGACCTGGATCTTCGTCGTGCTCGGGCGCTGCCGTGGAGAAGGCGAACGACGGCTCCCGACCCGTCATCCCGTGCAGCGAGCTTCCCGGCGCTCCAGCGGTCTCCATGCCCGACGCCATTGCTAGTGCTTTTGCTCCTGCAGTAGAGCTGGAGCAGTTTGGTTATTGCTTACACTGTATAAAATCTTTTAGGAGGCGTTTCTATTTTTTTAACCGTGGCGGGCAGGCCTCGGTTAATACTGGTCTATTTCAGCCCATCTAGGCTCGTTAATGGGTTTATAGTATATATTCTCAAAGGCTAGGCCCTCGTTTAGTTCACAGAATAGGGGAGAAAAACACTGTATCAGAATTCCTGTAGCATTTCGTTTGTATTTGGTAAAAAATATCCAAATTTTGACTAACTAAGCTTAAAATGTTCGTCTCGTAAAGTACAACAAAACTGTGCAATTAGTTTTTGATTTCATCAACATTTAGTACTCCATGCATTTGCTGACATTTTGATATGACGGAGAATCTTCTTTTTACATAGTGGAATTTGGGGGAGAATTAGGGCACCTAAACAAGGCCTAGGTTTCAGACTCAGTTCTCACTCCTCATCCCCTCAGCCGCACTCCTCTCTCCCTGGCGCACTTCTCTCGCGAGCGCTCACTTCTCGCGTGCGACGCCCGACGCCCCGTCTCCTCTCCTTCCGTCGTCCATCCCCTCCTCCCCCACCGAAGCCCCTCCCCTCCCCTCCCCAACAGCGGCGGTGTCCCCTCCCCTCCCCCGCCGGCGCGGCACACCTCCGAGGTGGCGCGGCCTCACACGGACACCGGCCTCGCGCGGACACCTCCAAGGCGGATCCCGGCGTCCCGGGGCTGATCCGGGTGGTGGCGAGCCGAATCCCGGCGGCGTGGGACGCGGCTCTGGAGCGGTGGATCCGGCGAGTGCCCCCTCTGGTTGGGCGCTCCGGCAGCGGCGGGCCGATCCGGCATCGGGAGCGGCGGATCCGGTGAGCGGTGGCTTCCTCCAGCAAGATCCTGGCGGCGACGGTGCTGATCCGCGGGCCGCGCAACAGCGGCGGCGCGGGCACGGCGGGTGCAGTGGCGCTCGCGTTTGGGGCTCCTTCCTCTACCTCTTCTTCGTCAGCTCCGGCGCTGGGAGGTCGGATCCGGTGGCTAGGGATGCCAGATCCGGCGAGGAGCGGCGGCGGCGGTGGCGGCGGCGGCGCCCCGTGAATGGGCTCGGCAGGCTCATCACGGGTTTTCCATTTTTTTTTTATTTTTTTGACTAGATTTACCGTGGCGGGCTGCAAACCGCCTCGGTAATTCTAAAGTGCCCACCTCGGTTGTTTTTTGTGCAGTAGTGTTACTGGAGCTAGGTTGCAGCTTGTGCTTGAGGTTTAGGATGATCCGGCAATGGCATCGTTGGGGTACGTATTTATAGTGAGCTGGGGTGGTGCGTGGTTGACATTTTGGGCATCTCGATTACTCTCGAGCCTGACCTGGGAAACGGAGACGAAAAAGAAACAAAGATTAAGCTGCCGTGCCGGGTCATGGACATGAAGGGTCATCATATCAAGCTTCAAGCTCAACTGAGCTGAATTAACAAAAGGCAATTATTGGATGTGACCGAGTCATCAGTGCACAGCGTTAATCTAAGATTGAAGCTTGATAGCTAGCTGGATTGCTGGAAGAGGAAACATGTTGAAAGCCGGAACTGGAAGAGGCAAATTAAATCAAATATTATGGGAAGGCGCTATCTGGCATAGATAATTAATTAGCTGAGACTGAGAAACCAGCCATGTTGTCCGAGTTACTGCTGTGCTGTTATTTGACGGTTGAGCCTCGACCGAAATGCGCTTGATGCGTTGGACATGTTCATCCTGAAAGTCGTGTGCAGGAATGAGGCCAGGTGCACTACCGCCGGATCAGCATGTGCGCTTGCCTTCAGGTTCGTGTAATATCCAAACAACCTTTTAAATCTAATAACTCCGAGAATAAATTATGATACATCCAAACAAGAAAATCAGATTTGAATCAAATTCTAGCCAATTCATTTCCGCTTGGAATTTGAATCAGAGGCCTCGTTTAGTTCGGTGAATTGGGGAGAAAAACACTGTATCAGAATTCCTGTAGCATTTCGTTTGTATTTGGTAAAAATTATCCAATTTTTGACTAACTAGGCTTAAAATATTCATCTCACAAAGTACAATAAAACTATGCAATTAGTTTTTGATTTCATCAACATTTAGTACTCCATGCATTTGCCGACATTTTGATATGACAGAGAATCTTCTTTTTGCATAGTAAAATTTGGGGAGAATTGGGGGAACTAAACCAGGGCAGAATCTAATTTCGAGAATCAAATTCAATTCCTATGATCCAGATATTTATACCCAAACCCAAACGTGGTAGCAACCTCCTAAAACATTCGGGGCAACGTATCTGATGCAAACTAACCTTTCTGTGCAACTGTGCAAACTTCTAATCTGGGCCACATAATGTTGATCCAAGGAGCGCATGAGGATTGAGTAATTATCCGTGCAATAGTGCTTTTGCATGAGCCTTGACTCCACGGGCCCACACAATTTCATTGTAGACTGCCAAGCAGGTACACTTCAGTAGCTTACCATCATACAGACCTGCGTCAGTTTTCAACCTAAGTAGCTCGCCCTTTGAGAACATCTGAAAGAAACACGCTTTGGCCCATTACTTAAATGACTAGATTACAAACAGTGAGAAACTGAGAACAAATTCAGAAGATTTGTGGTTTACCACTTCAGGATCATCATGTCCATCTTTTTCAGGATCACATAAAACCCTGAGAGCTGTTGCAATTTTCATTAAGCTCCAACCCTCATATTCAATGCCTGATACCTCCTTAAGGCGCACACCAGCACTAAGCAAGAAGTCAGAATGCTTAGTCTCACATAGATCACAGTCATATAAGACACATGCTGTGTCAATAATACGCTCATTAACCTGGATACAAGAAGAATAATTCATCAATAACAGAGAAATGGCAAAAATGAAAAATGTACAGAAATACTGTATCAAAAAGTTTGGTCAGCAGCAATTAAGGGCTCAAGCGCACAAACTATCAGAAAGCGTAACAGTACACAAGAGAGAGCAATACTAAAGCAGAAAGCATTTAGTGCCATCCATACGGGAAAGCAAACAGTGCTCTCACCACCATCTCTGGTTTAACAATAAAACCATGACGATTAAGGCACGTATTTCATTAAGCAGAGGAAAAAGAGTTGCGTTACACATCCACAGTAATCCTTAGATTACCGAAAAACATCCCCGGAACAAGCTCGCACGTGGTTGTATATTACATAGCTAACAATAAACGCGACTGAGCAAAGCACCCCTCAACCCGCCCGACGCCGCTCGGCTAGCGCCCCCAAGTGCTGGTACCCTACTGCGATCCACAGGTTGATTTCCTCCTGGATATCGCGTACTAGCTGCGACGGTGATCTTGCACAGAAAGTCCTGGCGTTTCGTTCCTTCCACAGTGCCCATCCCATAAGGAAGAACAAGGAGTCAAACCCGCGACAGATCGACTTAGGCACCTGCTTCCTGGAGAATATCCACCACTCCATGATGGCACTCTCCTGAACGATCACCAGATCATGCAAGCGAAAGCTTCTGAGGCAAGATGACCACACTTCCCTGCTGAAGACGCAGCCAAGGATGATGTGCTCCATTGTTTCCGCCGCTTGTTCACAGATAATGCACGAGCTGCTGTCCTGAAGTCCATGGCGCCATCTCCTGTGTGCCGTCCAGCACTTTCCATGCATAACAAGCCAGTAGAAGAGCTTGACTCGTGGCGGCGCCGAGGTCTTCCAGAGTTGCCGAGCGCCGAGCGGCCTGGAGCAGCCAATGAACATGGCCCCATATGCCGATGAAGCCGAATACTGCTGGTTTGCCACGAGCCTCCAGACGAAGGTGTCCGGCACGCCCGGCAAAAGCAGTACCTGCTCCAACAAAACACATAGGCGAATGAACTCGGTGAGCAACCTCATTGTTCGTGGACCGGTGACATGGAGCACCCAAGCCCGTCCCTGCAGCGCCTCTGCAACGGTGACCCCCCACTTCCGTTTCGGTACAGCCGCGAACACAGTGGGGGCTATGCAGCGAACGCTCGCCCCCTGGAGCCAGTTGTCCATCCAGAACATCGTCGAGCGGCCATCTCCCAGGGTCGAGATAGTCGCCACCTTGAAGAAGTCCATCACTGCGCGTTCGTCAGCATCAGGCAGAGACTGCCAAGATCGATCGGGATCAATCCGACAGAGCCACGGCCAGCGTAGCCTAAGCGCGACCCCAGTCTTTCGAAGGTCCGCCACCCCTAGACCTCCGAGCTCCTTAGGTCTGCAGCAGGTCACCCAAGCCACCTTGCACCGTCCACCGGAGACCGTAGAGGCGCCAGTCCAGATGAAGGCCCTGCGGAGCTTGTCAATATACTCAATCGCCCAAGCTGACAGGCACAGCGCAATCGTCGTATGGACAGGGATCGCGGAGAGCGTGCATTTGACAAGCGTCGTCTTGCCCGCGATGTTCAACAAATTGCCCTTCCACAGAGGTATACGGGCAGCGACAGCATCAATGAGCGCCTGCTCATCGCCCCTCTTCAGCTAGAAGATGGACAAAGGGATGCCCAGGTAGCGACTAGGGAAGCCCTCCACCCGACAGGACAGGATTTGCTGCACCCTGGCAATTTCCTCATCCGTGCAGTGCATAGGTGTAGCAATGCTTTTGTCCAAATTGGCAAACAAACCAGAGGCCAAGCCAAAGATTTGTAGCGTGAATTTTAGCACCCTGAGGGTCTTGATCGATCGGCGCCACAAAGAGCACGAGGTCATCCGCATACAAACTTACCCGCTGCACCGACTGAACCGCTCCGAGCGGCTCTAGGAGTTCCTCATCGTCCAGCCAGCGAACAGCATGGTTAACGACCTCCATCACCAGTACGAATAACATCGGCGACAAGGGATCGCCTTGACGCAGTCCCCTGGCGTGGCAGATCCTTCTTCCAGGCACCCCATTGAGCAGGATTTTTGTGCTTGCCGTGCCCAGGATGGCAGAGATCCAATTCCTCCAGCGCCTGCCGAACCCCATATGTTGTAACACCTCGAGCAAGAAGGCCCAAGACACCGAGTCTGAAAGCCTTGGCAATGTCAATTTTTAGCAGGACGCTCGGAACCCGTCTTGCGTGCAAAGCTTTGCAGGAAAGGCGTACCGCCCTGAAGTTATCTTGGATGCACCGTCCCCTGATAAAAGCGCTCTGATTGCGGCGAACGAGGCCATTGAGCACAGCCGCGAGCCGGTTCGCCAGGCACTTGGTAATGAGCTTGCTGAAACTGTGAAGCTGATGGGGCGATAATCACGTATCTCTGTCGGTTGTGACTTCTTCCTGAGCAGGATCATGTAGGCATCGTTGAGATGTTGCAGGCTCCTCGCGTCTTGGGACCAGAACGCGTTAAACGCGTTCATGATGTCGCCCTTGATAATTTCCCACGCCTTCTTGTAGAAAAGGCCGGTGAAGCCATCCGGCCCCGGCGCCTTGTCATTTGGCAGGTTCATGACCACCGAGCGCACCTCCTCTTCCGTGAAGAGGACCTCCAGGCCACCGAGGTCCAAAGATGGCAGCCCAATAGCGGCCAAGTTAATTCTCCTAGACCGCTCGAAGGAAGACCCCAGGATGGACTTGTAGTGGTCATACAGAGCCTGTGCCATCAAGTCTTCCCTGACCACTTCCTCCCCTTGCACAGTGAGGAAATGAATCCGGCTCTTTCTTTTCCTGTGACAGGCCTGCAAGTGGAAGAACCTTGTATTGGCATCGCCCTCGGCCAGGAAGAGAAGACGAGATCTCTGCCTGGCAATAGTTCTGACTTTGAGCGACTTCCTCAGCTGGGCCTCCGGCGCCGACAGCTCCCTGAAGTCTTGCGCCTCATCCAGTCGGAGCACGAGCTCACGTGCCAGGGCCAGCTGGAAACGAACGCTTCCAATTCTGGTGGTGCTCCATCTCTGCAGCGCACGTGCCACATTCCTCAGCTTGAAATCCAAGAGACGGAAGGGATCGGCGTTGGGCAAAGGCCGGGCCCATGCCACCGCGACAACGTCCAGGAAACCCGGCAGCTTGGTCCAAAACGACTCGAACCTGAATCTTCGCTTAGTCCCAGGAGAGGTGTCGAGCAGCAACAGCAGCGGACAGTGGTCTGAGCAGTCTGTCGACAAGGGCCTGAGGTAGTGGTACGGGTGCGCCGCAAACCAATCCACTGACGCTAGAAAGCGGTCTATCCTCTCGAGAGTCGGGCGTTCACGTTCACTAGACCAGGTGAAGCGCCTCCCAGTCAGTTCAATCTCCTGTAGCTGAGCTCTGTTGATGAACGCCCGGAACCTTCTCATGTTTCGTCGATCAAGCCAGTCGTTGTTTTTGTCTTCTGCCTGGTAAATCATACTATTAAAGTCTCCGCAGAGGAGCCACGCCCCAGGACTCGCCTCTCTGAACAGAAGGAGCTCGCTCAGGAACTCTACTTTGTCCTCGTCCTGCTGTGGACCATACACCACTGTGATCCAACGACCCAGCGGGGGTGAGTCGCGCTGACAGCGAGTGGCGGCCCTTGACGACCCCCGTAGCTGTCCAGTGATCTCTATGCCACCCAAGCAAGATGCCCCCCCCCCCCCCCCCCCCCCCCCCCCCGAAACATTGACAGCCGGAACAAAGTCATAGTCGAACATGGTTCCTAAGATTTCATTAGCCAAAGCAGAACACACTGTGGAGAGCTTCGTCTCCTGCAGACACACGACCGTGGCCCGCTGTTGGACCAGAAATTCTCTTACAACGTTACGACGTGCCGGGCCATTAAGGCCTCGCACGTTTCACACAAAGCAGATGACATAGGAAACAATGAGGAGCGACAGAGGGTGGGGGTTGCACGGCAATTAGAGAGCCTGCTCCTCCAGCCCCAACATGTTCAGGTTCATCCCTATTGGTGAAAGCGGTTGTCTGAAGGCTGCCTTGTAATCGCGCACAACCTCCGCGTCAACGGCATGTGAGGGTGGCGCCACGCCCAGCTTTTGCATGAGGACCAGCTGGGCCACGGTGCCCCCACCTGCCACGGTGCAGCGGGCATGAGTACGGATGACGGCGGTGCGTTTAGTCGGCGGCGACGATCAATCCCGGGGTGACAACGATTGAAGTTACTGTCAATGGAGCCATCATCATCGGTGTCCCGTCCACCGGAGTAGTCATCCTCCGGAGTCCACGACGGTCCGCCAAGGTCGTTAGCCTCACCCTGAGGGCCATCGTGTCCATCACCGCCGCTGCCATCGTCATCCTCCACCTCCCCCATCGCCCACCGGCGAAGTAGGTGGGGTATTCCAGTCCTGGACGGCGATGAGGCGTAGGCGCACCAGGTACCGGAGCCCCGGGAGCACCGCCGGACTAAGAATGCGCGGCTCCGGGATGAACAACACTTCCTCGTCGTTGATGAACCGCGGGTCCACGCACAAGCTGTGACGAAAAATTCCCGGTCGTCATCATCCGGGACCGGGACGTCGTCGGGGCGTACAACATCAACCTCAGCACAGGCCGGGCCGAGAATGACCTGCGCCATGGCCGCGCTCCGAGCGTGGAGAGGGACGCGCGTCATCCCCACGAGCACCCAGAACCGGAATGTGCCGGCGCTGGCCATCGAGGTTCGCCTCCATGGCCGCCAAACCAGTGGGAGCAGCATCCCACCCGGCGGTGCAGCAAGAACTCGGTCATGATCCTCCCGGCGCCTGAACCGCACAATGAAGTCCTCTGCTGGATCATGTCGACGTACCTCCGCCTCCCCAGGCATGACGTCGAAGTGCTCGAGGAGGTAGGCAGCCACCATGGCCGGCGAGACCGCCGGTCTCGTGCCACCAACCATCGCGACTAACGCGAGGCCGAGCGCGTTCTCCGCCGCCTGCAACTCGGCCGAGCGCAGGAGAACAACTAACCCTGTACGGCGTCGGAGGAGGCGGAGGTGGTGGCGGCGGTGTTGGAGGCTTGCAGTAGTGCGGAACCGAGGTAGAGCGCCCCGTGGAGGCAGACCGTGCCGATGTAGTGCCGTTCCTGGTCTGACGGCGACCGCCACCAGACTGGCCGCGTCGCGCGACACGATGCCCCTGCGAAGCATGCGGCGGGGATCGACCACACTTGGCGCCCGAGGAACGCGGCGGGAGCGGGCAAGCATAGCTCTGGTGTCCCTCGCACCAACAGTTGAAGCACCTGGGTGGGAAGGTGCACTCCGCCCGAACATGGGAGCTCGCCAGGCAATTGAAACAGAGCCCCACGAGCTCCAGTGGCACGGGCTTGGCGAGCTTGGGCGGCGAACGAATGATGCGCTCTTGTTAAAACAGTTGCACAAGTTCTATAACAAAGTAGACACACCCTAGGTCAGTCTAGTCTGGAACAGATACTATGAAGGTAAAGTCCCACATGAATGCAGAGAGTTAGGCTCCTTCTGGTGGCGGGATGTCATGCGTCTCAACGGCATATATAGACGCATAGCAAATTGCTCGCTTGGGGATGGTTCTTCGGTCTCTTTCTGGAATGATCAGTGGTCGGATTCAGTTCTTTCAGTTTAGTTTCCTCGGCTCCACTCATTTGCCATGAATAAGTCCATCTCGGTGCAGAGCCTGATGCTAGAGCAAGATTTAGATAGTATCTTCTTTCTACCTCTGTCCAGCCAAGCACATGATGAGTTGACGCTCCTCCAGAACTATCTCGAAGATATTGAGTATGATGATAGCACTATTGATTCATGGACACCAGTATGGGGAAATAAGTACACTTCTCGACGCTTCTATGCCCATGTTTTCAGTTACATAGAAGCTCATCCATTCTACAAAGCTCTCTGGAAGTCAAGCTGCACGCCCAGGATCAAATTCTTTGCATGGCTGATACTTGTGGATAGACTAAATACAAAGACCATGCTGAGAAGGAGGCATATTAATATACAGGATGATGCTCTCTGTGTGTTATGTGACACATGTCTCGAAGAGGATATTGATCATTTGTTCTTTGATTGCCCGTTCGCTGTGCAATGTTGGAATTCCATTCATTTTACCTGGGATACTTCCCTGCCAATGTTGGAGCGGTTGGCTGCAGCGACCAATGCGCACAATTTGGAGTTCTTCACAGAAGCCTCTCTCATCGCAGCATGGGAGCTTTGGAAAGTTCGTAATGACAAAGTCTTTTAGAGGATAGATCCCACTATTGCTACTTGGTTTGCTAATTTCAAAAATCAATGTACTCTTCATTCTGTTAGATTTAAGGAAGATCTTAGATCATCCTTCTGCTTTTGGTTAGATGCCTTTAGTTAATTGAGGTTTGTAATCCCCTAATCCCCTGGACCTTTTCTTAATTTTAATTTAAATCACACTGTGGGGATCTCCCCCACAGTCTTTACGTCAAAAAAATTTGTGATAAACCTAAATAAAATCTATGAGACATTTTACAATGGTTGAAATTGCTTCATATCGCCTCCCATAGTCTCTGCAAAATAGTTGTCATTATTGATTTAATTCGTCAAAGGGCAATATGGTAATTGCGCAACCCCTCTACCCCCATGCCCACGCCCGTCGAAGCGGTCACCCCACATGAAGGGTGCCTTCGGGCGTGTTTGGAGAGGCTGCCTAGCGGCCTGGCTGCGCCCTTGGCGCGCAGTGATGGTGTTTGGGGCCGTTGGGCCACGTTTGAGCCTGGGCATGGGGATGCAAAACGGGGTGGAGCGCCTGGCCGTGGGGAGACGAAACTAGGGTTCGTTTTTTGGGGGCGTGGCTGTGTGCAGCACACGGCGGGCGAATTTGGGCAATTTCGGCTACGTGGTGGGTGGCCGAGGCGGGCTCATGCGGGAAGGCGGAAAGCTCCGCTTCGTCTCCTTCCTATGCTCGGTGTCTGCCCCTTGCTTCCACCCACGTTGAGAGACCGGCGGCAGTGGAGAGTGGTGTTCGTCGGTGGGGTCCCCTGGCCTAGCGGCTTCGTCTCCGTTCATCCGCTGTGGTTTTGCTTCGACGACCCGCCGCTCCGACGACCGCTGGTACTCCGTGGAGGTCACCATATTCTTCAATCCTCTTCTGTTGGTGAGGTGGTGCGGGTGGTGTTCCTTGGCCGGATCTGCTTCCTCTCCATCCAGATATGCCTCCTCTGTGTCAGGTGTTCCTCTTCGTGCACCACCTGCGCCGCTGCTTTGATTCGACGAATCCCCCGAGGTGAAATCAACCCTCAATCCCCGTTTTCTGTCCATGGCGATGAATATAGGGTTTCGATTCGTAGTTGCAGTTCATTGCTGCTTCGATTATTCTCTATGCTACCTACCGTTTATTGAAGGATTAGGGTCGCTGTTGGTATTGCTTTCATGCTGTTTTTTACAGTATCTTCATATGTCTGAATATGCCTTGTATGTTGTCTCCACTGCTTGGAACAGATTCATTTTGATGGCTGTGATGGTTACCTGTCTGTTTTTGGTCGATGATGTAGTCCTAGGCACTTGGAAGGCAAGTTTTCATGCAGCCGTGCCTAATAGCCTTGTATGTTGTCTCCACTGCTTGGATCAGATTCATTTGATGGCTGTGATGGTTACCTGTCTTTTTTTAGTCGATGATGTAGTCCTAGGCACTTGGGAGGCATGTTTTTCATGCAGCCGTGCCTAATATGCCTTGTATGTTGTCTCCACTGCTTGGAACAGCTTCCTTTGATGGCTGTGATGGTTACCTGTCTTTTTTTGTCGATGATTTAGTCCTAGGCACTTGGGAGGCTGTCGGTACAGGACCTACTGGGTCCCTCACCAGAACGATAATTAGAAGGTGGGCCTCAGCCTGACCCACGACTACTGATAGAGGCGTGACAATTTGCAACACCAAATCCGAGTAGAATAGGCTGGACTAGCCGGATTCCCACAGAAAGTACTTTCTATAATTGATTCAAGACACCTTCTCTAGATCCGATTAGGATTGTAATCAACCCACAGCTTTCTCTATTGATATAAAGAGAGACGGAGGGCTCGCTTGTTTATTTTTTTAGAATAGGCGGAGAAACAAGAATGCCTTCCTCGCTGCGTCGGTGTTTCACTTGTGTCGTCAAAATTTCGTTTTGGGCCTGCTGGGCCAGGGCTTGACACTGCTGGGCCAGGGCCGGTTTCTGATAAGAGCACATACTGCTGGTCTCCGGCCGCCGCCACATACATGCCCTGTTCTGCATTCGGCCCAACCACACATTTTGTTTTGTGTTGCTCCCCTGTTCTGCATTCGGCTCACATCCCTCTAATCATCAGCGTTTAAATTTGTGCAATATGTTTTCAAAAATTTCGATAGATACTGTTTGCAGTATAGAGCTCCTGATTCATGCCGTCAAGGCGTCAACTGTTGGAAAATATATGTCCTAGTATGTTTCACGTTTTTTTTTAAAAAAATATTCCGATCCTGTGTTGATTGGTTATTTGGTTTGAGTTATACGGAGTATTATGTATTCATGTATTTTTTTTCTAAAATTTCGAATGAACTTTTGAAAGTAATACATTACTGCAATTGTCTTCAAAACTAATTAGCTTTCGGGATCATCGGTGTTTCAAATTGAAGGTTTGAAAACAGCGCTGTCTGCTTGCTTCATGATGCCATCACTGTCCTAAACAACAATTGTCCTGTGGCCAAAGAGAAGAGCATACAAAGAAGTTCTTTTTTTTTCAACATGGCCTTTGTACGGCTACCGTACGGTTGCACCGACTGCGGAAGGCGACTTTTATCAGACGCATTTATTGGTGTGCCCAAGTCAAAGAGGCTCAACATTTACAAATACAAGCAACAATAGCTTATTATTTGGTGCCAACGAATATTTTGGACTTTTGATTATTTTGAAACTGAAGCATCGTCAAGCATCGAATCAAGAAAAGCTGAAGGTATTGTATACATGTCATCCCATGTGCTTTTCTATCTTGACGATAGCTTATTGTGTGCATGCATGATAGTTGATAGTTGATAGGGTGAGACCCCAAGATATACTGTATGTTCTTCCATTCCATCGAGGAGACCAGGAAGTACGTACCTGGAATGTGTGAAAAACATACCGGAAGAAACAAAAGCTTAAATTTTACAGAACAAAGCATAGTTTACACATGAAGTTTATGCTTTTGTACTCCCTTCACCTCCATGCTCGTAATTTAAGTCGTTGAGAATATAAATCATAAATAACTTTTAAGTTTATTGAGTTTGCAATTGTGAAAACCATATAAATATATTTGTCTTAAAAATACTGTCATAAAATATGCATACATTACTTTCCAATAAATATTTTTTTAAAAAATAATAAGTCAAAGTTATACTTTAGAGATTGTGTTGCTGTCCAAAACAGCTTCTTTTACCGACCTACTCCCTCCATCCTAGAAAGAGTCGTTATAGGAATCGTGCTGGCCAAACTTTCACAACTTTGACTAGATTTATAGAAAATACGTGCAACATTTATCTCCAAGTAAGTTTATTATAAAAATATATTCAACAATCTATCTAATGATACTAATTATGTACCATTAATATTAATATTTTATTAAATATATTTGGTTAAAGTTAAAAGTTGTTGACTTTTGGTGAAGCGAGAATGACTTTTTTTTGGCAGAGAGAGTAGAGAAGAGGAAGCACGTGATTTCTATCTTTCAAGAAACTAAGGTTGCGTAAATAAAACAAATAATATATTCAAATGATAAGAGAGCACGCATGCAAGTCGAGACATGCATGCATGCAACGGAAGCGCACGGACAAGAGAGCAAGGCGAGGAGCACCAGACGGCATAAACGGTGTTTGCCGTGAGTCTGTAGCGCAGCACACAGCAAAGTTTATCGTCGGCCGAAAACGACACTCGGCAAAGGCTGCCGCCGGCTGACGGCGCGCGGACGGCGTGAACGGAGACTTTGCTGTGAGCCAGGCCGTTAGGCACTCGACAAACTTTGCCATGTACCTCATCTGGCTATCAGCAAAAATTAAATCTTGGCAAAAAAAGAGATAACACAAAAAAAGAAAAAAACACAAAAAAACATGATTTGTCGTGTGCCACATGCACGGCACACGGCAAACTCGCCACCTTTGTCGTGTGCCACATGCACGGCACATGGCAAACTTGACACCTTTGCCGTGTGTTACATTAATGGCACACCACAAACTGGCCATTTTTGTCGTGTGTTGTTGCATATGCACTCGGCAAATGATCTTTTCAGGTTTCCCGGTGTGCCTGTTTGCCGAGTGTTATGGCACACACACTCGGCAAACATATTTTTTGCCAAGTGTTACACACGGCAAAGTGTGCACAACCAACTTTTTTTTGTTTTTTTTTCCATTCCAACCAGTCAAACAAAATATATGTCACATATATCACACAAACATCACAATATATCACAATATATCACACAAACATCACATATATGTCACATAAACCACAAGTTCATCACCAAAGTACGTACCATGCAACCACAAGTTCATCATCAAGTTCCTCACGAAGTTAAACCACAAGTTCATAACGAAACCACAAGTTCATCACCACCATTACCATGCAAGTTCACCAACCAAAAGTGCCATTCCTATTGTCCCACCCCGATTGAGGTGTTTGCTCATTCGCATAGGTGTCCCACGACCCCGATTGAGGTGTTAGCTCATTCGGCACATCATTTGAAGCCACCGACTGATTCTGCACAAAGGAGAAGACAAACATGTTGTAAGTGAAGTTAGAGATTAAAGAGTTGAAGTGAAGGCAATAAACATGGTAAGTGAAGACAAATTCACAGGAGTACATCGAGCACCAGGTGGAAGAGGTGGAGGAAACAGGAGGCTAGGTGGCGGAGATCGACCAATCTGAGCGCCAATACTTTGCAAGTATTGAGCCATCTCCTGAAACCTCAATGCGTACATAGCCTCCATCTCCTCGCGACGCTGCGTTTCTTGGTCCAACCTTGCCTACAATATTGCACCCCTTTGTTACAATGGAAAGCTATGTTATGCTTAAATAAATTAGCGATGAATAAAACAGCGAGAACCTGCATTGCTTCCATCTGGACCTGTGAAGCGGTCGGCCTTGAGCGAATCTCTGGGCCTCGGCCCCTGCCCTGTGCTCGAATCTGACTGAGAGAAGGAGTACTGGACGAGTCGATTGTGCTATCGCCAATCCAATACCACCCATGCTTCTTGCCTCCTCCCACCCTCATGACGGCTTCTCCATCAAAGTTCTCGGTGTCCGGATCGATGTCTGGCCCACTGATCTCCTGTGCCATCGAAGTGTATGAATTGATGTGGCTGTGGATGGTGGCGTTGTTGTAGGCCTGGGGCGGGTCCTCCGGGTTCCAGTTGATGTCGGATGTCGCCTTCCCCTTGTGTGCCAAAGCCCATGCCTTCAACTGGGAGCAAGGCTGGCCACCGTGTGCCGCCGATTGTGAAACAACAACAAGATGATTAGAAGTTATAAGTTATGCACATACCAGCATTAGAATAAACCAATGAATTCATGAACGTACCCATCTCCTTGCGTATTCCTCGATGGTAAGGTTCCCTTGATGGCAGTGGCGGAGCTGGTCAAATTTCACGCCTAGGGCCACCCACTAAGTATGTAAGATGTCTATATTAGATCAAATACCGATATTGTTATAAAACTAATGCATAAATGCATGATTTTATAAGATATTTCATTCATATGTTCGAATCCACAACATATAATTAAGAAAATCCCATTGCAGATCTTGTGTAATGGGTGAAATGCCCAAAAATATTGAATACTAACCGTACCAGTTTATTGTTCAAAAAATATAGGAATGGGAAATTGGGAATTTACCTCCTCTACTCTAGTTGCCTTATCGAATGCACACAATAAAATTAGTCTGCCTCTAGCAACTGTCCTGCGAGGTGTGCCAGGTTGTCGGCCACTCACCGCTGCAGTGTGCCCGTCGCAGCTCCGAGCCAGCGAGCCCCACTGCAGCCGCCAGCCGCCCACGCCTCACGCCGCGACGCTGGGTCTTGGGCCTTGGGCCACTAGGGCCGTGGCCCTAGGCGTGGCCCAAAAACTCCATATACCCCTCTGAAATTTTTATGGTGTTAACGGCCTAGAAGCAAAGGGAAAAGGCCCATACCTCCGTTGCTTGCCTCGTCTCGGCCGTCGGCCTGCTCTGCGTCGTCACGGTAGTTCGCGACTCGCCCACTTACCAATCAGGCAATCACCATCGCGAAATCGACAAACCCTAGCGACCTCTGCGACAGCACGCAGGCACCTCCACCCTCCCTAATCAACGATTCCCCACCGGCCACCAAGTGCATCCTTGTTGGACGCCAAATTGGAGTAGAAATGTCATCCACTTGCATTCTTGGGAGGCACGATCGCTGGCCAGCGACCCAGCGTCGCGGCGTGAGGCGTGGGCGGCTGGCGGCTGCAGTGGGGCTCGCTGGCTCGGAGCTGCGACGGGCACACTGCAGCGGTGCGTGGCCGACAACTTGGCACACCTCGCAGGACAGTTGCTAGAGGCAGACTAATTTTATTGTGTGCATTCGATAAGGCAACTAGAGTAGAGGAGGTAAATTCCCAATTTCCCATTCCTATATTTTTTGAACAATAAACTGGTACGGTTAGTATTCAATATTTTTGGGCATTTCACCCATTACACAAGATCTGCAATGGGATTTTCTTAATTATATGTTGTGGATTCGAACATATGAATGAAATATCTTATAAAATCATGCATTTATGCATTAGTTTTATAACAATATCGGTATTTGATCTAATATAGACATCTTACATACTTAGTGGGTGGCCCTAGGCGTGAAATTTGACCAGCTCCGCCACTGAGTTTAGGAAAACATACCAAAATTTATAATACTAAATAAATATCATTAGATTTATCGTACAATGCATTTTCATAGTAAACCTATTTAACGTTATGAATGTTGATTGTTCTTTTTATAAACTTGGTCAAACTTAAAATATTCTGACTTGAGACAAAACTAAAACGCCACTCTTTGTGAGGCGAACATACGTAGTAATAGAACAATAATCAACCATATAATATATAGTAGTATTGTATACGGAGTATATAAGAGTAGTAGTTGTAGTTCTATTTGTTTAGCAAGTCGAGGTGTGGTAAGGCTTGACAATTAATATAATGACAAGAGAGTCTCTAAACATGCATGTGTCCTAGTATAGGAGTATACTCCAGTAGTTCGTTAATTACCACCGGCCGGGTTGCTGTTTGGGCGTCCCCAGCAGAACTCCAAATCGACAGCAGAAATTGTTTTATATTCCATTTGGATGTGAGAGAAGACGAAAAAGTGAATCGCTAGCGCCTGAAGAAGTAGCTAGCTCGCACGCTCACGAAGAAACCTTTTGAGTCTCTGACAGGCTACTCTGTTTTCCTTGTGATGTGTAGCCATTTCTTTTCTCTCTTTTTTAATTCACTTACCTCACCACGCAGCTATCGATTTCTCGTGACCGTTGGGGACGCCCTTAGGTTGCTGCTTCCGGGCATCAATTTGACTTACGATTTTTCCCGGCGGGCGGCACATGCATGAAGTGCACCGTGCAGTGGTTGCCGGCGGCCGGCAGATCGACGTGCCAAACGTGCAATTGACTCGTCGATGGTGTGTTTAGTTACCCATTTCACTTAAAAAGTTTTGGGTTTTGGTCTATCATTTTGCAGAATGGAACTAAACACCATGCAAAATTTTTAGCAAAAAGTGTCTATTCTACATTTTGGATTTTGGCCTCAAGAGGCCAAAAACAGTCAAAAAGTCCTCACCCACCCCATGAAAAATTTGGCATTTTGGATGGAACTAAACGCACCCATGAAAATTTGGTATTTTGAATGGAACTAAACATTATTCACTCCAAAGTAATTGGCATTTTGTATTTTTCATTTTATGAGGAACTAAACACAGCCAAGTAGTCAGCTGGTAGAGAGAGAGAGCAGTGCTGTCAGCAAGTAGACTCCACACAAGTATTAATATTGGCTGCACATACATGACTCACGCTTGCAACTTGCTTGTTAATTAAGTAATAAGTAGAACGAACCTTCTGGGTATTATGCTTGATTTATTTATTATATGCGTAGCTAGTCACTCCCAATCTCTGACCTGACGTTAATTTATTATTAGGAACCCAAACAGAATGCAGCCAGGGATTAGTAATTTCGAACCCAAACAGGATGCTTTAATTAGTTTATATCTAGGCTTAATTAGGCTGAACAGTTTCTTTTCTTTTCCTTTGCAAAGATAGAATGAATGTATTGACAAAAACTCATCAAATTGGTTGGCGGTTCATCGGAGATCATGTGCATCAGGGTACTCCCAATGCTAGAAACCATGTATAATTTCTTTCACTACTAGAGAACAGGCCTTTGGTCGATGTCCAAAATTTGCAATAGTCTCTGCGAAATCTGCGTCCGGGAGATGACTGGACCTTTAGTCCCGATTTACCAAGGCATGTCAGTGCGAGAAACTTTTAGTCCCGGTTTGAGACACGAACCCGGACTAAAAAGTGTGACTTTTAGTCCCGATTTTAGACACGAACCCGGACTAAAAGTGTTCCCAGAGTGAATTTAAAAAGAGAGCGTATCTTATCTAAGTCAGATGTGTGGTGGGAGTTGAGATAGCAACGCGTGCCAGAGCTGAAGTGGGAGGTCTTGGGTTCGAATCTCCACCGATGCATCTTTTTTACCCAATAAACACCTTTAGTCCCGGTTGTATGAACCGGGACTAAAAATCGAGACCTTTAGTCCCGATTCCATAGTCCCGGTTCCAAAACCGGGAGTAAAGGGGGTTAGAAACCGGGACTAAAGGTAGGTTCTCTACTAGTGTTTGTATTTAGACACTACTATACTACCAGAAACTACGTTTCTAATGGATAATTTTTACAGAATAATGTTTTGTCCAATCACACATCTTCACTCCCTCATCTACCTATCATATCTCTTCATGTCTTAGTCCTCGTGTAGACATGGTTTCTTATTAAGAAATCATTTCCTCTCACTACTAGAAACCAGGACTTTGTCGAGTGTTTTTACACTCGGCAAAGAGCCTTTTGCACTCGGTAAAGGCTTTGCCGAGTGTGGCACCCGGCAAAGTCCACTTGGCAACATATTTATCGGCAAAGGGACTTTGCCGAGTGCTTTTTATCGGGGCACTCGGCAAAATATTTTTATATTTTGCTGAGTGTCAGGCAAGGCACTCGGCAAAATATTTGCGCCGTCACTCCACCGTACGTTACCGGTTACTTTGCCGAGTGTCCGCCCAGCACTCGACATAATGTTTTTTTTTTATTTTTTAACTTTGTCGAGTGCCCCTGGGCCGGCACTCGGGAAAATTTTTTCTTTTTTTTTTTAAAAACACTTTGCTGAGTGCCACAGGCCCGACACTCGGCAAAGTTTTTTCTTTTTTTTTAAAAAAACATTACTTTGCCGAGTGCCACAGGCCCGACACTCGGCAAAGTTTTTTCCTTTTTTTAAAAAAAACATTACTTTGCCGAGTGCCACAGGCCCGGCACTCGGCAAAGTTTTCCCTTTTTAAAAAAACATTACTTTGCCGAGTGCCCCAGGTTCGGCACTCGGCAAAGACCCCGAGAATTGCAATTTTTTTTATATTTTTACATTCCACTGTTATATATATATATGTATATATATCAAATATGACATTGATATAACCAACATGCATTATATATCAAAAGCATTGACAAGAAGAAGTCGGGTGGAAAGACCTTCTCAAGCTCATAGACGAACTTAGGTGCCATTTTTTCCAGCTCTTCAATGACGGACTTAGACAGCTCCTTGGCACAAAGCCGGTGGAAGAAGTAGCTCAACTTTGCCAGCACTAGCCAGACATGCTCAGGGACATAACCTCAAACCATCGCCGAAAGTATCCGCTCAATCCATATATGGAAGTCATGACTCTTCATCCCGTTGACTCGCAGAGTCTCTAAGTTCACACACCTGCTTAGATTCGCTGTATACCCATCAGGGTACATTAAATCCTTGATCCATTGAAGCACTTCCCTCCTTTGACCTATTTTCAAGACATAGGGGGCCTTAGGCCTTCTCCACTGCTTCCCTATTCCAGGATGTCGTATCTCTAGGTTTGGCCTATCACACAACGTTGCCAGGTCCACTCTAACCTTAGGGTTGTCCTTAGACTTGTTAGTGTCCATGAGCATCACCCAAAGCGCCTCAGCGATATTCTTTTTAGTGTGCATGACATTAATGTTATGGGGCAGTAGGAGGTCATCGAAATAGGGGAGCCTCGTCAAGCCGGACTTATGAGTCCACATATGTTGCTCACCATATCCCATGAAACCACCATCTTCGTTGGGCACGAGAGCCTCTATCTGAGCACGAACATCTTGCCTAGTCCTCAAGCGCGGTCTAGGATCCATCACTTTGACACCTTTCGTAAAGCTCTTGATGTCTTGTCTGAATGGATGGTCAAGGGGGAGGAATTGACGATGTTTATCGAATGATGAATACTTGCCACCCTTCTTCAACCATATGAACCTCACAACTTTCTTGCATAGTGGGCATGAGAACTTCCCCTGAACACACCAGGCACACATCAACCCGTACGCTAGGAAGTCATGCAGGGAGTAGTGGTACCAAACGTGCATTTTGAAGCTTGTCTTCGTAGCTCGGTCGTATGTGTGAACTGAGCTTGGTGAAAGTCATCCATCATGTCAGGTACCCCGGCATCATCATCGAAAGCCTCGAGCCGTGGTCTGATCACCTCCTCCCTGATACGATCGGCTTCACCATGGTGGATCCACCGGTGGTAGCCCAGAGTAAATCTAGACTTTACAATATGTCTACCCATGGTGAACCTATCTTTCCTTCTCATGTTGTCACAACTGCTACAGGGACAAACCACTAGAGAATGGCCTTCGACACTCTCGCCAAATGCATGCTTTAAGAACTCTTCAACCTTGACTATAAACATCAGGTCAAAATCGTACTCGTCTCTCTGGAGTGTGTACATCCACTCATGGTCCTCCATCCTTTAACAGACATATCAGCAGACATGAGTGACTAGACAATTGCATCTACGCGGTGTCCCTACTCTCTAATAGGTGAGGATAGGTCATAATCCCACTCGAGGATCCATAGATGAGGTTAGTTTCCATGCTCCACTCCTATCCAAGACGGAATTTTGGTAGCACCTCCCCGCTGTTCTTCCGATACACATCCTGCAAGGGAGAGTGTGTATTTGGAGAACAACAGGGGGTGATGCTGAAACACTGTCTAGGACCGGAGCAGAGCATGAAAACTAACCCATCTACGCATTCGCAGGCTGTCCAAAAAACGTGGACAATCCGAAACAGATATGCAAAGACCTGTATACCTCCAACCGTATCTCTTTCGGACGGGAGACGCCTAACAGGGATACACGACCTAAGACCATGATACGAATAGAGGGGTTATACCTAGGGGGCCGGTGAAGTTAGGCTAGTGGTGAGGCGACGCAGTGCAGGTAGACCCGCGACGCCGATAAACACGATCAGGGTCCTCCGGGTCACCTCCGACGGGCTCGTCTCTGCAAAAGAAGAAACATAAAACTATAAGTTAAAAATTTCGGTAGAACCTCCCCTGCACGGGGAGGTTTCGAAAACCTGCAAAAAGAATGACACGAAGGCCGACAATCACAATGGCACGAAGGCCGACAGTCACAACGGCATGAAGGCCGACAGTCACAACGGCATGAAGGCCAATAACCAGAACGACATGAGCCAACAACCAGAGAAGGGGTGATGTACCTAGTCGCGGCATGTGCGTCGACGGGGATGCCACACGGAGAAGACGACGGCGAACATGACGAACGACACGAGGCGATGGCCGAGGAACCTCCTCCTTCTTCTTCTTCTCCTCCTCCTCCTCCTTCCTCCTCTTTCTTCTTCCTCCTTCCCCTTCTCCTTCCCCCTCCTCCTCCTTCCTCTTTCTTCTTCCTCTTCCTTGTTCCTCCTTCCTCCTTCTTCCTCATTCCTTCGTCACAGGCAGCAAGGGCGTGGCCGGGGGCGGCGGACAGGGGCACAGCCGGGGCACGTGGCCCGCAGGTGGCGGCTGGGGTCGCGGGCGCGGGCGACGGGCATGGAGGCTCGGGGGCCGGGGTCGCCGGCATGGGCGACGGCGTGGGGCGGCGTCGGGGGCGGGGGCGCTGGGGTCAGGCGAGGTTAGGGTTAGGAGGGGCAGTTGGGCTGGTGGGCTTTAGATAGGATTTTCCTTATTTTTTTATAAAACGTTTGCCGAGTGCCCCAGGGGACGGCACTCGGCAAAGACCATTTTGCCGAGTGCCCCCCGTGGCACTCGGTAATTTTTTTTGATTTTTGACCCCAGTTTTTTTTTGTGTTGCCTTCCCACATTATTTAAAACTCTATTTTAAAAATTGGTGCAATTTTGACTTTTTTTATATATTTCATTAGTTTATTTCGTTTCGTTGAATTTTTCGGAATATTTTAAATTTGAACTGCAGGTACATGAAATAATGAATTTTAGTGATTCAAAAAATGATAGTCATGGTATTTGGTGTATGTTGAGGCCGTATCCAAGAGCTCACATGAAATATCGAGCATCTCGTTGCCGCAACATGCCGAGTTACTTGCGGGAAAAGTGATTTTAAATTATAAAAAATCCAAACGAAGTCCGAAAATCACGCAACACGCCAGCTTTGCCGAGGGCTTTATTTTACCAAGTGTGACACTCGGCAAAATATTACTTTGCCGAGTGTCTCGATAAAAAGCACTCGGCAAAGCCTCAGGCACTCGGCAAAGTCCTGGTTTCTAGTAGTGTCTCTCCTCGATAAATCACTTACCACATCAGCAAAATGCTAAGGTGGCAGGATAATTAATGTACATAGCAACTATGATAATTTCTACACTGTGAATGCTCTCATCAGTACGGTGCAGCCATATTTAAGACGGTACTAGCTAGTATATGTGCGCAAGCCAAAGGCACGCAATCTTTATAAGTAATCGCAAGAAGCTCCAAAGTTCTTCTCAAGGCGGAACATATTTACATATGCCAAAGACAAAAAAAACACTATATATACTTCATCTGTCCCGGCCCTGACTAAATTATTTTTAGCCAAAAACTTTGTCTAATTAGATCAACTTCTAATTAAGATTATTCATTATCCCCTTTAATTCATCCTTGCTGGAACTTAGCGTGTTAACAATGCTCACATTTGTCTTCGTGTCTTCCTTATAATTCCACTAATCCTCAAATCCGCAACAACATTTTATTTACTCAGACTAGCTAAAGTTTAGTTGGGTTTAGCTATTTCAACCTAGTTAAAATTTACTTTCTCTGTCCCTAAAAGAATACTATATTCCTGGGCCAAAAAAATTATCCACAATTAAATCGATTCCTTGGGTAGTCAGTGCACCGGCGTATTTAATTTTCTCTTGGAGTTTCCATCGCATGCTTACTCGGCACCTTCTCCATTTATGTCGCATGCCTGGTCCCCGCCTTCTTTATTTACCGCATGCATGCTTCGAGTCAGGTCTGGAGCAATGACAGCGCCCTTTGTAGTACTGCCCGCCCCCTATTGTGGCCGATTCAACAAACGGGTGTAGGCCGGGTAAAATGTGACGGAGGGAGTATTTGCTAATATATTCTAAAGTTACTAGAAATTGATTTTTTCATAGATAGAGAGAGTAGCTGAGTCTATTAGCCGGAGCATCTAAACATCATAGGTAAAGTTGAGCTGGGAAACTTTGAGTTGATTGATTCACACAGATTTGCCCATACATATAGTATAAATAGCATATACTCCCTTCAAAATTCGAATTATAAGATGTTTTGACTTTTCTAGATATACTATTGTATCGTTTAAGACATAGTGTATATTTAAGTGCATACTCCCAATATGTATCTAAAAAAGCCAAGACATTTTATAATTTAAAATAGAGAGAGAGTAGGTAATAAGTATCAAAGTCTAAAATCAACCGTGATTCCATGAACACCACCACGTACCGTACCGTTCCACGAACGCCACGCACCTTTGATTTTTTATTACTTGTTCCAATCATATACTAATATTAGATGAGGGTTTGCCTGGTACGGTCTGGCTGTCCAAGTTTGACTTCCGAGTTCTTGGGCAATTAGCTTGGTGTCTGTACACGTACGTACGGCTGGCGTGCGTACGTTAGTTAAGGGTCTGTTCACTTAAACTCAAAATATTTCCTCTTCCATCCATCACATCAAATATTTGGACGCATGCATGGAGTATTAAATATAGGTAAAAAAAATAATTAATTGTTAAGTTTGTCTGGTTTTTGCGAGATGAATCTTTTGAGCCTAGTTACTTCATGATTGAATAATATTTGTCAAATAAAAACGAAAGGTGCTACAGTAACTTTTCACCCACTTTTCCCCAACTAAACACACCCTAAGTTGGGCTGTTGTACCAACCGTCCTGCTATATAAGTATATTCTCTTATATCCTACCCCTACACGACAGCAGGTGACTCTTATGTCTGATGTATATATATATTCATATATGTATGACGAAATCCCCGCGTTAAATATCAACTCTCCCTGTGCTCTGCAATTATCAGCAGATCAAATCACATCAGATCAGACCAGGGTAAGGTCCTGGCTGGGCGAGGCGGGTCAGTTTTGGTAATATTGGCTGGAAAAAAAATTCAACGAGGACGAGTGTCACACGCCCAACGCGGGCTGTGTCCATCGACGAGGAGAACGGGCCGGCCACCACACCTGGTGGGCCCCGCGGCCTGCCCTAAGGGGGCGCGCGCCCAAGGAGAGGAGGGGCGGCACAGCCATCGCCACCGCCGATCTCGTCGCCACATCATCAGATTGATTAGTTAGCTTAGTTGAGTTCTAATAGATTTGGAAAGGATTAAGTTAGTTAGGAAAGGAGAAATCCGTATTCTATAAGGATCTCCTGAGATTGTTGGGCCAAGTCTCTCAGGACTATAAATACAAGGGGCCATGTATCTGTTGCAATCAAGAATAGAATAGCCGAAAGACTTTATCTCCTCTCTTCTTCTTCTACGCGCCGCCGCCTCTCTCCTCTCTCTCAGTGCTGCCACCCCTAAACCCTAACCCTAGCCACCGCCACCATAGCCGCCGCCGCCCAAAGCTATGCCGCTGACCACCCTCCCCGCTGCGCTGTTAATTACAACTAGCCACCGGAAGACGGACGTGGCGTGCACGATTTATCTTGGATTTACAACATAAGTCCGTCAGTATGCGTAGATAGTATAAGAGCCATACTCTCGTACATTGAATGTTTGCATATGAACACGTGCCGTAAATCTGTGGCAGGTCCTCGTGATGCCTTGGTGGGAATGTGGGGTATACGATTCCATACTCACATCTCCTTCTTTTTCCAGCGTTATTGGTTTTTTATACTCCCTCCATCCCAAGTTATAAGTCGTTCTAATTTTAATGGAGAGTTAAGACATCTCAAGTTTGACCAAAATTTATATAATAATATAACATTATTTATGTCACCAAATAAGTATCATTAGATTATTCATTAATTATATTTTCATGGTATACTTATTCATAAATCTTTATAGTTCTTTCTATAAGTTTAGTCAAACTTGAAATACACTCTCCAAGAAAGTTAAAATGAATTATATAATTTGGAATAGAGGGAATATAATTTGGAAAGGAGGAAGTATTGATATCAATGGGCTTGCCTCACTCTGCTGGTTAGACTAGCCTCATTTTACCAAGTTGGAACAGTGAAGTTATCCTAGATGCTAACATGAAAATTGCATGTTTTCAACATCGGGAATGATGAGCTAGGAAGCTTCCTAGAGATGTACTACTCCGTTCCGCAAAGAGTTTTATTCTGATTTTGACCTAAGTTTTACGAAAACATACCAAAGTTTACAATACTAAATAAATATCATTAGATTCACCGTATAAACCTATTTAACGTTATGAATGTTGATTGTTCTCTTTATAAACTTGATCAAACTTAAAATATTCTGACTCGACAAAACCAAAACGCCACTCTTTGTGAGACCAAGGTACGTAGTAGTAGAACAATAATCAACTACATAATATATAGTAGTATTGTATATATAAGACTATAAGAGTAGTAGTAGTAGTTCTATTTGTTTACCAAGTCTGAGGTGTGGTAAGGCTTGACAATATAATGACAAGAGAGTCTCTAAACCGCATGTCTTACTATATATGGTTCATTAATTACCACCGGCTGCTGTTAGCTTGCTGCTTCCATGCATCAATTTGACTTACGGTTTTTCCGGGCGGGCGGCACCTGCATGGAGTGCACCGTCCAGTGGTTGCCGGCGGCCGGCCGGCAGACTGACGTGCCAAACGTGCAATTAACTCATTGAGTAGTCAGCTGGTAGAGAGAGAGAGAGCAGTGTTGTCATCAAGTAGACTCCACACAAGTATTATTGGCTGCATACGTGACTCACGCTTGCAACTTGCTTGCTAAGTAGTAATAAGTAGAACGAACCTTCTGATATTACGATTTATTTATTTATTATACACGTTGCTAGTCACTCCTAAATCTCTACATCAACATCAACCTCAATATCAACATAGCCTTTTGTCCCAAACAAGTTGAGGTAGGCTAGAGATAAAACCCAGAAGAGACGAGAAACAGAGAGACACGTAAAGGGACATAAAGGGCACAAGACAGAAAGAAGTCACGGTTCAGGTACATTGATTGCCAATCTCCAAGTGCTCCTGTCCATAGCTAAATCCTTAGAGATATTCCACTTCTTAAGGTCTCTCTTAACGGACTCGTCCCAAGTCAGTTTAGGTCGACCTCTACCGCTCTTTACATTATCGGCCCGCTTTAGAACCCCACTACGTACCGGCGCATCATGAGGCCTCCTTTGGACATGTCCAAACCATCTCAACCGATGTTGAATCAATTTCTCCTCAATTAGTGCCACCCCAACCCTATCCCGAATATCGTCGTTTCGGACTCTATCCCTCCTTGTGTGCCCACAACATCAACGCAACAAACACATTTCTGCTATACTCAATTGTTGGACATGTCGTCTTTTTGTAGGCCAACACTCAGCATCATATAACATCGCCGGACGAATCGCCGCCCTATAGAACTTACCTTTCAGCTTCTGAGGCACCCTTTTGTCACAGAGGACGCCAGAAGCTTGACGCCATTTCAACCAGCCGGCTGAAATTCTATGCCTAACATCTTCATCAATGTCGCCATCCTTTTATAGCATCGATCCTAAATACCAAAAAGTATCATTCTTGGCCACCACTTGCCCATCGAGGCTAACGTCTCTCTCCTAATGCCTAGTCACGCTGAAATCGCACCTCATGTACTCGGTCTTGGTCCTACTAAGTCTGAACCCTTTCGACTCTAACGTGTGCCTCTATAGTTCTAACTTCCTATTTACCCCTGCCCTACTATCGTCAACTAGCACCACATCATCAGCAAAGAGCATACACCGAGGGATATCACCTTGTATGTCCCATGTGACCTCATCCATCACCAAAGCAAATAAATAAGGGCTCAGAGCTGACCCGTGATGCAGTCCTATTTTAATTGAAAAGTCGCTGGTGTCGCCATCACATGTTCGAACAAATGTCATCACATCCCTGTACATATCCTTAATAAGGGTAACGTACTTAGTTGGGACTTTGTGCTTTTCAAGGCCCACCACATGACATTTCTTGGTACTTTGTCATATGCCTTCTCGAGGTCAATAAAGACCATATGCAAGTCCTTTTTCTGCTCCCTATATCTCTCCATCAATTATCGTAATAAGAAAATCGCCTCTATAGTCGACCTACCAGGGATGAACACAAACTGATTTTGGGTCACACCTGTCACTCTCCTTAGGCGCTGCTCGATAACCCTCTCCCAGAGCTTCATCACATGGCTCATCAACTTAATCCCACGGTAGTTAGTACAACTTTGAACATCTTCCTTGTTCTTGAAGATAGGTACTAATATACTTTTCCTCTATTTTTCAGGCATCTTGTTAGACCGAAAAATAAGGTTAAAAGCTTAGTTAACCATACTATTGCTTTGGCGTCTAGGTATCTCCACACCTTAATGGTGATACCATCAGGGCCCATCGCTTTATCTCCCTTCATCCTCTTTAAAGCCTCCCCGATCTCTGCCTCTTGAATTCTCCTCACAAAGCGTCTGTTGGTATCATCAAATGAGTCGTCCAACCCAAGGGCAGGACCCTCATTCTCCCCATTAAACAACTTTTCAAAGTACTCTCTCCATCTGTCCTTCATCTCCTCATCCTTAATCAGAAGTCGATCTGTCCTATCCTTGATGTATTTTATTTGGTTGATGTCCCTTGTTTTTCTCTCGTGGATCCTAGCCATCCTATAAATGTCCTTCTCCCCTTCCTTCGTGCCTAGCCGCTGATAAAGGCCATCATACGCCTGACTTTTTGCTACACTCACAATTCGCTTTGCAATTCTCTTTGCTATTTTATAGCTCTCAATGTTGGGTGCACTCTTATCATGGTGGAGTCACTTGAAACACTCCTCGTCCCTAATAGCCTTTTGCACCTCATCATTCCACCACCAGGTGTCTTTCGCTTCTTGTTTGCCTCCCCTACTCACGCCAAACACTTCCGAAGCCACCTTTCTGACACATGTTGCCATCTTTAGCCACATGTCGTCGGCATCTTCTCCTTCTTCCCAAGGCCCCTCACCTACCATCCTCTCCTTAAACGTTTGCCCTACTTTCCCTCTAAGCTTCCACCACTTCGTTCTCGTAATCTTGGTCCGTTTGTCCTGCTGGACACATACCCGAAAGTGAAAGTCCGTCACCACAAGCTTGTATTGAGGGACAACACACTCCCTAGGTAACACCTTACAATCAAAGCAAGCATATCTATCCTCCCTTCTTGCAAGGATAAAGTCGATCTGGCTTGAGTGTTGTCCACTACGAAAGGTCACTAGATGTGATTCCCTCTTCCTAAAGAGGGTGTTCGCTATCAACAAGTCGTAGGCCAATGCAAAGTTCAAAACATCCTTCCTCTCTTGATTCCTACTATCATACCCAAACCCCCCGTGCACCCGCTCGAAACCTACATTTGTCGCACCCACGTGGCCATTAAGGTCTCCTCCTATGAAGAGTTTCTCATTGATAGGCACGGTACTAACCATGCTATCAAGATCTTCTCAAAACTATCTCTTGGTGCCCTCGCTAAGACCTACCTAAGGGGTATAGGCACTGATCACATTCAGAGCCGAATTTCCAACTACCAGCCTGACCAAGATAATCCGGTCACCTTGTCTCCTAACATCAACGACTCCATCCTTAAGGCTACTATCGATCAAGATGCCTACACCATTCCTACCCGATGTTGTCCCCGTGTACCAAAGTTTGAAGCCAGTATCCTCCACCTCCTTCGCCTTCTGGCCCTTCCATTTAGTCTCCTGAACACATAGAATATTTACACGCCTACTAATTGCTGCATCGACTAACTCTCTTAATTTACCCGTTAGGGACCCTACGTTCCAGCTACCTAGATGAATCCTAGTTGGCTCGGCTAGCTTCCTTACCCTTCGCACCCATCGAGGGAAGTGCAAAGACCCTTACTCATTTTTCACTACACCCGGGTATAAATGTAGCGCGCCACTAAGGTTTCGATGACCCGACTCTTGCTCATTTTTTATCATACCCGGGTCACGATACGATGCGCCACTAAGGGGATGACGACCCGTCCCTTGCCCATTTAACACCACACCCGGGTTTTGATGTAGCATGTCGCTAAGAGGGTTACGCCCCAATGAATCTCTTGTGGGTTTCAAATCCATGAGAGTGGTTGTTTTTACTGTTGGTTCGTCAGACCTTAACACACCCTCCTCCTTTACCCGGGCTTAGAACCAACTATGTTGAGACGACTCAAGAAAGTCTTCTAGTCAACATAGGTGGAGTTTCACTCCTAAATCTCTGACCTGACATTAATTAATTACTATTAGGAACCCAAACAGAATGCAGCTAGGGATTAGTACTTTTGAAATCAAACATGATGCTTTAATTAGTTTATATTTTGGCTTAATTAGGCTGAATGGTTTTTTCTTTTCCTTTGTGAAGATAGAATGAATGTGAAAACTCAATGAATGTATCGACAAAACTCATCAAATTGGTTGGCGGTTCATCAGAGATCATGTGCATCATCAGTACGGTGCAGCCTTATTTAAGACGATCACTACTGGAAACTGGCTCTTTTCCGAGTGCTAGATGGTTTGCCGAGTGCAATTTTTCGGGCACTCGGCAAAGAGGCTCTTTGTCGAGTGCCAAAAAAACACTCGGCAAACAAGCTCTTTGCCGAGCGGTTTTTTTGGCACTCGGCAAATAAGGTCTTCTTTGCCAAGTTTTTTTTTGCACTCAGCAAAGAAGTTCTTTGCCGAGTGTTTTTGGTTTTACACTCGACAAACAAGATCTGCAAAGTACATTTTAAAGCAGTAAATTAATTCAAATGAAAAAGTTTTCAACTACAAAGTTGTATAACTTCTCAAGATCTATAACTTTTGATTTGGTCATTTTTTCGTTCGACAAAGCGATAGTAACGTTGTTCGTAAAATCTACATCTCTCATATAGTTTCATGAAAACTAGAAGAGAGATCTTTAAGTTTTGTAAACAATGTTACTATCACTATATCGGATGAACAAATGACCAAAATAAAAGTTGTAAATCTTGAAAAGTTATACAACTTTGTACTTGAACACTTTTTAATTTGAATTAATTTTGCCAACGAAAAGTATGTCTAAATTTCTTAAATTTGAAATTTGAATTTTTCAAACGACCTCGGATGGAGAAACAACCAAAATGAAAGTTGTAGATCTCGAAAAGTTATGAAATTTTGTAGTTGACAACCTTTTAATTTAAAATCATCTTGTCAATGAAAACTACATTTGAATTTCTCAAATTTGAAATTCAAATTTTGTAAACGATGAGAAACTATCAAAATGAAAGTTGTTGATTTCAAAAAATTATGAAACTTTATAGTTGACAACTTTTTTTATTTCAATTCGTTTAGGGCCTCAAACAAGTAATTTACACTTGGTTTAGTATAATATGTGGGGAACCAAAACGGAATATAGACAGTAGACACAAGTGACAGTGTGGTGCAGTGGTAGAGGGGGATACGCATGAGGGAGAGGTCATAGGTTCGAATCCCGCTGGTCGCATAGCGTGCGAATTTTGCGTGAAAAATACCACGACTTGCCGGTGGGGGCCTTCTCCGGTAATTTTTTTTTGCTATTTTGTCGGGTTTTTTTTTGTTCATTCTTTGCTGAGGCACTCCGCAAAGGCTTTGCCGAGTGCCCGAGATAAAGCACTCGCCAAAGTCCTCTTTGCCGACCAAAATTTTACCGTGTGAGATATGCCGAGTGCTTTATGGTCTTTGCCGAGTGCCAAAGCTCCTGAGTCCGGTAGTGGATACCTGCTAGTATATGTGCGCAAGTCAAAGACACGCAAATCTTTATAATTTATGGTAATCCCAAGAAGCTCCAAAGTTCTTCTCTAGGTGAAACATATTTACATATGCCAAAGACAAAAAAAAAACGCTATATATACTTGATCTGTCCTGGCCCTGACTAAATCATTTTTAGCCCAAAACTTTGTCTAATTAAATCAATTTCTAATGATTATTCATTATCACCATTAATTCCTCCTTGCTGGAACGTAGCGTGTTAACAATGCTCACATTTATCTTCGTGTCTTCCTTGTAACTCCACTAACCCTCAAGTCTGCAACAACATTTTATGTACTCCTCTAAACGACCAGCTAAAGTTTAGCTAGATTTAACTATTTCAACCTAGTTAAAACCAGCTACTCCGTCTGTCTCAAAATAGAAATCATTCTCACTTCCCGAAAAGCCAACATTTTTTTAAACTTTGACCACTTATATATAAAAGAATATTAATATTTATAACACATAATTAGTATCATTAGATTGATCATTGAATATACTTTCGTAATAAAATTTTTTGGAGATATAAATATTGCACGAAAAGTTTAACCTACATGCATCCCATACGACCTTTATTCTGGGACGGAGGGAGTAAAATTTAGCTGAGTCTATTAGCTAAAGTTTAGCATACACTCCTTAGAGCTAAAGTTTAGCCGGAAAACTTTTAGTTGATTGGATTCACACGTATTTGCCCATACGTATAATATAAATAGCATACACTCCCTTCAAAATCCGAATTATAAGATATTCTGGCTTTTCTAGATGTACTCTGTACTGTTTTAGTTATAGTGTATATTTAAGTGCGTATTCCGAATATGTATCTAAAAAAGCCAAGACATTTTATAATTTAAAATAGAGGGATTAGGTAATAGGTATCAAAGTCTAAAATCAACCGTGATTCCATGAACACCACCATGTACCGTGCCATTCCAGGAACGCCACGTACCTTTGAATTTTTATTATTTGTTCCAATCATATATACTAGTAAATATGCCCGTGCGTTGTAACGGGAGAAAAAGCTATCAAATATTCATAGTCAAAATAGGCAGCTTTTTTGGCTGTTTCTACAGTGATTTATGAGAGGAAATCTTGCAGCTGCAACCGCAGATAAGTTGTAGGCACCACAGCTAAGCAGGCTGGGGAATGCTACATAACTACTTCCTCCATTCCAAATCCAAATTATAACATGTTTTGACTTTTCTAGATACATTAATTTTAGTATGCGTCTAGACATAGTGTGTATTTATAAGTGCATAGCAAAAACTATGAATCTATTAAAAGAGCTTTTTTACAATGCTTGGAGAGCCGTTGGGAATTATTAAGTAAATTTTTAATGTGTCTATGGTAGGTGGGCCTAAATGAGGGGAGCCGTTGAGAGCCGTCAAGGCGTAGCCGTTGGGAGCCGTTGAGATGTGTCTATGGTAGGTGGGCCATATGCGCCGTAACGGCTCCCAACAGCTTAAACATGGAGCGGAATTAGAGTCCGAAATATAGGAGTGGTAATTACTGTTTTGTAGTTGTTTTTTTAACAAGGGTAAAACTGTACTGGTACGTGTCGGTGTACGCTCTTAAGTTGGGACAAGTTTTGGGTTCTCGTCTAGTCGGTCCAGAGGAGCTCGTCCATTGATGGCCGCACGATGGGACAGGGTTGGAGCAGAGCAGAGACGAGTGGAAGAGGGTGGAGCTTGCTCGGTCACGCGTGGCGCGGGGATTCGGAGTCGAGCGGCTGGGAGCGCTGATCCGGCTGCGGGCGTGCAAGCTGGCACCAAAATCCCCGGCATGATCTCGGCGGTGGCTGTGATGGAGGTGAGATCCGGGCCCGGCGTCGTTCGCGCTCCTGTGCCTGGCGGCGGCGGCGGCGACGGCCGTCCCCGATGCCGAGAGGGTGCGGGCGGGGAGGGGCTCCCAGACGCTTCGGTCCTTAGGTGGCGAAGCTGGCTGCGGTCTCGCCGTCCCCGGATGCCGCTCCGCGTATATGATGGCGGCGGGATGCAGCAGCACCTGATGGAGGCGGCTGCGGCTGCGTCTGGGGCGCCCTACGGGACGCCGGTGCCGTTCCCGGTGTCGTTCCACTCCGCGTACTACGCCACGCACGCGTCAATGGCCACGGTGAACGCCGCTGGACCCCCTCCCTCGATCATTTCATTTTCGGTGTGCACTTCTCTGTTTACCTGTAGGTTCTACCGTGCTAGTGCGGCAGTTGGAATGTAAAATTGCTTGCTGGGTTTGGTTCTATGCAGAGTGTGCCCTATCCGACTGCTGAGCCGGTGGCGGTGTCGATGGCAGAAGGGAAGACCAAGAGGAAGACATCTGGCGCTCCCTCTGGTGGTTGCAATTCCGGAAGGTGCTATTTAATTTTGTGCTAAAATGTGCTTTGGACGTCTGCACTGCGTGAATTCCTGATCTGTTCAGTTGGTTTATTGAGCTGATTTTGAAATTATTGTGGTGTGCAAAGCAGTGCGGGTGGGAACGAGGACTCATCAGATAAAAGAGATGCTAGTGCCCATCATAAGGTGATCTGTTGGTCCTTACCTAAATGCAGGAAACTATAGTGCTACCTAGGCCATCTTGGTTGATTGTGAGTCTTATGTAGGTATCATTATCTTCTGTCAAGAGGAGAAAGTCCTACGGCGCTAACGTACAAGGTTGCTTCCCTGTATGCTTGGATCTGGTATTGTTGCAGCCTGACGGTTGGCACTTTTCAGGTTGGCACATCTAGTGTTTAAATCTCGAACTCCGACAAATATATAGCATGTCCATTACTTGACCACAAATGATTCCGTTAGCTTTCTCCTATTGCACAAACTTGATTGATATTTTTGTGAACACGTGGAAAGTTTGGCAGAGGATGCCCAACCAAATGATTACTTTTGTTAGTATTTTATTATGCAAACTGAGTAGTGGTGGTTCATGTCATGGTGGATGTTCTTGCAACATACAAAGTAATTCAGTTCACAACATTGCAAGAGAATATGTAACAATGTTTGTCATATATGAATCTCCCTGATGTCAGCTAATATATGCTGGACACATAATTATTCTGATTTAGCCAATAGTCACCAGTAGTAGTACTATGAAACCAACATAAAAAAAGACACTGAGATGTACAAATGGATAAGTGCATCATTTTCCAAAAGGGCTCCTCTGAAGTGACCCTGGAAGCCTCTTCCGTTTAGCGATAGATTTAGCTATAGATTCGGTGCTGAATTCATCTACGACAGTAGGAGCAGTATTTGCAGCATCTTTCTTTGAGGGTTGCGCTATTTTCCTCTTTGGAGCTCCTTTTACTTCTGCAGATCCTCCTGATGTATTTTCTACATCCACTACCTTTCTTGGTCGTCCTCTTGGTCTTTTTGTAATTTCAGTTCCCGATGCTGTATTATCTTCATCTACTACCTTTCTCGGTTGTCCTCTTGGTCTTTTCGTGATTTCAGTTCCCGGTGCTGTCTTTTCTTTCCCTTCTCCTGATTCTGTATTTGCTTTCCCGCCTTCCCTTCCATTGCTTCCTTTCATGCTAGGCGCAATGGATGGTGGAGTTACTTTTGTGCTAGGTTTAGGCGAGTGCATCTGGAAATCGTCATCTTCATTCGGGCTATATGACCCTTCTTTCTCATATGGATATTTTGCGTAGTGCTCTTCCTTCTGAGTATCATCAAAAAAAATGTTAGACCTGAACATTTTGTGTAGTCTAGAACAATTTGTTCCAACTGAAAGATTTTAATATGGAGTAAATCACAGACCGTGATAGGTTTTCCGTTTGAGGGAAATTCCAAGTTGCGTTCAGAACGTAGCAGCCTGGTGCAAATTTTGTATCTAAACAGTTTCATTTCATCCTATACAAGCGAAAGTAGTGCATGTCATGTGCCGGTTTGTGTTTCAGTATTAGCAATTTGGAAGATCAATAATTCTAAGACTCACTTGTGTGAAATCATGAGCCATATGTTGTCCGTCCCATGCCAGTATATATTTTATTAGATATGCCCCACATGAAGTTCTGCAACGGAACATACATATAAGTAATTGTAGTACAATATGTTAATATACAAAGGAAAAATAGTACCCATCCTCTTGTAGTGGTATTTCAACATAGCGAACTTTCTTCCATTGGAGCAAGTTAATTGGTTTCACAAATTTAACCAAGTTTCTCTCGAACGAATAATCAATGCAATACTGTATGCCTTCCACCTAGTGGATGGTGAGATACATGTTACATTTGATCAACCTGTAGTTGTAATTCAATACTCAATAAGTTGTATGAGTACTGTACTTACCAATTTCTTTTCTAGGTCTTCGTCTCGTATTTGTGGCATAGAGTTGAGAATTTGCACCTCTGTCTTCATGAAGTTCAAAACTAAGAGAGCCCAGTGGTTTCCGTCTATATGCATCGGCACAAAAACCTAGACAAAATAATAAAAAAACTATTGAGCACATGGCTACAATCCAAGCTGGCAATGTTTTTAGCTATTCTCTTGGAGTTTCTCTTACGTACCAAATGTTTTCCTTGACATTTCTCGGCAATTGTCTTTCTTTTTTTCATGCGATCTTCAGGACCTAGAAGATTATCTCTTATCATAGCGTCTTGGAACGTTGATATATATGATGCCGAGTCATTCTCCACATTGCTTAAATGAACAAAGGCATTTATGACCTGCAAAAGGTTGTGTTTGTAAGTAGTAGGTGCCAACATGTTTGTATTGAATTCCTGCACGTAAAATTATATTACCGTGTCTTGTATAAAAGCCCCGGTGACATTTCGGCGCAGGTGTTCTGCTGTTAGAAAATGTCCATCTATGTTTACAACCCAAGCGTGCTCATAACTATCTATAACGAAAGCGGTAGCATCATGGTCAATTTGTTTCAAATTGTAATCAGTCTCGATTATAGGCTGCCTTGGTTTGATATGATTTGAGGCATTGCCGACAATAGGATTCCCTTCTGTGATACTTGTAGAGGGGCCGCATTGCGGCTTCATGATGTTTTCCGTCGTATATTTTCTTTGACTGGGTGCTTCATCATTTATTCTTATTAACGCCTTGCTTGAAATTTTGCGTGGTGATTCCTGCAATTGCAATTTTTTTTGTTCAATTCCAAAGTACCTATTCTAGCATGAGACATGAACTAGTGAGTACTGAACTTGTGCTGATGTAATACCTGCAAATGTGGAGATGTAGTCATACCAGATGGCTGAGAATTTGTAGATGTAGGCATATGTTGCCGAGTGGGTGCCTGAACATCAACATGTGCAGTTGTATTGACACGTTGTTACTTAATGAAGCATGGAGAGGTAGCTAGAATGAGTACTCTGATGCTGGTTACCTGCAGTTCCATTTTCAGTTGTGCATTTTGAGCTTCAAACTTATGCATCCTGGATAGTTCCTGTCTTATTTCTTGTCTTATTTCTTGTTTTATTTCCTTTTTGAACTTTGCAAACTCCTCAGCTTGTGATATCTTGTTATCATTTATTTTGTATTCCATCTCATTACATCTTTTTAAGAACTGCACTTCAAGTCTTGTTTCGGTGTCGCCGATGCTTTCTTCTAGGCTTCTCATCTACATAATTGGGAAATAAAGACTTAGACACACATGGGTTGTGCACATAAATTGATGTCATACTTACTTTTTTGTTGCTTAAACCCTCCTCGGCGGCTGGTGAATTAAACATGGCGGCTGGTGAATTGAACATGTACTCCTCGTGAGCGTGTATTGATTCTCGTGCTTGTGACATTGATGCTTCTGGTGGATCATTTTTTTATGGATTGTGTGACGAGACAACATAAGCTGCAAACAATTAAGATAGTTAGATTGTATGTGTGAGAACAACATCATATTGATGATATGTTGGAAACTTACGGTTCCTCCATCTATCCCCTTATTTGAAAAAACAAACATTCGTTCTATAGTATTGCTTTCATTCCACATCGCCATCCGTGGTTGAATTTTGTTGTCGTACTTGACCCCACTGTAACACCCCAGGTGTTTATCACCAATTAGGCAGTGGGTTTGATCTCAAACATGATAGATTAAGTGGAGATGAGCCTAATCTAAACTTGGAGTTGCACCACTGCTTTACATAGAGGCCCCTTTTCAAGATATATTCTTGGGTGGTGTTATTGCAATATCTTCAGGTGTCTCACCTTAGTACCTATCCATATTGATCCCTGGAAAAGTTTCATGAAGTTTGGAATCAAAAAGTCACATGAAATGATAAGTTCCGCTCCTATTGGAAATTGCCCCATTAAGTTAATGGAACTATAGACCATCAACCAAACCTTGCCAATATGCCCAAATGACTTTAGATGAACTCTACAACAAAAGTCATGAAGGGTTCATGTTGAGCAAATGTCAAGAAATTGCCCCGATTGGCCTAAAACCCTAGTTTTGGCTTTATTAAGTTGATACTTTGACCAAAGTGAAAGTTTGACTTCTGTACCAGTTATGAGGTTTGACCTTAAACAAAAGTTGTAGTTCATCTTGTGTAGAACAAACTTTGTTTAATGGTCAAGAGCTAGTTTTTCCTCTAACCTAGTCAAATAGAGCTCAAAAGGAGGAATCAGCTGCTGTTCCAGAGTCCAAGAATTTGGCTAAGTCCTAGCTGGTGTTTTAGTTCATGTGCCATACTTTGGAGCCTTATATCTCGCAACCCAAGCCGATCTAGACTTTGAGCCTTAAATGAAAGTTGTAGTTCAGTTCGTGCTCTGCAAATAATGTTTTTGGACCAAGGGTTAGATTTGATTGGAAATAAGTCAAACCATGGCCCAAAGTTTGAATCTGCTGCAGTTTGTTTCAGACTGAAATATTCCAAGTCCAGGAATTCCAGCACCAATACCGGTTGGCATTCCGCGTTCTCCAATTTTTGTTAAGCAACTTAAGTTGAGCCAAATATAAAAGTTGGAGTATATTCCTTGGAGAAGAACATGTAAAAAGTTGGAATTTGTTGGATCAAGTTTGGCATCTCAAAACTAGTGAAAACCGAGCAAAGCTTAATCACTATCAAGTCGCTGACAGTGTCGACTTTGGAGCCTAATTACCTCCTAATATGTTGCACTAATGGCCTATCACCCTTAATCAAGTTGGTAGACCAGTTAAAGATGAAGATCTTTTGTATAGGGTGTCTATTCCGAATCTCGCTGGAATATGCTGAAATTGGATCCGAAGTCGGGCTAAGTCACGCGTACCACGTGTTCGCGTTTATGCCGCCGTGGCGTTCATGCAGCAGAGCGCGCTCCACCATTGCCAGGAGCTGCTGCCGCGCGTCCTCCTTCATGCCGCGTGTCCACGCGCCCCGACCTCCTCCACCTCGGTCGCCATGCCCTCGGATCCCCTCCACGCGTCGAGCACGCCCCCCATCTCTTGGCAACGCGCCTGAGCTCCTCCCTCGCTCTGGAGCTTGGTGCTCCCGTGCCATGGCCGCCATGGCTGAGCCGTGCGGCCACCATCGTTCCCCCACTCAGCATCCTTTTCTTGCCTCACCACTTGCAGCACCGCCATCACCTTACCGAGCCCTATCCCAGGTGCACGCTCGCCAAGCCGGGAGCCACCGGAGACGTGCCTCCACCGTCTCGGCCACCGCCGCGCGCGGGTACTGCCATGGCCAGCAGGCCACAGGCCGCCACTGGCGAAATTGCGAGCGTCTGCAGGTGCGGCCAGGTGCCGTCCTTCTCCGGCGTCGCCTCTCGCCACCAGCGGGCCGTCGGGTTGCCTCCGCCGCCGTGCGCCGCCTTCCCTGTTGCGGCCGCGCGTGTGGCCAGGCCAGCGTGTGCTATCTCCGACGAAGCCACTTCCGCCCTTGAGTTCGTGTTGACCCAAGCATGCTCCGCCGCCACCGCTCGCCACTAGAGCGCCGCCCGGCTAGCCGGAGATCGGTCGGTCGGCATTTCCTCCCCTGCCCCTCTGTTCGTCCGGGGGAAGAAGGAGACCGTTTCCCCCCTCTCTGTCTCTCTCTGTGTTGATGACAAGCGGGCCCGTCTGGGCAGTAGGCCCCATATGACAGCGCCACGAGTTGAGTAAACATCTGGGTGTACTTAGCATATTTAGGGTTAGGATTGGTTTTCCTGTTTTTGAATTTCCATTTCATGTTAAATCTTTGAAAATCCATATCTCATGCTAGGTAATTCCAAAAATAGCAAAAGTGGACTTTTTGGAAACCTTGGGAAAAGATCTATGCATTGGAGTCATAATATGTTAGATGTTTGTAAAAGTTTTCTGATGTATTTATTTAATCTTTAAAAATGCTCTGAAAATGCTTGTAAACTTGACCAGAGCCATATCTTGAGTTTTAGAACTCCAAAAATAGTGATTCTTATTTTGTTAATTTTGTGATGACTTTCACTTGCTAGGAAAAATATTAAACACCCTAGTTGTTTACAGTTTTCTTAAGATTGTGATTTGACCTTGATAAATAAGGAAAACTACATTATATTACTTGTTACTTTATATCTTGAGTTGTGTTGCTCCAATTGATGTGAAATTTTTATGGTAGTCTTTTCATGCTATGGATGTACTGTGGTATAAATTTCATGGTCATTGCTTACTGTATGCTCAAGTTATTGATTTAACTTGTTTATAGCTTGATAAATAGCTTATAAATAATGTATAAATGATAAAATAGAAAATGTTGTTCCATTACCTTAGTATGATGTTTCTCTATCATATTGATTCATAATATGGCCTTGTGTTCACAGAAAATATTGAGTGTTAGGTTTAACTTGCTCTCACATGATTATTGCAATAGCTATTTGTCTTTTTCATAGAGCTTGTTATACTTGCCCAAATGGATTTAAATTTGGACAGTAGACTTTTGAGAGCATATTTAGGCCATTGTAATTTTTGTAGAATTTATTGGGCACTTTTGATAGGTGTTCATAATTCCACCCAATTATCTAAATAAATTAAGAAAATGCACTAAAAGAAATTATTTAGGAATGGACACTATGTTTTCTGGTGTTCATTATTCATGTGTGACATGTTGGTAAAGTTGGTTTTGTCCAATTATATGTTTGCAACAAAAGTTAATAATTATTTCTTGCAAACGAGTTTTCTGGACAGATCTAGGAACTTAGCAAAGTTCTTCATGATAATGTGCTTTATTGTGAAACTTGTTTATACAAAAGTTGTAGATAATTTATATATCTAGCTGCTGTTAAAATTTGGTGGCATTTGGCCATGTGGTTTAGGAGTTATAGCTGTTTAAATTTGGGTTACAGAATTGCTTGCTCTCTGTCTTGTTAGACCAGTTTCTGTGTTTGTGTAAATTTGACATGTTAAACTTTGGAATCATGCTGTGATGTTTAAAGATGAAATGTAGATAATTTCCTAAGCTTTTCAGAATGTCTTCTTGCAAGTCATTTGGATTTATGAAACTCCAGATATGATTGATTTATGAAGCTACTATTTGCAAGTCCAGAAATTAACATATTCTAGTTATAGTTGTTGCTTCACCTTGACTTGCTTTGCATGTTGCTACGTGTGATTCATGTCCTTGGTAATTAAGTTAAATACACCTGAGATCATGTGGAACTTGTGTGCCATGCTAAGTGTGCCCTCCTTGCTATCTTAGCATGTTGGTTTGTGTGATGTTATTTAAGCAAAGTGATGTGCTTAAGTGTCTTTAGTATAACCTTGTACTTGCCTTGTTTAGTATGTGATGCATCATCCATTGCATTTTCATGTATTCATACACTTGCATCTTACATCTCATCTAGGTACGCTAGATGCACTACGTGGAGGACATAATGTGGAGCCAAACCCGAAGACGGTGTTTGGTGGATCCAAACTGGAAGATAGAAGGACCGGACAAGTGGTAGATTGGAGGTTGCTCGCCAAGTGACTTCATCTGACATACTCTAACTTGAGTCAGACCCCAGGCAAGCCCCGGAGCATTATAAGCCTCCTACCTTCAAAGGAATTAATTCTATATATGTTATAAGTATTGTTGCATTAAGTGGTAGGAGTTGGTTGAAAACCTTACTGCATTATATCATTCCTTGTCCAGATATATGAATCCCTGAATCCTACATAGACTAGGATCGAGTAGATGCTTAGCCCTGCTTTAAGCGGTAGAAGTCAGGTGATTTCCTGTCACCTGCGAGATGTAGGGATATTCATATATGGCACGGTTGGCTATATTGCTATCGTGGAATGGAACCATGTGTTAATAAAATAAAATGAGACCGGGCGGGATGATGATAGTGAAGCGACAAGGCATGAAGGTCTTGGGTGTGAATCTGTCCCCGTCTGAGTCGTTTAAGGACCGATTCGCTGTACGTCCTTGAGTCATGTTGAACGCAGTCTAACACTTAGTTGGTCGGATAAGTCGTTCCGACCGCGAATCCGAGTAATACAGTTCAGGCCGGGAATCGAATGGTAGGTTGCTTCTTGGAGGAGAGAAAGGATGTGCTTGGGGACATTGGCGTGAGACCAAGGGGGGGTTAGAGTCCCTATCACCTGGCAGAGTGTCGCACTTGGGGTCGCGACATCATTCAGACCCGTGGCTCCTGAACTGTACCAAAGGTGACCTGAGCAGCCCTCGCCAGGCGTGACTCGGTGAGTGTTAGAAATACCCCTCCAGCTGGATAGGAATTCGATTCGAATCGCCGTCGCTCTCGGTTAGTGAGCACTTGACTTGAGCAGCGGCAACGTAGATTCCATTAAATTGAATGGATGGTTAATTGGATCACGATGGAAAGGTTGCCTCAATTTATACCTGCTATGGTTAATATTGTTTGCTCCTAATAAAGTGAGTGCTCTAGTACAGGTTCTAATATAGATGATAGGTTAATGATAATTAACTTGATGCTTAAGCATTAATGATTAATCATCTATATTAAAGCTTTTATGCAAAATGTTGTCAAGCTAGCCCCACTTTATATCAGCCTTGCATGATCCTTGGTGTCACCTTATTTCTGGTTTCTGACGGGTAAGTCTAGCTGAGTACTTTGTCGTACTCAGGGTTTTATCCCCACTTGTTGCAGGTTGTGATGTATCATGGCAGCTGCAAGAGTTGGTTGACTCCTGCCGCAGTGGCGGAGTGTGATCACGGGCATGATCCTTCTGAGCTACCTTATCTCTAATGCTTTTGTTGGAAGTCGACCGTGGTACTGGCATGTATTTGAAATAAGAATAATGTTAGTTTCAAATTACTTTGCTTCCGCTACTTTTCAATGTAAATTAATAACTATGTTGAACTTCGATGTATATTGAATTACTTGTGAAATGGATGTAACATGTGACTTGTTATGTTGAATCACTACGATCTTGGCTTGTATGTTGGTTGGTTTGAAATCCCTCGTGATTTCATTGGACTACCGGAGTTATATGGGCTCAAGTGTGAGAATTTGATCACTTCGGTGATTGTTTTTATACTTGTGCTCTTATAATTTGGACGGTTCCGTTACAGCTGGTATCGGAGCAAGATTCAACATTAAACTTGTCGTATGTGTATTTAAAACAAAGGTTTTGTTTTATAAAATCAGTTTTATCAACTTATAGCTATATGTAGGTTTGCGAAAACTGAATTCTAAATCTATGTATGCTAGTGGTCAATTTCCTTATGCCCATATAAGGATTATTAGGTGGCTTATATAAATACTAACTTGGGGTTTTTTTTTCATTTATGCATCTACGCCCAGGCCAAGGTATGTATGTGTGATGACTCTCCCACACTATGCTACCCGGTGTGTCAGATTAGAGGTAGCCTTCATATATGAAATAACCATATATGTTGCTAGTTTACTTTTATGCAACGTCGCACCTACGCTCAGGTAAGTGTGAGTTGTGAGAGCATGACCGTACAACCTGCGGTCTAGGGGAGAGCTAGTTTTGGTTACTGGATTATTTACATGTTACACACATGTATATATGAAGGTACTTAATTGTGGGTGATTAATGATTCGGGTAGTTTTGGTGCTACATGTATATATACAGGGGTATATGTATATGGGAGTACTTAAAAATTTTACTTACTGCTTTCATTGTGTGCCATATATTAGGGAATTGTTGGGCTGCAATGAAACTTTTCTACAGGTACGCTAACCACGAGTGCGTAAGTTGAATGTAGCTGACGACTAGCTATATATCGAGAGAGTGCGTGTTATACCACCGACATAGAATGTGATCGCCACCTTAGGTTGGCAGTCTTGTGAGGACGAATAGGACGAAGCATGCATTATCATGATTGTTGCTTTATGCATGGCTATACTCTTCTCACCCTTGTTCTATAGTTTGTAACTTGTGATCAATGTGTTACACTATCTTTCTTGTGTGGAGTAAAACAAGAACGCCTTACTCCATTTGTTTGAGAAAAATGTGTACTTAGCCTTGCTAGAAATAGGTGTGGTTACCTGTTTGAACCTATAGATGCCCTCTAGTTTAGCCAAGTGGTGGATATGCTGTCATACAAGTCGTTGAAAATGTTTTAGACCTCACTTAAGTAAATTGGATTCTCATGAATGAATTAAATTGGTGTTGGTCTAAGGTAACAATGTTTAGAGCCACTAGGATGATATGTTTGTGTGCTCTCTTGTTAAGTAGAACAAAGGCAAACTTTGTTTTGCTTATTAAACATTGGCTGCTAGAACTGTTTTTGTTGTAGTGATGCTTTCGTGATCATAATGGTGTTTTATGTAGTTATAGAGAATACCAAAGTTGTAGCTAACTTACTTATCTATCTTGTCCTAAAATTTTATGACACTAGGCCTTATGTTTTGGGAGTTATAGATTTTAGAAGTTTGTTGTCAGAATCTGCTCATGTTCAGAACAAATCTGAATGTTTGCTTTATTTGACCTATGTGCTTATGGAATCATGTCTTGGAAATATTATAGGAAGTGTAGTACTTTTTCTAAGCTTTCCAAAGTGTCCTATAGCACTAATTTTGGTGGTTGAAATTTCTAGTTATGAGCTTGCCAAGTGGAATGACAGAATCTGTCCATATCTGGGCAGAGATGTCTTCCTTGTCTTGTTTGGCCTTGTTAGCTATAGAATCATCTTAATATGATAATAAGAAAGTTATAGACAACTTAATAAGATTTACATCAAGTTAAGGATCAGCCTTGTTGGGTCCCTAGAACTCCAGTTATGCATTTTTGAAGTTCTTGTCAGTTTTCTATCCATATTGGTATAGATCTGAAACATCAGCATGTTTGACCATGCTAAGCTATGAATTAGTTTTTGGTATGAATAACTAAAGTTTAGTAATCTTCCTAAGCTTTCTAGAAAGTGTAGGATCACCTTTATGGTATGTCTATAACCCCAGTTATGGTTGAAACAAGTAACTACTGTGTTGCTGTCCAGATTCTGGGCACATGCTAAGTTGACTTCCTTAGCTAGCGTTGTTTTGAGCTAAACCTGTAGTTAGTTCATGCTTGAGATAAAATGCTTGTTTTGGGTGAGCCTTGTGCCTTGTATTGGTTGCTTAAACCATTCGTTTGAATTTTCTCAAAGGATTGCTTGATTGTGATATTGCATGTGTGTTTGTATTTGGGTAAAGCCGTAGTTGTCACCTCGTTTGTCCTCGGTGAGCATGCGAGGGTCGTATAGCTTTATCCTAGAACAACATTCACGTTACGTAATTGTATGGTTGTCTTCAATTAGGTTTCTCTCTTAGGAGCCTGAGCCTGTAGACTTAGTGGTTAGCCTTTGAATGTTTGTATCCATGCCTTTGCTTGACCAAAAATCCAAAGTTTTGTTCTCCTATATGTTTGTATAAGCCGTGAATGTTTTCCAACCCTTTTTGTGAAGGCCTTTGTCGACTGACCAACCAAGTTAACTTTCATCAACGCTAGCCTTTGACCATGGTTCGTACGTTGCCAATTGTGGAGACCATACCCAAATCTATGTTGGACCTTTTGGTTACCTCTCCTAAAGGTTAGCGGGTGTGACTCAATGTATCTCTGCTATGGTCTCTAAAATGTGTGCTTGCCAATTCGTGCATCTACCTTATCAACCCAATCTGTGTCATTGAAATTCCTCATCGGGTGCATGTTCAGTAATGGTGTTATGAGTAGCAACTAATGGTGCCGTGACGAAACCGAGAGCCTCCTGTGGGTGCACACACAAGGGTGTGCTGCTCGGCACGCGCTGGTATCATGGTTTCTAATCATAATCCATTGCAGAACAACGTTGATGTGATTTTCACGTGACCTTCTTCTTTGGTTATCTCTCCATATCTTATCATAAGATCCATATCTTAGACCGAAAGTAGTGGAGTGTCCTTCTGAAGTTGCTACGAGGATAACCTTTGAAGAACAGATTACCAACATAAACATTAAACAGACTGCAATAGGTGGTAGACAAGTGACTCTACTTAGTTGTCCCAGTATTGACGAACGTCATCTAGTGAGCAAAGTATCTCATCTCTATTGGATAAACCGGACACACAACACTTACAGTTGGACAAGTCATCCGTTGGATCAGACTCAATCATCACATTATGCAAGTTTTAACCTTGTATACATAATGGCCATACTGTCGAAATCAACCATCTCTGGTGTGACTCCTTATTTGCTAACTTCGATGGCAACCATCTGTTCTGCATCAACCACAGTGTTGTGGTCAAGAGTGAAGATTTGAAACTTTTTAGTGTTGAGAGGCAACTGATTAGTTACCAATAGGAAGGTTAATCTCCAGCTAGGTAATGACTCTTTGGTAACTACAAAGGCTATGTCTTACAGAGCAATAACCAATAAGAAGTTAATCAACTAGCCAACAACTTGAGTGATATTCTATCTTCTAGAGCCATTGTGACCAAGTCAATTCCATCTTGGACAATCACACAGATAGTGCAAGGTGTTCTATCAGCTAAGGTGAAGAGTAGAGAAAGTATGTGTTTTGCCTTGCAAAAGTAACCCGCAAGTTCAAAGCGTGTGTATCCTCGAATTGATATGTAATTTAATAGTCAAGATCTGCTGTTGGATGACCCTTTTGAGGTCTCACAGATACTAGTTTACACTCTTTCATTTGCTTTTGCTTTCTCGTATCCCTAATGTACGAGCAGCCTTGGTTTCTGCAAATCAATGTGTGCCATCGCGAATCAAAAGCAATTTGAAAAGTGTCAAACAACAGATTTCCTATCTTAGAGCTGCTGTTTGATCCTAAAAAGGAAGCCTCAAGGTGAAAGTTGGCCTGACAAAGTTGTTATGCTGCAAGTCAACTCAACTTATAGTGCAACTAAGTCACAAAGGAAAATTTTACTCAACCGCTTGGTGGTAGACTACTTCCCGCGGTTTAGTAAATATTATAACTTTTGCTGTCCTTAAGGCCTCGTTACATCTTTCTTTGGGAATTATTTTCCAATGATGATATACCTTGGTACCTTATACATGTTTTTACCAAGAGGTTGCATCTGATTCAACCCAGATAACTGTTGTCTTGGATAAAAGAATCTTATTAGGTAGCTGTTGGCAGGAATACGAAGCCGACAGAGTCAGCCATCACATTCATTGACCCCTCGACAGACTCAGATAATACAGTGCTGTCATCAGAGAAAGAGAACTGCACACATGGAACCACAAGTAGTTTTCCATTAGTTGGTGCCTAAATGAATGAACATTTACGACCAACATAGACCTTGTCTATTGGTTAGTCAGTATCCTATAGCCTCAGAGTATATTTGTCGTCTATGGTCTCACACTTTTAGAAGGTTGTACTCAAGCTATTTTGGTAGAGAACTGCTTTTCAAAACCGTGTGGATATAGAGTCATTTCAACGAGTATACTTTTGAAGATTTTGGTTTGATGTAAAGTTCATACGGACTATGCTGTGTTCATTAGAGAGTCAGATACTTGTGAGTGGTTCACTCATGGACCAAATGACCTCTATACACTGAGAATGCAGTATGTGCTATCTTGGATTCCTCCCAAAGTAACAATGCTTCATGGAAGTCAATGAAGGAAATTCTTCAGACAAATTTTACCATGAAGAGTAAGTATCAGAAAGTTCCTTTGACCAAATTGTTCGCCGGTGTTGAAGCTTTATAGCTGAATGCTATAGCAGATGTTGGGAACTAGATAACGTGTCTCTCTTCCTTAAAAGATCTTCCATCCCGAATCTCGGGACGTGATTCTTTTAAGGGGGGAGGGCTGTAACACCCCAGGTGTTTATCACCAATTAGGCAGTGGGTTTGATCTCAAACATGATAGATTAAGTGGAGATGAGCCTAATCTAAACTTGGAGTTGCACCACTGCTTTACATAGAGGCCTCTTTTCAAGATATATTCTTGGGTGGTGTTATTGCAATATCTTCAGGTGTCACACCTTAGTACCTATCCATATTGATCCCTGGAAAAGTTTCATGAAGTTTGGAATCAAAAAGTCACATGAAATGATAAGTTCCGCTCCTATTGGAAATTGCCCCATTAAGTTAATGGAACTATAGACCATCAACCAAACCTTGCCAATATGCCCAAATGACTTTAGATGAACTCTACAACAAAGTCATTAAGGGTTCATGTTGAGCAAATGTCAAGAAATTGCCCCGATTGGCCTAAAACCCTAGTTTTGGCTTTATTAAGTTGATACTTTGACCAAAGTGAAAGTTTAACTTCTATACCAGTTATGAGGTTTGACCTTAAACAAAAGTTGTAGTTCATCTTGTGTAGAACAAACTTTGTTTAATGGTCAAGAGCTAGTTTTTCATCTAACCTAGTCAAATAGAGCTCAAAAGGAGGAATCAGCTGCTGTTCTAGAGTCCAAGAATTTGGCTAAGTCCTAGCTGGTGTTTTAGTTCATGTGCCATACTTTGGAGCCTTATATCTCGCAACCCAAGCCGATCTAGACTTGGAGCCTTAAATGAAAGTTGTAGTTCAGTTCGTGCTCTGCAAATAATGTTTTTGGACCAAGGGTTAGATTTGATTGGAAATAAGTCAAACCATGGCCCAAAGTTTGAATCTGCTGCAGTTTGTTTCAGACTGAAATATTCCAAGTCCAGGAATTCCAGCACCAATACCGGTTGGCATTCCGCGTTCTCCAATTTTTGTTAAGCAACTTAAGTTGAGCCAAATATAAAAGTTGGAGTATATTCCTTGGAGAAGAACATGTAAAAAGTTGGAATTTGTTGGATCAAGTTTGGCATCTCAAAACTAGTGAAAACCGAGCAAAGCTTAATCACTATCAAGTCGCTGACAGTGTCGACTTTGGAGCCTAATTACCTCCTAATATGTTGCACTAATGGCCTATCACCCTTAATCAAGTTGGTAGACCAGTTAAAGATGAAGATCTTTTGTATAGGGTGTCTGTTCCGAATCTCGCTGGAATATGCTGAAATTGGATCCGAAGTCGGGCTGAGTCACGCGTACCACGTGTTCGCGTTTATGCCGCCGTGGCGTTCATGCAGCAGAGCGCGCTCCACCATTGCCAGGAGCTGCTGCCACATGTCCTCCTTCATGCCACGTGTCCACGCGCCCCGACCTCCTCCACCTCGGTCGCCATGCCCTTGGATCCCCTCCATGCGTCGAGCACGCCCCCCCATCTCTTGGCAACGCACCCGAGCTCCTCCCTCGCTCTGGAGCTTGGTGCTCCCGTGCCATGGCCGCCATGCCTGAGCTGTGCGGCCACCATCGTTCCCCCACTCAGCATCCTTTTCTCGCCTCACCACTTGCAGCACCGCCATCACCTTACCGAGCCCTATCCCAGGTGCACGCTCGCCAAGCCGGGAGCCACCGGAGACGTGCCTCCACCGTCTCGGCCACCGCCGCGCGCGGGTACTGCCATGGCCAGCAGGCCACAGGCTGCCACTGGCAAAATTGCGAGCGTCTGCAGGTGCGGCCAGGTGCCATCCTTCTCCGGCGTCGCCTCTCGTCACCAGCGGGCCGTCGGGTTGCCTCCGCCGCCGTGCGCCGCCTTCCCTGTTGCGGCCGCGCGCGTGGCCAGGCCAGCGTGTGCCATCTCCGACGAAGCCACTTCTGCCCTTGAGTTCATGTTGACCCAAGCATGCTCCGCCGCCACCGCTCGCCACTGGAGCGCCGCCCGGCTAGCCGGAGATCGGTCGGTCGGCATTTCCTCCCCTGCTCCTCTGTTCGTCCGGGGGAAGAAGGAGACCGTTTCCCCCCTCTCTGTCTCTCTCTTTGTTGATGACAAGCGGGCCCGTCTGGGCAGTAGGCCCCATATGACAGCGCCACGAGTTGAGTAAACATCCGGGTGTACTTAGCATATTTAGGGTTAGGATTGGTTTTCCTGTTTTTGAATTTCCATTTCATGTTAAATCTTTGAAAATCCATATCTCATGCTAGGTAATTCCAAAAATAGCAAAAGTGGACTTTTTGGAAACCTTGGGAAAAGATCTATGCATTGGAGTCATAATATGTTAGATGTTTGTAGAAGTTTTCTGATGTCTTTATTTAAGCTTTAAAAATGCTCTGAAAATGCTTGTAAACTTGACCAGAGCCATATCTTGAGTTTTAGAACTCCAAAAATAGTGATTCTTGTTTTGTTAATTTTGTGATGACTTTCACTTGCTAGGAAAAATATTAAACACCCTAGTTGTTTACTGTTTTCTTAAGATTGTGATTTGACCTTGATAAATAAGGAAAACTACATTATATTACTTGTTACTTTATATCTTGAGTTGTGTTGCTCCAATTGATGTGAAATTTTTATGGTAGTCTTGTCATGCTATGGATGTACTGTGGTATAAATTTCATGGTCATTGCTTACTGTATGCTCAAGTTATTGATTTAACTTGTTTATAGCTTGATAAATAGCTTATAAATAATGTATAAATGATAAAATAGAAAATGTTATTCCATTACCTTAGTATGATGTTTCTCTATCATATTGATTCATAATATGGCCTTGTGTTCACAGAAAATATTGAGTGTTAGGTTTAACTTGCTCTCACATGATTATTGCAATAGCTATTTGTCTTTTTCATAGAGCTTGTTATACTTGCCCAAATGGATTTAAATTTGTACAGTAGACTTTTGAGAGCATATTTAGGCCATTGTAATTTTTGTAGAATTTATTGGGCACTTTTGATAGGTGTTCATAATTCCACCCAATTATCTAAATAAATTAAGAAAATGCACTAAAAGAAATTATTTAGGAATGGACACTATGTTTTCTGATGTTCATTATTCATGTGTGACATGTTGGTAAAGTTGGTTTTGTCCAATTATATGTTTGCAACATAAGTTAATAATTATTTCTTGCAAACGAGTTTTCTGGACAGATCTGGGAACTTAGCAAAGTTCTTCATGATAATGTGCTTTATTGTGAAACTTGTTTATACAAAAGTTGTAGATAATTTATATATCTAGCTGCTGTTAAAATTTGGTGGCATTTGGCTATGTGGTTTAGGAGTTATAGCTGTTTAAAGTTGGGTTACAGAATTGCTTGCTCTCTGTCTTGTTAGACCAGTTTCTGTGTTTGTGTAAATTTGACATGTTAAACTTTGGAATCATGCTATGATGTTTAAAGTTGAAATGTAGATAATTTCCTAAGATTTTCAGAATGTCTTCTTGCAAGTCATTTGGATTTATGAAACTCCAGATATGATTGATTTATGAAGCTACTATTTGCAAGTCCAGAAATTGACATATTCTAGTTATAGTTGTTGCTTCACCTTGACTTGCTTTGCATGTTGCTACGTGTGATTCATGTCCTTGGTAATTAAGTTAAATACACCTGAGATCATGTGGAACTTGTGTGCCATGCTAAGTGTGCCCTCCTTGCTATCTTAGCATGTTGGTTTGTGTGATGTTATTTAAGCAAAGTGATGTGCTTAAGTGTCTTTAGTATAACCTTGTACTTGCCTTGTTTAGTATGTGATGCATCATCCATTGCATTTTCATGTATTCATACACCTGCATCTTACATCTCATCTAGGTACGCTAGATGCACTACGTGGAGGATATAATGTGGAGCCAAACCCGAAGACGGTGTTTGATGGATCCAAACTGGAAGATAGAAGGACCGGACAAGTGGTAGATTAGAGGTTGCTCGCCAAGTGACTTCATCTGACATACTCTAACTTGAGTCAGACCCCAGGCAAGCCCCGGAGCATTATAAGCCTCCTACCTTCAAAGCAATTAATTCTATATATGTTATAAGTATTGTTGCATTAAGTGGTAGGAGTTGGTTGAAAACCTTGCTGCATTATATCATTCCTTGTCCAGATATATGAATCCCTGAATCCTACATAGACTAGGATCGAGTAGATGTTTAGCCCTGCTTTAAGCGGTAGAAGTCATGTGATTTCCTGTCACCTGCGAGATGTAGGGATATTCATATATGACACGGTTGGCTATATTGCTATCGTGGAATGGAACCATGTGTTAATAAAATAAAATGAGACCGGACGGGATGATGATAGTGAAGCGACAAGGCATGGAGGTCTTGGGTGTGAATCTGTCCCCGTCTGAGTCGTTTAAGGACTGATTCGCTGTACGTCCTTGAGTCATATTGAACGCAGTCTAACACTTAGTTGGCCGGATAAGTCGTTCCGACCGCGAATCCGAGTAATACAGTTCAGGCCGGGAATCGAATGGTAGGATGTGCTTGGGGACATTGGCATGAGACCAAGGGGGGGTTAGAGTCCCTATCACCTGGCAGAGTGTCGCCCTTGGGGTCGCGACATCATTCGGACCCGTGGCTCCTGAACTGTACCAAAGGTGACCTGAGAAGCCCTCGCCAGGCGTGACTCGGTGAGTGTTAGAAATACCCCTCCAGCTGGATAGGAATTCGATTCGAATCGCCGTCGCTCCCGGTTAGTGAGCACTTGACTTGAGCAGCGGCAACGTAGATTCCATTAAATTGAACGGATGGTTAATTGGATCACGATGGAAAGGTTGCCTCAATTTATAACTGCTATGGTTAATATTGTTTGCTCCTAATAAAGTAAGTGCTCTAGTACAGGTTCTAATATAGATGATAGGTTAATGATAATTAACTTGATGCTTAAGCATTAATGATTGATCATCTATATTAAAGCTTTTATGCAAAATGTTGTCAAGCTAGCCCCACTTTATATCAGCCTTGCATGATCCTTGGTGTCACCTTATTTCTGGTTTCTGACGGGTAAGTCTAGCTGAGTACTTTGTCGTACTCAGGGTTTTATCCCCACTTGTTGCAGGTTGTGATGTATCATGGCAGCTGCAAGAGTTGGTTGACTCCTGCCGCAGTGGCGGAGTGTGATCACGGGCATGATCCTTCTGAGCTACCTTATCTCTAATGCTTTTGTTGGAAGTCGACCGTGGTACTGGCATGTATTTGAAATAAGAATAATGTTAGTTTCAAATTACTTTGCTTCCGCTACTTTTCAATGTAAATTAATAACTATGTTGAACTCCGATGTATATTGAATTACTTGTGAAATGGATGTAACATGTGACTTGTTATGTTGAATCACTACGATCTTGGCTTGTATGTTGGTTGGTTTGAAATCCCTCGTGATTTCATTGGACTACCAGAGTTATATGGGCTCAAGTGTGAGAATTTGATCACTTCGGTGATTGTTTTTATACTTGTGCTCTTATAATTTGGACGGTTCTGTTACACCCACGGTCAACAATGACCCGCTCCCAGTACCAGCACTGTGACCAAAATGAAGAAAACATGTAAGACTAGAAATAAATATTCTTTCTAGGTGTTTGTTGTACCATATGTAACTGACCTGTAGGAGAGTCAAATTTCCCTTTAGGATGGCTTCATCTATCGTGGCGAAAGTACGACATGACTCTAACAAATGGTTGAGGGTGAATTTGGCCCAATTAAATTTCTTGATGAGTGACACATGTTCAACAACATGTATGTAATTATAACTGAGAGCGTACACTGTAGTGGGTGCTAGGATGAGCCCGATGGTGAACAAAACAAATGCTCTCTTGAAGTCATCATCCGGGCTTTTTGAGCCACGAATAATGACTTCCAGCCACCTTATGTCGAGCTTCTTGTTTTCATCAGCGTACCTCTTGAACAATTCAGTTTGCACAGTTTGCTCTTCACTACTTTTTATATGCTTTAAAAATTCGGATACATCCTCACCTTGAGTTTGCAGTCCCTGTATATCACCGACATCTTCTAGATAAATAGGAACACCTTCATCACATATTTTGAAAGTGTCACTGCTGACTTCGAATGTTTCTGCAAGTTTGACACACATTATTTTTTTGATAGTCATTTTTGTTGGCATACTAAGCAGGCCCCCAAGTCCCATATCATGAACAGCTTGTTGTTGATCTTCTGATAAACCTGCTACGACTTTTTCAAATTTCGTAGGTGAGTGTACCAAACTAAAATTTGGATCCTGCAGCAAATAGTTGCTCGATGATAAGTTGATAAAAATCTGGAGGCAACTCACACCAAAACTGGGAACAAGATATGGCGATTACCTTTTTGGTGCTGAAATTTCGCTTTTTTGTGCTAGTCTGATTGGTACCATTGGCATCTGCAACAAATTATGTAAACTCAGTGACACTACTAATATCATAGGCATCTGTTCAGGATTAAATGATTTAGTGCTATCATTTTGTGATTCAATGTGACTCAATTATCATTATATTGTGAATTGGAGTCTAACTTCATTTCTTCTTGATGCTTTCAGCAATTTAGATTCTTCTTGATGTACACCCTCGCGATGGTCAGGATGGCCCCATACTTTGCCCCAGGCCGCGTTGAGCGCCGCGGCCATGGTGGCGCGTCGGTCTGCGTCGTGGCGGCCGGCCACAACGTTAGGGCGTTGCCGAGGAGCCGCGCCACGGCGAGGGCGACCGAGCGGGACGGAAAAAAATGAGCTGATCCGTCGATCTATCCTAGTGCCTGAACAAACAAAAAATTCATCCAACTAATCTATGAACTACGGATGCATCAATTACCTATTTTTCGTCCAGGTTTCCGATTGCAGTCGGAGTATGGAGTTGGTCTCCATCTTGTGCCAGAGTATGGAGGCCTCCATCTTCTTCCGTAGACATTGTCGGGCGAGAGTAAGCGAGAAAGTAGCGAGAGATGGGTTTACGATGGTTGCTGCAGATCCTATAATTATGGAGGGATGCAAATGTTACGGCAGCTTCCAACTGAAGAGCACCCTCGGTACCGCCGAGCCACTGGGCCCATATAAGACCGTAAGGGCAGACTGGTGGCCCAAGCCGAGCGGCCCAAGCCGAGCGGCCCATTGGCGGCATGCATGTGGTCGTGGCCGAGCTCGCCGCGTCGACGATTGTGCGTATTCCAGTGCCCTCTAAGCGCCTGCATACAACTGCTGCCGGTAGTGCTGGCACGTGAACGTGTATACATGTATAGCAGGATATTAGTACGTGAAATCGCATGGACACATAAAACTTTAGCGTCAAGACAGGAGTAACTTGAGGAATGGAATGATTGATCTGTGTTGCACCGTCTTCGACACCACGGCGTTCACATTGAACGGGTTCCCAGCGAAACCGATAAAGGGGCGTCGATCGGTCCCATGTCTCGAGATCAACAATAGCAACGCAACCTACACTCGTGTGCCTCATGTCAGTCGACTAATAGGCCTAACATGAAAGAAAGTGAATCAATAGCCCTAACATGATAGGAACTTAGTGCACTCTCATGTCTCATCTGAGTGTACTTGTAGTGATCGGTTCACTTCCCATCATGTAAGGTGTATCAGTCCACTGATCCGACAAGTCGTGAATATGTAAGTTGCGTAGTTGTCGTGGTAGGACTACGAGTACACTCTGACGAGACAACACCCGAACGACACATGAGAGTGATCGGTTCACTTCCCATCATGTAAGGTGTATCAGTCCACTGATCCGACAAGTCGTGAATATGTAAGTTGCGTAGTTGTCATGGTAGGACTACGAGTACACTCTGACGAGACAACACCCGGACGACACATGAGAGTGATCAGTTCACTTCCCATCATGTAAGGTGTATCAGTCCACTGATCCGACAAGTCATGAATATGTAAGTTGCGTAGTTGTCGTGGTAGGACTACGAGTACACTCTGACGAGACAACACCCGGACGACACATGAGAGTGATCGGTTCACTTCCCATCATGTAAGGTCTATCAGTCCACTGATCTGACAAGTCATGAATATGTAAGTTGCGTAGTTGTCGTGGTAGGACTACGAGTACACTCTGACGAGACAACACCCGGACGACACATGAGAGTGATCGGTTCACTTCGCATCATGTAAGGTCTATCAGTCCACTGATCCGACAAGTCACGAATATGTAAGTTGCGTAGTTGTCATGGTAGGACTACGAGTACACTCTGACGAGACAACACCCGGACGACACATGAGAGTGATCGGTTCACTTTGCATCATGTAAGGTCTATCAGACCACTGATCCGACAAGTCGCGAATATGTAAGTTGCGTAGTTGTCGTGGTAGGACTACGAGTACACTCTGACGAGACAACACCCGGACGACACATGAGAGTGATCGGTTCACTTCCCATCATGTAAGGTCTATGAGACCACTGATCCGACAAGTCGCGAATATGTAAGTTGCGTAGTTGTCGTGGTAGGATCCAGCCCAGCCTAAATATCTCACGGTCCAAGAATGTCTATAAACACTTTCCGTACGTTGCTGTCGCCGCCACCGTCGCATCTCAACGAGCGAGTAGTCAGTATGGTGGATGCGCATGCTAAAGAAAGTACAAAGATTTGTCATATGTACATAGTGAATGGAGCTGGATTTTATAATGAGGATGGCTTTCCATGGCAGTCTGACGACGATGACCGTCCATATCAGTATGATGATGAGGGCAGCGCTGAGGACGAAGCTGAACAAGATGACATGTCTCCTGTGATGAAGAAACAACGCCCTGATGAGTAAACAGAACAAGACGAAACGTCCCATGCCATGAATAAACGTGCTGTCAAATAGTTTCTGAACTCTGAGTGTGTTAGGTTGCATTATGTTTAGGTTGCAAGTCGAACTCTGAGTGTGTTATCTTAGTTTCGGAACTAAATTGTGGTGTCGTCTGTGCTAGGTCAATTTCTGAAAAAGTACTTTGCGCATTGTACAAGGGGTCCACGTGCACCATCGTCATGGCTATGGAAGGATCACGGCGTCCGGCGGCCGTGCGGGGAGACGGGTTGGGAAGAGTCGAGGCTGCGACGATAGCGCCGGCGGGGGAAGGGTGACACGAGTGAGTGGAGAGATAATGAACCAACCATACACAACTAAAAAAATGCATAGTACCAAGTAGTAAAACAAGTTTGCAGCTGCTTGCTGTCATACCATGCCACTCTGGCCGGTTTAACAGCAGCAGATTGCATACAAGATACACGTACAGTACGAAAAAGGCAATGGAAATGGGGTCCAGTTCAGTTCGGGCAGTAACTAGGCGTTGAGGTAAGCAAGTCTATTGTCCCAGCAATTTGCAATCGCATGCCACAATCTTCGCCTTGCCCACCTGCTCTGTGGTCTCCTCGTTCTTGAAACATGCTTCTGTCAAGATGAAGGTCCACACATTGTCGCAGAACCTGTAGGTGTGCAGGTGACCCTGAAAATACAAGAGACCAGGCATCAGTAACTGATGTAAGCTAAAATTTAACTTACAAATTTCCAGAGTATTACAGGCTGGGGAGTGGGGAACCTAAATCTCACAACCTCACAGCAAGTTTAAAATTCCATGTACTCACCTAAAACAAGAACAGAGAAATGCTAATGAAAGAGGCTCAAACTGCAGAGAGAGGAACGACTACTACCAAAGTACTTAAACACAAACCCCATATAACATCATCACAAGTTCCACCACCTATCAACACAAAAAATAAAAAGACGGAACTCATTACATTTCCTTCCTGGACAGACATCACAGCACACTCAGGATATACGATCTTGATAAAATTCCTTCCAAAAGTACATTTGTACTGTGAAGTTTTTACCTATTAGGCAAAAGGGTTTCACATCCCATGCATCGCAATTTCTGCATGTTATCAGTTAGGCCCATTGTCCTTTTTTTGACGGAGGTAAACATTGCTTTTATAAAGCAAAGAGTAACAGTTTACAAAGAAACTAGGCTGGGGATACCAGCTAACAAGAGGGAGCCCAACTCCAACACAAAACAATTTGGACACCGGAAAAAGATATTCAAATTCTCATTGTTCTTGGCACATAAAGGGCCATTTATTTTTGTTAAATTAAAGGAGTCAGCTATCTGACAAATACATAGAAAAAAGACAGCGCTTATCAGAAAAATAGTACATCTCAGTGTCAACTATATACATCCCAATTAAAACACACAGTATCTCACAAATGATAAAGCAACGGGCTCACCTTGGCAAATCATAAATCCGGTACATCTTCAGGGAGCATTGTTTCCTACAAAAGAAGAGTAACATTAGCCATGACTAGACAATCCACACAGACAACAGTTTTTAGATTTCATGAACATTACTCTTAATCACCTCTTTTCTCAAGGAGCATGTTCTTCGATTGTGACCCTTACCCTTACACAGGGTACATGTCACTGTAGCTCTATCCTTGTCTGAAACTGACTTCAACTTTTTCTTCGGGGCCCCTCTGCCAAGAACACACATGGGATCCAAGACATCTCTAAACTCTTCAAAATCAACATCCATGGCTTGTAGCAGCACCGGACCATACGTGTTGCCTCCATTGTCTCCTCCATTTGGGAGGGTCATAGCAGCTTCCGCAAGCAGAACACGTTTGAGACGCTCATATGCTTCATGTGAACGAGATGCTATGAAGGATGCAGTGTGACTGATATTGCATAGCTCACGGTACTTCTGTAGGCAATCAGAATAGTCATACATGGTGCTCTTCCTTATAGGAGGAAATGCACTCTTGGCCCCCCTTGTCCATCTTTTCAAAACACAGCAGCCCGGAAGCTTGCGTTGTTTAAGAGCGCCCAATACAAAGAAGATGTGAGAGCAGGGGGTTCCAAGGGACTCTAACTTAAGACAAGAACAAGAAATTCCCTTCAGACTGCGCTCATAAGAAGATATCTCACATTCCACATGGTATTCTTTGTCTTCTTTATCCTCCCTGCCAACTCTATACGTAATCGTATCATCGCCATGATCAATCTCCATAGCAAAACACTTTTTGGCCGCTTTTATGCTGAACTGCACCGTACCAAAGACACTTGGTGTGAACGATTTCGCTGCATCTTTCTCAATATCAGAAGCATCTAGCTCTAAGCATGGATTTGAACTCGATGCCACAAAGTCTAGAATCGCTTCATTAAGGCGCAACCGCGAAAGGCAGTGGTCAAAGTGCCGTACCAGCTCAAACAGTGTCATTTTACGATCCAGATTTACCTGAAGCCTAGAGTTTAGGCTCTCACTCCGCTGGTTGCTCCTGAGTCCTAAATAACACTTACCAACATGATACGCAGCACACCAGATTTGCCTCCTCTCATACATTTGATAAACCCACGAATCTGTATCTGTAACGCTGTACTCATTCAAGAATTTAAGCCATTTTCTCTCAACCTCTTCTACGGAGCAGCAATCATAAAGGAAGCACCTAAGTTCATCCTTGACATCACCATCGTTTATATTACGGACAATGCACTGCTCAATATGCCAGATACATAGCCTATGCGATGAATTCGGCCACACCAGCGTGATTGCATTCTGCATAGCAAGATCTCCATCAGTGATCACAGAAACCGGATGCTTCTGATCCATGGCATTAGAGAATGTCCTAAGCATCCACACATATGACTCGGTTGTCTCCTGGGAAGTAACTGCACATGCAAAAAGAACTGTGCTGCCATGCTGATTCAGCCCAACAAAAGGCACAAGGGGTAGGTTGTACCGGTTTGTTTTGTATGTGCTGTCAAATACTACGACATCACCAAATGCTGTATAATCAAGCCGACTTTGGCTATCACACCAGAGGAGTCCCTTGAGGTGCCCTTTCTCATCGGTCCTGTAGTCAAAGAAGAAATCAGGGTCCCTAACTCTGCATTCTGACAGGTAACTGATGACTGTCTGAGCATCATCAGCAGCAACTGTGTCCACCTTATTTCGATGGCAGAAATTATACAAGTCCCTCTTTGTAAATCCAACCTTATCATACCCACCATACCGCATTTCCATGATTTCCATTATCTGGTGTTTGTGGATCCCAGCAATCTGCATCTCCACAATGTCGGCTTTCTGCTCATCTCTGATTCTTCTATGTGAGCGCAGAAAACAAGCAAGGTCACGTTGCACCATCGGATGGTTGTGCTCACAGATGAAACGCTTCACACAAAACAACCCGGTGTCCTTATCCTGTGCAATCACAAGTTTAGCAGGACATCCAAAACGAGTAATGTCCCGTGGCTTCCGCTTCTTATTCTCCCTCCTTAGCTCCTTCTCTTCACGCAAACCTTCACAACTGCAAACAAAATGCCGAAGTCGAAGGGTCCTCCCATTCTGGCCTTTGTCCCATTCACAATAATCTTTCCTGACACTAAATCCTTTCACAAAAGCGTACTCATTATAAAACTTGTGTGCTTGTTGTTCGCTATCAAACACCTGCCCAACAATCATATTGTACTCAAGACCCGCCATTCCCTCCTGCATTAGGCTTGCCTGTACAATGGCTCACATTAATTACTGGCATTTATATTTCTAATCAGCAATAGCAAACTTAATGAATGAAACATTATTATTGCAACAATTTGGGTATGTGCTGTGTGGTGGGGGTCTTGTTGGCCTCCTACAACAGCCAATGTGTCATTGCAACTGGGAATAAGTAAACAATCTTTCAGTCTCAGAAAGATCAGGAGGTAATTGATGAAGAAGCAACAAATAACAATGCATAGTGGGCTTCGTTAAAAAAACAATACATAGTGGGCACACAGTTGCATGAGAATAATCTCTGGAAAGGTGGTGTATGCTAGCCTAGTTGAGCTATTTGCCCCTGGTCAGGTCATTAGCCAAACAAAGTTTAGGAAACATACTCATACCTTTTGCTAAATTAAATTTCCCAACTGAGATTAGTCTTATTCAATGACATTGGCTGAAACAGAATATCACCAGCTGCAAGTATGCAAGACGCTCTCTATAGGTTGCTCACTTTATTTATCATTCATTATAACACACAGATAGCAGGGCAATGCAACTGCTAAAAAATTGCTTAGACACAGATAGCAGGGCAAACTCAGGGGTAATGTGACTTGAAATGTTCTGTTCTGCACAGCAGGAAAAGGAAGATAAGGGGTGGGCCATGAGCGTACCTAGTGGGTTCTCGTCGCCACCAAAGATCCCGGAGATACACACCTCGGCACCTGGAAATAATTCCCAACAACAGTGGGAGCAGTTGGCTGGTGGTGGCAACGGCAATTCGGCAATTCGTCAAAAGCACAAACCCACAGTGGCGAGCCAAGGAAATCGTTGCGCCTTTCAACTAATCTTCACTGCTTGCATAGTTGCTTGTTAGTGCTGCATTGCCAAAATTACAGACTAACTTAACTGGTAAGTACTAACATCACATAAGAAGGCAATTTCAGAGCGTCTATCTGTCTGACACCGAAGTTGCAGACAAACGAGCAGCTGCAGCTCTGGGAGTTTTGTCCATCTGATTCAAGACAAGAACTAAACGCTACTCGTAGTCTACACACAGCACGACTGCACGAGCTCACGAGCACGGCCGTGGCCGATCCGCCTGTGCACGCGACGACCGACAACTGCCAAAATGGAGCCAAAATTGCAAGCAAACAAGGGACAAGTCACAAGCCAATGGATTTATTTCCTAATATGATGCCCCGCCATAGTTTGTTAATGATTTAAGTTGGGTTTGTTTGGACATTACTGCTATTTCGATTCAATTTTCATTCTGCTACTGTTCTTTCAGAATTTACCCAAACAATTTACAAAACTCTCAAACAGGGCCTAAAAAAGTCTAGTTCCACAATTTTGACTGAACAATTCAGTTACTGAACCCCAATTCAGTGTCTCCTGGTTTCAGTGAGTGGATACAGAATTCCATGCGTTTCAGGCATCGTCTAACAATTATGAATCTACCATACAATCCTGAGAAGATTCATCAGGAGGCAAATATGGCTACACCAGTAAGAACTTAGAAGTACAGTAAGGAATCCCCCAAAAAAGCATATGCGTCAACAAACAAGATAGCTTCAGGCGAATCAGGCCTAACATTTAGTCGGCGCAGGACAGTTACCTTCTCTGGAGCGGATCCAAGCAGCCTCGTCTTGCCATCGTGTCCGCCGCCTGTAGCCATCGTGTCCGCCGCCGCCTAGAACAGAGCAAGCAAAACGGGCTGACCTGCCGGCAGAGGAGGGAGAGCTCCAACCTCACCGGCGCTGACCCCGGGGGCCCCAAACCCTAATGAATCGCCGGCACTGCCTTCATGTCAAGTGCGAACGGAGAGGAACATGGTCCACCCACCACCAGCGCGGACGAAGGGAGGGAGAGCTCCAACCTCACCGGCGCTAACCCCGGGGGAGCACAGGAACCGGCAGGGGAGGGGAAGAACCAGCGCGGACGAAGGGAGGGAGAGCTCCAACCTCACCGGCGCTGACCCCGGGGGAGCACAGGAACCGGCAGGGGAGGGGAAGAAGGCAAACCGTGCTAGAGAGGCCGGGCGAGAGAAGGGTTCGGTGACGTCGGCGCTAGGGTTGGTGTTGGGGCTGCCGCGTCGGGTGGGGTGGGGATGAGTTAGGTCGCATAATGACCAAAATACCCTTGCGCAAATTAAATTAATAAAAATTGTTAATTTACATAGCTATTAGGAGCTGTTGGGAATTGTTGGGAATTATTTCCAAGCACTGTAAAAGGGCTCCTATTAAAAATCTCAAAATATTTTATAATTTAGAATGAAAGGAGTATTTATGTTTTTCCCTTTTTTTGAAATTTGAAAGTTATAAATTATTTGTGATGACTGTAAATAATGTTAGCAATAATATGATAATGTCCAATTAAGCTTGTATTAAATTAAACTATGGCCTTGATAGATCTTTTTCTTCTTTTGCCAAGTACAAAAATATTTGCCCATAGATAATATCTTAAGTTTATAATTTTGTAATATCCATGCATTGGTACATTTAAATCAAGTTTATAAATTCTTTTAAAAACATGTAAAAAACTGTAATTCAAATTGACAGGTAGTTAGTTAGATATAGATATAGATATTGCAGTTATAGTCTCACGATCATTGCAAAACGGTTCATTCATAAATCATGATGCTTGATTGATTTCGGAACAATTCCACCGGCTTGTTGCATGACTCTGCACTTCCCAGCACATCTACTGAACGAGCTCACTCAAGACAGTAAAGTAAATCAATTAATCAAGCACATTTACGTTGGTTAAATCGAATATTTGTTTTGTGTTGCTGAAGAAGGCACGCAGCTGCTACACCTCGCATCAGAATGCCAATCAGATGGTGACACCGAGAGCTTGAGCAAAGCACGAAGCGAATGAGCTTGGCGCTCCTGATCGCCGAAGCTACCGCAGCCACGTCGTCGATTGTTTCGCAGTGGTGGCGTCAGCCTGGACTGGTACTCGACGAAGAAGAGTATGTAGCTGTGCTGGGCGCCTGCGACGCCACCGGATCCAAACACTACACCAGACAAGGACATCACTGGCGGTTCAAAACCCCCCTTCACTGGCGGATTTTGAACCGTCATAACCAACTCGACAGTGATAAGCTGATCACATCACTGCCGGTTATGCCAAACCGACAGTGATAGCTCGTGTATCACTGCCGGTTCGTGTTACAAACCGGCAGTGATACTTGAGCAATCACTGCCGGTTTGTGTTACAAACCGGCAGTGATACTTGAGTCATCACTGCCGGTTGTTTTAACCAACCGGTTGTGTAGATTATATTATCACTGCCGGTTTTCTTTGAACCGGTAGTGATATACTTTTCACAATTTGCATTTTAATAATTGTTTTATTTTCATTTCGAGGGGAGGTGGTGGGGTGGGAGGTCGGGGAGGTGGAGGTGGTTGCTATCGATCAATTTGATATCGATGTGGAGGTGGTTGTGGATCAGCGACAATACAAACCCATCAACATTTATATTACAAAAGTTCCAAAAAAACTTTAAGTATTGAATTAAGAGTCGCATTACAATAGCCTATCGATGTGGTCTCTTCCGTACTGGGCCTTGTACTTCTTAGTCCTCGCAATGGAGAATGATCATTTCTTGGTCAATATCTCGTCCATCACAAACCTTGCTATCTCCTCTTGAATTCCTCTCATCTCAAAATCTAGCAACTGGTTGTGATTGTTTGCTTTGCGCTGTAATTGAAGCAAGATGATATTGAGATGCACAAACGTAAGACAAAACAATAGAAATGGGATGCCTACGTACCATATCATCTCTATTATCTGTTTTTGCGCCAAAGTATTTTAGCATTGCCCACATCACATAGAACCCGCATTCGTTGTTCCCCATCGGTTGATCTAGGGTCTTGAGATCCTCATATACTTTACACTGAATGGGGCACTCCATTGCTTTTGCATCTTGCTATCGAGATTTTTCCAATCAGGTAATGCCTTCATTCTATGTGACATTGTAAATGAAGTGTGAAGGCCGAGGACATTACAATATCCTATGTGATTAGAAAGTGTTGTGATATTGGGTTCACTTACTTATTTAGCACTTTGACTAGGGAGTCAATAAGAGAAAGTGACTTTTTCTTTGAGTCCCACACCTCGATATGTGAATCTTGAAGATAGATATCTACGAGGATGAAATGGTTGCTGCAATCACAAAGTCCATGTTATTGAATGACATATCAAGAAAAGAAACACTAAAATAAGGGTCGAGAACACATACTCGCGTCGAGCGGCGGTGGCGTGCACTGGCGAACAGCGTCGAGCGCGCAAGTGTCGTGCACTGGCATTGGAGCGCGCTAGCGCCTTATATAACCCACGCATCCAGAACAATATCTACAACATATATAGTTCTAAGCACCTCTTTATTTCTAGCACACAAGTTTCAGTACTCAATAATATCTCTATCCTTAGCATTGCTGGATAATGAGTTTGGTAAGAACTCATCATTTGGAACTAGAAAAACAATTTCATCACAATAAACTAGTTGATTGGTGTATCATCGCTTAATAAGATTTGTCAGTATAGGTATGAAACACAAAAAATTCTACTGAACTGACCTGTTTAGAGACAAGAATGCGTGACCCCACTTGAATTTCCCAAGCAGCAAATGTGCTGTATCTTCCTCCCCACTGCAAATATGTATATAACATAAACTGATGCTTGACAGTAACTAATTATAAATCAAGCTACACGATTATATGACCTACATATTCCAAACAATATTGTTAGGCAAGGCTTAAAAAAATTACCATATTATGAGGGCTGTTGATAAAGCTTCCACACAAGATAGTTCACATGACCGACAATAGTTCACAGGATTTGCCGCTACTAACCATGGTACTTCAGCTTGTTTTGGAGGCAGAAACGGTATGTAGTAGTCAGCTAAGTTCTTGCTTTCAGACTAATTAGTAACTTGATGCAAGTTCCGTTGGTGCTCATAAAGCAAATGGTAACGGAGACAAAATAAAACTCACGAGGATTGGATCCAGGGGAACAGGTGTTTACCTGTGTTGAATAGAGTGAGCTTTTCCTTCCCAACGATGAGCTCGGACATCTGCCCCGGGCGTGGCGCTGACCCTGGCATAAGAAATCCCCAAATTTTAATCTAAATCCCCACCCTTAAGATCAGCTAAGACCCTTATTGCTTACATAAGACGTCGCTGGGCTCGGTTTTGACCTAAGGGCCCTGCTCGGCCTCGGCGACGGCCACAGAAAGGAGCTGCTGCACCGCCGCCCTTCTCCTGTGTGCGCGCGCGAGGCCCCCCGGCGCCGCCGGGGAGGGCAGCGCTTGCTACCATGGCGCGTGGCCCCCCACCTCTGGGTGCGCGTGCGAGGCCACCCCGCCATGGCCGTCGAGGGAGCGAGAGGAGAGGGAGCTCAGGGAGTGCGGCTGCTGATGGGAAGAGAGAGTGCTGCTGCAGTGGGGCGGAGATGAGAGATCCCGTGAGGGAGGGGGAGCCGGGAGTTAGGATTCACGAGCAGTGTTCTATTCCGTTCGGACAGAGGAGGGAGGGAGGTCGAGCTATATGTACTGTGGACATATCACAGGCGGTTTGTACCACGAACCGGCAGTGAATCTAATTATCACTGCCGGTTTGTGGTTGGAACCGGCGGTGAATCTCGTAATCACTGGTGGTTCAAAAACCGGCAGTGAACCTTATTATCACTGCCGGTTCCAGCCACGAACCGGCAGTGAAGCTCATTATCACTGCCGATTTTAGCCACGAACCGGCAGTGAAGATTCACTGCCGATTCCAGCCACGAACCGGCAGTGATAATGAGCTTCACTGCCGGTTTGACCCCTACCCCAATCATTTGAATGTCTGTCAGAGTTTGAACCGGCAGTGAAGATTTATCACTGCCGGCCCAATATAATCCGGCAGTGATGGGCCGACAGTGATGTTTGAATCTGTAGTAGTGAAACTTGAGGAGGCACAACCACGCCAAGGCCGACACCACCACGAAAGACGACGCCTTTGCATCTGCCATGGTCGTTGCGCCCTCCTTGATCTATATGGTATGTGAAGAATCGATCTTGACATTTTTCTTGGTCGCTGTGTATAGGTCCTCGACGAATCAGCGTTTGAGTTTGTTTTGTGTCTCGTAGGGAGCCTCTCCCGCTTTGGTTTTATATCTTCCGTCATGTGCATGGCAAGTATTTTTTGTAAAGGATTCGGCCAGAAAATTTTGAATATGCTTTTGTTTCTAATGATATTGAATCGTTTTTTAAAAATAGAAAACTCTATTGATGGTCGCGAGTCGTGTCCCTGAATTGGTCAAGAAAAAGCCTAAAAGAATCCTTACTGAAATTGAACTCCAGCATTGACACAGACACGGACTCGACGCACGCACTCAAACATACACGTTTAGTTGGAAGAAATTGGACTTAAGCATGGACACATGCACGGACTCATGTCACACACGTACTTAACAAAATTGGACTCAAACATGCACGGTTAGTCGGGAAGGGCCGGACAAAAAAAAATAGGAGTGAGAAATTTTACCTCTTTATTAGGTATAATATAGATATAGATTAGACGAAGGGTGTCATCAGTATGCCTGGTACGGTGTGGCGGTCTAAGTTTGACTTCCGAGTTCTGGGCAATTAGGGCCTGTTTAGTTGCAATTTTTTTTACAAAATGACACTGTAGCAAATTTTGTTATTATTTGGTAATTAGTGTCCAATCATGGTCTAATTAGACTTAAAAGATTCCTCTCGTCCATTTCGTCTAAACTGTGTAACTAGTTTTATTTTTTATTTATATTTAATGCTTCATGCATATGTTTAAAGATTCGATGTGATGGAGAATCTGAAAAATTTTGCAAAATTTTTCGAAAACTAAACAGTGCCTTAGCTTGGTGTCCGTACACGTACGTACGGCTGGCGTGCGTACGTTAGCTAGTTGGGCTGTTGTACCAACCATACTGCTATATAAATATATTCTCTTATATCCTACCCCTACACGACAGCAGGAGACTCTTATGTCTGAGTGTGTGTGTGTGTGTGTATATATATATATATATATATATATATATATATATATATATATATATATATATATATATATATATATATATATATATATATATATATATATATATATATATGACGAAATCCATGATGTCATGAAGCCAAGAACCTTCGTCATTAGACTCTTATTTTACACAATCTGGTGGAGTTGCTCTAAAATCCATGATTTAGCCATTCTCTAGAATAGAATATCCTCTAAAAGAGTAGAGTAATACAACAACTTTTTTAAATTTCTCATTATCTATTTTTTAGCATTGACATGTCAAGCTAAGATTGGTTCGCTTCCCCATTTCGTGTACTCCCGTCATTTGCTTTGCATACCACCATGCAGATAGCAAAGCCTTCACGGCGTGCTATTTTTACCCGGCGAGAAGCACGGGATGGCCAGGTTGGTATTTTAACAAACAAGATAGCACATTTGTTGGACATCAATTTTTGATGAAAAATACCAAATATAACCTAGATGATCAAAATAGCATATCTCTTGAAGATGCTCTAAGTATATACTCTTATATCCTAGCCCTACACGACAGCAGGTGACTCTTATGTCTGATGTATTTATTCATATATGTATGACGAAATCCCCGCGTTAAATGTCAACTCTCCCTGTGCTCTGCACTTATCAGCAGATCAGATCCTACCCCTACACAAGAGCAGGTGACTCTTATTTCTGACGTACATATTCATATTATGACGAAATGCATATTATAGTAGTATATATTTGTGTCCTCAAGTCCAAGGGGGGTGTCGTAAACGTGCAAGCTATGGGCGCGGCACACGTCTCGTGGAGGTTCAGAAGCAACGGTCCTATAGCTATCTATGTTCTATCTTATTATAGATAGCCTATTTGTGCAAATGCATACTTTCATATGTAGAGTCGGGCAGCTCCAAGACGCGTGAGCATCTCTAACAGTTTTGCAAATAGCTTTGTCATCCTTGTTTTAAAAAAAACTCAAAAACCCCTCTCCAATAATTTGGCATATGAGTTTGACATCTTTGGGGAATTGACAAATATTACACCCATTTAATCTTATGTGCGCCCGGAGATCAATCACACATAAGCCGACAAATTAAAGAGAGTATCATCACAAATGTTATTACATCACGATTATTATCACATAGTCTTTACATAATCATAGCGGAAATAAAAAGATAACTCTCTCTCATGGTAGCTCTCCAGGCACAGGCACATTAACTGGTTGACCGCAAGACTACTAATTCTCAGGGAAGTAGCAGCAGTAGTCGCTATTTGCACCAACTGTTACCCATCCGGGATTTTTATCCAATAAGAGAATAAACAAGCGTAAATACATCTCGTACTCAACAAGTATAACATGAGGTTCATGAGGCTCAAAAGCATGACGTTGGTTTAACAGCTGTAGCTTTTAGTTGATACAGTTTTAGCACCATTAGTAGCATCAAATGGCCTCAACTTAAACAATAAACATATGATCAATGTAAAATGAATAATGAATAGCAAAAACATATTAATCATTGGTGATCAACTATTGCATAAGGGTCCAAGGCCACTCATGACCGTGAGTACGGCTGTTATAACAGTTTTACACTCTACAGAGGTTGTACACTTTCACTGCAAGTCGTGTAGCCCATATACCCAGGTTAATTACTCTCAAAACACTTCCAAGGTGAGCAGGCAGAAAAACACTATGAAGTCTTTTAAAGGTTCGTCTAACATGTTAGGGCAACTAGATTCACTCGGCAAACAGATGTAAAACCCCCCTCCATATGGCACAATGACGTGTAGCCTATACACATAAGGACAGAGGCCGCACTATACCTGATTCGTCAAGCCATTCTTACGCCAAAAAAGGTTACCACTAACAAGCTAGAAAAGGTCCTTTTATATGACTAAAGCCAGAGTCATGTAGCCTTCACAGTTGTACTGTAAGTCTCGGATGTTCACTTACAAATGAGTCCTTATGGAGAGAAACTAGAGCACCATATAGATAACCCAATGCTCTAGCCCCCTTTAAGTATGTTACTAAAAAGTCATCTTTTAATGTTTGTTTCATATTCCATTAATCAAGTTACAAGATCATAGTTCATGTTGAACACTAACAAAGCTACTCAATACAATATCATGGGTGCCAAGGTAATGGATCAAAACTAGGTCATCCTTAACAAGGAAATACATGCATAAATGAATTTAGTTATTTATTATGAATAGGACAACAAGGATAATCTCATGCTATAATTGCTTTGATCAAACTAGTCGTGTTGATCCTACTCATAGAAGAACTCTTGGTCACCAACGAAATGCTCACCGTCTATACTCGATCAACACAGCAACAACATTCATCCAAAAGCAATCATGCAAAATAAACAAGACTATAATTAGAATAGTACACCAATAATAATAAAATAAGATAAAAGTTTTTAAAATGAACCTACATCTCGTTATGATCACACAGACGCGAAGATCATAAAAAACGGAGCCAAAATGGCGAAGTTATGAATTAAACAAGATTTTTCTTAGTTAAATAATAGATTTAATCTAAGCGTGAAATTAAAAAGTTAAAAACATGCTCAACAGTGATATTAATATGTGGATTACGCAATTACGAATCTAACGCAACTTGAACGGGTCAAATCGGAGTTAAAATGGAGATTCTATGCATGAAATAACCTAGTGGCAAAACTATAAATAAGTGAAACTTCATTTCAAATTAAAATAAATAAAATTTGAGTTTTTAATTTAAACCGAGGACTACGGGTTTGATTTCGAGAAAAGAGAGGGGCTCTTTATCAAAATAGCCCCGAACCGGTATCTTCTAATCTGGGCGGTTGATCCGAGATCAGATGGCCCAAAATTGCTGTTGGTGGCGACGGCGTGAAAAAACCGCCGGCAGCGAGCGAACACGGCGGTGCCATGGCCGGAGCTTGCGATACCACGCTCCCGGGCATGATTTAGAGAAAGGAAATCATGGGGAGGGAGAGCGGAGCGCGATGAGCTCACCTCCCCATGAAAACGGAGCCGAGGATGGATCAAAGGCGATGCACGGCTCGAGATGGCGGGCGGCTAGGGTTGCGTCACGTGTGTGGCCCCTTCTGGATGATGGCGGCTGCTGATAGGGAGCAAGATGGAGCAGAAGGGCTCAGGGCTCGGCTTATATAGCCTGAATACGCGCCAAGAATGGAAGGTGGCGATTGGAGGGGGATTTCGGACAGCGGCGAGTATGGAAGGTGAGACCTTGTCACCTTGAGGAAGAAGAGAACGGTGGTGACACTGACGTGTTGGACCCACCGGTCAGCGAGATAGAGCGCGAGCTGCGCTGTCAGCGAGAGACAAAGAGGGAAGTAATGCGAGTGTGCGTGCGGTGTTGGGCCAGCGGCTGGGCTCGGCCCAAGACGCGAAGCGGGAGAGCAAAGATGGGTTGCGCGGTGTGAAGCTAGGCCACAGAAAGGAGAAAGGGAGCTGGGCTCCTCCAACAGCCAGCAGGTGACGGTGAGCCGGCGGCTGATTAGTTGGAGCAGGCCATCAGCTGGGCCGTGAGCAGGAGCAAGGCCAAGCAGGCCTAAAATGAAAGAGAGAGGGAGGGAGTAAAGAGAATTTCCTTTTCTTTTTCTTTTCTAAATTTTTCAAAGTCATTTTCTAAAAGATTTTGAATTCTCTTTTGTATTTGAATCAAACCACTCAATACAAAAATATTATGCGGCAGCATGTATGCACAAACATGTAGCTAAACCTTATAATTGATTTTAATTTTAACAAAAGTTATTATTTGTCTAGGTTTGTATGCTCATAAAATACAAAATTGAATTTAAATTCACCTATTTAAAATGATGCAAATTTTTAGGGTGTTACAATTCTACCCCCTTAAGATGAATCTCGTCCCAAGATTTGGACGATGCTTACTCAAATAGCTGTGGATATGTTTTCCTCAGATCCTCTTCTCTTTCCCAAGTAGCCTCTGCTTCTGTATACCGATTCCACTGAACTTTACACATCTTTATTACTCGGCTCCCGGTAACTCTTCCCGCTATTTCCAAAATTTTTACTGGATACTCCTCATATGTGAGATCTTCCTTAACAGTGAGATCCTCTAACAGGATCTGCTCCTCAGGTACTCGCAAACATTTCTTTAATTGAAACACGTGGAACACATCATGTACACCTGCCAAACTTTCAGGTAACTCCAACTAATATGCCACTTCACCACGTCTCTCTAGAATCTTGAAAGGCCCAATATACCTTGGTGCTAACTTTCCTTTCATATTAAACCTTCTCACACTTCTCATTGGTGACACTTTTAAGTAGACATAATCCCCTACTTCAAAAGTCAACTCTCTCCTTCGAGTATTAGCATAACTCTTTTGTTGGGACTGAGCTATTTTTAGATTATCTCTAATAATCCTTACTTTCTTCTCAGCATCCTTGAGCACATCAGGTCCAAACACTTGACTTCTCCCGTCTGATTCCAGAACAACGGGGTTCTACACTTCCGTCCATACAGATCCTTAAACGGTACCATCTGAAGACTCTTCTGGTAACTATTGCTATAAGAGAACTCCGCGTACAATAAACTCTTATCCCAACTAGTACCATATTATAGCGCACAAGCTCTCAACATATCCTCTAATATCTGGCTAATTCTCTCAGTTTATCCATCTGTCTGTGGATGGTAGGCTGTACTAAAATTCAACTTGGTTCCTAATGATTTGTGTATCTTTTGCCAATAATGAGATGTAAACTGAGTACCCCTATCAAACACAATCTTCTTAGGAACTCCATGTAGACTCACTATTCTTTCCATATATAATTCAGCCAACTTTGCACTGGTATATATGATCTTAACTGGTAGAAAGTGAGCAACCTTAGTCAGACGATCCACTATCACCTAAATTGTATCATACCCTTTCTGAGTATGTGGCAAACCAACAATAAAATCCATACCAACTTCTTCCCATTTCCATTCGGGTATCTGCATAGGCTGTAACAATCCTGTAGGTCTCTGATGCTCAGCTTTTACCCTCTGACAAGTATCACATAAGGCAACATATTCAGCAACATCTCTCTTTAATCCGTACCACCAATACTTCTCTTTTAGGTCCAGATACATCTTAGTATTTCTAGGATGTATGGAATAAGTTGACTCATGAGCTTCACATAGAATTGCCTCTCTTATAGCCCTATCCTCAGGCACACACAACATTTTTCCAAACCACAGAGTACCATTATCATCCATACGGAATCCTGGCGATTTGCCCTTTACTATATCCTCTGCGATCTCCTTTAGTTTCGCATCATGCATTTGACTCTTGCGTATCTCCTGCTCTAATGTTGGTTCAACCACCAACTCCATCGTATTAGTAGCAAAACCCAAGTTTAACTGTGTAAACTCAGTACACAATTCTCTTGACATGGGCATCACTTGCACTCCATTACCATAACTCTTCCTACTAAGAGCATCAGCAACAATGTTAGCCTTTCCAGGATGGTAATGTACCTCCAGATCATAATCTTTGATCAACTCCAACCATCTATACTGCCTCAAATTCATATCTGACTGAGTAAAGATGTACTTCAAACTTTTATGGTCAGTATATCACTCTTATGTCCAATCAGATAGTGTCTCCATATCTTCAAAGCATGAACCACTGCAGCTAACTCCAAGTCATGAGTAGGATAATTTAACTCATGCTTTCTCAACTGTCGAGATGCATAGGTCACTACTCTTTCTTCTTGTATAAGCACACATCCAAGACCCAAATGAGATGCATCATAATAGATTGAGAAGTTCTTGCTCAAGTCGGGCAAAATTAATACTGGAGTTGTAGTCAATCTCTTCTTCAACTCCTCAAAGTTAACCTGACACTTGTTAGACCATATAAACTTAGCATTCTTCTCTAATAGAGAGGTCATAGGCTTAGCAAGCTTAGAAAACCCCTCTATGAACCTTCTATAATATCCAGCCAAACCTAAAAAACTACGAATCTCTCCTCCATTGGTTGGTGGCTTCCAATTTAATACATCCCTCACTTTGCTAGGATCTACTGATATTCCTCCATTTGAGACAACATGTCCTAGGAAAGAAACTTCCTTCAACCAAAACTCACACTTGCTTCGCTTAGCATACAACTTGTGTTCTCTGAGCTTCTACAAAACCAACCTTAGATGTTCGGCATGCTCTACTTCAGTCTGGGAAAATACTAGGTATCATCAATAAATACCACTACAAACTTGTTCATATATTCCATGAACACCTTATTCATTAAGTATATAAAGTACGTAGGGGCATTAGTCAGACCAAAAGACATCACTGTGTACTCATATAAACCATACCGTGTGGTAAAGGTTGTCTTTGGTATATCCCTAGTACGAATCTTTAATTGGTGATAACTAGAACGAAGATCAATCTTAGAGAACACACAAGCGCCTCTCTATTGATCAAACAAGTCATCGATTCTAGACAACGGATACTTGTTCTTGATAGTAACCTCATTAAGTGATCGATAATCCACACACATCCTCTAGGTTCCATCTTTCTTGTCTACAAAAATCATTGGTGCTCCCCAAGGTGAAGAACTAGGACGAATGAAACCTTTATCATGCAACTCCTTGATTTATTTCTTAAGTTCCTCTAATTCATCTACCCCCATTCTATATGGACGCTTAGCTATAGGCGCAGTTCCAGGTAATAATTCAATAATGAACTCAATGTCACGGTCAGGTGACATACCTGGCAATTCATCAGGAAACACATCGGTGAATTCTTCTACAACTGGGTTCTCCGTGTTGGCACCATCATTAAGCTGGTTCACTATGGCAGTCTGTTGCTTCTGCACTATCACGTCAACACTGATTCTATCTCCCTTCGGTGTTGTCAGAACTACTGATTTCTTCTTGCACTGAATCACTGCTTGTTGTTGCATCATCCAATCCATACCCAGAATAAGATCAATCCTAGTTGTTCTCAATACTATAGGGCTCACTTTAAACTCTACCCCCCTTAAAATAAGACTAGTCAGGAGGCAATGATAAGATGCTGGCATGCTTCCACCAGGTGAATTTACTATTATAGAATTCTTCATGGCACACAAAGGAATACTATGCGTTCTAACAAATGCTTGTAATATGAAAGAATATGATGCTCCAGAATTGAAAAGAACAGTGGCAGGAGTGGAATGGACATCGAACGTACCAAACATAACTTCTGGTTCCTCCGCTGCTGTCTCTTGAGACACGTGATTCACCCTTCTAGTGTTAGGCACAGACTTTTGATGACTGCTCTGCCTCTGGGGGGGGTCTGCTGGTTGGGCTTCTCAGGGCAATTGTAGGACAAATGACCCTCTTTACCATATCGGAAACACCTGTTGGGGGTATTAGGAACACTAGTCTTCATGGGAGTGTTGTTGGATGGGCCCTGACGCTGAGGCTGATTCCCATTCTGCTGCTGAGGATGTTGGTTAACATTCTATGGCTGGTACGGGGGACGTTGTGGAATCTGATTGCGTGTCAGGAATTGTCCATGATTCCACTTACAAGGTGGATACCTCTACTGCTTACCTTGCTAGAAACTAGTACGTTGACAAATGTTGCTGCTAGAGGCCTGTCCCTAAAGCCTTTTCCTCTTGGTATCCATCTCCTTACACTTGTTATCCACCGTAATAGCGTAATTCACAAGCGTCTAAAAATTGGGATAGGTATTAGACATTAGCTGCAACTGAAGCCCATCATATAGTCCCTTCAAGAAGCGGCGTTGCTTATCACTATCATTAGCCACTTCATTTGGAGCATACCGTGACAACTGAGTGAACTTGTCACGATACTCAGCTACAGACAAAGATCCTTGTGTCAAGTTTCAGAATTCCTCTGCCTTTAGCTCTATCATCCCTTCAAGTATATGGTAAGCCCTGAAGCTCTCTCTAAACTCCTGCCAAGTAACAGTAGGAGCATTGGCAGGACGGCCATACTCATAAGATTCTCACCAATCCTGAGCTTCTCCTTAGAGTTGTCTAGAAGTAAACAACACTTTCTGCCGGTCATCGTATTGTGCAATGTTGAGCTGCTTCTCCACGGCACGAAGCCAATCATCGGCTTCCAATGGATCAGCGGCATGCGTGAACATTGGGGGGATGGCCCTTCAAAAATTCACCATGCTTATCACGCGGTGGTGCCCCAGCAACTGGCTAATTCTGCTGGTTCTGCACCAGTTGTTGCATAAGCTGTGTCTGCACTGTCAAGAGTTGCTCAATAGTTGGTGACGGTGGTGGTGGTGGATTCAGGGGAACACCTCCACAACCCCTGGCTCCTCCTCTTCTGGCCATCTGCCATCCATCACAAACATTCAAACTGTGAGATTTTCAAGTTATCAACCACTTATAAAGATAAAGAATGAAATCTAAAAGTTTTCTGGGCGAGTATCAACACTAGCAGTTTGGTATATCAATCATATATCAAGCTACAGATGTCCAATAGAGGCGTGCTTTATATGGTTGGAAAGCTTATGAAGGTATCTACAACTTTTATTTAGATCACAAGCTCAGATTCTATCGATAAAATAATGAAAAATAGGACGCAATAGAAACTGTTCCAGACTTCTAGACTGCGCAGAAGCTTCAGCTTGTAATAGTTATATCTCTTGAACCAGGATAGATAAAAAGATGATTCTAGAAGTATTGGAAAGATGCTTAAGTCTAGTTGCTCTCATAAAAATTTAATAATTTTTGGTCAAGTCAATTTTTCTGAGCATCACGCCAAAGATAGACTAATCCGAAAAGACAGAATAGAGAGAACGATATAACCCAACCAAATTATTTATTCAATGACCTTAAACTTAATATTCTTAAACTATAGAACTTGTAGACAGGCCTACAAAGCTCCAGCACTCATTACAAGAATCCAACTCGCACAAAAACATAAGGATAAATCAACTGGCACACCAGAGTTCACATCACACGAACAGACTCTTGACTCAACTCACGCTTACTAAGAACGTTCTTATTACATAGGGGGCTTCTATACTCTCTAAGGACGTGGTTCATGTTCAAATGTCTTATAAATCCTTGCCAAGCCTTGATTTGCTCTGAGGTCATTAATCATCTCCTGGCATCTCTTGATGGTCTTCCCCTGAGCTTTCACCATCTCTTCTAACTGCAGCTTCCTCTCCATCATATCATAGGCAAAGTTCAACATCACTCGAGGAATTGGATCCAACTGCACTGGGTCCATCATTGCCCATCCAAGGACAGGGTGTGCACGAGGAAGGTAATGATGGACGTCATTTTTCATACTATCAAAGCAAAGGTAGCGAAGACCCATACAGGCTTCAAAGGCGACATCTTCAATGATATCCTCCATAGTAGCTCGACAACCCTTGTGAGAAAACATCATGTCCAGCTGGTATGCATCTTTTTGCTCATCCCTAGGGAAAATACTTGCCCTTGACTTCCAGTAGGTGTCCTCTTGTGGATGCATATACTCCCAGTAAACATACTCCACAGCTGGGTTCCAATCAACGAAATAAGCAGCAAGCATCCCCACAAGTTGACAGTGAGAGACAGAGTCACCCCTAGTCTTGTGGTAAATCTTCACAGTCCACCCCATTGGAGGGGGCGGCACATCCTCATCAGCAGTTTCATCATGTGGTGGAAGCGGAGGTTGCTCTCCTCCATCAGCACCCTCCTCATCATCTTCAATCACAATGATCTCAGGATCTTCTTCAGGCTCGGGTTCTTCCTAGGAAGGTGCTGGCACCTGGACTGGTGCTTCAAGGGCTTGCTCCTATTTCTAGGGTGCTTCCTCTTGTGGCTCAAGCAAGGCACGAGGTGGGTAATGGCCTCTAGTGGAGATACAGGCGGTCTAGTGTGCACGAACCATCTATAAAATTTTCAGAATGTAGTTAGAATAGAGGCAAAAGTTTCATAATAGAATAAGACTTGAGAAGCATAAAAAATTATCAAATAACAAGAGCAAGATAGTAAGCATAAAATAAGTGAATAAGAAGATGTTAAATCGACCAATGCTAACTAGGCTCACGTCCTACAGTTAACAAAACTTTGATACCAATTTGTCACACCCATTTTTGGAATCAAATGGAATGTATAATCTTATGTGCGCCCAGAGATCAATCACACATAAGCCGACAAATTAAAGAAAGTATCATCACAAATGTTATTACATCACGATTATTATCACATAGTCTTTACATAATCATAGCGTAAATAAAAAGATAACTCTCTCTCTCGTGACAGCTCCATGCACAGGCATACTGTCTGGTTGACCGCAAGATTAGTAATCCTTAGGGAAGTAGGAGTAGTAGTCACTATTTACACCATCTGTTACCCATCCAGAGTTTTATCCAATAAGAAAATAAACGACCGTAAGTACATCTCGTACTCAACAAGTGTAACATGGGGTTCATGAGGCACAAAAGCATGATATTGGTTTAATAGCATGTAGCTTTTAGTTGACACAGTTTTAGCACTATTAGTAGCATCAAATGATCTCAACTTAAACAATAAACATATGATCAATGTAAAATGAATAACGAATAGCAAAAATATATTAATCATTGGTGATTAACTATTCCATAAGTGTCTAAGGCCACTCATGACCATGAACATAAATGTTATAACAGTTTTACATTTTACAGAGGTTGTACACTTTCACTGCGAGTCGTGTAGCCCATATGCCCGGGTTAACTACTCCCAAAATACTTCCAAGGTGAGCAGGCAGGGAAACACTCTGAAGTCTTTCAAATGTTCGTCTAACATGTTAGGGCCATCAGATTCACTCGGCAAAGAGATGTAGAGCCCCCCTTCCATATGGCACAATGACGCGCAGCCTATACACATAAGGACAGAGGTCGCACTATACCTAATTCATCAAGCCATTCTTACTCCAAAAAAAGGTCACCACTAATAAGCTAGAAAAAGTCATTTTATATCACTAAAGCCAGAGTCATGTAGCCCTCATAGTTGTACTGTAAGTCTCGGATGTTCACTTACAGATGAGTCCTTATGGAGAGAAACTAGAGCACCATATAGATAACCCAATGCTCTAGCCCCCTTTAAATATGTTACTAAAAAGTCATCTTTTAATGTTTGTTTTATATTCCATTAATCAAGTTATAAGATCATAGTTCATGTTGAGCACTAACAAAGCTACTCAATGCAATATCATGGGTGCCAAAGTAATGGATCAAAACTAGGTCATCCCTAACAAGGAAATACATGCATAAATGAATTTAGTTATTTATTATGAATAGGACAACAAGAATAATCTCATGCTATACTTGCTTTGATCAAACTAGTCATGTTGATCCTGCTCGTAGAAGAACTCTTGGTCACCAACGAAATGTTCATCGTCTATACTCGTTCAACACAGCAACAACATTGATCCAAAAGCAATCATGCAAAACAAACAAGACTATAATTAGAACAGTATATCAATAGTAATAAAATAAGATAAAAAGTTTTTAAAACGAACCTAGATCTCGCTATGATCACACAGGCGCGAAGATCACGAAAAACAGAGCTCAAACGGTGAAGTTATGAATTAAACAAGATTTTCCTTATTTAAATAATAGATTTAATCTAAGTGCAAAATTAAAAAGTTAAAAACATGCTCAATAGTGATACTGACATGTAGATTACGTAATTACGAATCTAACACAACTTGAACGGGTCAAATCAGAGTTAAAACGGAGATTCTATGCATGAAATAACCTACTGGCAAAACTATAAATAAATGAAACTTCATTTCGAATTAAAATAAATAAAATTTGAGTTTTTAATTTAAATCAAGGACTGCAGGTTTGATTTTGAGAAAAGAGAGGGGCTCTTTATCAAAACAGCCCCGAACTAGTATTTTCTAATCTGGGCGGTTGATCCGAGATTGGACGGCTCAAAATTGTTGCTGGCGGCGACGGCGTGAAAAAACCGGCGGCGGCGAGCGAACACGGCGGCGCCATGGCCGGAGCTTGCGATACCACGCTCCCAGGCACGATTCAGAGAAAGGAAAGCACGAGGAGGGAGAGCGGAGCGCGACGAGCTCACCTCGCGTGAAAACAGAGCCGAGGATGGATCAAAGCGGCGCGCGGCTTGGGATGGTGGGCGGCTAGGGTTGCGTCGCGTGTGTGGCCGCTTCAGGATGATGGCGGTTGCTGATAGGGAGCAAGATGGAGCGGAGGGGCTCAGGGCTTGGCTTATATAGCCCGGAGACGCGCCAAGAATGGAAGGTGGAGATTGGAGGGAGATTTTGGACGGTGGCGAGTATGGAAGGTGAGACCTTGTCACCTTGAGGAAGAAGAGAACGGCGGTGACGCTGATGCGTTGGACCCACCGGTCAGCGAGATAGAGCACGGCCGCGCTGTCAGCGAGAGACGGAGAGGGAAGGAACACGGGCGCGCGCGCGGTGTTGGGCTAGCGGCTGGGCTCGGCCCAAGCCGCGAAGCAGGGAGAGCAGAGATGGGCTGCGCGGTGTGAAGCCCGGCCACAGAAAGGAGAAAGGGAGCTGGGCTCCTCCAGCAGCCAGCAGGTGACGGTGGGCCAGCGGCTGCTGAGTTGGAGCAGGGCATCAGCTGGGCCGCGAGCGGGAACAAGGCTAAGCAGGCCTAAAATGAAAGAGAGAGGGAGGGAGTAAAGAGAATTTCCTTTTTTTTCTTTTCGAAATTTTTTAAAACCATTTTCTAAAAGATTTTAAATTCTCTTTTGTATTTGAATCAAACCACTCAATACAAAAATATTATGCGACAGCATGTATGCACAAACATGTAGCTAAACCTTATAATTGATTTTAATTTTAACAAATGTTATTATTTGTCTAGGTTTGCATGCTCACAAAATATAAAATTAAATTCAAATTCACCTATTTAAAATGATGCAAATTTTTAGGGTGTTACAATAGAAGAGCGAGCAATCGGCGCATATATGCACACGTCAGGGAGCCGCACATCCGCTTGGCATCGGTCTTTCTCGCGGGGCTCTTCGTTGCTTAGTAGGGCTCTTCGTTCGCTTAGCGGACCTCTTCATTTCTTAGTGGGGCTTTTGGGTTTTTGGAAACGAAATTTGCCAAACTGTTGGAGATGTGATCTTTTTTTCTTCCCCATATTATTTTGCGAGTTGGCAAACAACAAGATTTGAGAAACCAAATTTACCAAACTGTTGGAGATGCTCCAAGGAGATGCAATTAAATATGAGAGAGAGGAAGAAAGTACTAATAAGCTAAGGTGCAACACGTTGGACAGCAGGTGATGATAGTTTAATTAGAAATCCTCCTTGCACCTGTCGCTTATTTTTGCACCTTTTACTAGTTTTTGTATATGCCGTGGGCTTTTGTTTTGTTTGGACAGAGAAATTACATTCATGGTACTCTATCCATTTCAAATTTTAAGTCGTTTTAGTTTGTGTTAAGTAAAACTCATCTAAATTTGATCAAATTTTATGGTGCATATGCATGCATTCCATATATGTTGTAAAACGACATGTTGCCACAAGAAGATGTCACGTTCCCGCCTTCTTGTAAGTTCAAGCTATTTTTTGGTTGCCCCTTTCATCTGGCAAAATTACTGTAGCATCTCCGTTTGACATTATCTCTCTATCCTAAATTTACTCCCATATAAACATGTATGTATTCAGACTATTATCTTTGAACATGTATCAACTCATACTTTTTCAATACACATGCTCTAAATGTACACTTTGCATATGTATATGATTATGATCCCTTTATCAAATGAGTTGTTACACTATACACTTTGCGTATAGATATTATTGTCCTAATTGACACTACATGCTATACGTCGTTAAGCCAAGGGTATATGTCCATAGATAACTGTTGGCAGTATAAGCTCCTGATTCATGCCGCCAACTGTTGCAATATATATCTCCTTCTCGATCACAAGTACAAAATCTACCTTGACACTTACAGAATCTGATTGACACATTCAATCTTGCTAGGTATTTTGTTACCCGAGACTCCACCAAACTTTGTATCGATCAGGATCTATTGAATGTTTGAATAATCTGATAAAAAAACATCTACAAAAGAAAAACTGGATTGAGAAAATTGTTGTGAAACCCAAAAATGACATAGCCATAGTGTATTTTCAGGTTTAGCAAACTATTTAATCACCACTCGGTGGACATCTACCTACCCTTTGCCCTCGCTAGTGAGCAGCATACAACAAACTCATCAGTACAATAGCGATGCAGTTAATGTTTTGATCCATGTGGGTGACTGGGATCAGCGGAGGCTCACATCTTGTCTTTACTAAACTAGCTAGTAGGTGTCCACAAGTGTTGGACAGGCTAGAGTAGTAGAACCTGTGAATCTTCTATGCTATGTACTCCCTCCGTCCATAAAAACATGCGATTCTCGTTTTTCGAGAAGTTAAACAGTTTCAACTTTGACTAAATTTATATAAAAAATACTAATGTTTATGATGCAAAATAATTATCATTAGATTAGTTATAGAATATATTTTTATAATAAATTTATTTGAAGACATAAATGTTAATATTATTTTCTATAAACTTGGTCAAACTTGAGTCAGTTTAACTGACACGCATCCCATAATTACATCTTTTCTCGGACGAAGGAAGTATCATCTAAATCAAAAAACCACAACAGGAGGTACTGAACTATAATTATCAGTCCAAAATTGTACAAATGAGCAAGGTACCCTCAAGCAGAGGGCCAAGGTGTAAAGTGGTCCTTGTGAAATTTCTATGGAACTTTTCTGTATATTCTAATTCTAATAACATAGATTGAGACGTTATATATTAAGGTACAACAAGAAGCTGGTACTAAAGCTGCAACTATTTTAATTGCAATAGCCTGGAATATTTGGTTGGCAAGAAACATGAAAGTATTTGACAATGTTACAACACCTTGCTCGGCAATCAAAGAGAATTTTGTGCAGATTTTAGAACTGTGGAAACACAGAACAAGGAAGGAACCAAGGAGTTTGGCTGCCAAAAGCATGGAGGAACAACCGGCTGCAAGAACAAGGGGGCTATCAAATTGAGAACTCAAAGATACTCCGGATATGTTGTTTTCATACTTATTCCCATTGTATTTTCTCTTCTTTCCTTTGTGAGCCTCTTGGCTTTGCACTTGCATTTGTATAGTTTGCAATTTTAATACAAATTAGGTAGGGTCCTCCCCTAAGGTCCTAAAAAAAGTACTTTCTTGCCTGCATGTTCGTATAACATAGAAACATATTATCTACCACTGCCCATTAAAAGAAATTAACCAAAGTTTATGGGGACACAATAACCTAGCCAAATACAAGTTCATCCTAGTTGACAAGTGCAAGCAAACAATAAAGGCAATGTATTAGGTGGAAACCACACCCTTCGTGAAAACTCATGCAAACCACGGAAAAAAGGTCGTCTAAATTCACCAAAAAAATCACATATGTAGATGATATGATGATACTCAACCTTGTAAAATATCTTGTCCAAACTCGACTTCGTTTGTGAGATATAAAAATGATAAATTTCTAACAAATCGTTTGGACAGCTTTCTGGCTTGAAATTTGTTATTTTTATATCTCACAAACGAAGTCGAATTTGGACAAGATATTTTACAAGGTTGTGTATCATCATATCATCTACATATGTGATTTTTTTGTTGAATTTAGATGACTTTTTTGCCGTGGTTGACACAGGTTTTCACGAAGGGTGTGGTTTCCACCTGATACGTTACCAACAATAAATGGCTAAACTTTGGCAACGCAACGTGTAAGTGCAATCAAGCCCTAATGTGGGTTTTGATGTTGATGACCACCGAATTAGAGGATTAATGAGATTTTATCGAGATGACAAGCAGGGAATATCAAATGGAGGATGTTATATGAAACGGAGGAGGCCCCAATTACAAATGTTGACAGCATTTCACTCAAAGGAGGTTTAAATTCTTTTATATTTCAAATTTGAGTATAGGAAACACTGATGTCTTGCTTCATTGTAATTAGTAGCTGACTCAAATTCTTTTCTAAATTTCGAATGAACCCTTGAAAGTAGCATGACTCAAATTTTCTTCTAATGTAATTAGTAGCTGCTTTAATTTCATGATGATCGGTGTTTCAAATAATTGAACTTTTGGAAACACTGATGTCTTGCTTCATTGTCCTACCATCACCGTCGTAAACAATACGTAACTAGCCGGAACCCCGCGCAAGGAGCTATATAACATATATAAGTGTGGTTATGAGAACAGGAAAATACAGTAGATATATTAAAGTCTGTAAAAATTGGTACTGTGGGCTTATTCACGTTGTGCAATCTTGTAGAACGGATGAGAAGAGGAAGAGGCACTAATTAAACACTTCAGCTACCTTCTTATGAAAATCCGTTGTCATGGTACATGGGATTTTCTCCTTGCAAATTTTGGAAGTGAGCTTCGAATTATTGGATGCTCAGTTTCAGATCACAATGCACATACACCAATTTGCGCAGCCTGTCAGCCTAAACGATTCCTTTTTTTTGTATGGACCAAAGCAAATGCCTTCCAGTTTCGCACCCACTTTGATGATGTGCATTGTGAGACAATGCATCTTGCAATCCTTTGTAATTCAGGACACTGCCCTGCATAAGAACAGCACCAGTTAGGTGGACATGATGAGTATCAGGCAATTTATTTCAGAGATATTAGTTGCAAACGGGGAGTAACAGCAGATCAATACATGCGCTGGTCTTTGCCATTTAGTGTTGAGCACTGAGCTTTTGGATCTCGAAGTAACCCTCTCACAGAGCTAGGCAGCGGACAGCATATATCTATTGAAGGTTGACACATTGATTAATTTTTCTTATAAGTTGTATTAAAAGTCCCTGTTCACATGAAAAAGGAAAAAGAGAAGCAGCAACGTTCCCTACTTGTATATAGGGTCTCCCCTACTGAATCCTGAATTGTTTTCTTATTTTGTATTATAAATTTAAACTGAAACAAATGCTAGTAGTATAAAGTACCATAAAATTGAGCAGAATATATGACTTGGCTTACTCTATACATAACATGGGTAGCATATTTTTTCAGGTTTAATGATACTCTGAAGTGGGTTACTGTGCCAGCCTTAACATTCCCAGCAATCAACCATATGTCAGTGTTATTAATAAGACCATATAAGAGGCCCTGTGACGCCCTTGAAATGATAAGCTGATTTGACATATGTAGGACTGCTATCTGTAGTACTGCATAGTACAGGACTCATATATGCAAAACTGACTACATTCTAGAATGCAGAAAAATAGGCATTGTTAATTTACAGCAACAAAGGGTAGAATGAAGATCTTTCCAAGGCGAGCAAGAAAATAGGTAGAAGAGCTATACCAAGAAAAAATGTCATGTGTAGTAGCTCCGGAGCAGTAGCTCTTGAACGCAACAGTTCTTGTCTGTTCTAATGGGCGTAATAATGTGCAACCAATGGAAGAGCGAACTGCATCAGATGCTGATACCAGCACATCCATCATGTTCCATGGTGACAATACCAAATTTCATGTAAATTTGAATTCACTTGTTATACGAAAAATAGCAACAGGAGGAAGAGCACAAAGGAGAGTATCCACAGGTTCAGCATAGCATAACTTGTGGCATCTTGAAATGATGTCCCTATTCTCTATTGCACTTACCGGTACCATAAAGTGATGAAATGTTTTTTTTAAGCTCCATCTCCAGTGAACAGCCTTGCAAGGCATAAATCCATGAGGTTTGACAACCTAGGAACAGCGAATAGAAGATTAGCCCCTACAAAAAAAATTCAATAAACTGGGAAGGCAGATACAATACAATTCTTTTGGTGATCAGCATAGCGAAGGACATAGAAATTGAACATGTCCCCATCCTTTTTCTGCATAAACGTGGGGGTGGTTATTTGATTAGTAACAAAAGCTGTTGTAGAGGCAAAATCACCGAACACGTAGAGTGCACAGTAGATGAAATTAGAAAGAGATGAGCACTGAACTCCCATACCTAAGGTCCAGGCTGGCTGTTCCTTTTGTTAGAGTAAACTACCACCAGTAGATAGACATTAATAAATTGCAAGAGGGAGACGACTACTCGCAGAGATACATGGCAGACTCAACAGGCTGGCTATTGCTTTGACGACTGAGGACGGGGAGAGCCGGAGGGGGTGCTCGAGGAGGGAGGCGCAGCGGAGAGAGGCAGGGAGAAGGTCGCCGCGACTGCTGTGGCGGCAGAAGCGCAGCGCGGCGTCACGGCATGCGTGCCGCCGGAGCGGCCCTTCACTTTTTTTTATCAAACCATACCCGTATTAAGTTAAGGATACAGTACAAAGATGCGTACAAATATAGATACAGTGTAGTAGAAAACAGAGAACAGCTTATCCACCCTAATTGCACAAAGGCCCTTGACAAACAAGGAAAATACAAACAAGTCCCTAGGACCTCCACGCACTAAAGCTTCTGGATTCTGCCACCAGCCAGAGGGACCTCCATCGCCGCATGGCTCTGAGAGGAACCGCAATAGACACTTGCCAACAAGAACGAGATGAAGACAACGCTGAAAAACCATCAGTCGGGGACACGGCCCAAGCTCTGACGACCATGGAACCCGACTCGCCAACAACGAAAGAATCCGTCGCGGGAAGATCGAGCCTGCTCCACTCTCCGTGATTCCACTGGATCCCGAGCCATCTCTGCATCTACAGAACTGTAAGAGGCGCTGCAGGGAGGGTGGTTGGGCGGCGTAGGCAGAGGCGGAGGCGTTAGCAAGGGCGACGGCTAGGGTTTGGTGGGCGGTGGCACAGGCGTAGGAGCAGGAGAGGAAGAGGTGGCAGCGGCAGAGAGAGAAGGGAGAGAGAGGAATAAGGCCTTTCAGCTATTTTCTGATTAATTGCAACGGTTACACGTCCCCTTATATTTATAGTCCTAGGAGACTTGGCCCCTAAGCAATCTCAGGAGATCCTTATAGTAATTGGATTCTCCTTTCCTAACAATCACAACTCTTTCCAAATCTACTAGAACTCTATTAAGGTAACTAGATATTGATGACGTGGCGATGACAACGGCGGCGGCGGCGGTGGCTGCATTACCCTTTCCTTCTGCCCCTCTAGGGCAGGCTGCGAGGCACACCTAGGGTGGCGGCAGGGGCATTGGCGCCCCCTCCACGAGCCCCGGCCAACTCGTTCTCGCCATTGACGATCACAGCCCGCGTTGGGCGTGTGGCGGAACTCCCCCCTTCTTCGCTCGACGCGTTCTCACGGTGAAGTGTGACCCACCCATTGATGCCATCGGGTGGAAGAGCTCCTTCCGGTGGAATGGCCTGCAAGTAGCAAGTCATGCGAACGTCGAGGGGGTTGGCGACGAAGTCGTAGATATCATCGTTGATGTTAGGAGGGATGTAATGCCCGAACGTGGGAGCCAAGCTTGTTGTTGTTGATGTTGTCAGCTCGAATAGACTCCCAAACATGAAGGCGCCTAAGTCAAACTCACCTAGCGAAGGGCGATGAGCAATGTCGTCGGGTTAGGGGTGATGTAGATGTTGTCGATGCGAACGGGAGGGGCCTCCGTTGCTGTTGCGATGGGGCGCCTCCGTGAAAGGTCCAAAATGGCTAGAGGGGAGTAAGTATCCTAAATTAAAATTCTACAAATCACTAGAGCAAAGATTAGAAACACAAATGACGATAAATGTGGTTTGCTCTAGCTCTAAGTGTTAAGCAAGCCATCTAGTTGCAATTTTAGTTATCTAATGTCTCTATGGCACACACAAGCTAGGTTGCTACAACTACTACTACCTAGAGAGCTAGTAACAAGAACAAACACAACTAAACAAGGTAAAACACAAGGTAAAGTTGCGATAAGTAAAAGATGGGAAGATGATTTGTAGGGGCAAGTGAACCAACAAAGAATACCAATGTGAAACCAATCATCGGGAGACAATCAATCACAATATCAAGAGAGACACCAAGATTTTCTCCCGAGGTTCACGTGCTTGCCGGCACGCTAGTCCTCGTTGTGTCGACCAACACTATATGGTTCGGTGGCTAATTGGAAATCCACACCCAAGCTCTCCAAGAGCACAGCAAGAACCTACCGTTAGTGAGGTAACTCAATGACACGCGCAATATACTAGAGCTACCTTATGGCTCTTCACCGGGGAAGGTGCAAAGCCAATCATAAGTCACCGGAGCCGGCCATGAACAATCTCTAACTCGTCCTGAACCTCCTCCGCTGCTCCAAGCCATCTAGGTGGCGGAAACCACCAAGAGAAACAAAAATCCCGTAGCAAAAGAACACCCAAGTGCCAACTAGATGCAAACTCACAAGCAAATGCACTTGAGATCACTCAATCTCACTTTGATTAGCAATCAAGCAAGGGAGATGAGTGGGAGGGGATGTGCTCAGCTCAAGAGGATGTTAGAGAGTCAAAATGTCCAAGCTAGACCTCCTCAAACTAGCCAAACATATATTTATAAGCAGCCCCAAAGAATAGAGCCGTTAGGAACAAGTTGTTGCTGCCTGCGCACTGACCGGACGCGCTGGTCGTTGTGACCGGACGCGATCATAGCGTCTGGTCACGCCTGCGTGACTTCCCCGATGAACGCCACATGTCTCACTTTGAATCTTGTTCATTCAATCGTAACGGTCACTTAAATGTACTCGTTCACGCACTAGAGTGACCGGACGCGCCGATCACAATTGATCGGGCACGCCTAGGCGTCTAGACGCCACTGATTCACGTTGCTGACCACCCAACCAGACGCGCTGCTTGTACTGACCGAATGCCACAGTGCCAGCATCCAGTCGATTCCAATAAGCTACCACACACTACCTGACGCGTCCGGTCGATTGTGACCGGACGCGCCACCGCATCCGATCAATCCTTCGCATTCGCTGTCCCTCTGGCGCCTGACCGGACGCGCCGGTCCCGTGAGTGACCGAATGCACTGGTGATAAACCCCAGTCCACGCGCCAGACAGCTGCTGTCACTGACCGGACGCGTCCGGTCATGCCGAGACCGCGTCCGGTCACCCCAGTGACCTCTGTTCGCCTCCGTTTCTATCCACGATGACTTAGAGAAAATCTCCACCACCAGAGTAGTGGAAAATAGGTGTTTCACTTTCATAAAAAGTGTCGAACCCATCTCTACCGCTCAAACTCCACCGCCTTCGTAAATGTGCTAACATCACCAAGTGTACATCACCATGTGCATGTGTGTTAGTATTTTTCCAATCATTTTTGAGGCGTTAAGTTAGCTCACCACTAGATCTAAATGCATATGCAAATGAATCCTCATCTAGTGGCACTTAAGTGATCAATAGCCATGGAAATTTTCCTCTTTATAGCACGGCTATCGATCCTAAGTGTGATCATACCCTCTATGGTGTCTTGATCACCAAAAACAAATCCTATCTATACCTTTGCCTTGAGCTCCATAGGATTTTTGCCTCTTCTCCTCTTATTCTCCAAGCATGGCACCAAGTCATCATGATCAACATGCATGTCGCCATCACTTAGGAGTGTACCAATCACCTTTTGCTATCAACACTCAAGCACATGTGATTAGTACTTAGGTTTCATCAATTAGCCAAAACCAAACTAGAGACTTTCACTCTGTAGCCCTAGGCATCCTAGGAGGACGCTCGTGGGCACCCCATTGTGTTGACTCTGATCAACGCCGAGGGCCAAGGGCTCTAAGTCGGCCGATTCAATCCAACGTAAAATCTGCAAAAGGTTAGACGGTAGCGAGGATGCTGCCAAGAGGTAGAGTTGATCGTCAATGAGGAGGATGCATGGTGCTGTTGGTCGCGCTTTGTCGAACAGGTCACGGATGTTGAGCCCGCCCTTGTCGTGCCACCTGGTCAGTAGCATAGGGCCGTCGGTGGTGATGCAGTTGGCCTCGCACTCCTCGGTGATGGCGTTGACCAACGTCGTGTTGCCATAGCCCGGGGAAACGTAGAAGAGCACGCCTCGTGACAGCGACATGACTAACATCTCAAACATCTTCGGGGGCTCCATCAGGTATTGCTCCATCGCTTGGTCATTGTCCTTCATGTTGATGACGTCCATCTTCTCACGGGGCAACTACAAGGCTGCCATGAAGTAGAGCGCCACGGGGTTCCTGCCGATGAAGTCGTGGGTGTTCTTATTGATGTGCTCAAGGTCGATGTCCTTGGTAAGCGACATGTCCTTGTTGTGGGTGTGGAGCATTTGGAGGCGGCCAACCTTATCAAGAAGGTCGATGACACTCTTCCAGTCGAAGCAGCTAAAACACTAGATTGGTAGGTCTAGGCTAGGCTGTTGGGGTAGTTGGTGGCGCTGATAGCCATGACCTGCGCGCATGGCCGAAGCTTGTCCATGGGCGTGAGCAGCTGTGAGCCCACACGACATTCCACCTTGATGTGTGTCTTGGTGCGGTTGGGATTGACAGTGATGATGCCTCCGAGGTGGGCGCGGATGTTACTGCGCGCGACGCGATTGAGGCCTGTTAGACGAACAACTGCGTACTGAATTTGTTGGTCGTCCGGTACGTGGCGTAGCTGCTGCGGTGTTGTAGAAGGGTGCGCCTGTAGTGGAGCAGATTAGGGCGCCTGTTTTTCCAGCTGCTCTGGTGTGAGAGATGGCACCTGTGTTGCCGACAGCCAGAAGGCCGGCTGACAAAGTTGCATCTTGGGGATCCACGGTAGTGGATCCGTGGAGTCATCGATTGTCGGTTGTGTCAACTTGGCCATGAGAGTTCATTGATTTGGTGGTCCTGCTGGTGGCTAGATGGCGTTGTCGAGGTTGACGTTGATGATGACAAGGTTGATGTGGTGCTTGGTGATGGGAAAGGTACCATCTCTAGATCCTTGAGATGCATCTGTAGGAGCAAAATTGGGGTGATCTTGGTACCTAACTTGTTGATTGTTGGCGTTGTTTGTGGTGCTGAGGCAGTTTGTTCCGATGATAGATCTGGATCTGCTATCGGCGCAAGGGTGGTGCGAGGGCACCGTTGGCCCCATCAGCACTGCGAGGTGCAGCAGGCAGCGAGGGTGTGATGGCTCCATGCAGCAGTAGGCGTTGGTGGCGTTGGTGGCGTCGAAGTTGATGATCTGATCGATGTCGTGCAGCTCTGGGTTGCTGCTGCAGTTGTCTGTGATGGTAGTCTCGCACTTGCTGATCTTGTCGACACTGGGGAGCAGCGGACTGCTGCTGATCTTGATGTTGTTGGTGACTCCGTAGCCACATGCTTGCTCAAGGATGATCCAATGTCTCTTCAAGATGATGAACTCATTGATGAGGTTGACGTTGGTGATCTAGATGGCATCCATGACAGCGGTGTGGGGATCATCGAGGTCTCTGATGCCAGTTGTAAGAGGCGCTGCGGGGAGGGTGGCTGGGCGGCGTAGGCAAAAGCGGCGACGCTAGCAAGGGCGATGGCGCAGGCGTAGGAGCAGGAGAGGAAGAGGTGGCGGCGGTAGAGAGAGAAGGGAGAGAGAGGGATAAGGCATTTTGGCTATTTTCTGATTAATTGCAACGGTTACATGTCCCCTTGTATTTATAGTCCTAGGAGACTTGGCCCCTAAGCAATCTTAGACTTGGCCCCTAAGCAATCTTAGGAGATCCTTATAGTAACTGGATTCTCCTTTTCTAACAATCACAACTCTTTCCAAATCTACTAGAACTCTATTAAGGTAACTAGATATTGATGACGTGGCGATGACAATGTCGGTGGCAGCGGCGGCTGCGCTGTCCTTTCCTTCTAGGTGCGTGGCCCCTCTAGGGCAGGATATGAGGCGCACCTAGGGTGGCAGCAGGGGCGCTGGCGCCCCCTCCACGGGCCCTGTGAAAGGTCTTGATGGCTATAGGGGGGGTGAATAGCCTTTTAAAATTTCTACAAAGACAAGCTAAACAAGTTTATCAATAAAACAAATAGAGAGATGCGAGTTTTGCTTAGCCTACGGGGTGTTTGCAAGCCACCTAACCAATTCACAATTCTAGTATATTTGCACTCAACCGCACAAGTCAAACCGAGAAGGTAACTACAACTACAACTAGCAAGCTACACAAAGGAGCTACTCTAGCAAAGCTAACTAGCTAGCAAAGATAACTAAGAAGGTAATACGGAGTTGAGTTAGGAGAGTTTCACCGAGGGGCGAAGTATTGAGCCAACCAATATGATCAACAATGAATACCAAGACAACCGGACACCGAGATCAATCAATCACAATATGAAAGTGATGACACGAAGATTTATCCCGAGGTTCACGTGCTTGCCGGCACGCTAGTCCCCGTTATGTCCCTCTTCACCACGTGGTTCGGTGGCTAATCGGTCTCACACCGAGCCTCTCAAAAGGCGCCACAAGAACCTACCAAATGGCAAAATGTTGCAATGACACGAGCAATTTACTAACGTTGCCTTTGGCGCTTCGCCGAGGTAGGCACAAACCCCTCACAATCACCGGAGGTGGCCAAGAACAATCACCAACTCTTGCCAACGCCTTCAAGCTTCTCCAAGCCATCTAGGTGACGACAACCACCAAGAGAAATAAGAATCCCACAGCAAATCAATCACCAAGTGCCAACTAGATGCAATCTCACAATGCAAATGCACTTGGATCACTCAATCTCACTTCGAATATGCAAAGAAGCAAGAGAGATGAGTGGGAGGGGAGTTGCTAAGCTCAAAGTGCTCACAAGTATGTCAAATATTCAAGAGATTGTGAGAGCGAGAGCTTTGAGCCGACCAACGAGTATTTATAGACGTACCCCTTCGAATATAGCCATTAGGAACTTGAAACAGCCGAAGTCACGCTGACCGGACGCGCTGGTCAAACTGACCGGACGCGCCGATCGCACGGTGTCTACGCTCGCGAAGCACCGACCGAACGCGCTGGTCGTGCAGACCGGACGCGTGAAGTACGACCGGATGCGCTGGTCCCGTAATGGACCAGACACGCTGGTCAAGCCTGAGCCACGCTCCAACAAAATAGTGACCGGACGCGCTGCAGAACTGACCGAACGCTACAGTGCCAGCGTCCGGTTGGAGTCCAGTAAGCTCCTTGATCGACCGGACACGTCCGATCAAAAAGCTGAGACACGCGCACACGCTGAACACTGGCCGGACGCGTCCGGTCAAACAGAGACCGCGTCCGGTCCAGCGTCCGGTCACCTCTGTGACCTCCGTTCGCCTCTGTTTCTTTTCCGACTTCCGGCGTAGTAGAAAATAGTCGTTTCAACTCCTCGAAAACGCCTGAATCCCACCTCGCAAGCTCGGCGGGAGGGAGAGAGGACCCCAAACCCTCTCTACCGCTCAAACTCCACCGCCTTCGCAAACGTGCTAACACCACCAAGTGATCTCGTCAAGTGTGATTGTGTTAACATTTTCATAATTATTTTTCGAGGCGTTATTAGTTCTATCCAAATGCATATGATTATAAAATGCACACCTAGAGGCACTTAGGAGTTCAATAGCCGCGTCATTCTCCTCTTTATAGTACGGCTATCTATCCTATAATGTAACCACACCCACTAGGTGTCTTGGTTACTAAAACACAACCCTTAAGCATATACCTTTGCATTGATCATGTAGGGTTGCGTCCAAATCCAAGTGTGGCCATCATGATCACCATGTCCATCTTGCCACCAACCTTGGAGTGTACTAATCCTCATATGCTACATACAACTTAGGCATAGGATTAGTACTTAGGCATTGTCACTAATTACCAACACCAAACATAGGACTTTCAATCTCCCCCTTATTGGTAATTGGTGACAACCCTTTCACAAAGATATTATGATAAAATTTTGATTGAACCCATGTCACATTGTCCAAGTATATTACCATGTGTAAGAATTATGGACATGTGATCATGAATTCAAATTGATAGCAATGGCTCCCCCTACATGTATGCTATATGTTTGGATTTTGGAAGCATACATGTTAGATAGGAAAGTATAGGAGCATTGACTACCAATAGGTGCTAAGTGTTTTAGATTATAAACCTTTGAAGTGTGATACCATCGGAGTAGCGATAAACACCATCTTAGCACCTTGTGTAGTTAGATACCACTTGGAAAAGCACAAACATAACTAGAAACCTCGTGAGATCAACATTATAAGCAAGGCTCTAGTACCACTTTAAAAACATGAAGCAAAAATATCTAACTACTTCCTATTCATGCTAGTACCTCAATATACCATTCAAATTATACTAGCAAGTCACCACACAAGCAAAGTATCAGAGAAAAAGACATGCATAACTATCCATCATACATATAAAGTGCACATGAAAATGCAACAATCATGCTTAAGAGTTTGCTCCCCCTACTTGTGTGCTCAAAATTTTAGTTGATCCCCTTCTTTTATCAATTCTTCCCCTTTAGGATTTTCTCCCCCTTTAGAATATATCTTTGTGAACAATATTTTCTCCCCCTTTGGTACCAATGACCACAAGAAACCAATTTTAGATAGATTATCATGTTGAATTATGGGAGTGAGGATCAAGTTTATGATCCAACCTAGATTGCTTGCATAAATAAAATGCTTCGGTTTGATCCAAGGGCAAGCTTCTTCACACCTCACTAGAAGGGTTATCATGCACCATGTTGAAGCAAATATTTAGACAAGTTTTCTAGATTAAACACTTAGGAGCACAAGCTACTTAAACAAGTTATATGCTACCACTAGATCATACAAGTCATGAAAATAATAGTGGCACCATATAAACTTTAAATTCATTTGATTTTTATGAATGAGCCTATAACATGTAAATTATGACTAGATGCACTAAACAAGTCCTTAGCATAGAATGTATGACATGTCAACCAATTGTACCTTGGCACTCGAAGGAGAGGCATGTCATATATGGGGTGCATCAAATCATGTTGGAGAAGTCAAGTATGTTTAATTCATTCTTTAGCTTATGAAATTTCTTCTCATCAAGTGGCTTGGTGAATAGATCGGCTAATTGATCTTTGGTGCCCACACTCTCAATAGCAATGTCACCCTTTTATTGATGATCTCTAATAAAGTGATGACGAACATCAATATGCTTTGTTCTTTAATGTTGAACCGGATTGTTGATTAGCTTCACGGTACTTTCATTATCACATAGCAATGGCATATTCTTGAAATTGATTCCAAAATCCTTCAATGTTGCCTTCATTCACAAGATTTGTGCACAACAACTACTCACGGCGATGTATTCGGCTTCGGCGGTAGATAGTGCAATACTATTTTGCTTCTTGGATGACCATGAGATAAGTGATCTTCCCAACAATTGACAAGTTCCGGAGGTGCTCTTTCTCTAATTACTGTTTTCAGGAATTAATATACTGTTAAAATTTTGTTTAATGTTTTTGAGTATTTTAGCGACCTCAAATTAAAAAACTCAAAACTAGAAAGTCGTAGATCTCATCGAGAGCTACAACTTTCATATAGAAATCATCTCCATTTGACAGCATATAAAAGAGATATGATTTATCCAAGAAGACAAGCGCCTGTACGCGATTAATATACTGCTGAAAATTTATTTAATTTTTTTAAGCATTTTAATGATCTCAAATTAAAAAAACTCAAAACAAGAAAGTTGTAGATCTCGTCGAGAGCTACATTTTTCATATAAAAATCATCTTCATCCGAGATCATATGAAAAAGATACAATTTTTAGAATATTTTAGAAATTGTAGCTACATTACCCTCGAAATAGAATTATAACCGACTGACATGTGGGCCCCACATACATGACCGCGCCACGTTAGCATTGGGACTTAGATGACACCCGAAGCCAAGTTCAGGGACCCAGATGACACCCGAAGCCAAGTTCAGGGACCCAGAAATACACTGTTCAAAGTTCGGGGACCTAAGTGACACCCAAAGCCAAGTTCAGGGACCTAGATGACACCTGAAGCCAAGTTCAGGGACCCAGAAATACACTGTTCAAAATTCGGAGACCTAAGTGACACCAGCTGCCAAATTTAGAGACCGCCTGTCAATTTTTCTCCTCGTCTTATCATCAGCATTTAGGAAGCCAATCGAAGCCCTAATATAAAATGTCAACTCGTTCGCGCCCTGCTCGGTGCTCGCTGCCTATAAAACCCCATCCATCGTTTCAGGATCCAAGCACCAGAAGCTCTCGCACCTGCACACACACCGACACCTAGCTTAGCAACTGAGCTAGTGTTAGCTAGGGTTGGAGGTTGAAGAAAGCTGTTAGGAAAAGAGGAGAGTAGACACATGGCGAGCGACGCGCCTGGTAGCTCGCAGAACGGGGTGACGGCGCGCGAGCCGGCGTTCGCCTTCGCCTTCTCCACGGAGGAGCCGGCGGAGCAGGACGCCGCGTCGGCGCCGGCGGCGGGGGTCAAGTCGTTCGACCTGCCGGTGGACTCGGAGCACAAGGCCAAGTCCATCCGGCTGCTCTCCTTCGCGAACCCGCACATGCGCACCTTCCACCTCTCGTGGATGTCCTTCTTCACCTGCGTCGTGTCCACCTTCGCGGCGGCGCCGCTGATCCCGATCATCCGGGAGAACCTGGGCCTGACCAAGGCGGACATCGGCAACGCCGGGGTGGCCTCCGTGTCGGGCGTCATCTTCTCGCGCCTCGCCATGGGCGCCGTCTGCGACCTGCTGGGCCCGCGCTACGGCTGCGCCTTCGTCGTCATGCTGGCGGCGCCCCCGGTGTTCTGCATGGCCATCATCGACAGCGCCGCGGGCTACGTCGTGTGCCGGTTCCTCATCGGCTTCTCCCTGGCAACCTTCGTCTCGTGCCAGTACTGGACCAGCACCATGTTCAACATCAAGATCATCGGCACCGTCAACGCGCTGGCGTCCGGGTGGGGCGACATGGGCGGCGGCGCCACGCAGCTCATCATGCCTTTCGTCTACGAGGGCATCCTCCGGTGCGGCGCCACGCCGTTCGCGGCGTGGCGGATCGCCTACTTCGTGCCGGGGCTGATGCACGTCGCCGTGGGCATCCTCGTGCTCACCACGGGGCAGGACCTCCCCGACGGCAACCTCCGCAGCCTGCAGAAGCAGGGCGACGCCAGCTGCCGCAAGGACAGCTTCTCCAGGGTGCTCTGGCACGCCGTCACCAACTACCGCACCTGGGTCTTCGTGTTTATCTACGGTTACAGCATGGGCGTGCAGCTCACCACCAACAACATCATCGCCGAGTTCTTCTACGACCAGTTCGAGCTCGACATCCGCGTGGCCGGCATCATCGCCGCCTGCTTCGGCATGGCCAACCTCGTGTCGCGCCCGCTGGGCGGCGTGCTCTCCGACGTCGACGCGCGGTACTGGGGCATGCGAGCGCGCCTCTGGAACATCTGGATCCTCCAGACCGCCGGCGGCGGATTCTGCCTCTGGCTCGGCCGCGCCAGCTCGCTCCCGGCCTCCGTCACCGCCATGGTGCTCTTCTCCTTCTGCGCGCAGGCCGCCTGCGGCGCCACGTTCGGCGTCGTCCCCTTCGTCTCCCGTCGCTCGCTGGGCGTCATCTCGGGGCTCACGGGCGCCGGCGGCAACGTCGGCGCGGGGCTCACGCAGCTGCTCTTCTTCACCACGTCCAGCTACTCCACGGGGAAGGGGATCCAGAACATGGGCATCATGAGCATGGCGTGCACGCTGCCGCTCGTCCTCGTGCACTTCCCGCAGTGGGGCTCCATGCTCCTCCCGCCCAGCGCCGACGCCGACGAGGAGAGCTACTATGCCTCCGAGTGGAGCGAGGAGGAGAAGAGCGTAGGCCGGCACAGCGCCAGCCTCAAGTTCGCCGAGAACTGCCGGTCCGAGCGTGGCAGGCGCAACGCCGTCGCCGTCCTCGCCGCCGCGGCCACGCCGGAGCACGTCTAACATACTCATGTACTTCTAGGCTCCAAGCGAAACTGTGTACTGTACTCTAGCTCCGATCTATACTCCTATATATATAGTACGTAGGAGTAAGTTTCAATAAAATGAAACATAGGTTTGGATGTACGTAGTGTTCCTGTGAAACACAATTCAGTAAATGAACAAACTTTGTTCATATATATGCATTCTTCTTCTTTAGTATGCATTCTTCGGCAAAGTACAAATAAAATCAACTACAAAGGGACAACATAATTAAGCAAGGATCAAAGCTGCGTATACGTGGCGGAAGGAGCAGCTCACTTGGAGGAGAAGCCCACTGGTCGCCGAGGCCCACAGTGCTAATTAACGAGGCCCAGTTGTCCGCTGGGTATTAGCAGCCCGTACACGAATGCGCCCAGTAGTTTACCGAGTGGAGACAAATGTTATATACTCGCTCCGTTCCAAATTATAAGTTGTATGGTTTTTTTTCATCCATTTGATTATGTATCTAGATATGGATATAACAAAAAAAAATCAAAGTGACTTATAATTTGGAACGAAGTGAGTAGATATAATAAATAGATATAGATAGTACTCAACAAAACATAGACTTAATAATTTCCTCAAGAATCTAAGCTAGTAAAGTCTAGGAGGTACAATTATCAAAACCTCATCTTCAAGTGTTTGCCAAATCAACTTGGCATCCATCTATTTTTGGCAAAACAGAAAAAATTGTGCTCCAACAGTTTGGCATCCAACTTGGCAAATTTTAACAACTTGGCAAATCTCTCCTCTCCACGCGCATATTTGCACACTGAGCGCGAGCGCGCATCGCTCGCGCATCCGGCTTCACGTGCATATTTAAGTGAGGCTCTTCGTTTCTTAGTGGGGCTCTTCGTTTCTTAGCGGGGCTCTTCGTTCGCTTAGCGGGGCTCTTCGTTCGCTTAGCGGGCCTCTTCTTATTTTACCAAGTCCAAATGGCAAACTCTTGGAGAGAGTCTATTTTTTCACTTGTCATGTATCTTAGCAAGTTGCCAAATCACGATATTTGCCAAGTGAATTTTGGCAAACTCTTGGAGATGCTCTAAGATATCTATCTAGATCTGTGCACTATGATTTTGCTAAGTGTTACTACCTCTGACAAAAAAGAGATATGCACACTAGATTTCAATCCTATCAAGTAACCTATTAAGATAGACTATGAAGGTAAACATGTAACCAAAGGAATGCAAGTAAATACAAAACTCCCACGATGATGATTTTCCCAAAAAATCGAGAAGCTCACGCTCCCCCTAGTTCTCGTTGGAGCCCCTTGCAATGATACTATTGTAAGAGCCTAAGTTTTCTTGGTCAAGTAACTCCGTAGATTGCTCTTGTGCCTTCCCTACTCGCAAGTGGGTCTTCGAGATGGCCTCTTCCAGACTGCTCCCCACTGTCTTCACTATCGAGCTTCTGGCGCGAGCCTCGTTTTTCCTCTGGTACAAGCTAGGCGGCCACACCACAAATGCAGTTGGTGTGATCTCGTAAGATTGCAAGCCTCTAATGTACAACAATGGAGCGGGCAAGCACCGAGTGACAAGAGATATGCAAAGCTCACTAAACACTAAGCTAAATCCTAGTGCCAAAATGGTGGCTTAACTAACCTAAGCACTTTGCAAAAAAAAAACTATGCTAATCTCCTAATATTTCTTTAAGCACTTTTGGTGGCTTGAGCACTTGGAATAAAAGCCTCAACTCGATCTTTTGCAACTTCTACACACTCTAACACTGCCAAATTGGTTGGCATTTACGATAAAATGCTTGTACTAATTTTAGGTAAATTGAATACATATGTACAATACATGTGTTACTATAACTCAAGATGATTTTACCATAAGGTTATAGTAAATAACTTACGTAAGAGTTACAATAATCTCATAAAATTAGTATAGTAGTTATCGTAATTCAAAGTGGGCCACTTTAAATTACTATAACTACTTTACAAAAGTATCATAAATATGTATTCACTTTATCGTAAGTTAGTGCAAACATGCATTGTCGTAAATCAAAATGGCCATAGAATAAGTCTGCGGAGGCGCCTACTACCATCGGAGGCACTGCCTTTTGGGAAGAAGTTGTGAAGTCAGGCCCCTTTCGGTGCCTTATGCAGCTGCCCCCAATCTCTTTGTCCTGTTGGTGATCGTGGTGCCCCTCCTCCAAAGATACTAGATCAAGCCGAGGAGGACCAAGGCTGCACCGGGGTCATCCCATGGGGCATATGCCCCCACTACCACAAAATTGATTTTAGAAGATAGATGAAAGATGCCTCTGCTTGCCCTCCACATCATCTCCTGCATGTCATCAGCGGGAAAGTGACCCAAGCCACCAAACGTGGAGTCGTGGACAACCAAAAAAGAGTTCATGGCAATCGCCGACGTGGACCGAAGATATAGAGCATGTCCTTATTTTACCGAGGGCGCGACTAGAGGACATGATGAGACATTACTTCCTTATTTCTTTTTAATTAGGGGGTTGTTAAATTTGGAGAAAGTTTCTTATGTGTCATTGAAATCTATACTTGTTCCTTCTATACCATTGAGAATTATGACTTCCCTTGAATGCCATTGGTTTTGTTTTGTTTCTCCCTTAGTTGCCATTGTCATTAGATACAATGCAGGATCACCGAAATTTGTTTACAGCTGGCAATTTAACTATGTCCAGAGAGTGTAGGGCCAGTAGGAATTGGTATGTCTACACGAAGCCCAGCACAAGAGTGACTTAGACGGACATAATGCTAGACAGATGGATTCTCCCCTTGTGCATCGCGGCGACGCATGCCCGTTGCCTAAAATGTGATGTGTTTTCTGCCCTTGAGGTACGAAATGGCATTAGAATTGCATTGCAAAATTGTTAGGAGATGAATCTGGTTTTTTTATGTGTGTCGGCACTGGGATAATAGACTGAGGTATGTAGCTACTAGCTAGCTACTTCTATCTATTTCAATCTCTCCTTTTTCATAGTTTCACGCCTCCTTGACCCTTTTGGACCTGGCTAACAAGCTAGACATGACCATGACCAGAACATCAAGAGAAGCCGTGAAATTGCAAGACCGTGTGGAGGGCTTAGCGGTGCATGTGGGAATGAAAAGGCCAAAAATAAAATGTTGATGAGCTGTGTGCATACCAATATTTTGCAATAAACACTGAAGTTCATCCAATAATAGTATAATAATACTCAACAAAAGGTGGATTTATTTCATAATTTCCTCAAGAAGCTAAGCTAAGATCTAGGAGGTACAAGGGGAAGGTAGAGTGAAACACACAGAATATGCTCTCAGAAGTCTATGTGTATAGAGAAGGACCCACCGTAACAGTCACGTGGGCCTTGTTGCCAAGACGCGCCTTCCGTTAACGAAACACGAGTCCCGTCTCCCGAGAAAAAGGCCCAGGCCGCTGAAGAAGCACGTTCCCGCTTGGTTTTGGCAGTTTATTTGCAGGTCATGGCGATCGTGCATGCGTTGCATCTTCATCGCTAGAGCTCCAACACCACAACTGAAAATTTTCCGTTTTAATTTTGTTATTACAACCAACATAACAGCAAATTTGTGAACGAATAGGGGAACAGAAATAGAATTCTATCCAGAGCACTACTTACAGTCAGAATCTGTGGTGACCCAGTGAGCCATCCTGATGTCGTCGTCGTCGTCATCATCATCATCTTCCTCGGCCGACCACAAGCTGCTGCCACATGAAAGCCGCAGCACGGTAGTGCTGGTCGCCGCCGCCGCCGGCGAGGGAACCAACGCCGGACCCGGACAGCTGGTGGCCGCAGACGAGCAGAATGACGGGAAGAACTCTGCAGCCTGCTACTGCTGCTGCTGCTGAGTGGTGGTCAACCATCACTGCCGCAGCACCAGTGCCGCCATGCCCCATAGTACTGTACAAAAACTTGCCTAGTAGTGTAAGTAATTCGATCGCTAAATTAAACACAGCCTAAGCCATACATGCATGCAAATGGTAGTCTGCTACTTATATATGGATCAATGGATGGTTAGTAACATAACTACTGGTTAATCAGCAGCAGGAACCATATCATTACATTTCCAACGACTGTGCATCATGTTCGATCGTCCTGCAAAGAACGAAAGAATCTCAAGTTTTTGTTTTGTTTATTTAATTATTTAGAACAGATAAATTTGTTACTATACTATAGGTGACTGGAGGGCCAGGAACCCAACACGTAGGCTGCCAATCCAAACCTGCACATCTAGTTTGTCAGCTTGAATTGTTTGTTAGGACCAGCTGAGACTGATGATTATTCAGACCACCTAGCTAGCTGGATCGCTTAACTGCAGTTGTTGTCGCCAGTCGCCACACTTGGATTGATCAACTGACAGTGGATCTAGCTAGCTAGCAGGGTGCATTGATTAGTACTAACAATGGGAGATGATGCTCTGACAAGAGAGACTGAGAGAGAGAGAGAGCGCGCGCTAACTAGGGAGATTAATTAAGGGAGAGAGACCAACTAACTAATAACTCATGAAACGCATGCATTATGCATACTTAGCATCTCATGCTGTTATGCATGCTGCGTTGGCCATGTGATGGTGCACATCCACGCACACACATACTGACAAACCCGCCGCGCGGCGGGCGGATCCAATCCGATAAAAAGGAACCAGCTCAACGGGCTATATGTGGCTTACCTCCAGGCTCCAGCACGGTGATTCAAAACAAAGGAAAAAGTCTTCTACCTCTTTCGAATATCACCATAATCTGATTTTTCTACTTGAACTCTAAAACTAGACATCTTATCTCTGAACTCTCAAAACCATTATCTCACTGTTCTTGTTTAGAGTGGTTTTTAAGGTGTGTTTGTCCTTTTTTTTAGTTAATAAAGAAATTAAGTAAATATACTTGATACATTTTTTAAACTATGTAAAATGTCTCTAAGCTTTTAAAAATTATGATAAAATATAAAGATAGATTGAGATACGACAAATCTAAATAAAATATTTAGAGGTCGTGAAAACATTGTTAGAAACTTCAAAATTTAGGTTTACCTCTAGGAAATTAGGAAAATATCTAGAAAATTTTATAAAATTCTCAAAATATTCTAATCGATGTATAAACATGTTTTAAAAAAATTGCACGACATCTATCAATGCCTTCAACATCCGCCGATGTAATGATCTAGTGAATGGCAGCAACAACAACACCCGCTGATGTAATGATCTAAAATTAATAAACATCCTTCCTTCTTATAAAAAAATGCATCCAGCAAGGGAAACAACACCCGTTGACCAAAAGTCAAGCAAAAGTTTTTTCAATCGACCTCAGGAAGTGGGACCTCATGACAATGCCTCCAACGAAGGATGTGGGGTCAAGGTGTCCCCATTGTCAGCCTTGGGAAAGTAGATAAGCACAGCCTTCACCTGAAAGCCTCCCCCAACCACACACCTTGACATTTGTGGGTGCCACCGTCGCTACACAATAGTGGCATCGCTCATTGAGTCCAACGGTTGAAGCCAGGACCGCAACAAAGCTTGCCATACCTTCAGGGCCGGTCCTGAGTTTTTATGCACCTAGAACGAAACTAAAATTTTAGACCTTTTTATATAAACATGAAAATACTACTAGTACTACTCATTGCTAGTATATACACACACATATACAGAATATTACTGATAATCATTTAATTGAGTGCAAAAGCAATATTCATATGAAATAATTTGTATACATATTAAATGACCCTAAAATTTTCTTCTAGGATTCATCTCTTGTGACATTGTGGATTTCAAATAGTTCTTCAGTCATTTTAATTTGAAGAAGCTTCTTTCAGCTGATGTCACAGTCATTGACATAGTAAACAAGATGTGATAAGCAATCGAAGTACTGGGATAACAATAAACCTTAAGAAATTTATCAGTATGCTAGACAAAAAAGTCACAATGGTCAAACAATTATACACTACCTTAGGGAGTCAAGTGCCTAGCAGAGATTACTTGATTAAACAATTGCTACTTTCTTGAATATTTGAATACTCTGCGTCGGCCATTAATTACTTGATTAGGGATCATAGGATTAGGACATAGATTCGTAGGTACCTGGATGGCTGGTTGTTGTCGCCTGCCTGCTGGAAGCCTGGCGGATCATCATGCGTGCAAACTACAATCTGCAGACGTGCCTGGCCGCCGGCCGGCGACTCGCTGCGGCCTGCGTGGCAGCGGCGGCGTCTGGCGTAACTCGTGAGGAAGCCGAGAAATCAAAGGAGACGAGTCGCGTGGCCACAGGGACACGGATACGGACGTCGATTCATCTAGCGTATTTGTGTTGGGCTAAAATGCTGAATACATGGGGAGGGGGCCATCGGCTCCATGGACCTGGGACAGCTGCCCCTCTCGCCCTGCCCCAGGGCCGGGCCTGCATACCTTGTTCTTTTCGATGTAAAACAAAGAACATCTCCAGTGTCGCTATGCATGGCCATCCTTGGAGCACCTACTCTTGTGAAAAAAAAAATGCTAAAGAACAAACACCATATAGTTGTGAAAAATATAGTTTTTTGAAATAGTGAAAATATAGTTCAAACAAAAAAGGAGGGAGAAAAATAACATTACACTTAAAAAAACAAACATAGTGCATTCGATCCAACTCATGAAACTCTTTTCGCAGCCCACCAATCAACAAGTCAACAACCCAACTAAAGAGAAATGGCAGTGAAGCCGAAAGGATAAATGAGCCCACGTGCAAAAGTCAATCGACACATGGGCTGCGTAAGAATGGGCTTCTGTCCGTGTGCATGGAGTCCTGGGTGCACTAAGCACAGCTCAGTCTCGGCCTTCCTATTCGCAAAAAAGAAAAGGTCTCAGCCGTCCTTACCCTTTTTCTAGCCCATGACAGGTTTTGTTGTCCCAGGTCCAGTATTGACACTTTATTATTTTCTAGTTTATTTCCCTTCTTGCAGTCCTTGTGGTTATGAGGTTATAATATCTACGCCTCAGTCCCACATCTCGTCTCCTGAGGAGTCAAAGATTTTTAATTTTGACTAAATACGTATATAAAAGTATTGATGATTATGATGTATAATAAGTATTATTGGATTAATCATGTGATATATTTTTATAATAAATTTAACTGAAGATCTAAATATAGATAATATCTTCTATAAATTTAGTCAAATTTAAGATTCTCTGACTCCTTGTAAATCGAGATTTTACATATGATTTCATATCGACATGTTTTCATATGATTTAAAAATTTTAACATATATTTTTATTGTTTCTAAATTATCTACCTTGATAAAAGAATCTATTAGCTTCAAAATAAATGTTGTGCCATTACCAAAAACATGTTCTAGTTTGATAAAAAAAATACAGCTTAAATACAAAATCTTTAGAAAAATATGTGATTTTTTAATAAAAAAAAGTTATGAAAATATAAGTTTTTAAACATGTTTCATCTTCATCAGAAAAATATTCTAACTTAACAAGGAAAATATTCTAACTACCAAAAAAACAGTCGAAAAGCCATCAATTCAATGCAAGCATTCAACTGAGTATAAAAAGAACTTTCACATATTCCAAAGTGATTCTAGCACAAATAAAAAAACATTCAATTAGATCTTTACATAGACTTTCAAATTTGTAACTTAAAACATGTAGGGAGACAGGGAAAGGGGATAAAGTGAAGAGGAGGTTGTGCGATGCGATGCCGATCAGAGTGGAGGAAGAGGCAGAGAAAAACTTCAATTCATGATGACTTTCTTCACCTCGCACAGCCAGAGAAAATGGGGTCATTTGTGCCCCTTCTAATAAAGATTTAGTATAACTAAGTGGACTTCTGTGTACGGCTGTTGTACCATCTGTCAAATTTGATTATGATTTATGTCTTAAGTCAAACACCTAATCATGCACTGAAATAATATACAATCAATGTGAATACGTGGCTGTTGAGTGTTTAGACAGAATGAAACATCTATCAGATCTGTAAGCTAATGATATGTGTCATCCACGTACTTTTGACTTTTTGAGTATCATCATCAATCATCATCTTGTCATGCAAATATATAGCAGGGTCGGCAGCTCTGATAAGTTCTAAGGGCCACATATACCTTGCTTGAATTACCTTTGCGTTTGGATGCCTAGAATTAAATTTATTCTAATAATTATAATTTAGACATAGATTAATTAAGCTAATATAGTTGTATATGAAATATATTTGCATATTTAATGTTAGGCATATAATAGACATACTTATATGTTGCATTTCTATTGTAAGAAAGTAAGTTGAAGAGTGTATTATAAGTTAGATAATAGAATTATAGCATACTTATCTATAGAATCTATTTTCATCTTCCACCCTATGAATTTGAGATAGATTTATTTGTGAGCTTAGAAAAGTTAAGGAATGTCAAATTCAAGCCAAATAGCTTAATCTATTACGTAGATTTCAATTCCTCCAACGGCCCCTAGCGATTGGTAGCGCTAGCCAGGCCATTTTCACACAAGGTTGGGAAGGTATGGCCAAGATGTTTCCGACCTTCTCTAAAAAGTGCATCCAGTAGATATAAAACATTCCCTCTCAATATAATCCTTCTCCAAATACCAGAGGAGCAAAATATGGAACTTAGAAAAATAACTCTAAAATTGCAAATCTAAGAGTGAAGATTTCGCTCTTGATTTCCTCGGAGAAGAAGGGCGGAACTCAAACAACTGTGGCTACGTGTTCTAGATTTTCTTGGGCCCTTCCATTTCGATCTCAAGGAAATATGTGTTCGGACTTCGGACAGAGCAGCCGCTGCCTGCGACTGCACCTAACCACCGTCCATGTAATGCCTAACTGATACAGAAACGAAGAAAATACTGTAGTACAGGAAATAAATTAAATGGTACTAATATAAGAAGAGAATGTTTTTTTCTTGTAAGAGTTGCCCAGGTGCTGGAACTTGCCGACAAGAGTTCGAGCCCCCGGGGGCCGAATTTCTGGTACCGCACCCACGGGAACAGCAGTTCCCTAAATAATTTCAGTTGCGTTAAACGTGGATATACCATAACGGTCAGGATGATATGCCCATCATGTACAAAGCCTCGCAAATTCGGATACCTCTCTGCCACGTGCAAGTCTCTTCGTATAGGTGTAGGTCTAGCTTACGCACTAGTGTGTGCGTGTGTGAGTTTATGTGTGTGGTGGTAGAGGGTGAGTTAGTGCGTGAGTTTAGATACTACAGCTTGTACCTAAAGAGCTGAGACTCGGCCGTTTACTTTGGTTGCCTAGTGGCATGCATGCAGGACCATTATTATCGTACACGGAACGACTAGTGCCCGAACGTCCGGTGCGAGGCCCACGTCCAGACGCCGCTCCCCACGCCTCGTGTCTACTCTGTTCCGCATGCTCCACCTGTTCAGATTTTGCGCTGCTCAAACGACCCGATCCACTAACGCTGCCCATCCCCACGTGGACCCACGTCACCTGAATATCACCAGCATCGAGAAGAAGAGGAAAAAGCGAGGCGAGGCAGCAGAAGGCGAGGAGGGAGATGCAACACCCAATCTACTTTTGAAACATCCAAATAAAATATTTGCAACATACGTTCGAAAACAGTTAAAACACTTGTAACATACTCCCTCCGTTCCAAATTATAAGTCGCTTTGACTTTTTTGGTTCATCCATTTTGCTATGTATCTAGACATATTATTATATCTAGATGCATAGCAAAATAAATGTACCAAAAAGTCAAAGCGACTTATAATTTGAAACGGAGGGAGTACGTCTGAAATACTTATAAAAACACCTGAAAATGCTTGAAAAAACCATTGCAAAATATATGCAACATATATATAAAACACATGCAACATTTAGATAAACACACTTGCATCATACGTCTAGAAAAACAACTAAAACATTTAGAACAAAAGCTTACAATATACGTGTATAACAATTAGAACATGTGCAACATTCCGATCTATTTTTGCAACATTCACATGAAACACTAAACATCCACTGGAAACATACTTTTACAACATGCATTTCCAGCATGCAATGTCGCCTTGGTGCATGAATGAATCACGGAGCTCGACGCCGCTGTAGCGCATGGAGTTCGCCGATGCGCCTCTGGGCGACGACTTGCTCAGCGGCCTGGGTGAGCACCTACATGAGGCGCGCGAACACCCCTGGGCGAGCACCTACTCCGCGACCTAGGCTAGCGCACCTAGGCGCGGAGAACGGGCTTGGCGCGGCGAGGGACGGAGGCACCGTAGGGCGCGGGGGATGACGGCGGCAGTGCGCTGGAGTGGCCTGACAGGGTCGGCGCCCAAGCGATACGCATTGGAGGCGGTCGCGTGCCGCGTCTGGCTGGGCTAGCAGCCGAGTGCTGGAGGCTGAAGGCAAGCGAATAGGAGCAAGTGAGCGGATAGAAATGAGTACGTGGACGAGCTGAATTTTTTATTTAGAAACAGAGAAGCAAGGTCTTAGGTTGGCGTCGTGCGGCCCACCAACGATGCGTCCAACCACCTGGACGCCCGCTTCCTTGCATTTCAAGCTAGGCATTCGGTTAACCGAAACCGATCGGATCGGTTCTTCGGTTTTTACTTAATTTTGGTTATCTCAGAAACAAGGACCGATAGGTTCTTTGGAAAACATGGAACCGCGCAAATTCAGTTTTGGTTCTTCCGGTTCGCTTCCGGTTATAACAAAAAAACCGAATAAATATCAGCACAAAGAAAAAAAGACGAAAAGAAAAAAGAAAAAATGGAGGGGCGAGCAGTCGAGCACCACTGTCGCCTCTCCCCTTGTCCCCGTCGACTCAAGGGCGAGCGACCATCGTCGTGCCGCTACCTGCAGCCGTCGCTGGACCTTGGAAGTTAAAAGGCTGAGCACCGCTGCCGGATATGCGAAGGCCGGGCCGCCGCCGGATCTTCGAAGGCCGCCGCCGCAGGATCTTGCAAGGTTGCACCGCATCCGCCGGATCTGCGAAGCTAAGCCGCCATGGGGGATAGGGGCGGGGCGGAGGAGAGGAGGAAGACCATAGGGTGTCGCCGTCGAGGGGAGAGGACAGAGGAGGAGTGGAGGACGACCACGGGGGAGAGGACCACGGGGCGTCGCCATTGAGGCCTCGAGGAGATTGGGGGCGACGCGGCTTCCACCTGAGCTTGTGACATGGGGGAGGGTGGTGGGAGCGGGAGAGGTGCTGAGGTGGGGAGAGGGAGACAGAGGGCTCGACTTGGCTCTAGGGTTTTGAGTGTGATATATATGTATATACAAGTTAAGTGGGCTGTGGGCTATAGGCTTCTTGGGCCTCTTTGAATATCTCGGTTAGTTCGGTTAACCGAGAGTCAGAACCGAACTGGCCCACTAAAATTCGGTTCCCAGCAACTCAGAGCTGAACTATTGATCGAATTTTTCGTTTTCGGTTCCGGTTAATTCGGTTCGATTTTCGGTTCTCGGTTAATTTTGTCCAGTGTGACTTGCATTAGCGTATTGTATAATACTCATTATCCTTGTCGATATGATGCGCTGCCGATCAGGCTGAGGCAGGCAGGAGCTGTTCTTGTTGTTGCGATCCTTGGAGGATTCCATGGAATAAGCTAAGTTCAGTAGACTAATACAATGCATGCATATATGTATATATATATATATATATATATATATATATATATATATATATATATATATATATATATATATATATATATATATATATGTGTGTCTCTCTTTCAATGTATAGTTGTATGCATGATCTATGTGTCTCAAGTTTCTTTATTTATTACTTTGTGAGGCCTCAAGCCGAGACCTTCAGTCGATAGTGGATTAACTAGCTAGTGTTCCTATGTGGTCTCTGATCTTGTACGGCTGCTGTACTTGCAAAGACAAGATCATAAGACATTGTATTTGATTAGCTAGCGATGCAATTATTTTATTTATGTATGTATTTACTTGTGGGCATGCTGCATATTAGGGCGGTCAAAGACCAATGTATATATTACTCAAATTAAAACACAAACTCCCTTTGTCTCAATTTATTTATCGTTTTCGGTTTTCGTGCCACAAGTTTGACTCGATTTGTAGAAAATACGTGCAACATTTGTATTTCTAAATAAAATTATTAAAAAAACTAGATTCAAAGATCCTTCCAATGGTACCAATTATGTATCATAAATGTTAATATTTGTTAATATATATTTTGTCAAAATTGTATATCGGGAAGCAAAAGCGACAGATATTTTAGAACGAAGGGAGTATGCCCAAGCAATTTGTCGCTGATGCATTTTATGTACTTTGACTATTGTGTATGACTGTACGCTGATCATCATAACTTATCGTGCAAATAATATATAGTATGTGCGCTGATCATCACAACATTTGTTAGCAGCAGTGGCTGGGGAAGAGAGGATTCGGAATTCAGGCAGAAGAGCTGAGCAGAAAGGCAAGGACAGATGAGTTGTTAATAGGGAATATAGTTTGTTACAGGTTTAATCATACACCCCTTCAGCAGTTTAGCAAGAAGCTAACTGATACCGATAATGATACGATAAAGACATCCGACGGATGGACGCCTCCCACTGCTCACTCTCACACACGCTCGCTCACTCCCACACGTGCTCGCGCTCCTCCCTTCCGCTCTCGCGCCCCTGCCCCACCCCGACGACGTGGCCATGGCTGCTTCCTTGGCCAGCAGTGCGCACTCCCCCACCCCAGCGTCCTCCTCCCCTACCCCGGCGGTCACCCTGGACACGAAATACCGAGAACGGAGCACCGAACTGAATTTTATCGAGAACCGAACCGAATTTACCGAAACCGAAAAAGTTCGGTTCCATGTTCAGTTCCGAGTTTCCAGGAACTGAATTTACTGAGGTAAATACCAAAACCGAACCAAATTTACCGAATTTACATGAAATGTGATGAGTTTGAGTGTTGTTATATTATTGATTGAATTATGATAGACTATTATATTATATATTTTTGGTACTCACACTTAATAGTCTTGTGGACTTATATATATATATATATATATATATATATATATATATATATATTGCACTATTATTCTCTATGAAATCATGTCAAAATTAGCTTTTGAACCTGCTATTACATGTCTCTGTGATCAGTTCAGTACTGTTCGGTAAATACCGAAACCGAGCCGAATTTACCGATACCGAATTTCCTCAGTATCGAGTTTTTTTAGGAACCGGTACCAGTTTTCTGAGGAACCGAATTTGCATAGGTACCGAAGAACCGAACCGAACCGAACGGAAGAACCGGATGCCCAGGCTGACCCGGCGGCGCTCCTCCGCCACCCCGGCATCCTCACCCATCGGGAGCGCCCAACGCTCGCGAATTCGGTGGCCCTCTCCCCCACCTGGCGAGATCCATGGAGCGTGAGCGAGATCCATGGAGGTGGCGCGGCAGTGTTGCAGAGGAGTGGGTGGCTCTCCCCCACTCTGGCGCGGCGCCCTCCCCACCCCCGGCAACGCCCTCTCTTACCCCGGCGGCCGGAATCGACCGGCCCAGCCTTCCCCTCCCTATGTTACATATGTATATTTCAAGTGTTTCAGACATTTTAGATGTATGTTGCAATTGTTTCATATTGATATTGCAAAGTAGATCAAGGATGTTGCATATGTTGCAATTGTTTCAAAGGTATGTTGCAAGCGTTTGTTTCAAGTGTTTCAGATGTTTTAGAGGTATATTTCATATGTGTTTTCTGGACGCTTGTTGCAAGTGTGTTTATCTGGATGTTGCATATGTTTCACACATACGTTGCATGTGTTTTATTTGGATGTTGCGTATGGTTGCAATGGTTCTCAAGTGTTTCCAGGTGTTTTTTTCAAGTGTTTCAGAAGCATGTTTCAGGTGTTTCAACTGCCTTTAGATGTATGTTGCAACTGTTGTATTTGGATGTTTCAAAAGTAGATCGGTTGTTGCATCTCTCCTTCCCACCTTCTGCTGCATCGCCTCTCCCGGCGCCGACAAGACATCCATACGACGTCGTGGCCAGGTCCTTCCGAATCGAAGGTGCCGCGCGCCTTCCCCTCTTGTCACTAGTGCGGCGTGGGCCCTACGTGGAGCGCGAAACAGAGTGCAACGCGCGGGCGTCGGGACACCTGCATCCGGATGCGGATGTCTGTCCGGACGTCCGGGCGCTAGCGCTACCGAATCAATACATATAGCCGACTCACGCACACCAACTAATCCATGGGACACCATCACTTGCTCTAATGCTCTGCCATGTCGAGCCGTAGTAGCGCGGGTTCTGTATTCTGGGCCAGCGGCCGGAAGCAGAGTCTGATGCAGGTTCTTCTTCCTCAGTGACAGAGGCGCTGACAAACTTATGCGTCGCAGGGGAAGTGGTATTGTAGATGCATAGGCACACGTACGCAAGCATGTGCCGCCGCTACGTAACGGTAGGGTACCGTGAATCCGATCACATACATAGGTACGTGCCTGGTCGACAAATAAAGTCAGACAGACACTCAGGCCGATGCATATATGCAAAGCAAAGCAAAAGCGTCGTCGTCGTCGTCGTCGTCGTCGATCCATCCTGTTTTTGCGTTCGATTGCCGTACGTACGACGTTACGCCTAGGTCGGCACTCGGCAGTGTAGCATCTCTGAATTTCCTGAAGCTACCTGAAAATCTGAAAATCCTGTGGTTGGACTCCGGTAATGCTATGGCCTATCTATGGGCCAGGAATGAACAGTGCCTGGTTCCTCCAGCTCCAAACGAGATGATCCTTTCGAGGACCAAGGATCGGTACCCTATCCCGCCTCTTCCCAAGCTGCAGCGCCCATGGTTGGACACGCCGGACGCGGCGACCAGGCCTCTGATGACTGACCTTCAACAATTTCCTTTTCTTCCGTTCCATCCTGAAACAACTCTCCCAGGTCAACGCGCTAGCCCCTCGCTTAGTTTAGATTATTAGTAGTAATACAATCTTTAATTCTGTATGTTCTTGTGTTTCTAGCTGCATGTTTTTTAGTATAAGCAGCAGAGTTCGCTGAGAATGGATCGATTCCGTCGTCTCAGCCTGCCTCTAGTCAACCGTACTTATCCACCACCTCCAAAGGCCAAACACCCAATCTGGCCGGCCGGCCTTGTCATCAAAATGTCAACTCCAGGCCCGTCTGAATCTCATCCACGGACACCGCCGAGCTATAAATACATTGCCTTCCCATGTTGGATGCCATTCCATTCCAAGCAGCAGCAGCAGGCAGCACGCCGCACGCAGCAGCGCGAACGGCTTCTTCGATCACTTAGCAGCAATGGCGTCGGGCATGGAGGCCGTTGGCGCGCCGGGGAGCTCGCTGCACGGGGTGACGGGTCGGGAGCCGGCGTTCGCCTTCTCCACGGCGGCGCCAGAGGAGCACGACGACGACGCCGCGGCGAGCAATAGCAAGTTCGACCTGCCGGTGGACTCGGAGCACAAGGCGAAGAGCATCCGTCTCTTCTCCTCCGCGAACCCGCACATGCGCACCTTCCACCTCTCCTGGATCTCCTTCTTCACCTGCTTCGTCTCCACCTTCGCCGCCGCGCCGCTGGTCCCCATCATCCGCGACAACCTCAACCTCACCAAGGCCGACATCGGCAACGCCGGGGTGGCCTCCGTATCTGGCTCCATCTTCTCCCGTCTCGCCATGGGCGCCGTCTGCGACCTGCTGGGCCCGCGCTACGGCTGCGCCTTCCTCATCATGCTGTCGGCGCCCACCGTGTTCTGCATGTCGCTCATCGACGACGCCGCGGGCTACATCGTCGTCCGCTTCCTCATCGGTTTCTCCCTCGCGACGTTCGTCTCCTGCCAGTACTGGATGAGCACCATGTTCAGCAGCAAGATCGTCGGCACCGTCAACGGACTCGCCGCGGGCTGGGGCAACATGGGCGGCGGCGCCACGCAGCTCATCATGCCGCTGGTGTACGACGTCATCCGCAAGTGCGGCGCCACGCCCTTCACGGCGTGGCGGCTCGCCTACTTCGTCCCCGGGCTCATGCACGTCGTCATGGGCGTGCTGGTGCTCACGCTCGGGCAGGACCTCCCCGACGGCAACCTCAGGACGCTGCAGAAGAAGGGCAACGTCAACAAGGACAGGTTCTCCAAGGTCATGTGGTACGCGGTCACCAACTACCGGACCTGGATCTTCGTCCTCCTCTACGGCTACTGCATGGGCGTCGAGCTCACCACCGACAACGTCATCGCCGAGTACATGTACGACCGCTTCGACCTCGACCTCCGCGTCGCCGGCACCATCGCCGCCTGCTTCGGCATGGCCAACATCGTGGCGCGCCCCATGGGCGGCATCCTCTCCGACATGGGCGCGCGCTACTGGGGCATGCGCGCTCGCCTCTGGAACATCTGGATCCTCCAGACCGCCGGCGGCGCCTTCTGCCTCTGGCTCGGCCGCGCCAGCACGCTCCCCGTCTCCATCGTCGCCATGGTGCTCTTCTCCTTCTGCGCGCAGGCCGCCTGCGGCGCCGTCTTCGGCGTCATCCCCTTCGTCTCGCGCCGCTCCCTCGGCATCATCTCCGGCATGACCGGCGCCGGCGGCAACTTCGGCGCGGGGCTCACGCAGCTTCTCTTCTTCACCTCGTCCACCTACTCCACGGGGAGGGGGCTGGAGTACATGGGCATCATGATCATGGCGTGCACGCTGCCGGTCGTGTTCGTGCACTTCCCGCAGTGGGGGTCCATGTTCTTCCCGGCCAGCGCCACCGCCGACGAGGAGGGCTACTACGGCTCCGAGTGGAACGACGACGAGAAGAGCAAGGGACTCCATGCCGCCAGCCTCAAGTTCGCCGAGAACAGCCGATCAGAGCGCGGCAAGCGCAACGTCATCCTGGCCGACGCTGCCGCTACGCCGGAGCACGTATAAGTTTAAGACGTACATATTCCTTGCAAACACGCTGGACCGGAGCACGTCTTTAAAGCAATCAGAAAAAAGTAAGGACTACGGATGTGAGCTTAATCCAAACCTTACTGTTGTACTACAGCTACTGAGCTGCAGCTCAGTGTGAGAGGGTTTTTCTTTTTCTTGCAGCTAATTGTCTCAAATGTAATGTTGCTCAGATGGTTATATATACATGAATACATCTAAATATACTTTTTTTTGCGAATTATATAAGTACAGACGCAGACGCTCAACACGTACGCACACTCACCCCTATGAATATAGGTACGCAAACTGTACCCCTATGAGCACCTTCGAAAGACTGTGCCGGCACATCTCGAGATTGACGAAGTCACCACAGGCGCCTCGCTGTCGATGGGAACGTCGCTTACCACTGAAAGTATAACGCCGTTAAATCCTAGAATAAATCCAAGAAAATGCGAGTACCCGTGTCGAGGACTTGAATCCGGGTGGACAGATTCCATCACAAGGAACATGACCAACTGAGCTAGGCTCAGCTCGCACATCTACATATACTTGAGCATCTACAGACTCCAATCCACTCTCTATCCTAAGCAAAACACCCTAAAACCTATCTCTAATCCACTCGCTATTTTTTAGGGCTCCTGTTTATCATCCTTCATTTTGTACCAACTACTCATAACTACACAGCTCCATATCCTAAACTATACACATCCTACATGTGGGACCCACTTTGTATCCTAAGCTTGGACTTTGGAGATAAGAGAGAGCTGGTTGGAGCCCAGAATTTTTTTTCTTTTGTTTTTTTCTTTATATTGTTGGCAATGCTCTATAAACATACTCGGAATGTTGGTGTTTTTACTTGCGGAATTGCTAGCGCCCGGACATCCATCGGAGGTGCTAGCGTCCGGACGCTACCGCACAGAGGGAGCAAACGAGCGTATAGTGCATCGGGCTTGTGAGGGAGCGCACCAGCAGTGGGCCCACACCGCCTTGGACGTCGCCCACGCCGCCCCGAACGTCGTCCGCGTCGCCAGCCGCTTCCCCCGCACATCTCATGTGCAACATCCAATTTATTTTTGAAACATCCAGATGCAACATACAAAAGAAGACAAATGAAATACTTAAAACAAGCGTCTGAAACACTTGCGAAAATGCCTGAAAGACATTTGCAATCATTGCAAACATATGCGACATCTAGATGAAATACTCGCAAAAATATGTGTGAAACACCTGAAAACACTTGAAACATATGCTGGCAACATGCATGTATATGCAACATCCAGATCTACTTTTGTAACATCCAAATAAAACACTTGCAACATTCGTTTGGAATAGATAAATATTTGGAACATACACTTAAAACATACATGTATAGCCATTACAACATGTGCAATATCTCGATCTACTTTTACAACATTAATATACAACACTTGCAACATACCTCTAAAATATCTAAAACATACTATTGCAACATACGCTTTCAGCGTAGCATCTGTTTGCTGCTTGGACGAATGGAGGCTTGTCGACGCCGAGCTCGACGCGGTGCAGAGCTCGATGCAGTGGAGTGGCACGGAGGTCGCCAGTGTGGAGCTCGTTGACGGCATGAACCTCGGCAGGGACAGGGGTAGTGGCAGGCGGATGGAGCGCGACAACGACGAGAGGAGCGAGTCCGGGCGAGAGCACGCGGCATGGGCAGATGGCGGGGGCAGCGTGGCCAAGGACGAGGTCCATCCCGGAGCAGAGGCACAGCGCGCTGACCGAGAGCGGACGATGCTGGTGGGTCGACACAGGCGAGGCACAAAAGGAGCGGGTGACTTATACGGGTCAGTCCGCATGGACGGACAACCTATAAGCAGCATTACTGTTTATTTGTAAAAGCAAAACTTCTTCCGTTGTTCATTTTTACTAGTAAGTGCCGTGTAAAATAGCTCAAGATTAGCGGTGCAAATTTGCTCAAACGGACAAACCCAAAGGATAGCACTAGATCTGTGATACAAACTACTTGAGCATGTCCTCGATGTAAGTTTGTGGGTTAAGTTCACTTTAAGACCAACAAGCACAAAAGTCTGAATTTCAACCTTCAACTTTAAAACCGGATAATATTGGCCTTCAACTCTTGAAAAAGTTCACTTTTCAACCTTGGACGGTTTTCTAGGCGGTTTGCATGGCACTGTTTGTGATGCTGACGTCAGCGAGCACTCATATTTAATTTGGAAAATTAATATCTTTTTATTCGGAGCTCCAAATATAGTAAATAATATATCAATTTTGATCGTCTCGATGAGCTCTTTGTAATGGTGTACTCTGTTTTGTTGTTTGAGATAGTTTTATTTCATGAAAAATTAAATATTTCTCTAAAATAAGTGGTTTAGCGGCCTCCAACAGAAGACGCAAAGGCAGTAGGCCTTTTGCGTACCGGTCGAACCACGACACATATTTGCGTCGTCTCTCACCGAAGACACAAATCTTCCCCCACTGTTCCTCGTCATCCTCGTAGCTAGAGGCCTAGGTGGAGGCGAGGAGCGACCTCCAGCTCGGAGGCGGGGAGGGCCACGGGGCGGCGGATCTGGTGCGGGCCGAGGCGGCGGACGTGGACGACGTTGGTGGTGAGTGGCGTGGGGTTGGTGGAGTGGTGAGCGGCGGGCTTGCCGGCGAGTGGCTGGAGCGGCGCGGCGTGACCGCCGGCGAGCAGCTCGAGCAGTGCGCGGTGTGCCCGCAGCGAGCGGCAGGAGCGGCGCGTGGCAGGCGGCACGGCGGAGCTCTTCTATGACGGCGAGGCGGGTGGCGGCACAAGGCGGGCGGAGCTCGGTGGCGTGTGGTGGCGGCAGCGCTCGGTGCCGTGCGGTCGTGGGCGGCGTTCGATGGCGTGCGGTGGCGGGTGGCGCTGGCGGATCTGCGCGGAGGACGACGGCAAGGTGGGCCCGATGACGGCGAGGTGGGGAGGGAGGCTCGGTGGGGTGCGAGGCGGGTGAGGTTGGAGGAGCTCGTGACTCGGCGGGCGAGGCGGAGGTGTTGGACGGATGGGTGTGCTATTGGAGAAGACAGATTTTTGGGTGGGTGACTTTTTCCTGTGGATGACCCAAAACCTAAAATGGGTGTGGAGTTTAGGTCTCCATTGCTAGAGACAGTCTAATAAAACTAGTACACAAAAATCAAAGTTTTATCCTCCATATTAGCCCGTTCTCACTTGTTTTATAGAAATATTTAATTTTTCACAAAATAAACTATCTCAAACAACAAAACGGAGTACACCATTGCAAAGAGCTCGTCGAGACGATTAAAATTGATATATTATTTGCTATATTTGGAGCTCCAAATAAAAAGATATTAGTTTCGCAAATAAAAAATGAGTGATGACATCATCGCTGACGTCAGCACATGACATGCAAACTGCCTAGAAAACCGCTCAAGGTTGAAAAATAAACTTTTTCCAGAGTTGGAGGGCCAATGTTATTCGGTTTTGAAGTTGGAGGTTAAAATCCAGACTTTTGCGATAGTTGAAGGTCATAAAGTGGACTTAATCCTAAGTTTGTCAAACAAATATTTATAGAAAATACAAATAGTTAACCGTGTGAAAAAGAAAACCAACGATGAAACGGACAATAGCATTAAATATGCTCTCATCGCCAAGTCAAAATAAAACGGCTGAAAAATGGTCTTCTTATATCTACTCGGAATTTAACACCTACAAAGGTGAACCTGTCGCCGAACGTTCAGGCTATCCACGATAGCAAAATTTTCCTCCACCGTTTGATCTGGGATTCAACGCTGAGATCCTGTGTCGCCGCCGTTGTCCTCAAGCCCTCCGCTTTAGCGCGTGCCGCGTGCCTGCCTTCTCGAAGCCTCCCACCGTTCCCTTCTCCCCGTCGTCATCGAAAATATCCCGGCCCCCCTCGATCTCTCCACGCCGCTCGCCGGCCCACCCTCCCCTTCCTCTCCCTCTCCCTCTCTCCCGATACGGCCGTGCGACAGCACACGTGCGTCGCGCGCCCGCGCGACAGCACACGTGCGCCGCGCGCCCGCGCCGCCCCACCCTCCCCTTCATCTCCCTCTCCCTCTCCCTCTCTCCCGATACGGCGGCGCGACGGCACACGAGCCTTGGAACCGGCGGCTCCATCTCCCTCTCTCCTGCCGCGGCGGCGCGACGGCACGTCAACCTCGGAACCGGCGGCGTTGGCTCCGACGCCACCAGCTGGGGAGGCCGGCACGCACAGGGCGGCTTGCCGAGGGGTGGTGCCGTGGTGGCTCGACAGGCCAGCACCAGCACCGGCGTCGTCCGCTCGGGCGCCGCCCCGGCGCGGACCCGCCTCGGCGCTTCCACCGCCAGCCAGCGCCGGTGCCAACCCCCCGAGGAGCAGCCGTGTCGCCGTAGCACTCACCTCCGCCCTGCTTCTTCCCTATCGCGGCTTTCATGGTCATGTCCTAGATGGATGTCCGGCGTCCTACTGCTTGCCGAGCTGGACGCATCCACGGCGGCATGCCACAGGTTGGCCGTTCTCTCCTCTAGCTCTACCCCCAACACATTCTCGTCTTCTTTTCCTTGGTTGTTTATTTACTGGTCTTCTTGTTTTTTCCCCCGCTGCTTATGGCATCTACATTGGCATCACGTCGGAACGGAGAGCGAGTCTTCAGGGTTGCAGCTGCAAGACTACCTGTATGATCCCGTCGCCGTTGGTTCCTCTTTCAAATTCGTAGGTATGATTTCAGACTCATGTATGCTGTATGAAAATTCATGTGAGTTTGGACGATTTCGTTATTACTATGATGCTCTGACCTTCGATTAGCATATTTTTATAGTTGGCAATTCAATCTTTAACTGAAAATGTTCAGTACAGTGTTGTTGGCGGTCCTTTTCTTTGTCAGATTAATTCTGAGGTAGTTCTTCAGTACTTATGATTATACATCCAGGATTGATGCATGGGAAGGTGGGGGATCCTGCAGGGCTCAAATTTTAGATAACATTGTGCTAGGATGCCTAATTTCACACTGGAAATATTCCGTGTATGCATGGGAAGGTGGGGGATGCTGCAGGGCTCACTGTTTGGAGCTAAATATAAGCTGATAATTAATTACATAGTCTTCTGCTATGGATACCTAATTTCACAAGAAAGTTGTTCAGCGTATGCCTATGTCAAGCTACGGAGTTAGGCCTCCAAATTTGTTTGCCAGGTTTGCATTTTAGGTTCACCTTTTTAGTTTTACAGCACTATTGTTGAATTCCGTTTACCACAAAAATTGGCATGAATGTACTAAGGTGTGTGCATAAAAACTGAACACTAACAGATTTCTAAACAGCTGCACAGATTTGCTATTTGGCTTGAAACTGAAAAGTGCCATCTTCTAAGATAATCACATTTGCTATTTAACTTCAAATGATTTGTTTCTCTCTTACTTAGTTCTCTTGCTTCGGTAGTGTTTTTTCATGTGCCTCTTACACTTTTTAATTTCAGATTGGACATGTTTAGGAAAATAACTAAACCAAGACCCTATATGTTTATCGATGAAACAACCTTAGAGGTAGATTTTTATGGTTGCAAAATATGTAAACCAAGACCCTATATGTTTATCGATGAAACAGCCTTAGAGGTAGACTTTGAGCTGTTCTCTTGTGCTCTACCTTCTTTACATTGATTAAATTAACTTATGTGCAGACATTTTGGCCAACATTGATGAACCTTGCCTGCTGCTTAATTTTTTCCCCAAAGAATGTCATTTGGAGAAGCCTATTGCTCAGCCCACAACATAAAGGGGATTCTGCATATCCACTGGGATTTTGCAGAGCCACTGGAGTCAACACATGCTGGGAAGCATCCCACTTGGTGTAAACAGGTAGGCCTAGGTCTGGGTGCACTACATTTGCATGTAAGTGCCATTTTTTTTGTTCTTTATGTGGTTCCCATTCATGAATTACCGTAATATGGTGCTTTTAGGTTGATGGCATGTACAACATTTCTTAATATTTATAGACCATTTCTAATACCCCAAAATCTGAGCCACTATAATATTTACTGACAGCCTAAAATTGCAGGCGCTGATATCTTCAGATCATAATGGGTGAATGAAGGAAAAGAAATAATCAAGAGCATAAACATCGATATTTAACAATGAAGCCACTGAGCAGGTATTGTGTTAAAAAAAAGCCCAAGCTAATTCGCTATTTCTACTCAAACTGCTCAAGATGCCACTATTGCCTTTGTTCAGGCCTCGATTTCTTTGCATTGAGTTATTAGAATAATAAACTTAGTTGTCTTAGTTCATGAAAATACACTAACTTGAAACTGTTTTTTTTGGCTGAAAACGTAACTTGACGGTTCTTTGCACCTCATGTTTTATGTTCATGATGTTTACCATGTAGGTTTTTAGGGGGATTTTTCACTATCCTGAATCACTGCAGTTTCTTGACAGAGATTCTGTGCCATGTGTTCTATGCACAGTTACAGGTTGCACCAGGAGGGGTAAAGCTCTAACATATTTTTGAGACGATTCACGGTGTCCTTTTTTAATGGTTCCTCTCGATATTACAGAGTTGTATGTTCTATACGAGTATTTTGGATCATGAAAAGTCCCATCGTACGGTCGATCAAGACCCAATATTAAAGTTGACCTCACCTTACATGCTGCACCGAGTGGCCATTAAGCAGTCCTGGGCTCCGATAGGTTGCCAGCAGGTGATTTACTCTACATTCTTAACTTAGAACACCTCCATTTTTTTGGTCCTTGGGAATGAACCAAGAACCAATTTAAAATACTTTTGCCCTATAGATTACTGGGTTGAGTCAGGCAAACCATACAATTCCAAGTTATTTTAAATGTTCTATTGGTATATGACTGTTTTCTAAAAAAGGTTATATGTGTGAGCTGCTTATTTGGTTCAAATCCTTCTTGGATGGTACTAACGGTTGCTTCCTTACCAAATGTGGTGCAGGTGAATGAGGTACCTTGGCGTCCAACATCACCTACCAGTCAGAAATATTGTTCTTTAATCTTAGTCTAAAAAAATTGTGGTTTACGTCAGAGTCTAAACAATATGATGTAAGTCTCTTCCTTTCTTCATGGGAATGCTTCAGTTTATTGTCTGCTGATCATGTTCTTTCCTAATCTCAGTTACATTTTGATTTGACCTTACTTGAACCTTCACGTTGCGGTCCCAGTTCAAACAACGCTGCTGCTGCTAATCATGTGCGCTCCATTTTCCTGTAATGTACATTCTAGATGGCCTAAAATGTTATCTTGGTAGTTTCAATTCCTCTGCAATTTTTTTTGGAAAATCTGGTTTACTGTGTTTGTGGCATTTTCGCAGGTCAGTTTAGAGTATCCAGCTTCTTGAGATGGATCGTCTTTTGCATTTCACATTGAAGTACATGTACTTTACAGTGACCAGTCTATTTGTTAGTTAATTATTTTGCAGTTCTAAGCCTCTTCTTCCTTAACTAAATCTACGCTTGTGATATTGACATGCCTAAAAGGTTGTCTTGGTAAATTAAATTTGTCTGCCAATTTTTTTTGGGAACAAACTTATTTGTTGTGTTCCTGGCATTTTCACACGTCTGTTTAGAGTAAGCAGCTTTTTGAGCCAGTTCATCTTTCACATTAAAGTACATGTACATCACAATAACCAGTTTATTGGTTGCTTACTTATTTTGCGAGTCTAGGCTTATGCTTCCCTCACTAGATCTGCCTTTTGTGAACATGCACACTATGTGTTTATGGTATTGCCTAGGCAAAGGTTAGATGCCTCTCTAATCGTTTCAGTATCACATACCTCCAATTTGGATTCAGTTCACTTTGTAAAATGATGTCCAAAAAACAATATGGTCTGTTTAGTATTGGTTCATACTCCAGGTGAAAGTAGTATGCATTCTCATCTTCTCCAGTGAATTTTGCCATATTTGTGAATTTTATGGTTTTACTACTGCTTTTAGTTTTATCTTCCCTTATAGCTCCAGAGTATGTATGAAGATGTGTTTCAAAAGCAGGCCCTGTTGGTTCCTTGTCTTTCGATTGTGGCCTTGTCAAAATAATATTTTGTTGAAAGAGAAATATGTTTATTTCTTTTCAAAATTTATTTAATGGACCATTGCCAATTTTAGCTGACCATTGTGCTTAGAATGTACTTATTTGTTCAACGTCCAATGCAATGTTCTTTCAGTGTGATTGGGTACAAGGATAAATCACATTTCTGAGCACTTTGGAGACTGAAAATGACACAAGAGATAGAAAGACGTCTGGAAGAGATACGTGGCTTTCCACTTTCAAGTTGTTATCTCCGGTGGTCACTCCATAGTCTATACTCTTATCTTACACTTCATGTTGCATATGTTTCCTAGCTGTTAGTAAGGCCCTATATGAGAAAGCTAAGAGCCAGTACAAGAAGTTGTGCTAAGAAAAATGCCTTCATGATTTTCTGCCATGACAAAACTATCTATTTAGGTAAATGATATTTCATCTATTTTTAACTCAATTGCAGATGGCTATTATGATGTTGACAGTATAAATTTTGAAACTACATTGCAACCTTTTCGACCTGTAGGTTCCCTTTATCAGAAAGAGGTTGATAGTGGATGGTGTTCCATAAAGGTGCTTGCTGGATTGGTGTACCTGGTCATATTAGCAGTGGGGATATTTTCAGTGCAAGGCCCCTTAAAGTTCAATCGGAATCGTTTGTCTAACATAGTCAGATTATGCTGCAAATTTTCTCCACGCCTTACATCAATGCTAACATAAGCATTGTCCTTTCGACTATGTACAGAAACTATGCAAAGAAGCCACGCAATTTAAATTTCAGTCAGCCACTGTATAAGCAAGTGTCGATTTTCCCCCTCATCTTTTTAGTGCATTCCAAGCAGTTAGAGATTACTATTTTTTATAAGCTAGCTAATTCTGTGTAGAGCATGGTCAAATACCAATTATGGAACAACTTCTAATATGTACATGTGCCCCTGTTTTGTATGAGTTTCTCACGTATTTGTATGGTCTCTACATATTGCACCTGTATTATGTTTAATCTATGTACATTTGTCAATCATTCTTAGTTAGTTTTTCCTATCTGATTGCTACGTATGAAACATATATTTTTTTACCTATATTATGTATAGTGGCCAGTCTATTGCGCCTCCAAAAGCCATATATCACTATGAACCTTGTATATACGCCTACGCTTGCTACATTGTACTTCATCTGTCAAAAATTTCATGTTTCTCGCCTTAACTATCATGTATTCCAAATCTCTTACCACTCGCGCGCGCAGGGGCGCGCGTTTGCCACTAGTAGACTTCTGTAAGCGGCACTAAACTTCGTCTCTAGTAAAAATACAACCCACATCCTTGTGTGCAGTACGTCAGCGCGCCTATCCGTACAATAAGCAGTACGTCAGCGCGCCTATCCGCACCTATGTTCGTTTTCTTTACAGAACATTTGTAGTTGCATGATGCATGGCGTATTTAATTAGCTGAAATCGACGAGCTAGGCGCCCCAAACTTCGGTTCAATGATCGGATGAATTAGAGAATAGATAGTACTAAACTGATTTTTTTTTTCTAAAGCAAAAATCCCCAACCAGCTGTTTTTATTTGGAAGTAACAAACTAAATAAAATGACTCAAATTTCAGGTGTTCACTTAATTTTCTTAGGCCCAGGTGCTTTTCTTCTAAAACTCATGTGGAACTTACCTTTCAGTTTATTTTAGACTACCTGGACAGACCTCAACTAATTAACAAATCCTGTGACATATATCTAAATGGCAAAACCAAAATTCAGCTAAGTATAACTGTCGACTACCAGAAGCACTCAAACAGAAGTTTCAGATACTAACGATTGGAGGCAGCCCAAAGTCTACGGAAAAGTTGCATTATAATAAAACAAACAGTGAAACAGCTTGGGTGGACAGCTCAGGATCTTGTTGGGGCTGATCAATCCACATCCAGTGGCTTATCAGTCATGCCATTATCGATTGAGCAACAAGAACAGCCAGATGAAATGTGCACTTGGAGATATTAATTGCTCGGCCCAATCAAAAGTCAACTAGTTTGAGGCTAGCAAGCAAACAAGAGAGGCTGCAGTGGTCAGATTAGGCAAAGTCAAATGACCTATGGGGGTGCCGCATGAACAATAATACAAGATCATTGTGTGTGACACACACACACACACCTTATAGGTGAGAGCGACACCAGTGATAAGTACATTTGTGTCGACATATATATGTGTGTGTGTCCCAATCGCTTGCAGATAAGTATAAGTGGACATCAACAGTGCCATACCGGAGGTCGTGTGTGATAAAGAATCAGGGAGAAACATTATGATGAATTCAAAGGTCGATTCAGATTTTTTAAATAGAAATCGTCAATTAATTGGGCTCATACTCTAAGTGTGTGCTCTTGGGTCACTTGAACAAGGAAAAACTTTCTTGAAAGTGTCAAGAACAAATTAAATGGGGGCATGAAACGTTGGAATCAGGGGCAGAACCACCCTAGGGGCGTAGTGGGGCGGCCGCCCCAGCTACCAGTGTGCTCGCCATGGACCCCCAGACCCCCTCTTCTTCCTTAGCTCCGACTTCCGAGAGACATCTAGAGTTTCGCTTCTGCGGCCGTGACATGGACGAGCGAGTCAGCGAGCGGCAATAGGAGGCAGAAGAAGCAAGATGACCGACGGTTTGGGCAATTGGGCCAATTTTTCTCTGTTTGTTCAGCCCAGCAGTAGGTTAGTGAAGGCCCAACAATGCCCAGTGGAAAGTGCAGTCCCCAACCCCAATCGGTGAGCTCCAGAACCCGATTCCCCATCGAGCATACGGCCAGCCGCCAGCCCCCGCCCCGCGCCCTCGCCGCACCAAAAGCCACCGCCAGCAGCCGAGTGTGGAGCCGCCCGAGTCGGCGCCAGTCCTCAGTCCGTAGCCCTCGCCCGCCCGCCGCCCCGCGACCACGTGTAGCGTGCAGGAGCCACCCGGCGGTGCGGCTTGTCAGTGGCCGTCCGAAGCAGAGTTGCGATAATGAGTGGCCTGCAGCTTACCGGCGAGTTGCGATGGGGGGAGGAGGAGGAGATGAGGAGCTGTGTGAGGTCCCTGAACTCGAGTCACCATAATTTGTGTGATTTGCATTTTTTTTTGCCATAATTTGTGTGATCATACTATACGAATACAGTGTGATTTGGGTCATAGTCGTTTTGCTCCGTTTTTAAGTAAAAACTTGCCCCAGCTATAATTATTTTCTGGCTCCGTCACTGGTTGGAATGGCTCATTTGGACTATCAGTTCAAATATACGAAGATTTCATAAATACATTTATCTGACTACTGGCCAAATTAAATACTTTTTAGACATGGTCATGGTCAAAATTTATATGTAGACACTTTTTAAAGACACCTCTACACTATCAATTCTAGAAAAAAAAATTGCATTTACTAGGTTGGTTTTCAAAACCATCCCTATGCTACCGTGATTATAGAAAAAAAAACGTGTTTACAGAGACGGACATGGGCCGTTGACAAAGCAACCCTCCTGGAAAAGAATTTCCAGGTGCGGTTGAATTCAATCAGTCATCCCTTAAAAATGATTTCTAGGATGGCCTATCTAATTCAGCCACACCTAGAAATCAATTTTCAGGTCCGACTTATTTAAAGGGACTGCCCATGAAAATATTTTTAAAATTTTGAATATTTCCCGCTAAATTTGAAATTGTCATTTACTCGCCAATTCTTACATACTCGTTTACTGCCAAATTTCTCATCTTAGAGATATTATATACTAATTTAACAATATTATTTAATATAAATCAGCGAACTTCTCGCTCACAATCATCATTGTTGTTTGATGTGTTATCGAACATGAGTAACATGACCAATATTTAAGTATCAATCACACTTTACACATTATTTAAATTAAATTACATTAATAATCATGAAGAGGGGGCAATTCCCACCGACGAAGAGCGTATGTGTCGTGAAGTCATAGTACTTGCAAAAGAACATTGCCATAAGCAATGCTTTCTATGTTTATTTAGCCTTTTGAGGCAGTTTTGTGTAATTCATTGTACACATCATGGAAGCCGGAAAACAAGAAAGAAGTAAATTCACGGTCATTAGTCCCCCCCCCCCATGTGTGGGTACTTTTGATGTGAAAAGAAGTCTGGCTTCATATATCTTTAGTAAAGGAAAAGAGTTCTTAAATAGTTGGCTTTGTTAGACCAAGTGGCATGCTCAGATAGGTGAAACACATAGACCCAATAGTGCAACCAAATGTTGCTATAATATTGGTCATTTTTTTCACGTGACATATTTATTGGCACCTTGCTAAATTTAACATTATTCATCTTCAATTGTGCAGATCAGCAAAGGTATTAAGTACAACATTGAGGTAAACTCATTATTTAGTGCATCCTTCTATGACAATGAGTGTGTAATTAGCATATATTGTACATAAAAGTGCAACTTGCCCCCTAGTGAATTTTGGTGGTTGAATGGGAAAACAATTAAAAGATTAATGGCTTTGATGAGTTTTGGATATGTTTAACTGCAAATGAGTATATCAAACTCATGCCAAGTGAAAAGTAGCAATGCAAGCAAATATTGCGTGACAAAGAGACAATATATAATGGAGATAAGATGGTCCCAACATTAGTTTTCTTGAATGGAGATAGATTTCGAAAATCACTTTGTATGAATATTTTGATCAAGATTTGAAGATAAAGAAATGCGGTCAAGCACTTTATGGGTCTTGAAAGATATTGCGGATAAGCTTACTTGGACACATTTTGGCAGGAAAAGAAGATCACATGAAGAGGAGGGAGAAGTTATTCCAATGATTGGTTATTTTGGCCACACAGATAGCATTCCTAATAAAAAGGAAGAGAGTTGATCAAGAGCTTAGAATTCAAGGGAGATCAAGAGGAAAACTTGTTTCATCACAAGATTGATAAAAAAAACAAATATACAACCAAGGATATGTTATTGGAAATATGGAATTCAAACTAGTACTTTATTATGATGTGAAGCTATATTTCACTCTGTTCGGCCCCGATAACGGGCGCGGCCATCTCTCTCCAGATCTCCTCCCCTCCACTCTGCTCCTCCCCAAGACTAACCCTGGTGTGGGTGCGGCGGTAGTGGGTGCAGGGGCAGCCTTACAGGGCACAATGTTCTTTTTTTTTTGTGAAAATAGACATCACTGGTGGGTGAAAATCCAAAGTCCACACCGTCAATTACCCATTGCCAGTTCAAAATTCGATAGTGAAAGCCGGTTCGAATCAACAGTGGTTTTGGAATAATGTGCCAAGTTTAATACACGCATTACACATCACAAAACATTTGTGACACCGAAGGAATGGCAGTGTGCATGCAAAATGTGTCAACATAAAATTTGTGCTTATAACAAGCAACAATACACATTATTATACACAACAAAAATGTAATTTTAGCTTGTACTCACCAGTACATACTTCTGCCTCACCAGACCTAGGGTTTATTTCGCCACACTTGTATTCATCTCAACACATGTCAATTGAGGTGGATACGAGTGCCGCGAAACAATGCCTAGAATGTAAATTTAAAACAGCTAGCATATTATATATGCGTGCACAGTGATAAATACATACAAACATCTTAAACTTATACGTGCTCCGGCGTGGCGGCGGCGTCGGCCTGGATGACGTTGCGCTTGCCGCGCTCTGATCGGCTGTTCTCGGCAAACTTGAGGCTGGCGCTGTGGAGTCCCTTGCTCTTCTCGTCGTCGTTCCACTCGGAGGCGTAGTAGCTCTCCTCGTCGGCGGTGGCGCTGGCCGGGAAGAACATGGAACCCCACTGCGGGAAGTGCACGAACACGACCGGCAGCGTGCACGCCATGATCATGATGCCCATGTACTCCAGCCCCCTCCCCGTGGAGTAGGTGGACGAGGTGAAGAAGAGCAGCTGCGTGAGCCCCGCGCCGAAGTTGCCGCCGGCGCCGGTCATGCCGGAGATGATGCCGAGGGAGCGGCGCGAGACGAAGGGGATGACGCCGAAGACGGCGCCGCAGGCGGCCTGCGCGCAGAAGGAGAAGAGCACCATGGCGACGATGGAGACGGGGAGCGTGCTGGCGCGGCCGAGCCAGAGGCAGAAGGCGCCGCCGGCGGTCTGGAGGATCCAGATGTTCCAGAGGCGAGCGCGCATGCCCCAGTAGCGCGCGCCCATGTCGGAGAGGATGCCGCCCATGGGGCGCGCCACGATGTTGGCCATGCCGAAGCAGGCGGCGATGGTGCCGGCCACGCGGAGGTCGAGGTCGAAGCGGTCGTACATGTACTCGGCGATGACGTTGTCGGTGGTGAGCTCGACGCCCATGCAGTAGCCGTAGAGGAGGACGAAGATCCAGGTCCGGTAGTTGGTGACCGCGTACCACATGACCTTGGAGAACCTGTCCTTGTTGACGTTGCCCTTCTTCTGCAGCGTCCTGAGGTTGCCGTCGGGGAGGTCCTGCCCGAGCGTGAGCACCAGCACGCCCATGACGACGTGCATGAGCCCGGGGACGAAGTAGGCGAGCCGCCACGCCGTGAAGGGCGTGGCGCCGCACTTGCGGATGACGTCGTACACCAGCGGCATGATGAGCTGCGTGGCGCCGCCGCCCATGTTGCCCCAGCCCGCGGCGAGTCCGTTGACGGTGCCGACGATCTTGCTGCTGAACATGGTGCTCATCCAGTACTGGCAGGAGACGAACGTCGCGAGGGAGAAACCGATGAGGAAGCGGACGACGATGTAGCCCGCGGCGTCGTCGATGAGCGACATGCAGAACACGGTGGGCGCCGACAGCATGATGAGGAAGGCGCAGCCGTAGCGCGGGCCCAGCAGGTCGCAGACGGCGCCCATGGCGAGACGGGAGAAGATGGAGCCAGATACGGAGGCCACCCCGGCGTTGCCGATGTCGGCCTTGGTGAGGTTGAGGTTGTCGCGGATGATGGGGACCAGCGGCGCGGCGGCGAAGGTGGAGACGAAGCAGGTGAAGAAGGAGATCCAGGAGAGGTGGAAGGTGCGCATGTGCGGGTTCGCGAAGGAGAAGAGACGGATGCTCTTCGCCTTGTGCTCCGAGTCCACCGGCAGGTCGAACTTGCTCGCCGCGGCGTCGTCGTCGTGCTCGGGCGCCGCCGTGGAGAAGGCGAACGCCGGCTCCCGACCCGTCACCCCGTGCAGCGAGCTCCCAGGCGCGCCAATGGCCTCCATGCCCGACGCCATTGCTAGTGCAAGTACAGCTAGAGCAGGTGAGTGGAAGTAGCTTAGCTGCTTGTGCTTGAGGTTGAGGATGATCCGGCAATGGCATCGACGGGGGTATTTATAGTGAGCTGGGGGTACAAGCCTGGCCTGGGAAAAGGAAAAACGAAAAAGAAAGAAAGAAAGATTAAGCTGCCGTGCCGGGTGATGGACATGAAGGGTCATCATATCAAGCTTCAAGCTCAGCTGAGCTGAATTAACAAGGCAATTATTGGATCTGACGGAATCATCAGTGCAGCGTTAATCTAAGATTGGAGCTAGTAGATAGCTAGCTGGATTGCTGGAAGAGGAAACATGTTGAAACCTGGAACTGGAACAGGCAAATCAAATCAAAGAGATGGGAAGGCGCTATCTGGCATAGATAATTAGCAGAGAATGCTTGGAGATTAGTATATTGATAGTAAAGAAATGGATTCCCCGGCGCCGCATCACCGGAAGAGGAAAAGGAATATGACATTGGGCTTGGCCTCATCCCGTGGGATCACCCAAGGATCAGAATCTTGTTATTGGTAGCTAGACTTTTTGGTGATGCGGCGTCCAGAATCCAGCAGCAGCAGACAAAGCGAAATAAAGTAAAAATGCCCATACCTGCCGCGACACGCGAGCTCTTTGCTCCTTTTTTCTTTCTAGTAATTATATTTCTTCTGGTCAACTCAAGACGACGATCGGCAAAAACTTAAACTGGCTAGCTAGCTGCTATGCCCAAGTTTCATTGATCATACATACTGTATCTACATAATGCAATTATATGTGCCTATATCAGTTGTCAGTTTCCTTAATTAATTAGTTACCGTGTGTATGTGTTAAAATTATCTTTTTACAGTAACAAGTTAAGGTGAAATCGGTGCTCCTCCAGCTAGCTGGAATCATGCATTCATCCATGCTAATGATTGGATTTAATCATTTAATAACCATCCAATGAATTCAACACAACACTTTGATATGGTATCCCCTTGTGATATCTGATCTGAAGCGTTGCTTAGATAAATTTGTTGGCTTGTTATATATCCTCTGTCAGAGTTGATGAGAGGATGGCGCGCTGTGTGCGGTTACTTAGCTTATTACCAGGCGTCGTGAAGTAGACAGCCCGCAATAACTAGAGGGGTTAAGTAGACTTTTTTTTCCAAAAGATCGAGAATTATAGGAGGATAAAGAAGTTGGCGTCAACTTTGCTGTCGCTGGAGTTGAGTGATATGATTTTGAGCTCCCAGCTTCTAGGAATGCAGCAGCTGATGCTTATGCCTAACCATGACAAAAGCCAAAAGGATAAGAAATTGCGGCTGCCTCCATCCAAAAGCCAAAAGACACCCTTCCACCGTTGCCTAATGATGGGGCCATGAGGTTCTTTCAGCGTGTCTGTTGCATGGACAGTTGGACACCAAGAACAACTTGCATCCATACACACCGTCTAAAATGAGCTAATACAGGATTGTCAACTACAGGAAGCAACAACCTGAGACAGTGTCGATCCATACAAGCTGCCCAGAATGAGTTGCTGTCATTCTGAGTCATCATGTAGCTAGGTGCTCTTCTACGAGAATCACGTCATAGTAGTAGGGACTGACAGTGTAATTATAGGTTATGGATCCACATATAGGTTACATGCCGGAACGCCATATGTATCAACTAATTTTTGCTGTTATATTGTAACACCCATGGTGTTACGAGCTTGCTTAGCACTATGATTAAGGCCTAAGAGAATTAGCGAAAACAAATTCCTCAGATTTTAAACTTTTAGCACACATAAACAATTTCTATAAACAAAAATAAAATATACCTTGTGTGTAGCGCTTAAGTAAAGTTGACGAGCAAGTAGTGTAGATGAAAATGCAGCTTTAATGTTTGAGAACAAAAATTGTTAACTAGTGTTTTTGGAAGCTCAAAGTTGGAAATTTTAATTTCAATTCAGCCTCAACCCTAAAAATTTCCCAAGTCGGAAGATATAATGACAATGCCATTTTGGCAAATTAATTCTAGAAAATCTTGTTAAACACTAGTGCTATATTTTTATTTAGTGGTTTGCATCAAACTGAGTACGTCGTGACGATTTGATGGTTAGTTTTGTTAGAACTTGTTTTAGCTATTAATTGAGTTTAACACCTAGAAAACCATAATCCTGGCCGTCGGGCCCTTCTGGCTGCGGTCACCGCGCCTTGGCACGGCGACACCGCGCTCGGCTGCGCCCCGCGCGCACGCTGCGCCGTGTGCTGGCCAGCTGCGACTGCCCCACGCATTAGCATTGGCCGGTCCCGGCTGGCTGCGGTCTGGCCGTCGCAGCATCTGCTGCCTTCGCTCTGCGTCGCACGTGTAGCCATCCACTATCTCGCCTTCATCCCCTTTCCATTGAATGGCAAACGCTGTGTCGCGCTCCCCAACCGTCATCGCCATTCGAGATGTCAACGAGGAATTCCCCGTCGGGGAACACCTCCCCATCCCCGTCCCCGCGGGGAAGAATTTTCCCCATCCCCGTCAAGGTCGTCGGGGAGAAGTTTCTCCCCATCCCTGTCCCCGTGCGGGGATAAATTCCCCGCGGGGCTCCTGTACCCAATACAAATTACAGAGAACCGAGGCAAAAGGTAAAAAAGAAGTGGATCAAAATAAACATCGATTGACCAAGTAATGCTTCTTACATACCGATTTCTGAGAGACATTGCTAGTTCACATCTCATAAATCCAAAGAAAATACAAAACATAAATAAACACTATACTAATAGGCTGTGTGCGTGACTACAGCAGTCCAGCAGCCGTGCGTGATTTCAGGCAACGATTCAACTTGAACGCTTTTGTCCAGCGGGTAGCTCTCGATCTGGAATTTGGAGCAGAGATGCTTGAGGGAGCACGCGGTGCTGGGCTGCATGCCTGCATCACCGCAGCATGGGATGTGGGAGCGCAAAGAAGGGGAGTAGAATTGCGGAGAAGCGGAGCAGAAATGCGGAGATGCAGAGCGTCGCTTGCCGCAGCGTGGGCGGACTGCAGGAGCGCGTGGCAATGCGGCGGCGGCTGGTGAGACCGGGAGAGGAGAGGATGGGGAGGAGTTAGGTTTCTGCTGCTTATATATCTAGTGTGGGTCTTGATGGGCCAAATGAACAGAATTTGTAGCCTACGTTTAGATAAACGGGTACACGGGGAAACGGGGACGGAGAGTAGCATACCATACCCGCCCCCGCTACACCCGACGGGGATAGGTTTTTTTCCCGTTTAGTCCCCCATGGGGTTAATTTTACTCCCATCCCCGTCCCCTAATAGGGGAATTCCCCACGGGGAATCGGGGATCGGGTCCCCGTTGACATCTTGAATCACCATTAAGAGCGTCGTGCCGGTGAGACCGAGCACGACAAAGCCCGATCCGCAGCATCAGGTCGAATCCGAAGAATTGCTGGCGCCACTGGATAGATTGGAAGCCTAGCTACGCGCCATAGCTTTTCGTCCGCCGACGTGAGCAGAATGCTAGGAGTCACCGTTTAGCAATGTAACACCCTAGGTGTTACGTAAGGCCTTTAGCGCTAAAAATATAATTATTAATTTTTTTAATTATAATTTAGAGCAAAATTTGTGTAGAAAGGAACTTATATATATATATATATATATATATATATATATATATATATATATATATATATATATATATAATGTAGCTTTTGAACCTAATTTAAATTCGAGCTTCTAGATTATGTGTCGGATTATTTAATCGCTAGCTCGGCGACTTTTGTGGTGTGTTGTTGTACTTAATATTTTAGAGATGGTTGTATATACGTGTCTATATTTGTTAGTTGACTAATTTAGCAAACAAATAAAAAATATAGAGAGAGCTATACGTATAGACTCGCGTATTTGTTTTGATAAGCATTCTTCCGGTATAAATATGTATAAAAGCATACAATGGATATATGCATACGAGTATGTAGATTAGTAGCAAAGAAATAATGACATGTTTCTAATTGCATAATTATCTATATGCTTTGGTTAAAAGAAGGAAAGAAATTGGAAAACAAAACACACGCCACACACAGAGGCCACACACACGCACACGACACACTCGCGCATGCACCGAGTCTGTGCACGCCGGAGCAGCTACCGTGCTGCTTCCCTTGGAACAGGTGGGCGACGGTGCGTGCCTAATATTTTTGACCCAACGGTGCAGTGTCTGAAAGGAGATCAAGCAAACATTAATTTTGTACATGGCAGCCAGGCATACAGCTTTGACGGACTGAGCTACTTGTCTTGCCCCAATTTTTTTTTTTGGCAGCGACTTGTCTTGGCCGAAACTTTTGACGAGAGGGCCAACAGGGAGTTAATGTGTTTTCACATTTTCTTGTTGCATGTGGGCAGTCAAAACAAGAAAAGAGAGAGCAGGGTGTGTTCAGAGGGACACGAAGAGTGCACATGCGTGTGGAATGCATGCCGGCAGCTGAAAGCAAATTTCAGCAATAGAGAGAGGGAGAAGGGATGCTAATAAAAATTGAATATAAGGATGCATCTTTAGTTATGCTTCCTGCAGTTGCAATAGCCCACAAGCCAGATAGCCTTGCATATCCTTGGAGTCTTTTCTTTCCTTCTGACGGGTAAGTCTTGCGGAGTACGATTGAGTACTCAGGGTTTATTCTACCCTGTTGCAGGTGACAGGTTTTTGGAGCTGACACTTGTGTGTGGAAACCTCCTGGTGGGCTCAGCGAGGATTTCCTTTACGTGCGAACATAGAGTTTATTTAAAACTTCCACCTAAAATGTTTTCAAAGGAAAAACTCATAACCTGTTATTATTTCATGTATTTAAATGTTCTTCATGATAATGTTTAACTTGACCTTAAATGATTTTCATTCCGCTAAAACTCTGATAACATTTACATTCCGCTGTTATAATCAAATAATGGATTACTTTGATGTTGTACTAAAAGTGAGGTAAGAAATGGTAAAGATGTTGTAAGCTTTATCTCTCATTTATGATCCTGAGATAAAAATATTGATTTTTCGAGTCCTCCCTCGGGTGTGCTCGACAGAATCGCAGAATTTAGTGCACTCTCTTGGGTACTTAGTGTCTAATGAAAGACAAGTACCCTCGGAAGGGCATTAGATTAGGCGGTTCTGCCACATATATGGATGCTTTAGACTACGATTGGGGTATTTAAAAAGTTTAGGAACCTAAATTTACAATTTCCATACATTAATTTGATTACTACTGATGGTTCTTAGCCACAAAACCAACGGTAAAAATCTTTTTTTTTCAGAGACACAAAACATAATCCGTCACTAGTGAGTATTTGTACGAACTTGGATACCATTTGTTTGTCTTTCGTAGGGAGAATGGGATATATATCAGCAAAGTATTTACAAATTTCACAGTCAACAATGGTGGCCCTGTCGGCAATGTGAAAGCATCTAGGCCCCTAGAGTGGGTTTTGATGATTGATGACAACGGTTAAGTATCATGACTAATGTGTGTTTTGCAGAAACAATAGAGTGTTAGGTCATGGTAATGGCAATCGTGGGCGATATGGTGATCATGCCCCTTATCGATGGAAATCATTTTTAGTTTTCAAAGGATGATGGACAAGGTTAAGGATGGTTAGTTCCGGACGTCGAGGAGTTGAGTTACGTTCGGAATAGTCGTTAGGACTTTCATTTTTCTCCTTTGGTCGTACTATTAAGGGGGGCATGGATGGGTAGCTTGACCTAGGTGAGTCTAATAGTTATGTGTGGTGCACACTTGTCAAACTTAGCACTATGTGGCTCCAAGGTGGCCCTGAGATTGTTTGGAACAAAAGTCGTTCAAGAAGCGTTTGAATCGGAAGTTGTTTCGGCCCTCAAACGGGCAACAGACGCTAAGGACAAAGGGTGACAGACGCTGACGTCAGCGTCTGTCACGTGGTTTCCTACTATCGAGAGTGTCAGACGCGAGGATGGAGGGCGTCACATGCGCCCTATGCATATACGAGCGACAGACGCAGTGAGGGTTAAGCATCAGACATGTCCGATGGTCAACAGACGCGGTCCAGAACGGTCTAAAGTTGTTGATAGCGTCAGACGCGTTCGTTGCTAGGGCGACAGACGCTGGCCAATGTTTGTCGAGCCCTAACGGCTAGTTGAACGTTTTGATCTGTTTTCATGCGACAGACGCGCTCCTCAGAGGTGACAGACGCGTCCCTCTAGAGCGATAGACGCGTCTGTCGGTGGGCGTCATCGCGTCTGTCGGTCACAAAAAGTGTTGTTTTCGAAGATAACAGTTGGAGGAGTTGAGGGGGAGTATAAATACTTCCTCTACCCCTCCATTAGAGGTACTCTTGCTCATTTGGTCAGCTGAGAAACTTCTTTCATGTGCAAGGAAGTGCAAGAGCCATAGTGAGAATTGAGTCTTAAGAATTCAAGTTTGAGAGTCCTCACTAGTGATTAGGGAGTAGCAAGTGTGCATTCACCTTCTCATTAGGCTTGTTGTAGTCAAGTGAGAGTTCTTGCTTGTTACTCTTAGTGATCGCCATCACCTAGATGGCTTGGTGGTGATTGGGAGCTTGGTGATCATCCAGCGGAGCTTGTGGATGACCCAACTCATCTTGTGAGCGGTTGTGGACGATTCACCATGACAGAGTGTCAAAGAATTAGCCCATAGAGAGCACTTGATCCTCGCGCGGATCAAGGGGGAGCTACACCCTTGCGCGGGTTCTCTAACGAGGACTAGTGGGGAGTGGCGACTCTCTGATACCTCGGAAAAACATCGTCGTGTTCCTAACTCTTTACATTCAAGCAATTTACTTTCTCGCATTACTTTTGTTGCTTGGTCTACATTCCTAGAATTGCCATGCTAGACTAGAATTGAAACTTAGGGTGCAAAACTTTTTCAGTAGAATCACTAGGAACACTTGTTGGCACTAGGGGTGAATTATGGCTTAGTAGGATTTAATTCTTGCAATAAAATTTAGAAAAGCCCAATTCACCCCTCCTCTTAGACATCTTGATCCTTTCAATTGGTATCGGAGCCAAGTTGCTCCTAAATTAGGCTTAACTGCCTAGAGCAAGATGTCTAATGGGGAAGGACCACCTTCCATATTTGAGGGAGATGATTTTTCATACTGGAAAATCCGCATGGACGCATACCTTGAAGCCATAGACGTCGGGTGTCTTAGAGCCGTCACCGAAGGGCTTCCGAAAGTCAAGTATCCCACTAACCCCGTTGGTGACGAGGAGAAGTACGACTGGTGGAATGCAAAGGCAAAAAATGCACTCTACTGGGGCCTTAGCAAGGATATCTTCAATCATGTGCGTAATGCAAAAACGCTCATGATTTGTGGGAAACCTTTATGCTCTCCATGAGGGAACTAAGAGTGAGCGTAAGGAACACTACCATATTGCTTTAAAGAAGATTAATTTGTTTGAGATGCTTCCCAAAGAAAGTGCTAATGACATGTACACTCGCTTGAATGTTCTTATAGAGGATCTCAATGCTCTTGGGCTCACTCAAATGAGTCCATCGGATGTTGCAAGGAGGATCTTAAGTGTTCTTCCCGTTGAGAAGTATGGCCATATTGTCATCGTGCTTCACTAAAGCGATCTCTCCACCGCAACACCGACACAAGTATTGGGAAAGATCAATGCTTATGAGATGTACATGCACATCACTCCGGAAGAGGGTTCATCATCTTCCAAGAAGGACTTGGCTTTCAAAGCTAGCCATGACAAGAAAAAGAAGAAGAGCCAAGCCATGATTGTGCATGAAAGCTCAAGTGAGAGTGACATTGATGATGCATCACTTGCTCTCATGGTGAAAAAGACCACCAAGATGCTAAAGAAGCTTAATAAGAGTGGCATCAAGTTCGATGGCAAGAAGAAGTTCTTCACAAGTAGCAAAAGAAAGCCTATATCCGAAATGAATTGCTACAATTATGGTGAACTTGGTCATCTAGCTCATCAATGCCCTAAGTCTCTAAAAGACAAATATAAGAACAAGAACAAGAGCAAGAAAGATGAATCTAGTGATGAAGAAGATGAAAAGAAGAAGAATAAGTCATACAAGAAGAAGGATGGTAAGAAGAAAGAATATTACAAAAAGAAGAAGAGAGGCAAAGCTTACATTATTGGTGATTGGCTCACCAACATTGAGTCAGCATGTGAGTCCTCCGGCGATGAGAGCGACGACGAGAAAGAGAAGGTCGCCGCGTTTATGATTAGGCCATCATTATCTTCATCAATATCTTCACCACCACCTTCACTGCCATCTTCACCATCTTTATCCACTACTCACCTATGCCTCATGGCCAAGGGTGAACGAAAAGTACAAAATAATGACAGTGATGATGATGATGATAGTGATAGTGATGATGAGTTCGATGCACCTTCTTATGATAAACTTGTAAAATTGCTCAACAAATACTCTAAAGTCATAAGAAAGACTAGAAATAAAAATGATGAGCTTCAAAATGAAAATGAATCACTCTCATCTAAGCTTGAGATTGCACAAAAGACTAGTGACGAGCTTAAAGATCAAAATGCAATAATGTCTTCTACTCTCAAGGAGCTCAAAACCTTTAACAAAAAGCTTAGAGATGAACATGATAAACCTGAGAAGAAGCATGAAGAGCTCAACACTAGGCACAACTTGCTAAAAGATGAATATACTTCATTGAAAATCAATTATGATAGTCTTGTTGTTGCTAATGAGCTTTCTCTTGAGACATATTATGCTACTAACCAAGTTGTTAAGATTGATATAGCCACATCATGTGATGACTTGACTATTGAGAGCATTGAGCAAGGCTCTAGTGGTAAAGGCAAGAAAGTGGTTGAGTCCGATAATTATGATGATTATATCAAGCTCAAGAGTGAAAATGAAATGCTTAGAGATGAGAACAAGAAGCTAAAAGGGTTGATGGTTCTTGAAGAGCAAACATCAAATGAGTTACTCATTGAGGGGAACAAGAAACTAAAGCAATAGAAAGAGCATCTCAAGACCAGACTGAGCAAGTTTACAAGAGGTCAATACTTGCAAAGTGAGCTACTCATGAACACCATCATGAAGATGGATAGAAGTGGTATTGGTTACTTGGCAAATCAAGAGAAGAAGGCCTTCGGTGACGGCTCTAAGACACCCGACGTCTATGGCTTCAAGGTATGCCTCCATGCGGATTTTCCAAATAACCACTTTGCTCATGAGTGTGACCACTTTGCTCATGAGTGTGAAACTCCACCACCACAACTCTTGCCCAAGCATGCTAGACCTTTTGCTTTCAATGCTCACTACATGCTAAGAAAAGATTCTAGTGGAAAGATAAAAGTCACGTTCTTGGGTCCCCCAAACAAGAATAGGCCTAAGAAAATTTGGGTTGCCAAGTCACTAGTTGAGAAAGTCAAGGGTCCCTCTCAAGTTTGGGTCCCTAAACAAAAAGCTTGATCTCTTGTGTGTAGGTGAACTATAAGACCGGTGGAACTCATTGGGTTATTGATAGTGGTTGCACTCAACATTTGACCGGTGATCCTCATATGTTCACCTCACTTGAAGAAAATGGGCAATGTCAAGAGAAGATCACATTTGGGGATAATTCAAAGAGCAAAGTCAAGGGTCTAGGCAAGATTGTAATATCAAATGATCATTCTCTTTCAAATGTGCTCTATGTTGCTTCTTTGAGTTTCAATCTACTATCCGTTGGGTAACTTTGTGATCTTGGTCATCAATGTTCATTCACTCCAAATGAAGTGGTAGTATCAAAGATATATGACAAGCAAATGATTTTCAAGGGTTTTAGATACAACAATCTCTATCTTGTTGATTTTACCTCCGAAGATGCAAATTTGATGACATACTTGTTCACCAAGACTTCACTTGGGTGGCTTTGGCATATGAGGCTTGCTCATGTTAGAATGAACACTCTCAACAAGTTATTGAAGAGTTAGTGAGAGGCCTGAAAGATGTCAAGTTTAAGAAGGACAAACCTTGTAGTGCATGCCAAGCCGGTAAACAAGTTGTCAATACTCATCCAACAAAAGCCAACATGTCAACATCAAGAGTGCTAGAGCTTCTACACATGGATTTGTTTGGCCCAACAACATACAAGAGCTTGGGTGGAAATCTTTATTGTCTTGTGATTGTTGATGACTACTCAAGATATACTTAGACATTCTTTCTTCATGACAAATCCGAAGTGGCCACTTGTTTCAAGAAGTTTGCTAAGAGAGCTCAAAATAAATTTGAAGTCAAGATCAAGAAGATAAGGAGTGACAATGGTAAAGAATTTGACAACACAAATATTGAAGATTATTGTGATGAGATTAGGATCAAGCATGAGGTTTCATCAACCTACACTCCTCAACAAAATGGTGTAGTTGAGAGAAAGAACCGGACCTTGATTACCCTTGCAAGAACAATGCTAGATGAGTACAACACACCAAAAAAATTATGGGCCGAGGTAATTAATACCGTATGCTATGCATCAAATCGCCTCTTCCTACAAAAGTTTCTTAGCAAGACCCCCTATGAGTTGCTAAATGGGAAGAAGCCAGATGTCTTATTCTTCTGGGTGTTTGGTTGTAAATGCAACATCTATAAGAAGCGGCAACACCTAGGGAAGTTCCAAAGACGTTGTGATATTGGCTTTCTTGTTGGCTACTCATCAAAGTCCAAAGCATATATAGTATTTAACTATGCCACCGATTTGGTTGAAGAAACATATGATGTGAAATTTGATGAATCTAACGGCTCCCAAGGAGTAATTGAGAATTGTGATGATGTATGTGATGAACCATTAAGGGAGGCAATGAAGAACATGCCGGTGGAAGACATCAAGTCTAATGATGATGAAGATGATACTCAAGTGATCAATCCACCGTCTTCATCACGTGTGCCTCAAGATGATGACAAAAATGAGAGAGCTGAAAATGAAGACACTCATATCTCTCATGAACAAGCCAAGGCAAAAGCTCAAGATGTTGATGCTCCCCAACCTCCTCCTCAAGTGGTTGATAGAAGACACTCACCTCTACTTTAAGCATATCCACAAGATCTCATCATAGGGAGTCCTACAAAGGGTGTAATGACTCGATCTCAAAAGCTTGCTTCTTTTGTTGAACATCACTCTTTTGTCTCTTGTCTTGAGCCTAAGAATGTAGATGAAGCTCTTCAAGATCTGGATTGGGTGAATGCAATGCACGAAGAATTGAACAACTTCACCCGCAATCAAGTTTGGACACTTGAGGAGCGTCTAAAAGGTGCAAGGGTCATTGGAACCAAGTGGGTGTTCCGCAACAAGCAAGATGACCAAGGCATAGTTGTGAGGAACAAGGCAAGACTAGTTGCAAAGGGGTTCTCTCAAGTTGAAGGCCTTAACTTTAGAGAGACCTTTGCACCCTTTGCAAGACTTGAAGCCATCCGTATTCTTCTTGCATATGCATCGCATCATGAAATGAAATTATATCAAATAAATGTTAAAAGTGCTTTTTAAATGGCTTCACAAATGAACTAGTCTATGTTGATCAACCACTCAGGTTTAAAGACCCTAGATATCATAATCATGTTTATAGGTTATCCAAGGCGCTATATGGGCTCAAGCAAGTCCCTAGAGCGTGGTATGAGCGCCACCGGAACTTCCTCATTGAGAAGGGCTTCATTATTGGGAAGGTCGATACCATACTATTCACCATAAAGCTTAATGGGGATATCTTCATTTGTCAAGTCTATATTGATGATATTATCTTCGGCTCAACAAATGAAGATTATTGCAAGGAATTTGGTGAATTGATGTCGAAGGAGTTCGAGATGTCCATGATTGGTGAACTTACATTCTTCCTTGGTTTTTAAGTCAAGCAAACGAGAGAAGGGATTTTCATCTCTCAAGAGAAGTATACCAAGGATCTTCTCAAGAGGTTCAAGATGGATGATTGTAAGCCAATCAAGACCCCAATGCCATCAAATGGACATCTCGACCTAGATGAGGGAGGTAAACCGGTTGATTAAACTCTCTACCATTCTATGATTGGTAGCTTGTTGTACCTTACCGCATCTAGGCCCGATATCATGTTTAGTGTGTGCATGTGTGCTCGCTTTCAAGCTTGTCCTAAAGAACCTCACCTAAGTGCCATGAAAAGAATCTTAAGATATCTTAAGCACACCCCAAGCATTGGTCTTTGGTATCCCAAAGGAGCTAGATTCCAACTAGTTGGCTATTCTGACTCGGATTATGCCGATTGCAAAATTGATAGAAAAAGCACATATGGAGGGTGCCATTTGCTTGGGAGATCACTTGTATCTTGGTCATCTAAAAAGCAAAATAGTGTGGCTTTGTCCACCGCCGAGGCGGAATACATTGTCGCGGGAGCTTGTTGTGCATAAATCTTTTATATAAAGCAAACCCTTCTAGACTATGGTGTTGTTCTTGATAAGGTGCCACTTTTATGTGATAATGAAAGTGCCGTTAAAATTGCCAATAATTCGGAACAACACTCATGCACCAAGCACATTGATATCCGTCATCACTTTCTAAGGGATCATGTTGCTAAAAATGATATATCACTAGAAGGTGTAAGAAGTGAAAATCAATTGGCGGATATCTTCACTAAACCTTTGGATGATGCTACCTTTTGTAGGTTGAGAAGTGAGCTCAATGTGCTTGACTCAAGTAATTTTAAGAAATGATCTTGTGTTGTCCCTTGCATTGTATTGTAATATATGTCATGTTTAAATTTTGTATTGCATCTAGGACTTGTCTAACACGGTTACGATAACCCTTTTTGGAGTGAAAAAGCCTAATCATGGATCAAACTTGACAAGCAACCTAGTTTTACTTTCTTGCATTGCATTGCATATGCATGGTTGTTGCTTTGTCGTTTCTTTTCGATTAAGCTTTGAGCAACCTCTGTGTTTGTCCATGAATGGAGAGAGCATTTGACGCTCCCAAGGGTTTACAAACTCTATTGCATGGCCATACATTGCTCCTCGGGTGTTTATCGCTTATTTTCTTAAAAATTAATACTAGTCTAAGGTGAAATATTTTGAAAAATTTGAGGGCTTAAGAGAGGTCACTCATATCAGGTTCCATTTGGTGTTTATTTGGTTCTTATTTGGCTTGGAACTTGGTTGGGAGAAAGCGTCGTGAAGAAAGTTGATCGAAATGATGTTTTCAGGGGCATCAGACGTTGCGACAGACGCTGGGTTTTAGCGTCAGACGCGTCTATCGCATGCAAATGAAGGAGTCTGCCGTGGGGGACCGACAGACGCTGCAATAGTGTCATCGGACGCGTCTGTCGCAAAATCGTCATCGCGTCTGTCGACCATGGAGATGTTTTTGACTGCGAGCGACGGACGCTGACCAGCGTCAGATGGTAGTTCAATGGACATGTCTGTCAGGTCTTTTGAGACAAATTGCTTTCTGTGGAGCGTCCGTCACCACTGTGCTGTGTCCGACGCCTACCATCATCGCGTCTGTCGCTTGGATCCGAAACGGTTTCGATCCAAAATCTGTTTGATATGTAGGGCCACCACCTTCCTCTCTCTATATCATCTCGCAGCCCGTGTTCCTCCTGAGCCCTCGTACACCGCCATCTAACCTCGCCATCGTTCATCCCGTCCACCGCTGCTCCCTTGCTTCTCTTCGCGCCACCCCTTCCTCGTGTGCCTGCACAGCCATTTTCCATCTCACCACCGCCGCTCCATGCTCGACTGCGGTGCGCCGCCCTCACCACCGAACCTCAGCACCGCCACCACCAAACCCTAGCCCTGTCTGAACTTGTCGCTATCAAGAGCACCACCTCGTCTGACCTCAACGTCCTCCGCAACACGTGCGGCTTTCCCCTTTTGTGAACCAGTGTCTAGTCCCAGGGTAAGCCCTCCCCCCTTCTAGTTCTTGGCACTATGTTCTTCAGGTGTTCGATGGAATGCCTCACCCACCGTTTCGATGTCTAGCTCATTCCGTCGATCTCGCATTTCTTGCAGTGTCAAATCCTTAGTGTGTGGTGCCCTACATCATCAACACTCATCTCTAATTCACTGTTCATCCTCCTTTCAAGGTAGAAAATGTTTCACTTCACTCAATTCATACCTTAATTCTTTGCTTTCGATAGGATCTTGTAACCCTAGAAATTATAGTGCTTATTGTAAAACTCTCTATTTTATCTTGTGCAGCGAGTCGGTTCTCTGTGTTGTGTGTTTTGGGCACCGTTGTCAGTGGCAGTTAAATCTGAGGCCAAGCCTACGGATACGGATTGAGGCCAAGCCTCACAAGACGTCAGTACACCATCTCTTAGAGTGTCAGTTGTTTCTCCAGAGATTGACAGTCAGATCTGACAGTGCCAGAGAGATAGGGGAGTTTCACTTGTGAGTGTGACAGTGTATCTCTGTTCTTGTCACCATGGCTAGGTGCAAGAATGTCGGAGGCTCTCCTCCTGGAGGTGACGAAGGTGACAGGGGTGACAGTCCTCCCCGTATTACAGAGGTGGCTCGAGGAAAGCGTAAGCTTATCAGCAGGCAGAAGCGCACCAGAAAAGAAAGAGAGGAAGAGGAAGCCCTAGCAGTTGCCCGAGCGGCAGATAGAGCAGAGAGTGGTGGCATGGGCAGTGGTATTCTTATCGGTGAGTCTCATACATGTGTCCCGCTCTCTAGACGTGTACTTGGTACCGAGGCCACAGAGGCGACAACGGACCAGCCTGAGCAGCCAGCAGGGCAAGAGCAGCAGACACCACCCAGACGTCATTCTGAATGCACCATGCATTCTCAGACGACACCAGCAGCCCCTCCAGAGAGACCGAGACGCGGAGGTCGTCCAGCTCCTAGGTCTCAAGTCATTCACTACGACCTGCGGAAGGCTTCAGCTCGTCAGATTCAGACTTTCCGCAAAGTTCAGCTTCACGAGTGGTTCCCACTTCAGAGGCGGCCAGGAGTTGATCACTTATACATAGCTCTCCCGGAGGATTTTCACATGGCATATGTAAACGCCAACGTATCAGTCACAGCTCACAGAGTTATTCCACTTCAGAGTATAGTTAACTTGGTTGGAGAAGAGGTTCACACATACCTACAGACAGTGCTTGGTTTGACTGACCTAGTTCAGCAGAGTGGCTTGTATGTGTTGTCTTGGGTGAGAGAGTTCTTTGCTACACTCTGGATCCACCCAGATCACACTAAAATTTCCTTCAGCTTCTTGGGTGAGCAGCGAGAGATTTCCAGTGCCAGAGCTAGAGAGCTACTGAGGATTCCACTCCAGACTATACGTCTCCATCAGCTATGCTATCCAGGAGTTGACCCCCCTAGGCGCGCTCACGGCGGGATTGTGCCACCTGTCGACGCTGTTAGGTGCTTGTTTGGCAGTGACTTTGGAGAGGGTCCTAGCAGGAGACCTGTTGATATGCTGCCACCAGTTCGCTTGCTTGATGCTATCATCAGGCGAACGATCCTTCCTCGTCTGAACTTCAGGGACATGACCACTCGACTGCAGCAGTGGCTCTTGTCACACCTTGTGAGGGGGATCGCATTTGATATATGGGACTTGATGCTATGTGAGCTGGAAGATACTATATATGAGAGCTTCAGTGCTAAGAGGCACATGAACTATGCCCATTGGATCTCTTTTCTTATCTACATGGGAGTTGAGCCTATACCGGCAGCCAGTGTTCAGGAGTGGAGCACCACTACCTTCGAGTACCCTATCTATGACTTCTCACAGCTTGTCCACACAATTACAGCTACACCAGTGAGAGCGAGTCACAGGCCAGTGGTCATAGAGACAGCTGCACAGCAGGATGCTACTGTGTAGGGCCTAGCAGAGGCCGAGTTAGAGCAGCTAGAGACTCAGGGAGCAGGGGCAGCATAGGTTGAGCTAGACTCAGACCCCATAGTCCACAGATAGTTCGGACGACGACTACCAGTCGTTGCCTACGTATCGTTCTTCTCTCCCGCACGATAGAGAGGCTAGCGGCTCAGGGTCAGCCACCGACCCCGCTCTGGTTTCCATTCTCTCTAGACTGATAGAGAACCAGGAGCGGGCAGAGCGACACCATCAGCAGGACTGACAGGAGACTGCCGCTGCTTTTGCACAGGTGCAGGCTCACCAGGACGAGTTCCAGAGGCAGGTTCTTGAGCTACAGAGACAGCAGCAGCAGAGACAGCAGCAGCAGAGCCAGCAGCAGTACTTAGGTTTGATCACCTAGTTGGTTCAGGCTGCAGGTATTCAGCTACCTCAGAGCCCTCTTTAGACGACTTCAGCGTCACATCCCAGTGGGCTTTAGAGTCAGTCTCAGTTTGGTAGTCAGGCACAGTTGTTCACTTCTCCTGTTCACCAGGTGCCTCAGCTGTTTGTGTCCCTAGGATTCACTCCTATTCAGACAGGGTTTACACCTTTGATACAGTCACAGCTGCTTATGCCCGATACTAGTCAGTTCCATGCCACTTACAGTCAGATCACCGGGCAGCCAACACCGACATACTCTACAGCAGACACCTCAGTGTCAGACGTGTCAGCACCACAACTAGCTCAAGTTCTAGCTTCAGCTCCTGAGGGAGTGACAGGGACATGCACTACTGAGTCGATCCCGTTGTCTGTTGCTTCGATGGATCCACTTCTGGTCCCTGTTACACAGACCGAGCCCCTGGTGACCACTACTCAGATTCCTACCGCTTCAGGGTCACAGGGATAGCCTATCGGTCCTCTACCCCCTCCACAGTTAGATACCGAGACAGCTGAGCAGACTCGTATCGCTTCCCTACACTTCCAGCTTCTGAGGGTCCGACAGGCTCAGCAGCTCAACCACAGCCGTCTCTTGAGAGCAGTCCAGATGATACCCCAGATCAGTTTATTGTTGCGCACCGCACTCCTATGGCTGGCTCGTCTGCTTCTCCTTCCTCCGATCCTTAGTTTTTGGTCCTTGATGCCAAAGGGGGAGAGATAGCATATAGATAGGGGGAGCTTTGTGAGAGGGTTTTGATTCTTATGTGTGTGATACTTTCATGCATCTTCATGCATCGTCATGTCTAATTTTCCATACTTCTTGCATTATGTGACATATGTGCTTGCGAGTTACTTTAGTGATATGTTGGTTATCTTGTCTCTATTATCATGTCACTTGATTATTTCTAGCTCATAATGTCTTGCTTCCGCGTTTTTACTCCGATCTCTTATGAGCTATGTCATTGTATACTAACATTTCTTGTCTTGTCATATGAGTTTGTCGTGGTGGCTTGAAGCACATAAGCAATCCTAACCCCTTGTTTTCTTTGCAATTGCTTATGTGAATCAAGCATATTTAAAAACCTCAAATATTATCTTCATACTCAGGGGTTGTCATCAATCACCAAAAAGGGGGAGATTGAAAGCATCTAAGCCCCTAGAGTGGGTTTTGATGATTGATGACAACGGTTAAGTATCATGACTAATGTATGTTTTGCAGAAACAATAGTGTTAGGTCATGGTAATGGCAATCGAGGGCGATATGGTGATCATGCCCCTTATCGATGGAAATCGTTTTCGGTTTTCAAAGGATGATCGACAAGGTTAAGGACGATTAGTTCCGGACGTCGAGGAGTTGAGTTAAGTTCAGAATAGTCGTTAGGACTTTCGTTTTTCTCCTTTGGTCGTACTATTAAGGGGGGCACGGATGGGTAGCTTGACCTAGGTGAGTCTAATGGTTAGGTGTGGTGCACACTTGTCAAACATAGCACTAGGTGGCTCCAAGGTGGCCCTGAGATTGTTTGGAACAAAAGTCATTCAAGAAGCGTTTGAATCGGAAGTCGTTTCGGCCCTCAAACGGGAGACAGACGCTGAGGACAAAGAGCGACAGACGCTGACGTCAGCGTTTGTCGCGTGGTTTCTTACTATCGAGAGCGTCAGACGCGAGGATAGAGGGCGTCAGACGCGCCCTACGCGTATACGAGCAACAGACGCGGTGAGGGTTAAGCGTCAGACGCGTCCGATGGTCAACAGACGCGGTCCAGAACGGTCTAAAGTTGTTGATAGCGTCAGACGCGTCCGTTGCTAGGGCGACAGACGCTGGCCAGCGTTTGTCGAGCCCTAACGGCTAGTTGAACGTTTTGATCTATTTTCATGCGACAGACGCGCTCCTCAGAGGCGACAGACGCATCCCACCAGAGCGACAGACGCGTTTGTCGGTGGGCGTCATCGCGTCTATCGGTCACGAAAAGTGCTGTTTTCAAAGATAACGGTTGGGAGAGTTGAGGGGGAGTATAAATACTTCCTCTACCCCTCCATTAGAGGTACTTTTGCTCATTTGGTCAGCTGAGAAACTCCTTTCATGTGCAAGAAAGTGCAAGAGCCCTGGTGAGAATTGAGTCTTGAGAATTCAAGTTTGAGAGTCATCACTAGTGATTAGGGAGTAGCAAGTGTGCATCCACCTTCTCATTAGGTTTGTTGTGGTCAAGTGAGAGTTCTTGCTTGTTACTCTTGGTGATCGCCATCACCTAGATGGCTTGGTGGTGATTGGGAGCTTGGTGATCATCCGGCGGAGCTTGTGGATGACCCAACTCATCTTGTGAGCGGTTGTGGACGATTCACCGCGACGGAGTGTCAAAGAATCAGCCCGTAGAGAGCACTTGATCCTCGCGCGGATTAAGGGGGGGCTACACCCTTGCGCGGGTGCTCCAACGAGGACTAGTGGGGAGTGGCAACTCTCTGATACCTCAGAAAAATATCGCCGTGTTCCTAACTCTTTACATTCTAGCAATTTACTTTCTCGCATTACTTTTGTTGCTTGGTTTACATTCCTAAAATTGTCATGCTAGACTAGGATTAGAACTTAGGGTGCAAAATTTTTTTCGGTAGAATCACTAGGAACACTTGTAGGCATTAGGGGTGAATTATGGCTTAGTAGGATTTAATTCTTGCAATAAAATTTAGAAAAGCCCAATTCACCTCTCCTCTTGGGCATCTGGATCCTTTCACAACGCATTGACAATACGAAGGTCCGACTGTACAGTGTACACTAGTGCCAACTTGTAAGTAAAGAAAAAGTACATATACGTAGTACACCTGTCTGTCAACCAAATTTATTTTTTTTCGAGAACGTGCATAGCACGTATTTCATTAAGAAGTTAGAATGTTTACACACCCAACATCACATCACGACGAGGTGTCATGAGTGAAGGGATTGAACACAAACACAGGCACCGCTGGACGGTGGAACACACGCTGTTGTAACTGACTAGAAACTAAAAGTGTGACCTAAGAGCTTCCGATATTGAGGGAACCCGTGCTCAAGACGTCTATGTCGCCGCCCTCCTCCGGCGACCAAGTTTATTTGCAAAATTTCATTAGAAAAAGAAGGTTTGTGAAACTTGGACCAACTAGTTTGGATAGATGTATCATATATAACAACACACAACTGCTAAACAGGATAAATGAAACATGCATTATATCTTTAATTAATTGGTTGAATCGTCAACTGACCTTGAAAGCAACAGCTTGTTAATTTGTAGAAGATCGAACCAAGAATCAAGGAAAGGATCATTGAGAAGTAGCTAGCAATAATCATGTAGAAGTGCATGCACTTCGACAGTATTGATCATATATAGTTAGCTTATCTTATAAAATGGCGTTTGACAACCCTGATAAGCTCTAAGGGTCACCTGCTAACTAGGGAAGTCGGCAGAGCTAGCGAGGAAGCCATGCATAGTTTGGAATTTCGCGATGTTTGTCGATCCTACTGGTGATCTCCATCCGGTAAATATCCACATCGGTAATTTCGTTTTAACCGGATGAGATTCATACGGATTTTCAATCTTTACTCTCAAAATTCAACATGAAGTTTTAAAACTTTCTGTGGTTTTCCTTCCTGTGTGGGTCGTCCCCGGCCCGGCCCTCCGGTGTTTGTGTCGCTATCATCGGTAGACCGAACGCATAGTGCTGATGGTCGTCGTCAGCATGGAGCACGATGACCCTCGCGTACGTCTGGCTGTAAAAAACTGCAAGAGACAGCAGATCTGCAAATAAACGACTTTGTGCATTCGTTTAATTGACCCCACCCCCCTTGGTGCGTCGCTCCCGATCGATTTTTCACAAGCAAAGCAAACACAAAAATGCAAGTTGGAGAATATATATAGGTCGATTTGTTGTCCCTCCGGCCGATTGTTCGTTCACACGCAGTGAACACAAGCAGCAACCTGGAGCCGCACTACTGTAGGCGTATGCAATTATTTGTTGTGCATCCTCTCATGTCGTCGGTCGTCATCGACGCATCGTGGTCGTTGACATGCCATGCATACGTATGTATTTGGCCCCGTTTGGCAAGGCTTCTTCACCGGCTTCAGGAGTCGTTTGAAGCCGTTTTGTACCAAACGGGATAAAGTAAAATGGTTTCACTGGTGAATCCCCTAAAAACATGCTCTCACAGTGATTTGAGGTGGAATGAAGCAAAAAAAAGTGGGGCTCCTCCTCTAGGCTCTTAAAAACATACTTTTACAAGGAAGCCGTTTTGTCAAACAGTTTATCAAAACAGATTCAGCTCCACTGATGGAGCTGTTCGTGAAGCTGAAGCAAAAAAAAAATTTGCTCCACTGGTAAAGTGAAGTCCTGCCAAACAGGGTCTTGATTTGAAGCGCTGATCGAGTTTGCAATTTGCAAATTGTGTCGTCGAGTTTATGCAAAGCGTACGTGTGCACTCGTCACCTGTGACTTTCATTTGGTCACTACGTTACTATATCGTTTCGTTTCTGGCCGTTGCATCGCAGCAAAAGATGGATGGATGCAAGAGCTAACAGGGCCATATTGGTTATATTATTAATAACTGGAATTTGGAATGGATCAAGGAAAAAGTCGGCCCCGTGTACAACAATTCGATTCGGTCGATCGCCTGCCGTCGCCCCCACCTTCCCCACCTATAAAACTACCATTGAATCAGTTTTGATATTATTTTTAACGGTGAGATATACATTTTTTGTCATACTATTTTTACAAATCTAATATTGTTTTTAAAAAAAAACTCCTCAAAATATGAGATGTACATTCTTTTTGGGACGAAAAAAATTTGAGTACTTAAAATACAAGATGAGATGTACATTCTTTTTGAGACAGAAAGGGTACCTCCTATTCCTATCCATCAATGCTCCAAATGTCGTGTGCCTGTACCAGCACTGTAACCCCGTCGGCGACTGAATACTCTGCCAGTTTTGTGCTCATACTCCCTCCGTCCCGTTGATTATGCAACTATGGGAAACGTGTCGTTCAAACTATATCAACTTTGACCAAATTTATAGCAAAAAATATTAGCATTTATGTCTCGAAATAAATTTATTATGAAAATATATTTCATAGCCAATCTAACGGTACTTATTGTCTCATAAGAGTTAGTATTTTTTTATGTAATTTTAATCAAAATTTGCGATGGCTGACTTCTCGGGATGTGAGAATTGCATATTCATTGGGACGGAGGGAGTACATTGCACGATTCGAATGCATCATGATGTCAGTCCGGCAACTGATGCACACCGAATCTTTTCTTCACTCACCAGACCACTCATCGGCCATGTGCCGGCACTACAGAATGATGTAAAACTCGACGCCATGGCCGTCTACAGGACATTGGAATCCCGGAGCACAATGGTCGCAGTGTAAACAAGCACACGATTCACTCAAACGTACACAACCAGCCGGCCAGCCTGCAAGAACGATAAACATGTGGAAACAAATAAACTATTATTATCAAGGCCGGCTGCGCCAATGCCTTCATTGCTACTGGATGCATTTTCTAGTTGTTTGTACCACCTACCAACATAAGAGTTCCCCTTTACACATTTATGAAGCTAATAACATACAAGAACAATAACCCTACCCCTCCCTCGTTTCTTCATGTCCACAACAACAAAAGCCCCAGCATGTAGTGTAGGTGCTCATATATGCAAGAACGAACTCAGTTGTGCCAAAATGACAATATAAGCCCCCACCAGTGCAGCCCACATTTCATAGGCCAGGCAAATCAAGGTTGCCAGAGAATGTACACCGCAATGCAAAGAATCCTCACATTAGGCTCGGCCGCCTCTTGCCGGTGTCAGTCCTCAGTCTCTTGGCAGGCTTTGCCCACTGGATGTCTCCAATGCCGGGTGCTGATGAACTTCCACCTTGATCCGAATGCGCGCCCCATCCAGCGGAATGCATCGACTGCTGAGATGGGTGTGGATCCCTTTGGAACGGCGTCCTGGCACCTCTGGGTGAGGGGACTGGGCCTGGCCGCCCAGGGTTGGCTGGCGAGAGAGGTCCAGCTCGGCCTGAACTAGAGGGGGACCCAATGCCGCCCCTTGCCCGATCTTGCCTTTTCTTCTTAACGATGAACATATCGCTAGGGTGCAACAACCCAGCACCATCCTGGAGCTGATCCCTGCTGCTGGATCCAGAATGTCTGGGATCTCTCTCTGATCTGGAACTGTGGGGCCGGCTGGGGACCTCGCTGGATTGATTATGCCTGCTATGTCCCGAGCCATGCTGCTCTGCTTCACTGGCACTGGCACTGGCACCGGCTCTGCGCTTATGGACTGATGTGGTGTGCTTTGACGATGGGGCAGCAGCACCACTTGCAGCTCCTCCAGGATTCGAAAATGACATCGCATTCTTAGCTTCGCTGAAGTCTGAATCTGGGAAGGCAATCTTCATTATGTTGAAAAATAAGTTATGGAGGGTCTCAGCCTCTATCCGGACCTGCATCATTTAGTCAGATGGAATAGATTAATATTCTAATGCTAACACACCAGCCTCGAGTTCCATAACAGGTAGAAGCATAGATGGTAATACAAAATAGATGTAACAAAGATACAATGTTTGAGCGGGCTACCTCATGCCTATAGCTGAAGTGCTGAACCACACTTTTCAACATCTGTTGCATGTCCGCTATGAACTCAGTTACAGCGCCATACTCGAATCCATCAACTCGCTGTTCAATTTTTTGTAGGTCCAGGGTGCTACCAGCCGGACCTCTGAATGAGGAATTTTCATTCCTCCGCCACCAAGAAGATATATTAGGTATGATTTGATGACCTTCTTTGTCGATCCTCCTCCAAAGCTTGCTTATCACATTTTTGCACTGCAGGTATTCAAGTCAAGAGAGCCTTAGTTCAGCCATTCGACAAGCCAAAAAAACAAAAGAATACCAGAGAAGACAACACTGATAAAAAAAAATGGCATGCCAAAGGAATATAACGAGCCACAACATAATGTGAAAAACTTAACTTGCAATAAATACAATCAAGATATTGACAATATATGGCATAAGTAGTGACTGAAACTAATTTTTTTGCAATAATTCTGCTTTCAGATGAGAAAGGGTTTCAATTCTACAAAGAATTGCTCCAGATTTCCCGTTCAAATCCTTTTGTTTTTGAAGTGAAGTAAATATTACGAGTCGCACTAAATAAATTAGGGCACAAAGAGCATAAGTTTGTGTGCCTACCTTTCTTTGCATACTGTCAGACATCTTTGTGCCACGAAACTCAGGGGTGGCGGAATCAATGGCCTTACTGTTCCAATTTTCCTTGGAACGTTCAGCAGATCCCTCACCAGACCCAGACAAGTAAGTCAATTTCCCCGACCTAGAAGCTGGTGAAACCTTCCTAGATGGCATGTTGCGCTTCTGTTTCACTATAGGATGAACTGCATCTTGCTGCCTGGCAGCTGGACAAGTAAAAGCACGGGCATCTAGGTTAGACTTAAATTGTGAATCATAATGACCATCTCCTTGAAATGCAAGATGAGTACCATGCTGAGCGAAGACCCCTTCTCCAGATCTATCTTCCTGCTTTACTGCATTTGGTTTTGGACGAAGACGAATACTTCGCTTGCGTTTTATTTTTGGTTGCAGTACCTGTTCATCCTCACCGTCATCACGTTCATGATTCCAGCTCCCTGACTGCTGGAAGTCCATATGTGAGTCCCCAGACATTGCAATCTCACCTTCCTCTAGGTCATCCGGCTGCAAATCACCAGTTAAATGCTTGATGATATAGTCAACTGACACAGAAATTCAAGAGAAAAAACAAAACAGATAAATAACAACAATGTGTCAACACATACAGTTCTCTTTGACAAAGAACCAGGGCGGGCATCTAATGCAGATAGAGACCGCAATTTTTTAGAAGATGAGGAAGGTACAGGTGGTGGTAATCTCCTGCTTCCAGAAGAAGAGCCTGTTGAGCCTGCTTCTTCCATCCTATTAGCTTTCCTGCTTCTTAGTCCTTCAGTAAATTCATATACATCATCATTCACAGGCTCTTCTTCCTCTGATTCATCCTTGTTATCAGGTATCGAATCATCATTGTCCTCTTCATCTTCGAATTCCCCTACTTCCCCTTCTTCAGGTAGGGATGCAGTATTCCTCTCCTCAGAATCTTCATCAGATTCTTCAAGATCTTCATCATCGATCTCCCTGTAGATGGAGTACTTGCCAGTACCCTTTGGCCGCCCCCTTCTTTTCTCAGGTGTATCATTAGTGTCTAAAGCAATGCCCCCAGATGACATATTTCTTGACGGCTTTTTGGACAGACTCGCCACCACAGCATCTACTTCAGTGGAGTTAACACGAAGCCACTTTGGAACCTGATGATGTTTCGTCATATCACCTGTCCAATCAAAGTCTTCATCCATCTGATCAAAAAGCTCGACTTCACTTTCAGTCCTAGCAATCATACGGTTTACTTCCTGTAATGAAGGAACATCATGAACAGAATCTTGATATCTCTCTTCATCATGCAGGAGTGTCTCCAGAGTCATCCGCCTTTCCTCATGGGTTGTTCTTTGATCGAAACGACCAGCATTAATGACCTCATCTGCCATATCAATTTTGTATTGTTGGATATTGTTGCGGATGAGACTTTCAATTGATCCCATGTATCTGTCTTTTCCAGCAAGATCATCCTCCAAATCTGCACTCCCTCCATTTCTCAATTCATCCTCTTTCTGATAACTTGATATGTTATCAACAACAGCTTCCAAGTAAATAACCTTTACCTCCCTAGTCTGCCCTATACGATGGGCCCTAGCAACTGCTTGCTCCTCATTTTGTGGATTTGGATCAGGATCATATATTACAACAGTGTCTGCACTCTGAAGATTCAGACCCCTACCAGCAGCACGAATACTAAGCAAGAATATAAAACAATCAGAACCAGGCCTGTTGAAGTCAACAATTGCTGACTCTCGATCTTCCAAGCTTGTTGTTCCATCAATTCGCCTATAAACAAGTCGTCTCCACTGCAAATAGTCCTCCATGATGTCAAGAAGCTTTGTCATGGTGCTAAAAAGGAGTACGCGATGACCTGCCTTGTGAAGCTTAATTAAAATTCTATCAAGATTCCACAACTTCCCACAAGATCTGATCATAAAATCTTTCCCATGATTTAAGAATGGATATGTCAGCAGAGGATGATTACAGACTTTCCTTAGCTCCATGCACTTGTTATTGAGATTCTTGTAAGTCTTGACCTGGTACATGGGATTCCGTTGTGCACGCCTTTCCTCATCTTCAGGATCAACTCTAATGGTACCAGTAGACTTGATCCAATCATAAATAGCTCCTTGGACGGCAGACATTCTGCATCTCAAAACAATGGAATCCTACAACAACATGCCCGATTAACAATGTTATGAAGTTACCAAACAAATTAACTGTTGGAGTATAGGCCCATTATGAGGCCCATGTATGCTACCCTATATAGCTACCCTTCTAGGGTTAGCCCAAAATTAATCCAGTCCATTCATTCTAGCATGGTATCAAGCTAGGTTTTCTTCCTCCCCTCCCTCAGCCGCCGCCGCCATCTCCATGGCCAGCCGGCCTCCTCTTCTCTCCTCTTCCGCCCCTGCTGCTGCTCCAGCCGCCGCCCCTGCCGCTCCTGCTGCCGCCGCCCCTGCTGCCACCGCCGCCCTTGCTTGCGCGGAGCAGGCCCGGTTCGCCCATGCGCGGCCAGCCGCCGCCCTTGCTGCTGCGGGCGCGGTTCCCCTGCCCGCCGCCAGGTGCCTGGCGCCGCCGCCGCCGGCAGCCATGACTGGCCACACTCCTCCCCACTCCTTCCTCTCCCTCCCACCCCTTCCCCACTCCAGCTGGCCGCAGGTGGCAGGCGCCGCCGCCTCCCAGTGCCACCCCAGCACCGCCGCCGCCTCCCAGTGCCACCCCAGCGCAGGCGCCGCCGATGGATCCCGGCGTTGCTCCTCCCCCACGCGCCCGCGCGGACCCTGATCCAGCGGCGGCGGGCGCCTCTTCCTGCCACGGCACGGCAACGGCGCAAGCGACCTCGACCCTTTATCCCTGCTTCCCCACTCCCGATGCCCCTCGCGACCGCCGCTGCCCCTAGCGCTCCCAGCGCCGCCGCCGCTCTGGCCGCGAGCGCGGGGGCCGGGGTGAGCGCAGACGGCCTAGGCCTGGGTGCAGGCGCGGCCGCTGCGACCCCGCCGGGCCTATTCGCGGATCCGGCCGTCGCCGCTGGCGTCCACGCTTTCCCTGCACCACCTCAGCCACCGCCGACCCTCTTCTACCCCGGTCGTGCCGATCATGCTCTCGCCGCTGCTGCAGCTACTGAGGGTGAGCTTCGACCGTCGGCGGGCCTGCTCACCAATGCTTCCCCGGGGTTTTACACCATATCCCCGTGGACTATACCTCCCGGTACCTCGCCCGGGCTTGTCGCTTGGGACCCGGCCTACTCCTTCAGCACCACCACCAGCCCTCCGCCCTCCGTTCCTCCTGTCGCAGGGCTGCGATCAGCCAGTCCTGATTGGATCGCTAACTCGGGGGCCACTTTCCACACCACGCCCGATGCGAGTCTACTTTCTTCTCTCCGTCCTCCCCACCCTTCCTGTCCCTCTTTCATCATGGTCGCCAATGGCACTTGCATTCCTGTCTCCTCCGTGGGCACTGCCAGTTCCCACGGCTCCTTTCATATCCCTGATGTTCTTGTGGCTCCTGGTATGGTTCACAACCTTCTCTCTATTCGCCGGTTCACAACTGACAACTCTTGTTCGGTTGAGTTTGACTCCTCTGGCCTCACCGTGAGGGATTTGGCCTCCCGGTGTCCTCTGCTCCGATGTAACAGCACTGGGCCTCTCTACACCCTTCGGTTTCCGCCGTCTGATTCACCTTCTTCGCCTTCCTCAGCCGCTTTCGCCGCCATTCCCTCCTCCACCATTTGGCACCGTCGCCTCGGCCATCCTGGCCGGGATGCCCTGATGCAGCTCAGTCGTAGTTCCGACATTCGGTGCCCTCGGGTTCACGATGGGCACTTGTGTCATGCGTGCCAGCTGGGTCGTCACGTTCGCCTTCCCCTTCAGTCCTCTTCCTCACATGCCACTCGTGTGTTTGATCTTATTCATTGCGACTTGTGGACTTCTCATGTTCTCAGCATGTCTGGCTATAAGTACTACTTGGTGGTGGTCGATGATTTCTCCCATTACTCCTGGACTTTTCCCCTGCGTGCCAAGTCCGAGGCGTTCCCCACTCTCAGCCACTTCTTTGCTTGGGTATCCACTCAGTTCGGCCTCACCATCAAGGCTATCCAGTGCGACAATGGCCGTGAGTTCGATAACTCAACCTCACGTACCTTCTTCCTTTCTCACGGTGTCCACCTCCGCATGTCTTGTCCGTACACCTCTCAAAACGGCAAGGCAGAGCGCATGATCCGCACAACCAATGACACCATGCGCACCCTTCTGCTCCAGGCATCCCTACCCGCTCGCTTCTGGGTTGAGTGCCTGCACACCTCCACCTATCTCCTTAACCGTCTTCCTTCTACTGCCTGCCCAGCTCCCACGCCTCACCACGCTCTCTTCGGTACCCCTCCTCGGTACGACCACCTTAGAGTCTTCGGGTGTGCGTGTTACCCTAACACCGCCGCCACCGCTCACCATAAGCTGGCTCCCCGGTCGACCCTCTGTGTCTTTCTCGGATACTCTCCGGATCACAAGGGTTACCGATGCTTTGACCTTACCTCTCGTCGTGTCCTCATCTCTCGCCATGTCGTGTTTGATGAGTCGGCATTCCCTTACTCCACCACCTCTACATCCACACCTCCTGCTGACCCTGCGGAGGCTTCCTTTTTCCCACTGACCCGGTGATTCTGCCACCCTTCTCCCACTACCCTGCAGGTACTGCTCCGGCGCGCTCTCCTGGTGGTCCCACCTCACCCCTGCCGGCCTCGCACCAGGACCTTCCTCCGGTACCTGACACGGCCGAGGCAGCCCCGGAGCTTACACCATCGCTCCCTGTGGCTTCGCTACCTCCCGTTGTGCCCGATGCTGCCGTTCCGATCGCGGGACCGAGCGCACCGACCCCACCTCCTCCCGGGCGCTTCGGACTCGTCTAACAGCGCCGGCGGGAGCCGGGTCCGCCCTCACCTCCTCCCGGGCGCTTCAGCATCGTCTACCAGCGACGGCACTCGCCCCCAGCGCCGTCGTCACCAGTGCGTGCTCCGCCGGCCCCGCCGCGCTCTCGCGCCGACCCGCCGGTGTACCACCCGCCTATTCTTCACCGGGACCCTCGTCACACTCACCCGATGGTGACGAGACAGGCGTCTCGCCCGCAGGCCCTCACCGCCGCCGCCTGCGAGACGGGGATCTCTCCGGTACCCTCTTCCGTCCGCGCGGCCTTGGCGGATCCTCAATGGCGCCGCGCGATGGAAGAGGAGTACGCGGCCCTCCTCGCCAACCAGACGTGGGACCTAGTACCCCGTCCGCCGGGCTCCAACATTGTCACCGGCAAGTGGATCTGGACGCACAAGAGGCGTGCTGATGGTTCCTTGGAGCGCTACAAGGCTCGCTGGGTCCTCCACGGCTTCACTCAGCGGCCCGGCATTGACTATATTGAGACCTTCAGTCCCGTGGTGAAGCCAGCTACAGTCCGCACCGTCCTCTCACTGGCTCTCGAGCGCTCCTGGCTTGTGCATCAGCTGGATGTCAAGAATGCCTTCCTCCATGGCACTCTGACTGAGACGGTCTACTGCAGTCAGCCAGCTGGTTTCGTGGATTCTTCTCGTCCTGACTTGGTCTGCCGGCTCAACAAATCTCTTTACGGGCTCAAGCAGGCACCCCGGGCTTGGTACTCTCGGTTCGCTACCTTCCTGCAGACTCTTGGGTTCACGGAGGCCAAGTCTGACACCTCCCTGTTCATATACCACTATGGGGGTGAGACGGCTTACTTGCTCCTCTATGTGGATGACATTGTTCTCACCGCCTCCAGCGAGTCTCTGCTCCACCGCATCATTGCTTCTCTCCAGAAGGAATTTGCTATGAATGATCTTGGGGTGCTCCACCATTTCCTCGGCGTCACTGTTGAGCCCCGACCTTCAGGCCTGTTCCTCCACCAACGGCAGTTCACTTGTGACATTCTCGAGCGAGCAGGGATGACTGACTGCAAGTCCTGCTCTACCCCAGTTGACACCTAGGGGAAGTTGTCAGAGGCTGGGGGTCCGATGCTTGGGCCAGCGGACTCTACACCTACCGGAGTCTTGCTGGCGCGCTCCAGTACCTCACCTTCACACGGCTGGACATCACTTATGCTGTACAGCAGCTCTGCCTCTACATGCATGCTCCGCGGGAGCCCCACCTGGCTGCTATGAAGCGGCTTCTCCGGTACCTCCGTGCCACTCTCGGCTACGGGTTGCTCCTCTGCCGGTCCTCCACTGCCGAGCTGGTTGTCTACACCGACGCTGACTGAGCGGGCTGCCCGGACACCCGCAGGTCCACCTCCGGCTACGCTGTCTTCCTCGGCGGCAACCTTGTCTCTTGGTCGTCCAAGCGCCAGCCGGTGGTCTCACGCTCCAGTGCCGAGGCGGAGTACCGTGCCGTTGCCAACGGCGTGGCCGAGGCCGCCTGGCTCCGCCAGCTCCTGGCTGAGCTTCACCGCCCTCTCGCCAGGAGCACGCTCGTCTACTGCGACAACGTCAGCGCGGTCTACCTCTCCACCAACCCCGTCCAGCACCAGCGGACCAAGCATGTGGAGATCGATCTACACTTCGTCCACGACCGTGTGGCCATCGGCGACGTCCGAGTACTTCACGTCCCGACCACCTTACAGTTTGCGGACATCTTCACCAAAGGCCTCCCTTCCTCGACCTTCTCCGAGTTTCGCTCCAGCCTCAACGTCTCCAGTGGCTAGTTGTGGCTGCGGGGGGGGTCCTGTGTGTGTTGTGCACTTCTTGTTTTCTTTCTTGCCCAGTCTTGGACTCTGCTGCGCCGGTAGTCCAGACTGCGGCGGGGTGTTGGAGTATAGGCCCATGTATGCTACCCTATATAGCTACCCTTCTAGGGTTAGCCCAAAATTAATCCAGTCCATTCATTCTAGCATTAACCAGTGAGACAAGGGAAAAAAGGATAGCACCTTCCGTGGAAGTGATCCTTCAACATCTTCCACACGCCTACGTAGCATGAAAGGTTCCAAAATCTGATGCAGCCTGTGAATTATTATTACTTTCTTCTCTGTCTCAAGCCAATCATCTTCTTCTTCACTATGTGTAGGACCATCCCTCTGAAAAGGCTTAGAGAACCAATCTGAAAATGCCTTGCTACTGTCAAATACTTCTGGAAGCAACAAATTCAAGAGGGACCAAAGCTCCTTGAGATCATTCTGTAATCAATTTCCAAAAGCATCAAATAACTACACTATACAACAAAAAGGTGCAATACTGACATGATAAATTGGCTATACTGTCAGAAAAGAGAGAGACAAGGGATCCTGGCACCACAGAAAAAGAAAAGGCTGCTTCAAGACAGTAAAGCAATACTGGCAACAGTAGCAATATACACTTATTTAGTTTACCTGTAGAGGAGTACCGGTGAGAAGGAGGCGCCGCTGGCAACGATAGCGATCAAGATCACGCGCCAGGACAGAGTCTCTGTCCTTCATCCGCTGTGCCTCGTCAATTATAATGTACTTCCAATCAACCCTTGAAAGCTTGGAACGATCAAACATAACAAATTCATATGTTGTTACAAGAACATTAAATTTCATGGCCATAACCTCCTGCAAGACAAGTCAACAAAAAAATATAAGAAAAATGTCTACAAGAGCTCAATGAAGAACATCAACAGGTATGCTACCAGATAGCTTAGCCATGCAAAATAACAAAAATGTGGTAAACATTAATTTCAGTCAAGAGATAAACAGCCAAACAGGGATCTATGATAAAAGCAGCCATTCAACTAAGAAAACACTACCCTATGCTGCACAAAACATGTACCTGTACAGGAAATTATGTAGACTGATCTAGAAAATCAAAATAGCACTGTGTACAGCCAATTAAATTTATTCCAAACAGTTTTAGAGCGTGTTTGCTGATGCATTTTTTTTTAGGACATACAGTTGGCATGAAAACAAATCCAACAAAAGACAGGCATTGCATGCAAAATAAAGTTACTGGTACTAATTATAAGCAGGTGGTTCCTTCAAAATCAGAGAGTGGTTATAAGCCCCCCTTATAGAATATTTTCAGATTAGGATGGCTGGTCTTGAGTAATCAGGAATGTTTATGTTTATTCACAACAAATGTATCAGGAAATTTTTATTGCTAAAATAAGAAATCATCAGGCCTAACATATGAAAAAAAATACCCAAAGGAAAAGCAGCTTACTTGAGAGAACAACTTCTGCCTTTGGTCCTTTGCACCAACATAAAAGATGCAAGATGCAGATGGTAACCAATTTAGCAGTTCGCTCTGAACCAAGAGTCAGCAAAAAATATGAGTTTCAGTAACAAATATCTTACCAAAAAAAAGGAAAACTTAAAAAAATAAATAAATAAATAAATAACTCAATGCATGAAGGGCACAGAAGATGCACCTTCCAATTGACCAAGACAGCATTTGGCACTATTATGAGATGAGGGCCATAATTCCCTTTAAATTCCATCAGGTACGCAATCAATGCCATGACCTATTATAACAAATAGAATAGACATACAAATAAGTTCCTAGCCATTGGATCAAATGAAAAGAGGAAGCATTTATGATGAGAAAAATATCGTGAATAACAGGAGTGCAGCAAGCAAACAAGAATAAGCAAGGGATGACCTGTACAGTCTTGCCAAGACCCATCTCATCAGCCAAAATGCCATTCAACTTATTATTGTACAAAGAAAGCATCCACTGTAGGCCCACCTGCATAACCAACAAAATGAATTGTAAGATCTCCTATGACAGGACAAAACTAAATTGAAAATGAATACATATATTACTTCAGTTAAAAGCAGATATCCTACCAGTTGGTAGTCCCTTAAAGTTCCTGCTCGCAACAGTGACGGCTGCTTCGTAACTCTCTCACTTACAGCATGGGCTAAACTATAGTACCTGAAAGTATGCAAGATTTTACCTTATTAAGGGTGACGAGCATTATTTGAAACCTTTGTTGATCTGACAAACCCTACCTCCAATGTCAAATGAAACTCTAAAGTAAACAAAATAGCGACAAAGGAAAAAATTCCAATACAACTACATTTCCAATTTAGTCACTTTCTTACTTGTTAACAGATGTATTATCCCTTGGCGCATTCATCTCAGAGAATGTGTTCCTTATCATAACCTCCTGACCAGCACATTGTGCAGCAGCCTTCACTTCTTCCTCAGACAGGCCCTGTTAAACAAGCAGCATGTTCATATACAGGACTAGAAAGAAGAAACCTAGCTACATGCAGCAACAATGAACTCGTAATGTAAAACAATGAATATTTGAGCTACAATCTACAGAAACCTTCAGTGTCCAATGCTATGAACCCAAAAAGGAAGAGGGCTGGGGATATGCCAGTTTCACTCGTCCCAAGCAAAGAGTGTCAAATACCTGTGCCCGTGCAGCTGCTGCAGCAGCATTTGCTGCCTCTTCTACTTGGTGCTGACTCTTGGCAGCAGTTATTTTTCCTCCTAGTTTATAAAGGTACTCTTCAGTCTGGGTCAAGAAAGAAGATAGGACATTGTATCTTTGAGCTGCATCCCCAGGAACACTAGTCTGCTGTTCCAACAATATTTGACGGTATCTTTCCACATCATTGTTTTTCAATGCCTCCATTCTTTTGTTCCGATCATCATCTTTCTTCTTTGAGAATTCTCTCAACATCCTTTCATGGTACTTGGCCACCCCTCGATTACGAGTTATTCGAGCATCACGAATCGCCCAATGTGCCTCCAAAAGCTTCTTGCGCCACTGGAAAATGGATTTCAGCTGCTTCTCTCTTGAAGCTCTCTGCATCTGCTGAACTTGCCTTACAAGCTCAACACGTTGGCGTTCGCATTGTCTGACAAATTTTCTGTATATCCTATCTGGCATTGCCATAATTTCTTGTTGTTCATGCTCAACTTCACCCCTTAGACGAGCCTGGTGCTCTAGGAGTTTGAGTTTCTTTTCTTCAATCTGTAGCCTCAAGACAAGATCAGGTCGGATTCTTTTCCTCTCTAGATTAATTGCAAGCAAACCGCTTATCTTTTTTAAGTTATCCTCACGTTTCTTACCAAGAACTATCATCCCCTCCTGAGCTAATAAATCTTTCACATCATAACCTAGTGACAGATTGCTGTTGTAATTTGCAGGTCCCATCGAATCGTGTCTCCTAGTGAAGGACGGGAAATCGAATAATGGGCCATGGTATTTTCTGGGAACATCTCTTGGAGCTGGGGCACTGCTTGTGGAGCCAGTCCTTTTTGCCTGCTCAGCATCCGCTGAACCACTTTCTGCTGGTACAGATTTACCCCTCTCAGCATTGTAATCACTTCTCCCAGGTGTTCTCTGGATACTCCGTTCCAGATCCTGCTCAGATTTAATCACAGTAGTGTTACTATGCTCTGGTACAGAAACTGGTCCAATTTTAAGAGGCTCTTTCGGTGAAGCTTTCATCACTTGCATGGGACCAGGACCACTGGCAGGACTAGCTTTGTCTTCTGAAGCAGAAACCTCCACCTTTGGTAAACAGTGTCCCTTCGACAATGCAGGTTTTTCAGGAGCTTTGTCACCACTCTCCATCTGCCTTCCATGTTCATCAGCATTGCTTACACCAGGCTTTTCACGATTATTTGTTGCCTGGGGTCCTGAAACTTGTTGCGGTCCTCCTTGTGAATCAGGAGGGCGACCAGATACAATTAATTCAAGAACCTCAGGCGGGAGTCGATCACCACGCTGATACCAAGATATGCAACCAAAGGAGGAAAAAGGACACATCAACATTAGATTGATCAGCTTGAACCTAAAATTACGGATTTAGTCTCTTGAAAGAAAACAAAAAGACTTTCAGGTTTGTCTTTCTTATACCTTTAAACGCCGGAAAGCTAATATCTGAGCCTTGAGTACATGAAGTTGATTTTTGGTGAAACCCGTTTGCCCTGTTTGTGGCCGAGCACTTGGAGTTGAGACCTGCGATCCTCCTGCTTCACCAGGGGTAGATGTGGGGGCAGCAACCTGGTTAAGCTGTTGCATCTGTCTGACATGCTGCATCTGCATTGTGTCTGAATTTGCAAGCACATTTTTTGGATTGGATTGCTCAGGAACCTTACTCACATGTCCAGAACTTTGGGGGATATGCATCGTTTGCGCACCATTGCCCCCTGTCATAGGTGACCTCACAGCCCTTTCATTTGAACCATCCCTGTTGTGCACAGATAACTGCTGTTGCAACTGCAAGTTGCTCGAATTCACCACCTTAGCCTCTTCCCCACCAGAAACTGAGCTCGGCGGAAGGGGTTGACGAGGCTTCAGTAGGGCACCCTGGCTTGGAGCATTACCATGCCCTGGGGTATCACTGTTCACCTGAGAGGGCATTGCTTGCTGCTGCGCAGCCATGTTTGCCTCGTTCTGCTTCTGCATGGCTGCCATCCTGTTGTTCTGCCAGATCGGCAGGAGTTGAGAAATTGCACTCATGTTTGCAGGATTGGACAGGTCAAAGTTGTGCTCTTTTGCCCAGGCTTGGATGGCTTGAAACTGCGCTGGTGTTATCGGGCCGCCACCGGCGCTGCCCATGCCCACCTGGCCTTGCATTGGCTGCATGGGCCTGATCATACCCATTGGCGGCAACTGCTGTCCAGGGACTCCTTGAGAAGGCATAGGAGGCCTCATATCACCACTTCTTTGCTCACTACTGCTTGATTGCCCCTGCTCTTTCTGCTCACACTGCCGCTTATACATCTGGGCCTGGGCCTGATGAAGGGCCATAAGCTCCTGCATCTTGGCAGGGTTGTTAAGCATGTCCTGGTCTCTTGAGGATGAACCCGCCATATTCATCTTGGCCTGCTGCTGCTGGAGGAGCATCCCCTGGGCCGCCTTCTGCTGCTGCTGCTGCATCGCAAGCTTCAGGAACTGTTGCTGCATTGCAACCTGGTTGTGCACCTGACCTCCAACCATGCCCTGCGGTCCACCTGACATTGGCAGGTTCCTCTGACCCTGGAACGGTGACACTGGACCAGACGACTGAGGGAAGCTCACGCCCCCTGGTCCCATCATGGCATGCGGTGCACCAGATGGGAAGGCTTGCTGCTGTTCATGGTGATGCATCATTCCCTGCAGCAGAAGGTGATCCGTTCATCAGAAGTCTAAAACCTCACCATCACCAGAACCAGAAACAACAAAACCCATACTAGAGGGGCATATCGACTGATAAAACGAAAACGATTGAGGGGGTCGGATTTTCTAAAAGCAAAGCAAAAATCCGCATCGGCCATACTAAAGAACAGAGCTTATCCAAATCCAAATCACTCTGGAGAAAAAACAAAACCAAATTGAGACACTATCAGGGTCAGACAACAACGCCGAATTGAAACCGGGGCAAGAAGAAATCCCGCGCACCACACACAACACATGAGCAATACTAAATTAATGAAATTCCGACCAGGCGAAGAACAGCAGGGGAGCAAAGACAAGACAAGCAAAGGCACTGACACTCCTCCCTCCGTCCCTCCACTGGGGGGAGAAGACTACCGTTAGCGGAAGTCCACGTAAACACGCCGCCTTTTTTGCGAATCCCAAGGCGCGCACGGTTTCCCACCAATCGCGTTAGCCCCAAGTGCCAAAAAAAAAACACCACACACCACCACCACCAAAATAAATTCGAATCCAGAACCCAAAGCCGCGGTGTGGGGCAGACAAGGCAAGACCTACCTGGCCTCTAAACCCTAGCTGCTGCGCCTGCTGCTGGGCGGACGCCGGGGTCGGCGGCTGCTGCTGCTGCTGCTGGTCCGGGTGCGGCGACGACGCCGGCGAGCCCCGGGAGCTGCCGGAGGGCCCCCCGCTGGGCTGCATGGTGGCAGGCCCGGGGGGTCCCTGGGGGAGGAAGGGGTCAGGGAGCTTCTAGATCTGGCCGATTCGGGGCTCCCTCATGCGTCCGCGGCAGATCTAGGTCGGCCGGGCCCGCGCGGCGCCGGATCGCCGCCGGAGACGCGGCTGCGGGGCACTCCGAGCGTGGGTGGTGAAGCCCTAATCCGTGTTTGGGAATGGAGATTTCCGTGCCTCCCTCTCTTTTATTTCCCGTCGGGTTTTTTTTGGGAAGAAGACGGGGAAGGAGAGCGAGGCGAGGGTGGTGGGATCGTAAATTAGTAGAGGTGATGGGTTTTTATGTTAATTAAAGAAGAGACACGGAGAATGGAGGCAGTATAGGGTTATTTGCATGGACCACCTCGTTATTTCGTGAATTTACGCGTTAGTTCAGTGGCTGTGATCTTCTGTGGACATTGTTGGAATGGCTCGGAATTGGAACTTGTGTTGTGTAGGAGTATGTTTGTACTAATAAGGGTCTGTTTGGTTACGTTTTGTTAAAGTTTAACTCCCGTCATATCAATGTTCCTTCAAATGCATGGAGTACTAAATGTAGACTAATTGCATGCATGTCGACACAGATTAGGAATAATTTACGAGATGAATCTAATAAGCCTAATTAGTCTAAGATTGGAAACTTTTTGTCAAATAAGACGAAAGTGCTACAGTATTTGTTAAACTTTAACTCATCAAACCAAACACCCCCTAATACATTTGGAATGTGCTGTCAAATGACTAATGACCATGTATGATATGATTTTTTCTGTTGAATTTCTTACATGGGCAGCATGATATCGACCTGGACAGTGTGCTGTGTGCTTGTACTCCCTCACTGGTTGAGAAGTTGTACCAAATTTGCATTTGTTATTATTGAAATTCATTGCCTAATTATTTAGTGGCTTGAGCCTAAGGCCTTGTTTGGATGGAAGATGTTAGAAAAATTTGGAATTGTAGCATGTTTGTATTTGACAAATATTGTCCAATCATGGGTTAACTAGGCTTAAAAGATTCGTTTCGTGATTTACGACTAAACTGTATAATTAATTTTTTTACCTACATTTAATATTACATGCATGAGTCCAAAGATTGATGTGATGGAGAGAGAGTGAAAAAATTCTAACTTTTGGAAGTGATCTAAACAAGGCCTAAAATAAAATAGCAAGGCACAGCTCACAACATTGTGATGCTGAATACACGGTGGGAGTAAAAATGAGAGAGACAAAGAGACATGAGTTTGCATTAAACCTCTTGGTCCTCTATAGACAGTAGTGTCCTGGTGCATCAAAGGATATATTGAATATATTTCCATCTAGTACATCCTTGTTTTTTATTGTTTGGATGGTTATGGTAATAAGCAATAAGCAATATTATTGCAATAACATTGTGTGCGTGGACCCAGTGGAGGTTACAAAGTCAGAAAGGGCAATTAAGTATAACTGTAGGAAGCAAAGATGCTATTTTTATTTTGGTAAATAAAGGCAAATTAGTGTAGTACTAGGAAAGTTTTTCGGGCCTTGTTTGGTTCCAAGGTGTAAAGTTTTAGGGTGTCACATGAAATGTTTTATGGGATGTCCGAAGGGGTGTTCGGATACTAATAAAAAAACTAATTATAGAACAAGCCTACTGTGAGACGAATTTATTAAGACTAATTAATCCATCATTAGCATATGTTTTCTGTAGCACAACATTATCTAATCACAGACTAATTAGACTCAGAAAATTCGTCTCGCAAAATACACGCAATTTATACAATTAATTATTTTTTAACATACATTTAATAACGCATATACGTATCAAACATCCGATAGGACGTAAAGTTCTTTTTAAAACTAAACCAGGCCTACGGAGACTATTGCCCTTGTTTAGTTCCCAAATCCATACCCCAAAATTCACTATGCAAAAAGAAGATTCCCATCACATCAAAATGTCGGCAAATGCATGGAGTACTAAATGTAGATGAAATCAAAAACTAATTGCACAGTTTTGTTGTACATTACGAGACGAACATTTTAAGTCTAATTAATCAATATTTGGACAATTTTTTACACTACAAAACAAAAGCTGCTACAGTGTTCCGACAGGAACACTGTAGCAGCAGCTCCCGATTCCGGCATCCGGAATCCGGATCTAAACACGGGCATTATCCAACACCGCCGAATTTGTCTTGTCTTTGAGCAGCTTCCTGATATGATTTGACACCTCTTGTTATAGGATGGCACGTGTCCTCCCTGCAAAGAAAGATTCTGGCGGCCGGACTACTGCATGCAACCGCTAGCTGTAGGAGTACTGTGTGCATGGCAGGTCAAAGATTCTTGCGGGCAGGAGTACCGTCTGTTCTGTTCTGACGGCAAACGGCAACGGATGGGCGCGGTTCATGTGCCAGTTCGTTTTGTCAGCTGTAACCACTGGCGGAGCCAGGGGGCCAGCCCCCATAAGTGCAAACTTTTTTTTATGTAATAGATAATTTAATGATCTATATTAGAAGGATATAATAAAAGTTTTGTTATATATTTTTTTGATGACTTCTGAACAATAAAATCACATAAATTTGCATTTTATCTTTGGATGAGCCCATCCACGGTATAAAAATCCAAACAAATAAGCTACACTCAGTTATTTTATAGTTAAAACTCTTTGACCGGCCTCTCTGTCTATAATTTCTTTGGACCGGCTCCATGTGCATAATTTCGGGCTCCACCACCGGTTGTAACCGTCTCTCCGGCCTCATCCTATCATGCAGTGCATTAACCGCTGCTTGGCTAAACTTGGGCACTGAAAACGAGCTGCTCCGATAGTTCTAAACTGAGGCCGCGTTTAGTTGCCCCAATTTGGGGGCGGCGGATTCACTGTTTGTACTGTAGCGCACTGTAGCATTTTGTTTTTATTTGGTAAAAATTGTCTAAACATTGACTAATTAGGTTCAAAATGTTCGTCTCGCAAAGTTGAACAAAACTATGTAATTAGTTTTTGATTTCATCTACATTTAGTACTCCATGCATGTGCCGACATTTTGATGTGATGGAGAATCTTCTTTTTGCATAGTGGAATTTGGGAAAATATTTGAAATCTAAACAGGCCCTGACAGGTCAAGCTGCTCCGATAGGCCTAAAAGCAGGAGGCAGGAGCAGCAACCAGGGGGCTGTTTAGTTGGCAAAATTTTTGGCGAAACGCTACTGTAGCAGTTTCGTTGTTATTTGGTAAATATTGTCCAATCATGGTCTAATTAGGCTTAAAAGATTTGTCTCGTCCATTTCGTCTAAACTGTGTAATTAGTTTTATTTTTTATCTATATTTAATGCTTCATGCATGTGTTCAAAGATTCGATGTGACGGAGAATCTGAAAATTTTGGCAAAATTTTTGGCATCTAAACGGTGCACAGGATTCAGTCATTCAGAGTTTCAGACTTGACACACTTGATTGATCGACAGGTGTACAATTGTTACGATGGTGACCACTGTCATTGATCGAGGAGATGCATGTGTTGAGGAGCTGCGCCCAGGGAGGTACTTGACCAGGGACATTCTTCAGGATGAGAAGCAAACACGTCCTATGTGACCGAACCTGAATATGAAAATCGCTGGATTCTGTTGGAGGGAAAATAGCTGGTCATACTTTACCGATAAAGAAAAGGATGTACTAATTCAGACTAGTAACACTTGATGAACGGTCAGGTAACCGACAAGTTTTACAAGATTTTTTTTTGAAAGGTAGTTTTACAAGATTTATGTCGTCGGCTAAAATGCACCTTGTGCATCATATCTTTCGTTCGGTCGTCTGTCCACAAGTCAGAACATATACAGTAGGATCAGGATTCAGGAATCGGATGATGGAAGAGTTTAGATACCATCGATCGTGTACATCATCAGTAGTACTACATGCCAAAGGATTCAACTTGCCCTGCAGATAATGGAGGAGCCGAGGATCATTCAGACGCCGCCTGCTCCCGCCCTCGCTCGCCGACCCCGCACTGCTCGCTAGCTTCGGTTCCGGTTCCGGTTCCGGTTCCGGTTCCGGGAGAATAGAAGACCGGAGCAGGAAGACAGCATCACGCGTGGCGCCGGCGACGCCACAGCAGCTCCCTCGGTCTGCCCGACATGGTCGATGCATTGACGGCGACGGCGACGGCGACGATGTGGATCCAGAGCACTGATCCTGCTGCGGCGGCGGCGGCTTGAGCTCTAGACAACCTTGATGACCAAGCGGATCGCCATGGGAACACGACGCCGGCTGCCTCCATGTATATATGACAGGATTTCAGGGATCCATTCATCATGTACCTTGTCGCTCTGGGATGATCCGATCTCAATTTATAGGCTATATAGCTGGGAGATTTTGGGGACGAGACAGAGATAGACACGGGGATCGGAGCTGCTGCTAGCAGGAACGAAGATATGGCCTGGCGCATCTGCTCCGGGGGCATCTTCCATGGATATGCTCGTCACAGGTACAGTAGTATATAATGCTTCACAGTTCACCCCACCTCCTTTAGCGCCTGTTTGGTTTCCAGGAGCACATCAATGTTCCTTCAAATATATGGAGTACTAAATATAGACTAATTGCATGCATGTCGGCATAGATTAGGAGTAATTTACGAGATGAATCTATTAAGCCTAATTAGTCCAAGATTGATTTTTTTTTTGTCAAATAAGACGAAAATGCTACAGTGTTTGTTAAATTTTAACTCCTTCAACCAAACACCCTCTTAGGGTGTGTTCACTTCGCGAAAAAGTAGGTGAAAAGTTACTGTAGCATCTTTCGTTATTATTTGGCAAAATTTGTCCAATCATGGACTAACTAGGCTCAAAAGATTCGTCCCGACATTTACAGACAAACTATGCAATTAGTTATCTTTTTTACCTACATTTAATGCTCCATGCATGCGTCCAAAGATTTGATGTGATGAGCAGAAGAGGAAATATTTTGGGTTGGGATGGAAAGTGAACAAGGGCTTAGTTTGCTAGTACTAGCTAGTAGCTTTAATTTTGTTTCTTTCTTTCTCCTCTCCTCTGGGTCATCTTGGATGGTGGAGCGCGATGGCCATTGGCTAGTGCTCTTCCTTTGGCCCAAAGATATGTACGTGGTTCCTCTTTTGTTTCTTCCAGTGGATCCATGGACGGCGGGCCACACCACAGACTGTAGCAGAGGCGGACCAAGAAACCAGGAGGGGCCAATATGTGCAACTATGCTGTAAACAACAATGAACAGTATCCCATTTTACTGTTTACTGTAAAAATATGTTTGGCAAGGGGGCATGGTCCACTTTTGTCTGAACTAGGCTTCGCCCCTGGTACGTAGTAAGGCCGTGATTAAATTGAGCTATGCTTACCTTCCTTATCCTTACACTCTCTGTTTCTTCTCACCAGGATTCCGCCAGCACCGTACCGTTGAATGTTATGGCCATCTAATGGCCTATGTGCGTTCAGTTGGTGAAAAGTGGGTGAAAAGTTATTGTAGTATCTTTCGTTGTTATTTGGTAAAATTTGTCCAACCATGGACTAACTAGGCTCAAAAGATTGGTCTCGACATTTACAGACAAACTATGCAATTAGTTATCTTTTTAACCTACATTTAATGCTCCATGCATGCGTTAAAGATTCGATGTGATGGGTGGAAGAAGAAATATTTTGGGTTTACATGTGAAGTGAACACACCGCTAGATTAATTTAGAAAACAGGAACAAAGATACGATAAAGCTTGCACGGCCTTGGTTTGCCGAAGGGCTAGCTCGGCACAGCCCAAGACTTATAGGGTCATGCCTAGGCCGTAGGTACACACTATGGGCGGCCATGGCACGACCCGATGAGTGCCTTGGCTAAGCTCGTGCTGTGCTGGACGATCCATTTGACTATGTATATCCGCACCCAACAATAGCAGGTGGGCCCAAGCCACTTCGTGCCACTTGGTCGTTCAAGATTTTGCCAAGGCATTGGTTTTCTTCTTTCTGTAAAGAAGAGATTTTTCCCTTTTTATTGTAAGTATGGATGGACATATTTTTTAAAGAAAAAAGGAACTTTTGTTCTGATTTGAACACTTGTTCATTCCTTATTTCAAGTTCAATCTCTAGCTATTCAAAAAGTAGTTTGATAGAGCAAAACAAATTTAAAGGGAGACAACTAGCGCTAATCATATAAATTGAGATCCCTGTGTATACTCCTTTCGTCATATAATATAGTGCATTCAAAGCAATCGAAAATTTTATCCAAATATACGTAAGGGATTTTAGGGATAAGAGACAGGTTTGCATTAAGTAATAGCACAAATTTGTACACAGTACAACGATAGCGCCTCGCTGTCGATGGGAACGTCGCCTACCACGGAAAGGATAGCGCCGTTAAATCCTAAAATAAATCCAGTAAAACGCGAGCACTCGTGCTAAGTAGAGGACTTGAACCCGGGTGGGTAGATTCCACCACAAGAAACCTAACCAATTGATCTATGATCAATTCGTCAATCGATCTCTGTTAACCAGGTTGATGATAGCGTCTGATTAGGAGATGAATAAGAATATATAGGGAGTATCTCTATTCTCGCAATCTCGCTCTAACTTGTATTATTGCTCTAGTATTTTTTAAGGGTGAACCAAATATGGCCTTAAAAATAACCAGACCTAAAGTAAGGCTCCGTTTCGCACAGCTTACAGCTTCACCATATAAGCTATTTTTATGCAAAATAGCTTCATGAGCAGCTTTCTTATTAAAGCTGAGCTATTTTGAAACAAGTGTTTGGTAAAACAGCTCCACATAATATAAGGAATAAAATGACTATAATATACGAGATGAAGCTAGGATAAGCTACTTTTTTAGCTTCATCTCAACTCATGTCTCTGTCAAAGAAAAAAAAAACTTCACCACGAAGCTATTTTAAAAATAAGTGTTTGGCAAAAAAAAAACAACCAGCTCACAAACAGCTCGTGAGCTATGTCCAACAGGCCCTAGGAGGCTAGGAGTATATATAACTTCTTTTTGTGAGATCACGTCGTTCCTATCCAATCAAAGAAACCACAAAACCACACCTCCTTTTGTGTTACCAACTAGAAGGGTCCCATGCATCCTTTTTACTACCTTGTTTGGGATCATTCCTAGGTTATTCGCTTCCGGGAAATTCTCCTCCTGTAGTCGAGGTGGTGTCACATGAACATTATCGCAAGTTGCAATACTGATACTACGTTGAGATTGGCTCCTCGAAAAAGGAGAGAGATGTTTGGACATGCGCTGGACTAGTGGCCGGTGGCCTCGATCTTGTCCTAATTTGGCCGGTTGGCAGTCACCACCTCCAACTAATTGTGCTTAATTGGCCGGTTGGCAGTCACCATCATGGCGGATTATCTTGGCGACGAGGCGGTGCCTGTGGTGTGAGACAACGGGACGGGCATGAATAAGACTCGCATCATCGAATCAGGAGCATAAGCTGATGGCTCCCTCCCCCGCTCCCACCCCTCCCGTACCGCCCACCGCCGACTCTCGCCGCCGGCGGGCAACCACAACGGCGCCGCCCTGCTCGCGCTGTGCTCCCATCCCCTCACCAGCTCCCTGCAACTTTCCTCCCTAAGCTCGGCTCCGTCCCTAATGCGTGCCTGCTTCCACCGGAGAGCACCCCTCCCTTCCCCGATCGCCATGGCGACCATCGACTCGCCACTGTCGGGTCCCTAAGCTCTCTTGATCCTCCGCGTGCTCCGTACACGCGCACTGGCGGTGAATCCCACCTCGACACCCCGGGGGACGCGACTGTCCGGGGGCCCCCTCCTTCGGCGCGCTCTAGGTGTTCGACGCAATGCCAGAAGGCAGCCAGCGTACCGGCCTGCACCTCCCATAGTGGGCAGTCCTCCGATGGCTCTCCGGCGAGTCCTGCGAGGCCTGCCAAGGCGTCCACGGCGGGTGGTGGCTCTGGGACCAGCGGAGCCGAGAAGCTGCCCAACCGCGCCGATGTGTTCGACGGCCGGCCAAACCGGCGCCCTGCGATGAAGGAAGAGACTGCAGGCCACCTAGCTGCACTGGGTCATCCTGGTACGCGCTTTCAAACCTTCATTCTGGAAAACTTTTACTGCCCGGTTGTGAGGCCTCTGGCCAACTCTGCTTCCTCCGTCCCGATCTGGATTAGCTAGACCAACGGGGCGTCTCCTGCTTCCCCTAGCTTTGTAGCCTTTGCCTTGGATCTTCATTTCTGTGCTCCCCCTGAATCCTTCTCTGCCCAACCCCATCTCCCCTACGTCTTCTCCTCCTCTGTTGCCAATCACAGGGTCAAAATCCGTCTACTGATGATCGGTATCTTTGCCATGAACGGCGTGATTTTCTGGCTTCATGCTGACGCCGATATGGCCGTTCGTGACGTCATCTTTTCGGCGGGCCATGACCCTATCTCCCAAAGTTTGAATTTCAAAACCAACGGCCTCTTGAGGGCCCATGCCCGGCCCGTTCCCCTGACCCGCCCTCGCTCCACTCGTGTGAAACGGCTGGAAGGCCGTCCGGATGGAAAGGCCGCGTGTCAAGGACTGGTGCAGCATGGACGAACACGCGAGCCTAAAGTAGCCCCTCCAGCTCAACCTAGTTACTGCTCTGATCCTACCTCTGCCCTCCCTGCCATGGTTGACAACACTGTTCACTCCACTACCTCCAACGGTGATTGTGACCGTGCTGCTTACTTAGCGTCCCCTGCCATGGCTCCTGCTCAATCTGGTTGCCACCACAACAGCACCGTCGTCAGTAAACCGACACGTATGATCATCGTCGACGGAGTCCCTGCCCGGCCGGCACCTAGAAAGAGGCATGCAGAGATCAAACGGACGGACCACTTCCTTAGGACGAAAGGAAACAAGATTTTCAGGAAGTGTTTCCGGTGCCTGACCATCGATCACCTCGTCAAAGACTGCAGAGATCCTATAAAATGTACTTCATGTCTCCGGTCTGGCCATAAGTCTTACTAGTGCAAAACCCCCTCCATGCCTTCTGCCTACGTCTCCCCCTCCACTGAAACCACCCCTCAAATCCAAGCTGCCATGGCTGAGGCAATGGCCAACCTCATCCACAACCACTTCTCTCTGGAGAATGCCGACGAAGCCATCCCCGCTCCTAACCCGGTTGCTCCACCTCCGTCTCCGATGGTGCGCCGTGCCATGGTCGAGGCTCACCTGTGCAACGGGGACTACAACGACTCTCTCCGCAAGGCCTTCATCTACCTCGAGCACGCGGTCCCGGACCCCCTCGCCTTTGTTCGCCGTGCTATGGAGGCTATGGTTGGCGCTCCCACCATCCGCCTCGCGGCGTCTGGGCGTGGCGTCGGCGTCATGATCTTCCACACCAAGGAGGCGCGTGATCAGGCTGCCGCGACGTCCCCCATCGGCTACGAGCACAACTCCATCTCTATTGAGCCGCATGAAGAGGCCGACAACCGTTTCTACGCCTTCTACAGCCTCTATGCCGAGGTCGCGATCGAGGACTTCCCCTTGGAGCACTGGGAAGAGGAGAGGATCCGCATGGCCTATGCGGCGATCGGAAACCTATGCTGCATCGATCCGGATTGCCTGGATGGTGAGGATTTCACTTCTGTTCGTGCTGTGCTTCGCCTTGATCATCTCAACGACGTGCCAAAGAAGCTCCTGATCCGCAACCACAGCGGCCCGCCCTGCATCTGCAATGTTCGCATCCTGCGCACCTGGGTCTCCGATGACCCGATGGCTGTTCACGCTGGGCACCATGTAGATCACCCCTTCGCTCCTCAGGCTCACGTGCTCAATGTTCCCCCGGCGTACCACCCCGTCGACGACCCGCCTATCCTGCCGCCTGTCAACCCAGCCACCCTCATTCCAACTGAGGTGGTTCTGGAGAACCAGGAGCCAACTCTGGAGCTGCCTCCGGTGCACGAACGGCGTGCCACTCCCTATCCCAGGCGTGAAGCGGCGACATAGGCGACTGGTGTCCGCACCTCGACTCCGACTCTGGCACTCCCCTGGTACGGCATTGGGGGGTGCCCCAATTGGTGGGGACTATCCAAGAGGAGGCAGCTGAAGAAGAATCTGAGATCGGCGTGCAGGGGTCGGTGGCCACAGTCACCACGGCGCTGGAGGAACTGTGCGTGGCCACCGCGACTTTCTTCTCTGCTGGAGCTACCACTAAGGCGGAACACGGGAGCCGTGCCCAGAAGCGTCGTGCCCGCCGCAAGCATGCCAAGGACACTGCTCGCAAGCTGCGTAGGAGCCAGCGCCTCAAGGACAAGGAGGAAGAAGAGTTCGAGCTGCCGGAGGAGAAGGCGGCCAAAGTTCAGCGCGCCAAGTTTGATTTTTCTGGTGCGTCCCGTCGCCTCCGTAAAGCGTTTACTAATTCTTATCTTGTTTCTGACTACCCTTACCCTTCTGATGACGACCACTCTCTCTTTAACATCGCTACAGCCTGTGGTGCCACGGCTGATGAGATTAGTGAGATCAAGGGTGAGACGGCTGGGCCGTCCACCAAGGAAGGATGAACTGGATGCCCCATGGACATGAAGGTGGTGTATCGCGCCAGCAGTTGCCGCATCACTGCAATTTTGGACAGATCGGCGGATGCACCAAGCCCCCCCCTTAGTATGTTTGAGTCATCGAGTCATGTAAATAGGTCCCAGGGTAGTGTCACACCCAGAAACGAGCAGCGTAGTATCTGCTCGCATAATGTAAAGGTTTGGACGGCTGCTGCGAGCCCCGTCCCAGGTTTGGTGTGCACCCTAGTGTCTGATGAGTCGTAGTATCAAGCTGTGTGACTGGAATGTAAGGGGGCTTGGAGATAATATAAAATGTGGTTCTGTGCTTTCTGAACTCCTTTCTGTGGCGCCTGATATCGTGCTGCTACAAGAGACTAAACTGTCTGATATTTCTGTGATGAAACTGTACATGTTCTTGCCTCGGCGCCTCGACGCCTTCCACCATCTCTCTGCCTCCGGTTCTGCTGGTGGTATTCTTACTGCTTGGAACACGACTCTCTTCTCTCTTGTTGATGCCTCTAATACTGACCACATGGTCACAGTTTGCCTCCTCTTCCATCCCTCTAACCTGAATATTCAGATTATAAATGTCTATGCCCCGTCCGCCAACGAGTTTAGGCCTGTCTTCCTTGAGGATCTGAAGAACATTGCTGCCTCCACCAACGACCCTTGGTTGATATGTGGTGATTTCAACATGATTCACTTTCCCCATGAGAAAAACAACGACAATTTTCATCAGTCTATTTCAGTCAGCTTCAATGACTGTATCCAGGATCTGTACTTGATTGAGCTCCCTCTCCTCGACAGACGTTTCACTTGGACGAACAAGAGAGATGACCCTACCCTCGAATGGCTAGATAGAGCTTTTATCAACCTTGATTGGGATCGTGTGCTGCCTTCCACCCTCCTCTCCTCTATGACTCGGCGCACCTCCGATCATGTCCCCCTTAAAATTGATATTGCTACTACCATCCCGAGGTCTAACCTATTTCGGTTTGATAATTACTAGGTCAATGAGCCTGGCTTCGTGTCGATGATTGAGTCTGCCTGGGCGTGCTAGACAAGGAAAAATGACCCCGCCGCTGCTATTTCTGCTAAACTGAAACGCACTAGGCGCACTATCAAAAATTGGCGTAAGTCCAAACCAAATCTGGGCCAACAAGAGACTGACTGCTCCATTGTGATTAATCTCATTGACTTTGTTGAGGAAGTGAGGCCTCTGACCTAGAGAGAAACTAAGTTAAGAGCCCTGATCACTACCATTCTGAGTCACTCAAGCTAAACTTACTATTTGGAAGCAAAGAAGCAAGATTAGAGCTGCCATTGAGGGTGATGAAAACACAAGGTTTTTCCACGCTTGTGCCAATCAACGAAGGAGGAAAAATCAGATTCAGGTCATCGAGCATAACAGCTATGAAGTGCACAACCATGATCAGAAAGCTGCCATCCTCCATGATTTCTACACTAATTTGCTTGGCTCTGAGATCCGCACCTCTTGGTCATTCAGCTTGAGTAGCCTGTACCTAGAAGGAAGCCTTAACCTCTCTCACTTGGATGCCACCCTGAACATGGAGGAGATCTTCTATGCTTTTAGACGGATGCACAATCATGCCAGTCCTGGACCTGACGGTTTCGGTCCACAATTCTTCAGATCCCTGTGGCAGAAGACCAAGAATGATATCCTTGAGCTCTATACTACCTTTCTTAGCGGAAATGCCGATTTTGAAAGGCTAAACAGATCTTACCTCGTCCTGCTCCCAAAAAAGGATTCTGCTAGAAGGCCTAAAGAGTTCAGTCCTATTGCTCTCCAAAATACTATCATTAAAGGCCTCTCTAAGGTGTTGACTAATAGGCTTCAGCCCAGCATTTCATCTCTGATCTCTGCTGACCAATCTGGATTTGTGCTAGGTAGAAACATTGCTGATAGTTTTGCCTATGCTGTTGACCTCCTCCGATGCTGCCACCATCGGCATGCTCCCACTATTGTGCTTAAGCTCGACTTTCATAAAGCGTTTGACAGTGTTTCATGGGACAGCCTGGAAAAAATCTTGGAATGCAGAGGCTTCCCCGCTGGTTGGTGTGCCACTGTAAATAGGCTTCTGAACTCTGGGAGGTCTGCTGTACTTCTAAATGGTATCCCTGGCAAGTGGATTCAGTGTCGCCGTGGTCTTCGTCAAGGGGACCCCTTATCCCCCTATCTCTTCATCGTTGTTGCCGACGTGCTCCGCAGAATGCTCCGTCTTCATCCTCTAGCTGCCTCCATTAGCCACCCCCTCGTTCCTGGCGACCCTCCCCCTGTGCTTCAATACGCTGACGATACTCTTATCTTCCTCAAGTGCGATAATGATGCCATTGCTAACACTAAACTCATCCTCTAGCATTTTGAAGCTGCCACTGGTCTTTCTATTAACTTCCACAAAACAACTTTCCTCCCCATCGTGGTCGATGCTCAGGTTGCTTGTGATATGGCTTCTCTTTTTGGCACCACCGTCTCCTCCTTCCCCCAAACCTACCTTGTCTTGCCTCTCTCGCCCCATAAAATCTCTGTGCACGACTGTCTCCCTCTCCTTGCCTCCTGTGACAAGCACTTGTCTGGCTGGCGTGCGTCCCTTCTTAACCGTGTCGGCCACCTCACTCTTAGTACTGCCGTCCTCAGCTCCGTCCCTCTGCATTTCATGTCTGCCCTTAATATCCCTAAAACTATTATCAAGCTCATTGATCGGCGGTGTCGTGCCTTTTTTTGGACTGGTGACGACGTCTGCCACGGCTCCAAATGTCTTGTGGACTGGGATTAGATTTAGGCCCCCAAGAATAGAGGCAATCTTGGGGTCAAGGATCTCAAGCTACAAAACAAGTGCCTGCTCATGAAGTTTATCGACAAGATCTTCTCGAACAAGGATGTTGGTTGGAAGGCCTGGCTTCTCCACGACACTTCCCCTTTTGAACACCATTACAACAATCATAGTTTCCTCTGGCGCATTATCAATGATGATCTCGGTGCTTATCGATCCATTACTCGAGTCCTCATTGGTAATGGTGCTGTTACCTCCTTCTGGCTTGACCATTGGCTTCCTTCTGGCCCCCTCCACATCTCCCATGCCGCTCTTTTCTCCCATACCCTCACGCGCTAACATATCGGTGTAGCAAGTTTTCCTTGAAGGTTTTGATTTGTGCTTACGTCCCAGGCTAACCACTGCTGCTAGCAACCAGCTGTGCAATCTACTTTCTTGTTTGCAGGATATCCGTCTGACGGATAAAGAAGACACCAGGGTTCTGCACACCACGAGCAAGCCTTACACATCAAGGGATGCTTATGCTGCTCTAGACAACGCAGGGGACGACAATGACCTGCATGGCCCAAGAATCTGGGGGACTCACCTCCCCAACAAGTTGAAGATCTTCGCGTGGTTATACTTTAAAGACCGGTTGAGCACAAAGACCAACCTCAATTCGAAACATGTGGTGGACAACACGGCTTGCAACCGCTGCCCTCATACTTTGGAAGACAGGCCCCATGTGTTCTTTCACTGCCCAACCAGCGCTGGTATCTGGCGAGTTCTGCAACTTCGACACGTCATGGTGCATACTGACATTGAGGTTTGGGATGCCGCTGTGCCAACGGGCCTTGATTGCAGACTCTGGCCATTCATCTACATTACAATTCTCTGGAGAATTTGGGATTCAAGAAACGATGACTGTTTCAGAGGGGAAGTGTTTTTGTCGCAATGTGGTTCTGAAGCGTGTTTGTGATGATTGTATTATCTGGCAAAATCGTCTACCTTGTAATCTTAGGCCTAGCCTCGATGGCTGGCGTGCTTACATCGAGTCCTGTTATACCTCTTCTGTAACTGACACTGCTCTTTTGACGGGATATCCCGTCAACGTTTGAAATGAGAAGGTGGGGAATCTAGAATTTTTTTATTTTTAGTCTAAATTTGAAACAAATTTTAAATTTAACCCGCGTTTGAATTTTTTTTAAATCTAACCCGTTTGGCCCCGCCACCATGCATGGCGGGGCAAATGCACTGAACCCCGCCATGTATGGTGGCGGGGTACAGGTCCCACGTGGCGGGTGACGTGGCATGCCACCCGGGTGTACCCTGCCATGATGCGTGGCGGGGTATGCCAAACCCGCCACCCATGATGCGTGAAGGGTATGCCAAACCCGCCACTCATCATGGCGGGTTACACCCCGCCACCCATCATGGCGGGGCACGGCCTAAATAAAAGCCGCGCCCCGCCACGCCCGCTCGGCTTTGAAGCCGCTCCGCCGCCGTTGCCCGCGCCCTCAGCGACGCCGAGCCGCCGCCGGAGCCGCCACCGTCGCCCGGAGCCCCTCCCCCGCGCCCCGGCCGCCCCGGCCGCGCCCCGCAGCGCCCCCCCGCCCCGGCCGCGCCCCGCCGCGCCGCCGCTCCCCGCTGCGCCGCCGCCGTCGCGCCGTTGCGCCGCCGCGCCGTCCCCCGCGCCCCCGCCGCCGCGGCCCCGCCGGCGCGTCCTTGGCCACCGCGCCCTCGGCCGCGTCTTCGGCCACCGTTCCCGCGCCGCCACCCCGGCCGCGGACCGTCGCACCCCGGCCCGGCCCCGGCACGCCGCCGCCCGGCCAACCTCGTCACGCCGCCGCAACCCGTTTTACGGTAATTTTTTTTATTTTGTCGTTACTATTATTTATTTGTAGTAAATATTATTAAGTTATTATTATTTATTTAGTTAATTATTTAATATTCTTTGTATTAAACGATTATTTAGTTATTTAACATTAGTTATTTAGTTAGTTAACGATTATTTGTAGTTAGTTAGTTAGTTAATATTATTTGTAGTTAGTTATTTAGTTAGATAACGATTAATATTAGTTATTTAGTTAGTTAACGATCATTTGTAGTTAACGATATTTTTGATAGTTAGTTAATATTAGTTTTTAGTTAATGGGTTCGTATTAGTTATTTAGTTATTAGTTAATTAGTTATTAATTGTTCTAATGTTATTAATATTGTCTTTGTTTTTTCAAACAGGCAGGTTCAGAGTTGCAAGATGTAGGCGCGGGCTCCTCATCCGCGCTTTAGCCTCATTGAGGCGGACTACGACAAGGACCACCGGGCCCAGGCCTTGTCGGAGAAGCAGAGGCCGTTGCGTGCGCTTCGTGTGACTTGCAGGTTTGGCAGCATGAAGACGTTCTACCCACCGTCCTTTTCATCTGGAAAGACGCTAAGGTAGTGAGGGGCGAGCTGGAAAGGAGGTACAAGCAGTACACGGATGCGATAGACGTATTGACACACAACTACGTAAGTTATATCCACATTTCCTACTAAAGGCACTATCAATAAATTCATACTAAATTAAGTTTTTTTACTTTGCAGGTAACATGGACATCGTGGTCTAGGTGGGAGCTAGAGGACTACCTTAGTCCGCGCTGCGAGGAGGAAGGGGACGAGTGGCTTTACGAAGGGCCACTTATCTTCTTCCACGTCGTCGAGATGCACTACCCTTTCAGGGTTTACAGACAGTTCGGGAGGTTGCAGGGAATTCCACCGCTGTACTCCACCAACGTTCAGCTGTATGGGTACGATGCCAATATGTTTATTCTACTTAAGTGCCTCATTTCTAATGCAATATGGTAATGCAGGATCGATCGAAGGCTTCGGACCACGCAAAAGGATTGGACGGTGACGCACGAACCACATTTGCTTAATTGGTATAACAGACATCCTCGCCACCTCAACGAACTTCCACATCACAACCCGACAAGATGGATGGAGTACCTGGAATGGCTGCAGCGAAGTACGAGGACTCATCTCATGGTCCCGTACACCAACATGCCTGCAGATGCGGCAGGTGAGGATGACATCGCCGATGCGTTCGACGATGCGCAAAGGGTGCAAACACAACTTCTTAGGGCCCCTCTAAATAGATACGTGGTAAGTACTTTGCACTTATATCCTCAAGCGAGGTAAGGGTTTTAAAATTCAATCAAAATGATCGAGTTAACCTTGTGTGATGTTGTAGGCACAACAGTTGTCGAACTACTCCGAGGAAGCTTCGAGGCAACTTTTTCGGACTAAGGACGACAAGACCAACCCTCTTCGCGCCTTTGTCAAGGTACTTTTGATAGTAACATTCGTGACTACAACTCAGTTACCTTTAAAATTCACGCTTAATAATGGTTGTTGTCATCTAAACCTGTAGAGAATGAAAAAATGCTACAAAAAGTTGGCTCAGAAGCTGAGCTGTGCGGACACGACTTTGGACGTACCTTACAACCCCACGTGGTCCAGGAGCCAGACGATGTCCACCGTAGCTGCTTCTGCTAGCGACACCAGGGCTGCGTCCTCGTCTATTCGTACTCCTCAGGACAGAGGGAAGGGTCCAGCGGCTACGGACGATGTGGATGAGGCACTTCAGTATGACACAACGAGTGACGACGACGACGACGAGGACGTTCACCAGTGGGAGTACACCAGTCACGAGGAGATGGGTGCCTCACAGCTATACGGTGCTCCTTTTGGTACACAGGGGGTCGACTACACACAGCAGGAGAACTACACACTAGCCGAGCAACAGGTCCCTATGCTTTGCTTTTTCTTTAATTATACTGTTCGTAGCTCAACATTTAGAGTAGCTCATCATATTGCTTGCTTGCAGGGGCCGTCCTCGACGCAGCAGTTCGATCGTGGACATAGGCGGCAGCGCGAGAGGCAGCAACGGGACCGCACAGACGTTGGCTGGAGAAGCAACGTGGTCCCTACGAATCCGAGGAGGCGACGGAGACCGCGAGACCCCTACACCCCTGGCGATTAGTAGAGTAGTCATATTTAGCAGGCGCCGGACACATGTTATCATAGTTATGTAGTGCTAAAACAATTAAATTGTGTGTAGGTGTAGCAGCAGTACTCTACTTGGTTATTTCGATTGGACTAATGTAGTTGGTAACACTCGTTTAATCTTTGGCGTAAACGCAATTCTTCGTGCCATGGCTTCCGTAAACAAGGTCCGACGATGGGCCGGTAGCCGACGGGGAGGGGCCCTAGGCGGGAGGGGCGCCGAGGGGAGGGGAGCTCGGTCCTGGGGCGGAGAGGGGCGCTGCGGGAAATGGAATGGATGAATGACCAAAAACAAGAAGTGCCCGAACTTTTAAATGGGCGGGGTTATACCCCGCCATGATGCATGGCGGGTTAGGGGTACCCCGCCATGAATCATGGCGGGGTACTCCTTTCCACGCTGGCCTAGCGTGCCACGTGTGACCTGCACCCCGCCACCATGCATGGCGGGGTGCAGTGCATTTGCCCCGCCATGCATGGTGGCGGGGCAAAACGGGTTAGATTTAAAAAAAATTTCAAATGCGGGTTAAATTTAAAATTTATTTCAAATTTGGGCTAAAAATAAATAAAAAAAATTCGGAATCTCTCCCCCGTTTAATTTCAAAAAAATATATATATTCGCAAAAACTAATTGTGCTTAAAGTAAACATCATGTTTGCTTATACTGATGCTTATGCTGAAATGTTGTAAGAGAAAAATACTGTTCCATAACTGGAAAGTAGTTCTGAATAAGCCCAAACGAAGGGGGCGAAAGTTGTTTGTTTTAATTTTGCTTTTAATGTTTTCTATAATGGCATCTGAGGTTCTGAACCTTGCGATGTGTGAGCATCATAATGTGCTGGTCGGGAGACGGTGGCGGCTCTTGCATGACCTGGAAGCAGGCGAATCGTATCATGAGAGTCAAATTTGGTTATTTTTTGTTTATTATGTAACTTTAAAAAAAATGGAGTATAATTATTAAGAGATTCTTCCGCAAACTATACCTATTATATTATGAATGTTTAAAAAATCTCTCTATCCTGAATTATTGAGTATCTAAGTAATTTTAAGACTACTAAATAAAGAGTCTAACAGAAAAGACTAATTTGCCCTTCACAAATTAGTTAGATAAGGCATAGTTTAAAAAGGCAATTATGCATGTCATTGATTTTGTCAGCATGAGTCATTTTGGGCAAGACGATGTTTAAAAGGTATGCATAGATGCATGCATCTATGTGATTTATAAGACAACCACACATTGATAGGGTTAAAAACAATCCAAAAATATCTTATAAATGGAGACAAATTTCGAATCTTTCATACATTTATTTCAGTTTCAGGACAGGAGTGTTTTGGAGAGCCCGTTGAGAAATCCAACTTCCAACAAACTCTAGAATATTCGTACTATATATAACATCTCCATGTGAGTACGTGACTGATGACTGACGACATATCACCAGGGTTAAAAAAACCGGTCGGTTTACCGCGGTTTACCGCGGTAACCGCCCTAACCGGGCCGGTCCAGTCCGGTTAGGTATTCCCCAAATTCAAATTTAAAATTTGAAAAAAAAAATGCTGAAAAAATTCCTAAAAATAGTTCATGATTAATAGAAGCCAATGGTGTAAAATTTTTTCAAATTTGAGTTCGTTTAGTATTTATTTATACGAATAGAAGTTTGAAAAAAGAAGAAAAAAAACCGGTGCCGGCCCGTTCAGGCCCATGAGGCCCATTAGGCCGCCACGGGCACAAAACGAGCCGGGAGCTTGCGGGGGGGGGGGGGGGGGGGGGGTCAACGCGCCGAGGCTCCTTTCCTCTCCCGTCCGCCCCCCGTCCGACCCTCACCCGCGCCGACCGGCCGCCGCCGCCGGCTTACCGCCCCCACGCCTCGGTTTACCGACCGGTCAGCGCGGCTTATCGAGCCCGCGACGCTCGGTCGGTTAACCGGACGGATCTAGCGGTTAACCGGTCGGTTAGCCCGGTAAACCGACCGGATCCGCGGCTAACCGCGCAGGTAAGTTTTTTTTGTTATTTTTTATTTAGAGTAGTTTTAGGATTTAGGTAGAATTTGTGTTAGGATTTAGGATAGTTTTTTGGTTAGGTTTTAGGTAGGATTTATTTTAGGATGTTTTTTTAGGATTTAGGATTAGAGGTAGGATTTGTGGTAGGATGTATATTTTAGGTATATATTGTGTGACTTTGTGTATATATTGTGACTTTGTGTAAGTGAGGTATAGATTTTAGGTATATATTGTGGAGGATTTGTGGTAGGATTTAGGATACATTTTATTTAGGTGTGACTTTGTGTTGTCCGTTTATGCAGGTAGAGTAGACAATGTCAGGCAGAAACAGAGACGTTGTATGGGAGCATGGTGAAAATCTTGCTCCTAGATGGAGATGCAATTATTGTCATGTGACGAGAGCAGGCGGTGGTTGCACTAGATTTAAACAGCATTTGGCTGGGTACGGGGCGGACACCTTGCATTGCGCCCGTGTGCCACTAGATGTGCGTGCGTACTTTCGGCGAGATCTTGACAGAGCTAAGAAGACGACTGCTGACCGGGCTCGACAAAGGTTGGCACAAGAAAAAGCTGCAGCGGAGGGAAACCATCCCCTCGGTGATGATGAATATGAGGCTCAGATGAAGGAAGCACTAAACCAGTCGAGAGCAGAATATGACTACGAGCAGAGGGTGCAACAGAGAGGAGGTAATTACCACCGTGGAGGGGGTAGTGGTGGTGGTGGTGGTTCGCAAGGTGGGAATCCTATTGACAGGTTGTTTAGAAGAGCAGGATCACGGAGGGAGACTCCAGTGGAGGTGGAGGACTATCATGTGGCAGCGGGTGGGAGGAAACAAGGGGTCTTCCCATACATCCTACGTAGTTGAACATGTGAGCGGAAACTATATCTTTGTTTGTGTAAGCGACTATATATTGTATTTGTATGCGACTATATATTGTTGTTTTAGTGACTATATATTTAAGCGAATATGTATTTGTATGTGACTATATATTGTTGCTTTAGTGACTTATGTTATTTTTTACCACATTGTGTGGTCTTTTTACATTAATTTGTGCAAAGGAAGTACCAAAATTTCTTTTTATTCATGAAAGAAAAAAAACGGTTTGGAGCGGTAAACCGGTCAAACCGGCCGGTTACCGCTCCAAACCGGCCGGTTTACCGGACTCGAACCGAACCGAAGCGGGTTTGAATTTGATTTTGAATTCGGCCGGTTACCGACCGGTTACCGGTAAACCGGGCCGGTTTACCGCTACCAGAGGCCGGCGGTTACCGGAAACCGGTCGGTAAAAAAAACCCTGCATATCACACTTGACACACGCTATCAGTCAACTGTCCCTCCGAAGCTCAACAAAAAAAGGTCCAGTTGCAAATATAAAACAAAAACAGCTGCACCTGCAGTTTGCTGACGAAAGGTTACAACAACGGTTGCACATGTTACTCACTATTGCTTTTGTAGTAGTGGTATACTTGTGAACACAACACAGAGCCATGTGATCGATAGGTGATGGATTAATTAATATATAATTAACCTAACATGTTGATGAGGCGATGGACGTTAACTACCAGATGCTATCACTACGATACGACTGACGACGGGTGCAGTGCATCTCAGCCATGCATATAGGACTACTCGTGCATGAAAATGATTGGATTGGATCGGATCGCATCACACGGCGGACTCCAAGGTCGCCGGCGGCGGCAGCAGCGGCTGCTTCAGGCAGGAGGCGGCCGCGTCGGGCTCGTCGTCGCAGGCGGCGGCGGCGGCTTGCTTTGCAGCGAGCGCCCTCTCCTCGCTCTTGCCCCAGAGCACCAGGTAGAGTCCAGCGATGATGAGCACTGCCCCCATGATCCTGCAAGGATTGCAGAAATGAATCACGCAAACATTTTTCTGCTTCTTCTTTTAATTATGTCGATGGACGGAGAATCGAAGAAGAAAGATATGGATGGATCATGAGGTACATAATTAACGTACCCGCCGAGGTAGAATTGCTCGCCGAGGAGCAGCGACGCCATGACGGCAACGAGGAGCGTCTGCACGGGCTGGTACACGGCCACGAACACCGGCCCGCCGCGGTCGATGCACCACGTCTGCACCGCGAACGCCACGCCGGACGCCACCAGCCCCTACAAGCATTCGATCGTTGCAATGTCATGTCACCTTCGATTCTTGCCATGCCATGCTGGCGTCTGGCGATCACCTCGAACTCGAACCCAACTCACCGCGTAGAGGATGGTGAGGAGCTCGGAGCCGGAGGTAAGCGTCCACGCGGCAGCGTCGCGCTCGACGACGGCGGCGACGGCGAGGAACTGGAGGAGGCCGAAGAAGCAGGTGTAGGAGGTGACGGACAGGCGCGCCGGGTAGCGCTTGAGCACGGGCGCCTGCAGCACCAGCCAGCCGGACCACGACAGGCAGTGGCCCATGAGGTAGACGCACCCCAGCGCCCAGCTCTTGCTGTTGTTGCCGGCTGCCTGCGTCGGCGCGGGTACGGCGGTCACGGTCACCACGGCCGCCGTGGCCGGGCCGAAGACGGCGGGTCCCTTGAAGAGCGTGATGACGGTGGCGCCGGCGACGCAGAGCAGCGTGCCGGCTGCCTTAGCGAGACCATCCCGGCGGCGGAGGCGGACGCGCTCGATGCCCAGCGCGGCCGCCATGGCGAAGGTGATGGCGGGGACCGAGTTCTGGATCGCCGAGGCGAACGTGGGCGACGTGTTGTCGAGCCCCAGCAGGTAGAAGCCCTGGTTGGCGGTGATCCCGCACAGCGCCAGCAGGAAGAACTGGAGCAGGAAGGCGGGCGTCATGGCGGGCCTGTCCTTCCTCTCGAGGAAGTAGGCGGAGGGCGCGAGGAGGCAGAGCGCGATGAGGTTGCGGTAGACGGGGAAGACGAGCTTGCTGACGCCCATGTTGAGCGCCAGCCGCGACACCACGTGGAAGCCGGCGTACCCGAACTGCAGCGCCAGCATCGCCACGTGCAGCCGCGCGGCGCGCTCCGTCGTCCTCGCCGCCGGCACGACGCCGGTGGCCGCGGCGCCGCCGTGCAGGCCGCGCACGTCGTCGCCCATGATCGATCGGCTACCCTGGCCACGTGCTACAGCTAGGTGTCGTTGACACCGGCCACCACACCTGTACAGGCTGCAGCTACTGCAAGTAGCGATGGGCAGTCAATTGTGCAGCTGCTGCTGCAAGATGGATGGAAATGGAGATGGAACTGCAGGTGCAGACCCGTATATATACTGGCAGGGAAGGAGCTGAGATGCGTGGTTGCGGCGGAAGCGACAGGTGGTGAGCTGTGTGCTCCATGGCTGCAGGGGGAAGGAAGGAGAGCTAGATGTCATGTCGCAGTGTGGTTGGACATGACCTGCTGTCGCAGACATGCATGTCGGTCGCCTCTCCCACGGGGCCACGACGTCTGAGATCAGCTCGCGCTCTGCTCTGCTCTGGCTCAGGCTGGCTGGTTGTTCAGTCAGAACTCAGAACTGTACTGGGGGCAAGGGGCACCCATCACCTTGGTGCTGTGTGTTCATTGCCACCGTGGCGGGGCCACCCTGCAGGCTCTGGCTCCCATGGAAACAAAACAAGCCAGCACCTACACTCGGGCATCCACCATTTTTATCAGTCTGCAGTGCATTTGCCTTCACACTGAACCTACCACCAAGATCATGAGCCTGACGGCCATCAACTCACTTTTGCAGCCATTTTGGCCCTCCTTCTTCGGTACTACTCCGAAATTTGCCAAGTACCGATACCAGACCTGTCGGCAGCTGGAGTACCGACAGGGGTCTGTCGGCTCTCGAGCGGCCGATAGGCTATCCAGCGCCCAATTACACTATTTCTAGGCAGTGTAACTACCCTTTGGTATACTTACTTAGCGCGAGTGCCTGGTGACTGTGTTAGACGAAAAAAACTAGAGTGTATATATAAAATTTCAGGTATAGAATTGATCCACCTTCCTGTTCTTTTGTCCCTCCTGGCTGCTCACATTCTTGATTCTTGCATCTCAAACTCTACCTAGCTGGAGATGCAGCAATCCAATCCCTTCTGGTGGTCCTACACGATTCTCTTGCTTGCTGCACGCCTCACTTGTCTATCACATCATATCATGCAGTGCCACCTCAAAAGCTTCAGGGCGGGGAGGAGAGATTAGAGAACCCTAGCCCCCTTCCCTTTTCCTCCATGTGAGCCGGCCAGCAGAGTAAGTAATCCTGCGCTGCCTGTGGCTAGCTAGTTGGTGAATGAGATCGATCTGTGGTGATCCCAAGAAGTCTCAACTTTTCAGCAGTGTCTCCTTTAAAAAACTTCTGAATGCGCGAATGCGAGAGGGACACAGTGTTGGCAAACAGCAATGCAAATCTAAGGACCACTCCTTTTACATGTAAATTATATATATAGGCAGCTCAAAACTAACCAGCAGAATGCATGTGAGCTCCAGTCAGTGAGCGTGCGGATCAGACAGCAAATCGCCAAGAGGGCTAGACAGCAAATTGCCAGCAGTAATTCAGACACTAGTATATTTTTTTAATAAAAAATATTATTTGTCTTTCTGGATCAAAGGGTGTATACATGAGATGCTTTACAAGAGCAGCAGACAAGGTTTCCAACATTGTCCCTTTGTATTGGACTTTTTATCAACAGCACGCATCAGTGGGACTTTAGTTACATACATTGCAGGGCCAACGTTATTAGTATCAGGGAGGGTTAATCAGTGGAAATAACAAGCTTCAATTCAGTGATCGACACACTCCTTGGAATGACACCTCAGACTACCTAGTAATTAAGCAATTCCCTTCACGTTCATGCCGATCACATCGCCGCCTTCAAAACCATCGTTTCGGGGAGCGATTCCTTCAGTTTCCCTTGGGTGAATCTTCTCAGCATCTCCAGGGAAGCTTTCGGCTGGTCCATCGGAACCATGTGACCCGCATTGTGAACCTGCATTTGCATTTACGGAGGAAACATATACTAATGAGTTTAGTTTGTTTTGAAGTCTTCGCATATACCTAAAACCTGTTGTTACATGTTGTCGATCCTCAGGTGCAAAAGGGTTGTAAAGCACTAGACAGCCAGCCAGGTTGAGTGGTCCTTTCATGTTAGTACGCAGTTATGAACAAATTTTACTAGGTTATCTTGCCACATTTTGTAAAGTACACCAACATGAAACATCTCCTTTTGGGGAAAGAACTAAGTACTAGGAAACAAGGTAAAGTGAAAAGAGTGCTAGATCGCAACCTTGAGGAAGCTGAGTGGTCCGTGGCTCTTCAGAACTCCAGCTTCTGCACCGTCTACTACAAATGATAAGTCAGAAGAGGATACAAAGTCTTTCTGGCCAGACCATTCCATCGAGTGTACCCATCTCGAGTTTCCTGCCCAAACACAAACAAATTCAAAATTGTATAATTGGTATCTTAACTGCAAAACCATTAAAGAATCTGATGATGCACAATTGCACATGCAAGACAATTAACCACAGAGGTTAACTTTTAAGTAGGATGCTTGTTACATCAATAATGATAAAGATCCTCCATATCTGAAAGTTTGCAACTTGCAGCTGAAATGACACGTTAGAATTGTACTTTTTTCAAAGGGAAGATGTATTTTCAGTTTTCCAAGACAGAACAACAAGACAAAAAGTGCTACAATAATGTTGTTGTTGTCGTTGTCCCCTCTACATCAGAAAGGACTATTTAGCAACAAATATTTCATAGAGGAACATTTTTTTTCTTTTATGAATTGACAAGCAAACCAATTTGGTAACAAGTTTGCATTATTTGCAAACATGACCATTCTAGATGGTCCACATTTATTTGCAGCTCATTGAGATTCATCCATGACCCCATAAGTAGGCAGACAGAAAAAAAAAACTGTCAGCTCGATTGATTGTGCTTATAATGTCTTCAAAACTGGTCAGGGGGCAGAGTGTAAAATTCATTTATGCAGCTGAAATTTTACTGTGCTAACCAAATGTTGCAATGAGTAAATCAATAGATCCGATGAATGTCAGTCCTACAATTATTTTGAATTCACTGCGAGTAGCCTTGTAATATTAGTCATTCCATACAACATTAATTAATAATATGGTCGACAAAAGATAGATCTATGTGCAGCTACTTCCACAGAGAAGGCATGTCCATAGTCATGATCAAACAAGACTGTAAAATAAAATACATAAATAGGTAAACAAAATTATGAAGCCCATTGTATCCTTACCGAGCCAATTGCATATAAGGTCATACTCCCCAGCATATATAAGCACGTTAATCCCATCCTCAAGTAGAGCTGGGATGCCGACTTCCAAATTCCTCATCCAGTCTGTGAGCATTGCTTCATAAACCGTAGTACTGCAAGACACAAAATCAATGTCACCAACGCCAAGCGCCTCTTTGACCGCTTTGTCACCAAAGAACTTCTCCAGGTTTGAGAAGTCATAGCAAAGTTTCCCTTCACATTCCTTCCTCACGTCATAGTACTGCAAAGAGGCCATTGATGTGTAAGGCTTCTCAACCTTAGTCAACAGCAAGACGTTCATATAGCAGAGCATTGTTTACTCACATTCTTTGTCCCAACAAGCTTCATGATGGAGTTGAAAATATTATTGCAGACCATATAAGCTGCCATGCATGATGCTTTCTCATCAGTACCTGAAACATTAGCAGGGGTTAGTACTGAGTATGAATCCTTTCATTTAACATAGAATGACCCTCAGGATGTGTCATTCCAATGAAACTTTTAAGTATTACATTAATCCTCTTCTGCTAGATTCAGGAAGGTCACCATATGTTGATGTAAAAGTTTTTCAGGCAACCGGAAAATAATGTCCATATCTTAATTTAATGATGATTACTAGAAAATAAATCCGTGCAATGTTCACAAAGGTTTCTTTGTAGTACAAGTACTCACCACACATCTTAATTGCAAATTCGCATGGTGGGATGAACCTATTGATCCTTTCGTAGTCGAATTTTTCGATAAGGTTCATTTCCAGTGCATAGTCTGTGTAGGCTTTGTATTGGATTTCTGGATCAGTGAGACCATTACCGATAGCAAATCCCTAGAATAAGATTAGTTAAGCATTACAAAAGTTAAAAAAAAGGCACTGAGAATGGAAAAGGGTTGAAAAGTTGATGCAAAGAGGCTAATACTCGTACCTTCAAGTTTATATGAATGCCCTCGTTTGCTTTGTTTCCTTGGTGAACTCTGCTTGCAAATGCTGGAATGTAGTGCCCAGCATAAGATTCTCCAGTTATATAGAAGTCATTCTTCGCAAACTCTGGGTGCTTCTTAAAGAACACCTGAAATGGCAGTTTAGAGCAATTAAATAACACCCATGAGGCCATGACTCTTGTGTTTTTCTCAATCCCACCCAACAAGCGATATACCGATAGCCCAATATATGATTCTGCTACAGGAACCCTTCCCTTCCATTTGGTGTCAATTGAGATCCAACTTTTACATCATAGTAGCAAAGGTGATTCATGATCTTTACTGTCTCTAATGAAGCTATGCAGCCAAATTTGCCCTAATCCTTTATACTTTTATGCAAAAAAGGTCCACTCAGCCATGCTAGCATCCAAGGGCACCAATCAGCACAGTGGACTTGCTGAAGAGAATAAAAAGCTAGGCATATATATGCCTCCACTATTGGTGCCTTACCACCGTGCATGATTTAGTTCTGAAACCTTCTCATAATAAATAATTTTAAAAAGCCTAGAAACGAAATTTTCAATTTTAGCCAGGCCATTGACAGTGGTGTGGCCGAATCCTTGGTTGAGCAGCCAATTTAGACACCACGCGAAGGTCACCATGGCAAAAAATGGTCAAATATGTAAACCTTGTGGGATAAGGCTTATTATTAATAAAAAAAGGTTTTAAAAATCCCATGTGTGATCATTCTTTCCTGAAATAAATAAGAAAGTTCCCCTTCCATATTTAAGGAAATGTATGTATAATATGTTATGGCTTCTTTATGCTAAATAACATCTTAGTTTCAGCGTCTGTCCTCAACTACTATTTGAAAATGAACTGACCAAACTTCTATGGTGTCATCACACAGCACATGGAATTGATGAGAGAGAGAGAGAGAGAGAGAGCACAACAGCCAGACAGAATTGATATCAAAGTAGCACCTGGAGAAAGTCATATAGGTCATTGCTGACACCAGTTTCATCATGACGAGTATCACGATCATCAGAGCTGTAGCTAAAGCCAGTTCCAGTTGGCTGATCAACAAATATGATATTTGAGATCTGCAGACATCAAGTCATATATCAGAAACAGAGGAGATCAAGTCAACCTATAGCAATGAAATTGACATGATCTATGTAATTCAACATAAGGTGGGAGCTGTGCAGCTATAAGAACTTCCTACAACGATATACTGAATTTAGAACAGTCTCTTTCCGGAAATTGGGAAACAGAGCTGCAGTACTATAGTAAGCATGCTTGCTGCTGCTGGGGTTGTAATTGTAACAACAACAACAACAACAACAACATAGTCTTTTGTCCCAAGCAAGTTGGGGTAGGCTAGAGATGAAACCCAAAAGAGACGAGAAACAGGGAGACACATAAAGAGACATAAATGGCACAAGACAAAAAGATGTCACGGTTCAGGCACGTTGATTGCCAATCTCTAAGCGCTCCTGTCCATAGCTAAATCCTTGGAGATATTCCACTCCTTAAGATATTACAATCCTTGGGGTTGTAATTGTAACTAACTAACTAATACCATGGAACTATTGGAAGTTGGTCGATTAAGGGCCCCAATAAGTAGATAAAGATAGCAGACATGGTGAGCTGGTTATAACCGTTTACCTAAAGTTAGTAAATATAGATAGTAGTAGTAACAAATATGCCTATTCTGGTTTATGGACAATAAAAGGTTTTCTTCCACAAATGCTAGTAGCTTCAACAGAACCATCGAAAATGACCTTATTTTCACTAACAGCTTGACCTTATTTTCACTAACAGCTTGACTTGACTATTGCTATTCTAGTCAACATAGGTTGAAGTAGTTAAGGTTTGTCGTTTTCTTCTTAAAATCGATTGCAAGCAAAACTGGAATGCCAAAGGATGGTAGTTGGTCTGGCATTCCGGCGGCACCCTCCAGGTCTCGGGTTCGACTCCCAGTGGGAGCGAATTTCGGCCTTGGAGGTAAAAAAAACCCCCTCGCTGGTCCCGTACGCCAAAGCACTGGTGGTAACAGCCCGTAACCGGCCTGTGGCCACGGCAGGCAACGGAGACCCGGCCTGTGGCTGTTGGCCCAGGTAACGGTCCCCACGGTGAAACTGTTCCCAGTGTCAGGGCGGGGCCGGGGTTCGGGGGTTTTCTCGGTTGGGGAACTGAGGAGTCTCTTCTTAGTTGAATACCGTGGGGGGCGGTCTTTCCCCCACCGGCCGAGTTTTTTTTTTAGCAAAACTGGAATGTTCAGTTTGAGACTTGTTACTCTAAGTGACAAGGTTGATTTCGCCTGACGACACAGAAGATCATAAAAGAGGTATGATTCGATTACTTACTGTGTCCCAACCAAATTTGTTCCAAACAAGCGACATGTTGTTCGCGATAGTGAAGGGTCCGTTCTCGTAGAAGACGGCCAACTCGCTGCTGCAGCCGGGCCCTCCGGTGAGCCAGATCACGACGGGGTCCTCCTTCTTGCCCCTCGATTCGAAGAAAAAGTAGAACATCCTGCAGCAATCCAGGCACACAAAGCGCGTTCAATTCACTGTCGCAAAATTGCCCGTTTTTTTTTAAAAAAAACATCAAGCACACGCAACGGGAAAAATCGCCTATTTTTTGGTCTCATCCAACGCTTTTGACTGCCGTTACAAACGTTGTGATCTCCAATTTGTCTCATTCACAGAGTCAAACCAAAGTTCTCAACCAAAGATCCAAGCTTTACTGCACAATCACCTGGCGTCATGCGTGTGCGGCAGGCGGAAGTAACCGGCGTGGTGGCCGAGGTCCCCGACCCCGTCAGGGACGCCGGGCAGCCTGACGCGGCGCTCCAGGAGCTCCCCGGGCGCCACACTGGGCCCGTCGCCGCCCGCACCTGGCCCCGCCTCCTTCTCCTTGGGCAGGAGGTTGAGCGCGCGGATGAGCCGCTCCGCCTGCGCCGCCGGGAAGGTGGCGTCGCGGGGCAGGCGGAGGCCGCCTTCTCCAGCGGCCGCCGCCGCCGCCGCCGCGACGGTGGCGAGGCAGAGGAGAACCAGGAGGCGTGAGGATGCCATCGTGGGGAGGATAGATGAGTGAGCCAGTTCGTGGGGATTGGATGGAATGGAAGTGGAACTGGGAGCGGTTTCTCCTCCGATTTTATAGCTCGCGTCCGCCGCGTAGAATTGCGGTGGCGTTTGAAACGGACTAGCGCTGCGGCTTCGTCTCGTCAGGTTTGGTGGTTTCAGAATTCAGGATGACTTCTGTACTAAACTAAACTAAACCTTTGCTTGGAAGCAGAGACCAAAGAGATTCCTTTCATTTGTGCCCTTGTGTGGCGGACACCTACTACGATGGATTCATCCTGCACCTTCGAACTCTGTTACTACACTAGATCGCCGTCGCGGTGAAGAACAACAAAAGGAAGAAGTAGAAAAAAAACAGGGATTCTGCAGAAATTATCAAATTGTTAGAAGAGTTAATTACTAGTAACATTTATAGTTTTATACATGTTGCCTCACTTGAGAGAAGCATGACGTACGTCCGACCCCAAGCGTTTCTACGATCGACAGAGAGTTTTTTTTTGGGGGGGGGGGGGAATCTATGAAAAATTGACAGATTTTTCATGGTGATGTCAGTTCCGCCGACACCCGGGAACAACGCGCTCATCGTCACCATCAGGTATTCAGGTTATAGGGAGGTTTGAATCTTCGAGGCATGCTTGGTGTGTGTGCTTCTCTTCTCCCGCCCTGCTTTCCGATCCGTTGCAACTGAATCTGCGGCAGCGTTTCAGTTGAGCCACCCATAACGGTGGTGTGAGCAACTGAATACCTGCTGCTGCTGCTGTCAGTGACTCAGTGTCAGTTTCACATGCAGTTTGGCAAAGCCTAGCTTAATACTACTACGGTGTATTAGGGCACTCACAATGCAAGGTTCTATCATAGAGTATAAGATTATTTATTACATCTTATTTATGATATTTTGCTGATGTGACAACATATTTATTGAAGAAAGAAAGAGAAAAAATAAGACTTCTTATTTAGACTTTAAGTCCACAATATTCAAGGTAATAAAAATAGTTTTGGACTCTATAATATGATAGAGTCTGATTTATAAGTGTCCTTACGTATCTCTCAAGGCGGCAGCAGCAGCCTTGCTTTTGGGTTGGCTTGCAAGTCTGGAGAAAGGTAAGGAAAGGAGATAATGGACGTGAACGCGATGCTGCTCCTCACCGCACCGCACCGAGCTAGTCCTCTGCTTCGCTTCATTCTCTGGCAGCATGCATCAGAGATTCAGAGCAAGCATGATGATGTGTTCAGCACTTGATCTAGTACGTAGGAGTAGTAGTAGAAGATTAGCAAGCCGATAGCATGCTGCGTTCCGTGACGCAAGTGCCTGTGGGCTGTGGCCTCGACATGAGCCTGCTGCCTGCATGTTCTTCCGCCCCCAAGATCGGTGAGACCTGGACTGGGCATATGCACATGTTGCTTGCACGCAGCATGCAGCAGGGATGGAATCGATCCAAGGGTCACTGACTGAGTGGTTGCTTTGCTTTGCTTTGCTTGCCGCTCCATCCATCTCGATCGGACACGATTGCCTGGTTCATGAATTTGGCTCCTGTTGCTTGGCTTCCGCTGCTAGCAAACGCTACTGGTGGCAACCCTGAAATAACGCGGCAGCTCCCATCCGTCTAGAAAGCAAGTAACCAACTTATCACCACCTCAGCATGATCATGTTTTTTTTTCTTTTGAGAAAACACTCAGCACGAGTTGCGGTGGCTAGAGCATGAGGCCAAAGGCCGTGCCGACCACCCCGGGTTCGAACCCCGGTGACCGTGATATTTCTATGCACAGTGCACAAAAACAAGGAGAAAAGACTCCCCGGTTAAAAAAAATGATCCTGTAGTGATTGCTTGGGATCAAGATGGCTGCCAGTGTCATGGGCCTCCTCTTATAAAGGCCCAAGCTGCCAGTGTCATGGGCCTCCTCTTATAAAGGCCCAACTAAGACTCGGCCTGTTATTATTGCTAGGTAGCCCGTGGACTATTTGTCATCTAGCTTGGCATGAGTAAAGGGAGAGGAAGAACGGAAAAAAGAAAGACCATCGGCTACGTCAACATCCAATACTTTATGTATCCAGTGCCCTAGTTCGTTCTTGATGAGTAGAGAACATATCTTGTATAAGTTAAATTTTGTTGCATTGATATGAGGATCCTTTATGTAAGAATTGCCTTATCATATATCTTTCCACATTTAGATATATGTGCCGATGCAAACCTTTGTAACTACGTGCAGAAAAGAGTGGATGGATTCTGCCAAGCTAAAAGTGATGATAGTCACGTTCCTTGACCTTTTTCTCATTAGCCATGCATCGCACGAGGCCCGCTTATGTGGAACGATACACATCCTGCATTCAAGGATGCCTGCTCGGGCAAAGCATAGAGAGGGAAAAAAAAAACACGAAGGCGCTTGCCAAAGACAACCACATCTAAAAATCAGTTTTCAGGGATGGTTTTCTTAACGTATCCACCCCTAGAAATTTATTTATAGAGACATTATTTTAATGCAACCACCAATGGTTCATGAAAATTTATTTCTAGGGACAATATCTTAAGGCAACCATCCCTAGAAATGGTTTTCCATAAATGGTTAGAAATTTGACACTACAAAACCCTTATCTTAATAATCCACGACATAGTGCTGATTTTAGAAATTGCTCCTGAAAATCCTTTTTGACCGTCCATAGAAATCGTTTCTGCATGCAGTGGTAGTAAAGTAAACAGTTGACATGCATCACCCATAACACGGTCACATGCACAAAATAACAAGCTTCTTTTTTCGACGAAAGAAGAATTGTATTAGATAATAGTTGGGTACATCAACATGTTATAAGCACTCTGAATTACACAAATATCCAGAAACTGATTTTCATCTAAATTGTACCTACGCTGTCAATAGCTCCAGATCTCAAAACCAAACCTGTATGACGCTTTGCAGTATGGATGACCGCACAGACAAACACTCGGCAAAAGGCCTGAGAACAGATGCCCAACAAACGATAGCCAACATTTATGTAGGCGGAGTTAAGAAACTTCTTCTTTCTGGTATCTTCCTTCTTTTTGCCACTGAAGAAGAATGAGGAAGACTGATCTGAAACGTATTCTCCCTAGTCCTTCATTGTGGCCAGATCTAACCACGATAAAACAGAGAAGAGACTGGAGAAAATTATTTCAGGCAGCGACATCATCTCCGCCTTGATATCGCTGTCCAGAAATAAAAGACTCCATGTCGTCATATCAGTGAGGATGCTGCTGTCGTCCTCATCTTCAATAGAGCCGCCATGGAGAAAACGGTTCCATCCTACCCACACACCATCGCCGAAGAGACGGAGGAGATAAATCCCTAAAATAAAGAACCTCAGCATAGAGAGACCATAACCCTAACGATTCGATCTACTATAAAAAAAACTTATTAAAAACGATGGATCTCCATTCCCTCCGACCTCCGGCGATATGCCGAAGGGGAGGAAGGGGGAACCAGCGGTGGTGGTGGCAGGGGGCTGCGGCGGCGGCGGCCGAGTCGCTAGACGTTGGGTTCAAAGGCTTTGCCTGGGGAACGGTGCTGTGCTGCGTGCTGGTGCGTTGGGCGGGCCAAGATAAGGCTGAGCCCAGGCTAGTCGTGGGCTTTCAATATAACACTCATTCAGGTTTAGTGCACAAGCAATAAGCTAAGGGATGCTTTTCTTTTTCTTCCCATACAAAAAAGGAAAGAAAAGTCTTCTTCACAACTTGCCATTCTACAATTCCTATATGAAAAGTTGCTACATATACAGAGCCCACAGATGTGTCAAAATTGTGCTGAATGCTGAAAAGGCATAGTTTTGGATTGAGCAAATTGTTTTGTGCAATATTTTTGCCAAGCAACAATGTATGCATAGGCCAAAATACATGACTAAAGGTTTTTTTCTGGTAGTAATAAGTGGTATATCAATAAAAATTCAGGAATCATTGCAAAATTCAAACTAAGAAATACTCCATCAGTTCCAAATTATAAGTTGTTCTGACTTTTTTTGATACATGTCTAGATACATAGCAAAATGGATGTACCAAAAAATTTAAAGTGACTTATAATTTGGAACAGAGGGAGTATACATGACTAAAGTTAAAAATATATAGTATATACATAGGTCTGCGGCATACACATTCTACTTGTTACATAATGAGACAAACCAAATACAAACCGTGTGTGGCACTGGATCAACAAGCAGTACCACTACTTTATTATTATTATTATTATTATTATTATTGTTGTTGTTGTTGTTGTTGTTGTTGTTACTGGCAAAATATGTCCATGCATTGTTAGGAATTAGACTCCGTATCATCGTTAGATGCAAGTTGTTCTATCTCATATGAGCACGGAGTTATGAGTCTAGATCACATATGGGATATGTAGGGTGCGACCAAATACGTAATGAAATCAGACTTCGTATTCATCATCGCTAGACGAAAGTTATCCTAACTCGTATGAGTATGAGTCATAAGTCTGGGTCAAATACTTGTCTTTGATGAAGTTGAAGCCGGAGCAATTTCCATTATCATCTTAAAAAAACCATGACATGAAATTATATGAGATTCACGTCGTAAAAGGTGAAGGGAGATAAGGCAGGGAATATAATGCAACAGCACTATTACTGCACGGCACTAGCGACGGCGGCGGACTCGGCTGCGGCTTATCCGACGAACACAAGTTCAACTCTACCCAGAAATACTGTCCAGACATTATACCGTGCCACCGTGGTATCTACTACTCCGTCCCATAAAGAGTCGCCGTGGGAAGCGTGCTGGTCCAACTTTATCAACTTTGACTACGTTTGTAGAAAATACGTGCAACATTTATATCTTTAAATAAGTTTATTATACAAAGTATATTCAAAGATCTACCTAATGATACTAATTATGTATCATAAATGTTAATATTTTGTTAAATATATTTGGTCAAAGTTAAAAGCTGTTGACTTTTTAGGAAGCGAGAATGACTCTTTTTATGGGACGGAGGGAGTAGTCGGTAACAAGGTAGTACAAAGTTGAGTCTGGATCTGGGCTCTGGATGAGCGGGGTGCCGATACTGAAGTGCACCAGGTACTCCGTCGAGGGGGCTCCGATCCCTGCCCTGGGCTCACCGGGGCACTCGCTGATGATGAGGAGCTGGAGCTGGATGAGAGGAGCCGCGCGGCGCGGGACTTGCTGCGCAGCTCGCCTGGGGTTAAGCCGCGGCCGGCGTCGGTGTGGCTCAGCTGCATCCTAATCACCGTGCCACCGGCGGCGCTGGTGGATGAAACAGCAGCCAGCAGCGCGAGTAGGAAGCCGGCTACCCTCTGCATCTGCATGCTCTTCATCATCACCTCTGCTTCATGAGCATGCAGTGCTATAGCTTATATTACTAGAACGCATGCTTGTATTTACTTGTGTGTTAATATTAACTGGCCTTAGCCCCTAATCCCTTATATAGCACAGATGTTTCTTCACTGCACGCTACTAGCGTCGTCGTTGTCGCCATGCCGCTGACTAGTGACTTCCCCTTTGGGTACAATGGCAAAGTTCGTTGTATGTAAAAGATGTACATAATTCATGAATACATGAGAAAAAAAACCATGTACATGGCAAGTTGTATATAAAAGATGTACATTCATATGAATACAGGAGTCAGAAGAAGAAGAAAAAACTATGGACATGGCAAGTTGTATATAAAAGATGTACATATATAATTCATGAATACAAGAGAAGAAAAAACAAATACGATTATAAGCCCAACTGATCTCAGTGTTTTGAACCTAGAGCTCAATGGCTCTACAAACAGGGGAGGCTTTATTTAATCACGAAGATAAGGCAACCCTCATTTGGCATTCCTTTAAAGAAAGGCTTGGCACCAGTAATTATACAGGGATCACATTTGATCTTCCATCTTTGCTGGACAATAATGTTGACCTCTCTAGTCTGGTTTCTCCTTTCTCCCACGATGAAATTGATGCAGTGGTAAAGAATTTCCCTTCAGATAAATCTCCAGGTCTTGATGGATTTAACACAAACCTCCTAAAAAAATGTTGGCATATTGTTAAAGAAGACTTTTATTCTTTATGTCACAATTTTTTCTCTGAAAATATATGCTTGCAAAGCATCAATGGTTCTCACAAAACACTCATACCTAAGAAGAATGATCTTATTAATATTTCTGACTATAGGCCTATTTCTTTGCTCAACAATTCTATCAAGCTCATTACTAAGCTATTGGCAAATAGATTACAAAAGGTGTTGCCCCTCTTGATACATAAGAACCAATATGGCTTTATCAAAAATAGAACTATTCAGGATTGTGTGGCTTGGGCTTTGGAATATTTACATATGTGTCATCATTCAAAAAAAGAGATTCTAATTCTTAAACTTGACTTTGAAAAGGCTTTTGATAAGGTTGAACATGGCCTTATGCTGGAAATTATGGAACATAAAGGCTTTCCCTTGAAATGGCTTAATTGGATGAAACTCATTTTTAATTCAGGAACTTCTTCAGTTTTACTGAATGGCATACCTGGCAAAACCTTTCATTGTAAAAGAGGAGTAAGACAAGGTGATCCCCTCTCACCTCTCCTTTTTGTTCTATCAGCAGATTTACTTCAGACAGTTCTCAATGCTGTAAGAAACAATAATTTATTAAACTTGCCTCTTCCCATCTTAAATGACCATGATTTTCTCATCCTCCAATATGTTGATGATACACTCATTTTCATGCAAGCAGATGAAAAATCAGTTGTTGCATCTTAAAGAGATCCTCCAATCTTTTGCTGAATCCACTGGTTTGCAGGTTAATTTTGAGAAATATTTTATGGTGCCAATTAATATTACAGAGGACAGATTGAACACCTTGGTCAATACCTTTGGATGCACTAAACAAACCTTGCCTTTTACTTACTTGGGCCTTCCACTTAGTATTACTAAACCTTCAGTGGCTCACTTCTGGCCTTTGGTATCTAAATGTGAGAGGAGACTAGTTAATTTTTCAACTTTCTTATCTGAAGCTGGTAGGCTACAGCTTACAAACGCAGTGCTTTCAGCCTTACCCACCTTCACCATGTGCACCTTTCTCTTGCCAAAAATAGTAATCAAGCAAATTGATAAATATAGAAAGCATTGCATCTGGAGAGGCTCTGAATTGAACAATAAAAAACCTTCAAAAGCTGCTTGGCCCTTGGTGTGCTTGCCAAAGCTGGAAGGTGGACTTGGTGTACTAGATCTCACAACCCAAAATCACAGTCTTCTTATGAAGCATTTGCACAAATTTTTTAATAAATTTCCTATCCCTTGGGTTCAATTGATTTGAGATCACCATTATTTCAGAGACAATTTACCAGTTCCAGATAAGCCACCTAGAGCCTCCTTCTGGTGGAAAGATGTTCTAAAACTGCTGGAATCTTTCAAAAAGATTGCAAGGATTAATGCTCAGAATGGCACTACTTGTTTCCTTTGGTTAGATCTTTGGGGTCCGTCCCTCTGTCAGCAAGCATACCTGGAACTTTTTTCATTTGCTAAGTCCCACTTCACTACCTTAAGGGTTGCTGCTTCTGTTGATACCCTTCAAGATCTTTTTTATCTACCTCTATCCATTGAAGCGTTTGATCAATTCCAAGAACTCTCTCAGTCGCTTCAAAGCTTGCAGTTAACTGAGGCTAAAGATATGTGGTCATATATTTGGGGTTCTTCTAAGTATTCATCTAAACAAGTCTACAAGCAACTCATTGGTCAGAGACAAGTTCATCATTCGTATAGATGGTTATGGAATTCTGCATGTCAAAACAAAAGAAAGGTTTTCTTTTGACTAATCCTAAGTGACAGATTGAGTACCAGGGCTTTACTCAGAAGAAGAAGAATGCACCTTGATGATTATAACTGTGTTTTCTGCTCACTAAATGTTGAAGAGGAATTACTACATCTGCTTTTTCATTGTCCTTTTGCAATGGCCTGCTGGTACAGCTTACATGTTTTTGTTCCTAACTCTGTTGATATTGTCGTTATTCTGGAAAGTCTCAAAGACCAGCTGCACGTACCTTTCTTCATGGAGATTATTGTCACAATGTGTTGGGCTATCTGGATGATGAGAAATGATATCATTTTTAGAAATTTAGCACACTCAGTTCAGAGATGTAAGAATGTGTTCAAGACTGAATTTGCCTTAGTTATACTAAGAGCAAAAGCAAGCCTCCACCCCTACATAGATCAATGGCTAGACAACTTTGTGTAATCTTAGCTATTTTTTTCTTACTTTCTTTGTCTCTTGAAGTTACTTTGTAAGGCTCTGTTTTTTACTGTTTTTTCTAATAAATTCCAGTAGGGGCTTTTGCCCCTCCTGTTTCATAAAAAAAAAACAAACAAGTTGGCTCTGGAGAATGTGTCACTGTTAGAATTAGAACGGAGGACCTGCAAACGATGCAGCCAAGCAGTGTACATAGGGTGTGTTTGGTTCGTTTCCTATATAAACCTGGCTAGCAAAACTAAGCCAAGCTAGCCCAAACTTGCCCCTAGCTTTCGAGACCTGTTTGTTTGGTTGCGTGCACTGCTGAGCCTGGCTAGGATGAGTTCGTGTTTGGTTGGTTGGCTTGGTTTGCATACAGTCACCTCTCCCTTGAGCTGGTGAGTTCACCCCATATTTTATCAAACACGTGGTCCGGCTCTTCCCTCACCTCCTGTCCGTGCCTCTTCCCTCCCTCCGACGCCATACTCGAGCCACGCCTCTCCTCAACCCCGTTGCCGTCGGCGTCACACAAGTAGTTCCCCTTCGACTCGACCGCTCTGTCCATGGCTCCCCGTACACCGCAGCCGGAGCTCCTACCGCGCGTGGCCAGACGACTACGGTCCGCCGCGGGCCAAGCTGAGGCCACCGGGGGGTGTGGCCTACCTCAGCATAGTCGCGCAGCCCGTCCTCGCCGCCGACGTCTGCCATCGCTGCCGGAATCAGCTGGCCGGTCAATTTCCCCTGCTCCCTGTGCGGCTTTGTATGAAATCCGGTCTAGAAGAAGCTATCGCCGAGGGGCTGCTGTAGCAGGGCGACCTCCATGAGCGCCTCACCCTGGTTGACGGCGACTCCGGCGGGGCTACGAAGAAGACTAGGGGTGGGCTGCATCGGGGAAGCGGCGTGCTCGTGAGAGGAGGGAGCGAGCAGCGGAGGAGGAAGGCCGAGCCGTTCGCGCCGGGGGCAGGGCACCACGCTGGTGAGCTCGCACCGGGGGCAGGGCACCGCGCTGGTGAGCTCGCGCCGGGGGCAGGGCGCCATGCCGACAGCGGCCACGCTGGTGAGCTGGCGCCGGGTGCTCGCATCGGTGGCACGGACGAGACAAAGGGGAGGTGGCGCGACTTGGTGTTGCAGTGCACGACAGTGGCAGGCGGTCATCCCTGCTCGCTCTAGAATGTCACAAGTAAACTGCCGCTGGTTGAGGAACAGGCCTGAAGGTCGGGGCTCAACAGTGACGCCGAGGAAGTGGTGGAACACCCCAAGATCCTTCATAGCAAATTCCTTCTGGAGAGAGGCAATGATGCGGTGGAGCAGAGACTCGCTGGAGGCGGTGAGAACAATGTCATCCACATAGAGGAGCAGGTAAGCAGTCTCACCCCATAGTGGTATATGAACAGGGAGGTGTCAGACTTAGCCTCAGTGAACCCAAGAGTCTGCAGGAAGGTAGCGAATCGAGTGTACCAAGCCCGGGGTGCCTGCTTGAGCCCGTAGAGAGACTTGTTGAGCCGGCAGACGAAGTCAGGACGAGAAGAATCCACGAAACCGGCTGGCTGACTCCAGTAGACCGTCTCAGTGAGAGTGCCATGGAGGAAGGCATTCTTGACATCCAGCTGATGCACAGGCCAGGAGCGCTCGAGAGCCAGGGAGAGAACGGTGCGGACTGTAGCTGGCTTCACCACGGGAGTGAAGGTCTCAGCATAGTCAATGCCGGGCCGCTGAGTGAAGCCGCGGAGGACCCAGCGAGCCTTGTAGCGCTCCAAGGAACCATCAGCACGCCTCTTGTGCGTCCAGATCCACTTGCCGGTGACAATGTTGGAGCCTGACGGACGGGGCACTAGGTCCCACGTCTGGTTGGCGAGGAGGGCCGCGTACTCCTCGTCCATCGCGCGGCGCCAGTGAGGATCCGCCAAGGCCGCGCGGACGGAAGAGGGTACCGGAGAGATCCCCGGCTCGCAGGCGGCGGCGGTGAGGGCCTGCGGGCGAGACGCCTGCCTCGTCACCATCGGGTGAGTGTGACGAGGGTCCCGGTGAAGAAGAGGCGGGTCGGCGCGAGAGCGCGGCGAGGCCGACGGAGCATGCACCGGCGACGACGGCGCTGGTGACGAAAGCGGCGGAGTCGGCTCACGCCGGCGCTCGTAGACGATGCCGAAGCGTCCGGGAGGAGGTGAGGGCGGACTCGGCTCCCGCCGGCGCTGGTAGACGAGTCCGAAGCGCCCGGGAGGAGGTGGAGTCGGTGCGCTCGGTCCCGCAATCAGAACAGCAGCATCTGGCACAACGGGAGGCAGCGAAGCCACAGGGAGCGAGGGTGGAAGCTCCAGGGCTGCCTCGGCCGTGTCAGGTACCGGAGGAAGGTCCTGGTGCGAGTCCGGTGGGGGCGAGGCGGGACCACCAGGAGAGTGCGCCGGAGCAGTACCTGCAGGGTAGAGAGAGAAGGGTGGCAGAATCACCGGGTCAGTGGGAAAAAAGGAAGCTTCCGCAGGGTCAGCAGGAGGTGTGGGTGGAGAGGTGGAGTAAGGGAATGCCGACTCATCAAACACGACATGGCGAGAGATGAGAACACGGCGAGAGGTAAGGTCAAAGCACCGGTAACCCTTGTGATCCGGAGAGTATCCGAGAAAGACACAGAGGGTCGACCGGGGAGCCAGCTTATGGGGAGCGGTGGCGGCGGTGTTAGGGTAACACGCACACCCGAAGACTCGAAGGTGGTCGTACCGAGGAGGGGTACCGAATAGAGCGTGGTGAGGCGTGGGAGCTGGGCAGGCAGTAGAAGGAAGTCGGTTAAGGAGATAGGTGGAGGTGTGCAGACACTCAGCCCAGAAGCGAGCGGGTAAAGAGGCCTGGAGCAGAAGGGTGCGCATGATGTCATTGGTTGTGCGGATCATGCGCTCTGCCTTGCCGTTCTGAGATGAGGTATACGGACAAGACATGCGGAGCTGGACACCGTGTGAAAGAAAGAAGGCACGTGAGGTTGAGTTATCGAACTCACGGCTATTGTCGCACTGGACAGCCTTGATGGTGAGGCCGAACTGAGTGGATACCCAAGCGAAGAAGTGGCTGAGAGTGGGGAACGCATCGGACTTGGCACGCATGGGAGAAGTCCAAGAGTAATGGGAGAAATCATCGACCACCACCAAGTAGTACTTATAGCCAGACATGCTGAGAACAGGAGAAGTCCACAAGTCATAATGGATAAGATCAAACACACAAGTGGCATGTGAGGAAGAAGACTGAAAGGGAAGACGAACGTGACGGCCCAGCTGGCACGCATGGCACAAGTGCTCATTGTGAGCCCGAGGACATCGAATGTCGGAACTACGACTGAGCTGCATGAGGGCATCCCGGCCAGGATGGCCAAGGCGGCGGTGCCAAGTAGTGGGGGAAGTAGTAGCGGCGAAAGCAGCCGAGGAGATGGGAGGCGAAGAAGGTGAAACAGACGCCGGAAACCGAAGTGTGTAGAGGGGTTCAGTGCTGTCACACCGGAGCAGAGGACACCAGGAGGCCAAGTCCCGCACGGTGAGACCAGAGGGGTCAAACTCAACCGAACAAGAGTTGTCAGTTGTGAAACGACGAATAGAGAGAATGTTGTGAACCATACCAGGAGCCACAAGAACATCACGGATATGAAAGGAACCATGAGAACTGGCAGTGCCCACAGAGGAGACAGAAATGCAAGTGCCATTGGCGATCATGATGGAAGAGGGATAGGAAGGGTGGGGAGGACGAAGAGAGGAAAGTAGACTCGCATCGGGCGTGGTGTGGAAAGTGGCGTCCGAGTCGGCGATCCAATCAGGGCTGATGGTGGTGCTGAAGGAGTAGGCCAAGACAGCTGGGTCCCAACCGACAAGCCCGGGCGAGGCACCGGGAGGTGTAGACCACAGGGATGTGGGGTTAAACCCAGGATTGGCGACACCTAGGCCCCCCGCGCCAGCGGCCCTGGCGGTGGCGGCCATGGTGGTGGCGGCGCCTGGAAGATGGCCTGGCTGCGGCGGTGGCGGAGATGGAGCCGATGGCAGAGGGTAGGGAGCCGACAAGGCCCGGCGCGCGACGCGGCGCCGGCACGTGGCACGATAGGCAGCGGCGGTGGCGCTGGTACTGCGCACGCCCGCGTGCCAGCCAACGCCCAGGCCAGCAGGGGCAGCGGCGCCCAGGCCTGCAGGGGCAGCGGCGCTCACAGGAGCTCCAGCAGGGGCAGCAGCAGCAGCGGGAGAAGGGCGCGAAGGGGAAGGAGGGATGCAGGACCTGGGGGAGCAGTGATGGAATAGAGGAGGAGTAGGGAGCAGCGGCGGAGGCCATGTCACGTGGCAGCGGGCGGCGGCACGCGCCTCGGTGAAGAAGCGGCGGCGGGAGGCAGAGGGCGCGAGGGGCGGGGGACAGGGATGCGGAGGGGAGAGGGGAGAGGAGCGGGAGCAGCCTGTGCGGCCTATTGAGGAGGAGGCGGGCGGCCCTTGTCGAGGAAAGACCCCGTCGTCTCCTCCGTCGTCGACGACAGGAGGAGGAGCCGCGGCCACTGACTCGGACGACCCTGCCTCCTCAGCTTGCGGCTGCAGCGGCGCCAGGGAGGGCGGCATCAGATGCCCCGCGGCGAGGAGGGAAGGGGGCGGCGAGGGAAGGTCGAGCCGCGTGGTGTCCCCCGCGTCCGCGGCCGCGCCCATTGCCGCCATGGCGAGCTCGCCCGAGGGAGCCTGGGCGGCCTTAGTGGTGAAGAAGGGGTTGAGGACGCGCAGCGACTGGCGGGTCTCCTCCGACGCGGACTCCATGCGGTTCTGGTGCATGGACGGCGCGGTGTCGAAGCGGGCGGTGGCCGTCATCATGGACGGGGAGCGGTGGACAGGAGCCTCTGTGCCGCGGGGATGGTCCCTGTTGCTGCCACAGGGTGGGCCGCCGGCAGGTGTTGGAGGGTGGAAGGGAGAGGAAGGATTGGGAGAGGAGGAAGGGGAGGGAGGAGGTGGCCGGCCGGCCATGGAGGTGGCGGCGGCGGCGCCAGCCAGAGGGGCGGTGGCTGGTGGAGGAGGAGAGGAAAAACTCAGCTTGATACCATGCTAGAAGATGATTCTCTATTGATTTGAGCTAACCCTAGAAATGTAGCTATATAGATATTATACATGGGCCACATGGGCCTAGCCTCATGGGCCTAATACATTCACACTCCAACAGTGACGTTCACGGGCGTCATGTTCAGCTGGGAGACGAAGGCGTCGCAAAGGAGGCTGTAGACGGGCGGCGGCAGCAGCGTGATCGAGGTGCCGGAGTCGATGATCGTCCCGCCGGTGAGGCCGTCGTCCTTCAACGCGAACGTGGACGCCGGCACCTGCAGCGTCGTTGACCCCACCCTGATGCTCTGCAGATTCAGGTAGTAGGAGGAAGTCGATGTCATGTTGAGCGGGGTAGTCTGCACGGTTGCGCCGCCGCCGCCGTAGAGGTTCGCCGGCAGGCCGAGCAGCACGGCGCTGGGCGTGGACCCCGTGATGTTGGTGAAGCAGTAGGAGAAGTTGTCGACTTTGAGCTGCGACGTAAGGGACAGGGCGCCGCGGCCGAAGCCGGCGATGCCGGTACCGCTCGAGTTGAAGTCGAGCAGCCCTTGGTTAAAGAAGCCGCATCCGAAGGCCAGGCCGTCCACGGCCGCGCCGCCGTCAAACGTGAAAGTGTCTGCGGCGAGGAGTCCGTTCGTCACAGACATGTCGGCGTACAAGTAGGTGTATACGCATGTCCGGTTGCACGACGGCCACGGCAGCTTCCGGCACGTCGAGGAGTTGCAAGGGAACGGCACAAACGTGCTGGAGTTTGACATGTCGAAGTAAGGGAGGGCCTGGTCGTAGCAGGCGACGCACGGCTGGCACTGCGTCCAGATGAGGTCTCTGCCGGTGTCCAGCGTCATCTTCACAGGCTGCGGCGGCGTGCCGATGGCGAGGCTGACCAGGTACTCATCTGCGAACGGTTGGCCCTTCCCTGGGAGCGCCGAGACGGTGGACGACGACGACGACGAGCCGGAGAGGAACCGCGCGGCGTGGGTCTTGCTGCGCAGCGCCATGCGTTGAAGCAGCTCGCGTGGGGCCAGGCCGCGACCGGCGTCGGTGTGGCGCAGCTGCATCCTAATCACCGGGCCGACGCTGGCGCCCGCGCCGCTGCATGAAACAACAGCCAGCGCTGCCAGCAGCGAGAGTAGGAAGCCGGCTACCCTCTGCGTGTTCATCCCTTGGTTCATGAGCTCCACAGATGTGTTCTTCACAGCACGCTGGTTCTCACACCAATGCACGTGTAAGGTCTTGTGTCGTCGAAGGAGCCTCGCTGAAACAGCGATGCACGCTGGTTCTCACACCAATGCACGTGTAAGTTCTTGTGCCGTCGAAGGAGCCTCGTTGAAACCACGATACGCAGGACAAGCGACGAGGTCTCTTGATATCCGAACCCCACACGTCTCGCAGGGACTCGACAGGGCGTGTGGCAGCTACAGCCTGCCCTGGTCGGTCTGACCGCTCTAGAGCTTCGCTATTGTTGAAGCAACGAACATCATCAATAACGAAGAACAAAAAGAAATAGTAGATTGAATGTAAAGCAAAAGATTAAAAAGGTAGATGTATTGATAAGTTAGATTATGTGTGTCAGTTGGCCGTCACCCGTTATATATTTATAGTTATTATTATAGTACAGTTGGTCTTCCCTGTATGAATACAAGAATAGATCTAGAATTACACGGGAGCAAATAAAAGTTTCCTTAGTAGTCATCTCAACCGAAGAACGCTAGTCATATCTTGTTGTACGTGGTCCATACACATATATATTGCGAAAACCGGCCAGTTCTCAACCTAATAAAAAAATCGATTTGATTTCCTTGGTTACCAGCAAACCAACGTAACCCAAATGGACTCTGTGTCTGTGATCAGACATCCCACGCTCCCACAAAGGATACGCTACCAACACTCTTCTTGGTGAACTCTGCCAATGATCAGCTTCAGCTGCCTTCTCTAGTTTCCCTTGTATTGTACAAATACAAATAATAGAGAGACAAGGCACATGCATGGGAAGTAAAAACCGCAAGTCTAAATTCTAATGGCTGTTTCAATAAACGTCTGATTCTCATTCCAATTTACAAATCCAGCGCAGAACATACAGATGATCATTTTCATTCATCTTTTAGCATAACCAATCTGAGGTCATGCAACCATGCACCATTCCGTGCAGTTAGGATTTCAGGGAATGAAGACCTAGCATGTTCACATACATTGACCTGGATAAGAGCACATGACAAAAAGATTGATGTATAATTGAAAGCAGTGCCTTACATGATAGGTACCTCGCATGGCCCAAAGCATCATAGTAGCAGGCAACTTGCAAAAAAAGCAGCAGCATCTGAAATTTCTCTGTATGATGCAGACGACTCAAGTTCTAGACCAGATCATGAATTGGAAGATATATTAACAGTTCCCATTTACCAGCTATATCTATTGAACCAAACTCTGCCAAAGGGTCCATTCTTCAACTCTACAAGCAGTAGCTTTCTCACCAGGTGTAACTCAAATTTCACCCCTGCTCACACAGCTCCTGAAACCGGGCCAAGCTACAAGAACAAACTATATGCATTATTCATATGAACAGATGATAAAATAACATGTCTGTCTGTCCAATCAAGAAATTAAGATTCAGTTTGAAGCAAATAAGAGTTATCATCTACCACAATTTTATTAGGTAACTTGTCTGCCTGGCAAATACCATTGAGTTGATATGACAAAATTTCCAATTCAATCATTAGGTTGACAATGCCATTGAGTTGATATGCCAAAAGGAATTGAAGAGGCAAATGCAGGAACAAGAAAAGGATTCCATTGAGTTGATATGCCAAAAGGAATTGAAGAGGCAAATGCAGGAACAAGAAAAGGATTCACTGAAGTATCAGACAACATACAAAACAACGAACCTATAACAGACCTTCTAAGGAGAGGCTTCGGATTGTAAGGGAACAAATCCTTCTTTTGCAGATCTTCCACTGTTCTCTTCAATGAATAAAGACATTCTTTAGCATCGAGGAAAAGCTTCTGTGAATTCACTGCTTGGCCTCTTTATCACAACCAGAACCATTCTTACACTGTTTACTTGCACTGGCTCTGTCACTATCTTTATCCCCAGAAATCCTCTGCCTTTTACAGTCAAGCTTTTCTATTTTTGTTGAGTAAACTGAATCATCAACAAAAGCATGCCAAGACTGGGAAACTAAGCGTAAGCACCTGTGCAAGTGTGTAAGAGAAGTCAAAGGTCACAATTCAGAAGACGCTTTGTTCCGTCTGAAGACATCGACAAAAATAATTAAAAAATTTTAAGATAGGTATCGACCTTAATAGATACTGAGCACAGTCAAAGTTTTGCTAGGCGCTAGGCGAAATCTAGGCGACGACCCTTAGCCTAGAGACTAGTCGAGACTAGTCGAGCCTAGGCGATGCTAGGCGTTTTGCTAGGCGATGGGCGATGGCTAATACATGTATATATACATTTTTTGAGCAGAATACATGTATATTTACTTAAAAGAAAAGAAAAAAATAGAAGAGAAGTGGTCATGGAATGGGGAGAAAGAGAAAAAAGGCCCATTAACGGCCCAACTCACCCACCACAACTCACCCACCACGGCCCAACTCCCCTTATCCTCTCCCCTGCTCCTCTCTCTCCCTCCCGAACGCCTCTCTGCACCCGCTCACCCGCGCCGCCGCTCCCCTTCGCCGCGCGCCCGCTCCTCCTCCCCCACCAGCGACCTCCGCCAGGCGGGGAGGAGGACGACCCGCGTCACCGGTGGAGAGGAGCAGGGGAGGCGTCGCCGGCGGGGAGGAGCACGAGCCGCGTCGCCGGCGGGTCTTGCCAGGCGGGCAGGAGGCTCGCCGGCGGGATTTGCTTCCAGGCGAGTCGCGAGCAGCGCAGCCGGCGGGACCTGCTTCCCGGCGGTGGTCGAGGCGAGTACGCACACGACTTTCTCTCCCCCTTCTCCCCCTTATCCTTCTCCGCTCGACTTGAGGCCCGACTACCCCCCTAGTCCAGGCGCCAAGCCAAAGCCTAGCGACTAGTCGCGACTAGGCGCGTCGTAATCGTCGATTTTCAAAACTTTGAGCACAATGCACACCAACATCCTTAGATATGAGGTAACCAACAAGTACAATGTGATCATAGTGCAGCTGCAGAATAGTTTCAATGAACAAAAATAATATTATACTCGAAATAGGCATTACGGAGTGAAACAGAAAAAAAATTGAAAGATCAAATAGAAGAAAGTACTATGGGTGAGCAAAGTTATTAGTCCTAAAGTACTGAATTTTGTTTAGTATGTCCAATTACAAATGGTAAGGTTGTCCAGGTCCTCAATCTTGGTTACAGCACTGAATAATTAACCCATATAATAAAGTAACTCACTTGTACCACAAAATAAATAAGAACTGAATGTCAAGATGCTATCTTACAGAAATCATTGTGCCTCCAGCAGACTTAAAAAACCAATGAGAACATTTTGACCGACTCACCAGAAAAAGCAGCAGATGAAAAAGGTGAACTGGGTCGAAAATGCTTGAGAACAGTTTTACACCAACAAGTTCAGTAGTTTCCAATTTAGCTCTGCAAGTTTGGACAAAAAGGTCATAACTTATAGAAGCACTGTATAACCTTTTCCTTTCTTCAGTAAACAAACTACATTTTCCTACTTAGGCTGTGTTTAGTTCCCCATGGAATGCAAAATGCAAAATGCCAACTACTTTGGAATGATGAAATGCAAAATGCTAAAATTTTCATGGGTGTGTTTAGTTCCATCCAAAATGCCAATTTTTTCATGTGGTGGGTGAGGGCTTTTTGGCTTTTTGGTTTTTTTTGGCCTCTTGAGACCAAAATCCAAAATGGAGAATGGGTACCTTTTTGCCAAAAAATTTGCATGGTGTTTAGTTCCATTTTGCAAAATGGTGGGCCAAAACCCAAAATTTTTTGGGTGAAATGGGGAACTAAACACAACCTTACATTTTTAGGAAAATGAGTTGCACATCTAAAAGTTGTAAGAGAATGCTGAATAGCATGTCATCCTGAAATATGAATGAACATTGAACATATTACCAAGAATGTTTAGAGTTCATAAAGCCAGTGGTAAGCCTTCTTTTTTATTACAGAATGAAGCATGAACTTGTTAATATTGAATAATTGAGCAAAAAACAGCACATAACTATTATCAGCATTCGTTCTAACCCACTTTGAACAGATATGGAGAATAGAGTAGATAGATTATCTTAGTTAGAAATTAGCAGTAAGGGGGGTTGGGCATTTGGTCGTGACTTTTCATTGAAATGCCCAGGATATAAAGTAACTCACTAGCCATGTGCAATATTAGAATCCAAATGTCCAACTGTATAGAAAGAAACTACCCTGTTCAGGGGAAAAAAAAAGAGAAGAAACTACCCACAGTTGGGTAACAACAAACCACTTACAAAGACAGACTGAACTAGAATCGTACAACTGATTTCAATCTACATTATCTAACAAATGTAAATAAAATCAAACGACTTAAAAGGTAAGATGTGTTTCCCAGAACAATGAATAAGTTATTTTTTAGCTACCATCATTTGGGCATAGTTGCATAGATGCATACCTCCTCCATATACAATTCCAGAAAGGATAAGGCAAAACTTGATGAATTTGAGTCAAGACTCCAGTTTAGGTAACACTTCTGAAACCAGTCTGAAATTTCTGATAAGCCAAAACAGTTGCAGTGATTACTACAGCCTTGTACTTTGTGACCCAACGAACACTCATCCCTCTTGCATGAACATTGAAGTGCACCATCATTTCTGTTGTAAGACAAGCATATGGAACAACTAAGGAACAAATAGATAGCTTGCCTTTGCAAGTGCTGAGTTGAGTTATCCTGACTCTCAACTAAATCTACCATGTCCAATAAAAATGGAGAACCTTCTAAACAATTGTCGGGTTTAGCAATATGTTGTGAGATAGGCTCATGAAGGTCTTCAAAGTAACGTCGAAGCAATTTCAGCCAACTAATAATATGTGAACAATCTTGCTGTATGTAAGGCTTAAGCCGCATCATTACCATCTGCATTAAAAAATGAAACATATCCTAAGCTGTGCTAAAATGTTTAGGAAGCCAAATTAACTAGCAACAAGTGACACAAAAGAACTCTGAATGTCAGAGCTTACCAGTATTTTATGCTTTAAGTACTGATAAAGACTTTTGGGTCCATCATGCTGCCCATGTAAGGAAAATGCTATCTTGGGAACTATATCAACAGGTTTCACAAACATATCTTGTCCATTTGTACCTTCCAGGTAACTCTGGTCAAGTAAAGAGCCAAGTAGCTGGAGAAGACTGCCAGCCAGAATTCCAGACTGTGCTAAATCATTACAGAAGCTAAATCTGCTATCCTTGGCACAGTTGGCAAGTCCTCCGGCAGGTAATTGATGGAAAGAATCCCAAGGCATCTTATGAATATGATGAATGGATAGACAAATGAAATCATCTTTCAAATCACTTTCACTGCGTTTAAGGAACTTCAAGATAGCATGTAATACTCGAATGAGACTGGACATGGTTTGCCCACTGATATTGAGACGACGCTCATTAAGTATTGTCATGAAGAATGTGATTGTTGTGCTTGAACTAGTGGTGTCATCGCTGTTGGATTCAGTTGTAGAACGTGAAGTGTTATGAACAAATTTCGATGCTGCATGTATAGCCACCCAGACAAGCTCAATAAACTGAGTCCAAATGGATTCCTAGGAATAGAGCATCAGCCATGGAGTAAATAGCTAGTCAACAGAAAACGAAACTGAACACACCAAAAGAAGAAAAGGGAAACATATGAGAAGCATACAAACTTAATTAGGGTGCTAGATATGGAAATTAGAATGTTGCCAGCTGAGTGTTTGACATAGTCACTGCAGAAATCAAGGAAACCAACCTGAAAAGGATGACAAAAGATGTAAGCTTTGGTAACCCACTAGCCATAGTGGTGCTCCAGAAATGTACGGGCAACATAAATAAGACAATACTAGCTAAAGATAAAATTGAAGTCAATAGAGTGAAATATTGATATAGTTTGCCAAACAAAAAGGTTCTTACCAAAACAGAGACCATATTCGCCAGGCAACCAAATCCATCATATGGATGCTCTTCAAGTAGTAAGCAACAACTATGAACTTGTCCAGAATCAGAAAGAGTTTCCTAAATGAAAAGGGAAAATATGAATATGTGTTATTATTTCCTGAGACAGTTGTAGACATAACATAAGTCAACTCAGATACTTCCACCACAAAAAAAATGATATCTCATTAACATTACATTGCTCATAAAGATCACACTTGAGTAGAGAAAAAGTTATAAAATATTCTATGCCAGTATATTGATATCAATGATTAGGGTTTTTTCCCTGGTTTTAGCCAGCTACCAAGTATTGACAAATTAGATGTCACTAAATACTACTTCTTTACAAATGGAAGATATCATCCAATGTGGATTGAGATTGGAAGGTTTTGTTAGTATCAAACATAAAATATATTGGTTACAAACGCAAATTTTGAAGATTGACTGCTAATTGTTCCAAGGTCAGCCATGGGCTAAATAAAAGCTCACAGAAATGGGGCAAAAAAATTTCTGTGACAACCCAAAACTAACCAGAGTGAAGTCAAGTCTCCAACGTTGGTTGCATACTTATAAATTATCAGTCCCCAGCTGCTGCAAAAGACGTGCTACACTAAACACAGTCACAATACTTGAGTACCTGTGACAGATAAGACTGTAGTTGGACTAGCCAGAGAGAATTTACCAACACGAAGCAGTACCTGAACCAATTCACGAGCTGCCTCCTCTTGGTCCCATCGTCGTATCGTCTTGTTCACCTACATCAAGTCCCAATCAAACAACCGCGAAAAAATGATTATAAACTGGAGGAAGATGACCTGAAGCTACCGTGGAGAGCGCGAGGAGGAGGTGCCGCTCGCCCTCCCGCGTCAGCTGCCGCGGCGGCGACGGCGCGGGTTCCTGCGGTGCGGGAGGCGCAAGTGGGGTTAGATGTAGGCTCAGAGCTGCGCGGGGTTACAGGAGAGGAGGAGAGCAATGCCGGCGTGCGTGGCAGAGTTGCTCGTGCTTACGGGGTGGAGAAGCAGGGAGGAGGACAAGAGGTCGCAGAGGCGGGCGAGCTTCCGCTTCTGCTTCACCGGTGGCGGTGACATCTGCTGGCTGCTGCGCTTCTCGCGGTGAATTTGAGAGTATTGCCAATCGAGTTGTTGCAATTTTGCGGACATGGCCACATGGGAAGAGGGCAGTCGGGGGTCGGCTGCCACGTAGGCCTGTCGGCCTTTGAGTAGTTGCCGACAGCGAACCTGTCGGCTACCGAGCTGCCGACAGGGGTGCTATATCTCAAAATTTTATATAACAGCTGCTAGATTTGCAATTAAACATTAAAAAAATATTATTTAAAAATAATTCGGGAATGAGGCCGATTGTGGCAGGTCCAGCGCGCAGAAAGAGACCTTTTTTTCTTGTGAATGTGCAATGATATTTTAATCTGATTTTCATTGAGGCATTTGAGTTGTGCAAAAAATGAACTATTATTAGTCACAAAAAAAGATGAACTATTATTTTCGACTAAGGTTTTTCAATTTCAATTGCTAACTATTATTCCTGAGCTCAAATCAATTGATATCTTAATATCTTTATTATGATTTTTTATGTCTTAATATCTTTATTATGAATTTGAATGGCTATGTTTGAACTCTAAGTTGGATTAACCATTTGACCAAAGGAGAGCAAAATAGAGAGAAAAAATTGGGAGGGTTATTGAGAGACTGTTGTAGAGAAAAAAGTGAGTCATCTCCCCCAATATGACAGGTTTATGGGGATGCGGGGTGGAATTGGGAAACTGCTGGAGATGCTCTAAGGAAGAAGAAAGGACAAAGAAGAAGGAAGGAAGAAAAAAGGAAAAAAAATCTGATGAATGCTGGGCCCTATATGTCAATGGCTCATCCCATTTTTGATGTCCTAGAACCAAACAGAAAACAAAGTCATCCCCTCCCTTCTCAACCAAACAACAGATGGGATCGTCCTGCCCCTGAAAACTGAGACGGGTCCATCCCATCCCACGTTGTCTCCCAACCAAACGCTACGAGGTTGGAGGCGGCCAAGGGCGTGCCCATCGATGTCTGTGCCCGCTGTATCAAATGGGCAAATGGGGATGGGCTTCGCCGTGGACAAAACCGAAGCGTAGGTGGACCAAGAGTTTGCGTTGCCCGCTCGAATGCACAGCCCACTAGCGGTAGCTTGGGATAAAGCCAAGGCCTTTTTCCTCTTTGGTTCTCCCTCCCTCTCTCTTTTACCGGAACCATCACCGCCGCCGCTACCGGTAGGTGGTAGTGGCCGAGACGACGACGCTCGTTGCCGCAAAGGGTGGGATCGGCACGACAATAGCGGCTTTCTCGTTCCCACCACCACTCGACTTGCCACCACAACCACCACTGCTCACGCTATGATGGTTCAGGTTTTTAAAGGAGATGGAAGTTCGTCGGTAGGGAAGTGGATTAGATAGGAGACCAACGATCACGACGTGTATCAGTTTCTAGAATTAGAAAGGAATAGTTTCATGTTTCATGAGCCATGAATTTCCATGGTGGCTGGTGCCGTCTTTTTTACTTTTTAGCCCTTTTTTCGAAAGATTTTCTCAAATACGTCCCTGACGGAAATATTTCAGAAAATGGACTCTGGGCTTGGCGCCATCCACGTTGGCGCCAAGCCCCCATGCCACTTGGCCGACGACGCGGCCGACGACGCCGAGCTGGCGCTGACGTGGCAGCATCTTGGCGCCGTCACCATTGACGCCAAGCTTGGCGCCATCGTCATTGGCGCCAAGCCTAGCCTCACAGATCAAATCACCATGTATATCATTTTTTATCCTAAGTATTTCCAGGTTGTTCTAAGTGATTAAACAGAAAGTCACTGTAAAAACTCTAGAGTTAGTCATATTTCTCAATATCCAAGTCATTGTAAAATTTTAAATTTGTAAATGTCCAAGTCATGTTAAAAAATCATTTTTTCATATGTCTACCACATGGTAGTCGGTATTCTAACATATCCAAGTCGTAGCAAAAATCCAGATTTAGTTGGCTAAGTCTTTAAATTTACTATGGGATGGGGATGGAAATATGGCTAAGTCTGGATTTTTACTGTGATTTGGACATTGACAAATTTAAAATTTTATCATGACTTGGATATTAAAAAAAAAGCTTCATGTTAAGTCATGGAATTAGGGTCCAAGTTGTCACGGAACCGTCCAAATTATAAGAACAAAAGTATAAAACAATCGCCGCTTCCGTGCTGAATCAGTCCTTGGGCCAAAAATGAAATTTGCTCACCTCGGCCTACTCTACGTTTCTCATTTAAGCTGCCTGATCATTTGAGCTCTGTAACAGCGGGTAATTAAGCCTCAAAATAACAGTGTCAACATGTTGATAACGGTCACGGGAACTCGCCTTCTCCATAATATACCCTTCAACTTTTATTTTTGGATATTCAAAATGACAGTGCCTGATTCAGTGCAACTTTTTGCATGCTCTTCTCCATAATATACCCTTCAACTTTTATTTTTGGACCAACTCAAGTTGCTTAACGAATTTTGGAGAACGCGGAATGCCAACATCGTTGCTTAGCGAAACTCCAGACTTAGAATATTTCTAAATGCTGAAAACAACAGCAAATTCGATCTTGTGACCTCGATTTGACTTACTTTCAAGCTGATCTAGCTCTTAGTCCAAAAACAAAGTTTGTTCTACATGATATGGACTACAACTTTCATTTAAGGTCCAACCTCAAAATTGGTATAGAACCTGCTGTTCTACTTTGACCAAAGTAGGATCATGATGAAGCTTAAATCATCCTTTTTGATCCATTGGAGCATTTTCGGGGCATTTGCTCAACACGAACCTTTCACGACTTTTGTTGTAGAGTCCATCTAGAGTCTTTTGGGCAAGGTTGCAAGGTTAGATTGATGACCTATATTTTTATTTACTTAATAGTGCAATTCAAGCACTTAGTAAAACCATTCTAACAAGGATATAACTTATCATTTCATGTGACTTTTTGATTCTAAACTTCATAAAACTTTTACAGGGATCAATATAGATATGTACTAAGGTGAGACACATGAAGATATTGCAATAACACCACCCAAACATATATCTTGAAAATGGCCTATATATAAAGTAATGGTGTAGCATCCAAGTTTAGGTTTGGCTCATCTCCATAGGTCGACCTTGACATCGTCATCTCCACTTAATCTATCATGTTTGAGCTCAAACCCACTGCTTAACTGGTGGTAAACCCTTGGGGTGTTACACAAGTCATGGTAAAATTTTAAATATCCAAATTCAAGATTTAGCCAAATTCCAAATTATTCATGTTTTGAATTTGGGTCCAAGTCATGGTAAAATTTTATAGTAAAATTAACATGAAGCCCTAATTCCGTGACTTCACATGAAGCCCTTTTTATCATGACTTAAAATTCCATCTTATAGTAAAATTATGGTCCAAGTCATGGTTAAATTTTAAATATCCTAGTCCAAAACATGAAGCCCTTTTTCAATATCCAAGTCATGGTAAAATTTTAAATTTGTTAATATCCAAATCATAGCAAAAATTCAGACTTAGCCAAATTCTAGCATAGTCAAGTGATAGTAAAATTCAAGACTTAGTCAATTTCTAGGTTGCCCATCATATGGTAAATATTAAGACTTTGCCAAAATTTTATATGTCCATCTCATAGAAAAATTAGGGTCCAAGTCACATTAATTTAGAGCTTTGTATGTCCATCTCACGGTAAAATTAGGCAGTCAGGATTTTTGCTGCGGCCTGGATATGTTAGAATACGAACTACCATGCGATAGCATCAAATTTATCAATGTCATGGTAAAATTCCAACATGTCCCATCTCATGGTAAATTTATAGACTTAACAAATTTTCATATGTCCATCTCATGGTAAAATTACAGACTGAAGAAATTCCAACAACTCGACGCCAAGATGCATGGTGCCAGTCTTGGCGCCAATGATGATGGCGCCAAGCTTGGCGCCAATGGTGGCGGCGCCAAGGTGCCGCCACGTCAGCGCCAGCTCGGCGTCGTCGGTCAAGTGGCATCTTGGCGCCAGCGTGGATGGCGCCAAGCTCAGGGTCCATTTTCTAAAATCTTTCCGTCAGAGGCATATTTGAGAAAATCTTTCAAAAAAAGGGCTAAAAAGTAAAAAAGACGGTGGTGGCAGACGCTTTGGCTTGCACCTGTGTGGCTTGTTAGTGAGTTGCGGGACCCACCTGATGATGTGGCTTCACGAAATCACAGGCTTGACAACATCCTCAAGGTTTCGACCGAGGAGGATCGGATTGATCTTGATGGTGGAGTGCAGCAGATCAAAGCAACCCATGAAAGGAGAGATAGAACCGGAGGCGGGGAATCATTTTGGGAGCGACGAAGATGCTGGGGACAATGGCAATGAGGCGGGAGATTTGGGGAGGGGATAGTCCAATGCTAATGAGCTGAGCGAAGCGAGGGGTTAGGGTTTTGTCCACCTTGTAGCAGAGGAGCCGTGAGTACCTGGTGATTCCGGCGGCGATGTCGTATTTGGCGAGGTTGACGCCCGCGAGAAAGGCAAGGACGGCGTCGGGTTTGACTGGAGACTTAGGTGGGTGAGCCCTTGAACATCCTGCCCTCTTGCGCTGGGGTAAGCCCGCAGGTGGTGACCAGGTATTCCTTAGCGATGAATCGGGCGGGAGAAGTGGCGGTTGTAGCGGTGGAGAGGAGGCGGCAGTGGCGATGGGAATGGGAAGCCGCGCGGATGGAGGACAGGATAAGATGTTGAAGGCGCACCATCACTGCGGAATGTCGCCTCGGCGGGGAAGAGACGCGCGGATGGCGGGAGAGGTTTTATCGGGTGGGCAAGTTGGTTACACAGAGGTCATGGCGACAAATTGGCCCCGCGGGGGCTGTGGTTTTGTGGGGCGGCATGTAAATTGGCGGTAGACGACGGCCGACGAGTAGGATTCGTTTCAGGGCCGAAGAGGGCGGCCGCTAGAGGCGGCTACGGCGGCGGCGGCGCTTCCGGTAAAAGGGAGGGGGAGGGAGAGCCGGAGAGGAAAAAGGCCTCTGTTTTGTCCCAAGCTACCGCTGGTGGGCTATGCATTCGAGCAGGCGACGCAAACTCTTGGTCCACCTACGCTTCGGTTTTGTCCACGGCGAAACCCATCCCCATTTGGCCATTTGATACAGCGGGCACAGACATCGCAGATAAGGCCCTCATCTCCAACTTCGGTAGCGTTTGGTTGGAAGACAACGTGGGATGGGATGGACCCGTATCAATTTTCAGGGGCGGGACGATCCCTTGTTTGGTTGAGAAGGGATACTCTGTTTTTTGTTTGGGTCTGGGACATCAAAGTTGGGATGGGCCATTGACATATAGGGCTCACCATTCATCAGTTTTTTTTCCTTTTTTTTTCCTTCTTCTTTAGTGGGTGTTTAGTTGGGAGGTGAAAAGTTTTTGGGTGTCACATCGGATGTTTTATGGGATGTTAGAAGGGGTTTTCGGATGCTAATTAAAAAACTAATTACATAACTCGTCTGAAAACCGCAAGATAAATTTATTAAGTCTAATTAAGCTGTCATTAGCACATTTGTCTCGTGGTTTTCAACCCATCTGTGTAATTAGCACGTGTCCGGTTGAATTTTTTTTTTGGTCGGTCACCCCCTTATATCCTTTCCTTCCGTCATTCGCAGCGCCTCCACCGGGCCCGCTCTTCCGCATCCGCGCCGCGCCCCTCCGGGTCAAGCTCCCCGTGCCTCCGCCGCCGGGCACCCTGCGCCTCCTCCGCCCGACACCCCCGCGCGGCGGCGCCTCCTCCACCTCTCACCAATCCTACTCCGCCCCATGGCCCGCGGCTCCATCGCTGGAGCTCTCACGGCGGCGCCATGCCGGTGGAGCCCCAGAGCTCGCGCGACGGCGGCAGGGCCAGCCCCCGGAGCTCGCGCGCTTGCCTGGTGCGCTCGCTCGCAAGGCCGCGCTGGAGCCGGTGCCTGTGCATCTCGGCCTGGCCGGAATCTCCCACCTCCGAGGCTCGCTGGACCTCGGCAGCCCATGGACCTCCACCATGCCGGCCTCCACCGAGCCCGACATCGGCCTTCTCGCGGCCCATGTGGGACGTCCACTCCCCTGCTCGCCTCCCATCCAAACACCACTACTCGTCCCAACCTCCCTTCCCGTCTCCGGCATCTCTGCTGCCTTCTCGCGGCCCCGCCCTTGCCAACCCTCGCCGCCACACGCTCCCCCAATCCACCCTCCTTCCGACCGCTGCACCCCACTCGAATCCTGCCGCTGTGGGTCCATCTACCCAATCCTCCAGTGCGGCGGCTCTTCTCCGAGCACGCCATCCTCCCCACTCACCTCCAGGACGAGCGCTTCGCCACGCTCTCTGATAGGATCTATGATGCCGTGATTAAGACGGGGGCGGAATCCAACGAGGGCACGGAGGCCGCGCTCGACGCGTTGGGCGCCGAGCTGACTACCCCGCTCGTCGCCGACGTGCTGCACCGCCTCCGCTACGAGGAGAAGCTGGCATTCCGATTCTTCGTCTGGGCGTCCCACCAGGACGGGTACAGCCACGAACCGGCGACTTATAATGACATCATCGACATCCTCTCCGGCACGCGGTACAAGAGCCGCCGGTTCGGTGTCCTCTGCAACGTGCTCGATCACATGAAGCGCCATGGCACGAGGTCGGTGCCGGTTGAGGACCTTCTTGAGATCCTGCGCGCCTACACGGAGAAGCATCTCACGCACATGAGGAAGCTGGCCAAGAAGCGGTGGGTTCGGATGCGTACGCCGCTGGAGACTGACGCGCTTAATGTTCTGCTGGACGCGTTCTGCAAGTGTGGGATGGTCAAGGAAGCAGAGGCGGTGTTCGGACGCGTGAAGAGGAGGTTGCTGGGTAATGCAGAGACATACAGTATCCTGTTCTTCGGGTGGTGCCGGGCTAGGGACCCCAAGAAGGCCATGAAGGTGCTCGAGGAAATGATTCAGATGAAGCACACCCCGGAGAGTTTCACATACATTGCAGCCATTGAATCTTTTTGCAGTGCTGGATTGGTTTTAGAGGCAAGGGAGCTGTTTGAGTTCATGAGGACTGAGGGGTCGACGATATCATCGCCCACAGCCAAGACGTATTCGATTATGATTGTTGCGTTAGCAAAGGCTGATCGGATGGAGGAGTGTTTTGAATTGCTTTCAGATATGAGAAGTTGTGGCTGTATGCCTGATGTGACGACTTATAAAGATTTGATTCAAGGGATGTGCTTGGTGGGTAAACTGGATGCTGCTTATCGTGTGTTGGAGGAGATGGGGAGGGCTGGATTTCCTCCTGATATTGTCACGTACAATTGCTTTCTTAATGTGCTTTGTAGTCTTCGAAAGGCTGACGATGCACTTGAACTCTGTGAGAGGATGATAGAGGAGCACTGTGAGCCCAGTGTTCATACCTATAATATGCTGATGGTGATGTTCTTTGAGATGGGAGAGGCACATAGAGCATTAGATATATGGCTTGAGATGGACACAAGAGGATGTCAACGTGCTATTGATACCTACGAGATAATGATCGATGGTCTCTTTGATTGTGGAAGAACAGAACATGCAACTGCTCTTCTAGATGAGGTTATAAACCGTGACATGAAACTGTCATACAAGAAGTTTGATGCTATAATGCTGAGGTTATCAGCTGTAGGCGACCTTGGTGCGATACATCGGTTGTCAGAGCATATGAGGAGATTTTACAATGTTGCGATGTCAAGACGATTTGCAATCACTCAGAAGAAGAAGAGCATAGGCCTGAGAAGGAAATGAGTGTTGTGGCCCGTTGCAGTTGGGGTACTTCTATTACAATAAATTTATTACGCATGATAACATATCCTCTGTACGAATCGCTTTAGTTGGGGTGGCATTTTTGGTCTTCAGTGTTTTTCAAACAAAAGTGCTGTAGTGAATACTTACGCACAGTGAAGTTGTATCCCAGAAATATCTTCAGTTAGTGGATTCCCAGACATATCTTTGGTCAGTAAATTGAGTATCCAACTGTTATTAATCAGGTCTGCATAAAAGCTAATACGGCGGAAGTAATGGTGCCGTTGGATGTATGAAGCAATCCAATACTGTACCGAATACTGATGCTGCAATTGTGTTCAGCCCTTGATACAAGTTAAAGTATTTGTCCTCCCTATTTGTTAGTTAACACCCTTTGAAATAATCTGAACTTTGTAATTTGGGAATTACTCTGTTAAAGAAAACCAACGACCTCCAATCACACACTGTCCCTGGATTCCTTCTAATGCTATATATGTGCTTGAAGACTTCACTTCACCATGTGTAAGCAACTTACGATTTTCAGGAATACTCTCTTTTTTGCAGGTATCAGAATATCGTACAGCACGCACTGTCGGTAATCGCACAGCAGTACCGCACTATTCCCAATTCTAGCTGAGAAGAGCTCCAGCATTGCACAAGCCACTCTGATACAAAGATGGTGAGTCAGCCTTTTCTTCTTGCCTGTCAACCAACAGTGCATGCTTCCCAACAGCTTTACAGAGGCTGGCTGCTTAACAATTCTTCATGCATGGAATTGCACTGCACCATGTCCAGTCTCTTTCGAGTATTACATGCTATCTTGACGTACCTTAAACACAATGACAGTGATTTGACAGATGACTTCATTTGTCTATCCATTCATCATATTCATAAGATGCCTTAGGATTCTTTCCATCAATTACATGCCGGAGGACTTGCCAACTGTGCCAAGGATAACAGATTTAGCTTTTGTAATGATTCAACACAGCTCTTTACTTAACTAGAGTTACCTGGAAGGTACAGATGGACAAGATATGTTTGTGAAACTTGTTGACATAGTTCCCAAGATAGCATTTTCCTTGCATGGGCAGCGCGATGGACCCAAAAGTCTTTATCAGTACTTAAAGCATAAAATTCTGGTAAGCCTCGGACATTCAGAGCTCTTTTCTGTCACGCGTTGCTAGTTAATTTGGCTTCCTAAACATTTTAGCACACCTTAGGATATGTTTCATTTTTAATGCAGATGGTAATGATGTGGCTTAAGCCTTACATACAGCAAGATTGTTCACATATTGTTAGTTGGCTGAAATTGCTTCGGCATTACTTTGAAGACCTTCTTCATGAGCCTATCTCACAACATATTGCTAAACCAGAAAATTGTTTAGAAGATTCTCTGTTTTTATTGGACATTGTAGATTTAGTTGAGAGTCAGGATAAGTCAACTCGGCACTTGCAAAGGCAAGCTGTCTATTTGTTCCTCAGTTGTTCCATATGCTTGTCTTACAACAGAAATGATGGTGCACTTCAATATTCATGCAAGGGATGAGTGTTTGTTGGGTCACAAAGTACAAGGCTGTAGTAATCACTGCAACTGTTTTGGCTTATCAGAAATTTCAGACTGGTTTCAGAAGTGTTACCTAAACTGGAGTCTTGACTCAGATTCATCAAGTTTTGCGTTATCCTTTCTGGAATTGTATATGGAGGAGGTATGCATCTATGCGACTATGCCCAAATGATGGTAGCTAAAAAATAACATATTCATTGTTCTAGGAAACACATCTTACCTTTTAAGTCGTTTGATTTTGTTTACATTTGTTACATAATGTAGATTGAAATCAGTTGGACGATTCTAGTTCAGTTTTTCTTCGCAAGTGGTTTGTTGTTGCCCCACTGTAGGTAGTTTCTTTCTTTTTTTAACTGAACAGGGTAGTTTCTTTGTACAGTTGGACATTTAGATTCTAATATTGCACATGGCTAGTGAGTTACTTTATATGCTGGGCATTTCAGTGAAAAGTCATGACCAAATGCCCAACCCCCCTTACTGCTAATTGCTAACTAAGATAATCTGTCTACTCTATTCTCCATATCTGTCTGATAATAGTTATCTTCTGTTTTTTGCTCAATTATTCAATACTAACAAGTTCATTCTTCATTCTGTAATCGAAAAGAAAGCTTACCACTGGCTTTATAAACTCTAAACATTCTTGGTAATATGTTTGATGTTCATTCATATTTCAGGATGACATGCTATTCAGCATTCTCTTACAACTTTTAGATGCATCACTCATTTTCCTAAAAATGTAAAGTAGGAAAAATATAAGTTTGTTTACTAAAGCAAGGAAAAAGTTATCCAGACAATAGATGCTTATATAAGTTCTGACCTTTTTGTCCAAACTTGCAGAGCTAACTTGGAAACTACCGAACTTGTTGGTGTAAAACTGTTCTCAAGCATTTTCGACCCAGTTCACCTTTTTCATCAGCTGCTTTTTCTGGTGAGGTGATCAAAATGTTCTAATTGGTTTTTTAGGTCTGCTGGAGGCACAATGATTTCTGTAAGATAACATCTTTACATTCAGTTCTTATTTATTTTGTGGTACAAACAAGTGAGTGACTTTATTGTATGGGTTAAATATTCAGTGCTGTAACTCAAATGTTTCGTTCAAGTTCAATGGCTTTCAACCATAACTTATATCACACATATTGCCCTCTCTAGAAAGGCATAATCTGCCCTTGTAACAATTCAAGGTGCCCATCTTGGCCCTCTTAATAATAAGGCCAAGGGAAAAACAAAGAGCCTTTATTGTTATCTTTTTAGACAAGAAGCCGACCATGAGAAATTTGGTCATGTAGTTTTGACAAAGACAGGGTTTACTGATTTTAAACATGCATATAGAGGACTTCCAGGTCATGTTGGAGGAGTTTCTAGTTGTCACAATAAAGCTAGATTATGTGCTGAAGATTTTAAGAATCAAAGAGCAAGTATCACCCATAAGATTGATGCTAATACCAAATCTGCAGAAATGCTCTATGAAGTTCGCTTGACTGCTGCTCTAGATGTTGCAAGCTTTCTCATTGCACAAGGTCATGCTTTTTCGTGGCAATGATGAATCTGACACCTCTCTAAAGAAGGGAAATTTCTTGGAAATGATTAATTGGTACAAAAATAGGAATGAGGATGTGAGGACAGCATTTGATGAGTTATGTCAAAATAATGCCCGCATGACTTCTCCTAAGATTCAGCATGATATTACAAGGAGTTATGCTGAAGAGGTCACTGAAGTAATAAAAGAAGAAATTGGGGATGGCTATTTCTCAGTTCTAATTGATGAATCCCGTGATATCTCAATAGCAGAACAAATGGCTGTGCTTGTGAGGTTAGTATTTGCTTTCTTGAAGTGTTCTATGTTTCTAGGTGACTTATGAGGTTACTAATTATTTTGTAAATGAATTATGCAGATTTGTGAACAAAAAGGGAATGGTTATGGAAAGATTTTTGGGTTTGCAACATGTTGAAGATACAACATCAAGTTCTCTAAAGAAAGCTTTGACTGAGATACTTGTTGCTCATGGTTTACCTATTTCCAGACTAAGAGGCCAAGGATATGATGGTGCTTCAAACATGAGAGGTGAATTCAATGGTTTGCAAAAACAGATCCATGATGAGAACTCTTATGCTTTCTATGTCCATTGCTTTGCTCATCAATTACAGTTGGTTATTGTTTCCGTTGCAAGTTGTTGCTCCTCTTTTGATGATTTCTTCACCTACGTGGGTTTAATTGTCAGCAGTACTAGTGCATCTTGTAAGAGAAAGGATAAATTACAAGCACAACATCGTGAAACCATTTTAGCAAAGTTAGAGAGTGGTGAGATTCTAAGAGGGAGGGGAAGGAATCAAATGACAAACTTGCATAGACCAGGAGATACAAGATGGGGTTCTCATTACATAACATTACTTCGTATTGAGTCAATGTGGGATTCTGTAGTCAAGGTGTTAGCCATGATTCATGAAGATGAACGTAATCCTGGACGAGCTGGTGGTTTGGTGCACAAAATGGAAAGCTTTGACTTTGTTTTAAATATGAAGTTGATGTTGAAAGTGTTTCGCATTACAAATGAGCTGTCTCTTCTTTTTCAAAGAAAAGACCAAAACATTATTGAGGCCATGTCATTGCTTGTTGATGTGAAAGAACGCTTGATCGGTTTAAGAAATAAAGGCTGGGAGCTATTATTCCAAGAGGTCAAATTATTTTGTGTTGCAAAAGAAATTCCAATACCAAATATGGAAGAGGCAATACCAAGATGGGGCAGATCAAGGCGTGATGGCAACCTAATCACTCATGAGCATCATTACCGTGTTGATACTTTCCTTGCTGCACTTGATGCTATAATCATGGAGATGGATCATCGCTTCAATGAGGTATCAACTGAGTTGCTTGTTTCATTTGCTTGTCTTGATCCAAGAGATAACTTTGCTAGATTTGATATTGAAAAGATTGCTCGGATAACTGAGATCTATGATCAAGATTTCTCTATTGTTGATCGTGATAATATAAGAGATCAACTTGAGACATTCCTTGTTCATGTGGGAAGAGTTGATGATTTCGTATCTTGTCATGACCTTGGAAGCTTAGCTACAACAATGATTGCAACTAAGGCGCATATCCAATTTCCATTGGTCTATCGCATCATTGAGTTAGCATTGATCCTACCTGTGGCAACATCTTCAGTTGAAAGAGCATTCTCTGCTATGCACTTCATCAAGGCAGCTTTGCGGAATAAGATGGGTGATGAATGGCTTAATAACCTGTTAGTGTGCTATATTGAGAAAGGGATCTTCAAAGAACTTAGTATTGATAAAGTTAAGAAGAGGTTTCAGTCTATGAAAACCCGAAGAGTGAGCTTGCCAAAGAGCCCTCGACGTCGTCATCAACGTTCTTAGTTTATTCTTCAAACTTGAGGTAACATCTTGTGTTTCTCGCCTACTTTTTGTTGTCATGTGTCATTCTAGTGTTTTTGCCATAATTAGTGCGATAATAGTATGTAAATTTGGTATGTTGTGAATAAGATGTCTTCTTGGTTTCTTCTGTCGCTGGATTTTGCCCCAGCTAAATTTTATTCCTGGGTCCGTCATTGATCATGCATTATTATTCAAATTCACCGGAAATGCAACAGCAGTAGTACGTCGTAGGCATCCGCGCGCACACACACACACAACCCGGGGAAGCAAACACGCACGGCGCGAGCGGCCGAGTAGTCTTAAACCATGTCGCACTGAGCAGCGACGAAAGAGAGCGTGTTGCCAGCGAGGTCGTAGAGTACGTGCATGTTCTGCTGCTGATAGTTACCTATTATGGTCATGTTTGCGTCGGACGACAGTATTGCAATGCACATGCCTTGATCATTATTCTCGTCCACCGGGAATGTAAACACGTAGTTATCCTGAGGCAGGTCCAGCGTCGCGCCGTCGAATTGCAGCTGCAGCGTCGGCACCGTCGTCGTCGTCTGCGACGCCGGGAAGCAGAGAAAACCGGGTAGGGACGTGACGGCCACGGGCATCATATTCAGCTGGGAGACGAAGGCGTCTCTAAGGAGGCTGAAAACGGTCGGGGGCAGCGACGTGTACGAGGTGCCGGAGTCGATGATCGTCCCGCCGGTCCCGTCGGCGTTCAAGGCGAACGCGGACTCCGGCACCTGCAGCGTCGTTGACCCCACCGTGATGCTCATCAGATTCAGGTAGTAAAAACTTGAACTTGAACCGAAAGAGTTCTGGATGAGCGCGGTAGTCTGCACAGCGGCGCCGCCGCCGTAGAGGTTCGCCCGGCAGGCCGAGCAGCACGGGGCTTGGCGTGGACTCCATGACGTTGGTGAAGCAGTAGGAGAAGTTGTCCACGTTGAGCTGCGACGGAAGGGACAGGTTGCCGCGCCCGAAGCCGGCGATGCCAGTCTCGTTGGACGTGAATATCCCGCTGTTATTCACGCCGCAGCCGAAGGACAGGCCCGGCACGGCCGCCGCTTGGCCTGCTTGTTGCCCACCAGCCTCAAACACGAAGGTGTCTGCGACGAGCTGGCCGTCACTCGTTGAGTTGTCGCCGTAGGAGTAGGTGTAGAAGCAGGTCTGGTTGGCACATGACGACTGCGACTGTGTCCCCAGGTCCTGACACGCCCACGAGTCGCAGGGAAGGTCCTGGAGCGTGGAGGAGGCGGACGGGTCGAAGTACGGCAGAACCTGGGGGAAGCAGGAGGCGGCGGTGCAAGGCTGGCGCTGCGTCCATATGAGGTCGCTGCCCGTCTCCAGCGTCAGCTGCACCGGCTGCGCCGTCGGCGTGCCGATACCCAAGTGCACCAGGTACTCCGGGGTGGGGTGCCCTGGTGTCGCCGGGGCACTCGCCGATGAGCCGGAGAGGAACCGCGCGGCGCGGGACTTGCTGCGCAGCGCCATGCGTTCCAGCAGCTCGCGTGGGCTCAGGCCGCGACTGGCGTCCGTGTGGCTCAGCTGCATCCTAACCGTGCCGGCGCCGGCGCCGCTGCATGAAACAGCCAGCGCCGCCAGGAGCGCGAGCAGGGCGGCGGCTACCCTCTGCATGTTGATCACTTGGTTGATGGACATGTGCAGTAATGCTACTAGTAGCTTATTATTACTAGCTTGACTAATAATACTATGCGTGTGTTTATTATACGGGACTTATTGTACTCTGTGTGTGTTAACCGAACCCTGCTAGCCCGTATATATAGCCGTATACACAGTTACAATAAAACTGTGTAGTATGCGTGTAACCACACAGTTTTTCAGGAATAGTAGGTATTCTAGAAGTTCTAGCTAGCGACGGGAAAATAATTTAGGTCAAGTCGTCTGCGCTTAAACCAAGCAACCTGATCGCTCCGATTCACATGCAGACGTATGAGCATCGACGTATCTAAGTGACGTCATTTTTTTACCTTAAGATGACGAAGGGAATGGAGAATTATATTAGAACTCAGTAAAATATGTGAGGATCCTCAAATTAATAATCACTAAATCAAATTGTCATTCTTTAACCAAGCTCGACTTAATACTACTTATTCGGTTGTGTCGCCATATGTCAGTGTTATAGAAACCCCAGCCTCACCGGCCGCCTGAAAAAAGAGTCCAATTTGGATGAGGTGGGCCGAGCCGGTCGAAGGAGAGGTCCAACCCGAACGGGGTACGTTATCGAAACGAAGCCTCTGAAGCCAAGACATTTGTACTGATCTATTAGTAGGACCCGATTAGAATTCCTTGTAACAAGCTTGGAAACCCATGTATAACATCATCAACTCCCCGTAAACCACCGAGCATACGAGATAAGAGATCTATTATATTCTCCACTAGATACAGAGTACCTCATACCTGCATTACACATTTGTGTCCTGGATGCTGCCCCTCTAATTCCATGCATATAAAACGATGATCTACAATGTCGACGATAAAACTTACGACAGTTGGCACGCTAGGTAGGAGAACTTTGTGCGCAAATCCTTAGAAAGTGCTTCAGATAGGGATAGTCTTTGACTCCAACAACTGCGACACCTTCGCTCTGGGTACAGCGATCTCCTTCCGTAGCCTCGACCTTCGTTGCATATCAACTTGGGGACTTGCAACTGCAAGATCCCGAATTCGTCGTGCAGGAGAAGCCCATGTTTCTTATGGGACTGGAGGACGCTAGAACCAAAGGACACACAGACATCACACACTCCCGATGGCAACAACGGCAAGAGCAATCTGCAATGTACTCCAGTCCGCGACCGCAGTGACGCAGTCCGATGCCCAATCCAATTGGCCCCAAGGCTTTCGGAAGTTGGGTCTGATCAGCTCTAACACCACCACCCAACACACGTGTGGTCGTAGCGTTTCAAACTCATAACCTTAGGCCTCATGTGTTGCTTCCTTAAGAGAAACTCCAACCAAGACCTTACTACTTGAGCCCTCGTCCTATTTTGAGAGCTCAAACATATGAAAAAAAACTCTCCAACCGAGCCCTATTCAGTCCCGGATGGATAAGGGACTCTTATTTCTCTCTCCTAAACCCCCAGATATATGAGCCCCTCATCCCCCTATTCCTTATTTGTCTCTTCCCACAAAGCTGACAAGTGGAGCCGATGAACAGGGTTCATTGCAATACAATGTAAAGTAGGGAAAATTTAGGAGATTGGTTGGAGTGCGCTGAGAAGTAGGGGATGAAATATGGATGATGGGCTCTCATTTGAGGCAATAGGGGGTGTTGACGTTGAAGATGATCCCAAGCCAACACACCAGAAGGGCCTTAGACGCCCAAAGAGGTTGCACACAACCTGTAACACAGCAAGAACATGGTGTAATCGATCAAACCGATTTAGAGACCGATGAGACCGATGTAGAGCCCGTTCTCGGCTAGAAAAGCTCCCGAACTTTTCCCGGGAAGACCTGTCGGGGAGGAGCACATGGAGGATCTCCTAGGACCAGTAAGGCCGCCTAGGATGCCGCTGAATCTCAACGAGAAACTCAACGAACAGCAGGAGGGGTTGAGAGAAGAGAATTAGGGGAAAAGGAGTTGATATGTTGTGTTTTTGACGATTGGATAGATGGGAACTCAATTAGCCATGATCCTCTCATATATAGAGGGGGGGTGGTCTTATTCCAGTAGAAAACCTCTCCAAGCCTTATTTTTCAAGTTTTCCACGAGTTTGGAATAGTTCAGATCAGAATCCAAAAGGTCAGATCCGAACAGGGTTTTTGTTAGGTTTGTCGGAAGTCCTGACTCAGGTCAGAACTCTCGACAGTCGGAACTCCTTTGGGAATACCTCCAAACACCCGAGCATGTTTTTTCAGGATTCCCAGAAGTCCCGACACCTATCGAAACTCTCAACAACGGAGCATCTTTCTAGGGGTATAACTCTTCATCCAGACTCCGAATTAGACGTTCTATATATGTTTTTTGACCGTCTCAACGAGAGAAACGTAATGGTGAAGTCCATTCTATATTTTGACAACTTCACAAAATGAATAATTTTAGTTGTCAACATATGCCCCCTATTTTAAGGTGAATGATACATAAACCTGAAAACACTTAATCAAACAAAACAAAGCCAAGCAGTGACAATACCCATCTCATCGGCTGCACAACGACTAAGGGTGATGTATACATCGGTCATTTTTGTTCTAAGGGTGATACATGTATCAGCCATTGCTTGGAGAGTACTTAGGCTTCTTGCCAAACACTTGAAAAATACTTTTTCAAGTACCTCCCGTTGAATGCTCTATTGAGACGTTTACCTTGCAATGTCTCTAGCAGATAAGAATTACCGAATATAACTTTGATCACTTTGTAAGGACCTTCCCAATTTGGTGACCACTTGCCAAACTGATTGCTCTTCGATCCAATTGGTAGTATTGTTTTCCACACTAATTCTCCCATTTGGAAGGATTTGCTCTTGACTTTTTTTTTATTATATGCCTTGGCAACTCGAGCTTTATTTTTCTCTATTTCCTTGAGAGCTTTTAATCTTACATTAGTCACCTCATCAATGTTATCCATTATCAAATCATGATACACAACAGCTGATAGATCATTTTGTTTAGTAAGCTTGTATGCATCCAAATTCACTTCGATGGGTAACACGACCTCTTGACCATATACTAACTCAAAAGGAGTAGCCTTGGTAGCACCATGCCTTGAAATACGATGTGCCCATAGAGCTTCAGACAAAACTTTATGCCACCTCCTTAGATTTTTCTCAATCTTCTTCTTGATAAGCTTGATCAAAGTCTTATTACTAGAATCAGCCTGGCCATTAGCTTGAGCATAGTATGGAGATGAATTGAGTAACTTTATCTTATACAATTTGGCAAATTCCCTCACCTCCTTAGACACAAACGATGTCCCTTGATATGTAGTTAATGTTTGAGGGATGCCGAATCTATGAATGATATGCTCAATAATAAACTCAATTACTTCCTTGTGTGTCATATTCTTTAAGGAACTACTTCGGTCCACTTAGTAAAGTAATTCATAGCAACCAACACAAATTGGTGTCCCTTGGAAGATGGGGGGATGAATTTGGCCAATGAAGTCTAGCCACCAACCACGAAAAGACCATGGTTTGATGATAGGATGAAGCATAGTAGCAGACACAAGCTAAATATTTACAAACCTCTGACACTCTTCGCAACTCTTGTAGTAACGAAAACAATAGGCCATCATAGTAGGCCAATATAAATTGGCTCTACACAATAACCACTTCATCTTTGGGGCCGATTGATGTGTACCCAAATACCTTCATGGACTTCTCTCATAGCCACTCTTGCTTGATCAGATCCCAAACACTTTGACAACAAATCTTTGGCGGTTCTCCGATAGAGCTCATCGTTATGCAACACATATTTAAAAGCACTTCACCGAACACTCTTATCAACTTTACCACTTGGATCATGTGGACATCTCAGCAAGGGAGTCCTTCAATCATCTAAATCGGCCCCAATATCACTAGAAGTTACGGTGGGCCGATTTGGAAGCTTCTCGGTGAATTGATCGAGCTAGTCACAGGGGAGTCTTCCTGGCCAACTAGGGCAGTCGGTCTAGCCAACTTGGCCATAGCAGAAGGGGTGCCGGCTGAGACGACTTGGTCAATCGACTTAGCCAACTGGTCTATACCTACACGGAAAAAATGTAAATCTTCATGCATAGGCTTTTCTTGAACATGAAAATTACGCCCATTGACGTCATAGCCAGATGCTTGTTGATCTAACATGTTGGCCTTTACAATTTTCATATCTTGGAACATGCCGAATTCGAAATTCGGCAAAAGAACCAATAACATCAAGGTAAGCATCAAGACAAGCTCTTAGTGATCCTTCTAAACATTGAAATTCACCAGCAACTTGCTATACCACCAGCAAGGAATCACCATAGGCTTAAACATATTTTACTTCCATGGACCGCAACATGATCAACCCGAATAATAAAGCTTCATATTCGGTTTGATTGTTGGTACAAGAGAAATCTAATCGGCTTGACATCCCAATTTCAGCACCATTAGGAGAAACAAGAATAATACCAACACCTTGGCCATCTTTACAAACTGATCCATCAAAGTATAATTTTCATGGAGTAAAAGTAAGACAATTGACTTCATCATCTAAATCAATACCATGTTCAACAATAAAATCAACAAGAACTTGACCCATCAATGTTTTCAATGATTCAAAAGTCAAGTCATATTCTATTAGTGCATATGCCCATTTTCCTATCCTTCTACGAAGAATTGGCCGATATAACATGTGCTTTGTCACATCGGCCTGGCAAGCAACAACACATGTACTAGACAAAAGATAATGTCTCATCTTAGCATAAGCAAAGTACAATGATAAGCATAATTTTTCTATATGGACATACCTTGTCTCAGGATCAAGAAGACAACGACCAAGATAAGTAATTACATATTCTTTCCCTTCATCTTCTTGAGTCAAAACAGCCCCGATTACTTTATCTTCGACAACAATATATAATTTGAAAAGAACTCCCTTTCTAGGTGCACGAAGAACCGGCGGTGTTGACAAATATTCCTTTATTTTCTCAAATGCTTCTTGTTGCTTTGCCCCCCAAGTGACTCAGGTTCATCCTTCAGCTTCAATATGGGGGTAAAAGAAATAATTTTCCTAGACAAGTTGGCAATAAATCTCCTCAAGTAGTTCACCTTCCCCAGGAACTTTTGCAAGTCCTTTTTGCATGTAGGCGCCTGAACATTCTTGATCTTCCCTATTCTCTTGGGATCAACCTCTATGCCTTTATCATGAATAATAAAGTATAAGAACTTTCCGGCCGATACTCCAAAAGTACATTTGAGCGGGTTCATCTTCAATCGATAGCGGCACATTCTCTCAAAAGCAGGACGTAAATCGTCCAAATGAGATTTATGGGCAGCCGATTTAATCATAATATCATCAATATATACCTTCATAATCACCCTAATTAGATCATGAAAAATAAAATTCATAGCTCTTTGATAAGTAGCACCTGCATTCTTCATCCCAAACACCATCACAACCCACTCAAGGAGACCAACAAACTCAGGACATATGAAGGCCGTCTTAGACATGTCTTCCTCAGCCATAAAAATCTGATTATAACCGGCATTACCATCAAGAAAGCTAATAACCCGGTGTCCTAAGGCATCATTGATAATCATATTAACTATAGGCATAGGATATTCATCTTTTGGAGTGGCTCCATTCAGATCTCTAAAATCAATATAAACTCTGATCTTCCTAGAATCCTTCTTCTCAATAGGCACAATATTAGAGACCCACTCAACATACTTGCATGGCTTAATAACCCTCGCTTGCAACAGCTAATTAATCTCTTCTTTAATTCTATCATAAATTGTAGAATTAAATCAGCGGGGGTTTTGCTTGAGAGGCCTGAATCCTTTCTTAATGGGGAGCCAATGCTCAACAAGCTCTCGGCTCAATCCATGCATCTTTATATAATCCCATGCAAAACAATCAACGTATTCCTTTAGAAGCGCGATTAACTCAACTTTGTAATCGGCTTCCACGTTTTGATTAATAAACGTTGGCCGGGGCATAGAGCCATTCCCAATATCAACTTACTCTAAAGGGCCAGCTGACGTAAAACCTTGGTCCAACTTATCGAGCTCATCAAAATCATCAATAGCTTCACAGGCATCGGTCTTATTAGCCCGATATTGTTCAACACGATGTTTTAACCATTCAACGTTAGCATCCATTATAATAATGATTACATGATGATATTGAGCCGATTATTAATTAGCTTCAAAGATACAAGAACAAAACCTTGCCTAGTAACACTAATGAATTCAAAACTAGAAAGATCTCTACCAGACAAGCAAGTAGTAGCATCATGCCCCCTGAGTGTAGGAGCATCGGCTGCAGCAACATCAGCCGATGAATCTGAATGCACAACCTCAATAGCATCTCCTCCATTGGATGAGAAATTAGTGCAAGCTAGATGGCACACAACGATTGGCATGGATTCAATCACGCCCAATTATCAAATTATAGCTACCTTGCACGTCAGCGACGAAGAATGCCATGGCCAAAGTTTTTGCTTCCAACGGTGAGCTCCATGTTGGCAACTCCTCTGGCCGAGATGGGCTCACCTCCTCCAACGCTAGTGATGGTCATGTTGGTCTTGATCAGCTTATCATCAGTGCCACTGAGCTTCTTGTAAAGCGGATATGGCATCAAGTTCACTATCGCCCCACTATCCACCAACATGCTATGGACTGGTATGCCATTAACATGGCCCTTCACATGCAGAGGTTTGAGATGGTTGACGGAGTCATGTGGTTTCTTGAATACAACATTCTCCGTTGCAAAGTTAAACTCTGCTGCTGTTGAATCATCCTCGACGATGTAGTAATCGGCGGACAAAACAACCACATTGATCTCCCCTCTTTCTGGGGTAGCCTCATGTCAACCATCTCTTCATCGGGAACCTCAGGAACCTCCATGCCAACCAGAGTAGCAACAGTAGTAGCAAAATCATCAGAAGACACCTCGGAGGCACCCGGGACAGCAGGAGTCGGCTCAGCCGACTCTAGACTTTCCAGAGCAGCAGGGGCAGCAGCAATCGGCTGAACCGACTGGCCAGCAGCGGTGGTGGCGTTCTAATCTTCCAGAGGATTTTTGACATGTACGGGGTTGAGAATTTCACCCTTTATCTTGGAAAGCTTCTCCCTCTTCTGTTGCTTATGCCGGGCACGCTGCAATTTACGCCGTTGAGTTTTATTCAACCCACGAGGACACCATACAAGTTGCCGATGCTTGGAATCTCCTTCGACACGTTTCTTCTCTTCAACTCTAGCAACATCTTTAGGAGATTCATCTTGCTTAGATGCTGGAATTTCTTCAATTACAATCGGCCCATCATGATTAGTGACAGGAGCTTTCATGGAGCCGATTGTGATGACCGATTGAGGCCTAGCTCTTGGTGGGGGAATAGCGGGAACCTCAACCTTCTTTGGCACATAAACTTGCTGCATTGGTGCCTTTCTCGATTCTTGTGGAGTCAAAGTCCTAGAAGTAATTACACGGTCTTGACTTGCACCACCAGAACTCGATTGACTATTGTTTAATCGGCTAAACACGGAGGTCCTTGGAACTTGACCAGCAAGCTCTCCCCACCTTTGCTGACTATGCATGGGCGCCACCAAAGGATACAACACCCAAACTCCATAGGGACCCCATTGTGGCATAACGGAGGTGGAATCGGGGGACCCCAATGAAAAACACGAGGAGCAACTCCTTGAGGTGGAGCTACTGGTTGCACCACCGCCAATTGCTTGGACTTATCATCTTCTCGCTTAGGTGGAGTAGACTCTCTTTTTTTTAACGGCTGATTCTTAGAATCGGACTTTTGTTGCTTATACTTGCTCATGAGCTTGTCAAAAGTGCATGGCTTCCTTACAAGCTCTTCCTGGTTCTTCTTCTCATTAGTCTTGCAAGTACCAATCTCCGGCCTGTGTGGGATAAACGTGCATAAAACCTAAATATTAGAGGAACCAAAGCTGCTGGAACCAGGGGAGTCGGCTAAGCCAACTGGGGCAGTTGACTCAGCCGACTAGGCTGCTGGAGGGGGTGAGTCGGCTAAGCCGACTGGCTCTGTCCTGTGCTAGAGTCGGCTTGGCCGACTGGTGGAGTCGGCCTAGCCAGCCTCTGCTGCACCGCTGCTGTTTCGTACCACCGCTGTCTTCTCAAATATTATGTTGATCCAGCAGTGATCTTTAGCTTGTTCTTGCCTTCATCATCCTTCTCAAGCACCACTTTACGCCCCGAATTCTTTTCGACATTTGGTGCTACACGTGATTCGCCGATAATCACATTCTTACCTTGAGTTGTATTGGCTTGATCTAGACGAATCAAAACAGCGAGTGCCCCTGCTTCAACCATATGCATTGGAAAAAAGGTCTTATCAACTTGCATCTTAGTAAGACTAAGGGACGATTGGACCCGCTAACGAAAAACATTGCAATCATTAGTGGCTTGAGAATAAGAATTATGATATTTTCAATAAGCCCGTCTTTTTAACTCATCCACTGAAGACATTGTATAATTAATTCTAATATAACCAAATTTCAACAATTCATCAAAGATTCGATCACATTTAGAGAAATCAAAGGTAAATTTCACTTCCTCATTTCGATTCTTATGAATCAGCTTGAGAGAAGGACAAGTAACCAATTTATTCTCTGCTGGCCATTTAATTTCAGCAGCTAAACATTCTTTATTATCATCATTAGAATCATCAGAATAATCACCAACAAAATGCACATTATGACGATGAGACTTATAAGCATCACGAGACTCTTTAAGGCACGATTCGGCTAAAACGGGCTTTTTGCATAAGTTGATTAACATTGTGGAATTCATAATGATCAAGTTTATCTCTAATACTAGAACATAAACCAGCAAAGCATAAATCAGTCAAATCTCTCTCAGAAATAATTAAATGAAAACATCGGTTCTTAATCTCTCTAAATCGTTTAAAGAAATCAACAACAAGTTCATCACGTCCTTGACGAACCGATGCAAGGTGAGATAATTTAGTTTCTTGGGCACCACTATAAAAGTGACTATGAAACTTTTCTTCTAATTCAGCCCAAGAACTAATAGAACAAGATGGCAATGAAATGAACCAAGCAAAAGCAGTGCTAGCAAGAGATAATAGAAAATTACGAACTTTCATAAAGTCATAAGCACTAGCTTCACCTAACTGTGCAAGAAACATGCTAATGTGTTCCATAATTGATTTACTATCATCACTACTAAATTTCTAAAAATTCGGTACCCTCCAATCATCAAGCGCTTTCATAAAATCAAAAGTAATATGGCTTATGATATATATATTCTTACTAGATTTAATTTGCACACCTAAACTACTCTCAATAGATTTAGTCAAATCTTCCCTAAGCTGATTCATCGCTTCATTAAAATCGGTTGTCGTAGCATCAGGAGCAAGATTAAATGTAGGAATTTGACTAGGTGACTTCGGTGGGTTTGACAAGACCGTGTGTCCCGCCGAAGCTCTTACTGATGCTACATGATCGGTCCGTAAAGGATAAGCCAACTATGCGCACCAACAGCTGTGCGTGCAGATATGCTAGCACCAGGTTGATTGGCCCTATCGGTTTCAGACACCGAAGGGACCGATTGAAACTGGCTAGCAGATGCATGAGAAGTTTGATTTTCATAAGAATTCAGAGGCATACCAAATTGAGGTTGTTGCACAGCACCCGATTGATCACAATCGGTTGTCTTGCCCTCTATCTTATCCATACGATTACTAAGTAAAGTAAATGAATGTTGGATGGAATTTGTAAACGTATTCTTTGTATCAAGCAACATCTTAGCATAATTCGCATGAGTTGGATAAGAATCAATATATACCTCTTCATCATACTTAGCTTTTCCGTTATCCCTGTCCTCAGCACCTTCAGATGTAGAGGTTGTAGCATCGCCGTAGATAGGTTCACGGAACCGAGTAACCTTATCGTGCCGATTCTTGGTGCAACTCTCCAAGAAAGCCTTAGTATTGGCATCGATCTTGGCTTGTAGCTTCTGGCGTAACTCATCTGGTAGGTCATCTATAGATTGAGGAAATATCATGTCACCTTTGTTGAAGGGGTTAGTCTTGTCCTTCTTTGTAGCAGCACCATCGTTGCCACCCATGTAGCTGGATGAAAACTTGATTCTTCGCCTTGCGTTCCCCAGCGGAGTCGCTAAAAGTATGTTGACGTTAAAGATGATCCCAAGCCAACACACCAGAAGGGCCTTGGATGCCCAAAGAGGTTGAACACAACCTACAACGCAGCAAGAACATGGCGTAATCGATCAAACCGATCTAGACCGATGAGACTGATGTAGAGCCCGTTCTCGGCTAGAAAACTCCCAAACTTCTCACAGGAAGACTCGTCGGGGAGGAGCACGTGGAGGATCTTCTAGGACCAGCAAGGCCGCCTAGGATGCCGTTGAATCTCGCAGGAAAACTCAACGAACAGCAGGATGGGTTGAGAGAAGAGAATTAGGACAAAAGGAGTTGATATGTTGTGTTTTTGACGATTGTATAGATGGGAACTCAATCGACCATGATCCTCTCATATATAGAGAGGAGGGTGGTCTTATCCTAGTAGGAAACCTCTGCAAGCCTTATTTTTTAAGTTTTCCACAAGTTTGAAATAGTTCAGATCGGAATCAAAAAGGCTAGACCCGAATAGGGTTTTTTGTTAGGTCTGTCGAAAGTCTCGACTTGGATCGGAACTCCCGACGTGGGAATACCCCAAACACCCGAGCATGTTTTTCAGAATCCCCGAAAGTCCCGACACCTGTTGGAACTCCCGACGTTCAGAAGTCCCGACAACGGAGCATTTTTTCTGGGGGTATAACTCCTTCATCTGGACTCCGAATTAGACGTTCCATATATGTTTTTTTTAACCGTTTAGACGAGAGGAACGCAATGGTGAAGTCCATTCCATATTTTGACAACTTCACAAAATGGACAATTTTGGTTATCATCAGGGGGAAAGTTTGAGAGCTCGCAGTTGGAGTTGCTCTAACATGTCATCTCAAAAGTCACTTGTGACTTAAGAGTTGATATATTCCTTTTGTATTCAGTGAATATCGTGATGAATATTTGAGACCCTAAATGAATTCAATTAGAAAACTTAAAATTGGAAAGTTTTAGACCCTTTTGAGTACTACAACTTTGGTTTAGATTATTTCTCCTTTCGATGTCATTTGAAAAATTCAAAAAAATTGTGACTTTTAAAATCATTAATCTTAAAATAGCATTTCCGAGCCTAAAATGATTTCATTTGAAAAAGTCATTAACTACAAAGTTTCATATCTATTCGAGTACTATAACTTTGGTTTATGCCGTTTCTCCATCCGAGGTACTTTGAAAAAATGAAAAAAATTCAAAATCGGAAATCTTAAAATAAAACTTCAGAGCACTAAATGATTTTAAATGAAAATTTTGTCAACTACAAAGTTTTAGCTCCCTTCGAGTACGATAACTTTGGTTTAGCCAGTTTCTCCATCTGATGTCATTTGAAAAAAAATCGAATTACGGAAATTTAAAACATATTTTTTGGGCCTTAAATGATTTCAAATGGAGAAGTTATCAACTACAAAGTTATATATCTTCTCAAACACTACAATTTTGATATAAAGTGTGTCTTAATCCAACTCAATTTGAAAAAGCTATGAATTTTACTATGTTGCACCTATTTTTAGTGGCGGCCAAATTGTCAACCGCCTCTAAAAATATAGGGTATTTCTAGAGACTGATGGAATGAAATGCCTATATTTCTAGAGACGATTGGCAAGCCTAACTGCCTCTAAAAATATAGGGTATTTATAAAGGCAGCTGAAAAATCTGAGCTACCTCTAAAAATTGATTTCTAGAGGCGGACTGGCTCGGAAACCATTTTTAAAGACGGGTTTTGATACAGCCACCTCTATCGAAAAATGGTGGTGTTGCTAAAATTCTCTTCTATAGTATTGATTTGAGTTCTAGAAAAAACTGTCATTTTCTAAACATGTGTTGCTTAAATGCCGCCTGACAATTTCATTGATCTCAAGATTTGCCGGCTAGATCTCTCAAATATATTCATAGGGGTAGGATGTGCTTGTAGGAGCAGATGTATATATAATATATCACTGCAGTGGATGCGCACCCACGAAAAAATAAAAAATAGTAGTAAAAGCTAGATTTTCATCATACTTGACCGTCATAGCACAAATCTTTGCACCCATAAAGCAAGAGCATTCTTCTCAAATTTGCACTAGCTCCGCCCATGTGTGCTTGTATACATTCATAAGAGTGAGTTTGTGCAAACGTATATACAAGCATTGTCGATCTTGCATTGTGTTTAAAAAATATTGCCGCTCGGCTGAAAGGCAAAGCAGCTACAAAGTAACTCGATCCTCCCTTTGGAGGGGAAAAAAAGAAGTCTACCTTGTTGCTGACGGGTTCTTTCTGCCGTCGATGGCACGGTCATATCTCCAGCATCGAACAGATGCACGTCGTGAAAAGGAAAGGATAGAGGAAATACAGAATGCAGACGATTCTTCCCGCCACTTGTTGGAACCTTACTGCGGTCTGTAGTGGAACATGGAAATTTCCGAGTGACAACGTGGGCTTATAGCCAGATGACTGACTCATCCCGTAAGTATGTAACCTCAGTTCACAAAAAAGTCACGCAAGTTTGTCTTGTTGCAGCCATTCTTGAAACTACGTACGGCACCTCAATCTTTCATTTTGAAACAATCATATTAGTAGAAAGTTGAGAGTCCACGAACGTAAAAAAAACATGAGATTGAAGAAATGCACGATTTTATTTGATTGATGTGTTTGAATAAATAGCGATTAAAAAATACACATGCCCAAGAGGTGTGTGTTCGTGAGTAACTAGCCTTTCGGGATACGCCCGAAGGGTCCTATACAGGGAGCACTAATTTTCATTAGCAACCACCTAATAGCATAATAATCTGCTAATTGATCACTGATTAGCTAGTCCTAAGACTCCTTGATCAATTTGCTCCTTATAATCTTAATTCGATAATCCTTTGATATATTGGTAACTTCTCTAAAAAAACCTGTGGAAAGAAATTGAGGATAAACTCATTTAAAACCCACTAGAAAAAAATAAGAGGAAAATGATATGGCATATATGGATTGTTGTCTCACTGTAAACTTATATGGAAAAACCTTGAAAGGAAAAAGAAATCCATAAGCAAATTCCAGAGAACAATAGTATGATATGCAGGTATAACCTCCCCAAAAACCTCAAGGGAAAATATGAGGAACAAATATTTCTTTGGTATCTTCTCAAAACCATATATAAGAAATAAAAAGATATGACATAATATGCCTTGAATTTTCCCTTCTGAATCCTCAGTGAGGAAAATAGTAGATACTACATATATTCTTATATTAATGTTGCCTCACTAAAAAAATTTAGGAGAAACCTTTGTGGAAAAAAAGAAATCATAGAGGAAAAAGATTATTTATTGGTATTGTATCAAATGATGCGTGCTAAGATTAAGGACAGAGACCGACTAGATTTGTTTTAGGTTTTGTTTTTCCCTTGGCCTTATTATTAAGAGGGCCAAGATGGAAAAGCAGGATTATGTTTTTCTAGATAGGGCAATATGTGTGATATAAGTTATGGTTGAAAGCCATTGAACTTGAATGATACATTTGAGTTACAATGCCAACAAGACATGTATTTCTAGAGTTCACTAAGCAATAGGTACATGGTTATACAACCCCGCCTGAATCATCAGTGTTCAACTAGAAATTGATGGTTCACAGTTTGCTCAGCCAGCAAACCTCTAACACCTTTAAAAATAAAAGGCAACCTCAAATGAAATCCCACGCTCCCACAAAGGATACGGTACCAACATTCTTCTTGGTGAACCGTGCTCATGATCAGCTTCAGTTGCCTTCTCTAGTGTCTCTTGCACAAAATAAAAATAACAGCGAGGGCAAGGCACATGCAGATGAAGTAGAAACTGTAAGTCTAAATTCTAATGGCTGTTTCAATGAACGTCTGATTCTCATTCTGAAGTCTTCCTGTTTGGGCACGAGGAAGAGAACCAAATCGTCCGCGTACAACAACATCCTTGGCCGAAGTGGTCACCAGGAAGGGGCGTTAGCATACCCCTGCGGTCTGCTTCCACTATCATGGCATTGAGCACTTCCATAACAATTACGAACAGCAAAGGGGACAGCGGGTCGCCCTGTCACAAACCCCTTACATGACAGATGCGCCGGCCCAAGCGACCATTGACCAGCACCTTTGTGTTCGCAGGAGAGCATCGCAGCTATCCAATCTCTCCAGCTCTGCGGAAAAACCATGCGCTCTAATACTTCAAGCAGGAAAGGCCAAGCGACTGAATCGAACGCCTTGGCGATGTCAACCTTGAGCAGAATGCACGCATACTGTCGTGCGTGCAGCCACCGGCAGTAGAGCTGCACCGAACGGAAGTTGTCATGTATCCGCCTCCCCTTGATGAACGCCATCTGGTTGGCACGGACCAGAGCGTCCATGAACGGGGCGAGCCGCAACGCCAACCCCTTGGAGACCAGCTTACTAAAGCTATGAATGAGACTAATGAGCCTGTAGTCCCTAAGGCCAGCCGGGGTGTCATTCTTTCGCAGGAGAACCATGGAGGCGTCATTAAGGAGGTAAAAGCTCCTCCAGTCTTGTTACCACAATGAGTTGAAGGCGCTACATATATCATCTTTTATAATAGGCCATGCAGCTCAGCAGAAGCTTCCGGTGAAGCCGTCTGGACCTGGACTCGTGGAGCACGGTCAGCCAGTCTAAAATGCAATGCGGTTCATATGTGCGCCCGCTCAGCTTAACGTTTGTTGCTCATTGGCTGCTTTTTGCCGGCCTGCCTACATGCATGCTCACCTTTTTCAGACGTGGGTAAATTTCTGTTGATCACAATGGGACCCACAAAAAAAACAAATGAAAAGCTGCATGCAAGTGTGGGGTCAGTTCGGATCCCTAGAAGATGCTGACCGTTTAGATAAGCTGAGCGGGCGCACCTATGAGCAGAATTTTCCGTCTGGTCAGCCAGTGATTCCTGAATAATCATGGTAATCTCATCCTCCGTGAACGCCACAACCAGTTCCTGCAAGTCCAGCCTTGTACTGAAGAAGTATGTCACGATCATAGAGGCACTTGTTGAGAGGTGGACGAGCTTAGCTTCGCCCTGTGCAACAAGGAACACACTGGCCGCGTACGGGGCTATTCTTCAAGCTTGGCCTCAAGACATGATGAGCAAGGAGTCAAGTAGCTACAGGACAAGGTATTGTTATTACAAAGGAAGAAATATGGAATAACTTTTGGAAAAAAGGCCGGCATATATTTGGATGATAACTTTGAAACATGTGGAAGGCTTTGCAAAGTCTCCAAACCACTTTTTACGTAACTTATGCACCAGGATTGCCATGCAGTGCTGAATTAACCACACCCAAGACATTTCATGTGGACAAAATTGGGAATCCATATTTGTGTGCTATCTAGATGAAATGGTTTAAAAGGGACAGAGGGGGTGTATGACATCAAATTACATGCATTATTATTCAGACTCACGTACATGGTGAAGGGAAAAATTAAGGCAGAGAATGCAACCTACCAATAGTAAGTACTCTCTGTGTCGTTCTCTCTTACTCAGAAGACTAACATACTCAACTTTGACCAAATCTATCTGTACTGTAAAGGAGCGAAGAAATTAGAAAACATTTATCATTGGAAAACATCTTACCCACCGTACGTACATCTCTACCCTAAGATTTATATCTAACGCATGTGATTAACCGTTAACTATGGGCCCAGAACGTTGCTGACACATGAAATGAAACACCGTGTTTCCTGTAGAAGCGAGCGCCTTTTTCCACCCAAGAACTTCTTACCCGCCGCATCCGCTCCCGGACGCAGTTGCACGCTCGCTCTACTCCCTTTGCAGCGCCACCGTTCCTCGACTGACGACTGCGGACGCGCGGGGTCTGCACTCTGCACCATGGTGGCGTTCGGTGGGAGCGGCTGCGGCGGCGGGCGCACGTGGGTCGCCGTCGTTGGCGCGGGCACAGCACAGGTCGCTTCAGCCAGCGGCATGGGCGCGGACTTCTCCACGCACGCACTGCCCAAGTCCCGATCGCTCCTCTTCCTGTGAGATCCCGGTTTTTATCTTCCCTTCTTACTGTGTTCGATCTAAATCCCCTCGCTCTTGATTGCCGAATCGATCTATATATGCTGCAACTCCGAGTTGAATTGATCTTTGTTGTTCGTGGCCACGTCCGACAGATGAACTATATATTGGGTGGCGTCTGCATGCCTCTCATACCTGCACCGCACCGTCGGCCCTTGGGGCGCATCCCTCTACTCGCCGGATCCTAATGCACAGGTGAGTCCTAGGCCGCCTGCTTCCAGCAATATAATGATCCGCCCCCACTTATTTTCCTATGATTTGTTTTACCGATTGCAGTCTACTTTGTGATGCTGATTCGATTGGTTCGGCAAACCTTTCGAAGGACCTTGTCAAGGACATTCCAGTGGTTTTACTCAATCGTCATTTGATTGGAACGTCACCGGACAAGGGACTAGATGCTTCATTGGTCTTCTTGAATGAATGAATTCTACAAATTGGTGGAGATGCAGATTGCAATCTGTCCTACCGCAGGCTGCAGTTCTTTTTTTTTTTTTTGTTATTACAGGTCGGCTGCCTCGTGTGGGCATCGATTAAGTTTCTGTTCTTGTTTAGTTATCCAAGAGTGCATGTGATTTCCCACTCTTTCCAAATCTATTGTTTCACAAAAAACATAGAGGCCAAAAGCATACTATGACATCCTTCGTTTGGCTATTTGCTTTGTATTGTTGGTATAGGATCAGGCTCCGAAGTTGGAGATTACTTCCAGAAGAACAAACTCTTTGATTGCAGAAATCTGACATGATTGCAGGAATCCGACAGTTTCTAAAGCGGAGGTGACAGGCATTCCAGTTAATGTTCTTATTCACTGATTCACCACGTACTATGGCATTGCTAAAAATAGGTAAAGCTTCAAAACAAATTTCCTTGAGTTTTACCGTAACAAATTAATGTATGTGTTATTTGACTGCAGCACACCACAGTACATCTCCAACACCTTCTGAGCCATGTAAGCTGGGCATTTGAAACTCAGGTTCATTCTTCTTTCTCCTCCAAGTTTCCTTCTACTAATAGAATTAAAGCTCCTGCTTGCACTCATTTTAATCCAATTTCAAGGATGATGACTTTACCACAAATATTGGATATTCCCCTCGGCTCTCAGCACTGTTGTTAAACTACATGTGTAGTCATCTAAAGGCAATGCTAATTTAATATGTGTTTCTTTTAGTTTTAGTAGCATTAATGCAAACTGCATGGTGTGATCATATATGTTTCATGCTTTCACTCTCGTTGTAGTACTAGGGCAACTTCATTGTCCACTAGCAAGAAGATAGAGGAAAAGCAAGAGCAATGGAAGGGAAGTTGAGGTGTGCTCTGAACTTTTTGTTGCTATAAATGAGATTTGTCTTGGAATTTACATTCTTTTATTGTTCAGTACACTGAATCTTCCGGTATCACATTTCTTCAGTCAAAGTTTCTTGTGGTGCTGGAGCACTAGGGACTTTAATACCATGCAGGTTGAAGTCTTTAATGCACAAATTTGATTTCTTCCTTTCCTTGTTAATGAATTCAAATGTAGTTATGCTCCTTCGAATATTAGAACCATTGATCTTTGTAATATATGCATATGCAGGTAATGAGGAAGAGTGAAGAAGTGCTAAAAATGATAATATCAACTCCACTTTTTTTATCCAGTTTCTTTTATAGAAGATATACGGCTGAAATAAATGCTTAATGATCATGATTGTTTCATATATATGTCATTCTTCTATATATATATATATATATATATATATATATATATATATATATATATATATATATATATATATATATATAATTTCCTTATCATACTACGTGGAATATATTTATTACAAACTACCATCTCGCATAATATTAATTAATTTATTTCTTATTGATTTGTATATAAATTCTCTAAACATAACTATAAGGACGTGTGTGCCGCACGTAGAACAAAGAAGCTGAGTTTCTTGAGGCATCCTTTATTTCGAGCAAAAGCAGAATATCTGGAGGTGAGCCTTTTGGCTTTATTTTATTTAATTCAGTATCTCTTAGGCAAACATGTTTATTCTAAGAAAGGATAGCCATGCGTTAATCCAAATCTTTGATCTCATTGTATCAGGAATAGTTCCTTTTATGGATTTCCAGAACTTATCATGCCGTCATGTGCAGTCCATCATGATACTGCCAGCCGAGAATATTTACTCAGATTACTGTTGGTTTCAGCTTATGTTTTTGTCTTCTGGTCTAAAGCTAGAAGGTGGAACAAACAACTAGATTTTAAAATTGGATTTCACGAAGCAAACACTACATTTGTATTAGAGGTCATAAAAAGCAAGTCTGAAGACACTTTTGCTGGTTTCTGTGGGATCTATTCTGAGGGGTATCTATTTTTTTTTTCTCGAACACGCATGAGAGCTATGTGTGTCATTATATTAAGAAGAAGAAAAATATGAAGCTCTTCTTCATGTTCAAGAAAAAAAGAACAAATAAAATATATCCCTGTTTTATTTTATTCAAAAGCCAATGCACAAAAACAGCTCACATAAGCCAACTTTATAAATCAAAAGCCTAAACAAATAGACCTTAAGTGTAATTTCTCATGCTGATCAACGGTCACCATCTGTCTATCTTCCTGGTGGAGTTTACAGCATAATGATTCCAGTTTATTATGTGCATAATCTACCAGTTGGAGATAGCACATGACAAACTGCTTATTTGCTTGCGTTACAATTGTAACTAGAATTGGTTTTCAACCACGGTAAATGTGCTATTTTTCATGGTTTATTAGGCCGATGCAAGTAGAGGCCACTTTCTTGTGCAGAGGAAGGACATGGAAAGACCATAGTCACAAAGTTTCTGGGTCGATGGGGTCGAGGTACGGGGTCGCGGTACGTGGTACGCTACTTGCGAGAGATTTTTACACTTCGGGTCGAAAATGAACCCGTGAACCCGGGTCGGGGTCGACGAACCCGGGTCGAGGGTCGAAGGTGGTGAACCCGTTTTATGTGACTATGGGAAAGACATGTAGCAGGATGAACGATACATCTTGTTTCCTATGACTCTTGTCAAGGTGGATAATAAACAGCATCCATTTTGGGACTTCTGTGGTTGGTCTTTGGGAAAGAAAGTTGATCCAGCTCTTCAGATCAGGATAAATAGATGTTGTACTGTATATTTTCTGTGCCTTAAAGAACACACCAGCATTTTGCAGTGAAGTGATTTACAGGATGCATACTTGTTTAATGGATAGTCTTTGATCATGGCTCTCAAATGGAAAAATAAATGTAGCATCCATGACACCGTCGTTGTGTTCCGGAGCCAACTAGGTGAGATAGGGGAAGGATCGAAATCTTGATGGAAAAGCTGCGTTGCAGCTTGTGCGACAACAACGTATTCTGCTCCTTCCCCAATTACTACAGGTATGCACATGCTGTCACTCGTAGGAAATTTAGTTCTTGTGAAAGAAAGTTACCCTTTTACTTGTGGATTGGATTTTGATATGAATGTAGATATGGTGTTGCTGCTTAGCAACCAACTCTTGTTGTAAATACACAATTTGTTACCCTTTTAATTGTATATTGGATTTTGATATGAATGTAAATCACTACCGGAATCCACTTCTTTGCCGAGCGCCGGAGGCTTTGCCGAGCGTTTTTTTTCGGGCGCTCGGCAAAGAAGGCTTTGCCGAGAGCCAAATAAAAAACACTCGGCAAAGCCTCTGCACTCGGCAAAGAAGCCTTTGCCGAGCGTCCGATAAACGGCTCTCGGCAAAGAAACTTCTTTGCCGAGAGCCAAAAAAAAAGCACTCGGCAAAGGCTTCTTTGCCGAGTGCCAAAGTAAAACACTCAGCAAAGCAATTTTTCAAACCACATTTTGGTGCCCTAAACGAATTCAAATAAAAAAGTTTTCAACTACAAAGTTTCATAACTTTTCATGATCTACAAACTTTATATTGGTCATTTCTTTATTCGACAAAGTAATAATTACGTTGTTCACAAAATCTATATGTCTCTCATGTAGTTCCATGAAACTACAAGAGAGATATATAAGATTTGTGAACAATGTTAGCACCACAATTTCGGATGGAAAAACTTCCTAAATGAAGTTTGTAGATCTCGAAAGGTATTGAAACATTGTAGTTGACCACTTTTTAATTTGAATTTATCTTATCATGGAAAACTACGTTTGAAATTCAAAATTTTAAAATTTTAAAATTCAAATTTTTCAAAAAACCTCGGATGGAAAAACTTCCTAAATGAAATTTGTAGATCTCAAAAAGTTATGAAACATTGTAGTTGACCACTTTTTCATTTGAATTCATCTTGTCATGCAAAACTACGTTTGAAATTCAAAATTTTAAAATTTGAATTTTTCAAAAGACCTCGGATGGAAAAACTTTCTATATGAAAAATGTAGTGCTCGAAAAGTTATGAAACTTTGTGGTTGACAACTTTTTCATTTGAATTCATCTTGTCATGCAAAACTACGTTTGAAATTCAAAATTTTAAAATTTGAATTTTTCAAAAGACCTCGGATGGAAAAACTTTCTATATGAAAAATGTAGTGCTCGAAAAGTTATGAAACTTTGTGGTTGACAACTTTTTGATTTGAATTCATCTTGTCATGCAAAACTACGTTTGAAATTCAAAATTTTAAAATTTGAATTTTTCAAAAGACCTCGGATGGAAAAACTTTCTATATGAAAAATGTAGTGCTCGAAAAGTTATGAAACTTTGTGGTTGACAACTTTTTGATTTGAATTCGTTTAGGGGCTCAAACAATCAATTTCAATTGGTTTAGTATAATATTTGAGTAACTGAAATGACATATAGACGCATGTGAGTGTGTAGTGCAGGTGGCAGAGGAGGTATCGCGTGAGGGAGAGGTCACGAGTTCGAATCCCACCGACCGCGTAGCCGCGAATTTTGCGCGAAAAATGCCGCGACTTGCAACTTCGACGGAGACGGGCGGGCGCTGGCCAGTGGGCCCCCTCCCCCGATTGAAAAAAAATTTTTCCAGGTTTTTTTCGCATTTTTTTATTTCGCGCTTTGCCGAGCGTCGGGCTCTCGGCAAAGGCTTTGCCGAGCGCCCGATAAACGGCTCTCGGCAAAGAAGCCTTTGCCGATCGGATTTTTGCCGAGGGCGCTTTGCCGAGAGCTGCGCTCGGCAAAGGCTTTGCCGAGGGTCTTAGAGGCTTTGCCGAGAGCCTGGGGCCCTCGGCAAAGCAGCCGGCTCCGGTTGTGAATATGGTGTTGGTGCTTAGCAACCAACTCTTGTTGTAAATACATAATTTATTTCTACCTGAATTCTTGTCATCTATTACATGAAATTGAGCAACCAACTCCTGTGACAAATACATATTTTTATTACTATCTGACTTCTTGTTATCTACTATATGAATCTCTCGAGTGTGCATTATTATTTCTTATTTTCATTGTAATTCCTCCATTATGAATAAACTTTTTCATGGACACGTGCGTGTCGCACGTGTCTGTCCACTAGTATATATAAAAAATATTAATATATGTGGTACAAAATTAGTATCATAAGAAGATCTTCGAATTTATTTTCACAATAACTTATTTGGAGATACAAATATTACTAATATTTTCTATAAACCTAGCCAAACTTAATAGAGTTTGATCAGCACGAATACTATAGCGATGCTTAAAAAGGGATAGAGGGAGTAGCCACACCCGCAAACATGCAGCACTGCATGGCGCGACGCGATCGAGCTGACCTTGTTGCACTGATGAGCAGGGGTGAAAGAGAGCGCGTTGCCGGCGAGGTTGTAGACCTTGTCGCACTGAGCAGGGACGAAAGAGAGCGTGTTGCCGGCGAGGTCATAGAGTACGTGCATGTTCTGCTGCTGATAGTTCCCTATTATGGTAATGTCCCCGCCGGACGACTCTATCGCAATGCACGTGTTGTTGTCATGAGGAAACACGTAGTTGCCCTGCGGCAGGTCCAGCGTCGCGCCTTCGAACTGCAGCTGCAGCTTCGGCATCGTCGTCGCCGCCGGGAAGCATAGAACATCAGGTAGGGACGTGACGGCCACGGGCGTCATATTCAGCTGGGAGACGAAGGCGTCGCGAAGGAGGCTGTAGACGGTCGGCGGAAGCAGCGTGATCGAGGTGCCGGAGTCGATGATCGTCCCGCCGGTGATGCCGTCGTCCTTCAACGCGAACGTGGCCGGACGCCGGCACCTGCAGCGTCGTTGACCCCACCCTGATGCTCTGCAGATTCAGGTAGTAGGAGAAAGTCGATGTCATGTTGAGCGGGGTAGTCTGCACGGTTGCGCTACCGTCGCCGCCGCCGTAGAGGTTCGCCGGCAGGCCGAGCAGCACGGCGCTAGGCGTGGATCCCGTGATGTTGGTGAAGCAGTAGGAGAAGTTGTCGACTTTGAGCTGCGACGTAAGGGACAGGGCGCCGCGGCCGAAGCCGGCGATGCCGGTACCGCTCGAGTTGAAGTCGAGCAGCCCTTGGTTAAAGAAGCCGCATCCGAAGGCCAGGCCGTCCACGGCCGCGCCGCCGTCAAACGTGAACGTGTCTGCGGCGAGGAGCCCGTTCGTCACAGACATGTCCGCGTACAAGTAGGTGTAGACGCATGTCCGGTTGCACGACGGCCACGGCAGCTGCCGGCACGTCGAGGAGTTGCAAGGGAACGGCACAAACGTGCTGGAGTTTGACATGTCGAAGTAAGGGAGGGCCTGGTCGTAGCAGGCGACGCACGGCTGGCACTGCGTCCAGATGAGGTCGCTGCCGGTGTCCAGCGTCATCTTCACAGGCTGCGGCGGCGTGCCGATGGCGAAGTTGACCAGGTACTCATCTGCGAACGGTTGGCCCTTCCCTGGGAGCGCCGAGACGGTGGACGACGACGACGATGAGCCGGAGAGGAACCGCGCGGCGCGGGTCTTGCTGCGCAGCGCCATACGTTGCAGCAGCTCGCGTGGGGCCAGGCCGCGACCGGCGTCGGTGTGGCTCAGCTGCATCCTAATCACCGGGCCGACGCCGGCGCCCGCGCCGCTGCATGAAACGACAGCCAGCGCTACCAGCAGCGCGACTAGGAAGCCGGCTACCCTCTGCGTGTTCATCCCTTGGTTCATGAGCAGGACCAGATGTTCTTTTCACTGCACGCTGGTTCACACACCTGTACACGTGTAAGGTCTTGTTCGCACGCAGGACACGTCGGAGGAGCCTCGCTGAACCACGATACGAACGACAAGCGGCGAGGTCTCTTGATACCCAAAACCCCCACACGTCTAGGAGGAACTTGTCAGGCCGCGTCGGTCTGACTGCTCTAATCGTTGAAGCAATGAGCATCATCGATAACCAAGAACGAGATGAAATAGATTGGAATGCAAGGCAAAAGATAAAAGATAGATGTATTGATAGGTTTGATTGTATGTGTCAATTGACCTGTTATTATATATTTATAGTTATAGTACGGTTGATCTTCCCCGTATGAATACAAGAATAGATTTAGAATTACACGGGAACAAATAAAAGTTTCCTTACCCATACATGGTCATCTAAATCGAAGAACGCTAGTCATATCTCGTTGTTGCTCCATACAGATATTGCATGCCAAAACCGGCCAGTTCCCAACCAAATAAAAAAAAAACCAACGTATCCCAAATGGACTCTGTGATCAGACATGCTCCGATCCATCCGTTTAGCCCTATGACACCTCTGACTGCATGTAGGCTCATCCAAGTAATAATTAACTAAACTTGCGTACTAGTCAAGGAAATCTGAACGTCTTATTAAAAAAAACGTAGTACCTCTTCAATATGAATGTGTTGCACCCGGACTTGATATTGCCGCCAGATAATACACAAGATTCCACGCGTATCGACGGTGGAAAACCCAAACGCTGGTGACTAGTGAGCACGACCTCCATGAGACTCTGGAGAGCGACCACCACGCAGAACACGCAATTATTATCATAGCATCACTGCACGGTGAGCCTAAAATGTCGGGAAGCTTATCACTCGACAATGATGGTCCGGTTTTTACTTACCGGTCAGTATCATTCTCGGTCGTTGGATACACCTAACTATCACATTATTAATTATTCACCGTTGTTCTCACCTACCATCGTTGTTTCTGATTATAAAAGAGGCGTCCGGATGCCTCCACAGCCAAAGATGAGGTCCCCCTCCCACCGGCCGATTTAGTATGCAAGATACCTTGTCATGATGTTTTTGCCATTTATGCCGCTGCGTTGCTAAAGGAGAAAATAATTAATCAAACTAGAGCACGACTTTGTATAAAAAATATAATTAAGATTTTTTGTCCCATGCAAACCACAAAATATTTTTACTCATAGATATATCATTGCTTTAGTTTTCATATTATACATGTCTTGCTACAGTAATATCAAATTATGTGCTTCCTTTGGTGAGGACCCACAAATAATATGTAATTCTATTCTCTCAAAAAATATGTAATTCTAACATTTGATTCAAGTCAACAAGAAATTAGTTGTCGATATGTGAAGTACTGATTTGTCCACTGATGATTATGAGAAGAGATATCTCTATTTTACATGTGGTGGCACTCGTGAGGGTTGCAACTTTGACTTGACTGGATAACAAACTGTTTAATATTTTAGTTTACGGTTTAATTAATTGAACAATTAGTTGAAGCAGATTTTAATAATATGATAAGTTTTGTTCTTAATCAAAATTGCATCAACAACTTGGTGATGTGGAAATCTTTATTATTTTATAAAGAAAAATTAGGGGTTATTTTCTTCTTAATTGAAATTACATCAAGAACTTTTAAGTGGTGTATAAATGTTTGCTTTATAGAGGAATATTAGGTGTTGAAAGGCTGATAGTTGCTTTTATTTTTTTGTTTTTTATATTTATGAGAAATAAACATGAAAAGAAATATATAGGAACCAAAACCGGATGCTTTGGACAGGCGTAGGGAAACACATCAGGAAAAGAAGGGAGACTGGAATGCTCGTACGTCCGTGTCTAAGCCGTGTCTAAATATAAAGCTGGAAACAAGCTCGTATGTTTAGGCACCGAAAAGGAAGGGAATCGCTGGCAGCCTCGTAGGGACACGGCGAAAAGTGAAAACGCTAGGAAAAGAAACGCTAGGACGGTGCTCAAGTTCGGATGTACAGAAACAGGACGTTGGCCCAGGCTTCGTATCGACGTGGGATTTGCCTAAATTCTATTCTTATTATCCTTTTCTAGTTGGATTAGAATAGAATTTCTATTCAGGTTACTCAGAAGTCTTACTTATTTTAAAACAGGATCTGATCAAGAGCTCTATTTATATTAGAACTCTTATCTATTCATGTTATCTCAAGAAATTCTGTATATGTCATTATAAAACAAGAGGGCGGTAGAAAGTGAATAGATACAAATTCAGCATTCATGGAGTTAGCTAGAGGAGGTGGACGAAAAAAAATCACCTGAAATTTTGCTTCTTTATTAATAGGTATAGATATATCCACATATACGGCTCTTTTATGGGGGAAAGTCCTCGACATACCTATTTCATTACGCGTAATCAAGATGATGCACACGAAAGGTACTAAAAAAATATTTATGAACATGGAGAGAGATGCCGAAGGTTGTGTCCTGTTAGCAATGTAATGCTATTCAATCAGTGCCCGATTGGTTGTCGGTCTGCGTTGAGGTAGAGGCACCGAGTTGCTCATCACAGCTCCAACAATTGTTGTTCTGTGTTGAGATAGCGGCAGCCACTTGCTCATCACGGGGTCCAAACCCTTATGCAGCCCAGTTGGCTCTATCCACCCCTTCTTGCATGCATGCTCTTGCACTTATTAGACCCTACTCGGGTGCTAGAAGAATGTATGTGAGGTGGTTATATTATTTGTATGTAATATTGAGTTAAATGGTTGTATGTTCGTAGTCTTTGTACCGTGTTTGTAGACTTCAAATGATTTCATATTTTCTATAGTTTAAATTAATTTTTTGTATGCCTAGAATCACTGTCGGTTTACAAATTTCACCGGCAATGATATTAGATCATCCCAAATCTTTCATAATTGTTAGAACTATTTTGAATAATTCTAGCGACAAACTTGAACGAATACACAATATAAACATTCTGAATTAGATCAGGAGACAAAATATGTAACAAAACATTTAGAACCTCGATACAATATAACCACTTGTTGCATCAAACAGTTCGTGAGTGCATGACTTGTTCCACCGAGACCCTAAGATCACGAAGGGCATAGAAGCATCTGAGTTAGTCCAGATAGTCTGGTCCACTTGGATAGTCCAATGATGATTGAGAGAACTTAACTGAGTCCGGAAACACACAAGTCCTAAGCGGGCGGTTCGACGCTACACACCTAATAACAATCCAACTAGTATTGGCAGACGGTCCGACGAGTCGAACGGACAGTCAATATGTGCTAACAAGCACACTTTACCATGAGTCTTGGGTAGTAATGTTACTCTATTGTCCCTTTACCATGAGTTGCTTGTTTAGCTAATGAACAACTAGTGTAGGAAAGAGCTAAAAGATGATTAAGAGTAAGGAATGTGATTTAGGATCGGTGAGCCGCGGTCTCGGTTGGCATAACTCGCTTGAGTTGATTAAGGACTGTTGCATATATTATATTGAGTCTTAAACAACTTTCATAAAGACCATCAAGTATGGGATTGGGAAGCCAAGTATCATGATTGCCCGGGTCACACCCTATGGATTCAATGTGATTTGGGGCGAGTTGATAGAAAGCTATTACTCGTGTAACACCCCTGGGTGTTAAGCATGCATTAACATCCCAAAGCATGAGCATTAACATCACATACATGTTCATCATCACAAGCAATATAAGTTGAAATTAATTAAATTGTGAAAAACAAATGTTTGAACACTAAATTATTGTATTTGCTAGCTAAGAGTGGTAAAACTTGTTTGACTATAACTTTAAATGGCTTAGAATTAATTAGCATGATTTTTGGAGCAACTTTTGTATTCAAAATCTTCTCAAATTTTGCTTTTAAAAATATTCTAGAAAAATAAGTTTTTATTTAAAAAATAGACTTTAAATTACTAATTCAAAATCTGTTTAGAATTTTGAAAAGTGCCCTAAATGAAAGTTGTAGAGAATTAAATTTTGAACAACTTTTGTTTTGGAGACAACTTGTGAAAATGCCTTTTTCATCTTCAAAATTTGAATTTGAATCAATTTATAAAATCTGAAAATTTCTTTTAAAAGGAAAACGAATTCTCCGGCCTTAACGGGCCGCGGCCACCATTTCGGCCTGCGAGCCGAAGCCAGCCCGGCCCCGCTCGCCCACGCCCTCCCAGCTCGCGCGCGCTCGCCCGCGCCAGCGCGACCGGCCGCGTCAGAGTGTGCCCGCCGCGTGGCCGCCGCTCGACGTCGCCGGCGTACGGGTGGCGCCTCGATGGGTCCCACCTCCTCGTCCGTGCCTTAAGCAGCCGCAGTGCCAGCTCCACTTCACCTACCTCCCTCCATTCTGCCCCTCTCGGCCTCGCGCGAGCCGCAGCGACCGCCGCTCTCGCCTCCCCGCCTCCGCCGCAGCTTCACCGTCGGCTAACGCCGCTGTTCCCGCTCAACGGCCGCATCTCCCTCCGATTCGTCTTGCCACCCACTCCGCCACCTCCTCCTCTCCTCTGAACGGGCCACCATGTGCCTTGCTCGTCGACGGTAAGGCTCAATCGAGCTTCTTCCCGCACGCGCCACCGAGCCGGGCCGCCGAGCTCGCGCTCCGCCACCGGCACCCTCGCTCTCTCTTTCTCCCCTTACATCGCACTACCGTGTTCGCCATCCCTTCGCGGAAACCGTGCGCCCTCCAGATAGCAGCTCAGGGCCAGGGGTTGGCCGTTGGCCGACGGCGACCGCCGCGCTCCCACGACGTCGGGGACGCCGGCACCCCGTGGCCACGCCCCGCTCCCCCCTCTCTGTTCGCTGGGCCAAGTTGGCCTTGGGCCAAGGCCCCGAGCCGGGCCGCTTGCCCCTCTCCCCGCTTAGTTGCTCAGGCCTAAAACGGCCATGGGCCGGTGACTCCCGTTGGGCTGGCCCATTAGCCGAAAAGATAAATGAGTTTCGGTTTTCTATTATATTTTGAAAAAGAAAATGCTCTAGAAAATATTGTGTACTGATTTTAGCTCCAAAAATTGTGCAACAAATTTTGGTAGACTTCTTATAATCAGATCTATGATCTAAAAATATTGCATGTCAAGTTTGAAATACTTTTCTGTAGGGTTTTTATTTAATCACTGAAATTGCTGTTTTCTTGATAAATATGTAATAAATCATAGAAAGCTCAGAAAAATATGGTTCCACTTGCAATAATTTTCTTTTGTGATGTACTTTCTAGGAAAAATATGTGCCGTGCATGTTCTGTAGAAAAAGTTTTATGTGTAGTACAAAGTGCTTATTATTGTTAATAATTGTTATTTTTTATAGAGAGAAAAATATGAATAAAACATGTATGTAATAATTTTTCTATAGTGATTGTTTATTGCGTAGAATGTAGGAAAAATAATAAATCTGTTGTTTGATACTTTTCATAGTATAAAGTATTTTTATGCTCATTTTTAGGCCCTACCTTGTTATTTTTGTGTAGGCAGTTCTAGTAATCCAAATGCAATAAAAGTTTTGTGGCATGCTAGATTAGATGATAGTAAGCTACTGTAATTTTCTCAGATTTTTCTATGCTACCAAAATAGGTGTTGCTGTTCAAACCTAATTGCAATTAGGGTTTAATTAACCTTGTTAATGCATGACTAATTAATAAGATTTACTTTGGTGTATCTTTGAAGCATCTTAGATTTTTGTGGTGACTTGGCATGGTAGAGAATGTTGGTCGTAGTATACGAGTACATGTTCTTGGATGATGTTGACTACCTTGTAGAAGAGTTATATTCCTACTTTATGCAATAAAGTAAAACATATTCATCTACATTTCATTCATCATGATCATTACATGTCATCTCTGCAATGCACCTAGGCATGAGTACTTATACATTTGCATCATACAGGATCGCAAGAAGTAACTCCGGTAGCAGTTCCCGAGGAGCCAGAAGAGCAGCCCGAGGTGCAAGAGCAGGAGGTGCCCGAGGCCGACGAGGAGGTCGGTGAGGATCTTCCAGAGTGTCTCGACCATCGTCCGAGCTCTTTCGAGAGAGGCAAGCCCCGGAGCATTTTCTCTCCCGGTTTGCAAATATTTTATTAATGTTTTACTTTAACTGATGCATTACGTTTAGGAGTTGTTTGCAACCGTTGCTGCATTATACCTTGTTTACCCTATTCTATCATATCCTTGTTACCTTGGTGTTCGCAGTCAAGAAATGCTTAGCTTGCTTAGACCGGTAGAAGTCGGGTGATTTCCTGTCACCTGCAGGTTACCTGGATCTGCTTGAGTAAGTATGTCATCGTAGAATAACTAAGTGTTAATGTGAAATTGAGACCGGACGGAGACTTACAGGGTTTCGGACTATAGTGTTTTCCGTCTGTGTCGATTAAGGACCGACCGTTGTTGGGCCTTGAGTCATGTTGAACGCATGCCTTACATTTAGCTGGCCGAATAATGTACCTTTTGACCGCGAAGCTGGGAGATTATTCGGGCCGAGTGGATTGCCCGCAATGCACTATACCGGAGCAGCAGTGGCAGGATACGGGGGCACGATGATAAGGCCAAAGAGCAGTCGGGCGGCCCCCGGGTACATGTGGTTCCTGGAAAACTCGAAACTTTACCTGAATGGTTGATTCGGTGACCAATATCTCACTTTAGCGGGTGAGTGAGGTTTATGTGAGAAATAAATTACCAGCTGGTTAATAATCGATTCGAATCGCCATCGTTCACTAGATAGTGAACACTTAACTTGAGTTACTTCATCGTAGTAATCTTGATGAAACACTTGGACAATTATATGGAATATAACATGATAGAAGTCATTAATGATCATTGGTCAACCTTACCTATTTAATTACATGTTACTCTAGTACAGGTGCAAATGTAGTCGACATGTTAATGAAGATTTAACTTGATATAAAAGCTTCTGGAAAAGATTCTTTAAATGCTAAAAATGTCTTTTTTTACAAATGAGTCAGCTACCCTATCATAAAGCCTGTCATGATCCTTGTTGTCTTTTATTTTCGGTTATGTCGGGTAAGTCTAGCTGAATACCTTCTCGTACTTAGGGCTTTATTCCCACTTGTTGCAGATGAGCAGATATATTATGGCTACTGTATCAACTGCCTTTATCCTACGATGGAAGAAGCTTAGGACCATGGGCAATGGTCATTCACTACGTCTCGTCTGATGTTTTTGTTGGAAGATGATCCTGAGTTGGCACTTTATTTTGAACTCTGTGTGAGTGTGTGGTTTGAACTAAATGCTTCCGCTACTTTTATTTGAACTTGGTTTGTAATAACTATGTCTAAACTCCGATGTATTTGCGACGTGAACTTTTATGTAACTTGTGATGGTGACCGCTAAACTTATTACGATCTTGGCTGGTATGTAAGTTGGTTTGAAATCCGTCGTGATTTCACGGACTACCGGGTTATACGGGCTTAAGTTTGCTAAATCGTCTGCTCGGTGGATGATTCTCTTACTTAATCTCGTATAATTGGGCGGTTCTGTTACAACTCGTGCACATCTTGATCATTCGTTGGTGGCTATGGCTGGGCTAGATGTGAGAACCAAGATAAACATTATGCCAAAATTGTAGAGTTCAAAGTTATCTAAAATTTTATAGTTGATAACTTTTTAATTTGAGATGGTTTATATGTCCAAATATTCAATATAAGTTCTCGAGTTGGATTTGAGACAATTGACAATGTCAAATGAAGATAAAGTTAAAATTAAAGTTGTAGTACTTGACGAGATCTACATCTTCGTAGTTAATAACTTTATCATTTGATATCATGTAGAGTGTCAAATATATAATATAATATCCATAAATATGTAGTTAAAAGAATAGCATTAGTTGTATTATCATAAGTGTCACATAACTCAAATGGTATGAACGCTAGAGAGGATTCTAAGGTCTTGAGTTTGAATCATAGGAACACATTTTTTTATCATTGCATGTTCGTGGCTAGACCCAACAGATGTCTGGTTTAGACCCGCAATGATATATTTCCTTCATTCCATTTTATCTAGTACAAGTTACAATGACACAGTCTTCTAGATTACACGAAGATCAATATCTAATCACGAAGAATAGAATATCTTCAAATATGAATGCCCAAAAAAATTATGCGTTGCACTCTTTTTTCCTATGTGAGGTTTTACACGAAGGCTTATCATATAAGTTTGTAATGAGATAACATGTGCAATTCAACCTATAAATGTAATATATCTTTTCTCTAGCAATCATTTTAATTTTTTTTCACTAGGTTTATGGATAGAGTTTTTAACGAAACAAGCCCATATCATGGTAATCACCCAAAGAGGTGTGGGACTCTGGCTAGGAAGGAAGAAGATGGTAGCTAACGACCATGATTGCCTCACGGTATGTAACTATGGTAAAATGAACACAAGTTGTTCTACTTTGTTTGTACCTCCAGTTACCGGTTGGAGCAGAGGCGTCTGCGTTCTTGAGGTCCGCGCCGCGGCCTCGGCCTCGGTGCTCGCGCTGCCCGTGCCTCGCCGCTTGCGTTTGCCGCTCCGGTTGCTGGAAGCTGGATACGTCCGTGCCTCCCTCGCTTCCATGGATTGGTCCCCGTCCTCTTTTGGATTCGCCTATGCCTGCGCTCTTTTCGATCTCATGTGTTAGCTACCAATCTGCGGATTTTTTTGGCCAACATAGGTTCGGGCTGTCCATCCTTCTCGCCTCTCCGGGGAGCTCCAGCCGTTGCTCCTGTCCCTAGACGGCCGCGCCCTTACCCTGCGTGCTTGCTCGACAGATCCACAGGACCCCACCTGCCGACCTGTCCGATTACACGGATGTGAAGAACGCGGTGGAGCCGTGGAGGGCAGGGGACCATACACGACATCAGCTCGTGCGTGTGTATTGCAGGAGAGGTTGAAACTGATGTCTTGTGATTCTACTCAGTGTTGCCTTCACCTGCTCTGTGCTCTGGCTCATATATTGTTGTTTCCCCTCTGACTGTCCTTTTGGCAAGTTCCCTCTGTCTGCAGAAGATTGCAGTTCACATGTTACAGGTACTCCAATAGAGACTAACTGTTATTTGTTATTTATTTGTGGTCCTAATTTTTCTGTAACATTTTCTGAAACCAACAAGTTAAGAATGGATCGTAGAACTGGGAAGTAAATATATCAAGAATCCAGTACCATGTACTTGCTCCTTGTGCTTAGATTCTTGGGTAAAAGGGAGGCTGCTCAACATCTTTTCATTGTTTCGCATCTTACTGTTTCATTTAAAATTTTCCTTTTCTTATTTTACATCTCACTGCATGTAGTTCACGGACCAGATAGCCCCATATATGGTCTCCTACTCTCAGGTAGAACAACAAGTGATATGCCGTTCCACGAGATGAGTGAGTATTTATGTTACTGTCTTACAAAGCATGTGCTCCTTTCGTTTCCAAAAAATTAATGCTAAAAATTGCTGTCATCTTCATTTGGTTATTTGAAGCAAAAGCCTCGAGGATTTTGACAAACATAGCCAATCTACCGATGGATTGTTTGGGAAGTAGTCACAAATACGACATTCTTTTTTTCAATAATGAGAGTTTCATACCTTGACATTGTTGTATTTTTTATAATGAGTGTGGGTGATTTGAATCACCCTTGTGAATTTATATTTACAGTATGTCCATCATAGTTTAGCTCAGTGCATTTGCATCTTTTTCATGTGGCACTAAAAATTATTTTATTTAACAAGTTAGCCATATTGATTAGCTTGACTTCAGTTCATTGAAATCAGGTTACCAGCCCATATGTGTGTTCTTCCATAGATCATGTTAGTATTGAATTAAACTACTGTGGGAATGACACCAAACTTTAATACCTGAAGTTCATGTCTGCAATATAAGATAGTTTTTGTTTTCTACCTGACGATTGATGTTGAAATTATTGCCAACAAGTTTAAGAAACTCATCCCAAACTTTGGCTGTCCAAGAAATGTTTCAGTGTTTTCAAGTCTTATTCTGAAGTGTAGCTTAATATGCAGCTGGAAAACGAAGATTGCATGGGGAGAACACTAAGAAAGCACAAAGGTCATCCAATAGTCATGGATCAATTCTTACTGCACTAATTACGAGACAGGGTGATAACATTCGGCTGGTGTTTTCCTTTAATCCACCCAATATGTCAGATTAGTACTTTTCTGTACATGTATGGAAATTTCATGTCAAAGTGAAATGATCATACATGGCATCCATATAAAACCTCGCTCAGTTATGCTCTCTTCGTGTACAAGCCTGTACATTTTTGTTGCGATGTCTCACCTAACTAATGTACATTTGAGTGACTACATTGCACGTAACTCTATTGTACATATGTAAACTAATAAATACGTGTGAACGCTTGCAATCTATTTTATGCCACTGAATACATTGCCGTTTCTATAAAGAACAAACATGCAGACGATTATGTGTTACCACTACGGGCACGGCGAAGCGCGCCTACCTACCTAGTATTAGTATCTACTGACGGGAAAAAAAAGGCTCGTAACTGCTGCCACGTGTCTACACGTGCTCGTACGTCATGCATGTGAATTGGAGCGATCGGTACGTCGGTTACTGCTCGGTCCAGAGACGACCTGGAACCTTACTTTTCGATCGGTGTAGGTACAACTTCTAGAATACGAATACGGACTATTATATTCCTAGCTAACCGTGTGGTTAGCTACTCGTGCAGCTCACGGTCACGGTCACTTAGGAATACGGAGCGATCTAGAATACCAGTTGATTTGTGAACCAGTGCTTAATTATTATATTGGTGAATGAAGAACATGCATGAACGTCGACATATTATATATAACTAGTAAATATGTCCGTGCGTTGTAACAAGAGAGAAAAAACTACGGGCATCCTAGTGCCCGATCGTCCGACGCGAACACTGCGTCCGGACGCCCCCCATTCTCAAACCCCACACCCCCTGCCCCCCCAATCAGATCGGAACAGAATGGAATGGAATTATGTCCACCGTGTCCCTGTCCTCTGTTCCCCACCATGCCCCTGTCCCGTTTCCCCACTGCCCCCCTGTCTCAAAGAGCACGAAACATTTCAAGTGCAACATTGCAAACATATGAAAAAAACTATGTAGTGCAACATCGAAAAACATATACAGCAACATCGAAAAAATGTACTGCAATAACGAAACTTATGTACTGCAACATCGAAAATTATGTATTGCAATATCGCAAACAGTAGTATTGCAACATCGCAAAATCAACCATGAAACATGGAAAATGGAAACATTCGAAAATCATCTGTTGTAACAACCCAAAAATCTCATTGCAACATTCGAAAATCATCTGTTGCAACATCCCAAAAAATACATTGCAACATGGAGAAACAACAAATGGCGTACAAGCAGCAAGGGGATGGGTTCGAGGTGCAGGCTGGCCCATCACCTTCAAGCTCGCCGGAGGGAGGAGGGAATAGGACCCCAGAGCTCGCCGGAATCTTAGCCACCGCCGCGTCCCTCAGATCCAGAGGAGGAGGAGGAGGAGGATGAGGGCTCAGATCCAAAGAAGGAGAGGAGAAGGAGGAGGGTTCAGATCCAGAGAAGGACTGACCTACCTCGTCGGAGCCGCCGCCGTCGTCCTCGTCTCCGGTGGGGGAGAGCGAGACCCGGGTCGCTAGGGAGCGCGGGGTCACATGGAGGTCGCTGAATAGGCGAGGGACGGAGGGAGGAAGGGAGCACGGGCGGGCAGGGGTGGCAGCGAGCTTGCGTGCGGGCGTGGTGTCCCGTCTTGGGGACGGCCCGGGGAGCGGGCGGGCGGAGCAGGGGAGAGCGAGTGCGTGCGGGGGGATTAGTGCGTCGGACCGTCCGGTTCATATAAAAAACTATCACCATTCATGAAAAATAAGGGCCAAGATAACACTTATTTATGTTTTTATCTCTTTACACATTTTTAAAGCTATACTTTATTTTAAGAAGACTATAATGTCCATAATATATACGCTAATGTTGGCAATAATATGACAATGTCTTAATAAGTATGTATCAAATTTAAATTACAATCTTGATAGAATTTTTCTCCTATTGCAAAGCACAAACATATTTACTTGTAAATATATCATAATTTTAACTTCATACTATCCATTCATTGTACAGTTCAATATCGAGTTCCAATGACTTTCTTTATTGTCCCACAAAACTTTGTAATTCTATTTTTTTTATTATCTATAGTCAACAAGGAGTTGGTTGCTGACATGTCAAGGACTGACCTATCTACTGATAATTACAATAGAAGAACAATCCCGATTTTCCACATGGTAGCCCCCTCATGTCTTTCAATGGTACTTGCATAAAGTTTAGAGTCACATTTGTCTAGACTATAAACATGACAACAAACTGTTCAAGATTTCATTTTACGGTCAGATTAATTGGACCATTGGCTATATCATGTCGTAATAAGATAAAATTTGTTTGAATTTAAAACTACATCAATGATTTACCACATTAATAATTTAGTGGTGAAAATATCTATTTTATTATAAGAAAGAGGCTAAGTGCTCAAGTATCCTAATATTTATTTATTATTAGTTTTTTATATTTATGGTGAAAATAAGAAAAAATAGTAAATACAAATGGAGAAAGAAACTAGTTTGTTTGCTTAGGGCTCTTAACAAACTTGTAAACCTTGTCCGGAATATATATATATATATATGTATATATATATATATATATATATATATATATATATATATATATATATATATATATATATATATATATATATATATATATATATATATATATATATATATATATATATACACACACACACACACACCTGAGAGCTCTATAATGTAACTATCAATACTCCAAGTCATAGTCTGATGGTAGCTAACGACCATGATTGCCTCACGGTATGTAACTATCAATTCTGGTAAAATGAACAAGTTCTTCAACTTTGTTTCTCCGTGTCCTTCTACTTATATCTACTGACGAAAAGAAGAAAGGCTCGTAACCGCTGCCACGTGTCTACACGTGCTCGTACGTCATGCATGTGAATTGGAGCGATCGGTTACTGCTGGGTCCAGAGACGACATGCACTGCTGGAAACTCGAATACTTCCGTGTGTGTCGAATTTTTCTGTGCGTTTTTTTAGGCACGCACGGAAAAATTCCAATTGTTCTGTGGGTTTCCAAATATACCCACAGAAAAATTCGAAAACCTACAGAAAAATTATAACATTTTTCCGTGCGTGAGAGTAACCACACGGAAAAAATATAAACACACAGGAAAATTAAACTTTTTCTGTCGGTTTTCTTAAGCCTCACAGAAAAATTTATACACGCACGGAAATATACGTATTATTCTGTGGGTCCTTTTATACACGCACAGAAAAAACATACTAACACACAGAAAAATTCTAACGCGCCATCCGATTTAGCGTTCGCACCCTCGAATTTGGCGTTGGCGCTTTCCGTTTTGGCGTTGGCGCATTCTCACGAAAAGAAAGGATATTTTAATGAATAAAAAAAGGAAAAGTCCTAAACCCAATCTGTTGCACTCGCACTGCACCCACGCACGGACTCCACCCCAACACACGCACACGCACCGCACCCAAACACTCGTACACGCACCGCTGGGCTTCCTCACGCAGGAGCGAGCAGCACGCCGCCGCCGGCTTCCTCCGCAGCACGCCCTCCGCCGTCGCCGCCGCCACCGCAGCTCCTCTCCAATGGCGTTGGCAGCCCCTAGATCTGCGCCTCCCTAAGCATCCCACAGGTTGCCGCCAAGATTGCGAGCCCTCCCCTTCCCCAGGTCGCCGGCAGCTGCGCCCCTTCTGGTGCGCCGGCCCAGGTCCACCGGCTGCCGGGCGCTGGGCACTAGGTGTCGGCCGCTGGCAGCCGGTGCTCCGGGACGCGTCCCCAAGGACCTCCCCCTCGACTGCTCGTCTCGGCGCAACAACCCTCCTCTTCTTGTCGATCTCCCGCGCCCTGCTCTTCCATCCTCCAGATCTGGCCACCGGTGGGTCAAGGTACACTCCTCTCTTCACTGATTCATTTTTTTATGAGATGTGATGCCGGTTTTATCTGAGTATCCAGTTGTATGAATTTCCAGTTGAAGTCTGCTTCCCTCAAGATTTGGTCGCCGGTGCTGTATGCTTCAAATCTGAATTGAGTTTTCAGGTTATCTGTTGTCCATTTTTTCATGGCAGTGACTATGAAAACTAGTGTAGACTAGCCAGAACCCCGCGGCAATTGCCGCAGGCTAGGCAGAGTTAGTTGACATAACTTTTTTTCCTCTAAAGCATATATGCATCAATTATTTGTGCCATGCATAGGTAAGTGTAGCAAAAGGTAAATTCTCTGAGATATGAACACATGAAAGTTGATTCTCTCCATAGTATCACTAAAAAAACATTTGCAGACAGGAAGCACGACAAATTTTGTACCAAATACTCACTTAACCTTCTCTCTATATATATATCTCGCGCTGAGAAAATGGTTAAGCAACAAATCTCAGCATTCAACTAACATTTCATGCTAGGGGCTGCTTGCATTTTATATCGATAAATACATTAAAACGTAGGAGGCTTACATGCTGGCAAAAGGACAGCACCATTGACGAAAGAGTTCAAATGTTGTTGTGCATGTTCAGACACATAGCCACGTTCAGGAAGGACGCTGTAGATGAGCTTTTCCCTTGACTGGCGTTTACCATGGGCATGGAAGTTGCTGTCTGGATTGGCACATAAGGAAAATGTTTTAGTAGGTAGATAAAATAACATTTCTCATTAAAATGGTAAGCCACAGATAATCCTAGTCATACAGTAGCAACTGTACTAATTGAATTAAAATGTTTGTAATACATAGCAGAGTAGGAAGGAATGGTTAATTCCATGGTATGCCATAGATATTCATATAAATTCAGTAACTAAAGAGAATGTAATGACATAAAGAAAAGGCTCATGTATTTGAGGGGAAGGCCCAGAAAACGTAGAAAATCTCAAGTTCTATTGTTCTACAAATGGCTCACATGTGCTTTAGGAAACATAAGCCATCAGCGTCACCTAGATGCAAATTAATAAGTAGGCATCGAACTAAGAAGCAGCATAAACCATGGTATGTCACAGATATGTCCACCTAAATTCACTAAGTATAAGTCATTCTAAAACACTGTGCCAAGATTTCCTTAGCGACATGAGGCAAAGAGTATTCAGCATACCCATTTTAACTGAATGGAAAAACTCTCCATTAGAAAATAAATAAATATATTTTGTCATTGCTGCAGAGATTCTTAATTTCTGAATTTTGATCTCAGAATCTACAGAAGAAAAGTACTGATGGATGGCTAACATGCAATGTATCGTAACCTTGAGTTAATTGTTTGTTGGCTTCATAAAAATCCTCATGCTCAGGGAACAACAAGCACAGAAAAAGTGTTTTCTGAATTTTGGGTAAGACACCTATGTTCAATCCTAAATTTCTGAGCAGCATCTAAAACTTACAATTTCTGAAATCTAAACAATCTAAAACGTATGTTCATGGTTTTGTACACTTGCAGCGTTTGTTCCAAGTTATAGAAGGACATGAACAACATGCAGACCGTGTTCTAGAAGAATGTTTGAAGAAAAGGGTGAGGGACATGATGTATCAAGTCCGTGTGGATGCTGTCAAGGAGTACTACAGCAAAGTAAAACACATACAAATAAAAAATGCAGTAGCGTGCCATATTGAGCTTGAGTATGAGTAATACAAGCAAGGACAGCTTGAGGGTTTCAGTGATGAGGTGTGGCTCCTCCTTTGTGATTATTGGTGCTCAGATGAGTACAAGGAAAAACGTAAGAGGGGGCAAATATCTCGGTCAAGTAATGAAGATATTGCTCAAAACCGAGGAGGATCTAGACCATTCACAGAGACACAACAAGTACTGGTATGCATGTGTATATTCTTTCATTCTTCTTAGGAACTTAGTAGCCTATTGAATATTCATATCTCATATTCTCATTTGAAAATTTTCTGTTTTTAGGAAGCTAAGTTTGGACCACAGAAAGCAACTCCTGTTAATACATTTGCCGCGATGAAATCTGGCTTGAAAAGCCTGGATAGCAATGGTAGATGTGGTCCAATCAGTAGCCGCAAAGCACAAAGACGCATGGTATGTATGTGATGTCTTGTACAGTTCAAGTGTATACTAGTTTTGAGTACTTAAATGGCATCTTTTGTGGAACTTTTTAATACAAAAGATGTAGATAATTTAAGTATCTTCACTATCCTAGAATTTCATGACTTCAGGTCCTCAGTTTTGGGAGTTACAGTTTTCTGAAGTTTCCTGTCAAGTTATGTTCATATTTGCACACAACAATGTTTCTTTGTGCTTTTCACCCTGCTAAATTAAGAATCAGGTCCATGTTATTAATAGAAAGATGCGGAGAACTTCTTAAACTTTCTGTGATCTAAAACTCTAGTCATGATTTATTTAGGTGACTATCTTGCTGTTGTCCAGAAATTTCAGAATACTACGCTATCACGTTTTGGCTATCTGTACATCTTTAGAGCATGTTTCCTTGTTCTGGTCCTTGTAGGATGAGTACGTTACTGCTGTTAAGAGGATAGAATGTGCAAACGAAGAGGTTCGAGATGATACAGACATGGAAGTGGATGGGCATGAGGTTGAACAACAGCTATATTTGAATGGGAAGGCTCTATATGATGTGTCTAAAGGTAGCCCGAGAAAGCATGGGCGTCTTGCCATAGTAAATGGTGCGGTTAAGTCTTCAGATGTCAGGGCAGCCGGAAGGGAAAGAAGTATGCGTCCATCAAATTCAGTGACTATGCAAAACATGTCTCGTGAAATGGAAGAGTTACGTCGTGCAAATGGAAGGCTAGAACAAGAGAATCATGATAAGGAGAATGCACTGCAGCAAAGCAAAGTTCTTGTAGGCTTGGTATTGGTATGTGCAATGCTCTTGTAAATACTTCACCAATATCATGTGTAAATTATCTAATGATTTGAATCTGAAATATCTATGCTTTCAATACACTTGTACAACCTTTATCAGGAGACAGGAAGGGTTTTGCCAGAAGAAGCGTTACGACAGTTGTCCGCTACACAAGCAATTGTGAGTATAACTTCATTCCACTATCAACTTGTCTTGTAGCTATCAGAACCATGATTTAGAGATTTTAAGATGGAAAGGAAGTAGAAACTGATTAGTATTTTGTGGGGTACTATTTAGAATGGCAACACATAGTGCAGTAGTGAGGAAGTGGCCTCATTTTGATTGTTGTAGAGCTACTGCAATGAATTTACATGGCTATTGCAGTGAGGAAGTGGCCTTATGTTGGTTTATAATGTTTCACAACTTGAAAACCAGCAGTTTGAACACTTTAAACCTTGTCCAATTCAAGGTACCACATTCAAATGACTTTACATCAAACTTAGATGCTTTGTTGAGAGTGTTATATTGTTGGGTCACAATTTCACTTACTGATGTAACTTTGTTCACATTTAGGCTACTGGTTCTTCTCATGCTGAATCTGCCAACAATACTGATGATGTTTGCCACAACAATGGGGATCCTCATGCTGCAAATGGTGGCAATCAAGGTTCCGACAACAATGGAGATCATGCACTGATGTGATGGTGGTGTTTAGGTGGAAAACATGGATGTGCTGGTGGTTTCTTCTTTTGTAGAGCTGTGCTTTTGCACATTAACTAGTAGGTGGCTCTAATCTGTTAGCCTTAGTTCTATATGACACAATGATACATGCTGATACTTCATTCATCTTGGCTGAAACTTGAACCAATGAGATGAGGTAGCAATGCTTTTGAATGTATTGATGCCGGAATATTTGGACATCATCTATATGTATTAAACCTGGATGCTATAAATGGATGCCAGAATATTTGGACTTCATCTTTACATGTATGCTATTTATTCTGTGATGATGAAATTTCTGTATGGACAATCAGTATAATATGATGTTGCTACTGTTTTTAAATAATTATTATATCCAATTATGGCATGGGAAAATGTATATATTCTGTCGGTGGTTTGGAATTTTTCTGTGCGTGGTTTTAAACCGACAGAATAATGGTAATTTTTCTGTGAGCACACCTAGTTTTTCTGATAGAGCTACACCGACAGAAAAACTAATTTTTCTGTCGGTGTTGATTTTTTTCTGTGCGTATCAACACACGGAAAAATGTTTTTTGATCCGGCGGAAACCAATGTTTCTGTGAGTGCTTGCCCCACGGAAATATCTTTTTCTGACGGTGATGTCATCCTATTTCTGTGGGTATTTTTCTGTCGGTCACCGTTAGAAAAATATTTTTCCGTGGGTATACGTATTTTTCCGTGGGTTTTTGCACCCGCGGAAAAATCCGAGTTTCTAAGTGCTGGACCTTACTTTTCGATCGGTGTAGGTACAACTTCTAGAATACGAATACGGACTATTATATTCCTAGCTAACCGTGTGGTTAATTAGCTAGAGATGTTTACTCGTGCTGCTCACGGTAGCGGTCACTTAGGAATACGGAGCGATCTAGAATGGCAGTTGATTTGTAAACCAGTGCTTAATTAATTGGTGAATGAAGAACATGCATGAACGTCGACGTATTATATATAATAATAGGGCCGGGTTCTAGCTGATAGGTAGGGTTAACTAAGTGGTTAAGACGCAGACAGTACGCGCGCATTATACTAGTTACTACATACTCCATGCAAGTGATGATCGACATGCAGAGGGAGAGGGCAGCCGCCGTCCTACTCGTGCTGCTGGCGGCTGTTTCATCCACGAGCGGCGCCGGCGGCGGCACGGGCACGGTTATCAGGATGCAGCTCAGCCACGCCGACGCCGGCCGCGGGCTGACCCCAGGCGAGCTGCTGCAACGCATGGCGCTGCGCAGCAAGACCCGCGCCGCGCGGTTCCTCTCCGGCTCATCAGCGAGCGCCCCGGTGACACCAGGGTACCCCACCACCGCGGACTACCTGGTGCACTTGGGTATCGGCACGCCGTCGTCGCAGCCGGTGCAGCTTGTACTAGACACCGGCAGCGACCTCACATGGACGCAGTGCCTTTGCAGCTCCGCCGCCTCGGCCTGCTTCCCCCAGGCTCTGCCTTACTTCGACCCGTCCCTGTCCTCCACGTTCGTGAACCTCACTTGCGACTCGTCGGCGTGTCAGGACCTGCGGCCGTGGTCGTCGTGTGTCAACCAGACTTGCGCCTACAATAGCTACTCCTACGGCGACAACTCGACGACCAGCGGCAAACTCGTGGCAGACACGTTCGTGTTCCAGGGCGCCCAAGGGCAGACGGCCGTGCCCAACCTGTCCTTCGGCTGCGGCCTCAACAACAGCGGCAGATCATTCACGCCCATCGTGACTGGCATCGCCGGCTTCGGCCGCGGCAACCTGTCCCTTCCGTCGCAGCTCAAAGTCGACAACTTCTCCTACTGCTTCACCAACAACACGTCGACGTCCAGCCCCGTGCTGCTCGGCCTGCCGGCGAACCTCTCCAGCGGCGCAAGTAGTGGAGCCGCCGTGCAGACTACCCCGCTCAACATGACCTCAACTTTCTACTACTACCTGAATCTGAAGAGCATCACGGTGGGGTCAACGACGCTGCAGGTGCCGGAGTCCGCGTTCGCCTTGAACGCCGACGGGACCGGCGGGACGATCATCGACTCCGGCACCTCCATCACGTCGCTGCCGCCGCACGTTTTCAGCCTCCTAAGCGACGCCTTCGTCTCCGAGCTGAACATGACGCCCGTGGCCGTCACGGCCCAACCTGATCTTCTCTGCTTCCCGGCGTCGACGACGACGATGCCGAAGCTGCAGCTGCAGTTCGAGGGTGCGACGCTGGACCTGCCGCAGGGCAACTACGTGTTTCCTCAGGACAACAACACGTGCATTGTGATACTAGAGTCGTCCGGCGGGAACAACATGACGATAATAGGCAACTATCAGCAGCGGAACCTGCACGTACTCTATGACCTCGCCGGCAACACGCTCTCTTTCGTCCCTGCTCAGTGCGACAAGGTCTAAGACTGCTCGATATATCTCGGCCGCCGCTCGTGCCGTGCAGTGCTGCTTTTCCGGGCCGGGTGTGCCCCTACCTACTACTGCTGTTGCATTCCCCCTGCCTTAATTTTCCCTTCACCTTTTACGTGAATATTATGTATAATAATAACCATAATAAAGTGGTACTACTTGCTGATCCAGTACCACACGGTTTGTATTTGATTTGTCTACGATATGTAACAAAGTATGTACCACTGTATATATATACTACTACCAAACATACCCGTGCATTACAGTTGAAGAAAAAAATGTTAAGAATATTTTTTGCGACTACACAGTATGACTCAGGCTCTTGTAACAAGTAGACTACATGCCATTTACTCGTAAATATATCATAACCTTAATTTTCATCATATTCATATGTTTCTACGGTTAAATATCAAGTTCCAATATTTTTTTAGGACTGCTATGTCTGCTGATAATTATGATGGGAGATCTCTCTCGACTTTCCATGTGATGGTTCTTGTCAGGGATTTTTCATAATAAAATTCTTTAACAAAAGAATGGTACCATAAATTAATAAATAAAATATGATTCTAGTATAAATGTAAAAGAACCCTAAGATATATTATATTATTATATATTATATATAGAAGAGAAGAGAGGGGGAGCAAAGGAGACCTCCCTCTATAATTAGAGATGTGGGCAAGAGGATGAGAGAAGAGAGAGAGAGGGAGCAAAGGGAGACCTCTCTCTAGGATTAGACACATGGGTGAGAGGAAGAAATTAGAAGAGAGAGGGGGAGCAAAGCGAGATCTCCATCTAGAATAATTAGAAACGTGGATGAGAGAGAAGAGAAAGGGAGAGAGAGAGAGGAAGAGAGCTTCCTATTGGTTGAGAGAAAAGGAAGGGAGAGAGAGGGATCCATCCTCTATATGGCCTTAGAAGGGCTCTAAACAACTAGCTTCATCTCCCTTCAACACGACACTATTTACACACTATCTACAATATTGTAGTAGGAGCAATTTTCCTCTTTCTCTCCTCTAAATAAACTAAGCGCCAGCAAAGCTAAGTTTTTTTAGCTTCACCGGCTCTACCTCATGGTACTACAACATAGAGATGGAGCTACTCAAAGCCCTCCAAGTCATGGCCTATATCTAAAAGAAGGGAGAGTAGAGATATCATTTCTCTCCCTCTCCATTTTCGCCCCCTCTCTCCACACCTCCATCTCATATTCTCTCCCTCCCTCTCTATCTAAGTATTTCTAAATGGCTAGCACGCCATTTACATACCTAGAACTGAAGCCTAATATCGAAGTTTTGAACCTACATGGTCCTCTAAAGGGTCCGTTTGGTTGGAGACAACATGGGATGAAATGAACATGTCTCAGTTTTGAGGGATGTGATGGTTTCGTCTCATGTTTGGTTGTGGAGGACGGGGTCATCTTTGTTTTTGTTTAGTTTAAGAACCTTGAAAGTAGGATGAGACATTGATATATGAGCTCCATATATCAACATTTTTTCTATTTCCCTCTTCCTCCCTACTTTATCCATTCGTCTTCCAGCCGTTGTCCGTATCTCAAGCCCGAGCACTTGCCCCTCTTCCTCCCTACTTTATCCGTTCATCTTCCAGCCACCGACCATCGTCCGTATCTCAAGCCCGAGCGCATCCCACCCTGCGCGAGCGCTTGCAGACCCCGGTGTGGCCGCCTGCACATCGCGCCTCTGGCCTCCACTCCTTGCGCCTCCATCTTCTGCTCCACGCCCACAACTGCGCGACTGGGCCTCGCTGCCGGCTGTCTTCTTTGTGCACGCACCGCCGTTAGCCTTGCACGTGGCCGCACTCGTCTTCCCCTCGCTTGCATGATGGAGCACTTGTCCTAGGTGGGACGAGCGCGTCTACCAAATTTCTAGGGACCGGCGAGTTCCACATCTTCATGGAATATTCCTCGTGGGATGACTTCGTCCCTGGATGACTCTTATCCAAACATCACTGAAACCAGGTACATCCTGTCTTGTCTCTGATGTCCTAGCAACCAAACGCTAAATAAGATTTCGAGATCAAAGTAACCACCCTTGCTTTCACACATTTCAGGACGTTATTACCATGTAAAGTGCAAGTGTGCAACCCAATCTAGTCACGTGGTGATGAAAAAACTCTCCCCTTGTACTCAAACTAATTTTCTCTTAATACAAATACGCGCAAGTCTTTTGCGTGATCGATAAAAAAAGTCTAGTCACGTGGTGATGAAAAAAACAGTTATTGCATCATTTCCATAGGTATATCCTTAAGAAAGCATCATATGTGATAATTGTCCAACTTTCATAGGAGGTTTTCCTAAGGAACCACATGTGGTAAGTGTTTCCACACGCGGTTCAGATCATAACCTGGGATGGCCTCCGTCGTATCTATATATGCTCTCCAAACTTCCAGTCACATGTGGAAAAGGCTAAGATCGAGATGCATATCTAGAATTTTTATTTTCTAGTATTGATTGGAGTTCTAGAACAAGCTATTATTTTCTAAAGATGTGTCATGTAGCATTTTAAATGTTGTCTGGCCTAGTTGGTTAGGTTACTTGTGGTACATGCCTGGGTCGACGTAGAACTTAACGATGTTATTCTTTCATTGATATCTAGCGTGCCTATCAACGATAAGGAGACGTCTACGATGACTTTATCGGTCATAAGATTTGCCGCCTGTGGTAGGATGTTATTTTCATTTATAAGAGTGGGCGTGTGCAAACGTATATGCAAGCATTGTCGATCTTGTGTTTAAAAATTATTGCCTGCCGGTTGGACGGAAAAACAGCTACTGTACAAAGTAATATTGCTCCCTTTCTAGAAAAAAGAAAACTCTACCTTGTTGCTGACCGATTCCTTTTGCCGTCGATGGTACGGTCATTCCTCCGGTATCAAACTGATGCACGTCGTCAAAACTGAAAAGGAAAGGATAGAAGAAATACAGAATGCAGACGATTCTTCCTGCCACTTGTTGGAATTTTACTGCCGTCTGGATGGAAATGGAACCTTGCTGCTGTCTGCAGTGGAACATGGAAATTTCCGATTGACAACGTAGGCTTAGGGCGGCCTCAAGGTGGTTCAAGTCGCTAGCATGTGTGAGACTTTGTCCATTGAGGAAGAGGAAAATAGACTGGGGAGGTACGAAGCGATATTCTCGCAATATCAATGAACACTATGTCTTGGTTTCACCTCGCTCGTGATGCATGAATTTACTCTTACTCTTAACTTTGGCTGTGTTTAGTTCCTGGACCGAAAAATTCTGGAGTGTCACATCGAATGTTTCATGCGATATCGGAAAGGGTATTTGGATACTAATTAAAAAACTAATTACATAACTTGCACCGCGAGACAAATTTATTAAGCCTAATCAATCCGTCATTAGCACATGTCTACTGTAGCATGACATTGTTAAATCATGGATTAATTAGGCTTAAAAAAATTCGTCTCATAAATTTATCGTAATCTGTGTAATTAGTTATTTTTTTGTCTACATTTAATACTCTATGTGTCGGCGTTCGGTCCTGCGAGGATCCTGAGCCAACGAGTGAATCAATGTTGCGTGTCCCTAATCTGGATGGTGATGCAAGAAGAGTACACGGGGGTTTATCCTGGTTCGGGCAAAAGAAGGCCCTACGTCCAGCGGGGAGGGGAGAGTATTGTATTTCCTTGCACCTAAGTGATTGCGTAGGGGTTACAAGCTGTGAGAGAGTGAACCGATCCTAGGTCTCAGAGGAAAAAAAGTGAGAGTACAAAGGAGATTGCTTGAGATGTTGATCTTTTACGGTGGGACGGTGACTGGCTTTTTGTCGTCCGTCGTTCGCCCCCCCTTCGTAGAGTCCCCTGCCTGCCCTTTTATAGGGTAAGAGGAGGCAGGGACGCCGGAGTGCCTTTGAGGTGAAGTTTTGTCGAACGCTGTGGAGGCTGCTATAGCGACGTGCCCCGAGAATGGCCGGCCATCCCTGGACACCATAGTGACGTAGAGGATGAGACGGCGAAAAGACTCTGAGTCCTGTGTCATGCAAGCCTTGCATTCTTGACCGGCGGTTGGTCGAGGTCGGGTCGAGGACAGGTCGAGGGTGAGCGGATAAGGCCGAGTCCCCGGAATTGTGGGGTACGGTACTCGTCGTATTCCCCCTTGAGGGTGATCAGTGGCGGAATGGTGCATGGTATGGTGCGTACAGTGAGAGGTTTTCACCGCCTATTCCGGGATGGGCAGTAAAAAGTGAGATTTGACACCGGTACTGCCTCCATGCCGGTTGTTGCTGTAGGCATGAGGGTAGGAAGTGGTTGGTAGTCGCATTAAATGCTCTGACTTTTGTCTCAAAGTTGGTAAATGAGGTGGGTCGTGTCACAGAACCGTCCAAATTATAAGGGCACAAGTACAAAAACAATCATCGAAGTGATCAAATTCTCGCACTTGAGCCCATATAACTCCGGTAGTCCAATGAAATCACGAGGGATTTCAAACCAACCAACAAACAAGCCAAGATCGTAGTGATTCAACATAACAAGTCACATGTTACACCCATTTCATAAGTAGTTCAATATACATCGGAGTTCAACATAGTTATTACAACTTAAGTTCAAAAGTAGCGGAAGCAAAGTAATTTGTAACTAACAACACCCTTATTTCAAATACATGCCAGTACCAAGGTTGTCTTCCAACAAAAGCATTAGAGAGAAGATAACTCAGAAGGATCATGCCCATGATCACACTCTGCCACTAAGGCAGGAGCCAACCAACTCTTGCAGTCGCCATGATACATCATAACCTGCAACAAGTGGGGATAAAACCCTGAGTACGAGAAGGTACTCAGCTAGACTTACCCGTCAGAAACCAGAAATAAAGTGTCACCAAGGATGATACAAGGCTGATGTAAGTGGGCTAGCTTGACAACATTTGCATAAAAGCTTAATATAGATAAGTAATCATTAATGCTTAAGTATCCAGTTAATTATCATTAACCTGTCATCTATATTAGCACATGTACTAGAGCACTCACTTGATTAGGAGCAAACAATATTAACCATAGCAGGTATAAGTTGAGGCAACCTTTCCATCGTCATCCAATTAACCATCCGTTCAATTTAATGGAATCTACATTGCCGCTGCTCAAGTCAAGTGCTCACTAACCGGGAGCGACGACGATTCGAATCGAATTCCTATCTAGCTGGATCGGTATTTCTAACACTCACCGAGACACGTCTGGCGAGGGCTGCTCAGGTCACCTTTGGTACCGTTCAGGAAAGCGCGGGTTCGACTGATGCCGCATTCCCAAGGGCAACACTCTACCAGGATGATAGGGACTTTAACCCCCCTTGGTCTTATGCCAATGTTCCCAAGCACATCCTTACTACCTCCAAGATGCGACCTACCCTTCGATTCCCGGCCTGAACTGTATTACTCGGATTCGTGGTCGGAACGACTTATCCGGCCAACTAAGTGTTAGACTGCGTTCAACATGACTCAAGGACGTACAACGAATCGGTCCTTAAATGACTCAGACGGGGATAGATCCACACCCAAGACCTCCATGCCTTGTTGCTTCACTATCGTCATCCCGTCTGGTCTCATTTTATTTTATTAACACATGGTTCTTTTCCATGATAGCAAATATAGTCAACCGTGCCATATATGAATATTCCTACATCTCGCAAGTGACAGAAAATCACCTGACTTCTACCGCTTAAAGCAGGGCTAAACATCTATTCGATCCTAGTCTATGTAGGATTCAAGGATTCATATATCTGGACAAGGAATGATATAATGCAGCAAGGGTTTCCAACCAACTCCTACCACTTAATGCAATAATACTTATACATATATAAAATTAATTACTTTGAAGGTAGGAGGCTTATAATGCTCCGGGGCTTGCCTGGAATCCTACTCAAGTTAGAGTTTGTTAGGTAAAACCCGCTTGATGAGCATTCCCTCATTCTAGCACTTGTCCGCTCCTTCCCTCTCCGAGATAGGTCCACCAACACCATCTTCTGGTTAGCTCCACATCAGGTCCATCACGTGTTTCAGCTAGCATACCTAAATGAGGTGCAACAATGCAGATGTATGAATGCATAGAAGTGCAATAAACAAAGTAATCAAGTAAGCATACCAAAGTTTACGTAAGCACCTAGAGCTAATTAACTTAATCCTCATTAAGGTATAACATAGAAGAGGGCAAGCACATCAATCAAGAAATAAGTCTCACAAGATCATAGGGTACTAAACCAAGTACCATCAAAGATAGGTGTCACACTTCAATACACAAGTATGGCAAAGTTAATCAAAGCACTAGAACTAGAAATTACCACCTCCTGGACATCAGAACAACAGCTGAGTAATTTAATCATAACTTGAGATCTACAACTCCAAAAGATGTGCAACAACATATTATGGAAATCTTATGAAATTGTCTATAATTCATTTAATATTACCTAAGCCTGATTCCCAAGTTTACTAGGTCAAAAAGATGAAACTACAGACTCTGGTCTGCTCCAAGCAGAGAGCAACCAAATATGGGACCTGACTTTAAACATCTATAACTCAAAAACCACTTGACCAAATGCCACCAAATTTTAACACAAGCTAGCTACATGAATTATATACAACTTTGCTATAGACAAGATGCTCAGAAAATATCATTAACATGGGATAATCTACATTGCCCTCAGAACTATCCAGAAACTACTAATTGCAAGAAATAATTATTAACATATGTTGCAAACATATAATTGTGTAAAACCAACTTTACCAACATTTCACACATGACTAATGAACACCAGAAAACATAGTGTCCATTCCTAAATAAATTCTTTTAATACATTTTCTTACTTTATTTAGATAATTAGGTGGAATTATGAACACATATTGAAAGTGTACAATAATTTCTACCAAAATTACAGTGGCCTAAATATGCTCCCAAAAGTCTATTATCCAAATTTCAAGCCATTTGGACAAGTATATCAATCTCTATGAAAAAGACAAATAGCTATTGCAATAAATCATGTGAGAGCAAATTAAACCTAACACTCAATATTTTCTATGAACACATGGCTATAGTATGAATCAACATGATAGAGAAACATCATACTAAGGTAATGGAACAACATTTTCCATTTTATCATTTATATATTATTTATAAGCTATTTATCAAGCCATAAACAAGTTAAATCAATAACTTGATCATACAGTAAGCAATGACCATGAAATTTATACCACAGTACATTCATAGCATGGCAAGACTATCATAAAAATTTCACATCATTTGGAGCAACACAACTCAAGATATAAAAATGACAAGTAATATAATATATAGATTTCCTTATTTATCAAGTTCAAATCAAAACCTTAAGAAAATAGTAAACAACTAATAGGTTTAATATTTTTATTTGTTATTACATGTTATCACAAGATTAACTAAACAAGAATCACTATTTTTGGACATCTAAAACTCCAGATCTTGCTCTAGTCAAGTTTAAAGGCATTTTTAGAGCTATTTTCCAACTTAAATTAAAACACCCGAAGACTTCTACAAACATGTAACATTTTATGATTCTACTACATAGAGATTTTCTCAAGGTTTCCAAAAAGTCCACATTTGCTATTTTTGGACTCCTAAAACTCAAGGTATGAATTTTACAATATGTAGCAATATTCTAGAAAGAAAAACAGTAAAACCCTCTTAACCCCAGATCTGCTATGCGCACCTGGTTGTACACCCAAACAAATTCCCAGAGGCACTGACGCGTGGGACCTGGTGCCTAGATGGGCCCACATGTCATGCACACAGAGAGAGAGAGAGAGGGGAAGCCGGTCTCCTTCAAAACCAGCGGAGCAGGGGAGGGTGATCACCGGCCGGCCATCTCGGCGGGAAGGCGGTCGCCGGCGACAGCAACAGGCCTGGAGCAACCCCTACCCCACGCGCACCCAAGGGAGGCAGTAGCTCCACCGGAGACTACCTAAGGCGTCCTGGCAGCGAGCGCCGGCGGCAAGGAGGAGACAGAGCTCGTGGATTCGGTCGGTTCTGGCCCAGGGCTAGCTGGCGAGGTGGCGGCGTTGGAGCAGGGAGTCAACGTGCATCTGAGGGTGGCTACGGTTTGCCCCATGGAGACTTGACATGACCTGGCCATGCGCACAGGCGAAGGGCGGTACGGCGGCGGCGCGCTCCGGCGGCCAAGGCAACCGGCGAAGGGGCGCAAGAGGTGCAGCGCGACATGGAGAAGGCGATGCCGCGCACGGGTGATGACGAGGAGGTGCAGAGATGAGGAAACGTGGGTGGCAAAGCTCGGTTGGTGCTGTCCATGGTGGCTTCACGCTCGTGAGCAAGGAGAGCGAGGTGCAGGGAGCGCGGAGAGGCGAGTGAGGGAGTGGAGGAACGCTCTGGTGCTGCTCGGGCTTGCCAAACGCGAGAGGGAGCAGCAAGGCGGGGCAGGGGGCATGGACGTGCGACGGTTTGGTGGGGGTGCGATGCTGACATGGTCGCCACGCGCTTGGCCACGCGTCGACCTTTGCGGCATTTCAACAAACACTTGGCGAGTGGCGGTGTGGGTGAAGTGGAGCACTAATTTGGGCCGGATCTGGGCCGAACTGGGTCTTGGGCCTAAAACCAAAGTTGAAGCCCATGAATAGCTCTACACTTTTCGTTTAAATCACAAGGTCATTAGTGTCCTTGATTAGGATATAATTAGCTCCAAAGATTGTTGTGTCAGTGTTATGACAGTGATTGACAAATACAAGAATTGATGGCCAAAAATGAAATGCAACTTATGCCATCCTCTTGTATGATCTTCCCCCTCATGTGAGCTCCAACTTTTACATTTGGACCTACTCAAGTTACTTAACAAATTTTGGAGAACGCGACATGCCAATCTCAAGGTCATTTGAGCGATAAAGTTGCAAACATGTTGTTTTAGCAACTGATTTTGGAGATCCAAATACACTCCAAATGTGATGACACTTGATTCATTGTGTCCCTCATGAACAGTACTCCAACTCATATTAAGGAACCTAATTGAGCCACTATATGAAATTGGAAGATAAAATGTCGTGAACATGTTGACTTGATGCTGCCGATTAGGGGACTTAGAATATGCTAAGTGCTGGAAACTGCCCTCAATCTGACTTGTGGGCCCTTTTTGAGTATGTTCCACACATTTTCATGACTTGACCCTTAAACAAAGTTTGTTCCTTATAATATTATCTACAACTTTGTAAAAGGGTGCACAGTCACACAAAGCTTCTAGGTCATACTTTTGAAATGGTCAAACAAAAGGGTTCTAGGGTCCATACATGGTCAACCATCACTTAGAAGCACATTTTGGCAAAATGATCAACATGAACATTGTTCCATTAAGTGTCCTAAGTGTATTCATAGTGTTGTAGAGTCCAAACATACACAACATGCATAGGTTGCACAAAAGTGTAGGCCTCACATGCATTGAAACATAGAACTCAAGTGAAATGCTATAATTGTTTCATCACCGTGTTTCAACTGTTTCATGTGTTTGTTTCAAGATACATGCTACACATGTTTCACTAGGTTGTTCCACATGTGTCCAAGATGTGTTGCACATGTTGCATTTGTATGTTGCATAAACACTAGTTCCCATGGGATGTAAGGCATGTTTCAGTTCTAATCCAAACAAGCATATAACTTATCATTTCATGTGACTTTTTGATTCCAAACTTCATGAAACTTTTCTAGGAATCACTATAGATATAAAGTGATGTGAGACACATGAAAGAAGTGACATCAACACTCACTTGCATTACCAAGCATGAGCATCTACATACACACATTGAAACCTAATTAACAAGAGTATGTTGCATATGTTTCAAAGAGATGTTGCAGATGTTTCAAAGCACATTCTATATAGGCATGTTTCACATGTTCCACTAGTGCATCACATATGTTACATGCTCATATATGAACAAATGATGCTTAGGCTTGTGCAATGCAAGTGCTAACTGCAAGCCTAACACCTGGGGTGTTACAGGTCGACTAGCCCGACCTAGGGTCGTGCGAGTCGGAGATTTCTCGGTAGTCGAGGCGTCTTGTCGAACGAGCCTCGTATGAGTCGGAACATGGTCGAGGCATCCCGTCAAGCATGCCTCATACGAGTCAGAACGTGGTCGAGGCGTTTCGTTCGCTGTTTCGGCTCGTCCCGTTTTTGTGGGCAGAGGTTTTGGCATGGTTTTGTTTTTCTTAATCGTTGATTGTGGGTACCCCTTATTTTTGGTACTCGACAGTAGCCCCGAGCCTTTGGGTGAGTGTGGGTCACTCTCACAGAGGCTCAGCGAGTCATGAACTAGAGTTGTAGCGTCATATCTTTTTCTGGTGGGTGCGCGCGAGCGCACCCACCAGGTGTAGCCCCCAAGGCCTCGGTGGAGTGTTTTGACTCCTCCGAGGTCTTTTGTACATTTTATCAAGGAATGCTCTCGTATCGTGGCGTGTTTTGTCCTCTTTCATTTGAGGTTTAGCCTTCTGCGGTCGAGCCCCGAGCCTTGTGCGCACGAGGTCGATCGGAGTCTTGGCCGTCTTTTATCGTTCGATCCTCACGCTCCTTTTTTAGGAAAAAGGAGGAGGGGTGGGGAACGTCGTACTACCCTCATCGGGCGAGTTCCGACGGTCCCCGGTGAGTTGTTAACGGGGAATTCGAGTGGGAGCCCGTGCTCCATTCGGTAGGAGTCGGCTAGCTGCCACAGAGGCGCTCTCAAAAATGCCAAAGAGTAGTTGTGTGGATCTCGGTTCCTTGCGATAGGATCTAAGGGCTCGATGCCTCCCTCCGAGGGGATTCCTCCGTCAACCTCTCTTTTAGCCTCGAATATGTTTGGGGGTGCCTCAAGGGCGTGGCTCGAGCCCTGGCCTTGTACGGGCATGTCCCTAGTTGTCCCTGACAATGTTACTCGAGGGCAGCTGTCGAACCCTGGTCGAGGGCCAGCTTTCGATCCCTCGAGGTTTATATCAAGCTTGGAGCCTGTTACCCAATCGTCTAGGAATATCCGTCCGCGGATCCCCTTCCGGTCCATTTGGGGCCCGTCTTCTTAGGAGGGGAAGCGAGATCGGCGCGGTAGTGAGCGGCGTGGTGCGACGGTTACGGAATGAACGGCGAACCGTGCCCTTACCTGCGGGTTTCGAGGGAGCAGTTAGGTAAGGTCATTGAATGCGGAAACTGTTCCTACCTTTTCGCCCGCCCGTTGGCCTTCCATCAGGGTATAAGTGTGAGGTCCGAGGTTCTGTATACCCCCTACAGGCCATTTGCATCTCTGCCCTCTTGCTCTTTGTGCGCCCTTCAGCCGCCATCCACCGCCGCTGTCGCTTCTTCCTCTACCGCCGCCGCACGCCGTTTTCCGATGACCATGGCAGGCAAGAGCCAGATCCTTCCCGCAGACGTGTAGGCTCGTTCCTCGGTTACGGAGAGGAAGCTGGAGCAGTTGGTCCACGACGGACTTCTGTGACCAAGGGCGAGCTGGACCCAGCCGGAATGGAGGGTGCCACCATCCGACCATCGGGAGCCGGCGCCCCTGGAGGGATACGTGGTAAGCTTCGTGGCTTTCCATGAGAGGGGGCTCGAAGTGCCACCGAGCCGCTTCATGCGGGCGCTCCTCCACTACTACAAGGTGGAGCTACATCATGTCGCCCCCAACTCCATCTCGCAGGCTGCCATTTTCACGGTGGTCTGCGAGGGGTACCTGAGGATGGAGCCACACTGGAATCTATGGCTTCACCTCTTCAAGGCAGAGCATTTTGCCAAGAAGGCGGGCGAGCGAGGAGTGCGGCACGTAGTGCATGCAGGGAGCTGCACTCTCCAAGTCCAGGCGGGTCGAGGTGAGCAGTACATCCCGGCGCAGCTCATCTCGTCGAACAGTGGCTGGAACGACGGATGGTTCTACCTGCGCAATGACGACGACCAGCTGCCGAGGTTCTCTGGCCAGGTTCTGATGTCGCGCGAGGAGAACTGGTCGTATGGCGTCATCGAGAAGGACAAGCCAAAACTATAGCCGCTCCTCGACGCATTGAGGAGGCTTCGTCAGCATAGGTTGACGGCGGGAATGGTGGCCGTCGCGTTCCACCACCGGAGGGTGCTGCCGCTGATGCTGCGCCGGCTCCGGATCAACGAGATGACGCCGGAGGCTCCGCTAGAGGGGAGTCGAATGTCGCACGAGTCCCTCCCCCTCGATGAAGTCACCCAGTGTGCATGGTGGATGGTGGAGAGCTTCAAGCAAGAGGACATCGATAGGGTCCCGATGCGCCCCACTCAAAGCTTTGAGCCTCTAGTAAGTGTTGTTTTTGACAGTCTTGAGTCCTTTTGCTTCCCGATTCCCTCGACTAAGTTGGTCGAGGCCTCTGTGCAGGATCTGTCGGCGATCAAGGAGTCACGACCACCGGTTTCGGAGGATCGGGCTGCTCGAGAGGCTAGACGCCTATCGGCGGCCCAGAAGATGGAAGAGAAGGACGCTGCTAAGAAGCGTCAAGTCAAGAAGACCCTCGAGCGCGAGGCGTTAAAAAAGCGCCGCCGCCAACAAAGCCTCGAGGGGCTCCCGATCGAGGAGTCTCCCTCCGAGACGGTATCGGGGGAGGATGAAGACAGCAGTGACGATGACACCGGGTCGCGGTATGACACCGTGACTTTTCTGGTGCACCTCCCCGACGTGCGGCCCCTGCTGGAGCCTATTGGGGGGGTTGACCTCCTTGGCGTCGAGGGAAGTCTCGGCGCCCGCCGACGGGGAAGGAGAGCCAGAAGAGGGAAGGGCTCGAGTGGGACCTTTAGAGAGGGGATCTACCTCGCCTGTGGTCCTGCAGGGGAGGTTGGTGGCACCGTGCCCGCGAGCCCGATCGCCTCAGACTCGGCCGGTGGGTGGAGCAACAATGTTGGCGTCCGAGGCCAGGGCACCGTTGACGGGCGTAAGGACTCGAGGCCAGATAGCCTCGTCGGCGCAGAGATCCTCAGGCGCCCCGTCAGCTCGGGCTCTGAGGAGCACCCGGCCAACAGGAGGCTCAACGGAGGAGCCCTCACAGATGCCGTCGGGTGGCTCAGGGAGGCCAGAGTCTAGGCCCCTGATTCCCATATCCGGGTAAGTGCCTCACCCTATCTTTCCATCAACGGTGATCTCGCTCTTTATTCTGACGCGTCTGTTTGCTGCTCAGCCACAAGCGCAAGGCGAAGCTCGTGACTCCGACTCCCGTCAAGGCGCTTAGGTCGGGCACCGCCTTGATGATGTGAACGTCGGCTGACGCCGCTGCCTGGGTCACGAGGTACCAGGCTACGACGGAGCGGCTCAGGACGAGGGAGGTCACCGCTAAGGCAGGAGCAAGCGCCCAGGAGGTCGCTGGTCCTGGTGACACTGCATGGAAGCCAGAGCCAGTTGAGGCGGTCCCAGGCGGTGCCAAGCTCGAGATGCTCGGTGCTGGTAGGTCAGAGCCTAGGTCGACCGCGACGACCCAGGTGACCGTCGAGACCGCTGAGGCCAAAACATCCATCCGCGATGTGGGGCGGGCGGATGTTGAAAAGTCAAGAGAGGTGGTAGAGGCCCCGCCAGAGGCGGGGCAAGAGGCAGCGCAGCCAGAGTCTCAACCGGCGCAGGAGGAGCCACAGCCGCAGCAGGACCAGCCAACAGAGCAGGCGGCCGAGGCGAAACGGGGGGCGATTGTGCCACCGCCCATCATGTAGGCAGCGGCACCAACAGTCGAGACGCTAGCCCTGCCCCAGGGGTCGACCCCGGCCATGATCGACCTTACCGTCGATGACCCTCCTTCTGACAAGGGGAGGAAGAAGGCAGACGTCGAGACGATCGATGCCCCGGAACAGCCCGGTCCTTCTGTGACGTTGGGGGATGATCTGACCGAGGCGTCAGCCAGGTGGCCCAACTACGCAAGGCTGGCGCTTGTACGGGCGGAGGAGGAGCTCCCACGCTGGGGTCGGTCGACCCTCGAGTTCAGGGATGCGTCTAACCCCAGCGCCGAGCCCTTCTTCGCCCTCGACGACAAGGACGAGGTGCAACACTAGGAGTTCATCAAGGGACTCCGTAAGCACTCCCTGTAGTCCCTGCGCATGGTCATAGATACCTTGGTGCGGGGTATGTCGGAGGCTTTCGAGGTAAGCCGGGTTCGTTAGTCTTTCCTTGCGTTTTATCCTTCCTTTCTCCTTGGTTCTGATCTTTATGTTTTAACTACGGTTAGGAGCTCAAGGAGCGTTCTCGTCGTAAGTCACTCTTTATTCGTCATAAGAGTGGCATGTGGGCGGCGCTTGCTCGTCAACGGGCTCTAGTCGAGGAAGCCAACAAGCGAATATCTCAGAAGAGCACCGAGGTGGACGAGCTCTGTGTCGTCCATGCAGCGGTCAGGGAGGAGGCGGCGCAGGCCCGGGAAGCTAAGGCCAAGGTGCGTGAAGACGTGGCAAGGGCTTGGGAGGAGGTGGCTAAGGCTCGTGAGGACCTTGCACCGCTGCTGGCGCATGTGAAGGAGCTCGAGGAGGATGTTGCCTTAGTCAGCGGTCAGCGTGATGCCCTCAACATCCAGATCGAGATGGCATCCGCTCGCGTCGAAACCTTGGAGGATGAGGTTGCGACGTTGAAGGGGACGGTCCGAGAGAGGGACGAGGCTCTCTCAGGCACCGATCGGGAGATTGAGGCGCTGAGGGCGACGGTCCGTGACAAGGACGAGGCTCTTCAAGCGTCGGAGAAGGCACGCGAGGAGCTGCGTGATGAGATCATGGGTTGGTAGACCCACGCTGAGGCTAAACCTCTTGTTGTGTTTTGGCCTTGGTCTCGAGGTCCTAGGCTTATGCTAACTTGGTATTTGTGTTCCAGAGCTGGAGAAGCAGCAGCATGCGGCCCAGGCGACGGCCACCTCATTCCAGAACCTCTTCAAGGCCAAGGCCGGGCAGACTCAGTTGCTCTAGGGTGCTATCACCTCGGTGTGTGATGGCCTGGGGGTCGAGCCCGATGCCGATACCGAGGAGGAAGCATTGGGGAACTCGTTCATCCGCCGGATGGTGGTGCTAGGCCGCCTCGTCTACGAGAAGATACGAGGCGGGCTGCATTATGGCGTGAAGAGGGCCATGGCAGTCGTTCAGTCTAGGTTTGAGTATGACCTAGACCTCATCGCTGATTGCTTCATCACGGATCTAGACCGGACTAATGAGGAGAATGAAGTTTCCTGCCTGAACCTGGTCGAGGCCGCTAAGGAGCCCGGGGGTCGCCTTGCAAAACTTTTTGAGGTCAAGGTGGTCCCGCCTGCCGACGATAAGGGCCTATGAGCCAAACCTGGGCATGAGGGCCCATGTAAATAAGTTAATATTCGTAACTTTCATCATGATGGCCTCGGGGGCCTTGAAACATTTAGATGTAAATTTGTACTAAATTTCCATTTTTGTTCGAGTTTTTTCTTTCCTTTCTCGCTTGAATCATATTCTTGCATGATTTTCTTAGCACGCGGTTACGCCCCTTGGCGTGAGGAAGCAAGTGGAGGTACCGTAGCCTCGGAGGCGTAAGTGATCTCGTGGCTCGACTGCCCTCGAGCTTTAGGGCGCGTTTGTGGCCTCGTGGATCGTGTAAGAACTTGATTCGAAGCGAATGGGAATGTTAGTTGTGAGCTTTTTCAAAGTCATGAACTATTACTAGGTCTACTTAGCGTGTGGTTGCACCCCTTGGCATGGGGGGTGAGTGGAGGTACCATAGCTCGGAGGCGTAGGTGATCTCGCGGCTCGGCGGCCCTCGAGCCTTAGGGTGCGCTTGCGGCCTTGTCGACTTATGTAACAGTTCTCTTCTTTTTTTGAAAAAAATGCAATTTTTTTGGGGATACATAGGGGGTTCCCCCCCTTGCAGCCCTCGAGGGAGGGTCGACTCTGAGAAAACAGGGTCAATCCTCCCTAGTTGTTACGAAAAAAATGCTTTGAACACCGATGTATTCTTTATTCTATCATGGGATTGTGAAACAATTTACAGAGCCTCGAGGCTTTAAGGAAAAAAAGCGATGTAGCTGTTCAATGTTCCATGTGTTGGTGAAGATTTTGCCTTTCTTGTTCGATAGTTTGTAGGTGTCGGGCTTTAGTACTTCTGCAAGGATGTATGGCCCTTCCCATGGCGGAGTAAGGTTGTGTCGTCCCTTGTTCTGGCTTCGCCGTAGCACCAGGTCGCCGACATTAAGGTCCCGTCTATGGACGTGTTTGTCGTGGTAGCGTCGGAGACTTTGCTGATACCTTGCCGAGTGTAACAGAGTCACATCACGAGCTTCCTCGAGCTGGTCGAGGGCGTCCTCTCTTTGTGGCGTCATTGTTTTGCTCGTTGTAGGCTTTCAGCCTCGGGGATCCATATTCTATATCGGTTGGGAGCATAGCCTCGGACCCGTAGACTAAGAAGAATGGAGTGAACCCCGTGGCTCGACTTGGCATCGTTCTTAGGCTCCATAGGACCGAGGGGAGCTCGGCGGCCCATTTTTTTCCGTGTTTGTTTAACTTATCAAAAATTCTTGGCTACAGGCCTTGTAGGACCATGTCATTGGCACGTTCTACTTGGCCATTTATTTTTGGATGAGCTATGGCCGACCAGAGCACACGGTTGTGATGGTTGTCGCAGAAATCAAGAAACTTTTTACCGGTAAATTGGGTGTCGTTGTCTGTGATGATACAGTTAGGGACCCCAAAGCGGTGGACGATGTCGGTAAAAAATAGCACAGCTTGCTCAGACCTGATGCTAGTGATAGGACGGGCCTCGATCCACTTGGAAAATTTGTCAATGGCGACGAGCAAGTGGGTGAAGCCACCAGTTGTCCTCTTCAGGGGTCCGACCAAGTCGAGCCCCCAAACAGCGAACGACCATCTGATGGGAATAGTTTGCAGGTCGTGAGCCGAGAGGTGGGTTTGTCTCGCATAGTACTGGCATCCTTTGCAGGAGCGTACTAGCTTGACAGCGTCGGAGACTGTGGTTGGCCAATAGAAACCTTGTCGGAATGTGTTTCCAATGAGGGTTCGAGGTGCTGCGTGATGACCGCAAGCCCCCTGAGTGTAGATCTTTGAGCAGGTTCCTGCCTTCCTCATTTGTGATACAGCGTTGGAGGATGCCCGTAGGGATGCGGCTATATAGCTCCTTGTTGTCGCCAAATATCACAAAGGATTTGGCCCGACGAGTGATCCGTCGAGCCTCGGTCTTATTTGAGGGGAGGTCCCCTCGAGTGAGATGGTCGAGGTACGGAACACGACAGTCAGGCTCGAGGTTGGCTGGCAGGGTCAAGCCTTCCGCGTGCATGGCTTCAGCCCCGGTCGAGGGGGCTTCCACCTCAGGTGGGGGATCGAGTGACGACCCGTCAGCCCCTCCGTCTGCCCTGATATTGACAGACGGTTGATGGAGATCTCTCGCGAAAACATCAGGTGGAACTGTAGTTCGACTAGAAGCGATTTTCGCGAGTTCATCAGTGGCTTCATTATATCTGCGTGCAACGTGGTTGAGCTCGAGGCCATGAAACTTGTCCTCAAGGCGTCGTACCTCCTCACAGTAGGCCTCCATCTTGGGATCACGACAGCTTTAGCTCTTCATGACCTGGTCGATCACGAGCTGGGAGTCACCACGAACGTCGAGGTGTCGGACCCTTAGTTCGACGGCGATGCGTAGGCCCATGACGAGCGCCTCGTACTCGGCGACGTTGTTGGAGGCAGGAAAATGAAGCCGGATGATATAGCGCATGTGGACTCCGAGGGATGAGATGAAGAGCAAGCCCGTGCCTGCTCCCATTTTCATCAGTGACCTATTGAAATACATGGTCCAAAGCTCGGCCTGGAGCTAAATCGGAGGAAGTTGAGTGTCGGTCCATTCCGCCAGGAAGTCTGCTAGCACCTGGGACTTGATGGCTTTACGTGGCGCATAAGAGAGGGTCTCACCCATGAGCTTGACCGTCCACTTTGCTATTCTACTCGAGGCCTCTCGATTCTGGGCTATCTCTCCCAAAGGGAAAGAAGACACCACAGTCACCGGGTGGCTCTCAAAGTAGTGACAAAGTTTGCGCCATGTTAAGACGATGGCGTACAGCAGCTTCTGGATCTGCGGGTAGCGAACCTTGGTTTCCGAGAGCACCTCGCTGATGAAGTAGACTAGCCTCTGAACGAGCAAGGCATGTCCTTCCTCTACCCTCTCGACAACCAAGATCACGCTAACCACTTGTGTCGTTGCGGCGACGTAAAGCAGGAGGGGTTCCCCTGTGGTCGGAGGGACGAGGATCGGAGATTTAGACAACGTAGCTTTGAACTTTGTAAGGGCTTCTTCTGCCTCGAGGGTCCACGAAAAGTGTTCTGATTTCTTTAGGAGACGATACAGCGGGAGCGCTTTTTCGCCAAGGCGTGAAATGAAGCGACTAAGGGCCGCGAGGTAGCATGTGACCCTCTGTACGCCCTTTAGATCTCGGATAGGGCCCATTTTTGTTATTGCAGCGATTTTTTCCGTGTTGGCTTCGATGCCACGTTCAGAAATGATGAACCCTAGGAGCATGCCTCGAGGAATGCCGAAGATGCATTTCTCGGGGTTGAGTTTAATGTTCTTTGCCCTAAGGCACTTGAACGCAACGTTGAGGTTGTTTATCAAATTACTGATCTTCTTGGTTTTGACAATGATATCATCGATGTAAGCCTCAACGGTTGGTCCAATGTGTTCCCTAAAAACGTGTTGCATGCATCACTGGTACGTGGCCCCTGCATTTCGAAGACCGAAGGGCATAGTAACGTAGCAATACATGCCGAATAGGGTGATGAATGAAGTCACGAGCTGGTCGGACTCCTTCATTTTGATCTGGTGGTAGCCGGAATACGCATCTAGGAATGACAGAGTTTCACATCCTGCAGTAGAATCAACGATTTGATCAATGCGTGGCAAAGGAAAGGGAACTTTTGGACATGCTTTATTCAAACTAGTATAGTCTACACACATCCTCCATTTCCCATTCTTTTTTTAACTAATACAGGATTAGCTAGCCACTCGGGATGGTAAACCTCCTTGACAAATCTGGCCTCCAACAGCTTGTGGACCTCCTCGCCGATGACCTTGCGCTTCTCCTCATTGAAGCGGCGCAAGCGTTGCTTCACCGATTTAGAGCCGGCTCGGATCTCCAAGGCATGCTCGGCGACTTCCCTGGGTATGCCCAGCATATCCGAGGGACTCCACGCAAAGATGTTGATGTTTGCGTGGAGAAAGTCGATGAGCACTGCTTCCTATTTGGGATCAAGGGTGGCACTGATGCTCAACGCCTTTCCTTTCGGGTCAGTGGGGTCGAGAGGTACGAGCTTGACGTCTTCTGCGGGCTCGAAGTTGCCGGCGTGGCGCTTGGTGTCAGGGATCTCGTTGGCCAAACCGTCAAGGTTCGCCTCCAAGGTCACTGACTCTAGAATGGCTTCTCCGTGCTCGACGCATTCCACGTCGCACTCGTAGGCGTGCTCATAGGAGGGCCCGACAGTGATGACACCGTTGGGGCCCAACATTTTGAGCTTGAGGTAGGTGTAGTTGGGTACCGCCATGAACCGGGCGTAGCAGGGGCGCCCAAGAATAGCGTGGTATGTTCCATGGAATCCAACCACCTCAAAAGTGAGAGTCTCCTTCTTGAAGTTGGCGGGAGTGCCGAAACAGATAGGCAGGTTGACCCCCCCCCCCCGACGAGCTCTGCTCGCTTCCCCGTCACGACTCCATGAAAGCCCTGACACTGGGTCGGAGGTGCGTCCTTGTGACTCCTAGAAGGTCGAGGGTCTGGGCATAGATGATATTAAGACTACTGCCACCGTCCATGAGCACCTTGGTAAGGCGTGTGTTGGTGATGATGGGATCGACGACAAGTGGGTAGACCCCAGGATTGGGGACGTGGTCTGGGTGGTCATCACAGTCGAAAGTGATGGCCACCTCAGACCAGTCAAGGAAGAGGGGGTCACGAGTTGCACGGAGAAGACCTCTCGACATTCCTGCTTGCGCTGTTGTGCTGAGAGGCACGTCGAGGGTCCTCCGTATATCATGAAACAGTCATGAATCTTGGGAAACCCCTCATCCTTGTCGTCTCCCTTGGGATCCTCCTTCTTGTCATCTTTCTTGATGCCTAGGCTTTCAAAGTATCTCTAGAGCATGTGGCAGTCCTCGAGGTTGTGGTTTGTGGGCCCTTTGTGGTAGGGACATGGTTCTTTGAGCATTTTGTCAAAAATGCTCCCGCCGGGGGGTCCTCGAGGTTTCTTACGATCAGCAGCAGCAACAAGGTCATCGGTCGGGGCCTATTGTTTGCCCTGCTAGTTCTTCTTCTTCTTATTGTTGTTCCTTTTCGAGCCCCGACTAGAGCCCATGGTATCCTCTTCCTTGCGCTTCCCTTTGTCCTGGTCGTTACCAAAGATGGCACCAATCGCCTCCTCGCCGGTGGCGAAGTTGGTGATAATATCCATCAAACCGTTGACAGTGATGGGGGCGCTACGGCCCAACTCTCGGACCAACTCTTTACAGGAGGTACCAGAGAGGAAGGCCACGATGACGTCGGAGTCGGTGATGTTGGGAAGCTCAGTGCGCTGTTTGGAGAAACGCCGGATGTAGTCCCGGAGGGATTCGCCTAGCTTTTGTTTGCAGCTTCAGAGATCCCATGAGTTGCCGGGGCGCATGTAGGTCCCTTTGAAGTTCCCCTCGAACACTCTCACAAGGTCGTTCTAGTCTTGGATTTGTCGAGGTGGGAGGTCCTCGAGCCAGGCTCGAGCGGTGTCCGACAAGAACAGGGGGAGTTGTCGAATGATGACCTGGTCGTCGGTGGCCCCACCCAACTGACAAGACAAGCGGAAGTCAGTGAGCCAAAGTTCAGGTTTGGTTTCGCCGTTATACTTGGTAAGAGTCGTGGGGGCGGAACCGAGCCGGGAGTAATGTTTCATGAATGGCCTTACTGAAGACCCGAGGGCCCGGTGGCTCAAGTGAAGGGCTTCGATCCTCCGAGCTGTCGTAGCGCCCGCCCTGTGCTCGTGGTAGCCTCGAGCTGCACCGTCACCATATTTGCGCCTCCGGCGCTCGATGATGTTATCACGGGTGTCTCGAGGTTCACGGTTGTCGACAACGTGTTCACGGACAGAGGCCACCTTGTTCTGTTGGGCATGCTTGGGATGAATCGAGGCCTCTCTCTCCTGTCAGGAGGGCACCGCAGGCTACCCCGAGGCAAGCCCGCGTCGTCTCGAGGCGGAACTCTCGGCCTGCTGCATGGTAGCGATCTCAAGGAGTCCTTGGATTTCATCTTGGGCTCGACGAGCCTTGAGGTTCGATGGCTCGGGCATGTTACGAAGGAGCATGGCGACTGCGACAACGTTCTGGCTGGCTCGACCAAAAATCAGGGGCTCGACTGCCCGATCCTCGACGATGCGACGATTGACATCGCGAGCTCTCTCTCGAGCACCTCCGCCGTATGCGTGTGCCGCGCGCTCATGCTCAAGGGTTTTTTGGAGTAGGCGCAGATTTTCTCGTTCCTCGTCGAGCCTGTCCTGCAATTCTCGGATTTGCTCGAGTTGCATTCCTTGATCCATAAGGATTTGAGCCTCATCCCGTTCAGTAGGGAACTCGACTTGAGGCGGCGTGTTCCTTCCTCCAACGGCTGCCTCATCCTCCGAATCCGACGCGATAGCTCCATTGATATTGAAGCACTCACGAGTCGAGTCGTATGTGTCATCGGCAGAGTCGGAGTCTGGAGCGCCGAAATAGTAGTACAACGGGTGCATGTGAGGTCGTGCATCTTCGGGGTCGTGATGTCAAAAGGCAGTCGCACGGAGCTCCGTATATGGGGTCTTCGTGGAGTCCAGGTACTCGGAAGCTGGCGTGGATGCGACGAGGTTGAGGGTGGAACGTAGATGGTGTCCGAAGAGTTCCTCGTAAGCACTCATGTTGGTGCTTACAGAAGAAGCGTACGCCCGGGCAACCGAGTCTAGTCCAAACGGGAATGCTGATGAAGGCGTCGTTCCTGGTGCCGGAGTAGTCAACCTGTCTAGTGGCGGCGCCGTACCGAGTGGTAGAGCGATGGGACTCCCTGTCGGCATCTTAGCCTCAACCAAGCTCATCCTACACAGATCCTCAGTGAGGAAATCCGTGTCGGTGTCCGGCTGAGAGGCACCGGATCGGGGAATACCATCACCCTCCGCGAGGCGATGACGACGGTTGCGCTGGGCTTGCCGTCGCCTGGCGGCGCGTGCTTGATGAGAGCGACGATACCGGTGTAGCGCTCCCCCAGGTTGAGAGAGCTCGTGGTCACTGTCAGTCGGGTGCCTGGGCGGGAGGAGGACCATGTCGTAGCCGTGGCCAAGAGACATGAACTCCAAGCTCCCAAACCAGATCACTGTGGCCAACGGGAGTGGACGTTCGGGGTCAGCCATCTAGAAAAATGGCGCGAAAATGATGTTGGCATGTAGCGTCCCCTACCTGGCGCGCCAACTATCGGCGTTCGGTCCTACGAGGATCCTGAGCCAACGAGTGAATCAATGTTGTGTGTCCCTAATCTGGATGGTGATGCAAGGAGAGTACACAGGGGGGTTTATCCTGGTTCAGGCAAAAGAAGGTCTTACGTCCAGCGGGGAGGGGGGAGTATTGTATTTTCTTGCACCTAAGTGCTTGCGTAGGGGTTACAAGCTGTGAGAGAGGGAACCGATCCTAGGTTTCAGAGGGAAAAACTGAGAGTACAAAGGAGATTGCTTGAGATGTTGATCTTTTACGGTGGGACGGTGACTGGCTTTTTGTCGTCCGTCGTTCGCCCCCCTCGTAGAGTCCCATGTCTGCCCTTTTATAGGGTAAGAGGAGGCAGGGACGCCGGGGGTGCCTTTGAGGTGAAGTTTTGTCGAACGCTGTGGAGGCTGTTGTAGCGATGTGCCCCAATAATGGCCGGCCATCCCTGGACACCATGGTGACGTAGAGGATGAGACGGCGAAAAGACTCTGAGTCCTGTGTCATGCAAGCCTTGCATTCTTGACCGGCGGTTGGTCGAGGCCGGGTCGAGGACGAGTCGAGGGTGAACGGATAAGGCCGAGTCCCCGGAATTGCGGGGTACGGTACTCGTCTTATTCCCCTCGAGGGTGATCAGTGGCGGAATAGTGCATGGTATGGTGCGTACAGTGGCAGGTTTTCACCGTTCATCCCGGGATGGGCAGTAAAAAGTGAGATTTGACACCGGTACTGCCTCCATGCCAGTTGTTGTTGTAGCCATGAGGGTAGAAAGTGGTTGGTAGTCGCATTAAATGCTCTGACTTTTGTCTCAGAGTTGGTAAATGAGGTGGGCCGACTGGCCCGACCTAGGGTCGTGCGAGTCGGAGATTTCTCGGTAGTCGAGGCGTCTTGTCGAACGAGCCTCGTACGAGTCGAAACGTGGTCGAGGCATCCCGTCGAGCGTGCCTCGTACGAGTCGGAACGTGGTCGAGGCGTTTCGTTCGCTGTTTTGGCTCGTCCCGTTTTTGTGGGCAGAGGTTTTGACGTGGTTTTGTTTTTCTTAATCGTTGATTGTGGGTACCCCTTGTTTTTGGTATCCGACACTATGCATATGTCCAACATCTGATGTAACGGAGTAAATTTTTTTTAAAACGAACTAAACACTCCCGTTATTTTTTTAGTGTCTCACTGCCACCTCACCTGACGATTTAGGATTGCTGTTGAGGACGTACGCTGCTGGGCCGTCCACAAAGGCTGTAGAAATAGCTAGCATGTAATATATTTTATTACACGTGGACGAGAGAAGGTAAAAACGATTTCACTAGCGCTGGCTCGAGTAGGGGGTGTTTAGATGAAAAAAATTGAAATTTGGTTAGTATAGTACTTTCGTTTGTATTTGGCAATTAGTATTTAATTATAGAATAATTTGACTTAAAAGATTCGTCTCACGATTTACAACTAAATTGTATAATTAGTTGTTTTTATTTATATTTAATGTTCCATGTATGTATCTAAAGATTCGATATGACAGAGAGATCGTAAAAATTTGGAATTTAGGGTGTGTTCACTTCCCATACAAACCCAAAATATTTCCTCTTTCACCCATCACATCGAATCTTTAGACGTATGCATAGAGCATTAAATGTAGGTAAAAAATATAACTAATTGCATAATTTGTCTGCAAATATTGAGACGGATCTTTTGAGCCTAGTTAGTTCATGGTTGGATAAATTTTAACAAATAACAATAAAAGGTACTATAGTAACTTTTTATCCCTTTTCACGGACTAAACACACCTTACCAGACATCTAAAAGTACGGGCCTGTTTAGTTGCCCATGCAACCTAAAAAAGTTTACACAGTACCTGTCACATCAAATCTTACGGCACATGCATGGAGTACTAAATGTAGACGAAAGAAAAAACTAATTACACAGTTTAGTTGTAAATCACGAGACAAATCTTTTAAGCCTAATTAGTCTATGATTAGACACAAATTACCAAATAAAACAAAAAGTGTTACGGTAACCGAACCCAAACTTTTTCACGGACTAAGCAACCCGAAAAGCTTACCGTCACCTCTGACACTCCCCTGTTTTTCCGTCTGCCATGCTCACTAGTGTTTTCTTTTATTATTTTAACTTTCTTCTGTCCTTGTCTCTATCGTTAGGGCGTCCCCAACAGTCCTAGTTGACTGCTAGTAGCTACTATTTGGATCTATGTTAGGCCTTATTTAGTTTTCTAATTTGGGATGGCCAAATCACTGTAGTGTACTGTAGTATTTTTTTTATTTTTATTTGGTAATAATTATCCAAACATTGATTAATTATGTTTAAAATGTTCGTCTCGCAAAGTACAATAAAACTGTGTAATTAGTTTTTTATTTTATTTACATTTAATATTTCATGTATGTGTCTTTTGCATAATAAAATTTAGCCCCAAAAGTCACGAAACTAAGGGGGTGTTTGATTGGAGGAGTTAAAGTTTAACAAACACTGTAGCACTTTCGTCTTATTTGACAAAAAGTTATCAATTTTAGACTAATTAGGCTTAATAGATTCGTCTCGTAAATTACTCCTAATCTGTACCGACATGCATGCAATTAGTCTACATTTAGTACTCCATACATTTAAGAAAACATTGATGTGATAAGAATTAAACTTTAACAGAACCAAACCGAACGGGCCTAAAGAGGCCTTAGCTCAGAAGACACCCACCCAACAGTTCACCACTGCGCAAGCTGCAAAGAACTGTGGGTGGGTCCCAAGTGTTAATTTTTTTATCCTTTCCTCACCTTATCTCTCCTCTCAAGTACGAAGAATCGTGCATGTAGCCGCTAATAAAAGCTCCCTCCTCTTAAACTCGTCCCCTCACCTCCTCGTTTCGTGTGCTCCGAGCTAGCGAGTTGCTTTTTCTGCGGTTCTCTCTCCTCCAGATCAGCTCCGATCCAGTCAGAACCAACTCTTATCCTAGTCAAGTTTGTCTTGTAACTTGTTGCAGCCATTCTTGGAACCACGGCACCTCAATCTTTCACTTTGAAACAATCATGAGCAAACATTTTTATTAGAAGTAGAGTCTGGACGTAAAGACAGCAGGAGATTGAAAAATGCATGATTTTATTGATTGATGTGTTTGAATAAACAGCGATTATACGAAAACATATGCCCAAGAGGTGTTTACGTGTGTTCGTGAGCGACTAGTAGCTAGTCCTTTCGGGATAGAGCCGAAAGGTCCTGTATATACAGGTAGCACTAATCTTCATTAGCAACCATCTAATAGCATAATGATCTGCTAATTGATCACTTTTTTTCTTGAATACATGAAAGGTTTGTACATCTTTGTATTAAGATCGAGAAATAGTGAAATCTACAGCGACGCGCCACGAACATGGCACACTAGAAAGATTAGTGTTATAAAATCGGCTCTACCCTCCCTAGCAGAAGGAGATCAAGAGCTATTACTCACTAATCATGTTACCTAACCAGTATTGGCATTGGCGATCAGATGCGTTGGCTTTTGCGGTGCCTCGCCCGCTCTTCTTGTGAGTCAGGGAAGGGCTGTCGCATTGCTTCATCATGTGAGGGGTTAAGCTGGTCGATGAAGATACTGTCGTAGGCATTCTTCACTGCCATGGAATTCTTCTGTCCGTCGAGTATTCCCATCCGCTTCATCACCAGCATCTGCTAATTGATCACTGACTAGCTAGTTCTAAGACTCCTTGATCAATTTGCTCCTTATAATCTTAATTCGATAATCCTTTGATTATATTGATAACTTCTCTAAAAACCCTGTGGAAAGAAATTGAGTAGAAACTAAAGCTTTTATATGCTAGTAAACTCATTTAAAACCCATTAGAAAAAAAGAGGAAAATGATATGGTATATATGGATTGTTGTCTTACTGTAAACTTATATGGAAAAACCTTGAAAGGAAAAAAATCCATAAGCAAAATCCAGAGAACGATAGTATGATATGCAGGTATAACCTCCCCAAAAACCTCAAGGGAAGGAAAAATATGAGGAGGAACAAATATTTTTTTGGTACCTTCTCAAAACCCTATATGAGAAATAAAAGATATATGACATAATATGCCCTGAATTTTCCCTTTTGAATCCTCAGTGAGGAAAATAGTAGATACTACATATATTCTTATATTAATATTGCTCATTAAAAAATTTTAGGAGAAACTTTTGTGAAAAAAAATCATAAAGGAAAATGATTATTTATTGGTAATTGGATCAAAGGATACGTGCTAAGGTTAAGGACAGGGACCGAATAGATTTGTTTTAGGTTTTGTTTGTTCCCTTGGCCTTATTATTAAGAGGGCCAAGATGGGCACCTTGAACTGTTACAAGGAAAAGCAGATTGTCTTTCTAGAGAGGGCAATATGTGTGATATAAGTTATGGTTGAAAGCCATTGAATTTGAACGATACATTTGAGTTACAATGCCGACAAGACATGTATTTCTATAGTTCACTAAGCAATAGGTACATTATACAACCCCGCCTGAATCATCAGTGTTCAACAAGAAGCTGATGGCTCAAAATTGCTCAACTAGCAACCTCTAACGCCTTCTAAAAAAAAAGGCAACCTCAAATGAAATCCCACGCTCCTACAAAGGATACGCTGCCAACACTCTTCTTGGTGAACTGTGCCCATGATCAGCTTCAGCTGTCTTCTCTAGTCTCCCTAGTACAAATACAAATAATAGCGAGACAAGGCACATTTAAAAACCGTAAGTCTAAATTCTAATGGCTATTTCAGTAAACGTCTGATTCTCATTCCAATTTACAAACCCAGCACAGACCGCCAAAGTATACAGATGATCATTTCCCTTCATCTTTCTGAGGTCATGGATCGAAGTCCACCTCATGCAACCATGCACCATTCCACGTATTTAGGATTTCAGAGATTGAAGACCTAGCATGTTCACATACATTGACCTGGGTAAGAGCACAGGACAAAATGATTGATGTATAATTGAAAGCAAGTGCCACCATGATATGATGCTACTTAATGTATAGTGAACAATGGTGCCTTACATGATAGGTTCCTCGCATGGCCCAAAGCATCATAGTAGCAGGCAACTTGCAAAAAAGTAGCAGCATCTGAAATTTCTCTGTATGATGCAGACGACTCAAGTTCGAGACCAGATCATGAATTGGAAGATATATTCACAGTCCCCTTTTACTAACTATATCAATTGAACCAAACTAAGCCATGAGTAACCGATAATGGAAATACAACTATCTGCCAAAGGGTCATTCTTCAACTCGACAAGCAGTAGCTTTTCTCACCAGGTGTAACTCAAATTTCACCCCTGCTCACACAGCTCCTGAAACCGGGCCAAGCTACAAGAACAAACTATATGCATGATTCATATGAACAGATGATAAAATAACATGTCCAAGCAAGAAATTAAGATTCAGTTTCAAGCAAATAAGAGTTATCATCTACCACAGTTTTGTTAGCTAACATGTCTGCCTGGCAAATGCCATTGAGTTGATATGACAAAATTTCCAATTCAATCATTAGGTTGACAATGCCATTGAGTTGATATGCCAAAAGTTCCAATTGAATCATAGGTTGACAATACCATTGAGTTGATGTGCCAAAGTTCCAATTCAATCATTAGGTTGACAATGCCATTGAGTTGATATGCCAAAATATCAAATTCAATCATTAGGTTGACAATGCCATTGAGCTGATGATATGCCAAAAGAAATTGAAGAGGCAAATGCAGGAACAAGAAAAGGATTTCACTGAAGTACAGACAACATACAAAAACCATGGTCATATAACAGACCTTCTAAGAAGAGGCTTCGGATTGTAAGGGAACAAATCCTTCTTTTGCAGATCTTCCACTGTTCTCTTCAATGAATAAAGGCATTCTTTAGCATCAAGAAAAAGCTTCTGTGAATTCTTGGCCACTTTATCACAACCAGAACCATTCTTATACTGTTTACTTGCACTGTCTCTGTCACTATCTTTATCCCCAGAAGTCCTCTGCCTTTTACAGTCAAGCTTATCTATTTTTGTTGAGTAAACAGAATCATCAACAAAAGCATGCCAAGACTGGGAAACTAAGCGTAAGCACCTGTGCAAGTGTGTAAGAGAAGTCAAAGGTCACAATTCAGAAGACGCTCGTTCCGTCTGAAGACGTCGGCAAAAATAATTAAAAAAATGTAAGATAGGTACCAACCTTAATAGATACTGAGCACAATGCACACCAACATCCTTAGATATGAGGTAATCAACAAGTACCATGTGATCATAGTGCAGCTGCAGAATAATTTCAATGAACAAAAAAAAAAATTATACTCAAAAAATAGGCATTATGGAGTGAAACAGGAGAAAAAATTGAAAGATCAAATAGAAGAAAGTACTATGGGTGAGCAAAGCTATGATTCCTAAAGTACTGAATTTTGTTTAGTATGTCCAATTACAAATGGTAAGGTTGTCCAGGTCCTCAATCATGGTTACAGCACTAAATAATTAACCCATACAATAAAGTCACTCACTTGTACCACAAAATAAATAAGAACTGAATGTCAAGATGCTATCTTACAGAAATCATTATGCCTCCAGCAGACCTAAAAAACCAGTGAGAACATTTTGATCGACTCACCAGAAAAAGCAGCAGATGAAAAAGGTGAACTGGGTCGAAAATGCTTGAGAACAGTTTTACACCAACAAGTTCAGTAGTTTCCAAGTTAGCTCTGCAAGTTTGGACAAAAAGGTCACAACTTTAGAAGCATCTATCGTCTGGATAACTTTTTCCTTGCTTCAGTAAACAAACTGTATTTTTCTACTTACATTTTTAGAAAAATGAGTGGTGCATCTAAAAGTTGTAAGAGAATGCTGAATAGCATGTCATCCTGAAATATGAATGAACATTGAACATATTACCAAGAATGTTTAGAGTTCATAAAGCCAGTGGTAAGCCTTCTTTTCGATTACAGAATGAAGCATGAACTTGTTAATATTGAGTAATTGAGCAAAAAACAGCAGATAACTATTATCAGACAGATACGGAGAATAGAGTAGACAGATTATCTTAGTTAGCAATTAGCAGTAAGGGGGGTTGGGCATTTGGTCTTGACTTTTCACTGAAATGCCCAGCATATAAAGTAACTCACTAGCCATGTGCAATATTAGAATCCAAATGTCCAACTGTATAGAAAGAAACTACCCTGTTCAGGAAAAAAAAAAAACTACCCACACTGGGGTAACAAGAAACCACTTGCAAAGACAAACTGAACTAGAATCATAGAACTGATTTCAACCTACATTATCTAACAAATGTAAATAAAATCAAACGACTTAAAAGGTAAGATGTGTTTCCCAGAACAATGAATAAGTTATTTTTTAGCTACCATCATTTGGGCATAGTTGCATAGATGCATACCTCCTCCATATACAATTCCAGAAAGGATAAGGCAAAACTTGATGAATTTGAGTCAAGACTCCAGTTTAGGTAACACTTCTGAAACCAGTCTGAAAATTCTGATAAGCCAAAACAGTTGCAGTGATTACTACAGCCTTGTACTTTGTGACCCAACAAACACTCATCCCTCTTGCATGAACATTGAAGTGCACCATCATTTCTGTTGTAAGACAAGCATATGGAACAACTAAGGAACAAATAGATAGCTTGCCTTTGCAAGTGCCGAGTTGAGTTATCCTGACTCTCAACTAAATCAACCATGTCCAATAAAAACGGAGAACCTTCTAAACAATTTTCTGGTTTAGCAATATGTTGTGAGATAGGCTCATGAAGAAGGTCTTCAAAGTAATGTCGAAGCAATTTCAGCCAACTAACAATATGTGAACAATCTTGCTGTATGTAAGGCTTAAGCCGCATCATTACCATCTGCATTCAAAAATGAAACATATCCTAAGCTGTTCTAAAATGTTTAGGAAGCCAAATTAACTCGCAACAAGTGACACAGAAGAGCTCTGAATGTCAGAGCTTACCAGAATTTTATGCTTTAAGTACTGATAAAGACTTTTGGGTCCATCATGCTGCCCATGTAAGGAAAATGCTATGTTGGGAACTATATCAACAAGTTTCACAAACATATCTTGTCCATCTGTACCTTCCAGGTAACTCTGGTCAAGTAAAGAGCCAAGTAGCTGGAGAAGACTGCCAGTCAGAATTCCAGACTGTGCTACATCATTACAGAAGCTAAATCTGCTATCCTTGGCACAGTTGGCAAGTCCTCTGGCATGTAATTGATGGAAAGAATCCCAAGGCATCTTATGAATATGATGAATGGATAGGCAAATGAAGTCATCTTTCAAATCACTGTCACTGTGTTTAAGGAACTTCAAGATAGCATGCAATACTCAAAACAGACTGGACATGGTTTGCCCACTGATATTGAGACGACGCTCATTAAGTACTGTCATGAAGCTTGTGATTATTGTGCTTGAACTAGTGATGTCATCACTGTTGGAGTCTGTTGTAGGATGTGAAGTGCTGTGAACACATTTCGATGCTGCATGTATAGCCACCCAGACAAGCTCAATGAACTGAACCCAAATGGATTCCTAGGAACAGTCATGGAGTAAATAGTTAGTCAACAAAAAACAAAACTGAACGCATCAGAAGAAGAAAAGGGAAACATAAGAGAAGCATACAAACTTAATTAGGGTACTAGATATGGAAATTAGGATGTTGCCAGCTGAGTGTTTGACATAGTCACTGCAGAAATCAAGAAAACCAACCTGAAAAGGATGACATAAGATGTAAGTTTCAGTAACCTACTAGTCATACTGGTCCTCCAGAAATGTACAGGCAACATAAATAGGATTATACTAGCTAAAGACAAAATTGAAGTGAATAGAGTGAAACATTCATATAGTTTGCCATACAAAAAGGTTTTTACCAAAACAGAGACCATATTCGCCAGGCAACCAAATCCATCATATGGATGCTCTTCAAGTAGTAAGCAGCAATTATGAACTTCTCCACAATCAGGAAGAGTTCCCTAAATGAAAAGAGGAAATATGAATATGTGTTATTATCTCCTGTGACAGCTGTACACATAACACAGCAAATGGATGTGAAGACTGAAAAGTATAGATGTCAGATTCACTTCTCCAGAATCATCCACAAGTTTACACAGATAAGTCAACAGAGATACTTCTACCAGGAAAAAACGACATCTCATTAAGATTACAGTGGCTCATAAAGATCACACAGAGTAGAGCAAAAGGTTATAAGTTATCCTATGCCAGTATATTGATGTCAAGGATTAGGGTTTTTTTTCTGGTTTTAATCAGCTACCAAGTATTGAAAAATTAGATGTCACTAAATACTACTGCTTTAGAAATCGAAGCTATCATCCAATGTGGATTGACATTGGAAGGGTTTGTAAATATCAAACATAAAATTTATTGATTGCATTACATCCATCGTGGTCTGAGATTCGAAGGTTACAGAGCATCAAACACAAATTTTGGAGACTGACTGGCAATTGCTCCAAGGTCAGCCATGAGCTAAATTTGCTCTCACAGAAATGGGGCAAAAAAAAAGTTTTCTCTCACAACCCAAAACCAACCACAGTGAAGTCAAGTATCCAACGTTGGTTGCATACTTATCAGTTATCAGTCCCCAGCTGTGAGACTAAGCACAATTATAGTACTACTCGTAACAGATAATATTATAGTAGGACTAGCCAGAGAAAATTTACCAATAATATGAAGCTTCATCGGTGGATTAACAGTGAAACAAAAAAAAAGAAACTGCTAAAACTCGAAGCAGTACCTGAACCAATTCACAAGTCCGCTCCTCCTGGTCCCATCGTCGTATCGTCTTGTTCACCTACATCAAGTCCCAATCAAACAACCGCGAAAAAATGATTATAAACTGGAGGAAGATGACCTGAAGTTACCGTGGAGAGCGCGAGGAGGAGCTGCCGCTCGTCTTTCCGCGTCAGCTGCCGGGGCGGCGACGGCCCGGGTTCCTGCGGAGCGAGAGGCGCGCGCAACGGCGCAAATGGGGTTAGATGTAGGCTGGTTACAGGAGAGGAGGGGAGCAATGCCGGCGTGCGGAGCGGAGTTGCTCGCTTACGAGGTGGAGAAGCAGGGAGGAGGAGACGAGGTCGCAGAGGCGGGCGAGCTTCCGATTCTGCTTCTCCGGCGGCACCGGCGGCGGCATCTGCTGGCCGCTGCCCTTCTCGCGGTGGATTTGAGAGTATTTCCAATCGAGTTGTTGGGAACTGATTGCAACTTGAGAAATACAATTACGGACACGCGGGGGAAATCCAGTTGCGGTTGGGAGATGTAGCGGCGACAGAGGGTGGGAGGTCCAACGGCAGTGGTGGGGAAATCCAGCAGCGGCGGCGGGGGAGGCCGGACGCGATGGAGGGGAACGAGATCCTCTGAAGTCAGCCTCAACGACGGCTGCGGCGGGCTCGACCGCATTTGTTTACAATTTGGTTTTTTTTTTAAGAAAATTCACGTTTAGACGTGTGGACGACGTAAACTCAACTTTGACCCTGGGTCGACGTCATGATTCACGGTGTCGAAGTTACACGTCTCGACGCCATTGAGCTTCGTGGCCCTATTTGACGTGGCAGATGATCTTGCAGATAGCTCGACGCCATAAATCACGACGACGAGCTCGACGCCGTAAATCATGATGTCGAGCTCGACGCTGCAGATCACGGCTCTAAGCTTGGATTCAAAACCCACATCTGACTTTCCTTTTTAGATTGCTTCAACTTGAATGTCGTAAAATGTTTTTGATATGACATTATATAATTCACAGTGCAGCTTTTCTAGCTAGGATCTAAATAAAATTATACCCAATCATCTACCGAGTGCTTCTCCCCTGTCACCGGATCCTCTGTGTGTGTGCTTCACCGTGTGCAGCCTCTAGGAACACGAACGGGCTGAAGCTCTGTAACGGCGTGACGTACAATCGCACCAACATGAGTTGTACATGCGGACCGGGCACGTCTCCGAGAAGCTAGTAGCGCCCAGGCTAGCAGAGAAGTCCTTGACGAGCGAGTTAACTAGTGTAGGGGCGTGCGCCATCACGCACATGTACAGTCATACGTAAAATTAAAAATATGGAGAAAACCCAGTGACTAAGAAGCTATATAGATATATATTTCAGATGTATATATTACACAGGTTGTTCATGTTTGCAAAAAGTTGATATCTGAGGAATACATTTAGTTTTACATTTGCAGTTTTCAGACTTCGAACAAACAAACAAGTAAGTCTTCAATGGGATTACACACCCATAGCTATGAACCGTTAGTGAAGCTACTATAATGAAACAATAGGCTCAGGAACATGTGTTTTTTTACAGGATGACCTTTTGTTTGGGTAGTCTGGAACCCGTACATGTGTTTTTTTTAAAGGATGACCTTTTGTTTGGGTAGTCTGGAACCCGTATTAGCTTTTATAGGACTACGATGCTATGGAATGCTGGTCTCGAATATAACCCTGTGCACATTATAAAATGGTGAAGCCGACGTCTTGTTAGGTGGCATTACCTGGTGTAAGAAACAATATAGTGAATTAGTAAACAATGGAGTTGCCATAGAACTTTTTTTTTGTGTTGCCAAAAAAAAATGTCGTATGTGATGTGCAAGGCTATGGATGTGTTTTGCAAGAGTGTTGAAAACAAATGACCGCAACATAAATCGAATAAGTCTAGATTAGATTATGTTTTAGAGTAAAAAAACGATGCAACGACATGCTCAGTTATTGGGAGAAAGTACCCAAAATAAAATGGTACATTTTTTACGTAAGTAAAATGGTTAATTTTCATATACATATTTTTCATCAATATAAACATATCACTGAAAAATGACAATAAAACTGTTCTAAAGGTGTTATTGTTAAATACTTTATTAAACAATTATTGACACCCAACAGAGGATATTAGACGTGCCGATTCATCACTCCATAAGTACTGAGTGAACAAAACGCATTGGCTATATCATCCCCATATGCAACCTAACTTCAGTTGCCTAAACAAAACTTCACAAAAATGATTGACCGCACAATAATAAATTTATCATTATGAATTTATGATGACATTATATAATGCCATATCAGAAACATTTTACGACATTCAAGTTGAAGCAATCTAAAAGGGAAGTCGGCCGTGGGTTTTGAATCTAGGCTCGGCGCTGTGATCTGCGGTATCGAGCTCGACGCCGTGATTTATGGCATCGAGCTGTCTGCCAGATCATCCGCCACGTCAAATAGGGCCACGAAGCTCGACGCCGTGACGAGTAACCTCGACGTTGTAAATCATGGTGTCGACCCTCAGGATCTAAAATTGAGTTTATATCGCCTAGGGGTCTAAACCTGAATTTTCTTCGAAAAAAGAGCCAAATTGTAAAAAAAAATCCGGCGGGCTCGACGTCTGGCCAGGCCCGAGACAGTGGCTCCAGCGCGCAGGTGTGGTAGGCTGGTAGCCACCGAAGGGACTTTTTTGTTGTTGCAAAAATGATATTTTTAAATTTGATTTTGATTGAGGCATATAAGTTGTGCAACGATGAACTGTTATTTTCAACTAAGGCAATTTAATTGTACAGATCATGAACTACTATTTTCAATTTGCAATTGCTAACTATAGTTCTTGAGGTTAAATCAATTGCCTATGATGTCTTCTGTGTTTGAATGAATTGTTATGTTTGAACTCTAAATTAGACTAATCATTTGAATGAATTTTATTTCCGAGATGATGTCGTGTAAACTTGAGGTACAGATTATGTCATTCCCTCGAGGAAAGATACAGCGCATTTTAAAACTGAAGACACAAATGCTGCATCATAACCCCATGTGTTTTCGGCAAGAGTTAAATGCATCCACGGTCCTTAAATTTATAAGGATGTATCATTTAGGATCACAAACTTTGAAAATGTATTTCTGGATCATAAGAGGTTGTTTGGAATGGATTTTCAAAGGAAAAGCAAATGAACAGATTCTTTAGAAAAGTTTTCTCAACTTATTGTTTGGATCAAAGAAAATCTACATTCCTTTCCAGAGGAAAGGCAAGCCTTGCTTCATAAAACAAAGAAAAAAAACGTTCAAGGAAACATAAAGGAAAAATTCGTGCAATGTTTTCTCAAGTTTTGATGTCTGGAATTTTGCTTCTTAGGCACATGTGACATTATTGTTTTCCTGCAATCCAAACACACAAAAGTTTCTATTCCTATATTTCGAAATCCTATAGTTTTCTAATTTGCACTATGTTCTATTCCTATGTTTTTTTCATTCTTTTGTTTTGCATTCCTGCATTCCAAATAGGCCCTAAACTTGTTAAGTAGTGTACTGCATGTCCACACCAATCGCATGGATGTTTCTTGCTGATGTGACATGCCAACATGACATGCTTTTTAAAATTTACCATCTCTCTCCTTCCCTCTTCACGCGAATGAATCCTTGTTTTCCTCTTCTCTCACGCTGACCCTAGCTTGTTGGACGTCGTAGCTGCCCTCACCTCGCCGATGCTCGTGCGCATCACTGTTCTGCCCCACCAGTGGACAACACCTCATCATCTGTACAATCTACAGTGTGGGAGCTTGTCACCAACATCGAGGCATGTGGAGAAGCAGGCCCGGCCTGGGGGACGGGAGGGACGTCCGTCCCAGGCCCAAGAAAGGGATGGGCCCTCAGGTATGTATACGTAATAGCTAAGGCCAATCTCAACGGGGATGTCACGGGAGTTTTATAGACATTAAATGAAGTGACATGTTAGAAAAAACCACTGTTAGAGAAGATTGAAGTTTCATGGCCATGAAACAAGCTGGCATCGTTTCCCACACCTTGGAAAACGGGTGAAACCTGCATTGAGCCAATTCTTTTGTTTCATCCGATCCGGTGCGGTCAGCTGCGACAACGAACGAATCGCACACTCATCGGCCACGCTCAACAGGTTTGCCTCATCGTGCTCTGCGCCAGGCCACACGAAGGCCGTTCCACCCGGCCGCCCTTCGCCATGGCGCGGCTGCTCTGCCTGGTCGAGCTCCTCCCTTTGCCATGCCGGAGCAGCAGCTGCACGAGCAGCAGAGCCGTCCCTCATGCGCCCTTTGCGAGCAGCAGCGCCGTCCCTCGTTCGCCCTTCGTGTCGCCCGCCGCTCGCCGCTCGTACGCAAGAGAAAGGAATGAGTCGGATGGATAAAGGAAAGGAGCAGCAGTTGGATGGATAAGGACGGAAGGTACACGTGCTCTCTCCGTCTATGATTTAGAAGTCATTTAGGACATGATTGTGCTTACCAAGGAGTCATTAATTAGGAGGTATTCTTCCATGTTTGCCCTTATTAAATAGGGTTGCGGGTATTCTCTAGACAGTAATCATACGTAGCTCGATTGGTTAGGCGGCCGCGTCTGGAGGCTTGTGGGCAGGGTTCGAATCCCTTGGCCGACGCATTTTTTGGGTTAAATGGTCAAGCGTTTTTGCATGGCGATTTTGCATGGCACTGTTACCGTGCGGCGCGTCGCTGGCTTCCTACTCATTTGGGCGTGTTGCATCGCTGTTTGGGCACGTTGCGGCTCATTTTTTTGCCATTGAGTTCGTTCGCGCTCACGGTGACACTGCTTTTCGCGTTGTTCTGGTCCGACGCTTGAAGTCCTGACTTCATCTATTTAATTCCTAGTGCATCTACCCACCGCCAGTTCTTCTCTAGCTAGTTGAAAGGATTAAGATGCCCAAGAGGGGGGTGAATTGGGCTTTTCTAAAAATTAATTGCAAGAATTAAATCCTACAAGCCAAACTTCACCCCTAGTGCCTACTAGTGTTCCTTGTGATTCTACCGGTAAAAGTTTTGCACCCTAAGTTCCAATCCTAGACTAGCATGGCAATTCTAGGAAAGTAAACAAGCAATGAAAGTAATACACAAAAGTAAATGCCTGAAAGTAAGGGTTAGGAACACGGTGATGTTTTGCCGAGGTATCGGAGAGTCGCCACTCCCCACTAGTCCTCGTTGGAGCACCCGTGCAAGGGTGTAGCTCCCCCTTGATCTGCGCAAGGATCAAGTGCTCTCTATGGGTTGATTCTTCGACACTCCGTCACGGCGAATCACTCAAAACCGCTCACAACATGAGTTGGGTCACCCACAAGCTCGTCGGATGATCACCAAACTCCCAATCACCACCAAACCGTCTAGGAGATGGCGATCACCAAGAGTAACAAGCTAGAACTCTCACTTGACCACAACAAGCCTAATGAGAAGATGGATGCACACTTGCTATACTCTTGTCACTAGTGAGGAATCTCAAACTTTGATTCTCAAATCACTATCCTCACTAGGGCTCTTGCACTCCCTTGCACTTCAAAGATGTTTCTTAGCTGAACAAATGAGTAAGAGACCTTTAAAAGAGGTGAAGGGGATGTATTTATACACCCCTCAGACAAATCCAACCGTTACCTGCCGAATCAGCAAAACTCGTACTGACCGGACGCGCTGGTCGACATGACCGGACGCGCCGGTCAAGTGTAACGGTCGAAAATCGAAAGTCAGCGCTGAGTGACCGGACGCACCGGCCAGAGATGACCGGACGTGCCGGTCAGGGATGACCGGATGTGTCCGATCATGCAAGAATCTAACTGAACTTTGACCTGATGCTCGACCGCGTCCGATTATAGATGACCGGATGCGTCAGGTTAGCTTGTGACCTTACTGGAACGTGACCGGACGCGTTCGATCACTTCACAGTCGCGTCCAATTACACCTTTACCCTCTGAAACACGTGTCAGACTGACCACCGCATCCGGTCCTCTAAAGGACCGCGTCCGGTTAATCAGTTAACGACGCAGTGACTTGTTAGTACTGACCGGACGCGTCCGGTCATGACAAAGACCGCGTCCGGTCAAGGGTAAACTGCTCAAACGACTTCTAAACGCGACGCAACTTGAACCAAGTTGCTTCCAACTGAACTTTGAGCTTTTCTAGAGCTACCTAGTGCTAAGTTTAACAAGTGTGCACCACACCTAAACAAAAGACTCACCTAGGTCAAGCTACTCGCTCATGCCCCCCTTTATAGTACGGTCAAAGGAAGAAACAAAGATCCTAACGACTATTCCGAGTGTAACTCAACACCTTGACATCCGGAGCTAACCGTCCTTAATCTTGTCGTTGATCCTTTGAAAACCGAAACGATTTCCATCAAGGGACATGAATATCATAGTGCCCAAAGCAGTTATCAACTCCATGACCTAACTTACCACTATTTCTGCAAAACACACGTTAGTCATGATAATAATGTGTTGTCATCAATTGCTGAAACCAACACAGGGGCCTAGATGCTTTCAATATCCCCCTTTTTGGTGATTGATGACAACACTTAGATTCAGAAGATATTAGAGTTGAGGTTTTCGATCATGCTTGGTTCACATAAGCAAAAAGCTGTAAGCACAAGGGGTTAGAATTTGCTTATGTGTTCCAAGCTAACTGAGTGTACTCATAAGATAAAAACATGAAGAGTTAGTACACATAAAACATAGCTCATATGAAATCGGAGTAAGGCACGGAAGCACAACCTTATGAGCTAAACACAAATAAGTGACATGATATGATATAAAGTCTCACGAATTCATAGTCACACAATGCAGGGCGAGAAAATAAACAAGATGCTTGAATGTGGCACACAAGAAAATGAAACCCTCTATCAAACACTCCCCCTGAATCTACGCTCTCTCCTCCTTTGGCATCAAACACCAAAAACTAATCTAAGGATCTGACGGAGAAATAGAAGCTGTCGAGTTGGGTGTCGAGGAGCGCGGAGTGATCACGAACTGTGAAGTGTCCTCCTCAGACTCTGAACTGTTAGGCTGACCCTCTTTAGATAGACATAGCAGTGAAGCGGTCTGGGTCTGTAGAGAAGGTGCAGTAACTGAAGGTGTAGTAGCAACAATAGGAGCAGTCACTGTCGCCTGAGCCTAAAAGACACCAAGAGTAGGAGGATCTGTCGAAGCAACATAGGATGGCACAGTCTCTGTAGTTGTGGCCCTTGACACTAGAAGAACAGCAGTCTCTGAAGCTGACATCTCTGAAGTGGTCACAAAAGTGGTGTACGAAGGTGTCAGCTGTCTAGTCAGCTCACTGTAGGTGGCACTGAAGTCAGGGAACATAGTGCCTGAGAGGAGATGAGGTCTCGGCTGAGCTAGTGGAGTGAACCCTGTCTATATAGGAGTGTAGCTCAGAGACTGAAATGTCTGAGGCACCTGCTGCTGGGGAGAGGTGTACTGAAAACTCGGTTGTCCCTGACTCTGAGGTCCATTGGACTGTAGTGTTGGAGTCAGGACAGACGGTGGTGGAGGTACCCCAACAGTGACAAGGTGTCGCAGGAGCTCTAGGTACTGCTGCTGGGTGGCTGCCTGCTGCCTCTGCATCTCGAACTGATGTCTCTGGAACTCTAGCTGCTGCCTCTGGAACTCGTCCTGACGAGCCTGAATCTGAGCGAATGCGACAGCTGTGTCCTGAGCCTATCTCTGCATCTGAACCTCCTGTCTCTCCTGGGACTGGGTCAGCCTCTCAAGAATAACCACCATGGCTGGGTCTGAGCGGAAAGCTAAGCCTAAACCACCGGCCTCATGGTCGTGAGGTCAAGGAGAGCGGTACCAGGGGATGGGCTGGTAATCCTTATCTGTGCTGTCAGTAGCAACATCCTCGACTGGATCAGCTGGCTGAGCATCAAGATCTGCTAACTTGACCTTAGCAAGACCCTGAACGGTCTCATCCTGCTCAGCAGCTGTCTCTGATACCTCTGGCTTCTGACGCTGTCCTGGGCCAGGTGCCTGCTCTCTGGTAACTGATGCCCACAGCTATCGAATATCATACTCTGGAAAGCTATAGTGGTATCAGATATCTCTGCTCTAATCTCTGTAGGCAGTGTAGGCAGTTCACATGCAAATCTGATGATAAAACATATCTAATGAGCATACGGAAGCTGCATGTGATCCTTGAATCCCTCTGCCAAGGTGTCCTCCATCTCACATAGCATCAGATCCCAAAGGTCGAATGGTGTCTGTGAGATGAGGTGATGTACTACCCATAGCTGCATACGGGTCAATCCCTCTCTGTATCCAAGCCTCAAAAGTAGTGTCCGCCTTACAATAGCATCAAGTACTCTGGCTAGCGGTGTCAGGCTGGCAGGTGTACGTCGAGACCCCTCACCAAAAGGCTCACAGAAGCAGGGTCTGATCATGTCGATAGGGGGCACTGTCCCACCATGAGGGCATCTCGGAGGTGCGGTTTGTCCAAAACACAGTTGGTGTATCTTCGTCTCTGAAGCTGGGAGTCTGAGGATCTCTCGTACCCTGGTGCTATATAGTCTGCGGTCACGGCCTTTGAATGCAAAGTGAATGAACTCATGTGCTGGGTCAATCCAAAGTGAAGAATAGAACTCTCTGACCTAGGTCCCGCAGTATGCTCCAGTCCGTCCAAGAAGATCTGACAATTGAAAGGATAGATGCGGATGGAGCTGCTCACCAACCACCTCAACTAAGGCCTCCAGTCGACAGACTCTCTGAGGTCTGAAAGCAATCCCGCTGTCGACATAAGCTCTATAGAAGTCCTCGTGCAGAGGTGTGTAGAAACCCTCTGAAGCCTGGGGATCCCGCTGAGGTGGGAACCACCGAGTGACCTCAATGAACCTGAGGGCCTGGACCTGTCTAGCTGTAGCTCCCCTAAGGTCAAAGTGTTCAACTGGGGGGTGACCTCGAGCCCTGGGAGGTGGACGACCTCTACGACGCTGACCCTCTAGCCTAGGAGTCACCTGAGCTCGTATACGTCCTAAGCGACGACGCTGTGGAGAGTGAACTGTCTACTCCTCAGTCTCCTCTAGGTCCTCGGTAGGCTGCTCTGCAGGTGCATCCACTGTCTCTTCGGTAGCCTCAGTACCGAGCTGTCGACCTTCAAGGTGAAAGCGACTCTCACCAATTAAAAGTCTTATGTTTGGTGTTGGTAATTAGTGACAATGCCTAAGTACTAATCCTATGCCTAAGTTGTATGTAGCATATGAAGATTAGTACATTCCAAGGTTGGTGGCAAGATAGACATGGTGATCATGATGGCCACACTTGGATTTGGACGCAACCCTATGTGATCAAGGCAAAGGTATATGCTTAAGGGTTGTATTTTAGTAACCAAGACACCTAGTGGGTGTGGTTATATTATAGGATAGATAGCCGTACTATAAAGAGGGGAATGACGTGGCTATTGAACTCCTAAGTGCCTCTAGATGTGCATTTCATAATCATATGCATTTGGATAGAACTAATATCGCCACGAAAAATGATTGTGAAAATGCTAACACACTCACACATGACGAAGATCACTTGGTGGTGTTAGCACGTTTGCGAAAGGCGGTGGAGTTTGAGCGGCGGGATTCAGGCGTTTTCGAGGAGTTGAAACAACTATTTTTCACTACGCCTATAGTCCGGAAAAGAAACGGAGGCGAACGGAGGTCACAGAGGTGACCGGACGCGGTCTCTGGATGACCAGACGCGTCCGGTCAGTGTTCAGTGTCTGCGCATTTTTCAGTTCGATGATCGGACGCGAGGCGCGTCCGGTCACTGATGATCGAACGCGTCCGGTCATTCAGGGAGCTTACTGGACTGTAACCGGACGCTGGCACTGTCGCGTCCGGTCATGTTTCTTCAGCGCGTCCGGTCGTTGTTTCGTTGAGCGCTGCTCAGGCGACCAGCGTGTCCGGTCATTCACGGGACCAGCGCGTCCGGTCTGCGCGATGAGCGCGTCCGGTCATTGCTTCGCAGTTAGCCGTTGGGCGACCGGCGCGTCCGGTCGTTTGGACCAGCGCGTCCGGTCAGTACTTCACGAGTTAGCCATTGCGCGACCGGCGCGTCCGGTCAGTGTGACCAGCGCGTCCGGTCAGCACGATTTCGGCTGTTTAAGTTTCTAACAGCTATATTCGAAGGGGTACGTCTATATATACTCGTTGGCCGGCTCAAGGCTCTCTCTCTCGAATTTTTGACATACTTGTGAGCACTTTGAGCTAAGCAACTCCCCTCCCACTCATCTCTCTTGCTTCTTTGCATATTTGAAGTGAGATTGAGTGATCCAAGTGTATTTGCATTATGAGATTGCATCTAGTTGGCACTTGGTGGTTGATTTGCTGCGGGATTCTTGTTTCTCTTGGTGGTTGCCACCACCTAGACGGCTTGGAGCAGCTTGGAGGCGTTGGCAAGAGTTGGTGATTGTTCTTGGCCACCTCCGGTGATTGTGAGGGGTTTGTGCCTACCTCGGCGAAGCGCCAAAGGACAATGTTAGTGAATTGCTCGTGTCATTGCAACCTTTTGCCATTTGGTAGGTTCTTGTGGCGCCTTTTGAGAGGCTCGGTGTGAGACCGATTAGCCACTGAACCACGTGGTGAAGAGGGACACAACGAGGACTAGCGTGCCGGCAAGCACGTGAACCTCGGGATAAATCTTTGTGTCATCACTTTCATATTGTGATTGATTGATCTCGGTGTTCGGTTATCTTGGTATTCAATGTTGATCATATTGGTTGGCTCAATACTTCGCCCCTCGGTGAAACTCTCCTAACTCAACTCCGCATTACTTTCTTAGTTATCTTTGCTAGCTAGTTAGCTTTGCTTTAGTAGCTCCTTTGTGTAGATTGCTAGTTGTAGTTGTAGTTACCTTCTCGGTTTGACTTGTGCGGTTGAGTGCAACTACTAGAATTGTGTTTTGGATAGGTGGCTTGCAAACACCCCGTAGGCTAAGCAAAACTTGTATCTCGCTATTTATTATATTGATAAACTTGTTTAGCTTGTCTTTGAAGAAAATTTTAAAAGGATATTCACCCCCCTCTAGCCATCAAGACCTTTCAAGTGGTATCAGAGCCGTAGTCACCGTTTTCAAGGCTTAACAACCTCGGTGTAAGATGGCTCAAGTTATGTTCAACCATGTCGGGGGCAAGCCTCCATTCTTTGATGGTGTCACATCTTTTGATCATTGGAAAAGAAAGATGAAGCAATATCTTGGCTCTATTCATGAGAACGTTTGGAAGGTGACACACCATGATTATGCTATCATTGATCCCGACAACCTCACCAACAATGATCGCATCAACAACCAATGCAACACTATGGCTCTCAATACTCTCTACAATGGGATTGATGCAAAGGTCTTTGAGCAAATCAAGGATCTTGAGATGGCAAGTGAAGTATGGATAAGATTAGAGGAAACATATGAGGGCACTTCAACGGTAAAGAGTGCCAAGCTCTATATGCTCAAGGATAAGTTTGCAAGTTTTAAGATGAAGGATGATGAGTCCATACCGGAGATGTTCTATAGGCTACAAGTTATTGTCAATGATCTCAAGAGCCTAGGAGAAGATGTCAAGGATAAGGACTTCTCACATAAGTTCTTGATGAACTTACCTAAGAAGTTTGCTATCTTGAGGAAGATGATCCAAAGAGAGGGTTTGGACAAGGTGACTCCAAACCAAGTGCTTGGAGATGTCATGACCGATGCTTAATATGATGATGATGAAGATAAAGATGAGAAGAAGGAGATCAAGGTCAAGCAAGAGAAGACCACCGCATTCAAGGCTTCTTCTTCCAAGGGCAAGAGCAAGGTTGATGATGATGATGATCCATTTGATGATGAGATCATGGCCCTTCTAGTGCAAAAGATGAGTCGGTTCATAAAGAAGAGAGGCTATGGTGCAAGAAAGAGAAGGGACTTCATGAAGGCAAATGAGGTGCTTTGCTACAATTGCAATAGCCCCAATCATGTAGTGGCAAAGTGCCCCTATGAAGACAAAAGATATCATGATGGGGAGTTGAAGCTCAAGAAGAACAAGAAGGATAAGAAAGAGAATGAGAAGAAAGCAAAGAAGAGCTTCACATTCAACAAGAAGAAGAAGGGTGGTGGTTATGTAGTCACTTGGGATAGTGACAACTCCGATAGTGATGATGATGCAAGCTCTAGTGATGATGAAAGGACCACTCGGCGAGCCATTGCAAACATCGCCCTCTTCAACAAGCCATCCATCTTCGACACTACATCGACATGCCTTATGGCCAAGCCTACCAAGGTAAAACATAATGATAGTGATGATGATTCTTATGCTAGTGATGATTATAGGAGTGATGATGAGGAGGATGAAGACTACTCCAAGGATGATCTATTGGGCATAATAGATCAAATGAGCAAGGGCTACAAGAGGACAACCAAGAAATACAAAATCTTGGAACAAGAGCTCATTGCCAAGAGCAATGAAAATGATGCCTTGATGGAGGAGCTTGTTGCTCTCAAAAAGAGTAAGGAGTGCAAAGGAATTGAACAAGAGCTCAAAGCTCTTAGGAAATCCTTTGATGAGCTAGAGGCCTCTCGTGAGTGTCTAAAGGAAGACCACGAGGACCTTAAAGTTGCTCACACTAGGCTTAAGGAAGCTCACTCCACTCTACTTGAGCTCATCAAGGAAAAGGACCTCAAGTTGGAGAAGTTCATGAAGGAAGCTAAGGAGGAGCAAGTGATTGTCACTTGTGATATTGGACTAACATGTGATATTATTGATGATTCTTTATTTGTTGGTCCTACTAATGCTTCATGTAGCTCATCATCATCCACCACAACCAACTCTATCTCTACTACTAGTGATTTATCACTTGTGGTTGAGAATGAGACTCTCAAGAGAGAGGTGGATGATCTCACCCGTGCATTAGGCAATGCCTATGGTGGGGATGTCCGCTTGCTAAAATGCTTGGGTAGCCAAAGGTTCTCTCTTAACAAAGAGGGTTTGGGCTATACTCCCAAGAAGGGCAAGGCGGCCTTTGCTACTCCAAAGTCTCGCTTTGTGAAGGGCAATGATCGTTATTGCAATAGATGCAAGCAAGTTGGGCATCTAAAGATTAATTGCAATAAAATAAACAAGAACAAGAAAAATGCTAATGTACCTTACATTCCTTTTGATTCTTGTTATGTACTTACCAAGGGTGAGAAAGGTGTGCATGCTAAGTTTGTTGGTACACCAATTATGGGTCTAAAGAAGAAGGCCATTTGGGTACCAAAGAGCTTAGTTACTAACCTCCAAGGACCCAAACAAGTATGGGTACCTAAGAAACATTAATTTGTTTTGTAGGTCAATTATAAGGCCGGAGGAAGGCATTGGGTGCTTGATAGTGGGTGCTCTCAACATATGACCGGTGATTCAAGAATGTTCAACTCTCTCAAATCAAATGATAGTGGCATTGATAGCATCACATTTGGTGACAATAGCAAGGGTGATGTGAAGGCTCTTGGAAGGATTGCAATCTCTAATGATCATAGCATTTCCAATGTGCTCTTAGTTGAAAAGTTGAACTTCAATCATCTCTCGGTTGCTCAATTGTGTGATCTCGGTTTCAAGTGCATATTTGGTGTTGATGATGTGGAGATAGTTAGTGTTGATGGCTCTAACTTGATCTTCAAAGGCTTTAGATATGAGAATCTATACTTGGTTGATTTCGATGCTAGTGGCACTCAACTTTTAACATGTTTGCTCACCAAATCAAGTATGGGTTGGTTATGGCATAGAAGACTTGGTCATGTTGGCATGAAGCAATTGAACAAGTTAGTGAAGCATGACTTAGTTAGAGGCTTGAAGGATGTCACATTTGAGAAAGATAAGCTATGTAGTGCATGTCAAGCCGGAAAGCAAGTGGGCAACACTCATCCATTGAAAAGCATCATGAGTACTTCCCAGGCATTTGAGTTGTTGCACATGGATCTATTTGGGCCAACTACATACACAAGCATTGGTGGCAACAAGTATGGCTTTGTGATTGTGGATGATTTCACTAGATATATATGGGTATTCTTTCTTGGGGACAAAAGTGATGTATTTGACATATTCAAGAAGTTCATCAAGAGAATACAAAATGAGTTTGAGACCACAATCAAGAAAGTGAGAAGTGACAATGGAAGTGAGTTTAGAAACACAAGAGTTGATGAGCTATGTGATGAGCTTGGAATCAAACATCAATTCTTGGCCAAGTATACACCTCAATCAAATGGACTAGTTGAGAGGAAGAATAGAACCTTAATTGATATGGCAAGATCAATATTAAATGAGTATAATGTGAGACATTCATTTTGGGCCGAAGCAATCAACACGGCTTGCTTCTATAGCAACCGCCTCTATTGCCACAAGTTCTTAGAGAAGACAACATATGAGATCTTAAATGGAAGAAAGCCCAACATTGCATACTTTCGGGTATTTGGTTGTAAATGCTACATCTTGAAGAAGGGCACTAGATTGAGCAAGTTTGAGAAGAAATGTGATGAAGGATTCTTACTTGGGTACTCCACTACTAGCAAAGCTTATAGAGTTTGGAATTTGGCTAGTGGTTTACTTGAAGAAGTGCATGATGTTGAGTTTGATGAAACAAATGGCTCTCAAGATGAGGAAGATAACTTGGATGATGTGAGAGGAACTCAATTGACTAATGCTATGAAAGAAATGGACATTGGTGATATTAGGCCAAAGCAAGTGATTGATGTGGATGACAACAAAGATCAAGTGCTACAAAGTCCAATTACACAAGCTAGTGGTTCTCTAATGCAAAATCAAGCTAGTACATCATCTCAAGTGCAACAAGATCAACAAGTGGCTAGTTCATCATCTTCAACTCATGATCAACATCAACATCCAAGCAATCAAATACAAGTGCTTCAACCAACTAACATTGCAAGAGACCATCCATTGGATTCCATCATTGGTGACATACAAAGGGGAGTTCAAACTAGATCAAGATTGGCATCATTTTGTGCTCACTCTTCTTTTGTGTCAATGGAAGAACCCAAGGACATTGATAAAGCATTGAGAGATCCGGATTGGGTAAATGCAATGCATGAAGAGCTCAACAACTTCAAGAGAAATGAAGTATGGGAATTAGTTGAGAGGCCTAAGGATCACAATGTCATTGGAACAAGATGGGTCTTTCGCAATAAGCAAGATCAAGATGGGATAGTAGTAAGGAACAAAGCAAGACTAGTGGCTCAAGGTTACACACAAATAGAGAGTCTTGACTTTGGTAAAACATATGCCCCGGTTGCAAGATTGGAAGCAATTAGGATCTTACTTGCCTATGCTTGTGCTCACAATATCAAGCTATATCAAATGGATGTGAAGAGTGTATTTCTCAATGGGTACATCCAAGAGGAGGTGTATGTGGAGCAACCTCCCGGTTTTGAAGATGAGAAGAAACCCAATCATGTCTACAAATTGAGAAAAACTTTGTATGGATTGAAGCAAGCACCTAGAGCATGATATGAAAGATTGAGGGACTTCTTGCTATCCAAAGGATTTGTCATGGGCAAAGTTGATACAACATTATTCACCAAGAAGATTGGGAAAGACTTGTTTGTGTTGCAAATATATGTTGATGATATCATATTCGGTTAAACAAATCAAGATTATTGTGATGAGTTTGGGAAAATGATGGCAAAGGAATTTCAAATGTCAATGATTGGTGAACTTAGTTTCTTTCTTGGACTTCAAATCAAACAAATGAAGGAAGGAACATTTGTGAGCCAAACCAAGTACATCAAAGATATGCTTAAGAAGTTTGGTATGGAAGATGCAAAAGGAATCACTACTCCAATGAGCACTAATGGAAGCTTGGATAGTGACAAAAGTGGCAACATGGTGGATCAAAAACAATATAGATCAATGATTGGTAGCCTACTCTATGTGACGACATCAAGGCCCGATGTGATGTTTAGTGTATGCATGTGTGCAAGATTTCAAGCCTCACCAAGAGAAAGTCATTTGAAGGCAACAAAGAGAATATTGAGGTACTTAAAGCATACACAAGATGTTGGATTATGGTATCCTAAAGGTGCAAGCTTTGAGCTAGTTGGATATTCGGATTCTGACTATACTGGTGACAAAGTGGAGAGAAAGAGCACTTCCGGGACTTGTCAATTGTTAGGAAGATCACTTGTCTCATGGTCATCCAAGAAGCAAAATAGTATTGCACTATCTACCGCCGTGGCCGAATACATCGCCGCAGGTAGTTGTTGTGCACAAATCTTATGGATGAAGGCAACATTGAAAGATTTTGGAATCAATTTCAAGAATGTGCCATTGCTATGTGACAATGAAAGTGCCGTGAAGCTAACCAACAATCTGGTTCAACATCAAAGAACAAAGCATATTGATGTTCGTCATCATTTTATTAGAGATCATCAACAAAAGGGTGACATTGCTATTAAGAGTGTGGGCACCGAAGATCAATTAGCCGATCTATTCACCAAGCCACTTGATGAGAAGAGATTTCACAAGCTAAAGAATGAGTTTAACATACTTGACTTCTCCAACATGAGTTGATGCACCCCATATATGACATGCCTCTCCTTCGAGCCCCAAGGTACAATTGGTTGACATGTCATACATTATTTGCTAAGGACTTGTTTAGTGCATCTAGTCATAATTTACATGTTCTAGGCTCATTCATGAAAATCAAATGAATTTGAAGTTTATATGGTGCCACTATTGTTTTCATGACTTGTATGATCTAGTGGTAGCATATAACTTATTTAAGTAGCTTGTGATCCTAAGTGTTTAATCTAGAAAACTTGTCTAAATATTTGCTTCAACATGGTGCATGATAACCCTACTAGTGAGGTGTGAAGAAGCTTGCCCTTGGATCAAACTGAAGCATTTTATTTATGCAAGCAATCTAGGTTGAATCACAAACTTGATCCTCACCCTATATTTCAACATGATAATCTATCTAAAGTTTGCTCCTTGTGGTCAATTGGTGCCAAAGGGGGAGAAAATATTGTTCACAAAGATAGAACTCAAAGAGGGAGAAGCACAAAGGGGGAGAAAAATGTTGTTCACAAAGATAAATCCTAAAGGGGGAGAATTGATAAAAGAAGGGGATCAACTAAAATTTTGAGCACACAAGTAGGGGGAGTAAGCTCTTAAACATGAATGTTGCATTTCCATGTGCACTTCATATGTATGATGCATAGTTATGCATTTCGTTTTCTCCGATACATTGCTTGTGTGGTGACTTGCTAGTATACAATTGAAAGGTGTATTGAGGTACTAGCATGAATAGGAAGTAGTTAGATTTTTCTTGCTTCATGTTTTTCAAAGTGGTACTAGAGCCTTGCTTATAATGTTGATCTCACGAGGTTTCTAGTCATGTTTGTGTTTTTCCAAGTGGAATCTAACTACACAAGGTGCTAAGATGGTGTTTATCGCTACTCCGATGGTATCACGCTTCAAAGGTCTATAATCTTAAACACTTAGCACCTATTGGTAGTCAATGCTCCTATACTTTCCTATCTAACATGTATGCTTCCAAAATCCAAACATATAGCATACATGTAGGGGGAGCCATTGCTATCAATTTGAATTCATGATCACATGTCCATGATTCTTACACATGGTAATATACTTGGACAATGTGACATGGCTTCAATCAAAATTTTATCATAATATCTTTGTGAAAGGTTTGTCACCAATTACCAACAAGGGGGAGATTGAAAGTCCTATGTTTGGTGTTGGTAATTAGTGACAATGCCTAAGTACTAATCCTATGCCTAAGTTGTATGTAGCATATGAAGATTAGTACATTCCAAGGTTGGTGACAAGATGGGCATGGTGATCATGATGGCCACACTTGGATTTGGACGCAACCCTATGTGATCAAGGCAAAGGTATATGCTTAAGGGTTGTATTTTAGTAACCAAGACACCTAGTGGGTGTGGTTACATTATAGGATAAATAGCCGTACTATAAAGAGGGGAATGACGCGGCTATTGAACTCCTAAGTGCCTCTAGATGTGCATTTCATAATCATATGCATTTGGATAGAACTAATATCGCCTCGAAAAATGATTGTGAAAATGCTAACACACTCACACATGACGAAGATCACTTGGTGGTGTTAGCACGTTTGCGAAAGGCGGTGGAGTTTGAGCGATAGATAGGGTTTGGGGTCCTCTCTCCCTCCCGCCGAGCTTGCGAGGCGGGATTCAGGCGTTTTCGAGGAGTTGAAACGACTATTTTTCACTATGCCTATAGTCCGGAAAAGAAACGGAGGCGAATGGAGGTCACAGAGGTGACCGGACGCGGTCTCTGGATGACCAGACGCATCCGGTCAGTGTTCAGTGTTTGCGCGTTTTTCAGTTCGATGATCGGACGTGAGGCGCATCCGGTCACTGATGATCGGACGCGTCCGGTCGTTCAGGGAGCTTACTGGACTGTAACCGGACGCTGGCACTGTCGCGTCCGGTCATGTTTCTTCAGCGCGTCTGGTTGTTGTTTCGTTGAGCGCTGCTCAGGCGACCAGCGCGTCCGGTCATTCACGGGACCAGCGCGTCTGGTCGTTCGCAGCGCGTCCGGCCTGCGCGATGAAAGCGTCCGGTCATTGCTTCGCAGTTAGCCGTTGGGCGACCGGCGCGTCCGGTCGTTTGGACCAGCGCGTCCGGTCAGTACTTCACGAGTTAGCCGTTGCGCGACCGGCGCGTCCGGTCAGTGTGACCAGCGCGTCCGGTCAGCACGATTTCGGCTGTTTAAGTTTCTAACGGCTATATTCGAAGGGGTACGTCTATATATACTCGTTGGTCGGCTCAAGGCTCTCTCTCTCGTATTTTTGACATACTTGTGAGCACTTTGAGCTAAGAAACTCCCCTCCCACTCATCTCTCTTGCTTCTTTGCATATTCGAAGTGAGATTGAGTGATCCAAGTGCATTTGCATTGTGAGATTGCATCTAGTTGGCACTTGGTGGTTGATTTGCTGCGGGATTCTTGTTTCTCTTGGTGGTTGCCGCCACCTAGACGGCTTGGAGCAGCTTGGAGGCGTTGGCAAGAGTTGGTGATTGTTCTTGGCCACTTCCGGTGATTGTGAGGGGTTTGTGCCTACCTCGGCGAAGCGCCAAAGGGCAATGTTAGTGAATTGCTCGTGTCATTGCAACCTTTTGCCATTTGGTAGGTTCTTGTGGCACCTTTTGAGAGGCTCGGTGTGAGACCGATTAGCCACCGAACCACGTGGTGAAGAGGGACACAACGAGGACTAGCGTGTCGGCAAGCACGTGAACCTCGAGATAAATCTTTGTGTCATCACTTTCATATTGTGATTGATTGATCCCGGTGTTCGGTTATCTTGGTATTCATTGTTGATCATATTGGTTGGCTCAATACTTCGCCCCTCGGTGAAACTCTCCTAACTCAACTCCGCATTACTTTCTTAGTTATCTTTGCTAGCTAGTTAGCTTTGCTTTAGTAGCTCCTTTGTGTAGCTTGCTAGTTGTAGTTGTAGTTACCTTCTCGGTTTGACTTGTGCAGTTGAGTGCAACTACTAGAATTGTGTTTTGGATAGGTGGCTTGCAAACACCCCGTAGGCTAAGCAAAACTTGCATCTCGCTATTTGTTATATTGATAAACTTGTTTAGCTTGTCTTTGAAGAAAATTTTAAAAGGCTATTCACCCCCCTCTAGCCATCAAGACCTTTCACCAATACATATACAACTACTCCTGCCACCTCTCTCTGCTGCCTCTGCTGCATCTGCAACTGCCTGAGCCACCTCTGCCTCTGTGAGTGTCCTCTTTCTCTTCTTGGTAGCTATCTTCACTCGCTTGCCGCGAGCTACCTCTGTCCTCCTGGGAGGACTCTCGTCCCCGTCACTAGGTGCACCACCAGCATTCTTGCAGTGAACCATATTGACAAACTGCTATATCTGAGAAAATCTGGACAGTAACAGATGGTGAACTGACACTCGTGAAGCTTGGCCTCAATCCGTATCCGCAGGCTTGGCCTCGGATTCACAGCTGATCACCTGACACACAAAGTACCGACAGGACGCACTGAGATGATAGAATAGATGGATCTACTATAAGCAACATATATTATCTAATAGATGAGTAAGATCCTAATGAAAGCAAGCATATTAGATAAAGACGTGAAAGGATCGCGATAGCTACCTCGGATGAGTGAAGTTCTGATGAACGAAAGATGATCTCGACGCGCTAGGGTTACCGGAAACGACGATCGAAACCCTTGCAGAGACGGAGACATTCGCGAAGACGGAAACTCGTGAAAAACCCTTTGACGAAGAACGATTCTTCGCAAGGCTAGGGTTAGGTCTCCTAGGATTAGGTCTTCGCGGCAGCGGGCGCAGACCTTGGTGCGATGGCGGTGGCGCGCGGAGCGGCTCCGGCAGAGAGGCAGCTGTGGCGGCGTGCGAGCAGCAAGCAAGGGTGCACGGCAGCGGTGCAGGCAGCGAGCAAGAGCGCGTGGCGGCGGTGCGGGCAGCGAGCAAAGGGTGCGCGGATGCGGTGGCGCGGCGGCTCGGTGAGGAGGCGGCGCTTGGGATCTCGGCGAGTTCGGCTAGGGTATGGGCGGCGGTGGATTGAGACAAAAGAAAACAAAACGAGATCCGAACATACGGTTAAAAAGGGTGAGATCCGCTTTTCGCAAAATGACCGGACGTGGTCGTCGCATGACCGGACGCGGTGGAGGCAGCGTCCGGTCATAGTCCAGTAAGCTCCTGGAATGACCAGACGCGTCCGATTATGCATGATCGGACGCTGACAGAGTCCGGTCATATTTTGCCCGAAAAACTAAAACGGATGACCGGACGCGGTGGTTAGCAGCTGCGTGTCTGGTGCAGCGTCCAGATAGAGATCTTAAAGAGATTCTTTGGGAATGACTGAACGCGCTGGTGAACGCCGGGACCAGACGCGGTGGTCAGGAACGATGCGTCCGGTGCAGCGTCCGGTCACTGTTTGACGCCTTTCTTCAATCCGATCTTCGACGCGAGTTCTCCCAATCAAGTTCCAATTCAAAGAGACTCAAATAAACACCAATTGGAACCTGATATGAGTGACCTCACTCAAACCCTCAAGTTTTTTAAAGTATTTTGCCTTAGGCTAGTATTGTTTTTTAAGAAAATACACAATAAACACCCGAGGAGCAACGTATGGCCATACAATAGAGTTTATGAACCCTTGGGAGCTTCAAAAGCTCTCTCTATTCACGAACGAACACAGAGGTTACTCAAAGCAAAACCGAAAAGAAACGACAAAGCAACAACCATGCATATGCAATGCAAAGCGAGAAAGGAAGACTAGGTTGCTTGTCAAGTTTGATCCACGGTTAGGCTTTTTCACTCCTCCAACGGAGGGTTATCGTAACCGTGTTAGACAAGTTCTAGATGCATTACGGGGAATTAAACTTGACATATAATATAATGCAATGCAAGGGACAACACAAGCTCATTTTTTAAAGTTACTAGAGTCAAGCACATTTAGTTCACTTCTCAACCTACAAAAGGTAGCCTCATCTAAGGGTTTAGTGAAGATATCCGCTAATTGATTTTCACTTCTTACACCTTCTAGTGATATATCATTTTTAGCAACATGATCTCTTAGAAAGTGGTGGCGGATATCAATGTGCTTGGTGCGTGAGTGTTGTACCGGATTATTAGCAATTTTGACGGCACTTTCATTGTCACATAACAGCGGCACCTTTTCAAGAACAACTCCATAGTCTAGGAGGGTTTGTTTCATGTATAAGATTTGTGCACAACAAGCCCCCGCGGCAATGTATTCCGCCTCGGCAGTGGACAAAGCCACACTATTTTGCTTTTTAGATGACCAAGATACTAAGGACCTCCCAAGCAAATGGCACCCTTTGGATGTGCTTTTTCTATCAATTTTGCAACCGGCATAATCCGGATCGAAATAGCCAACTAGTTGGAATCTAGCTCCTTTGGGGTACCAAAGACCGATACTTGGGGTGTACTTAAGATATCTTAAATTTCTTTTTACGGCACTTAGGTGAGGTTCTTTAGGGCACGCTTGAAAACGAGCACACATGCACACACTAAACATGGTATCGGGCCTAGATGCAGTAAGGTACAACAAGCTACCAATCATAGAACAGTAAAGAGTTTGATCAATTGGTTTACCTCCCTCATCTAGGTCGAGATGTCCATTAGATGGCATTGGGGTCTTGATTGGCTTACACTCTTCCATCTTGAATCTTTTGAGAAGATCCTTGGTATACTTTTCTTGAGAGATGAAAATCCATTCTCTCATTTGCTTGACTTGAAAACCAAGGAAGAATGTTAGCTCACCAATCATTGACATCTCGAACTCCTTCGACATCAATTCACCAAATTCTTTACAACAGTCTTCATTTGTTGACCCGAAGATGATATCATCAACATAGACTTGACAAATGAAGATCTCTTCATTAAGCTTCTTGGTGAATAGTGTGGTGTCAACCTTCCCAATAGTGAAGCCCTTCTCAATGAGGAAGTCCCGGAGGCGCTCATACCACGCTCTAGGGGCTTGCTTGAGCCCATATAGCGCCTTGGACAACCTATAAACATGATTAGGATATCTAGGGTCTTTAAACCTGGGAGGTTGTTCAACATAGACTAGTTCATTTATGAAACCATTTAAAAATGCACTTTTCACATCCATTTGATATAGTTTCATTTCATGATGTGATGCATATGCAAGAAGGATACGAATAGCTTCAAGTCTTGCAATGGGTGCAAAGGTCTCTCCAAAATCAAGACCTTCAACTTAAGAGAACCCCTTTGCAACTAGTCTTGCCTTGTTCCTCACTACTACGCCTTGATCATCTTGCTTGTTACGGAACACCCACTTGGTTCCAATGACTCTTGCACCTTTTGGATGCTCTTCAAGTGTCCAAACTTGATTGCGGGTGAAGTTGTTCAATTCTTCATGTATAGCATTCACCCAATCCGGATCTTGAAGAGCTTTTTCTACATTCTTAGGTTCAAGACAAGAGACAAAAGAGTGATGTTTAACAAAAGAAGTAAGCTTTTGAGATCGAGTCATTACACCCTTCATAGGACTCCCTATGATGAGATCTTGTGGATGTGCTTGAAGTAGAGGTGAGTTTCTTCTATCAACCACTTGAGGAGAGGGATGGAGAGCATCAACATCTTAAGCTTGTGCCTCGGCTTGTTGATGAGAGACATGAGTATCTTTATTTTCAAACCTCTCATTCTTGTCATCATTTTGAGGCACATGTGATGAAGATGGTGGATTGATAATTTGTACATCGTCTTCATCATCTTTAGGCTTGATGTCTCCCACCGGCATGTTCTTCATGGCCTCTCTCAATGGTTCATCACCTACATCATCACAATTCTCAATTGCTCCTTGGGAGCCGATAGATTCATCAAATTCCACATCATATGTTTCTTCAACCAAACCGATAGCAAGGTTAAATACTCTATATGCTTTGGACTTTGATGAGTAACCAACAAGAAAACCAATATCACAACGTCTTTGAAACTTCCCTAGGTGTTAATGCTTCTTGTAGATGTAGCATTTGCAACCAAACACCCGGAAGAATGAGACGTTCGGCTTTTTCCCATTTAGCAATTCATAGGGGGTCTTGCCAAGAAACTTTTGTAAGAAGAGGCGATTTGAAGCATAGCATGCGGTGTTGATTGCCTCGGCCCACAATTTCTCTGGTGTGTTGTACTCATCTAGCATTGTTCTTGCAAGGGTGATCAAGGTCCGGTTCTTTCTCTCAACTACACCATTTTGTTGAGGAGTGTAGGTTGATGAAACATCATGCTTGATTCCAATTTCATCACAATAAGCTTCAATGTTTGTGTTGTTAAACTCTTTTCCATTGTCACTTCTAATCTTCTTTATCTTGACTTCAAATTCATTTTGAGCTCTCTTTGCAAACTTCTTGAAGCAATTTGCCACTTCGGATTTGTCATGAAGGAAAAAAGTCCAAGTGTATCTTGAGTAGTCATCCACAATCACTAGGCAATAGAGATTTCCACCCAAGCTCTTGTAAGTTGTAGGACCAAACAAATCCATGTGAAGAAGTTCTAGCACTCTTGATGTTGACATGTAAGCTTTGGTTGGATGAGAGTTTACAACTTGTTTGCTAGCTTGACATGCACTACAAGGTTTGTCCTTCTCAAACTTTACATCCTTCAAACCTCTCACTAATTCTTTCTTCAATAGCTTGTTGAGAGTATTCATTCCAACATGAGCAAGCCTCCTATGCCAAAGCCACCCAAGTGTAGTTTTGGTGAACAAACATGTCATCAAATTTGCATCTTCGGAGGTGAAGTCAACAAGATAAAGATTGTTGTATATAAAGACTTTGAAAATCATTTGCTTGTCATCTATCTTTGTAACTACCACTTCATTAGGAGTGAACAAGCATTGATACCCAAGGTCACAAAGTTGCCCAACGGATAGTAAGTTGAAACTCAATGAAGCAACATAGAGCACGCTTGAGAGAGAGTGATCATTTGATATTGCAATCTTGCCTATACCCTTGACTTTGCTCTTTGAATTGTCCCCAAAAGTGATCTTCTCTTAACATTCCCCATTCTCTTCAAGTGAGGTGAACATACGAGGATCACCGGTCATATGTTGAGTGCAACCACTATCAATCACCCAATGAGATCCACCGGTCTTGTAGTTCACCTACACATAAGAGATCAAGCCTTTTGTTTAGAGACCCAAACTTGAGAGGGACCCTTGACTTTCTCAACTAGTGACTTGGAAACCCATATTTTCTTTAGCCTATTTTTGTTAGGGGGACCCAAGAACATGACTTTCATCTTTCCACTTAAATATTTTCTAAGCATGTAATGAGCATTGAAAGCAAAGGGTCTAGCATGCTTGGGCAAGGGTTGTTGTGGTGGAGTTTTGCACTCATGAGCAAAGTGACCTTCTTGTCCACACTCAACACATCTCTTTGGCTTGGGCTTTGACTTGCTTTGTTGTTGTTGAGCTTTAGCCTTCTTCTCTTGATTTGCCAAATAAACAATGCCACTTTTATCCATCTTCATGACGGTGTTCATGAGTAGCTCACTTTGCAAATGTTGGCCTCTTGTGAACTTGCTTAGGCCGATCTTGAGATACTCTTTTTCTTGCTTGAGCTTTTTATTCTCTTCAATAAGTGACTCATTTGATGTTTGCTTTTCAAGAGCCATCAACTTCTTGTTCTCAATCTTAAGCATCTCATTTTCACTTTTGAGCTTGACATACTCATCATAGTCATTGGCCTCAACCACACTCTTGCCTTTGCCGCTAGAGCCTTGCTCAAAGTTCTCAATAATCAAATTATCACATGATGTAGCTATATCAATCTTAACAACTTGGTTAGTAGCATCATGTGTCTCAAGAGCAAGCTCATTAGCAACAATAAGACTATCATAGTTGATTTTCAATGTAGTATATTCATCTTTTAGCAAGTTGAGCCTAGTGATGAGTTCATCATGCTTCTTCTCAATTTTATCATGTTTATCTCTAAGCTCTTTGTTTGAAGTTTTGAGCTCCTTGAGAGAAGAAGACATAGTTTCATTTTGATCTTTGAGCTCATCACTAGTCTTATGTGCATTCTCAAGCTTAGATGAGAGTGATTCATTTTCATTTTGAAGCTCATCATTTTCATTTCTAGTTCTTCTTATGATTTTAGAATATTTATTCAATAATTTTACAAGTTCATCATAAGAAGGTGCATCATATTCATCATCACTATCGCTATCATCATCATCATCACTATCATTGTTTTGTACCTTTCATTCACCCTTGGCCATAAGGCATAGGTGAGTAGTGGAAGATGATGGTGAAGGTGGTGGTGAAGGTGGTGATGAAGATGCCGGTGAAGATGATGATGGCCCAATCACAAATGCGGCGACCTTCTCTTTCTCATCGTCGCTCTCATCTTCGGAGGACTCACATGATGACTCAATATTGGTGAGCCAATCACCAACAATGTAAGCTTTGTCTCCCTTCTTCTTCTTGTAAAACTCTCTTCTCTTGCCATCTTTCTTTTTGTATGGCTTGTTCTTCTTTTTCTCATCTTCTTCATCACTTGAGTTATCTTTCTTGCCCTTGATCTTGTTTTTGTACTTGTCTTTTGGAGGCTTCGGGCATTGATGAGCTAAGTGGCCAAGTTCACCACAATTGAAGCAATCTATCTCGGATATTGGCTTCCTTTTGCTACTTGTGAAGAACTTCTTCTTGCCATCGAACTTGATGCCACTCTTGTTGAGCTTCTTTAACATCTTGGTGGTCCTTCTCACCATGAGTGCAAGTGATGCATCATCAATATCACTTTCACTTGAGCTTTCTTGCACCATCATGGCTTGGCCCTTCTTCTTTTTGTTGTCATGGCTAGCTTTGAAGGCCAAGTCATTCTTCTTGGAAGATGATGAGCCCTCTTCCGGAGTGATATGCATGTACATCTCATGTGAATTGATCTTTCTCAATACTTGTGTCGGTGTTGCGGCGGAGAGATCACTTTGGTGAAGTACGGTGACAATGTGCCCATACTTCTCAACGGGAAGAACACTCAAGATCCTCCTTGCAACATCTAATTGACTCATTTGAGTGAATCCAAGAGCATTGAGATCTTCTACAAGAACATTCAATCGAGTGTACATTTCATTAGCACTTTCTTTGGGAAGCATCTCAAAAGAATTAATTTTCTTTAAAGCAATATGATAGCGTTCCTCATGCTCACTCTTAGTCCCCTCATGGAGAGCACAAATGTTTTCCCACAATTCATGAGCGTTTTTAGCATTACGCACACGATTAAAGATATCCTTATCTAAGCCTCGGTAGAGTGCATTTTTTGCCTTTGCATTCCACCGGTCGTACTTCTCCTCGTCACCACTTGGGTTGGCGGGATCCCTAATAGGGGGAAGCCCTTCGGTTGTAGCTCTAAGGCACCCAACATCTATGGCTTCGAGATACGCCTCCATACGAATTTTCTAATATGGAAAATCATCTCCCTCAAAAGTGGGAGGTGGTCCTTCCCCATTAGACATCTTGCTCTAGGCGGTGAAGCCTAAATAAAGAGCAACACGGCTTTGATACCAATTGAAAGGATCAAGATGCCTAAGAGGGGGTGAATTGGGCTTTTCTAAAAATTAATTGCAAGAATTAAATCCTACAAGCCAAACTTCACCCCTAGTGCCTACTAGTGTCCTTGTGATTCTACCGGTAAAAGTTTTGCACCCTAAGTTCCAATCCTAGACTAGCATGACAATTCTAGGAAAGTAAACAAGCAATGAAAGTAATACACGAAAGTAAATGCTTGAAAGTAAGGGTTAGGAATACGGCGATGTTTTGCCGAGGTATCAGAGAGTCGCCACTCCCCACTAGTCCTTGTTGGAGCACCCGCGCAAGGGTGTAGCTCCCCCTTAATCCGTGCAAGGATCAAGTGCTCTCTACGGGTTGATTCTTCGACACTCCGCCACGACGAATCACCCAAAACCGCTCACAACATGAGTTGGATCACCCACAAGCTCGTCGGATGATCACCAAACTCCTAATCACCACCAAACCGTCTAGGTGATGGCGATCACCAAGAGTAACAAGCTAGAACTCTCACTTGACCACAACAAGCCTAATGAGAAGATGGATGCACACTTGCTATACTCTTGTCACTAGTGAGGAATCTCAAACTTTGATTCTCAAATCACTATCCTCACTAGGGCTCTTGCACTCCCTTGCACTTCAATGATGTTTCTTAGATGAACAAATGAGCAAGAGACCTCTAAAAGAGGTGGAGGGGATGTATTTATACACCCCTCAGACAAATCCAACTGTTACCTGCCGAATAAGCAAAACTCGTACTGACCAGACGCGCTGGTCGACATGACCGGACGCGCCGGTCAAGTGTAACGGTCGAAAACCGAAAGTCAGTGCTGAGTGACCGAATGCGTTGGCCAGAGATGACCGGACGCGCCGATCAGGGATGACCGGACGCATCTGATCATGCAAGAACCTAACTGAACTTTGACCTGACGCTCGACCACGTCCGATTATAGATGACCGGACGCGTCAGGTCAGCTTGGGACCTTACTGGAACGTGACCGGACGCGCCCGATCACTTCACAGTCACGTCCGATTACACCTTTACCCTCTGAAACACGTGTCAGACTGACCACCGCGTCCGGTCCTCTAATGGACCGTGTCCGGTCAATCAGTTAACGACGCAGTGACTTGTTAGTACTGACCGGACGCGTCCGGTCATGACAAAGACCGCGTCCGGTCAAGGGTAAACTGCTCAAACGACTTCTAAACGCGACGCAACTTGAACCAAGTTGCTTCCAACTGAACTTTGAGCTTTTCTAGAGCTACCTAGTGCTAAGTTTGACAAGTGTGCACCACACCTAAACAAAAGACTCACCTAGGTCAAGCTACTCACTCATGCCCCCCTTTATAGTATGGTCAAAGGAAGAAACAAAGATCCTAACGACTATTTCGGATGTAACTCAACACCTTGACATCCGGAACTAACCGTCCTTAATCTTGTCGTTGATCCTTTGAAAACCGAAACGATTTCCATCAAGGGACATGAATACCATAGTGCCCAAAGCAGTTATCAACTCCATGACCTAACTTACCACTGTTTCTGCAAAACACATGTTAGTCATGGTAATAATGCGTTATCATCAATTACCGAAACCAACACCGGGGCCTAGATGCTTTCACTAGTCATGGCCGATTCATTTCCTATGTTTGATCTTAACGAGCCTGTATCAGAAGACAACGACGGCAACATTGAGTTTGATCTCAATGACCATGAACACGATGCTGCCTTTGCTCTGCACGACCTCGAAGATGAAGACGGGGACGCTGGTTTTGCTCTGCATGAGCCTAAAGATGATGACGGCGACGCTGTGTTTGATCTCAACGACCCTTCGTTGGAGCATGGCAATGGTATTACTTGTTCTTCTCTTGTGCATGTGCTACTGTGCTATCTCTTCCTCTCAATTGTTTCTTATATAATTGTTTTCTATTGTGACATGATTTGTTTTGAACTAGCCACTAGATGAATTTGGTGCAGTCGATTTTGATTATGTACAAAACCTCGCTGGTACGTAGAAGTGCTTGTTTTTTTCTTTTCAATAGAACATGTCGTGCCTATTAATAGAAGTGCCTGTTTTTTTTCTTTTCAATAGAACATGCCGTGCCTATTAATAGAAGTGTTTGTTTTTTCTTTTTAATAGAACATGTCGTGGCTATTAGTAAATGTGATTGTTTTTTCTTTGAACAGAACACGCAGTGGAAGCTACTGTGGAAGAACAAGTTCAAGAACCCCACCGAAGGAAAGAAATGTCTAAAGAGCTCCGAAAACAAGTTTATCAAGCTTTGTTGGCTCGAAGCAACAATGGGAAACTAGGCAAGAAAGATACTGCAATTGTTGCTGATCAATTTGGCCTTCATATTCGGTTAGTTCAGCAATTATGGAATCGAGGTAAAACACAACTTGCAAACTCAGTTTTGGTTGTGGTTTCTAGTCTAAAGAAGGGTAAAGTAGGTCGTAAGATAATCCATGTTGATTTGGAAGTATTGTGAAACATTCCTCTAGAGGAAAGAATGACTATAGAGGATGTGTACACCCAACTAAACATGAGCAAATGGAAGATTCAAAACTATTTTAAAAAAGGTTTGCTTAGGCACCACTCTAGTAGCATCAAACCATATCTCACTGAAGCTAACAAGATGTCTAGGTTAAAGTGGTGTGTTGACATGATTAAGAGGGATTTGGTTGATGATCCAAGGTTTAAGGATTTGTTTGACTTTGTGTTCATTGATGAAAAATGGTTCTACCTATCTCAAAAATCTGAAAAATATTATTTGCTACCCGAAGAAGATGATCCCCATCGGACTTGTAAGAACAAAAATTACATCCCTAGGCTCATGTTCTTGTGTGTTTGTGCTCGGCCAAGGTTTAGGGATGGGAATTGTATTTTTGATGGTAGGATTGGTTGTTTTTTACTTGTTACTTATGAACCGGCTATGAGAGGTAATGAGAGAACTGGTCGTGTCTGTGGAGACTTGGTTATGAAGCCCATAACTTTGATCACTAGAGACATGATTAGAGATTTTATGATCAACCAAGTGTTGCCTGCCATTCGAGCTAAACGGCCAAGAGAAGATGTGGGCAAACCAATGTTCATTCAATAGGATAATGCACCTTCCCACTTAAAACTGGATGATCTGCTTTTTTGTGAGGCTGCTAAGCAAGAAGGATTCTATATTCGTCTAATTTGTCAACCACCCAACTCTCTGGATTTCAACATTCTTGACTTGGGTTTTTTTTGAGCTATTCAACCAATTCGATACAAGAAGAATGCAAAAACAATAGAAGCTCTAGTTCTAGTAGTGTAAGAGGTAATTTGATCAAATTGTTCACACATGTTTCAATGTTTTCTTCAACAACAAATTTGCTCATTCATTCATTTCTTGCACAATTGTTTTGTAGGCATTCTTGGAGTACTCCACACACAAAGCAAACCGAATATTTCTAACACTACAAAGTGTTTTGATGGAAGCTATGAAGGTGAAAGGACGCAACAAGTTCAAGATTCCTCACATGAAAAAAGAAACATTAGAAAGAGAAGATCGGCTGCCATCTTCTATCCCTTGTGATCCATCTTTGCTAGATGAAGCGAGGCTACTCTTGTTGCATGAAACAATTAGATTGATGCTAGTTAGCTTAATTAGTAGAGACATTCTTATAACAATTAATTAGAACTTCAGCTAGTTATCTTACCGATGCTTCAGCGAGCTCACGCTGATTATCTTTCCTTCCCGGCAGCAGCTCCTTTAACAGTTAATGAAAAGCTCGCAGTCAAACTCATCGAGGTTGTGAAGCATGGCATGAATTATGTAATCCGTGTGGACGAGACCGCAGCGAGAGCATGGCCAGAACCGCGAGTGCGCACGATTCCATGCTTGGCGGTCCTCACGGACGAGATGACAGCGAGCACAAAGAAAAGAGCCTGGTGGTAAGGAATCCATCACCACTGTAAGGTCCAAATGGCTAGAGAGGGGTGAACAGCCTATTTAAAAATCTACAAGCTTCACTAATCAACAATTGTTAGTATAAAAGATGGTGATGCTAATTCTAGCACTAGCTCAACTATACTAAGCAAGCCATCTATACAATTCTAGTGAACAAGACTATGATCTCTAATTCACACTAACAAAGTTAAGTCACTAAGCTACTTACTCCTATGTGATACAAGCTACTCTAAGCACACAAGACAAGATATAGTGCAAGAATGAAAAAGAGGAGTGAATTGATTCTTATACCGACGGTGTAGAGATGAGATGTATCCAAAGAATCAATCACACACAATCACAAAGAGAATCCTCGACAAGAGATGACACAAGATTTTTTTACCGAGGTTCACTTGCTTCTCGGCAAGCTACTCCTCGTTGTGGTGATGCACCTACTTGATAGATCATTAGCTAATTGACTATCAAGAGTCAAACCCTCAGCGGGTGCCGCACATCCACTCACAAGATGGGGATCCTCCAAGCCACGAGCTCCACTAGAGTAGCCAATTCATGAACTCCCATGGGGAAGGCTCAAGAACCCCTCACAATCACTTGGTGAGGCTCAAAATAATCTCCAATCACGAGCTCAATACCACCGCTGCTCCAATCCATCTAGGATGTCGGGAAACACCTAAGAGTAACAAGAAATCCACAGCAAACTCGAAGATCAAGTGCCACTAGATGCAACTCTCAATGCAATGCACTTGAATCTCACTCATCTCACTAGGATTAGCAATCAAGTAAGGAGATGAGTGGAGAGAGTGTTCTCTAGCTCAAAGGATGTCTCAATATCTCAGAAGTGTAAGAGAATAACCCCCAAGGCCACCCCTCTCCTATTTACAACAAAACATTCAAGGGGTAGCCATTATGCCCTGATCAGGGGCAATAGACGCGTCCATCGCCTAGGCAACAGACGCGGTCGGTCGCATCCGTCGCACCCCGAGTCGCCACGTGTCCTGTGCGTTCGAAGTTCCAACGGTCAAAACGCCGATCAATAGACGCGTCCGTCGAGAATAGCCCTAGCGTCTGTCGCACCAACAGATGCAGTCCAGTAAGGTCCATGTTCACTCGAGCGCAACAGACGTGTTTGTCAGTGCAGCAACAGACTCGCGCCCGTGTCCGACGCAATCACTGGCTTGGGAAGCGGCTGACGTCACCGCCAACGGACGCTGAAGCCATGCGTCTGTCGTAGCACCACCAACGCCTCTGTCACACACTCGCCAGCACAGCGCTGTTAGGGTTAAGCGACAGACGCCGGCCCAACGTCCATGGTTGCCGAACACCACATCTGTCGCTCGGTTTTCAACAAGAAAACGTCCCACGACTTCGCCACTTCTTCCCGCTTCCGACGTAAAGGAAGTTAGTTATTTCTATTCCATGAAAACGCCTGAATCTCGCCTCACAAGCTCGGCGGGAGGGAGAGAGGACCACAAACCCCTCTCTACCGCTCAAACTCCACCACCTTCGCAAATGTGCTAACATCACCAAGTGTATATCAACATGTGCATGTGCGTTAGTATTTTCACAATCATTTTTCAAGGCATTACGTTAGCTCTCTACTAGATCCTAATGCATATGCTCAAGATGATGACCTAGTATCACTTGATTCACGAGCTAACCGTGATTTACCCCTCTTGATAGTTGGCTATCAATCCTAAACCCGGTCAATCACTTCTCTACTCATCTTAGACTGGCAAAAGCAAACCCTATGATTATACCTTTGCCTTGATCAATTTGTTCCATCTCCATCTCCTCATGCTTGATCACCATGATCATCATTTCATGTGCATCTCCACCATGATCGTCATTTCATGTCCATGCACCATCTCTTTGTGATCTTGTGGCCACCACTCTTTGCCACATACACCTTCATCACATGTGTTGCTTATGCCTAACTCAAACCACTTAATACATGGCATTAGCAACTTGGTGTTATTAATTACTAAAACCAAACTTAGGCTTTCAACCACCTCCATCTCTGAGTCCGACATGAGCTCCATCTCTGAGTCCTGTGTGATGGAGTCCGACACCACCTCCATCTCTGAGTCCGGCGCGAGCTCCAGCAACGTCGGCGTGACGACCTCCTCCGGCTCCTGCGACTCCGACGTGATGGAGTCCGGCACCACCTCCATCTCCGAGGCTGGCGCGAACTCTAGCAACGCTGGCATGACGACCTCCTCCGGCTCCTGCGACTCCGGCGCGATGACCTCCTATGACTCCGGCGCGATCTCCTCCGACTCCAGCACGACAAGCTCTGCCTTGAACTCCATGGTTTGGAGCGGCGGGAGTGGGAGGCGAGGCGATTAAAATGGAGGTGAGGCGAGGCGGCGGGAGCTGAATGTGCTGGAGTATTAGCGAGGCAACGACTTAATGATGCACGCCAGTCGAAGCGACGAGGGCAAAGCAGTCCAAACTCACGCCCGCGCACCCCCGATGACTTCCTTTGCTTCGCATGGCTATCTTCCTAGAACGACTTCTAAATCCTATACGGAGGGAGTATATACCAATATTTTTTCTTAAAGAGAAAATACTAATATTCTTTTAAAGGAAATTCTCATATCCTTTATACATGGTATGTGATATATAAATAGCTGCATAGTTCACATGACACAATTGATCACAACACCATACAAGAATTAAATGATACAAGTAGCTTATGAAACAATGCAATGAAATTATGCACCGCGAGAGTATGTTTCATTCACAATTACCAATACTATCACGTCTTGGAAATAGTGGGTTGAAACCTCCCATTGAGACTGGTCTAATAGGAATATACGCAGGATATGATACGCTAGTTCCGTGATCCCGACTCCCTGTTTCCTGTGCGCGAGTCATGACGCGACCTTCGGGTTTCCTTTCTGAGCGTGCGGCGTGGGCACATGAGGGCCTGGCGCTGGTGGCGTGCCGGCTTTCTAGCAGAGCATTGTAGAGCGGGCGAGCGGCAGGCGACAGAAGGGCCCTAATCTCGCCTCTCACTGCTCTCACGTGATCCCTGATCGACTGATCCCTATTCCTTCTGTTCGGCAAAGCAGGGAGGCTACAACAAGGTTCTTAAATTAGTTACTAATTGTTTCTCACATGATAAAGTAGTTACTAATTATTTCTAAATTTGAACAGTACCATGTCATCAAGAAAGTATCCTTCTGGCAATGACAAAAGAAAGAAGAAAAAGAGAATACATGATTTGGTAGAATCACAGAGAGGGGCCCTTCATAAATTTCTTAAGAGCAATACAAGCACTTCAAAAGATCCAGATGCATTGGTGATAGTTGCTGTGGAGGAACCAACTAATGCTAATCCAAAAGATCGGGCCCATATGGAAGATAATGTTGACATCGACATGGATGAGCATAATGTCAGTGATCACGAGCACGTATTTAATTTAAATGAAATAGAACCTACTATTGTTGATGAGGATCTAGTTTCTATCGATATTTATGATCCAAGAAATTAGGATAAACTTGATCCCGCCCCGCCTTGCACCTCAAATGTTAACGTGCACCGACCATAGGGCCAGTTCTGAGTTTTTTTCTTTACCTAGAACAGAACTAAAATTTTAAGCCTTTTTATATAAACATGATTGTAAGTGCAATCAAGCCCTAATGTGGGTTTTGGTGATAATAACCACACAATTAGGGGACTAATGAGATTTATCAAGATGATAAGCAGGTAAATTCAAATGGAGGATAACATATTTGATGGTGGAGCCTCCAATTACAAAAGGATGCGGCATCCGACTCAAAGGCATTTATAATTAATTTTTATTTTTGAAACTGAGTTTAGAAAAAAAAAGTCATACTATAAAAAGGGATGCAAGGCGCAAGTTTCAACGTGCAACTAAGTGCTAAAAATCCATCAAACATCCTCTTTTACATTGCCTAGTCAGCATATGATATAGTTTTTAATTCGGAGCTGACAGGCTAGAGCAGCACTGCCGCTCTCATAGCAGCACTGCCATGCCTTAAAATCTGACCGTTGGGGGAAGGGGTATTTCCTTCATCCCCTTCCTCTCCCAACGGTGTAAGTGCATCTAGCCCTTTAGAGGGTTTTGGTGAATTGAATGATAACATAATTAAAGGTCTAATAAGTTTACTAAGTGTTGAACAAGAAATTAAGTCTATTGCATATATTTGTGGATTATGTATTAACAAGTATATTCAAGGTTCAACAAGTAGGCAAACTTGATGGTATTCCACATAGTGTTAAAATGAAAGCCAAAATTGAGTATTATTGTGATTGGAAGATTATGGAAACAATCTAGTTCAAGCAAAAGATAATGATGCAAATGGAATCATTGAAATGGTCTCTATGTTGTGGGATATCATAGGATCATGTGAAAGCAAGCATATTTGACAATTGGCAAATGAGACATGAGTTGATGATTTTAGATTGGTCTCTATAATGGCTTGCTTTGCATGAACAAGAAGAGCTTGATAGTGGACTAGCTTTGGTCAAAAATTGATGAATGAATCAAGAATACATAAGTGAGGAAATGACAAGCAAAGGTCAAATGACAAAGGACACAACTTATATTGTATATAAGTCAGTTTCTATATTGGTTTGCTTGTATGGATAAAGATTTAGAAAATCACTTTGCATTAATATGATCAAGTTAGAAGTATGAAGATAAAGATTAAAGTGAGTGTTAGGAGTGTCAAGCCAAAATGAAGAGGATATAAGGAATTATGAATTGGTTTAGACTTATTGATGTTGATTCATATATGTCTCTATGTGAGTCAAACTAAAGCTTGATTGATCTCAATATTCATATCTAGAAGATATTCAAGCAAGGATCATAATGTTGAAGAAATGGTTTTTCAATGGATGCTTAATATGATGTGACTTGAGTGTGACTTGATAAGGTGAAGATAGCAAGGAAAGGGCTTTGAGGGACTAAGCGAAGGTGAAGGGCAAGCAACGGCTTAAAGTCCAAGGTACCATGGCTAAGGTGAAGAAGAGATTACTTGCATTGAGTCAAGGTACTAATCGAGCTATGAGGAGTCATATTGTGTTGGGGATCAAATCATTAATGGAAGTGACTTGAAGCCATGAATTGAACTCATATGTGTGGAAATGGTTCAAGTCACATGCTCAAGTTGTGTTTGCTCAAAGAGAGGAGACAAAATTGATTGCAACCCTTTGTGAAGGTATAATGAGAATAAGGATAACACAGGTGGAAACCCCAAATTACAAAAGGTAGTGGCAACCGGCTCAAAGGCGCTTATCATTCTTTGATACTTTGAATTTGAGTTTAGACATGTCGTACTATAAAGGGGGATACAATGCACAAGCTTTAATGTGAAATCAAGTGCTCACTTACCCACCAAATATTCTTAAAGCCTTAGGCAAGACAGCAAGCTTTACAATCCTATCTTTTGTGCTTCCTGGCAGGTGAGGCACTGCCGCATAGAGGCACTGCCACAGATCAGCTGAGGCACTGCCGCAGTGAGGCACTGCCACGACTTAACTGACCATTGGAAGTAGGGGGTATTTATACCTTCTCTTCTTCCTCCCAACGGTCATCCCGACCATTCCCTTCCTAGGTGCGACCAGAGTAGCTCTTTCTCTCTTCCGCACTCACCATTGGAGCTCCTCAAGCTTCTCCCTTTGATCCCCTTCCAAATCCAAGAGAGTTTGAGCCTCCAAACTCACCCTGGGCATTTGGTATTTACCAAACTGATCGGTACGGTTCTTCGGTTCCTAGAAAATAGGTACCGATCGGTTCCTTCAAGAAAAGAGTACCGAGCAATTTTGATTTCAGTATCTTCGGTTCGGTTTCGGTACTTACCGAAAATACTGAATAGGCATGTAGTAGCACATCGGGGCTCGCTCAGATCTTCTGTCCTCGGAGGGTGAAGCTGCGAACACGGCCCACCGGCGCTGACTCGGGCCTTGGGGTGGTGAGCAGCAGCAGCGTGGTGCTCCTTCTGGCTCCTTGCGGTGGCTGGTGGCGGCCGGTCGGGAGTGGATGGAGTGGAGGATAAGGCCGCATGCAGCCTGCTGCTGCTGGGTGCTGGCGCTGGGCTGTGGCAGGCAGCGGTGGTGCGACTCGGTGGCTAGGGGGCTGCAGCGCGGGAGCGGAGGTGGGCGGGTAGGGTGGGGGCGACAACATGGGGTGGAGCTGCGGGGGCGCGACACACTCACGCAGTTGCACTTGCTCGGGAGTGGCAGCGTGGGGTACTGGATGAGGCGCACGCCCGTGCGTGACCTAAGTTGGCTTAGGTGGGCTGCTTGCGTGGCACGGAGCGCGTGGGAAACTGAGGAAAGACTCTGGTCCAAGATGATGTTTCGTATATGTTCGGTACTTCGGTTTACCGAGGTACAAAACCGAATGTACCTCGGTAATTTCAATTCCTAAGAACTAGGAACCAAACAGGAATTTTAGTTTCGGTACTTTTCGGTTCGGTTCTCGGTTTTTGATTTTTCATGCCCAGAGTGACTCCAAACTGCATTAGAGAGCAGCCCCAACTGTCCTTCATCTCCTAGAGCACTTGGTTAGCGTTCAAGCCGGTAGATTGTGTTTGTTGCTCTTGGAGCTTGCTCCTAGCCGGCTAGAGCATCGCCAGTGGAGCTTGCCAACTTGTGTGGCAGCCCCAAGAGGTTTATAATCACCCAATCAACTAGTGAAATCACTCTTCATCTCAAGAGTTCACACTCTTGACTTGAGAATGAGGATAAGGTTGAAAGAGACCAAAGCCTTTGTGGCTGCCTCAACAACGTGGATATAGGCAAGCCTTAGTGGCGAGCTGAGCCACGAGATAAATCAGTGTCTCACTTGTGTTCTTGTGATTTGCATTGCTATATTTGTATTTGTGGTGATTTTAGGGTTTGGTCCCGATCTACTTGCTTAAGCTGCATCGACAACATTCAGCGGGTGATCTAGGCTCTACTCTACCTCAGGAACCTTACTAATTCAGCTGATCTATTTTCTCTTTGGTAGATTTTGATTTGTAGCTCGAGCTTGTCTGCAGGTGCGGCAGTGCTGCGTTTTTGGTGCGGCAGTGCTGCACTTAGAATTTAACTTTCGCTGCGAGTTTGTTTTAAACAGACCTATTCACCCTCCCTCTAGGCGACATCAAGGTCCTTTTAAACGGTCACCCACGACCATTTGCATCTGAACTCGACCAGAGAAGCTCTCCTCACTCTCCATTGGAGCCCCTCAACCTTCTCCTATCAATTCCCCTCTGATTCTTTGAGCCTTCAAACTGTGATAGAGAGTTTCCCAACATGTTCTTCATCGCCTAAAGCACTTGGTTCGCGTTCAAGCCGGTGGTTTGTGTTCGTTACTTTTAGAGCTTGCTCCTAGCCGGCTAGCGCGTCGCCCATGGAGCTTGCCAACTTGTGTGGTAGCCCGGGAGGTTTATAATCACCCCAATCATCTAGTGAAATCACCCCTCATCTCAAGAATTCATCCTCTTGACTTGAAAATGAGGATAGGGTTCTGCGAAACCCAAGCCTTAGTGGCTTCCTCAACAACGTGGACTTAGGCAAGCCTCAGTAGCGAGCTAAACCACGGGATAAATCGGTGTCTCACTTGTGTTCTTGTAATTTGCTTTGCAATATTTGTTTTTATGGTGATTTTAGGGTTTGGTCCTGATCTACTTGCTTGAGCAATTCCGACAACTTCGAAGTGGTGAAACAGGTTCAATACTACCCTAGGAACACCAGGAATTTACTCGATCTAATTTTTGTTAAGTAGATTTTGAACTATAGACTTGGGTGTTAGCCAGAATAGCACTGCCGCTCAGAGAGCAGCAGTGCCCCTAGAATTTAATTTCCATTTGAGTTGAAATTTTGCATGCCTATTCAAACCCCCCCCACACACACACCTCTTCTAGCCCTCCCAGAGATCCTACATTGATAATACTACTAGTACTACCCATTGCTAGTATATATATACACATATATAAAATGTTACTAATAAGCAGTTAACTGAATGCAAAAGCAATATTCATATAAAATAATGTGTATACATATTAAATTACCTCAAAAATATCTTCTAACATTCCTCAATGCGAAGTCACCGATGAAGGTGCCAATATCAATCTCATGCAATAATCACTTCTCAATGCATAATGTTGCTAATCCATTTAACCTTTCTTGTGGCAACATTGTAGATCTCAAATAGTTCTTCAGTAATTTTGAGAAGCTTCTTCAGCATATTTTCTTGATGACATAGTACCGTTAAAATTTAGGTGGTGTTTAAATCCGGAGGTTAAAGTTTAGGGTTATCGCATCGGGTGTCACATCAGGATGTCACATGGGAGTGTTCGGATAATAATAATAATAATAATAAAACAAATTACAGAAGTCCGCAGTACTCCGCGAGACGAATTTATTAAGCCTAATTAATCCATCATTAGCACATGTTTACTGTAGCACAACATTGTCAAATCATAGACTAATTAGGTTTAAAAAATTCGTCTCGCAAATTAGTCGCAATCTGTGCAATTAATTATTTTATAGTCTATATTTAATACTTTATGCATATATCAAACATCCGATGTGATAGGGACTAGACTTTAGGAGAAGAAACTAAACAAGGCCTGAGTGAAACAATTAGTAACTACTCCGTATAATTTCATAGATTCATAGGACAGAGATTTGAGATTCGTACCCGGGCCTTGTTTAGATTCACTCTAAATTCCAAATTTTTACATTCTCTCTTTCCATCACATCGAATTTTAAACATATGCATGGAGCATTAAATATAGATAAAAAAAATAACTAATTGCATAGTGTGGTTGTAAATCACGAGACAAATCTTTTGAGTCTAATTAATTTATGATTAGACACTAATTACCAAATACAAACGAAAGTACTACGGTAGCCAAAATTGAAAAAAATTGCAATCTAAACGAGGCCCTGGTTCTGGTTGCCGCCGCCTGCCTACTGAAGCCTGGAACTGGAATACGTCGTCGCCGACCTATGCGGATACAGACGAGTGGATCACGCTTTCATCCCGCCCCGCCTTTTTTTTTATTCTCATCCCGCCCTATCTTGCCACTCGAAGGTTAACGTGCACCGACAGGACTACTCCGTACGTGTTTTGCCGCCTCTGGTCGCGCCCGCCGCCCCCTGCCGGCGCTCCCGCCACTTGCTCTCTGAACTTTCCCGCCTGCAAAAGCAGTCTCTCAGCTCAGCTCGTCCGGTCAGCCGCAAGACCGTCCGCACACGTGTATGTGGACCTTTCCGACTGGGTGGGACCACAGTTGCATGCAGGGTTCGAATCGATGCGATGACTGTTAGAAATAGTCATTAGTGATCAATTAGCGGTTAATGACGTCATTAGACATGTGTTCAATGTAATTAGACATGTGTTAATTGTGATTAACACCAACCGTTCAGACCCATTCGGGAACTGTCCCAAAGGGCCAGTATCCACCCGAATGGACATGTAACACACCCCTTCAGGGGGTATAAATATGTAATCACTGTACAGTTCACTAATCAATCAATCATTCTTTTTATTTACACAAATTGCTTTCACTTTCCCTTTCAATAATGACAACGGCAGTCCATGTCGTTCGCGTGGACGCAACGTCCATCAGCGCGCGAAGTAGGTGTTGAACTCTTATCATCCTGATTTTCACCTTCTAAGGGAAGGAAGAAGAAAAGAGATAGTCGAGAGACGAATAAAGGATGCACCGTACTTGATGGACTTCGAATTCACAGTGTCCACACGAACGATCATTACGTTTTGACGTCATTCACCTCTCTGGAGGTATCGTCAAAGAGCTCATGTGCGGTGGTGTGGTAGTCTTTGTATTTTCGTTAATGTATTTGTGGTTCTGCCACTTTTCGCCCTGGTGTTGAGCCGTTGCTGTTGCTGTTGTTTACTTCCTCTCAATGATTGTAAAATATAAAACGAGCCGTTCTGAGCTATATCAATATACATTTAGGTGGGGAGTAACCCCCGTGACATTAAAAAACCGACAAATATGCTTTGTTATTTGCGTCAGACATCCATGTCTTTAATTCCTTGCGATGAGCATTAAACGAAACATGCTCTTGTCAAAAAAAAAAACGAAACATGCTAAAACTGGCACACGCCTTTCTGGGTGACGGTGGCGTCGGCGTCGGCGTCGCCGGCCCGCAACCACAGCGCCGCCCGGAACCTCCGGGTCACGTGCTCCGCTTCCGCAACATCTCCCTGCCACGGCGGCGGCGGCGTTACCTCCTTTGGCGAAGACGCAGACAAGAACGCCCTCCTGCTCGCAACAGACGGAGTCTACCTGGTTGTGGGGCCCAGCCTCTGCGACGCCGACACTCAAGCTCCCACACCTATTAAGAAGCTTCTCAAGTGGATCTTTGGTGTGATAAGGAACCCTGATAGCTACTCAGCATCTCCAATAGTTTGGAAAATTTTACTTGGTAAAAGTAAAGATTTAGCAAGTTGCAAAAACTTTTGACAAGTGAAATTTTGTTGTGTCTCCAATAGTTTGGTAAATTAGGCTTGGTAAATTAGAAAAGTAGGCCCACTTGAGTAACAGACCAACTAATTTTGGTCGTGCCCCTTACCGCGCGTGGCCACTCCGCTCGACGCTTCGCCTGGCCTGCCGTCGCCGTCCCTCATCTCATCCTCCGCCGGCCATCTCCTACCAGACGACGCCAACAGTGGCCATCTCATCCTCTGCCGGTTCATCATGGCCATGTACGGTGATTTTTTTTATTCGAGCTGATGACTTTGCGTGTTCAGCTTTTGCCGGCCAACAGTGGCAGCAACGACTCAATTCAATGATGACCATCAGGTGCGATGCAAGGTGTTGCCGGTCACATCACTTGACGATCAGAGGAACAGGCCACCCAATCATTTGCCGGGAGGTTTTATCCTCAGGGTCGCGCGCGGGAGGGAGGCAGGGAACTTTCACTTCGAGCGCGGGAAAAACGGCGGCGACGGCCAAAGGAAAAGCTACGCCGGATAGCAAGTGACTTCGACCGCGGATATATCCGCGCACGGTTCCCTCCGTTCCCAAGTTGGAATAATTTAGCAAGTCATATAGCAAACTGTTGGAGCAAGGTTTTTCTTCTTTTCTCAATAAAATAAGGATAGCAAGTCATTTTTCCAAACTATTGGAGATGCTCCAATAGCAAGAATGACATCAACATCAACGCCCCCACCGGTAACGTCAACATCTTCAACGGCACATCAACATCAACGCCCCCAACGGTAACGTCAACATCTTCAACGGCAGCAATGGCATCCAACTCCGGCGGATCTCGAAAAGTAAATCAGGAGGGACTTATCTTATGATCTTTCATTCCTAGCATCTCTTTCCAAGCTTGAATAGGTGCAAATTTACAGGAGGGGCTTAGCAGGGGCTCCATGGTCCGAGCAACAGCAGCGGGGGCTCGAGCCCATCCCGTCCCGATGTTGGATCCAGCAGGGAACTACGTACTTATCATTGAATAAGTTTATGATGAACTTTTTTGGGGAGATTTGGAGATTTCCCCTTTTTTTTGGCTTTATGTCAGCCATTTTTGTTTGGCTGATGGGTGTGAATAATGCTACGTGGGCGACGGTGTCTACCCTATGGTGTGCTTCTGATCATATAAATATATATATACAGTACTGTATATATTTGAGAAGAAAAGATATCTTGTTTTGTGGTGTGCATGATAACTTGTGAATTTGAATGGTACTTGTACTCTGCAAATTATAGTATTTTCAATTTGCAATTGCTAACTATTGTTCCTGAGTTCAAATCCATTACCTATGACCATCTTCTGAATTTGAATGAACTGTTATGTTTGAACTCTAAGCTGGACTAACCATTTGACTAAAGGGCAGGCCCAGTGCCAGAGGCTCCCACACGAGTGGGGTCTGGGGAAGGGAATAACCACTAACCATTTGACTAAAGAGAGCAAAATAGAGGAAAAACAGAAAGTATGGGCCCTAATTTGGGTGCTCATGTTGAGTTGAGCCTAGAAAAAAAAACACTCAAAATTATGAGCCCTAAATAAAAAAAAGGAGTCTTGATTTGGGATGTAAAGTTACTCTTAGCCTATGTACTATGTACAAATGGTTCAGCTGGTGATTATTTCGAAGAGTGATGGCGCGTATTTTTGGAAAACTAAAAACCTGAAGATTAGCAGTACATTTTAGTACTTTACACGGCCAAGATCGTACATCACAAGTGCATATAATAACATAATAGCTTCAGACTGTCTGTACGTATAGTAACGTGGAGTGAAGACCATGCAGGAACGGCACTGCAATGTAGTAAATCCAAATGATGGCATAACTCTTGAGGTGCAGAATATGCCATTCCCTCGAGTAAAGATGCAGTGCAATTTAAAACTGAAGGCACATACGCACAAATGCTGCATCATAAACCCCAGGTGTTTCAGCAATCTGCAGCCAAAAGAACATGGAGGCGAGGTATCAATGATAATTATAGCGTAAAACACTACGGGGCCATTTGTGAGAAGCGGTCTCAGAGATTCTTCGGTTTCACGGTCTCACTGCTAACCCTTTATTACAGAAGCCATCGTCAACAACAAACATCCTAAATCAGGGGGGGGGGGGGGGGGGGGGGGGGGGGGGGGGGGGGGATGTGAAATGACAGTCCAGCGACAACTTCAAAAAACACCAATCCTGTAGAGTTGCATAAAAAAAGGGCAAAAATGATTTCACTAGATCATGGCTGCTCTGCAAATTGGGATATCCGACTAGATCACCAAATTTGGCAATTGTAGTTTGTGCCAAAGCTGTTCTTGTACATTAGGTTCAATATCCATTCACCTACAAAGCAAAATAGAACCGAGTTACTAGATAGCAAGGAGAATTACATAATCAGAATTTGTTGGTAAAAAGTACAGAAATGGATTACCAGAAACTGGACCACTATTCAATAGTGACAAATGATGCAAACTAAACAAGACCATTTACACTTGACAAAGTTGAGGATAGCAGGCGTGAAGGTAGTGATGTTAGACATGCAAGTGCAGGAGATTTACTGAAAGTAAAAGAGAGTCTAGTAGAAAATAGAAACACAGTTTTCCTTGGAATGAATAATCAATAATGTGTCAGATATCTTGTTCAATCTTTTTTTTTTCTTTCGAACAATATCACGATCAATCTTACTAGTTCAGAGCATTTTGTCTTCAGCACTATAATGCACTCCCTCCATTCCAAAATTTAGGTTGCTTTAGGGCCTGTTTAGTTCCCGAAAATTTTTGGGAAATGCTACTGTAGCAATTTCGTTGTTATTTGACAAATATTATCCAATCATGGACTAACTTGGCTTAAAAGATCCGTCTCGTGAATTTCGTCTAAACTGTGTAATTAGTTTTATTTTTTATCTATATTTAATGCTTCATGCATGTCTCCAAAGATTCGATGTGACGGGGAATCTGAAAAATTTTGCAAAATTTTTTGGCAACTAAACAGGGCTTTAGTTAGTCCTAAATTAAATTTCACTAACTTTCACCAAGTTTATAGAAAAATATGATGCAGTAGTTGAAATTCCCTAGCTCAGCTGTCTCAAAAAAAAAAGTACCAACTCATACTCTTTTTTCACATAGGCACTGTCCAAAACTCTGAACCTATATTCTGAATTCTTGATACTCCTAAACATACATTTAGTGATCAGTAACATGAGTCATATTTGATTTATCTTCTCTTCCCCAACACATCACTAGCAGTAAGCACTGAGAGTCTAGAATTTGGATGCAACGCACTTAACACATTAAATTCATTCAAAAGCTACATAAACAACTGCAAGCATGACTTAGGGAGGGGGACCTGAACAAGGCATTTCCCACATTATCTTGCTACAATAACATCACCCATGAGGATTCTGCTCTTAGTAACACAAACATATTCAGTAAGAAATTATGTACGCCATGTAAAGCATTTGACACGAAAATGTGATAATTTATTAGAAAACATCTTATCATCACGGGTACCATTTTACGAATGAAAACTTAACCCAATATAATGGAAATCAATGAAGAAGATTGACTAAACTGTCCTCACCTTATGTGGAGACAGTTTCCTCCCTTGAATTCTCAGCGAAGTTTCTCCTTCACAGAGTGCTTCTTGGCCGCTTCCCGCACCTTTTCAATATATCCTTCAATTGGTGGTGTGAGTGTCGCCATGTACCGGTTTGCAGGGAAAGGTGTCATGTCAGGTACCATAGCAGCAGCTCGAAGCTTCTCAGGGAGAGCAGCAATAGCCTCCTTTTTGAGGGTCAGAAGCGTTGACTCTGCTGTTTGCCTTGCACGGTGCCGCCGCATTAGCACACGACTGTACTCTTTGGCAAGCCGCCGACCATCCTCAACTGTGAGCTCATACTTGGGGATTGCCTCCTCATCAACTAGCCCAAGACTGATATAGTCAAGGCCCGGTGGACCCATAAGCACACGGTCTCCATCATCTCCACCAGTACCTTTGGATTTGGCTTTAGCTTTGGCCTTGGCTATATCAAGCTCGCGTTGCCTCTCCTTGGAGACAAGTCCTAGCTCCTCACGTTTGGCCTCGCGAAGACGCTCCTTAGGCGACAAGTGCCGCAGCGGAGCAGAGGCATTGAGACAAGACTCTGAAATATTAGTAATGCGCTCAATGGCCTCACGACGACCACGGCCACCGCCGCCTCCACCAGTGGAAGGTGGCCCTTTCTTCGCTCCGATGGTGGAACGCTTCAAAGGCTGGCCTGCTTTGAGCTTAGACTTTCCTTTGGCTGTGCCACTCACTGGTGCACACTGTTGAAGCTGGTGATGCTGACTGGTCACACCAGATGCCAGTGCTGGGCTTATAGTTAGTGTTTTGAGACGCCGAAACATGATGCCCCGTGCACTGGAAGCCATTCAAATACCTTTGCTGCAGCAATGAGAAATATATAATTAACTTGACTTTTCCTTTCTTTTATTTTGTGGACATATATACAAAGAGTTTTCATGAAGGCAGTTTATCAAAAATGAGCAGGCACGATCCAATAAAACAAGTAAGCAGCCCAAGTGAATGCTAAATACAAAATCAGATGTGTCTGAACCCCATCAAGGGAACAACAGAGTAGATCGAGAATGGGCACAGGAAGAGGAACTGGGGACCAAAGAAATCAAGCAACTAAGTCACGAACTGCAGAAATATAGTAGATCGAGAAGGGGGAAGGGGATGAACTCACGGGAGGTTGCTGGATGCCTGGATCCACGTCGCGGGGGCAGAAAATTCGCCGGCGGACGGCGGCCGGCGAGCAGGGGAGGAGGCTCGTCACCGGCTGGCGCGCAGCACGAGGCGTCACAGCGCGTGTTCGCTGAGGCGGAGCGAGGTGCGGGAGTGCGGGCGTCGGGGGTCGGGCGCCGTTGGCTTTAGCAGGGAAGGGGTGCTGACCGCCGGTAGCTCGGGCGCCCGCGACGGGGACGGCCGGACGAGCGGGGAAGGTCCGCGCCGGCGCTCAGCCGCCGCCACGGGATGACGGGAGTCGGGACTGAAGACCTGAGGGACAGATCGTTTTTTTTTTTTTTTTGAGAAATGAGGGGGAGATCGGGTAGGGCACCAGGCGTGTGATTCATGTTCAAACAGGCCTGGGCTTTTCGTTTAGCCGGGCCTTTAAATGCGAAGTATTACTTTGGGCCCAATTCTAAGGTAATCCTGGGCCTGTATGGAATTATGGACTACCGGCCCGCCCTCTGTGATTCAAAGGTGATCCTTCCTTGATCGTAATTTGTCTGAAAAAAAACCGGGTAACTGTTCACCGTCAGCATGCATGCATGAGCAATTGCTGCACGTACGTACCGCAGCTAGCGAGAGGGTTCGAACGGAGGTTTTGGCTCTGCCAATACGGCGTATTACGCAGAAAGAGACGGTTGACAACCAAAATTTTCTATTGTGTTAAGTTATCAAAATGTGAAATGGACCTCACCATTAGGTTATTCCTCTCGCCGAGACAGTCAAAAAAACATACATGGAACGTCTACTTTGAAGTCTGGACGAAGAAGTTACACCCCCAGTAAGATGCTCCAACGTCAGAAGTTCCAACAATGTCAGGAGTTCCGATTAGGTCATCCCCACGTCAAAAGTTCTGACGAAACTTCCAACAAACCTTAATGAGCTTCAATTCATATCTGAGTTTTACCCCAGAGGTAGATGAAGATGTTCAAGTGCTTCCTTGGCCTTGGAACACCAACAATTCGTAAATCAGGACCAAAAGAATTTGCTTGAGGGAGAAATAAAGAGACAACCAAATACAAAGTTATTCTAAGCAATCATGACAACAACAACAAGCACGCAGGACATTAATATAAGGGAGTGCCTACATACGTCCTCGTTTGAGGTTCTGTTGGAATTTATTTGGAGTCTTTTGTCAATCATAAAAATTTAATAATTATCTTCTGCAGTCATTCAACCTCCCTTTGATTGCCTATATATCTTAGTGTGAATGGGTTCTACAGTTTATTATACCGTAAAATTTATATACTCTAGCAAATAGTTTTCGGAGCATAAGTTTCCTGCATTGCAGAAAATAAAGAATCATTTTAGTGAACTCTGAAGACGGTTTTCAGTGACTTGCTACATGGTATATATAAATAGTATGCTATATTTATCTAGACCCAAGGAAAAACAAAACAAACAAACAAACAAATTTGCATTCGTGATAAATAGTTGATTTAAAGGAACGAACATTTGAATCATCACTGAAATAAAATGTGCAGTAAGCTAGCTACGTTAATTTAATAGAAAAAGTCTACTTGACCCCCCACATATCAAGGGTGGTCTACTTCACCCCCCGAACTATGAAATCGTCTATTTTACCCCCTCTGAACTTTTTAAAACCGGTCAAATTACCTCCCGGGCGGTTTTGGACGGCGGTATGAAATCGTCTATTTAACATAGAAAAATCCAATTTCATGCTTATTAAATCTATGCTTTATCTATAACTAAGTTATACATGATCCAATGAGTACGAAATTTTTACTATAGCTCAAGCATACCATAATTTACCAACCATAAAAATTTCACCATAATTGAACCATAGAAGCTACAGCTATGAATTATTCCAATTAATTACAGACAAAATTGGATTTTCCAATTAATCTAAAACTACAACAAAAACTTTATACTAAAGCATATCATATTATATATTCACTGTGTAGATCTACTCACGTGGAGTCCAACAAAATTAGATTTTTTATTTTATGATTTTTCTGTGATTTACTATGATTTTTCAAAGATTCAGCGAAAATAAATAAAAAAGAAAATGATAAAACATTGTCACTGTAGCAAATCTACTGTTACTGTAGCAAACCGCCGTCCAAAACCACCGGGGGTAATTTGACCGGTTTTAAAAAATTTAGGGGGTAAAATAGACGGTTTCATTGTTCGGTGGTGAAGTAAACCACCCTTAACAGGTGGAAGGTCAAGTAGACTTTTTCCTTAACTTAATAGATGACACATGCAAGCTCCCCAAATAGGAATCGCGTGCCATATCAGTGAGCAAAATGTTTGGGAACATTTACACATAGGGCCGGTTTAGTTCCTAGAAAATTTTGCAAAAATTTTCAGATTCCCCGTCACATCGAATCTTTAGACACATGCATGAAGCATTAAATATAGATAAAAAATAAAACTAATTACACAGTTTAGACGAAATGGACGAGACGAATCTTTTAAGTCTAATTAGACTATGATTGGACACTAATTGTCAAATAACAACGAAACGTGCTACAGGATCATTTTGCAAAAATTTTTGCAACTGAACAAGCCCATAATGATATTATATCAGGAGAATAAACTCCCAGTATAAAGCGTCAGTGGCCCCCTAAAATCATTGCCCATCTCCATTAGGTCTGTGAGAGCACCTGTGCTAGGATGGTAGAGTTGCAGGACGCACTTAACTCTGGGCGTTCGGGTTACCCGATTACTTCGGGTCGGGTAGTTCGGGTTTTGTAAAGTTCGGGTAATGAAAATCGCTACCCGATCATAGCCCCGAAAAACTGTTACCCGCAAATTCGGGTACCCGCAAATTCGGGTTCGGGTTCGGGTATTACCTAATTTACCCGAAATATATAAGATCACAAGATACACTCAAACAATACAGAATTTCTCATACAAGTAGAACTGGACAGAATAATTCATAAAGTTGATAACTGATAAATTGAATCGCAGGTGCCAACACAAAGATATAGGTACTCGACATACTGAATACTTAATAGTCTTGACGTCTTGTGCAAATGCAACATGTAAGTGCAAACCACGACACATTCATAAGACATAGGTACTCGACATTCTACAAGATAAAAAAACACAAATTTTATAGTTCCAGGCGGCAAGCCTGCTGCGGCTGCATGCCAAGTGCCATTATACGAACAAATTGATGGTTCAGAACTTCAGACATCAGACTCCAGACGCCAGTACTCCAAACTCCAGTAGTAGCAGTCCAGTTCCTCCAGACTTTCAGCCTCCATATAGTCCATACTATATGGGCTGCACACCTCATATGCACAAACTTGCCCTTGGCAATGTTGGTTTTCTGCAGCTGCTTCCTCAAGTAATCAACACCACTGTCATTGGCACTTGCATTGTCCACTGTTACAGTCATTACTCTATCTAAACCCCAATCAGCTAAGCATCTCGTCAAGTTCTTCCCAATATCCTCCCCCTTGTGACCCTTTACCATGAAAAAACCTATCACTTTCTTATGCAAATTCCAGTTTCCATCAATGAAAGTTGCTGTAACAGTCATGTATCCATCTTGAACCTGAGAAGTCCAACAATCTGTTGTCAGGCACACTCTTTGACAAGAATCTTTGAAGAACTTCTTCAGCTTGGCTTTCTCTTCAAAGTAAAGACGTACGATGTCCCTTGTGCAAGTTCTTCTAGATGGAGGTTGGAAACGAGGATATGCTTTGGATAGAAATTTCCTTAAGCCAGGCTTCTCACCCTTACAAAAGGGCTCTTCATCTTCTATTACCATCTCAGCAAAGGCAACTCTAAGTGCTTCTTGATCAAACCTCCAAGTGACAGGAGCTTCCCCATGACCAGCTTGCAAGGTGGCTTGCTTCGGATCCTTGTTGAAAACATGAGGATTGCGTTTGCATGTACTGAAGTGCTTCTTCAATGCAGATGTTCCATGCCCCCTTGTGTCAGCCTTGATTTCACGATGGCAATATTTGCACTTTCCAGCCCTTACAGATCCTGATTCATTCTTGATCTTGATAAAATGTTGCCACATCTCAGACCTTGATTGGATCTCCTTCTTCTAAACTTTTTCTTTTTCCGTCTCTTCCACATCAATCACTACATTTTTAGTGCCTTCAGTAGTGCCTTCAGTAGTGCATTCAGTAGTGCCTTGCACCCCAGCCATCACTGATTGTTCATGTATTGTTGCTGGCACCATTGCCATTGCTGGAGTCTCCTGACTTTCAAAATGAGTGCCCGTGCCCACGGAGTTGATATTATCCTCTCGTTCAGGCATCTACACAAATAAAAAGAGTACCATAATAGCATAATCAATCACTGTTCACTAAGACAATAAGTGAAACTAGAAAACAGACCATAATAACATATAAAAAATCATAGCTCATATCAACTAACAAATCATAACAAATAAACTGAATCATATGCCTCACTGCCTCTGTTAACCACAATTCATAGACCATATAAAAATCAACATATATCAAAAATCACAGATCAAATAAACAATAACAGATTCACTCATGTGTACAATTGTATACTACACGTACACTACATATATAGGCACATTGCAATTTCCTAAGCCACATCCCACAGATTCACTGATTCACAGCCCACAGATTCACTGATTCACAGATCAATTACTAAGAAAAATAGGGCCATATGTGTTAGGGTTAAGGAATAGGAATACTTACATTGCACGGCGATTTTGATGTGGCAGCCGTCCTTCATTCGTCAGGTTGCCGGGCACTATATTACCTCTCCGATGAGGTGACGCGCGGCGGCGGGAGCTGGCCTGATGGGGGCAGCGGCGTCGAGCTCCGGAGCAGCGGTGGGCGAGGGCGGTGTCGCGCCGTTGGCCGTCCCAGACTCCACGGCGTCGCCGCGCCGTGAGGTGAGACGAGGGATGCGGGAAGTGTGGCAGGCTCATGGCTGGGACGCTGGGTTTTGATTTTGAAGGCGACGAGGAGCCGGCCAGCCGGGTAGTCGGGGTCTCGGGGAGACGGGGAGATGACGACCGAAGCTGAGTGGAGGAGACGACTGAGAGTTACGAGACGAGTTAATGAGGTAGCGAAGTCAAGGAGGTTTATTGGTGGCCTTTGGCCACGGGAATTGATGGGGGCTGGCGGCTGGAGCACTTCGCGAATCGCAACTCGCAAGTTGGATTGCTATTACGGGTAGTTCGGGTACCAGGCGTAGTTACCCGAATTACCCAATATAAATTTGGGTAGTAGGATTCACTATCCGAACTAGACATCGGGTAGTGCGGGTTCGGGTACTTCGGGTTCGGGTCCGGGTATTTCGGGTTCAGGTAACGGGTAATATGCCCAGAGTTAGACGCACTGAACATCGCACATATTTTCCTCTTTTTTCTTGAAGGCGTTTAGCATCAACATTCGTCCGTCGACCAATATCTCCAATGGTTTAAAAAGACACCAACCCTCGGGCATCTGTATTGTGTATTCCTTGACCCATATGCTCCTCTCGGAATCGACGAGAAACCATATGTTTTTAGTGTAATAGCGATGACCTAGGTTGTTTTTCTGGCCGAGCCCTGCATCAGTTTGAATTAGGCATAGGGAGCCCTTGAGGGCTGCTAGAGCCATCTCCCATCCCACATCCTTGTTGACCGGCGGGCCACTGATGATCGTTGGTTTCCACTCCTCGCTCTCGAGGTCGAAAGAGGCTATACATACGTGGGAGCTCGTTATCAGAGGCCTCAACGGGCGTCCGGTGTGGAACGGAGAGCGGTGATTCATGAAGTAGAGGACGCCATCAACAACGGCCGTGCAGCTAGAGCAGCAGCAGGTAAGGATCGGCGGCTCTGGCCTTTGTCTCCAACAAGTGTCAGTAGTGGGTTCCATGGCAATGCAAACATCATCCCATGGCCATGCCACGGTGGCAACATGGCAGATCTGGACAAAACCGTTCTTCGCTAAACCGTCACGGAGACGTACAACCTTGTATGCACCGGACGGTGTGGCACGACCCAAGCTGTTATAGCATGACCACCTGCATCTGCATGCGTGGACGGTATTAATGTCATCGCCGTCGCCGTCGCCGTCGCTGCCCCCGGCGGTAGCTGTTCTTCCATCGCTATATGACACTGTAGTTGCAGTAGTCGACGACCCTCCATTATCGAGCACCATCACCCGGCCAGTCGCCGGATCGATGACCCTGGCGCCGCACTCGCCTTGGTCCACCATGATGAGGCGGCCGAGGAGGGCGCCGCACATCAGCTTGGTGCTCTTCACGTCCTTCACCACCCTGAGGACGCTGCCGCCGTCGGCCGGGTCCATCACCCGCAGCTCAAGCGACGCCTCGGGAAGAAACCGCGGCGCACGGGCGGGGCGGAACTTGTCGAGCGGGCGCGGCGTCCCGAACACGCCGGCGACGAGGGGAGCGGCGGCGCGGGATGCCTGCGCGGAGGCGAAGGCCGGGGACGAGATGAGGGCGCGCCACGTCTTGGACACGCACCGGAACCGGCAAAGCGTCTTCACCGGCAGCCTTGATAGCACGTCGAAGATGATGTCCTCCGGCAGCTGCGGCGGCTGGGGGGAGCTCGAGACCGGCGCGGAGACATCACCTTCGCCGTCGACCTCGGGATGATCGCCGCCTCCTAGTCCTAGCTTCACGTCGTCCATGGCTTCGGCCTCTTCCTTGTCGCGCTTGTGCCCGGAGAAGAAGAGACACGAACGGAGCAGCCGAAAAGCCTGGGTTTTGGGTTTGGGTTTGGGTTTGCCCATGCACGCATGCCTGTCCAAGATCGTGATTGTCTCTCGTCGATAAATTGCTGCTGCCGGCGGCTTGCCATTGCCAACAATACATATATATTGTATATATATAAAAATAAATAAAGTTCTTGTTATATTATCGGAATTGGAATCGTATGACAGGCGGCAGGACAAACACATCGATGGTGTCCTAATCATACACGAATTCGTTCGAGAAAAATTTGGTCAAACTTTACAATCTTTATTTAATTATAACCAATAATTTGGTCAAAAATTTTAAACTGTTGTAAGCAAATTTATTATGGTTAGATTTGTAAGCAAATAGCCAAATACATTATCCACTAATTAATCATGCATTTATTTCGTTTCAAAAAAATCATGCATTTATAAGTAGTAGTATAAAACAAATGAATTATTAAAAAGTGCAACTTGGAAAACCATGCCATGTTAAATTGTGGGGACGTGCTGGCGGACGGTCGTTTCTCGTGCGCGTCTACACCGCCTGCCCCACCCCCTCCCCCATCCGCTAATTCGCCCTGCCTGCATGCGCATCGCGCTAGCTTCGCGTCCATACGATTCACTTGTAATCCGCCACGTCCGACTCGATTCGACCCGCCCCCATCCATTCGCCCCAGCCCGTTGTGCCCCCAACTGCCGGCCCCTAACGTGCCGCACGCCACGTCTGCTGGCCATCGGCTCGCCCGCGCCCCATTTCTCGTCACACGTGTCGTGCCACCATCACTCCCCTGCGGCCCTGACTCTCCAAACGGCATGAAACACGTGCAACATGAAACACTTGAATGCAACATACGTCTGAAACAGACGAAACATCTGGAACATACACTTGCAATATGTGTGTGAAAACATATGCAACATCCAGATAGAACACTTACAACTTGCAACATGAAAACACTTGCTGCAACGGAAGACTGGAACATATGAATCATTTAGAACATACTGTTGCAACATATGTGTAAAACATATGCAACATCTAGATCAAAATGCTTGCAACATATGTATGAAACAGATGAAACATTTTGAACCAACTCTTGCAACATGTCTTTGAAACACTTGCAACATATGCAACATGTGTAACATCCCCCGATCTACTTTTGTAACATCCATATTAAACAGCTGCAACATACCTCTGAAACGTCTGAACCATTTGAAACATATATTTGCAACATATGGGAGGGGAGCGCCTATGGTCAATTCCGTCTGTCAGGGTGAGAGCTGGCGGTGAGTGGCGGGGCGCGAGCACCATTAGCATCCATCACTAGCGGCGCACGCGAGCAGCACTGCCACGCCAGCACCAGGCTTGGGTCGGCCAGGCGAGAGGTGTGCGTGACGGGGCTCGAACGAGCGGGAGTGGATGGGCTGCATGGCGGCAACGAGGGGAGTTCACGTCCGCGTCCAGGACAGGGCAACCGCAAGGCGTTGCGATAGGAGAGGAGGAAACAAAAGGGATAAGGAAGGGTGATTTTTTAATAAACTCGTGGGCAGATGAAAGCCCAAGTTTGGTTTTAGTAATTAATGACACTAAGTTGCTAATGCCATATGTTAAGTGTTTTGAGTTAGACATAAGCAACACATGTGATGAAGGTATATGTGGCAAGGAGTGGTGGCCACAAGATCACAAAAAGATGGTGCATGGACATGAAATGACGATCATGGTGGAGATGCACATAAAATGATGGACATGATGATCAAGTGGAGGAGAAGGATCTAAGAGCGCAAGGCAAAGGTATAACCATTGGGTTTTTCTTTTACCGGTCTAAGATGAGTAGAGAAGTGCTTGACCGGGTTTAAGATACATAGCCGACTATCAAGAGGGGCAATTCCGGTTAGCTCGGGAATCAAGTGCCACTAGATCAATGTCTTGAGCATATGCATTAGGATCTAGTAGAGAGCTAACATAACGCCTTGAAAATATTTGTGAAATGCTAACACACATGCACATGGTGGTGTACACTTGGTGGTATTAGCACATTTATGAAGGCGATGGAGTTTAAGCGGTAGAGAGGGGTTTGGGTTCCTCTCTCCCTCCCGCCGAGCTTGCGAGGCGGGATTCGGCGCTTTTTGGGAAGTGAAACGCCTATTTTCTACTGCGTTGGAAGTCGAAAAAGAAACGGAGACAAACGGTGGTCACTGTGGTGACCGGACGCTGCACCGGACGGGGTCACGGTTTGACCGGACGCGTCCGGTCAGTTCTCAACAGTTGTCAGGCGCGCGAGTGTTAGGGTTTTCAACCGGCGTGTCCGGTCCATCACGGGACCAGAGCGTCCGGTCAGGCACCCAGAGGGACAGAGCTAGTTGTAGAGCCGACCGGACGCGCGGCTGAAAGGTCCTTATTTGGTTTTGGTAATTGAGTGACAACCTTAGGTGGACTAATTGTGTTTAATGAGAAATACACAGGAGATTAGTCCACAGGTGATGGTGTCATGGAGGAGCTCATTGCATATGAGACATGACATGGAGTCATGTGGCCAAGGTGGCAAAGATCAAGATGAGGCTTGGCTCGACGGACCTGTTGCAAGTGTGAAGGGCAAGTCGGAGGCTTTGGAGCGATGGACCGTGAGGCGGTGAAGCTTAAGCAAGACTTGGCGCCGATGGACCGACGCAACGGTGAAGAGCAAGTGAGGTCAAGATCGATGGACCAAGGTCACATGATGATATGAAGTGGATCATATCATTTGTGATATGGTTGGTGCATGTGTTGCATCAACGTCGGAGGAGATGGAGTGGAATGCGCAAGGCAAAGGTATAACCTAGGGCATTTCCATTTCACCGGTCATAGGTGTGTAGAGAAGTTGATGACCGGGTTTAGGATAGATGGCCGTACTATCAAGAGGGGCAAACTTGTTTGCATATCGGTCATTTAGTGTCACTTGAGCGATCTAACTTTGCATCGTTGCTAGGATCGAGTGGCGTGGCAAGTTGAGTGGTTAACTCCTTCGATAAAATGATTATGAAAATGCTAACACATGTGCACAAGGTGGTGATCACTTGGTGGTGTTAGCACATTTGCGATGGTGGTGGAGTTTGAGCGGTAGAGAGGGTTTGGGATCCTCTCTCCCTCCCACCGAGCTTGCGAGGCGGGATTCAGGCGTTTTCGAGGAGTTGAAACGACTTTTTTCCACTACGCCAAAAGTCAGAAAAGAAACGGAGGCGAACGGAGGTCACAGAGGTGACCGGACGCTGCACCGAACGCGGTCATGGTATGACCGGATGCGTCCGGTCAGTACAGCGCAGACGCGGGTGTTAGGGTTTGTAACCGGTGCGTCTGGTCAATCGCGGGACCGACGCGTCCGGTCATGCGCCCAGTGGGATTTGCAGAACGCAAGGATGATCGGACGCGCGGCGCGTCCGGTCACACATGATCGGACGCGTCCGATCGTTGAAGGTGCTTACTGGACTCTAACCGGACGCTGGCACTGTCGCGTCCGGTCGTCGCAAGGAGCGCGTCCAGTCATGTCGTTACGCGCGTGGTACTGTGCGATCGGCGTGTCCGGTAGTTGCCAGGGGTGCGTCCGGTTGTGGCAGCGGCGCGTCCGGTCATGGCAGCGGCGCGTCCGGTCGCTGGTTTGACCGTTGGAGGTCAGTGACCATTAGAGAATCGGACGCGGCTGAGCGCGTCCGGTCAGTTATGACCGGCGCGTCCGGTCGTCCCGAAATTTGTCCAGTGAAGGGGTAACGGCTCTATTTGACCGTGGGGTTATAAATAGATGCCTTGGCCGGCCGTGGCCGGTAGCTGAGCACACTTTGGCCTTGGTGGCTTATGTGGTAGTGCTTGGAAGCCCTCTAACTTACTCATGCTTGATAGTGTTCATCGGATCGAGTGAGAGAGCGATTCTAGTGCGTTGCATCGAGAGGATTGCATCGAGTGGCACTAGGTGATCGTGTTGCAAGCCGGTGGTGCTTGTTACTCTTGGAGGTTGCCACCTCCTAGACGGCTTGGTGGCTTGCGACTCCTTGAAGCACGCGTGGAGATTGTGCGTGGCTCCGGAGGAGGATTTGTGAGGGGGATTGTGCTCACCCCGCGGGGATCGCGAAGAGCAACTCTAGTAAAGCTCGTGGCTTGGAGGATCCCCATCTTGAGAGTGGATGTGCGGCACCCGCTGAGGGTTTGACTCTTGATAGTCAATTAGCTCGTGATCCATCAAGTGGGTGTATCGCCACAACGGGGACTAGCTTGGTGGTAACCAAGTGAACCTCGGTGAAAAACCGCCGTGTCAACATTGTGTACATCTTCTCGGTGGTTTGCTTTCGATTCACAAGCTTGTATTTACATTCATATACTTGTACTTGTGTAGTTGCTCTTGTAACTAGTTTGCTTGTGTAGTTAGCTAGTTACCTTCTTGCTTGTGTAGCATAAAAGTAGCTCCCGTTGCGTGGCTAATTTGGTTTGTGTAACCTTGTTAGTTATATTGCTTAGTTTGTGTAGCTAAGTAATTTGCGCTCTCTAGTTTGGCATTAGTTGCCTTGCTATTGAGCATTGCTAGTAAGCATAGGTGGCTTCGTGCTTTTGCTTACTAGAATTGTGTAGGAGCTCCCCGGCTTTGCTAAAGTACTAGTGCATAGGTTTGTGTGACCTTGCTCTAGAATCGTTTAGGAGAGCTCTTGCTAAGGAAAACACCTTAGTTACATAATTAGGATCTTTGTGAGGTGCTTGTGAACTTAGATAGAGGGGTGTAGTCTTGGCTAGACCGATAGTTTTAATTCCGCATTTGTTTCGGTTTGCCGACGCGATTAATTTTAGAAAGGACTATTCACCCCCCCTCTAGTCCGTCATCTCGACCCTTCAATTGGTATCGGAGCCCGGTCTCTCATTTGTGGTCTTCACCGACCCGAGAGGATGGCGGAATATGGACTAGATGTTGATTGTCCTCACATGTTTGATGGCACACACTTTGCACGGTGGAAAAATTGGATGATATACAACTTTAAGTTTATTTGCCCTCAAATGTGGTGGATAGTAGATGTAGGCTTTTCTCATGTGTTGGATGAAGATAATCTAACTCAAGCATAAGAGAAATGCCTAGATCTTGACATCCAAGCTACTAACATCATGTATAGATCTTTTGATGATAGCATCTTTGGTAAGATCATGGACCTCAAATCCGTCATGAGATATGGGCCTATCTCAATGAAAAGTATGGAGCTATCACCGATGATGACGATGATGTCAAGCCCAAGGAAGTTGCACATGATGATGTTGAGCATGACCACAACACGATGGTTGTGGAGGATTGCTCCACCTCATGGTCAAGTGATGATGATGATCGATCTACCACAAGTTCACTTGACAAGGATGGTGATGATGCATCAAGTGTTGCAAGTGATGTTTCTACACCAAGCACACTTGATGGTGACAACGTTGGTTCATGCTCGGGCCTTGATGATGCTACTACAAGCCCATCCACTACATCACATTGCTACATGTCACTAGGTGACACAAAGGTATCAAATGATAATGTGATTGATCATATTGATTCATATGATGAGCTTGTTAGTAGACTTGCTAGCATGAACATGTCTTTAGAAAATGAGAAGGCTAAAACCATGAAATTGGAAAATGAAAACTCATTTCTAAAAACCACATGTGAACAACAAAAGCATCTACTTTATGTTACTACTTGTTCACATGAGGAGCTAAAATTGGCTCATGAGGAACTTAGTGTTGCTCATGATAATTTGGCACAAGAACATGCTTCTCTCTTTAAGATGTTATTGAAGAAAATTAAAAATAATGAGAGCTCATCACATGGATCAAATGATCAATTGCAAAATGTGACTAACCCATGTGATGTAGGGAGAAAGCATGTATCCACCTCTTGTAATGACTTATTAGATATGCCATGTTCTTCACATATATATGCTTGTTCTACTTCTATGTCTTGTGAGACTAACCTTTTGAAGGAGAACAATGAGCTCAAAAATGAAGTGAAGAATTTGAGCAACAAGTTACACTACAAGAATTCTAGGCTTCTGTGACAGTTAGATTATGACGATAACAACCTGTTTCCTGTCACTGCTTGTCTGCAGTGACAAAGTGGCTGTCGTCATAGAAGGTGGGTCACTAACCAGCTTCTATGACCACTAGAGGACTTCGTCATTGATACAATGACGATAGTTCTCCTATCATTGATGCAATGACGAGACTAAATCGTCATAACAAATTGAATAGAATAACGCCACATGTATGATGACATGACACATGTGACATGACAGATGATAAGGCGGGTGATGTGGCAAATGACATGGCAAATGACGTGGCAATTTATATTTGGCCCATATAGCATGGGCTTTTTTCTTTTTTATTTTCAATTACAATCAACCCAATTGGCCCAAATGTTTTTTTGGCCCAACTACAAATTGGCTTTTTTTTTTTTTATAGCCCAACATTGCAATTCAAGCCCATATTGTGGGCCAGCCCAACTAAAAAAGTAATCAAAGAATATAAATCACAACCAATTATATAATTATATTATAATTACATTTCAACCAAGATTAATTTTCCAGCTCATACAGAGCACGTTCCGGAATACATTTTCCAACATGTTTCCATACAAAAACATGATTACAAAATGATCCAGCCAACTAAACAAGTTACAGCCAACTAAAAAGAAAGTTCCTACAGGTAGTGCCAAGTTCCTGCACCAAAAAGTCCAACAAATAGCCAGTGCCAAGTTCCAGCGTGCATCCTGCCAGCAGGCTGTAGCCAGCGTAAAAAATTCCTGCATTCCACCAACCAATGTAAAAAAACTACATCTAACAGCCTGCCAACAACCGGCAGCACCAAAAACTCCAACCTGTAAGCAACCAGCAGCCAGCACAAAAGATTCCAGCCACCAACTAGCAGCTAGCACCAAGTTCTAGAAGCCACATACACATACAACAGCAGCCACATACGCCAAGTTCCCAAGTACCAAAAGTGATCAGAGCCTCCAAGTTCAACTGCACTAACACCGTCCATCAAATTCCAGGTTTAGCCACCTCATTCCTGCCATCAAAATGTGCATGTTTTCAGTTGCTAGTAAATAAAAGTCCATTTTGTTTGGACTCAGAGATAAACAAATGACCAAACAACAGTGTTTAGACGGACTTGACTAGGCAGCTGTATAGGCAATAGTACAAACCAAAGAGGCATAATGTGCTCATAAAAAAATAAAGTATCTAGATCAATCAATCAAATGGCTCTTTTCCGGTCACAACTAAACAATATCTAATTTGTCGGTAATAAAAACATATAAATAATCTAGCAAGTAAATTGAAATAGGCAGAGTGATAGACAATGTTGTGATAGGCGTGAAGATGAAGTCCAGACTGAAACAACAGGAAAACTAAAGTAGCAGCAAGGTGCACATAGAAAACAAGGGGCACATTGATATAACCAAATTCCTGTTCAACCATACACATACACCATGAACAAAAAATGCACAAGAGACAAGTTAAAGCTATGTACCTGAGCATACAGCTAGCTTAGGGAGGACTGATCTGACCCTGTCCAAATGCTATCATTTGTCGAAGAAGGCTCTGAGTATCTGCTGCCATCTTCCTCAGGCTCTCAATCTCCTCAGCTTGTTTGTCCACTTTTGCATCAGATTCCTGTGTATGCGCCTTCAATCTTTCAAGCTCCTGCTCAAGTCTCGCAGACTGTAGCTTCTTTGCATCCAGTTCAGCTTGTAGCTCTTTCATCACATTGGTTGTCTTGGTAGCGGGCTGCTGAATTCCGACATTGCGCAGAAATGTATTTGACTTCGGCAGCACTTTGGAAACAACTTCAATAGAAGTCTTAGCATGCTGCCCATCTTCTACTGATAGTGAAGCAAGGGCTTCCCGGGCATGCATATCGTCCTAGCAATCAAAGCAAGGTTTCAGTTTTGCATTATTATATAAATAAAGGTTCATTGCATAAGGTAAGAGTTTAGTACTTACTATAGCTTTCTTCACAGGTTCACTAAAACCTTTAGTTTTGCTGCAGTGCAACTCCTCGAATAGATCAATTGCAGTGGGCTCACTGTCTTTGTATTTTTCTTGCTTCTGCAACATTGAGAGAAAAATGATGGCATGAGCAATGGTTATGTTAAAGTACACACATAACATAAAAAAACATGTCCTCCAGCACAAGCATTCCAGTTTACATTGATTCTTTTTGTAAAACATTGACAGTGGTTGCTATGTATAAACTTAATTGATGTCACCCCAAATAAGCATAAGCATGACAAGAGCAGAGTAATCAAACCAAACTGATACAAATTTTTAGATAAAGCATTAGCATATTTTTACATGTTTGAAGTGTGAGATAATCTACTACTCTCCCTCCATGTTTTGCTACAGCAAGGGTTAGAGCTTTGGTCACCTCTTATTGTCCTTGTCTTGCACTATAGAGGTATGCCACTACAAGAATGGCATATTGCCATACCTCTACAATGCAAAACAAGGGCAGCAAGAGCTGAATAAAGGGCCAACCCCTGGTGCTGCAGCAAAACATGGAGGGAGAGCAGAAGATTATCTCACATGAAGAAGAGAGCCTACTACAACTTTAAATGATATAGCATTGTGCAGAGCCACTATCAATATGCAGCCTCCATCAGGAAACACAGGAACAACATCCAACTAGATGACATCATAATTATTTCTTACCACGACATAGGCTTGTGCAATGTAAGACCGAGATCCGGTACGCTGCTGAAACTTAACTTTTTCACGATTCAGTTGGTTTTTGGCACATTTGTCCTGCACATGACATAGTTACATAGCATAAGTAACAGAACAACTATGCATATTTTAATTGCCATGCAACCTCATTTTCATTTGTTTTCACATGCCACTATTACATCAAAAATGCAAATATAGCTGATCCAAATAGAGCTATAATCTGGACTACGGAATAATTAGTTTGCCACCTGAGACAATCAGATTTTATGCTGATGTATCTTAGGAAGCTAAGTGGTTAAAAATCTCAGGAAGTTTACATGAATTATCTTATCAGACAATCTGAAAACTGCTATAATAAATCTGAAATTATCAGATGTAGCTGACATGTTCCAATTCCTACTAATAGATTCAAAAGATCACAAATCTACTTTGTATCAAACATGTATATACCCAGCCAAACATGAATTTGTGCTCGTATTCACACAAAATGAAATCTGCTAAACATTACCTTGTGCTCTGGGCTTGACCACATGTCAATCAATTGTCTCCATTCTTCATCAGTCATACACTTCAAGGGCGATGTAGTCCTTACTTGATTGGCTGGTACCCCATCAAAGTACTTTTTTTTAGCCTATACCTCATCTGGCGTACTCCACCCTTTAGGATGTCTTCACATGCAGCTTTTACAGGGTCACTTTTGGTGTCAATGGCAAATTTTATCTATTCATCAAATAGCATAACATTAAGCTTTGACAAAAGTTGAAAGTAGAAAGTAACTACGATAATTTATATGTACTGTTCAGTTTGAATAGTATGGACAACATGCATAGATGATATATGGTTCTCCAAAAGAGGCTTAGCCAAAACAAGCATTTGAATAGTATGAGCGACATGAAAAGTATGAACAGCATGCTTAGATGATATATGGTTAGTGACCAGCACATACCAAGAGAGACATATGGATAGCAAGCCCAAGCTACATGTAGTTTTACTTATATTTCACTTCAGACATCAGGTAGAGTTTTCCATTTTAGTGCCAATGCAAGCTAATTATCAAGCATATAATGCTAGCAGCACATACAGAATAAGCAGTCTGCACCTAGATGCACCTTGGGCATCTAGTTTTACTTAAAGGTGCATCTAGTTTTACTTATATAATGCTGGCAGCACATACAGAATAAGTAGCACATATAGATTTTTTTCCATTTGTTACTACCACCACAACCCATACACGCACTAAAAAAGAAATATTAGACTACTCATTTGATTAATTTGGACAAACTTGGAATACAGAATAAGAAAGGCAGCACATGCTTGTAGAACAATTAACAAAGGTAGTATCTCAGCTGCTACCCAACTGACCAAAAAGAAAATTTGAAAGCTTACACTAGACAAAACTTCTAACGGTAGCATGGATTTAATTAGTTGAACAGTCTTACCTTGAGTTTGCCCTTGAAGTTTTCAAGTTGATGACCATCGTTCTTGTACTTTGTCCAATTTGGATATATTGGTATATGCTGCCTGATTATGATCCCACTCTCTGAGGCCAGCTTTGCAGCTTGCATAGGAGCCTCTGGCCTTCTTTTCCCTTCCTTGACAATGACTGGTATCATAGTCCCTAAACCTCTGCTTATGGAATCAATCTCTTTGCCCATGCTCTTCCCCCTTGACACACAAAGTTGCAACACAAGATCTATTTTTGCAACATCTAGATAAAACACTTGCAACATAGGTCTAAAACAGCTGAAACACCTAGTACATACGTCTGAAACACTAGCAAAACATTTGAAAAGCCATTACAAATATATGCAACATCCAGATGAAACATTTGCAACATATGTATGAAACACCTGAACACTTGAAAATATGCACTTGCAACATGCATGTTATGCAACATCCAAATCTACTTCTGCAACGTTCAGATGAAACATTTGAAACATACGTTTGAAACACCTAAACATATGCTTGTAACATGAAATACTTGAAAACATACGTCTGAAATACTTGACGTATGTGGGGAACTGCGGTAGCCAAAAGCGGCGCTTAGGTGCAGTGGAGAGGGAGGATGGCGGTAGGTGGGCAGGCGTGGAGTACTCGGTGGCAGGAGCGGAAGCGCCACCAGGTGAGCGGAGATGGTGGCGGCAGGCAGGGACGAAGCCTAGTGGAGGCCAAACTGGGCTCCGCCCCCCCTTGCCATGTGAAGTTTTTAATACATGCATGTTACTTGATCAATGCATATGTATGTCACCATGCATGCAAGGATTAAAGCACACCTTTCTCTCTCTATATTAGTTGCATATTCCTCGTCTTAGCAATTTTTTACTATATGTTTATCAAAATTGGCCCCCCCTTGGTTCTGCTTCACCCTCCGTCGGTGGTGGCAGGAGCAAGAGCGCCACACGCGCATGACGCGGCCGCGGGTCCAAGAGCCGTGGCATGAACCACGTGGTGGTCGAACCGGGCAGCATCCAAGCCAATAATGAAAGTCAGTTCAGTAGTAGTGTTGCAAGCGGTGCTACTTAAAAGAGATGTGTACCATCAAGCACATCCGAGCCATAGATGACCCGCATGGTAAGTAACCAATTTTGTTCCTCCGTAATGCATCTTTAGTGACCCAGAATTCCTGTAGTGTCAGCGGCAGCCGGTAGCTGGGTCCCATTGCAACGTATGCAACACAAGATCAACCATGGATATTTACAGCAATTTCAGAGCAACTGAGAGTAACTCATTTGTGATAAAGCTCAAATAGGCAGCATGTATCCATTGCACTGATGACAAACAAATATTTAGAGAATACAACACACAAATATTGTCAAGTCCTTATATCACAATTTTAATTGACAAATCCTTGTTCTAACATGACAGACCACAGTTATTTTACAAAAATGGCATCACATCACAGACCACAATTATTTTACTCAAAATCACTATATTCACCATCATCATCAGGGATTGTCATTGGCCTTTCATTTTCACTGTCATACTGTCCCAGAGTTTCGTCAACATCATCTTCATAGCCATTTTCTTCAACTTCCAATTCCCTTTCCCTTCGGATCTGATCAACTAAGGAAGCCTGAACACTAATACCATCTTCATCGTTGCTAGCCTGTTCGTTGACCGAAGGTATCTCAAGATCTGCAACCTGAACCGATAGGTCATTTTCTTGCTCATCATCTTGGTATGACAATTCATTCTCCGCCTGGCCCAGCAGGGCATCATTTTCCTCTTCGGTCACATTCCACAAGTGCCTATGCGAAAATTTTTGAACAACTTTCCAAGGCTCACCATGCTTGTTATCTTCCAAGTAGAAAACCTTCGTTGCCTATGTGGCACAGATGAAAGCATCATCCTTGTACCAGCAACTGCCATGGCTGATGCTTTTGAAATGTCCATCATATTTAATTCTAGACTTCTTGCTACAAGTGTCAAACCAATTACACTGAAATAAAACTACTGTCCTTGGATTGTTCAAATCAGAGTTGTACTGCAACTCAATTATTTCCTTCAGCTGACCATAAAAGTCTATATCTTCTTCATTATGTGAGCCCTCAACCATGACACCACTGTTCTGTGTTTTTCTACTTCTCTCACGGTCCAAGGTGTGATAGCGAACACCATTAACAAGACACCCCGAAAATAAATGAACTCTAAGATTTGGTTGACTTGCCAATGCATATAGGTCATCATTGACTTCTTCTCCATGTACAAATTTTCTGGTTGCAAGCTGTAACAATATGTTCAGAGAAAAAAAAACAGAGAATAAGGTCAGAACCAAAACTGATAATTCTTAAATTGAACTAAGAGCTACATGACTCACGTGTTTCTTAAACCATCCTGCAAATTCCTTAGCAAGAGCCCTATCAACATCAACATTGCCAGCACTCTCTAACTCTGTCTTGCATATCCTGCAAGTAGTGCAAAACTGTCATGTGAGGCGTAAAAAATTACAGCATAAGAAAAATATTGCTTGCTCCAATAAAAGACATACTCTATAAATGGCTCAACCTCCGGAGTATTGTTGAGGACATACCAAACCATCTTGTCATAATCCTTCTCAAGGTACGTCATCCTCGGTGCCCCAAGGAGACTAACTCCATGCTGGAAAATAGATAAACCACCATCTCTCAAAACTACACGCGCTCTATTCCTACCCTCACGATTGTGTCGTGTGTCAATATCATCAAAATACCTAGAGCAAGCATTCAAGCACTCGTTTGCGACATATGCCTCTGCAATAGACCCCTCGGGCCTTGCCATATTCCTCACATAACGTTTCAAGGTCAGCAACCTACGTTCAACTGGGTACATCCACCCATACTGAACTGGACCCCTAAGGATTGCATCATCGATTAAATGAATGGACAAGTGTACCATGACATCAAAAAAAGAAGGTGGAAAAATTTTCTCAAGCTTGCACAATATTATTGGGATTTCACCTCTCATTCTGTTCAAGACATCTACCTTCAGTGTCTTAGCACAGATTTGCTGAAAAAAGTTACCTAATTCAGCAATTGCTTCATAAATTTCCTTATCTAGGATTCCTCGGAGGCTTGCAGGCAATATCCTCTGCAGAAGGATATGACAATCATGAGTTTTCAATGCCTGTACTTTGCATTCATCAGCAGAAATACACCTTGATAGGCTGGAGGCATATCCATCTGGGAATTTCACATTCTTTATGAAAACACAAAAAGCAAGCTTCTGGTCTTTAGTCATCATAAATGGAGCACGTGGGAGAGTGTATGAATCCCCGTCATGCTTCAAGTGTAAATTTTTCCTTACGCCCATATCTTCCAAATCGAGCCTTGCACTAATTGAGTCCTTTGACTTCCCTGCAATGTCCAGAAATGTCCCCAGCATGGTGTAAGGTCCTAGATGGCTAGAGGGGGGGTGAATAGCCTATAAAAATTCTACAATCACCACTAAGCAAACTTGTTAGAATAACAAACGGCGTAAAGCGAGTTTTGCTTAGCCAAAGGTTGTGATGCAAGCCTCCTATCCACAAGTCTAGTAGATTATGATCTCTAGTTCACACAAGTGCTATGTCACTAAATTTACACTAGAGAACAAGCTAACAACACTACTAGCCAAGCTACTACTAGAGCAATACAAGATAATCTAGTAAAGATAAGTGCAAGAGATAGGATTGTGAATCTTATACCGACGGTGGAGTGAAGATGTTGCCAATCACCAAGATGATATACAATCAATTAATATTGACAACAACACAATATGTAGACCAATCACCGGGAGACAAGAGACACAATATTTTTGTTCACCCGGTGTTCACTTGTGCACCGACAAGCTACGTCACCGGTTGTGTCGACCAACACTTAGATGGTTCCTCGGTGTGACCCTCAAGTCACTTGCCCCTCAAGGCACGCCCCGCAAGGCACCGCAAGACTCCACTCTCAAGTGAGGTAACTCAATGACACGCGCAATGTAATAGAGTTGCTTTTGGCGTCCCGCCGAGGAAAGCACAAGAACCTCTTACAAACAACCGGAGGTGGCCAAGAACAATCACCTTCTCTTGCCAACGCCTCCAACAATCTCCAAGCCGGCTAGGAGCGGTACTCTCCAAGAGTAACAAGAAATCCACCGGCTAAACCACCCACAAGTGCCACTAGATGCCCTCAAGCTATGCAATGCACTTTGGGATCACTCAATCTCACTTTTGATTTGCAATCAAGCAAGGGAGATGAGTGGGAGGAGTTGTTCTAGCTCAAAGGATGCACAAGTATGTTAGAAATGCCAAGCTACCTCCCCAAGGGCCGGCCAACAAGTATTTATAAGCAACCCATCCAAATAGAGCCGTTACAACTCCACTCACGATTTTCGCGGGACCACCGGACGCACCGGTGGTAACTGACCGGACGCGCTCAACCGCGTCCGGTGCCCCTGCGACGTCCACGTGTTCACCGAATTCAAATTCGTCCGTTAGATCCACCAACGGTCACTGTGCGCCAACGGTCAAACGACCCACCGGACGCGCTGTTGCGAACCACCGGACGCGCCGGTGCGCACAGTACCCGCGCCCGCGAAGACAAGACCGGACGCGCTGCTCGCAACCACCGGACGCCACAGTACCCGCGTCCGGTGCGAGTCCAGTAAGCTCCCGAGACCACCGGACGCGTCCGATGGTGTGACACCGGACGCGCACCGCGTCCGATGACTTCGTGACTCGCTGTTCGCCAGACCGGACGCGCCGGTCCCGTGGGTCACCGGACGCGCCGGTGCCAAACCCTAGCTCGCGCGCCTGACGCCCGCGCTGCACAGACCGGACGCGCCGGTCCACCGTGACCGCGTCCGGTGCAGCGTCCGGTGCTGCGTCCGGTGCGCGTCCGGTCACCTCTGTGACCGCGTTCGCCTCCGTTTCTTTTCCGACTTCCGGCGCAATGGAAAATAGGCATTTCATTTCCCCGAAATCGCCTGAATCCCGCGCTCGCACGCTCGGCGGGAGGGAGAGAGGAACCCAAACCTCTCTATACCCGCAAACCACAGCGCGACCAACGCCACCTTTGCAAATGTGCCAACACCATCAAGTGTACATCTCCATGTGCTTGTGTGTTAGCATTTTCTCAATCATTTTCAAAGGTTTTCCAATTAGCTCACTAGGCCCTACATGCAATGCACTTCATGAATTCACCTAGTGGCACCCGTGCATCGAATAACCGATAAGACTTCCCCTCTTAATAGTTCGGCTATCGACCCTAAACCACTCACACCCTCTATGGTGTCTTGAGTGTAAAACAAAATGGCCCTATGGTTATACCTTTGCCTTGAGCCCATTTTGTTTCTCCAAATGATATGATCCACTTCATATCATCACATGACCGTCTCGATCCATCGACCTTGACTTCACTTGCTCTTCACCGTTGCATCGGTCCGTCGGCGCCAAGTCTTGCTCAAGCTTCACCATCGCATGGTCCCTCACTTTGAAGCCTCGACTTGCCCTTCACCCTCACAACCGGTCCATCGAGCCAAGCATCACTTCGGTCTTCATCATCTTGGTCACATGAGTTAATGTCGTGTCTCATATTCAATGACCACCTTTATCTAAATCATCCACTTAGATACAAAGGTTAGTCCTAGGTTTCATCAATTAGCCAAAACCAAACTAGGGACTTTCAATCTCCCCCTTTTTGGTAATTGATGACAACCCTCACAAAGATGATTTTGATAATAAAAGTTTTGAACTTGTCATACTTGTCCAATCATTTTGCTCATAAGTAAAGTTTGGACAATTATCACAAGCTCGGTTTTGGTAGCATTAGCTCCCCCTACATATGTGCATAGAGTTTGGATTGAAAGCTTTTGCACATATGCATGGATAGAAGTGTTGGGAGAGTAATTCTACCAAAATGATGCTAAGGTGTAAGAAATGGACCTTTGAAGCGTGATACCAATCGGAGTTGCCTTTTACACCATCCTTAGCATCATGAAGTAACTAGACATCCATCAAAACTCAAGAACCCCGTGAGATCAACATTATATGTAAAGGTTCTTGGACCACTTGTAAAAACAACCTTTAGGCAAGTCTAGATACCACATGTAAAACTAATCCTATGCATGCTAGTAGATCATTTCATCATCCAAGTTCTATACTAGCATTGCACCACACAAGCATGTATATTGAATTTAAATACATGCGCAATGAGCAAGTCATATGAGAATGCACAAACAAATGCAACAACTTTGTTTATGAGCTTGCTCCCCCTACTTGTGTGCATCAATAAATTTATTTACCCCTTTATCATGTTGAATCATCTTTTTCTCTCCCCCTTTGTCAACAACTTACCCAAAAATGGGATCAAATTGTGGAGAGAAGAAAAATGTTTGATGGAGTAGGTTAAAATTTATCAAATTTGGTTTAACCTAGAACACTTGCCAAAGATATTTAATTCGATTTGAACCAAAAACAAGCTTCTTCACACCTCCTAATAAGGGTTATCTTGCCTATGTTGAATTAAACACTTATAGCAAATCTTCTAGTTTCAACACTAGGTTTACAAGCTCACAAACATGTCATATGCCACCACTAGATCAAAACAAACATAGAGGCAATAGTGGTAACATATATCCATCAAATTCATTTGATTTATCATGAATGCTCATGCATACCACTTATTATGTCTACATGCTCTAGCAAGTCCTTAGCATAGGATGAATGACATGTCAATCAATTTTACCTTGCAATGTCGAAGGAGAGGCATGTCAATAAGTGAGTGGGGTGCATTCAACTCATGTTTGAGAAATCAAGAATATTCAATTCATTCCTTAGCTTGCAAAACCTCTTTTCATCAAGTGGCTTAGTGAGAATATCGGCAAGTTGATCATCGGTGCCAACACTTTCAATGGCAATATCTCCCTTTTGTTGATGATCTCTGATGAAATGATGTCTTATGTCAATATGCTTTGTTCTTCCATGTTGAACCGGGTTTTGTACCATCTTGATTGCACTTTCATTATCACATAACAATGGCACATTCTTGAAATTGAGGCCATAATCCTTCAAAGTTGATTTCATCCATAATAATTGTGCACAACAACTCCCCGCACTCACATATTCGGCTTCGGCGGTAGAGATTGCCACACTATTTTGTTTCTTTGAGGACCATGACACAAGTGATCTTCCAAGTAATTGACATGTGCCACTAGTGCTCTTTCTATTGATCTTGCAACCCCCATAGTCGGAGTCCGAATATCCAATCAATTCAAACTTTGACCCCTTAGGATACCATAGTCCAACATCTCTTGTTTGCTTCAAGTACCTCAATATTCTCTTTGCGGCCGTGAGATGACTCTCTCTAGGTGAGGCTTGATATCTAGCACACATGCAAACACTAAACATGACATCCGGCCTTGATGCGGTGACATAGAGTAGACTTCCAATCAAAGACCGATATTCCTTTTGATTCACCATATTGCCATCAAGATCACTATCCAAATTGCCACTTGTACCCATTGGAGTTGAAATTTGCTTTGCATCTTGCATTCCAAACTTCTTCAACATGTCCCTTATGTATTTCCCTTGACTCACAAATGTCCCATTCTTCAATTGCTTGACTTGGAGACCAAGGAAGTAGCTAAGTTCACCAATCATAGACATTTCAAACTCTTTGGCCATCATAGCACCAAATTCTTCACAATAAGCTTGATCGGTTGATCCAAAGATGATGTCATCAACATATATTTGCACTATGAATAGATCACTTCCAATCTTCTTGGTGAATAGAGTTGTATCAACCTTGCCCATCTTGAATCCCTTAGAGAGAAGGAAATCTCTTAGCCTCTCATACCATGCTCTAGGTGCTTGCTTTAAGCCATATAAAGCCTTCTTCAACTTGTAGACATGGTTGGGTTTCTTGTCATCTTCAAATCCGGGCGGTTGCTCAACAAATACTAACTCATTGATGATCCCATTGAGAAATGCACTTTTGACATCCATTTGATATAGTTTGATATTGTGTGCACAAGCATAAGCCAATAGAATCCTTATTGCCTCCAATCTTGCCACGGGAGCATATGTTTCATCATAGTCAAGACCTTCAACTTGAGTGTAACCTTGAGCAACTAGTCTTGCTTTGTTTCTCACTACAATCCCATCTTGATCTTGCTTGTTTTTGAACACCCACTTGGTTCCAATCACATTGTAGTCATTTGGTCTTTCTACCAACTCCCAAACATCATTTCTTGTGAAATTGTTAAGCTCTTCTTGCATAGCCATGATCCAATCGGCATCCCTCAAAGCTTCTTCTATCTTCTTTGGTTCTATGGTTGACACAAATGATGCATGCTCACAAAACATTGTCAATCTTGATCTTGTTTGCACACCACTTTTAATATCACCAATAACATTATCAATGGGGTGATCTCTTGCAACATGTTGTGGTTGGAGTACTTGCACTTGATTGCTTGAACTTGGTTGATCACTTGATGTATCTTGATGAGAAGAACTAGCACCTTGATCTTGCACTTGAGAGTCACTAGCTAGCTTGAATGGAGAATTGAGCACTTGATCTTTATCATCATCTTGAATATCAATAACTTGCTTTGCTCTAATGTCCCCAATGTCCATGTTCTTCATTGCTTCCACCAATAGAGTTCCACTAACATCATCTAGATTCTCTTCTTCATCTTGTGACCCATTGGTTTCATCAAATTGCACATCATGTACTTCTTCTAGAATGCCACTTGAATTGTTCCAAACTCTATAAGCTTTGCTTGTAGTTGAATAACCAAGTAGGAACCCCTCATCACATCTCTTGTCAAACTTCCCCAATCTAGTGCCCTTCTTCAAGATATAGCATTTGCAACCAAACACCCTAAAGTAAGAAATATTGGGCTTTCTTCCATGAAGTAGCTCATATGGGGTCTTCTCTAGCAATGGATGACAATATAGTCTATTGATGTAGTAGCAAGCGGTATTGATTGCTTCATCCCAAAATGATTGACTCACATTGTACTCATGAAGCATTGATCTAGCCATATCAAGCAATGTTCTATTCTTCCTCTCAACTAGGCCATTTGATTGTGGAGTGTACTTGGCCGAGAATTGATGTCCAACACCATAATGATCACAAAGTTCTTCAATTCTTGTATTCTTGAACTCACTTCCATTGTCACTTCTCACTTTCTTGATTCTAATCTCAAACTCATTGTGAACTCTAGTGAGAAATGTCTTGAAGGTGTCAAACACTTCACTTTTGTCACTAAGAAAGAATACCCATGTGAATCTTGTGAAGTCATCCACTATGACAAAGCCATACTTGTTGCCGCCTATGCTTGTATATGTTGTTGGTCCAAATAGATCCATGTGCATCAATTCAAATGCTTTGCATGTGCTCATTGTACTCTTCTTTGGATGTGAGCTTCCAACTTGCTTTTCGGCTTGACATGCACTACAAAGCTTATTCTTCTCAAATTCAACATCTTTCAAACCATTGACAAGATTGTGAGTTGTAAGCTTCTTCAATTGTTTCATGCCAACATGACCAAGCCTTCTATGCCAAAGCCAACCCATGCTTGATTTGGAGACTAAGCAAGTTGTCAAAGAAGTTTCTCTAGCATTGAAGTCAACTAGGTAGAGATTCTCATATCTAAAGCCCTTGAATGCCACATTTGAACCATCCACACTAATAACTTCCACATCATCAACCCCGAAGATGCATTTGTAGCCTAGATCACATATTTGTGCCACGGATAGAAGATTGAAATCCAAACTTTCAACTAGCAACACATTTGAGATACTCATGTCATTTGATATTGCAATCTTGCCCAAGCCAATAACTTTGCCTTTCTTGTTATTGCCAAATGTGATAGAATCAACACCACTATCTTTGTCATTGAACGAATCAAACATTCTTGATGTACCGGTCATGTGTTGAGTGCACCCACTATCAATAATCCAATGCCTTCCTCCGGCTTTGTAATTGACCTACAAGTAAATCAATGAAGCTTAGGTACCCATTTTTGCTTGGGTCCTTGTAGGTTAGTAACTAAGCTCTTTGGTACCCAAATAGCCTTCTTCTTTGGGCCAACAATGGGTGTACCAATAAACTTAGCTTGCACACCCTTCACACCTTTGGTAAGCACATAGCAAGAATCAAAAGGTATAGCATTAACAAATTTCTTGCTTTGGTTCTTTTTATTGCAATTATGCTCTAGGTGCCCAACTTGCTTACATCTATTGCAAAACCGACCATTGCCCTTCACAAAGCTAGGCTTTGGAGTTGCAAAGGCCGACTTGCCTTTCTTGGGGGTGTAGCCCAATCCCTCTTTGTTAAGAGAGAACCTTTGGCTACCCAAGCACTTAAGCAAGCGGGCCTCACCACCATAGGCCTTGCCTAAGGCGTGAGTGAGCTCATCCACCTCTCTCTTGAGAGTCTCATTCTCAACCATTAGTGAGGCATCACAAGTGAAACCATCACTAGTAGTGGAGGTAGAGTTGGTGGTGGTGGATGAAGAGCTACACAAAGGGTTAGCATTTGTCATGATGATAGATTTATAGAAAGATTCATCAATTATATCACATGTAACACCTATATCACATGATGCAACAACCTCCTTCTTTGCTTGTTGCTCAAGTAGCAATGAGTGAGCCTTTTCAAGCTTGGAATGAGCCTTACCAAGATCCTCATGGTCTTCCACTAGACTCTCATGAGTGGTCTTAAGCTCACCAAGAACCTTCTCAAGTATTGCTACTTTCATTGAAAGTTTCTTGCACTCCTTGTTCTTAGCAATAGCTATGTCTCTAGTTTGTTGCAACAAGTCATATAGTTGTTCTTTAGTTGGTTCATCATCATCATCATTTTCATTATCATTATTATTATCATTATCACTATTATGAACATATTCCATTTCACTTTCATCATCACTCTCATCATATAATACCTTAGCTTCTTTGGCCATGAAGCACGAAGAGGATGAATCAAATAGTGATGGCTTTTTGTTGATAGCAATGGAAGCAAAAGCCTTGTTGGATGATTCTTCTTCTTCTTCATCATCATCACTTTCCCAAGTGGCCACATAGACTCCATTCTTGCCTTTCTTGAATGTTATCTTGGCTTCTTTCTTTTTCTTCTCAAACTTGCCCCTCTTGTTGTTTTTCTTTTTGTCATAGGGACAATCGACTTGAAGATGTTCGGTGCTATCACAATTGAAGCACTTCCTTTGTTGCTCATTGCTCTTGAAGTTGTCATTTCTCTTTTTGAAGCCTCTTCTCTTAATGAACATGTGACCCATTTTCTTGACTACGAAAGCAAATGCCTCATCATCAATTTCATAATCTTCATCTTCATCATTGTCTTCTTCTTCTTCAATGATGGTAGCTTTGCCCTTGGAGGAGGTGGCCTTGAATGCCACGGTCTTCTTCTTCTTTTCATCTTCCACCTTCTCCTTGTCATCAACATCTTGATCATATTTGTCATAGGTTAATACTTCACCAAGCAAATCATTAGGCTTCATTGCTTCAAGCCCATCTCTTTGCAACATCATGATCAACATCTTGAATCTTCTAGGTAAGCTCAATAAGAACTTGTGACAAAAATCTTGATCTTGAGTCTTGTGCCCTAAGCTCTTGAGATCATTGACTATCACTTGCAATCTATGAAACATTTCAATGATTGTTTCATCATCCTTTTTCTTGAAGTTCTCAAACTCACTCTTGAGCCCATATAGCTTGGCACTCTTCACAACCTTAGTGCCTTCATATGTCTCACTCAACCTTGTCCATACTTCACTAGCCAATTCCAAATCTTTGATGCCCTCAAACACTTTTGTGTCAATACCATTATAGAGTGTATTGAGAGCCATTCTATTGCATGTTCTATTTGCTCTATCTTCATCGGTGAGATGATTAGGATCAATGATAGCAAAATCATTCTCGGTGACTTGCAATACTCTCTCATGAATAGAACCAAGGTACATTGTCATCTTTCTCTTCCAATGAGCAAAAGAACTAACACCATCAAAGAACGGTGGCTTGCCCCCAACATGATTGAACACAATTTGAGCCATTTTTCACACCGAAGGATGTTAAGCCTTGATTAAAACGGTGACCACGGCTCCGATACCACTTGTAAGGTCCTAGATGGCTAGAGGGGGGGTGAATAGCCTATAAAAATTCTACAATCACCACTAAGCAAACTTGTTAGAATAACAAACGGCGTAAAGCGAGTTTTGCTTAGCCAAAGGTTGTGATGCAAGCCTCCTATCCACAAGTCTAGTAGATTATGATCTCTAGTTCACACAAGTGCTATGTCACTAAATTTACACTAGAGAACAAGCTAACAACACTACTAGCCAAGCTACTACTAGAGCAATACAAGATAATCTAGTAAAGATAAGTGCAAGAGATAGGATTGTGAATCTTATACCGACGGTGGAGTGAAGATGTTGCCAATCACCAAGATGATATACAATCAATTAATATTGACAACAACACAATATGTAGACCAATCACCGGGAGACAAGAGACACAATATTTTTGTTCACCCGGTGTTCACTTGTGCACCGACAAGCTACGTCACCGGTTGTGTCGACCAACACTTAGATGGTTCCTCGGTGTGACCCTCAAGTCACTTGCCCCTCAAGGCACGCCCCGCAAGGCACCGCAAGACTCCACTCTCAAGTGAGGTAACTCAATGACACGCGCAATGTAATAGAGTTGCTTTTGGCGTCCCGCCGAGGAAAGCACAAGAACCTCTTACAAACAACCGGAGGTGGCCAAGAACAATCACCTTCTCTTGCCAACGCCTCCAACAATCTCCAAGCCGGCTAGGAGCGGTACTCTCCAAGAGTAACAAGAAATCCACCGGCTAAACCACCCACAAGTGCCACTAGATGCCCTCAAGCTATGCAATGCACTTTGGGATCACTCAATCTCACTTTTGATTTGCAATCAAGCAAGGGAGATGAGTGGGAGGAGTTGTTCTAGCTCAAAGGATGCACAAGTATGTTAGAAATGCCAAGCTACCTCCCCAAGGGCCGGCCAACAAGTATTTATAAGCAACCCATCCAAATAGAGCCGTTACAACTCCACTCACGATTTTCGCGGGACCACCGGACGCACCGGTGGTAACTGACCGGACGCGCTCAACCGCGTCCGGTGCCCCTGCGACGTCCACGTGTTCACCGAATTCAAATTCGTCCGTTAGATCCACCAACGGTCACTGTGCGCCAACGGTCAAACGACCCACCGGACGCGCTGTTGCGAACCACCGGACGCGCCGGTGCGCACAGTACCCGCGCCCGCGAAGACAAGACCGGACGCGCTGCTCGCAACCACCGGACGCCACAGTACCCGCGTCCGGTGCGAGTCCAGTAAGCTCCCGAGACCACCGGACGCGTCCGATGGTGTGACACCGGACGCGCACCGCGTCCGATGACTTCGTGACTCGCTGTTCGCCAGACCGGACGCGCCGGTCCCGTGGGTCACCGGACGCGCCGGTGCCAAACCCTAGCTCGCGCGCCTGACGCCCGCGCTGCACAGACCGGACGCGCCGGTCCACCGTGACCGCGTCCGGTGCAGCGTCCGGTGCTGCGTCCGGTGCTGCGTCCGGTGCGCGTCCGGTCACCTCTGTGACCGCGTTCGCCTCCGTTTCTTTTCCGACTTCCGGCGCAATGGAAAATAGGCATTTCATTTCCCCGAAATCGCCTGAATCCCGCGCTCGCACGCTCGGCGGGAGGGAGAGAGGAACCCAAACCTCTCTATACCCGCAAACCACAGCGCGACCAACGCCACCTTTGCAAATGTGCCAACACCATCAAGTGTACATCTCCATGTGCTTGTGTGTTAGCATTTTCTCAATCATTTTCAAAGGTTTTCCAATTAGCTCACTAGGCCCTACATGCAATGCACTTCATGAATTCACCTAGTGGCACCCGTGCATCGAATAACCGATAAGACTTCCCCTCTTAATAGTTCGGCTATCGACCCTAAACCACTCACACCCTCTATGGTGTCTTGAGTGTAAAACAAAATGGCCCTATGGTTATACCTTTGCCTTGAGCCCATTTTGTTTCTCCAAATGATATGATCCACTTCATATCATCACATGACCGTCTCGATCCATCGACCTTGACTTCACTTGCTCTTCACCGTTGCATCGGTCCGTCGGCGCCAAGTCTTGCTCAAGCTTCACCATCGCATGGTCCCTCACTTTGAAGCCTCGACTTGCCCTTCACCCTCACAACCGGTCCATCGAGCCAAGCATCACTTCGGTCTTCATCATCTTGGTCACATGAGTTAATGTCGTGTCTCATATTCAATGACCACCTTTATCTAAATCATCCACTTAGATACAAAGGTTAGTCCTAGGTTTCATCAATTAGCCAAAACCAAACTAGGGACTTTCACATGGCCTCACATATATTTTTCTCGATATGCATTACATCAAGATTGTGATGTAGCTTCAAATTTGACCAATACGGCAAATCCCACAAACTCGACCTTCGCTTCCAACATTGACCTTCTTCTTGCCTCTTTCTCTTTTTGTTATCAGGATGGTTCCCAGGTTTAACATGTGAAACCCTCGCCAATTGCTCATTCAGCTCATCCATAGTAAACTCCTCAGGCTGCTCCCGTTCTTCAGTTTGTCCATTGAAAAATTTCTTTGTCCTCCAAACATGGTCACTTGGGAGAAAACGCCGATGGCCAATATAACAAATCTTGTTCCTTAATCTTCTGGATCAAGGATTTTTGTCACAACGAACACAGGCATAGTAACCTCTAGTGACTCTGCCTGAAAGTGTGCTCAGTGCTGGGTAGTCATGAATGCACCATATAACTGCAGCATGAAGATCAAATGATTTCCTAGTCAAAGCATCATAGGTAGGGACACCTTTCCAAAGATCTAACAATTCTTCAATCAATGGTTGCAAGAAGAGATCCATATCCTTTCCTGGGCATGTCGGACCAGGAATGAGTAGGCCCATCATGAAGTTGGATTGCTCCATACATTCCCATGGAGGAAAATTATAAGGGATAAGAAATACTGGCCACATGCTATACGAGGCGCTCATCTTCCCAAATGGATTGAACCCATCAGTAGCGAGGCCAAGTCGAATATTCCTAGCATCTTTTGCAAACCAATCATATTTCCTATCAAAATCCTTCCATGCCTCGCCATCCGCTGGATGGCTAAGCTCATTCTCCACTGGTTTTCTCTTCAATTTGTGCCATTGTGCCTGCTCTGAAAGTTTTTTGGATGCAAACATCCTCTGCAACCTTGGAACCACAGGAAAATGCCTCAAAACCTTGTTTGGAATCTGCTTTCTTGTATCTTCATCCTTCCATCTTGAAGCACCACATACTGGGCATTTATCCATTTTAGCCAACTCCTTTCTGAACAAAACACAGTTATTCGGGCAAACATGTATTGAATCATATCCAAGTCCCAATGCACGGATAACTTTCTTTGCTTCATCATAAGATGCAGGGATAGGACATTTTGGAAATGCTAAACTTAACAACTTCAAAAAAGCAGTGAACCCAACATTGCTGATTCTGTAAAATGACTTGATGTGTAGCAACTTCACCACAAAAGAAAATCTATTATAGGGACCATCAGGGTGTAGTTCCTGTTTCATCTCTTCTAATATGGCTGCAAACTTGGACTCTGTTGCTGGTCCACGATCTTCAGCTGTGTACAACTCTTGTACTATCTCATGGGTTCTATCATCATCTGGGTCACCTTCAGGCTCATTCATCTCAATTTCAACATGGCAGCCAATATCCTCAATTTCAACACTGCAGCCAGTATCCTCAGTTTCAGAATTCTCATTTAATCCGACCTCAAATGCTTCTCCATGATGTATCCACCTAGTGTATGTGTTAGTCATCCCATAAATATATAAGTGATACTCCACTTCTCCTTTATGTTTATGTAACCGATTCAAACACTTATGACATGGACATAATATCTCCTGACTGTCACCCAAATTATCAGAAACAAAGTTCATGAACTCAGTGACCCCATCTCAATGTTCCTTGCTAAATAGCCTAGTATTCAACCAACTTCTGTCCATCTGTGACAAACTGAAATAAGACAATAATCAAGGAATCAACAACTAACCATTCACCATAACAGACTGCTATTCCTTCTAGCTTTCTATCACTGCCCATGACTCACTACAAATCTAGTCACAAAAAAAAGACTCACTACAAATCTATGCATTCACTATCATGAATTTCATGAATATAAAATGAACTATACAGTACCGCATCAATTCAATTGATAAAACAAAAAGAGGGGGTCATATCTACCTTTTCTAGCTGTTCCAAGGGGATGAAGCTGTCAACAGCGTGGAGACAACAATGCCGGGTTGGAACAGCGGCAGCTGGCGTGTAGACAGCGGCGGCCGGCGGCTTTGGCGAGGGGCGTGGACCAGCTTGAGGCAGTGGTGGCCGGTGGCTTTGGCGAGGGGCGTGGACCAGCTTGAGACAGCGGTGGCCGGCGGCTTTGGCGAGGGGCATGGAACGGCCGAAGATGGCAACCGCCGGCGGGCAGACAGCGGCGTCCGCCGTGGAGAAAGCGGCAGCCCGCGGCTTTGGCCGGCGGCGCGGACCTGCAGCCGGCGGTGTGGATCTACAGCCGGCGGCGGACCTGCAGCCTGATGCGTCGAGTGTGCGGATGCGGGCAACAGACTGAGATGCCAAATTTTGGATCTCTTTTTGCCTGCATCCAGACTCCAGAGTACAAAAATAGATGAACACTCTCTCTAGCACCAACAGCAACTTGTCTTCAGTGGTTAGCTTAGCCGGTTTAGGACCGGGAGGTTGCAGGTTCAAACTCTGCAAGGGCCAGCAGTTTTTTTGAGGTTTTCCCCTTTAAACCAGAATAGAAAAGAGTTAAATATTTCGAACACTTTTCATTCTTCAACCGAAGCGTGTCTCAACTGGTTAGTGTTTTTTTGAAAAATTTTCCTCCAATCCTACGTGAGACTGAAGTTGACGTGGATGTAAAGACTCCACCTAGGACATATGATAGTGTGGACCAGCGGCCATGTAGGATAACATGACATTTTTTTTGAATTTTTTTCCTTCGGACCTACATAAGACTAGGAGTTGACGTGGATGGAAAGACTCCACCTAAGACATATGATAGTGTGGATCAACAACCACATAGGATAATATGATACTCCCTCCATCCCAAATTATAAGGCATTCCAAGAATCTTGGAGAGTCAAAGGATCTCAAGTTTGACTAAATTTATATGATAAGATAATAATATTTATGACATCAATTAAGTATCATTAGATTGTTTATTAATTATATTTTCATAGTATACCCTATTTGATGTTATAAATTTTTGTAATTTTCTCTATAATTTTGGTCAAACTTAAGATGTTTTGACTCTCCAATATTCTTGGAATGCCTTATAATTTGGAATGAAGGGAGTATTTTAAAAATAATTGTAATAGATTTATATTTTATGACAATTAACTATTGTCACGATCTATCGTCACAAATCCCAAGCAGATTGATATTATGACGATGTTTATGACAACGACATAGCTTGGTCATAAACAGTTGTCATCCTGTAAACAATTGTCATAAATAGCCTCTGTTTATGACAGATAGGTGCTCTGTCATCTGGTAATCGTCACAGAAGCCCAGATTTCTTGTAGTGTTAGAGAGGTGCTACAACTCAAAAGTCACCTTTGAGCACATGTTGAACAACAAAAGAAGCTACGGTGACATGAGCGGCATTGGCTTCAACAAGAGCAATATCAAAGGCAAAAGATGGGGGAAGAGAAGATATAAAAGAGAGATAAAGAAGCAAGAACAAGAGAAGCTCTCTCATTTTATGTGCTTTAAATGCCATGAAATGGGACATCTTGCAATTGGTTGCCCTAATGAAGAAAAGCTCAAGTTGAAGAAAGAAGAAGAGAGGCTCAAGCATGTCAAGTGCTTCAAGTGTAGCACTTGGGGTCACTACACCTCAATGTGCCCAAGCAAGAAACTAGTGAAGCAACAAGAAGAGCCTCAACCAAAGCCACACGTTGAGCATGAGAAGAAGAAAAAGTAAACAAGAAGGGGTGGAAGAGGAAGGCATCCAATGCAAATCTAAGATGCCAAGATGATGAGCAAGATTCAAGATAAGAAGAGAGATTTGGCTCACATCAAGTGCTTCAAGTGTAAAGATATGGGACACTTTGCCTCGGGGTGTCCTACCAAGCTTGAGAAGAAGGCTCAAGCAACTCATGAGAGGCAGAGCAATGAAGAAAAGGCTCAATCAAAGAGACGATGCTATTCATGCCGGGAAAGGGGACACATGGCACATTCATGTCCCCTAGGTAACACTTCTAAGCATATTTCAATTGATGATACTAACATGCTTAGAAAGGATGGCAATGGTATCTCATTGGTTGGAATTGCAAAACATCCCGCTACACATACTAAGGCTTTGCCTAAGTATGTTGCTCCTAACTTGAGAGGACCCAAACTTGTTTGGGTACCATCAAAAAGTGGATGATTGTTTGTAGGTACCATCGGCATTGGAGGCATGATTCATTTGGATTCATATTGGTCATCATATGTTGAATCAAGTTTTTAAAGATTAGTGCATATTCTATCCCAATGCCAAGTCAAAATAAGTGGAGTCCAAATACTACAACATACAAGTGCAACATTCAAGATTGTGGTGATTTATTGGATATATTTGATGGCTTGCAAATATTTAAGTTGGAGCTTGCTAAAAGGATGATCATGTGATAACCAAGGTATATCTCTAGTTGATCATTTTATTTGGGTGCATATGAGTTGATTGAATTGGATATATATGCAATGTTGCTTGCTATGAGATGATTGAATGGATTAAATGCCTAGCAATCAAATTTGGATTGATTTGTGTTAGATAAATTCATGAGATGACATTTAGTAAGTGGATTGAATGGATATATGTCTTATGAAAGTGTTCAAAAAAGGTTAGTTTCAAGTTTGATTCAATTTGGTGAAGTATAGCTCAATGTATTGAAATCTGTCCATTATTGAAAATCTGAGCTATCTGAGATCAAGTCTGAGTTTGAGTGACCAAATCATATTGGATTGGCTTGAAATTTGTTATGCATGCTCTAGACTTATGATATGAGATGCTGTATAAATTTCATGATAATTGGACAAGAAATGCTATGATTTTGGAGTACATCTTGTCAGCCATAATGCAGCAGTTTTCAGCATATAGCAGTGGTGAAAGATTTGAAATCTGGTAGCAATCTAGATGTCAAATGAAGCTCAAATTTTTACAGCTGCTAGATGACTTACTAATACACATCTCCACCAAATTTCATGGCATTTGAATTCGTAAATTAGGAGATATGAATTAGTCTTTAAAGGGTACAGAATCTGCCAGAAAAGTCACATTTATTGGATATATTTGGAGTCACTTTGATTGAAAGGTCCTCAAGTTAGAATCATGTTTACAAGAGTTTGAAGCACCTAAGCTTGGTTTTTGGATTGATCTAGAAGCTTGACAAGAAAGGAGTACAAGTCACTTGATTGTGGAATGTACTTGGTGTACATGTTTGGTATTCAAATTTGAAGATCAAGATCAAACTCAAGATGAGAATAAAGTTTAAGTTCTAGTAATGATTGGAGATCATTTGGTAGAAAGAAAATGACTCAAAGAATAATTCAAGGTTACTCTTCAAGTTAAGTCCATAGATCAATCAATCAAAGGAAATTCAAGTAAGTGTCAAGGATGGTTCTTTGGAGAGATGTCACTTCTCCCTACTGAGGGGGCTTGCCGCCCATGGGTGGGTAAACCGAGCACCGGCTTGGAAGGCTAACATGGAAGTAATGAATTCAAGGGACATTTGAGATGCTTAATTGAAGCAATCAATAGGGTTGATCAAGAAAAGCAAGCAATACCCAAAAGAGAGCTAGTCATGGTTATAAAATTGGTATCATAAGTACTTCTCTCATGCACGCATTGATCAAAGAGAAAAAGCAAGCCAACCACAACAAGAGATAATGCACTTGATTATTAGTGGTTCTCATTTCATATGGGTGAAGAATGAATTTCTTTATAATGATTGGTCTTCACCAAGCTTATAAATTGGACTTCACATTGCTATTGGAGTAATGAATTGGAATCTATGTGACTATCCTCTACTCCAACATAATAAAGGTATCATTGCAATGTGCATGATCATTTCATCCCTTACTAGTATGCGATTAGTGCATATAGTACATGCTTACTAGGATCATGCATAACAAATGAAATGTTTAAATTCATAGCCTACCACTATTGCTTGAATTGTTTAAATGATCTAGTGGTATGTGTATGAATTTGTTCATGAGCTAGTGAACCCAAGTACTTGATCTAGTTTGGATTGCTAACAAGTGACAAGTACAACATTGGTAAGATAACCCTTAGTATGAGGAGTGAAGAAGCTTATCATTGGATCAAACCGGACTTAGAATCTTAGGCAAATCAACTTAGTTCAAGTCATACTAGAAGCTCATGACAATGATATGGGTACAAGCACAAGACAACAATGGAAATGGATATCTAGGGTGTTTCAAATGGTATCTAGACTCAAAATATTTCTTCAATTGGTATTTACAAGTGGTGTCTAGATCATGATCTACAAGTGATATCCTACAAGTGGTACTCATAAAGATAGCAAATGTTCAAGAAAAGATCATATTGACAAATCCTACAAGTGGTTCCATGATAGAGGATTCTTCAAATTGGTATCACACACTTATTTGTGGTATTTCTACACATGATATCATTTATACAAGACGGTGGTTCCACAAGTGATGCTCAACTTTAAATGATCATCAAATGAAGAAAGTTCCCTCACACACAAGAGCCCAAGATTATCAAGTGAATGACCCATGCTATGACATAGGGGGAGGAGCCCCACCTAATGGTATCAAGGTCAAAGATCCTAAGTGGTATCTCAAGAGCAACATACAAGTAAAGTCATTCCAACATGTGCGGTGATGTCCATCAACAACGCAATATTCAAGTCTCAACCATCTACCCCAATGCAAGCCTTTGCATCAATGAGAAGTACACCCTTTATGGAAATTGATGACAAAAGGGGAGAAGTTGGAACAAAGATATGTCAATACACCAAGAGAGAGAGGTTTGAGAATGAGTTTAGACATGGAGATGGACAAAGAGGGAGCAACATTGAAGAAATAAGAATGATCAAAATTCTTGGACAAAAGAAGCACACAAGTAGGGGGAGCAAGCTCATGAACATTGTTTGGTTGCATTTGACATGTGCATATTCATGTGCTTGCTTGCATTGCATAAGTTTTATATTTAATATGCATGCTTGAGTGTTGTATGCTAGTTATAGAACTTGAATGATGATATGATAACTAGCATGCATAGGATGATAGCTAGACTTGTGTTTATCATGAAAAACTAGAATCTTGCTTATAATGTTGATCTCACGGGGTTTCTAGTATCTTTGATGTCTAGCTACTCATGATGCTAAGGATGATGGCAAACATGTGATTTTCAAATGATATCGAGCTATCAAATGGTATCGAACTACAAAGGTTTATTCTATACACCTTAGCATCACTTAGTAGTGCTAACCCTCCCACAAATTTCATATTTATGCATATGTGCAAGCTTGAAACCAAACCATTTGAGCACATATGTAGGGAGAGTTATCACTACCAAGTCAGATTTTATGGTGCTTATCCAAATCCTAACATAGAGCTTAAATGTTGGATAAGTGGCATAAAGTCCAAAAGAACTTAATTTCCATATCTTTGTAGAGTTGTCATCAATTACCAAAAAGGGGGAGATTGAAAGGTCCTTATTTGGTTTTGGTAATTGAGTGACAACCTTAGGTGGACTAATTGTGTTTAATGAGAAATACACAGGAGATTAGTCCACAGGTGATGGTGTCATGGAGGAGCTCATTGCATATGAGACATGACATGGAGTCATGTGGCCAAGGTGGCAAAGATCAAGATGAGGCTTGGCTCGACGGACCTGTTGCAAGTGTGAAGGGCAAGTCGGAGGCTTTGGAGCGATGGACCGTGAGGCGGTGAAGCTTAAGCAAGACTTAGCGCCGATGGACCGACGCAACGGTGAAGAGCAAGTGAGGTCAAGATCGATGGACCAAGGTCACATGATGATATGAAGTGGATCATATCATTTGTGATATGGTTGGTGCATGTGTTGCATCAACGTCGGAGGAGATGGAGTGGAATGCGCAAGGCAAAGGTATAACCTAGGGCATTTCCATTTCACCGGTCATAGGTGTGTAGAGAAGTTGATGACCGGGTTTAGGATAGATGGCCGTACTATCAAGAGGGGCAAACTTGTTTGCATATCGGTCATTTAGTGCCACTTGAGCGATCTAACTTTGCATCGTTGCTAGGATCGAGTGGCGTGGCAAGTTGAGTGGTTAACTCCTTCGATAAAATGATTATGAAAATGCTAACACACGTGCACAAGGTGGTGATCACTTGGTGGTGTTAGCACATTTGCGATGGTGGTGGAGTTTGAGCGGTAGAGAGGGTTTGGGATCCTCTCCCTCCCGCCGAGCTTGCGAGGCGGGATTCAGGCGTTTTCGAGGAGTTGAAACGACTTTTTTCCACTACGCCAAAAGTCAGAAAAGAAACGGAGGCGAACGGAGGTCACAGAGGTGACCGGACGCTGCACCGAACGCGGTCATGGTATGACCGGACGCGTCCGGTCAGTACAGCGCCGACGCGGGTGTTAGGGTTTGTAACCGGCGCGTCCGGTCAATCGCGGGACCGGCGCGTCCGGTCATGCGCCTAGTGGGATTTGCAGAACGCAAGGATGATCGGACGCGCGGCGCGTCCGATCACACATGATCGGACGCGTCCGATCGCTGAAGGTGCTTACTAGACTCTAACCGGACGCTGGCACTGTCGCGTCCGGTCGTCGCAAGGAGCGCGTCCAGTCATGTCGTTACGCGTGTGGTACTGTGCGATCGGCGCGTCCGGTAGTTGCCAGGGGTGCGTCTGGTCGTGGCAGCGGCGCGTCCGGTCATGGCAGCGGCGCGTCCGGTCGCTGGTTTGACCGTTGGAGGTCAGTGACCATTAGAGAATCGGACGCGGCTGAGCGCGTCTGGTCAGTTATGACCGGCGCGTCCGGTCGTCCTGAAATTTGTCCAGTGAAGGGGTAACGGCTCTATTTGACCGTGGGGTTATAAATAGATGCCTTGGCCGGCCGTGGCCGGTAGCTGAGCACACTTTGGCCTTGGTGGCTTATGTGGTAGTGCTTGAAAGCCCTCTAACTTACTCATGCTTGATAGTGTTCATCGGATCGAGTGAGAGAGCGATTCTAGTGCGTTGCATCGAGAGGATTGCATCGAGTGGCACTAGGTGATCGTGTTGCAAGCCGATGGTGCTTGTTACTCTTGGAGGTTGCCACCTCCTAGACGGCTTGGTGGCTTGCGACTCCGTTGAAGTACGCGTGGAGATTGTGCGTGGCTCCGGAGGAGGATTTGTGAGGGGGATTGTGCTCACCCCGCGGGGATCGCGAAGAGCAACTCTAGTAAAGCTCGTGGCTTGGAGGATCCCCATCTTGAGAGTGAATGTGCGGCACCCGCTGAGGGTTTGACTCTTGATAGTTAATTAGCTCGTGATCCATCAAGTGGGTGTATCGCCATAACGGAGACTAGCTTGGTAGCAACCAAGTGAACCTCGGTGAAAAACCGCCGTGTCAACATTGTGTACATCTTCTCGGTGGTTTGCTTTCGATTCACAAGCTTGTATTTACATTCATATACTTATGCTTGTGTAGTTGCTCTTGTAACTAGTTTGCTTGTGTAGTTAGCTAGTTACCTTTTTGCTTGTGTAGCATAGAAGTAGCTCCCGTTGCGTGGCTAATTTAGTTTGTGTAACCTTGTTAGTCATATTGCTTAGTTTGTGTAGCTAAGTAATTTGCGCTCTCTAGTTTGGCATTAGTTGCCTTGCTATTGAGCATTGCTAGTGAGCATAGGTGGCTTCGTGCTTTTGCTTACTAGAATTGTGTAGGAGCTCCCCGGCTTTGCTAAAGCACTAGTGTATAGGTTTGTGTGACCTTGCTCTAGAATTGTTTAGGAGAGCTCTTGCTAAGGAAAGCACCTTAGTTACATAATTAGGATCTTTGTGAGGTGCTTGTGAACTTAGATAGAGGGGTGTAGTCTTGGCTAGACCGATAGTTTTAATTCCGCATTTGTTTCGGTTTGCCGACGCGGTTAATTTTAGAAAGGACTATTCACCCCCCCTCTAGTCCACCATCTCGACCCTTCAGCGGCGCGTCCGGTCACGTGCGATCGGACGCGTCCGGTCGCGGTAGGAGCTTACTGGACTTCGACCGGACAAACGCTGGAGCGCGTCCGGTCAAACGCTAGAGCGCGTCCGGTCATGACAACGGTTACTTCTGACGCGCACTGTTTTCGCTTGTCTTGTAGTGACCGGACCCTGACCGATGCGCCCGGTCAGTACGTTTTTAACTGCGTCGTCCGATAACGGCTAGTTGTGTACCCCTTCGCTATAAATAGAAGTTGGTCGAGGTTTAAGGGTAACTCTTGCACATTTTGAGACCTAGAGACATCCTATGAGCTAGAGAACAACCCCTCCACTCATCTCTTGCTTAGTTGCACATCTTGAGTGAGATTCAAGTGCATTGCTTGAGAGTTGCATTCTAGAGGCACTTGATCTTTGAGTTGCTGTGGATTTCTTGTTACTCTTCCGTGTTTCCCGACACGGTAGACGGCTTGGAGCAGCGGAGGTGATTGAGCTCACAATTGAAGATTGTTGGAGCCCTCACCAAGTGTTGTAAGGGGTTGTTGATCCTTCTCCGCGGGAGTTCGCAAATTAGATACTCTAGTGGAGGTCGTGGCTTGGAGGATCCCCATCTTGTGTGCGGTTGTGCGGCGCCCGCCGAGGACTCGACTCTTGATAGTCGATTAGCTCGCGAACCGACAAGTGGGTGCATCGCCACAGCGCCGAGAACCACAGCGAGTAGCTTGCCGGGAAGTAAGTGAACCTCGGTAAAAATCTCGTGTCATCTCTTTGCCGAGGATTTCTCTTGTGGTTAATCATTGTGATTGATTCTTCGAGTGCATTATTTCTCTACATTGTTGGTATAAGAATCAAGTCACTTGCTCTTTACTTTCTTGTACTATTCCTAGTGTAGTTTGCTTAGTGTAGCTTTTATCACATAAGAGTAAGTAGCTTAGTGACTTAGTCTTAGAATTGTATAGGTGGCTTGCATAGTATAGTTGAGCTAGTGCTAGAATTAGCTTAGCCATCTTTTTATACTAACGTGATTGCTTAGTGAAGCTTGTAGATTTTTAAATAGGCTATTCAACCCCCCTCTAGCCATTTGGACCTTACAACAGATCGAGTGGCGGGGGAAAAGCGTAAGCAATGAGACAGTGGGCCTGCGGGAGCGTCCGACGATTTGTGTTCGCGTCGGACGTAAGACGCGAATCATTACCATAAATTGTGCCTTTAAAATTGGACTCCATTCACTCATCCATTCTTCCTATATAAAACATTTAAACAACATGAATACAGAATACTCTAAATATACTACCTCTGTCCGTCAAATAATGCAATTATAGAATGTGTGCCGATCAAAGTAGTTTAAGTTTGATCAAATTTATAGTAAATGTTATTAGCATTTTTTACTCTAAATAATTTTTTTATGAAAATATATTCTATAACTAATCTAATGGTATTTATTTTATATCATGAATGTTTGCAATTTTTAATATAAATTTAATCAAAGTTGAATCTGCTTGTTCGAAAAACGAGAATTGTATTCTTTCGTGGAAGACGGAGCATATGGTATAAGCCTAACTATACCTTTTGTGCATGAGTGTTTCTTTTCTTTTTACGTCAGTAAGTATACGTACTATATAATGCTGCTCCGAGTCAGTGCAGCTAGCTTGTGCCAACGTAAATATACAGGGTGTGTTCATTCGCGGAAAGGAGGTGAAAAGTTACTGTAGCATCTTTCGTTGTTATTTGGTAAAATTTGTCTCATCATAGACTAACTAGGCTCAAAAGATTCGTCCTGACATTTACAGACAAACTATGCAATTAGTTATCTTTTTTACCTACATTTAATGCTCCATGCATGCGTCGAAAGATTTGATGTGATGGGTGTAAGAGGAAATATTTTGGGTTGGGATAGGGAAGTGAACAAGGCCACAATCTCTTCATACAAACTTCTTGCTGGTGGCCGTGGCAGCATTATCATCGGCGGCGTCCTTTTTAGCCCTGATGGCGACCGTGCCATCGTTGCCAGCGAGCTTCATGTACTTGTCCTTCCTGGTAAGCGTGGTGCACTGGAACCCGAGCTCCTTGGCGATGACCCTCTGCACGTGGTTGGCCACGTCGACGGCGCTCCTCCCGCCGGCGCCGCACGTCTCCTCCGGCCGCAGCGGCGGCAGGAACGTGACGTCGTACCCGGGCCGCGGGTTCATGTAGAAGAAGTACGGGTCGAGCCACTTCCACCCCCTCGCCGTCGACCCGTAGTAGGTCCCCTGCCGCGCCTCCATCGCCACGGGCACGATCCGGTCCGTGAGCTCCGCGAACAGCGCCGAGAACCGCAGCAGGCAGGGCTCCCGGCACGTGGTCCCCTCGGGGCACACAACGACGTCGCCTTCCGCCAGCAGCGCCGCCATGCGCGCCGCGTCGGTGGCGCGGTCCCGCGACAGCGCCACGGCCCGGATCGGCGAGATCGCCGTCGATAGGCGGCTCGCGCTGTAGGTCACGCACGCCACGGGCCGGCCCAGCGCCACGGACAGGATGATCGGGTCCAGCGCCGTGCGGTGGTTGCACACCAGCAGCGAACCCGGCGCGCCCGGCGCCGGGGGCGGCGGCGGCGTCCCGCGGACGCGGAGCTGGATCCCCGTCAGGCGGTACGTGTGGCGGACCAGGCGCAGCGGCATCATGAGGTTGAAGAAGACGCGGAACAGCGCTAGGAGGAAGCCCACCGGGAGGTAGGCCAGCGCGAACAGCGCCTGCGCCGGGTCCGGGCGCCGGACGAGGCGGCCGTCGTGGAAGACGGCGCGGGACAGCAGCGTGTCGGCGGCCGCAAGCGGCGCGCGCTTGTCCGGAGGAATCATATAAGCTTCCTGCATACCAAACAGACAGCACAGGGCGGATTAGTTACCGCAATCAGTCAATTTTTTGTTTTTGTATTTTGCGAACCAGTCAATTACGTACATTCAGATTCAGATTCAGTAGATGCAGAGTGGAGTAGCTGATAATTTAATTAAATAACTTTTTATTGTACTAAATAAATATTATTAGACTAATCATAAGCCATAAATTTTATTAATACTCCCTCCGTCCAATAAAAGATGCAATTATGAGATGCGTGCTAGTCAAACTGACTCAAGTTTGATCAAGTTTATAGTAAATAGTATTAACATTTATATCTTCAAATAAATTTATTATAAAAATATATTATATAACTAATCTAATGATACTTATTTTATATCATAAATATTAGTATTTTTTATATAAATTTAGTCAAAGTTCAAACTGTTTGATTTCTCGAAAAACAAGAATTGCATGTTTTTGTGGACGGAGGGAGTATTATCTATAAACTTAGTCAAATAAGGTTGACTTGTTCTAAAATTAGAATTGTATCTTTTTTGACCGGAGGTGTACTATTTCTCAAAGTCATCATCTTCACAATAAGAAAATTTCTGTTTTTTTTTCTAGACTACTATGGGAACTTTAGGGGATGTTTAGTTCCCAACAAAAAAATTTTACGCAATGTTTAAGACATGTATGAAGTATTAAATATAGATTAAAAAATAACTAATTGCACAGTTTGCATGTATTTTGCGAGACGAATCTTTTAAGCCTAATTAGTCCATGATTGGACACTAATTACTAGAGTTACACATGTGCTACGGTACCCAAAAACTTTACAGCCCCTGAACTAAACACGTCCTTAGTAGAAAGGTTTGCAGCCACAAACAAACAGGGTGCCAAAGATGTGACAGCCGGCGCTACAAGAACAAGTATGTCATTTGTTTGGCTTGATGAGGCAAAGAAGAACAAATCCTAGTGCTTGCTTGCTTACTAAACTCAGAGTCATAATTTAATCATCAAGCAACAAAATTCAATTTTAATCCACCTGAATGTATCGTATCGAAAAGCTTAAATTTTTGTAATATAAGGAACCAAAAAGCATGGATAGTTGAAGGCAATTCATTAGTCCCGTACCTTGCCAAAATTAGTCAAATAAGGTTGACTTGTTCTAAAATTAGAATTGTATCTTTTTTGACCGGAGGTATACTATTTCTCAAAGTCATCATATTCAGAATAAGAAAAAAAAATTCTTCTTCTTTTTTTCTCTAGACTACTGTGGGAACTTTAGTAGAAAGGTTTGCAGCCACACAAACAAACAGGGTGCCAAAGATGTGACAGCTGACGCTGCAAGAACAAGTATGGCATTTGTTTGACTTGATGAGGCAGAGAAGAACAAATCCTAGTGCTTGCTTGCTTACTAAACTCAGAGTCATAATTTAATCATCAAGCAACAAAATTCAATTTTAATCCACCTGAATGTATCGTATCGAAAAGCTTAAATTTTTGTAATATAAGGAACCAAAAAGTATCGATAGTTGAAGGCAATTCATTACTCCCGTACCTTGCAGATGGCCATGAAGTCGTGGTCGCTCTCGCGGTCCCCGAGCCCGACGTCGGGCATCTCCCCACCGGCGAAGAGCCGCCGCACGACCTCGGCTTTCCTCTCCCCGACGAGCACGGCCTTGATCCTCCCCGTGAACCTGGTTTTCCCGAACGCGCAGAAGGTCTCGAGCTCGGTCCCGGCGACCTCGGCGCCGAGGAACTCGCGGACGAACTCGCCCACCATGACGGCGGGGGACGCGGTGACGACGACCCTCCGGCCCTCGCCGCAGCCGCGGAACACGGCCCAGGTGTCGGCGCGCACGCCGGCGGCGTAGTGCCGCGGCAGGACGCCCCGGGCGACGGCCTCGACGTCGCGCACGCGCAGCCCCGCGAACGTGACGAACGCCAGCAGCGCGATGGCCGCCGCCTCGGAGACCAGCGTGTAGAGCGCCAGGAGGAGCGGCGCGACGAGGAGCAGCGCCAGCGCGCGGACGCAGGAGCCGGCCTCGAGCGCCACGAGGAAGTAGTAGGGGAACGCGGAGGAGGAGGCGAGCAGCGTGCCGTCCAGGTCCGCGGCGGCGGTGCGGCGGACCCGCGCCGACGCGTCGTAGGACGACACCGGTGGGAACCTCGCGCTCGCGGCGGGGGGCGTGGGGGCCGCGGCCATGGCGAGAAAGACGATGGTGTTGGTGTCTGTCTGTGTTGGTCGGAAAAGGTTGGGACTTGGAGGGCGACTATATGGTTGGACTTGGTGTCGCGGCGGCGGCGGCGGTGGCTGCGTTTGTTGAGCGGCCCAACGCTGCGGTTGACGGAGGAATTTATATGTAGGACGGGGCCAGCAGCAGAGGTGGTGATCGGAGTCGGAGCAGACAAGGGAGGAGGAATCCGAGCAGGCGTGGAGTTGGGTGGGGGATCGGATTCCGACTCGAGCCCGCGGTCGCGCACATGAAGCAGGCGTTGGTGCCCGCTGACGGGATTGACGTGAAGAAGGCCAAACGTGGAAGGCGAGTGAAGAACAGAGAGAGAGAGAGAGACTGACTGACTGGCGAGATGACAAAGAAGAAGGGGATGGAGAAGAAATTACAAATTAGGTGTCGTATCTGCAGTCAGAGTTGCCAATCTGCAGGCCAATCCGGGTTGGTTAGCGCTTGCTTCTCCTTTTGCTGTTGACCAAGCCGACGTGGATTTCATACCCTCCATGGAATGAAGTGCTCCTGCTGCTCCATTGAAGAGGGTGATGTGCACAGGTGATATGGTGGGTGACCTTCACTTGGACCGATGGCGATGGATCATCTCTAGACGTCAGAGTCTTTCGCAAGAGCAGGAGGCGGCCGATGACCAACAATCCTCTAACTCCTGCTTGTTCTCAGCTTTCGGCCTTTCCCTCTTTTCCACCGTAATAGTCAATACAGTAGATATCATCTCATCTCATGTGCCCCATGTATAAAGGATTATTTATTTTTTTTGAACAAATTGGGCAAGTGTTCTGCCTTTTCGTTTAGTAGATAGATAGCAAAAGAACAATCTGTTACATGTACAGAGTTGAATGAGGAATAATAAAGGAAAAAAGGAGGAAGGATGACCGAATATGCTGATTCTGCTTCTTCACAGACTCCACTGTTGCTAGCCTAGTGAATGTATGTCATCCTGTGTCGCTGTAAACAAACAACGGCTGATTGTTGAGGGCTTTGTAGTCAAAACCACGCCTACATCTTTCCTTCCAAAGGTTCCATGCTGTGTAGATTATGATAACAGCTCGTGGCTTGTTGGGTGTGCTATTTGTGCTTCCCTGCACACGGACTCCAAAGGATTATTTATTCATATATTATCTTTCTTACCAGAAAAGATAGGAGTTATATATCTTTTATGTACATCGAAACACACAAAGAGCTGAACAACTCATCCTCTCCTCTAATGCTAGCTTACGACCATGATGAAAAATGATGAAAGGAAGCATCACATCACTGTGGGCCCCTGAATCAACCTGCCTGCCTACCGTACGTGTAACTGTAGCTTACCAACCAGTTAGGCTTCCCCAACGCTGCACCATGGCGTGCTACCCCATTGTCCAACTCGGCAGTGATGTTCCATGTCACATCAACTGATAGCCTTGCAGTCGGTCAGTGACGCATGGGCCAGCACGGGCCCAGCCCAAAAAAAAAGCAGGACACTAGCACGGTGCGGCACGATGTCCATAGTGCTAGTGTCGGCACGGGCACGATTTAGGGCTGTGCCTGGGCCGAAGGTTCGGCCCGCAGTGCCGGCATGGCACGGCACAGTTAATAGGCTGACACGACGGTGGTCCGATTATTCTCAACCCTTGGATCGATTGGAAGTGTTGTTGTCCGTTGGATTGACTTGACCTAGCTATAAAAGCAACTCCTTCCTCATTCTCTCTCATTCTTCTCCTCCCAGCCGTCGACCGTCATTTCTTTCTCTCGGTACTCCTCTCGTCTCCTCTTCCGAGTCCCAACCGCAGAAGCCTCTTGTGCCTCTCCACCTCGCGCTCCCTAGGCCGGCGGCCCGGCAGTCCTAGGCCACTCCTCCCCCACGTGTCTTCTCCTCGAGGTGCAGCTACGACGGCGATGGCGCGACGACGTTCATTGCGAGGCACAGCTGCGGTGGCTCGACGGCGTTTGTGCGAGGCACCGCTGCGACGGCGCGGTGGCCGCGGCGACGATGTGAGGGCGCAGTGGGGCCGATGAGTGGCTCGACGACGACATGTTCATCACGCCGGCGACACGGCTTAGCTCGACAAGCTCCTTGACTCCTCCCTTGCAGCCACAGGCCGGCACAGCCATGGTGGGCTGCCGTGCATGTGAGCACGGCACAGCACGGCTATGGAGACATAGGGCCGTGCCTGGGCCGAGAGTTGAGCACGGCGGCCCGAGACGGCACGACACGGTAGGACGTCGTGCCACATTGTGCCGTGCCCCCATAGTGCCGAGCCGCATCGTGCCTGTGCTCGTGCCGTGCTGTGCAGCCCGGTTGGCCAGGTATACATGTCATCAACGGAGACCGCGTTGTAGCAAGCTGAGGCGCATGCTAGGACCGAATGGACTGCAGTTTTTTCAGAAAGATGTCTGTTTTTGCCAGTGGAATAAAGCAACAGAGAGAGTGGAGAGTAGTATAGCTTTGCGTTGTGGATTTTAGTAGCTCTAGAAATTTGTGCCCCGGTGGACTGTTTTTTTGGCTGTGTTTAGATCCCCGAAAATGGGTAAAAAAAGTACTGTAGCACGTTTTGCCTTTATTTGGTAAATAGTGTCCAACCGTTGACTAATTAGGTTCAAAATGTTCGTCTCGCAAAGTACAACCAAGCTGTACAATTAGTTTTTTATTTCATCTACATTTAGTACTCCATGCATGTATCGCAAGTTTAATGTGATGGAGAATCTTTTTTTCGCATAGTACTTTTTTGAGGAACTGAACACAGCTTTGTTGTCTGCGTTGAAGCCCTTACCAGCCGATCCATAGGAGATTCCGACAAAAGAGCCTACCGCCAGTTTCCTTCTCTTGCCGTTGTGTGTGGACGAGCTCACGAGTCACGACCATGACATGACATGACATGGTAATGACATGGTAAGAGTGTGTTTAGTTGGGGGTGTAAAATTTTTAGAAGCACAATAACTCTTTCGTTTGCATTTGGTAATTAGTGTTCAATTATGGACTAATTAGGTTCTACAGATTCGTCTCGTGATTTACAACCAAACTGTGTAATTAGTTATTTTTTTACCTATATTTAATGCTCCATGCATGTGTCCAAAGATTCGATGTGACGGAGAATCTTGTAAAATTTTTGGAATTTTGAAGGAAGTGAACACACCCTAGAGGCTGCTAGGTCGAGGCTCATCTCGTTGCCGGAGACGTGGTTCCTGTGTGGATGCACGAGAAACATATGCACACACTCCAGTTACTGTAACTATGGTACACACGTGGACAATTGAGGAATTTTTTTTCAAATAATATTATTTTAATAAGTAATTGCAAATCTAGATGGTGTTATAGAAAATTTGCAATAATAAGTGCCTATCACTTGGAAAGCCGATTGGACAGTTATCGGCTGTTGGTTAGCCGATATGCCTATATCACGCCTTGTATGCCGATTAGTCTGGCCACATCAAAGATTTTTGTGCCGATGTTGTCAAAAAAAAAAAAGATTTTTGTGCCGATAGTCATATCGGCATCCGAAGGGCCAATAAGCCTCAGGATCCGCCACAACAGGTGCTCAGCGGTCCAGTCACTCCTTCAACCCTATTTACATTTACAACGTTGTATTATGTCTTTCAGCCTGTTCGTTTCGCTGGTTTATTGTGCTGAAAGCACTGTTCGCTGGTTTGTTGTGAGAGAAAAACACTGCTGGATGCTGCTGATTCTGCTGATAAGTCCAAACGAACAGGGCGTTTGCCGTTACATTTACTAGTGCGACTGATGCATATGCTTTTGACATTTGGATGTCTCCGTTGGAATCCAGCAAGGAGACGACAGTTGAATAGTAATGGAACTAGATATCGAGTGTTTCATTCTGCAAGAGTATTCTGGAACATTTTATTCTATAGTAGCCTAGGGCGCCGCTAAGACATGTTGTATTCAACCTTTCTCTATCTTAATATAAAAACACGTAAATCTTTTGCGTGATCGAGAAAAAAATATTTTAAAAGATCACAAACTTAATTTTTTGGAACTAGCGTTTTAGTCACGCCAAATGTCGTAGCAGTCACATTAAATAAATTGGAGTGACTAACTAGCCATGCTAGCGCGTCGAGAGAACACTTTACATGTCGAGGAGTAGTCGTTAGAGTCCTCGTGGCGAGATCGAGGGCGGTTCACCGATGAGCAAGAGACACTAGGTGCCATCGAGTCTGGATTGGGCCGCGGTTGGTCGGCACCTCTTCCTCTCGATCTTGCCGATGCACAGTTGATGAAAGTAGAGGAAGTAAGGCTATATCAGGCTGTAGTGGATCAGTGCGCCTTCTTGTCGCTTGATCGATCTAGCCGCAGGGCGTCGGCATAGGAGGAATATTTTTTCATTAGAGAATATTTTCCAGAGTTTAACATAATCAGGAGAAAATATGATGACATATTATTGTTATTGTCTCTTGTATAACTCACGTGAAAAACTTTTCTAGAAAAAAAACATGAATGAGTTGTGAGAGCAATATGTGTCTTTGATATTTCCTAAAAAAACTTGTTAGGGAAAATAGAAAATATGACACATGCTGTGTTCGATTTATTCTTTCAGGATAAATAGATAGAAAGGACCGGAAAAAAACTCTTAGTGGTTATAAAGGACAGATAAGAGGATGATGTTATATCCAAACAAAATATGTTGTGTTTGATTTTTTAGCATCTCCATATAAATTTATAATTTGTTTGAGGTCTTTAGATACTTTGCTTAATATAAAAATGAAATTATAAAAAAACAAAATAGTGTTTTAGCGCAAAGGCCTATCGGCCAGTGAAGTGCCGATTGGACCAATCGGCTTTTAGTCGGGACTCTGCCCTGTGGCTTTCATTTGCCACACAGGCTGTCAGAAATTCTATGCTAGTTTTGTAATTTTGTAAAAAGAAGACCCAAATCTGCAATTATTTATTAAAATAATATTATTTAAAAAAACGATAATTGAGCTGAACCAGATTCATAATAAGAATACATGTAGCTGCTACTATGACACAAAGATCAGAGTGGCGCAGCGGAAGCGTGGTGGGCCCATAACCCACAGGTCCCAGGATCGAAACCTGGCTCTGATATGTTTGTCTTTTTTTTTTTGCTTTTTCCTCTATGATTTGATTTCCCGATTCGGCTTTCCTCCCCTCCGATTTCAATTTGGGTTTTGTTTTTCCCTGTACGATTTGATTTTTCTTTTGCTTTATTACACACGCCACACATCTCAATCGATATGCTCTTGCAGTCACATCACACCTCATAATCGTAATATCACCTGCGTATACAAATCATAAGCTACTCTGCGATCGACATCGAAACCTAGTCACAAACAATACACCGATAGCAAAACGGAACCCTCATGTGCCAAGAAAGATAAAGCGCATGCGCATATGACTGTCAATGCACATCGCCGCCCACCTCTGCAGAAGTTGGAACACTGAACCAAGATCGATCTCAAATAGAGAAATATACCAGAACAAGCATCACATTAGCAGGTATCAATCCCATCGGCTATGTTCTGATATCCATCAGGTACGTGCAGTACTCAACAAACAAGCTCAAATATTTTTCTTACAGCCAGCAGTCCAAAAAGAGCACAAATAACAAGAGAACCAAAACAAATCCTAACTAGTTGTTGGCTGTATATGGAGTCCAGCCTTATTGAATTCTCACATCACAGTATATATGTGCATGAATCATCCCCACTAGCCAAATGTTTGGCCAACGAGGATAGTCAGTTACAACATACACTCTGCATCAAGCTTAGATGCACACCTTCAGATGGTGATCACCATGCACCTCTCCGGCGTCAAGTCCTCCTCAACCAATGGGCCTACAGAAGTGGTAACCAGGAACCCATCTACTCTCGCCGCTGTGTCCACATCAACTGTGACTATACTCAGTCCTCTTCCAATCACATGAATCTTCCTGCCAATGGCCACAAGCGCGCAAGGGGGTCTTGTGATTTTGTCGGAGAGCCTACCGAGCGTGGCCCACTCCTTGGTGTCCTTCTGCCACCTCATCAGCTTCGTGCCCATCGACTGCTCCAGCATGTACAGTGTTCCATCCACCACAACTGTCGGGCTGGAGCAGCATAGAGCGATTTCGTTTTCCGTGCCTCTCCAGGTGCGGCCCAGCGGGTCGTATATGCCGGCGAAGTACATTCTGTTCCACGCTGCCCGGTGAATGGTAACCAGCTCCTCGTCCAATGCCACGAATTTTACTATGTCAGGGGTGAGCATTGGGTTCTTGTGGGCACACCACGAGTCTGTGGCCGGGTCATAGATGTCCCATGAATTTGGCGACTTGTCTGTCAAACCATATCCACCAGTTATGTACAGTTTCTCATTAAGCGACGCAGACACAAAATAGCACCTGAAAGTGAAGCAACAAAGCATAAGGAATTGGTCCCCAATTTGCAAAAGATGCTATATATGGTGTTGCTTAAGGAAGAACATGACATGCTATAGGCACTGTTATAGGGAAAACATGAGATGCTATATATAGGCACAGATTAGGGGAATACACATGGCATGGTATTTATAATTATATAGGTATGGCTTGAGGGTGAAAAAAATATGAGAATGGACTTTATCGATTAAGTACCTTGCTGTAGGCATTGGAGCTGCTGCGCTCCAGCGATTTGATGAGGCGTCATAACAATATACTTCATCCGTAGCATCATGTACGCAACTGCAACCACCCAGAAGAAATAGTCTTTTGTCTAAGGCCTCAATGGTAACACCTTTCCTCCCTGAGCATGGGGGTTCAATGATATGCATGATTCTAAAGCACCGACTTGAAGGGTCTGGAGCTAACACATAGCATTTGATGCCTGCCTCCCTACAGATTACATAGACCCATGACTCATCCAAGTTATTCCTCTTGCGGCACAAGTGCCATTCTTCACTGCATAACAGTGCTCTCCACCTCTTTGAGACACGCCTGAGAACATTATGATACCGCCTAGGAACTCTTGCCAAGCAAATGAGAGCGATCTCATCAGGAAGTCCATGTATAAGAGGGGTATGACCAGGAGCTGATTCCATGCCTCTATCGAACAGCTTTCCAAAATGCACTATTTTTGTGGCGGTTGATCATCCTGACAAAAGGATTAAGTGTTAAGAAATATGCAGTTCTAGCATATAAGGTAAATTGAAACGAAATTCCAATAAGATGACTTCAGCACGAAAGGCCACCATCACATCATTGCAGTAAAACATAGCTGAGAGAAAACCACTTCCTAGCATAGTTGACAGCACAAGTTAGAATGTGTAATAACAAGAACATAGAGCTGGGAGCAATTTCTCATCAATAAGAAAGTTCAGTTTAAGCAGTAAAGCTCATGGACAAGTACTGTACAAAACTACAAAGTGCAATAACCAACTACAATGGAAAATTTTAGAGAAGTCACAAGATTAGAAAACATGGTTAAAAAGTGAGCAAGCAAACCCAAATAAAGATTCAACTTATATATCAAGACTGCTAGGTATATGAAATAAACAAGGAATCTTCTTAAAGATTAATATCTGAAATAAGCAGGCAATGGTAGCCAAGACTCACATGGAAGCCAATTATTATTTTTTGAGATAAATATAACTGGATTGCACATATAGGAACACAAGGATGCTACAAATGGATAGATGAAACAAACATAGAAGAAAGTGGCAACACAGTATTTTTTCAGAAAAGCAAACAGTGACTGCCTTCCTTATTACTTACAATAAGAATTCTGTCAGCTTGGATGTAATCATAGGTACCATCCACGAGAAATCATCATAGCAAATTATATATAGAAGAAGATGACAACTGTGGTTGTAAATAGAAAACAGCAATAAATCTTATAGTAACATTGGGAAAGTTAAGCATGCATTTACATCAATCAGGTTGAACAAAAAGGGTAAACCATCAGTTGGGTTCTTTGGTGATATGTCTGGATTTGCTCAGAAACCATATTCAGTCTCGGTATAATCAGAAGAGGTACACTTAAAAGCTACCCCCTTCAGATACCGTCCTAATAATAGTCATCATGGCAAATATGAACAAGCATGATCCAAGAAAGGACACAGAAGAAGACAACTGTCCTAGGAAATCGAATATGGCAATCCTGATGCCATAATAGTGTTATCACTGGGAAAGTGAAGAATGCAGCTACATCAATCGGGTTGATCAAAGAGGGGCAAATCATTGGCTGGGTAACTGAGTTCTAAAGTGGTATGGCTGGATTTGCTCAGAAACCATATTCAGTTTGGGTATAATCAGAAGGGGTGCACTTAAAAGCCATCCCCTTAAGATACCGTCCTAACAGGAAACATCACGGCAAAACGAGACAAGCATGACCTAAAAGAGAGCATAAAATAAGAACAAAATTTGGCACACATTTATATGAATCAGGTTGAACAAAAAGGGTAAACCATCAGTTGGGTTCTTTGGTGATGTCTGGATTTGCTCAGAAACCATATTCAGTCTTGGAATAATCAGAAGAGGTACACTTAAAAGCCACCCCCTTCAGATACCATCCTAATAGTAGTCATCATGGCAAACATACAGAACAAACATGATCCAAGAAAGAACAAAGAAGAAAACTGTCCTAGGAAATTGAATAGGGCAATCCTAATGCCATAATAGTGTCGGCATTGGGAAAGTGAAGAATGTAGCTACATCAATTAGGTTGATCAAAGAGGGCAAATCATTGGCTGGGTAACTGAGTTCTACAGTGGCATGGCTGGATTTGCTCAGAAACCATATTCAGTTTTGGTATAATCAGAAGGGGTGCACTTAAAAGTCATCCCCTTAAGATACCGTCCTAATAGGAGTCATCATGGCAAAAAGAGAACAGGCATGACCCGAAAGAGAGCACAAAAGAAGACAAAACTGTGATAAGAAATAGATAAGACAATGCCAACTCAATAAACCATGCTGTCACTGGGAAAGCAATGAATGTAATTACATCAATCAGGTTGACCAAAACAGGGTAAATCATTGGTTGGGTCCTTCGACAGTATGGTTGGATTTGCTCAGAAACCATATTCAGTTTTGGTATAATCAGATGGGATGCAATGAAAAATCACCCCCTTCAGATACCGTCCTAATAGGAGTCATCATAGCAATCATCCATAGATAAGCATTACATGTACAATAAATCCGGTGTGGAAAAACATGTACAATCAAAATATTACTAAAACGCTACAATATCTTTTAAGAGAAGGAATGATCAGACCGGCAAAATAATTTTGCTAAGAAGTCATTCAATTTTATTAGATATAAAGTAAGACAATCCTTGCACTTGCACTAGTTATCAAGGCAAACAATTGCTGTGAAAAATAGCTCATGTTCACACATTCACAAAAACTAAAAAGATGTAATCAGTTGCAAAACATTTAACCCAAGGAGCACAAAACAAAAGGCAAGGAAAAGCTTTCACAGCACTGCATTGCTGGAATATTTAAGTTTGCTCAGATGTTCAGTCTCAATTTTGGATGTAATCATGCAAGGACCAGCCATTCGAGAGCCACCTTGTTGGCTTGTTCAGATACCGTCCTTGTACAAGTCATCACCACCAGCTAGGGATTGCATAAAACTGACACCTAAATAATAAAATCTGAAAGCTTGTATGGTAGGGACTAGAAGGTGCCAAAAGAAACATATGGTTCACATAAAAGAAAGTATAGGATAGCATTTTGATGTAGAGCTCAACTAGGACAATCAGATAATGCTTGCTGATGAATAGAGGACAGCACCTGTTTGCTCAGAATCTCATTCAGATTGGTTGTAATCAAAGAAGGGGCACTATTTTAAGAGCCACCGTACTCAGATACCGTCCTTGTAGATGTCATCACGGCAAACAAGTGAACGGGAAAGCATGAAACTCCACGATAGCATTTTTGACCAAACATCAGGGGGAACAGGATAAACTACTAGGATTGATTAAAGATACTTGCTCAGACAATTTGTCTCAGATCAGGTATAATCATGCGAGGATAATAGTTGCCTCGCTCAGATACCGTCCTTTGTAAGTCATCACAGCGATTTCCAGCGCAAAAACAAAACGCACAGTAAATCTCCACCAAACTACCTCCTAAAATCAAGGGTTTCCAGTGCAGTACGGCCACTATTCCATACGCAAAATCAGTTCATAAACGAATACGCCTACCGTGACCAGACAATCGCGGCAATGAACCAAAGAGAATACACCATCCACCGACAAGGATACGGCACAGTACCATAAAACAGGAATGATGAATCACCCGCTGCGCCCAATCTGAAGCGAAGCAGAGAAGCAGGGGCGGGCGGTGGATGAGACAGGTTTAGGCGGGGCCGCGGCAAGAGCAAAACCTCGATCTGGATTCTGGTGGCCGCGGGGCCGCGGGTGGGGGGCGGCGGCGCCGTCGCCGGGGAGGGGACTATGGTTCCGGCCGTTGGCGCAACAGAGAGCCGGGCCAGATGCGGAGCCGGAGTGCTTGCTGCGAGGGCCGCTCTTCTTTATGCTTGCTGAGGAGGATGGTGATTATTGGCTAATCGCCTTTCAAAAGTTATGTTATTTTTAATCAGGTCAGACTATTATTCTTCTCCTGCCTTGCAGTGCAAAGGTTATGAATTAGTCGGAAATCCAGGTGCTCAAACGCAAAAGCGTCAACATATTTATCGCGCCCATCCCGCGGGAATACTGAACTGCAAAAAATCCAAGGGGGCCAAACAGAAAAGTGAGCCCAAACCCTAGACCCCAATGGAAGCGTGGCCGCCTCTCGCCCCCGCGGCGGCGGCCGCCGCCACCCCGACCGCGGCTGCCTCAGACGATGCGGCGGCCCCTCCGGCCGGTGCCGGGGCGTGGGGAGCAGCGGCAACGGCGCAGCGGAAGGCCGTGGAGAAGGAGTCGGCGGCGCAGGCGGTGAGCCGCATCGTGGCGAGCTGCGCCAGCTCCAGCGGCGTGGCGGTGGCCGTGGTGGACGCCAACGCCGTCATCTCCGGCGGCTCCGCTCTCTCCACCTCCGCGGGGCGCCTTATCACCGTGCCCGAGGTGCTCGAGGAGGTCCGGGACGCGGCCGCGCGGCGGCGGCTCGGGCTCCTCCCGGTCCCTGTCGAGACCGTTGAGCCTGCGCCGGAGTTCGTTAAGAAAGGTCGCTGCTCTAGTCGCTCGAATGCATCATGAATCTGAGTTAAATCTCTCTCCACTAGTGCTCGTGGCCGTTAATTTGTAGTTTTTTGTTTGAGAAAGTCGCTAATTTGTAGTTTTTTGTTTGAGGAAGTAGTAAGCATTTTGATGTTGCTGCGTGTTGTGGGTAGTTTTTTGGTTTTTTGGGAGAAAAACCTGTCAAGTTTAGTCAATTAGTGCTAAGACTTCTTGATTGTATTAGTAATTTATCATCCTATACATTAATGGCTGCTGTTGCTATTGTTGTTTGCTTTCTTACTTACTATGATGATCATAGTAAGAAAGCATGATGTCTTCATTTAACATTGGTAAACAAGAGATCCCATTTAAACATTAATCTTGTACGTCAAATATTCTCGGTCTGAGCACTGTGTATATATGTGAGACTTACTTTTGTATCCTTATTGCTTGCAGTTACCAAGTTTGCCAGGGAGACAGGAGACATCCAAACGCTTTCAGATGTTGATATCAAAATCATTGCTTTGGCTTACATGTTAGAGGCCGAGATCCATGGGACTAGCCATTTGCGGGAGCACCCTCCTCCTCTGCGTGAGGTGAATGTCAAAAAGCTGTCAGAAGCTCCACTGCCTGGTTGGGGCTCTAATGTGCCTAACCTGAAAGAGTGGGAAGAGTTGGATCAGATGTCAGAAGCTGGTGGAGATATCAATTCTCGAATACTTCCTCTGAAGGATATTGAGAATCAAGATATCCCGATGAGCGAGACCAACAGTGTCTGTGAAGCACAAGAGGATACAGAGCACCAGCCTTCAGAGAAGGATGCACCTGTTGCATGGGAGGAGGATGAGAACAATGTAGGTTGGATGCCTGCTGTTAGCCGCAGCACACACAGAAGATATTTGCGGAGGAAGGCAAGGCGTGATGCTCTCAAGGAATCTGGACAAAGTTTTGAAACCAGTTCTGTTGCTCCGTCAATCGATGATGATAAAGTTCTCTCTGGAAATAGTGGATTGGAGCATGGTCTGACTTCAACAGATGGCCTTTCTTCTGTCCCAGAGAAAATCAGTGCAAGTTCTGATGGTTTTGAACATCAAGCAGAGAATGACACTGAAATTGCTGGAGAACATTTGCATTCTGACCAGCTAGCTTACGGTGATGATACTGATGCGTGCACCAAAGAATTGGATAACCTAGATATAAAAGGTGAGGATGCACATTCCATAGATGATGAGAGCAGTGAGCAGAGTTGGACCCTGAGGTCCTTATCCGAATCAACTGTAGCATGTGTTACTAGTGATTACGCCATGCAAAATGTCATCCTGCAGATTGGCCTCCGTCTCATAGCACCAGGTGGCATGCAGATACGCCAGATGCATAGGTATGTGAATAATCTTCAGACCTGTTTTGGTACAATAGTGCTATCCAAGACAACATTGTATTTTTAATGGCCCACTAACACATGTATTTTTATGCTTCTGTGACAGGTGGGTTTTGAGGTGCCATGCTTGCTATAAGGTGACCCAAGAGGTTGGAAAAATATTTTGTCCGAAGTGTGGCAATGGTGGGACGTTACGGAAGGTTTCAGTAACAGTTGGTGAAAATGGGATCACGATGGCTTCACGGCGCCCACGTGTTACACTTCGAGGCACAAAAGTGAGTGTATTTATGCTGCTTGTCTTTCTACCGTCTAGACACGTGTTCTGCAACTTCTCTGATCTTGCATGGTTGTTGTGGAAGGTGGTTCATTACTTGATTGGTTGTATTTTGTATTGCTCACACCCTTTTACATGTCTTCCTAGACTGTGCGGTCTATTTTCATGCTTGTAATGTTAATGACGTTTAGGAGTACAGTAGCGAGGAACAGCTCCAAGAAAAAATGGCAAAGAATATTTGGATATTTGGTCTGATATTGGCAGTCACATACCTGGCAATATGGTCTCTTTCTAGACTGTGCATTTCTTGTAGTGTGGTGTCTTTAGTAAGGACATTCATGTTTGTTTTGAGATAGCTTTAATTGCTTCATTGCAATTATCTTTGTATCGGTCCACCTGAACTTTTTTACAGAGCTGGTTACTTGATTCCTGAGAATGCCGGAGATGTTGTTTGTAACTGTTTACCTGTTTGCTTGCAGTTTTCCCTCCCAATGCCCCAAGGTGGAAGAGATGCCATAACTAAGAACCCCATTCTTCGTGAGGACCAACTTCCTCAGAAGGTTCTTCATCCTAAATCGAAGAAGTCCAGCAAGGTCAGTGCTCTAGCATTTCTTTTTGTGCATATTGAAAAGTACTATCAGAATGAGGTAATGAGGATACATGCACAACAAACTGTGGACGACTTCATGAACACAACAAAAAAAGTTTATGTTATCCTGTGGTTAGAGTCGAAAGGGTTCAGACTTAGTAGGACTAAGACCGAGTACATGAGGTGCGATTTCAGCGCGACTAGGCACGAGGAGGGAGACGTTAGCCTCGATGGGCAAGTGGTGGCCAAGAAGGATACTTTTCGGTATTTAGGGTCGATGCTACAAAAGGATGGAGACATTGATGAAGATGTTAGGCATAGAATTTCAGCCGGCTGGTTGAAATGGCGTCAAGCTTTTGGCGTTCTCTGTGACAAAAGGGTGTCTCAGAAGCTAAAAGGTAAGTTCTATAGGACGGCGATTCGTCCGGCAATGTTATACGGTGCTGAGTGTTGGCCTACAAAAAAGCGGCATGTCCAGCAATTGAGTGTAGCAGAGATGCGTATGTTGCGTTGGTGTTGTGGGCAAGGAGGGATAGAGTCCGGAACGACAATATTCGGGATAGGGTTGGGGTGGCACCAATTGAGGAGAAATTGATTCAACATCGGTTGAGATGGTTTGGATATGTCCAACGGAGGTCTCCTGAGGCGTCGGTGCGTAGTGGAGTTCTAAAGCGGGCCGATAATGTAAAGAGCGGTAGAGATCGACCTAAACTAACTTGGGACGAATCCGTTAAGAGAGATCTTAAGGAGTGAAATATCTCTAAGGATTTAGCTATGGACAGGAGCGCTTGGAGATTGGCAATCAACGTGCTTGAACTGTGACCTCTTTTTGTCTTGTGCCCTTTATGTCCCTTTATGTGTCTCCCTGTTTTTCGTCTCTTTTGTGTTTCATCTCTAGCCTACCCCAACTTGCTTGGGACAAAAGGCTATGTTGTTGTTGTATCCTGTGGTATTATATTATATGTGGTCTGTTGTCAAGTATGCATTCCCATGTTTGTCGCTGTTACAAGTTGTTCAGTACCTGTTACGACTTGTGATGAGGTTCCTTTAGGATCAAATCTGACTATGAGTTTCACTATAGGAGGATGATTTATTGGGCGTCGATGACATATTTTCGCACAGTGGTGATAAGAAGGCACCACTGAAACCTCCAGTGAGGAAGGCACTCGCAATGTTCAGTGGGAAAAGAAATCCAAACGACAACCACTTTTCTCGCAAGAAGCACTAAGCTCTCACCTGTCCTCGTCTCTTTATGCACGCCTACGGTACCGCAGTCTGTAATCTCAGAATGTAATGGTTGAAGCAGAGTAACTTATTTCTTGTTAGTTGCGGAGAGTCATCATATAAGCATGTAAGCTATGCAGTTTTGCAGCATCTATGTATGGTTTCCGTGCTACGTTTCTCCAATGGATTTGAATTTTGAGTTTGAATATCCACATGGATTTGGGGTGTAATCGAGCAGCAATGAGCTGTAGCGATTTCCATTGAGCGTGCACATCTGTGAAACGCCGACAAGAACTGAAAGCATGAGGTGATTACACCGGGAAGGACTAATCCACACTTACGCATGAGGTGATTACACCGGGAAGGACTAATCCACACTTACACCTTCACAAACGGATTGGTACGCTTTTATTATCAATATATTGTAGAAACAAACCAAAGAATTATGTCCAACCTAGGGTGTGTTCTCTACATCACAATTAATAAATTTTCTTACAAAATACAAAAGAAGAAGAAGCAACAAATCCAACAAGTATACCGCTGCATTTCATGCTTAGACTCATGCACAACATCAACACTGATCACATTCATTACACCTCCGACATCGTCGTCATCATCATCAGTTCAGAGCTCTTTCAGAAGAGCAGATCATCGTTCGTGGAGCTGAACCCACCATAGATGTCTCCCATATTGAGCAGGTCAAAGTAGCCACTCCCTGCAATGCCAGCGGTGGCGGCGGCGCTCTGGTGGTGATCCTGGTGCGGCGGCAGCCCGCCGGCGCCGTAGGTGCCGCTCATCTGGTCCCCGAAGGCGCCCCCGCCGTGCCCGTGAGACGGCGTCACGTTGCCGGAGCTCGCCGTGGAGGCGGGCCAGTGCGTGGACACCGAGTAGCTCTCCGGCGCCGCCGGCGCCCAGTCCGAGAACACGAAGCTCCTGGCCGCCTGGTGATCGAACGGCTGCTGGGCGAGAGGCGGGGCCGACAGCGCGTGGCTGCCGCTGATGTTGCCGTCGTGGTCGTGCGACGTCGTGGTGCTGCCGCCGCCACCGCCGCTGCTGTTCTTGACGTGGTGGTGCTGGTGCATGGACATGGACATGGACGACAGCTCGGTGGTGCTCATGGAGGTGAGCTCGGGTGGGCTCTTGGGGCTGGAGTTGGACGACGCGCCCTGGGCCTGCATCACCCTCTTCTTCAGGTACGAGTTCCAGTAGTTCTTCACCTCGTTGTCGGTCCTTCCTGGCAGATGCATCGCAATCTGAGACCACCTGATGTATGTACCAATTCATCAGCAACATGAAGTCATGAACACGGTGCGAGATGTCATACTTACAAACAGTTCAAGTTTCTTTTTTTCCAAAAAAGAAAACAGTTTAAGAATTTCGTGGTTAATTAAAACACATTTTTCTCTGAGACTGTCAAATTTGTGAGATGTTTTGCTTCTTAGAAGTTAGAAGGATAAATTTGTGAGAGAATTACTTGTTGCCCAGCTTGGCTTGAAGGTTGATGACGACGTCTTCCTCCTCCTGAGAGAACATTCCACGCTTCAGCCCGGGCCGCAAGTAGTTGATCCAACGCAGGCGGCAGCTCTTGCCATTTCTCTGGAGACCTTTGAGAAAGCAAGTCCATACAAAAACAAAAGAAGGAAAAATAGTCAGAAACATATGATGGTAGAATTTGGAGCTGAAAATATGGACGAAGCCAAATTCGGACCATTTCATTTGATCGTCAGAGGCAAATCGAAAGCTAAGCTGTGCTGATTGCAGATGAGGCTAGTATTGAGCATCACCAGCAGGCTTTTTCTGCATGCATGAGTTTGTCATGCTCATGCAGCATGTGCATGGAAGTAGAGAAGAGGACAAAAGAAAGAAGAACAGCAGCTCACCAGCCTTTGCAGGGACAGCACTCCAGCAGCCGAGGCCATGCTTGAGGATGTAGTCCCTGAGCCTCTGGTCCTCCTCAGGAGACCACAGCCCCTTCCGGTAGTTCATCTTGGGCTTCTCGCAGGACCGGCACCCCATTGTCTTCTTCTTCTTCTTCTTCTTCTTCTTCTTCTTCTTCTTCTTCTTCTTCTTCAGGCCTGTGCCTCCTCTTCCTCTGAAGATGAGCTGTTGCAGTAGTAGCACTCCCTCGGCACCATGTGCCCCTTCTGATTTAAAGGGCTGTCACATTTTGCTTCTTGGTTTAGTTTAATCGAGAGGAATTGAGTAGGTGGCTGCGTGCACATGCTTGAGATTATGAGGGGGGAGATTGGTCAGAGGATGTCACCTCTATCTCGCCATTACTACACAAGGAAGATTCTCAGAGAGTTTCTGAGTAAACTTCGGTTTCCTTCTAATGATGATATGAATACTTGCTGGCACTAGGATCATATACTGTTTTAATTTCATTTAAGCAGCCACAATGCCGCTGTAATTGGTGGTGATATATATAATGGTTACTCCTATTGAAGTAATCTGAATTAAACTATTGTACACAAGTTATAAAGAATGTAACTACAAGATTTAACGCTGTTGTTTCAGATGAGTGATTGATCAGGTAATAGCATAATGCTCACTCCAGTTTTTTTTACTAAAGAACATTGTTATCCAATAATCAGGGCTATGAAGGTCAGACCGTCTCAGCCAATGATGGCGACCGGTGGAACTCAGTGGCCTCGACGGACCAGCTATGCTGGGGCAGATTGCCACGTAATGCTTCCTCGCTACTCGAGGACTCGCTCAGGCCGTGCCAGGCCAAGCTACTATAGAGGGGACTAAATGACGACGCAAGGCATGACTCGGTACATGATCTTGTCGGAGATACCGAATGATGGGAGGAGGTCAAAGCGTTTGGCTATTGTTCGCCATGGGAAGCCGGAGCTGCTTTTTGCTGTTTGTGGTCAGTTCGGCACTGAGGACACCCAGTGGACGTCGTTGGCAGTTGTGTTACCTCTGTGCGTTAGTCGTCAGGGCTATGATGTTCTGGTGTTGTGGGTATTTTCTGTGTTTTAACATGTGACTATGTAATGTTTTCAGGCCTGGTTTCCCTTATAAACTAGGTCAATTCTATTCTTCTTAATTGAAAGGCAGAGCTCATGCCATTACTTTCAAAAAAAAAACCAATGATGGCGAGGGGCATTGACATGAGCTGTTCTTGCAATGAACGACGGGCACTTGGACTGGCAATGACAGGGCCTGACTGACTAATCCATCCCTCTTCTGATGGCAATCATTGGGAATGGGAGGAGGCATCTGAGCTAGAGAAGGCCAAGGATGAACCGGAGAGACATGCATGGGAACAAGAAACGACAGCCTAGCTGGGATCCAGAAGGATTTGCGTTAGTTATTGCAAGGATCAAGACGGTGAAATGAAATGCACCTTTGGTATATGCATAAATAATGACCTCTGAAGCTGACAGGCTCATTACTCATAGAACAAACCCCACAATGATGAGGAGCTTGGATGGATGCAATCACAGTGCTGCTTTCACCCAACGTCAGATCAATTGAGTTGGCAGAATGGCTTGTTAGAGCTCCTAATCAGGTCGTTCCTTGTAGCTTCATATAGTAAACATCATAACCCATTGTTCTTTTCCTGATCCTCTTAGCGGGACATCAAGAACTCGGTTACTACTGATAATACGATGCTCAGTTGCAGGATAACTAATGGTTCAAGTCTGACAGTTAAGGCATTACTCTGTATTAGACATAATGAATTCCTGATGACTTTGTCCTTCCTGGCAATAGTTGTTTTGAGAATCTTAGTTCAGGTACCACTTTTCTCTTTCCATGTTCTTGCGTTCCTCAATTAGGAAAAAGAAAAGACCTTCTCTACAACGACAGATGAACCAAAGCCAAATCTGCTTCATGATGATGAAGTCTGATGGATCCCATTTACTGTAGATGCCACCTTGTTAGTTTCTTTGAAAGAAGTAAATCTCACCTTATTACACTGCTAACTTTCATAATCTAGAAGTTCAGGGAGAATTTGTCTAGAGTTTCAGCTAGATTTTAATGTGGTAGTTATATGCTGTGTGGCATTTACAAGAATCAATATTTACAAATGAAGTTTTCCCACAGGCTGTTCTGTTGCAGAATATGCCAGAAATTGTGAAACATCTTCTGAAGGGTAAATAAGAACAGACAACTCCAACTGGAAGCTTTCCTACTGCTCATTCAATAAAAAAAAGATATATAGTGAAGCAGATCACTGGCTCCAGAAAACAAGTACTGACACAGTGCGCTTAACAAGTGTATCTATCTACCAAACAATTTGCAACTTCTCTGAAAGACTGAAAACAAAATGAAGGTAACAACATGCACTCGAACTCGCTCGCGAGGCACGAGAACCAAAAACAAAGAGGCATGACCTAATGCTTAGCTATAGTTTACCCCATATACAGGAGAGTGACATATATTAGCAGAATTCGTTATCCCCTTGGAAAGAGAAACTAGAGGTAGCTAATGATATGACATGAAGGAGGGGGTCCTATCATGCTTGATATCCCTGTCCTATTTTAATACGCAAGCATGTCTACAAGAGAGGACAATTCCATGTGATCTCAAGGGGCGTCTTAATCCCCCTCTTTCTTTTTCTCTGCCTGCCTCAGCATCAAACACGGCGATTCGCTTACGAGAAAAATCAAATTCAAAACAACTAGTATTTCTCAGCATTAGCCGACAGCTATAAACTAGGAGGAGCTATGCAAAACTATACTGGTTGGCAAATTGACTTGGCGCAGCTGCATGTGGACAAACACCTAATCGCCATACGAATTCGTATCTTGCACTAAAAAACTAGGCCCACTGGTTAAACTATTTGCATTGCTCTGAATGGAGGAGGCGATGGAAAGGAATCTTTTGTCTGAAACTCTGAATGAGAGCCCCCCTCAAGTCTGAACTGAACTCTCCACACCCCAGTTTAACAACTTCACCGGCAGCAAGACTTTCTTGTCATTGTCACATCCATCCATCAAGAACGTGAGGTAATGTAAATATGCGAAAGGATGTGATTAGAATCCTCGCCGCCGATTAAAGGAACGCGGAAACGATGGCGATATGCGAAATATGCTGCTGACTAAACAATGTGGCTGGGAACATGCACTAGGGCTCATCTGTCTGTACTCTGTACTTGCAATGATGGGGATGCAAGTCAATGCTTGCTTGCTTGAGAATTATAATCCACATAGAGGTCGGGGCAGGCGAGATTGGGGGTTTTGATAAGCAGGGCCAGCTCATACGAGGACATACACGCCGAATAATCAAGGATGCCCTCACTGCAAATTGTCCGTATGTCTTTGCAGGATTAAGTAGGGAATGCTGAGAAAAGTATGCCATCTTGCTAAGCATGTACACTAAAATAATCTAAATCAGGCCGTGTTGTGGCTTTTGAGTGGAGGGCTGAGTGGACATTTGTGCTCAAATACGAATCATGGTAGTTTTATGCTTGCATGATGAAGAACAAGATGTGACATTTTTTTTTTGTGATCTTGTGTTGGTAAAAAACCCTTTTTATTTTTTTTAAAGAAAAGAATAGAACACCCCTCAAGGGAGAACTGGAGAAAACTTTCCAAGTGTGTCTTGAGGGAATGAGGGATATATGTTAGAGCTGTTCTCCATTGCATGCCAGGCAAGCAAAGAAAAGCTTATCCAGGTGTGTGCAAATGCATTATCCATTGATGCCGGCCAGTGCCCAAGGCCAAAGTGGAGGAGATGAGGCCATCCATGTATGAGCAGACTTGCAAGTAACGAAGGACCAGAAACGGCGATCAGAGGGGGGTGAATGTGAGCCGTCTAAAATTTCTTTGCCTAAAAGAACTTGGTATATATCTCGATTATAACTCAACACGGCTCTCTTCTAATTGCCAAGGTCACACATATCAACTAGAGATTTGTTGACCCTAGAAACAATTAGGAATTTCTCAAAGCATCGTGCAAGCAAAGTGCTAAAGCATGAATTAATTTCTCACTAATTAACCGGCTAACAAAGACTCAGATAAGCATGTGAGAATAATTGGAGCTCCAAAGCAAAACTGCTAGCTACTGTGCCATGATAGCCGAATTTAATAAACAAGCTAGACTTGCTATCAATCATGAGTAAGCAAACACAAATGTAGGAACTTGCAGCATACTACTTGAATGAAAACCTGTAGATAATACCACAAAGAAATATTGATATGACCACGACAACCAACAACATGTTACAATCTCCAAGTCAAGTTACACCAACACCAGTCCAAGTCTTTGATGGACCAATTACACGTAGTCGAGCCAAGAAGCTACAACAAGAGGTGCACGCGCTACTTTCTGAAAATCATTTTAATGTTAATGAGAATTATATACTGTCTAAGTCGTGCACGTTGCTATTACTTAGGTGCACCACGGAGGATGACAAGAAGACACCAAGGGTGAACCAAAGAGGAGGATCACGTTCGAGCCAGTCCCGTGTGACAGAACCATCAGAAAGAATTAGTCACAACTTTTTGCTCGCAAAAGCTATGAAGGCCCATGAGGACTTGTTGGAAAGCCTATCAAGTCTAGTTTCAAGCCCAAGTTCTCTCACTTGATTTGGATTCTCCAATGTTGAGATTCGACTGATTTAGTACAGACTGGTCAGCTAGTCAGCAGTCAGCCTGATGTCCAAGTTCCCATGCAAAACTATACCAATCTACAATATTTCGTGGTACATGCTGCACATGGTGTGAAAGGTTATCAAGTTAACTTTCCAACCCAACAAACCGCATGTCATTTGGAGTTTCCAAGATGGAGTTATTGTCAAAACACTGAATACTGCGCAGAAGTCAAACAGCCACACGGGAACCCAGCAGGAAGCCAGTTCGAAGAGGCCCTTTCACATAGTTCGACTTATCTTTTTCATTTCGTGTTTCTACCTATCCAGGAGGGTTGTTCCTTGTATAAATATCCCCTTACTCCATAGCATTCATAGACTTTTGATAATGGAATATAAACCCCCTTTTGTTCAGCTGTGTGCTAACAAATATTGAGAGAGATCTCTACCCCTTTGCTCTTGTGATTTCCTTTGCGGGATTTACAGAAGCGGCGGCTTCATCCGCTCCCAATTGGTGCTCCTACTCCCTTCGAGGTTTCCTCGATTGATTGTAGGCTGTGTTGGTTGGTTCTTTGAGAGTGTGGTTGGGCGAATCCTCGATTCAGGTTGCCGGTTAAAGACGGTGGTTGGCTTCGAGTTTTATTTGCCAGGTTGCACTAGTTATCGCTGCCTGCAGCAAGTTATCCGGCTGTTCTTCAGCTAGTTATCGGTGATCATCCTACGTCGTGAAGATTGGGACCCCCTGAGCGTATCATCTGGTATCAAAGCTTTCGTTACCACGGTAGGATTTTTTTTTCCTTAGCTACTTATATTTTTTGTTTCGTCCTATCCACCAAAAAGCCTAAAAAAATACATTCGTTTAGCCCTTTGTTTCAATCTGTTATTTTAGTGAGTTTTGTTAAGTTTCAGTTCATTAGAGTCTTTGTTTTAGTTGCTGATCATTATCCTTTGCGTGTCCTTTGAGCCTCTTTATATATCTGAAAATCCCTACAAAAAAAAATCTGAAAACGCATATCATGTCCTTCACGTAAACTTTGATCCTATTATAGCTACCGGTTGTGTTTTGTTCTTATCTTAATTGTGCAAGTGTCTTAATCTGGTCTTTGTGTTTAGTTATAAAAAAAGTGTGTCAAAAAAAAGAGAAGAAAGAAAAATAAAAAAAAGAATAGAGAAAAACTGAGAAAGAAAGGTTGAAAGATCAGTAGGTTTATGTGCACAAGTGCTGAAAGTTTTCATATCAGGTAGTGCAACCAGTGTGCTATCCTTGTTTGGTGCAAAATTTTGGTTGGGTTTGATTGCAACACTTGCATCCCAATCATACTCCTTGTTTGCATCAAATCTGAAATTTCCTTGCATGTGTGTGTGATCGATTTACATCTCATTCATATTCTGTGATCAGCACTAGGCAGAGAACTTCTAGTTTGGATTGTTACTTAATATTACAATAACTAGAATTTAGATTGCATTCCTTGTTTTATTCTCCACCAAGCTCCACATAAAAACCACCGTAATCTGTACTCTTTAGTCTTGTATTCGCCACGCCATTACTTTCAGTTACCACCACACATTTGTTTCTCTGTAATCCGCGGCAGGGAATTCATAAGAGCTTTGGTTGGTAAGAGAGGTGAGGTTGTGAGAGTTCTACATATTTTCCTATACCACATATAAGCTTGCTATTTTGCATATGCAATAACCATGACAGGCCGAAGATATACCAATCTTCCATTCTATGGAAGTAATGATCCGGAAGAATTTCTCGTTTGGGCAGAAAAAATGGAGATTGAACTTGAGGTTCAAGATTTTTCAGAAGCCAAGGAGATATCACGAGTTGTGCTTGAATTTGAAGATTATGCTCATGATTGGTGGAAACAATATCCACATAAGCATCTCATCAAGAATTGGGAAGATTTGAAGAAGGCCATGAGAAAAGAATTTGTTCCAAAGGAATATCGGCTGATTTTGCTTCGTCGTTTGCAACGTGTGAAGCAAGGTAGTAAATCTGTCCAAGCATATTATGATAAGCTGAATTCTTCCTTGCATCGTGCAAATGTTGTTGATGACATGAATACAATGGAATATTTCGAGAGAGGTCTTAATGATAACATTGCTACTGCACTTGAGGGCAAATATTTTAGAAGTATGCAAGATCTTCTAAGTTGTGCAATTAGAGAGGAAAAGAAAGTTATAAAGGTGCAGCAAGGCAAGGTCACCCAGAACATTAGTTTGTGCCAAGATAAAAGTGTTAAGTTGCAGCCCAATATGTCCTCCATTGTTGGAAAGAAGCAATCATCAAGTCCATGCAAGAAGAGAGGACATGTTGTCCCAAAAGTTTCTTTAGTTGATTCTAGTACCAAGAGAAGTGAACATCAACAATTCAACTCCAAGAAGAACTTTGTTGTGCAGCAAGAAGAAGGCTCTATGTCCCAAATTGATATGGAAAATGGTGAGGTGTGTGACATTACAATGGATCATAGTGTTACACCATCTCTTGATGTTGTTGCTATTCCAAAGTGCCATTTACAATCTGAGGTTGATGAGAATCAAGTTGCAAATGTTCTCATCAATGTTTGTCTCAGTTTTGAGCAAGATCAAGAAGAAAATTCTGCTGCACATGACACACAAAGTGAGGTAGCAGAAGCCACTATGCAAGTTGTAGAAGATCATCAGTTGAGTTGTAAAACTAGAGAAGATACTTCTCTGATCGAGGCTGATCCTTTGTGTGTTGAGTTGAGGGAACATGCTACAGTTCCACGCCATGGAAATCTAAAAATTTTTCATCAAGAAGCACTGCCACCATGTTTGAACACAAGTGTTGCAGATCTTAAAAGTTCTGAGTCTTATTCTAGTGCTAAAAGTGGAGAAGTTATATGCTCCAAATCTGTCCAGAAATTTTCTATGTCATCTGATGAAAAATCAGTACCCAATTATGACCAAGAGGTTGACAACACTCTGATTTTTGAAGGTGAATCTAATCTAAATTTGAAGGCCAATCAATGTTTTAGTTTGAGAGCTGAATGTGCGCACAAAGATGATGCCATTGTGCCATATATTGCAAGTAATAAATCTATCCAAGGTGAAGTTCATCATGATCTAATGGATCTGAAGTTTCGAACCAACATGGTTCCAAGCACAAATGTGGTGTCAAGATGTGTTGTACCATCAGCTGCATTATGTGATGAATTATTGGACAGTGGTGTTGAAATTTTGTGCTCTCCCATGTCACAGAGTGTTGAGATTATTGAAGGAAAGATTAGTGCACATGATTCCACTTATACTAATGCTAGTCCGGCATCTTTGGAAGAGGTCAAAGATGATTATTTGGTTGCATCTATTGCTGTTCCAATGCCACAGAAAGTTCAGATTGAAGGCAATATTAGTGGGGATGAATCCACATCAGCAATTGAGAGATCATCATTGTTTGAAGAGGATAGACCTGATGGTGTTGCTGCCACCATTACTACCCCAATGGCAATCGATTACATCATGAATGATGGAAGATATTCATATGTTGCTCTAGAAGACATTGAAAATATTATGCATCAAATCCCTTGTGAGAATGAGTGCCACATAGCCAAATTGAGTGAGAGTGAAAACAAAAGTGAGTTGTGTGATTCCACCAAATGTGAGATTGAGAGTATCCACAATATGAGTGTGAGAGATACACCACACAAAAAGAGAGAGCTTTATTGCAAGGCATGCACGGATGATTTTAACACTAACCCACTAATGTCTACTCTTAGTGTTGTTTCTCCCAACATGCAGGTCTATAAAGAAGATTCAGAGGAGATGGCTGCTCAAAAGACCCCCAAACTTGGCCAGAGAAATGTGAGGGTTGCCACTATTGAGAACCAACTCTATGCTGTGCAAAACCTGAACCATGACAAGGAAAAAGGTAAAAGTTCAGAGATACAATGCATCATTCATGTACCATCACAAAATCTGAAAGGTAATGCAAACAATTTAGAACTGAATCTACAACATATATTGACCAGTAATTGTAATGACAAATTTGCTTCAACTGAAATTGAGTATACACAAAATCTTTGTGCTGATTTGATTGATCCACATGTTGATACAAGTGCTGAAATTTTGAAAGTTGACAAACATTGTTCAATCATGCATGACCATTGCTATACTTTGACTGAAATATATAATAATTTACATGTTGATAATGTGGGCCATATAAAATTGATTAGTCATGCTGAATTCTTTAGAAGAATATCTCTTGCTGAATGTATGTTCTATGTCAAGCTTGATGAATTTGTTGATATTAATAAAATGGTTGAAAGCGTTCTTGATATATCATCTATGAAATCTTTGAATAATGCCTATTGCTGCAAGTTTACATTTAACATCATCGGACACTACATTATAAATAAATTTTATGTTTGTGCTCTTTGCATAACATGTCATAACATTGCTGAATTGAAGTTGAATAAAATGAGTTGTACATCTTGTGAACCATACTTTTCTTTATTTGAGATAAAAAGGTTGTTTAGAGCTTGCTATTCAGAACAATCAGTGTTATTTTCTTGTTCATATTCTCCACTGAAACAAAGAAATCTTGTGCAAATGTGTTTGGTTCATTCACCCAAAGTCTTTCCATATACATGTGGAACCATTGAGTATGAAAGGTACATTACTAAACCTTTGCATGAGTTGAGCATCAAGAATTATTGGAATACCAGACATGCTTCGTTCACATCTATTGAAATGTTTGATTTTGCAAAGATAAAACATGATAACCTGAATCAAATGAGTGGTTTAAAAGAAATTTTTGTGCTTCCATTTTCAAAGTTAATTTCAGGTTCACAAAATCTGAGAAACTATTCATCTCATCGAAAAGGAAATAATGTGCATATGAATTATAAAGAAGATAATGAACAATCTTCAACAAGTAATCATAGCAATTGGCATATGCATCCACTCTCTATTTTCTTTAGAATGTTTTCAGGAGAGCAAAAGCAGAGGACAAGTTTTTTTGAAGAGAGGAAGGATGATAGGATCATACCAAGGACATCAACATTCACTCTTAATTCTAAGGATCCATTCAAGGTGAAAGCTAAACTTGATTCTAAATCCTTTTGGTTTCCACCTATAAGACTATTACTTGGTTTATATGATTACAGATTCAAACACATTGCTGTGATGGAAGAAGGAGATTGCAACAGAAACATAGCATCTACCCCTATTGGCCTAGCACAATTTTTGGACTTCGACGGATTAGAGTCGAGGACGACTCTTTTTCAAGGGGGGGAGGATGATATGACCACGACAACCAACAACATGTTACAACCTCCAAGTCAAGTTACACCAACACCAGTCCAAGTCTTTGATGGACCAATTACACGTAGTCGAGCCAAGAAGCTACAACAAGAGGTGCACGCGCTACTTTCTGAAAATCATTTTAATGTTAATGAGAATTATATACTGCCTAAGTCGTGCACTTTGCTATTACTTAGGTGCACCACGGAGGATGACAAGAAGACACCAAGGGTGAACCAAAGAGGAGGATCACGTTCAAGCCAGTCCCGTGTGACAGAACCATCAGAAAGAATTAGTCACAACTTTTTGCTCGCAAAAGCTATGAAGGCCCATGAGGACTTGTTGGAAAGCCTATCAAGTCTAGTTTCAAGCCCAAGTTCTCTCACTTGATTTGGATTCTCCAATGTTGAGATTCGACTAATTTAGTACAGACTGGTCAGCTAGTCAGCAGTCAGCCTGATGTCCAAGTTCCCATGCAAAACTATACCAATCTACAATATTTCGTGGTACATGCTGCACATGGTGTGAAAGGTTATCAAGTTAACTTTCCAACCCAACAAACCGCATGTCATTTGGAGTTTCCAAGATGGAGTTATTGTCAAAACACTGAATACTGCGCAGAAGTCAAACAGCCACACGGGAACCCAGCAGGAAGCCAGTTCGAAGAGGCCCTTTCACATAGTTCGACTTATCTTTTTCATTTCGTGTTTCTACCTATCCAGGAGGGTTGTTCCTTGTATAAATATCCCCTTACTCCATAGCATTCATAGACTTTTGATAATGAAATATAAACCCCCTTTTGTTCAGCTGTGTGCTAACAAATATTGAGAGAGATCTCTATCCCTTTGCTCTTGTGATTTCCTTTGCGGGATTTACAGAAGCGACGGCTTCATCCGCTCCCAATTGGTGCTCCTACTCCCTTCGAGGTTTCCTCGATTGATTGTAAGCTGTGTTGGTTGGTTCTTTGAGAGTGTGGTTGGGCGAATCCTCGATTCTGGTTGCCGGTTAAAGACGGTGGTTGGCTTCGAGTTTTATTTGCCAGGTTGCACTAGCTATCGCTGCCTGCAGCAAGTTATCCGGCTGTTCTTCAGCTAGTTATCGGTGATCATCCTACATCGTGAAGATCGGGACCCCCTGAGCGTATCAAATATGATCTAAAAAGGCCAGACACGCTAGCTGCCAGTACTAGATACAAATAAGCAACAGTGTACAAGAGATGATTAATTAATCAAAAGAAGTAAATAGACAATCAATGATTATCACACTGTTGCATGAAAGGACATTTCAAATATCAATAAGCTCACAGTTTTGCTGCTCGCCTGCGCTGCCGAAAACATGCTGCTGTCTACTGTTGGTCGATGGCCAGCTTTCCTAAATGCCGATATGCAGGTGTGCTTGAACTCCTTCCGCTATCTGAAGAACCAAGCACCAATGAACCGAGCGGCACTTTCTGGAGTCCAACGCCGAATGCACGCACGCACAGGCAATGGCTCGGTCGGAGGAGATGCACACCGCCGAGCACACCGAGCGTTGTCTGCCTGCTGCACGAGAGCGGCCGGGGCAACTGGGGCCCAAGCTGTGACTGGTAAATCATCGAAAGCACAGGTGAACATTCATACTCAGACAAGCAAGCACCGGTGAGACCTGGACACCACCGTGCAGAAAAGCAGACAGAGAGAGCTACAGAAATTACTCGGCACTGCAGGGAACAAACTGGGCTAGCCAATTAGAAGTAGCATCAGCTGCCTATGCGAGCTGTGCTGTTGGATAAAATTCTCTTGCAGCTGAGCACCACACGCAAGTGCTTGGAGTAACCACGTAGCAAGAACAAAGCTCTCAACCAACCAAAAACAAGCATAGATCAAGCACAAACTGCATTGAATGAATGCCCTGCTGCCTGACTTATGACCGAAGGTGCACAAGAGCTGATTTGCATGCCTGCTGCTGTGCGAGCAACTCCTGGGCGAAGAGCAGATGGAGGTGCTGCACTCCGAAGCAACAGGACACCAGGGACTGAGAGCTGGGAGTAGACGAACGACGAACAAAGCCGCACGAATAGCTGCCTAACACAAGAACAGAGAAGAACGAGCACCTGGAGAGCTCGGCTTCTGAAGCCCAACTCGATTCCCAGCTTGGTGCTGAACTCAAGCTCGGCGAGCAGCCCACCAAGGGCAAGCACGATGAAGTGCTGATTTGCTCTAGCCAGAACACAGGAGACCAACACCCTGGCACACGAACAGACACAGAGAGGGCGACGAACAGACAACACGAACAGCAGGCCGTCTTCAACCAAAAATCGACCGGATCTCCATCAAAACAAAAGGATTTGAGCTCAAATTTTGCCTAGATGAAATTCACCTTGCCACGAACCTATCCCCAAGAAATCATCACCTGAGATTGATCCAAACTCCGGGAAAATCAAATCGTGGCTAAGAACGAAAAAGGGAACAAAATGAGAACGAAAATCACAACTTCAAATAGAAACCCCAGAGGGCAAGAGGAGGATTTGGGCCTCCATTCCCACTCCAAATCACAAGAAGTATACAACCACGAATTTTCAGATTTTTAGACCTCTCTCATGAACTAGAAAGTAAAACCCTAGGTAGAAAGGGGGAAATGAAAGAGTGGGAGAGAGGTGAAGATGGCTTGGGGCTGCCATCCCCTATTTATCAGGGCTATTACACATTCCCCTAATTGCCCCTAGATACATAAGAGCTAAACCATCAAGCCTAAGGGCGTAGAGGTCCAACTCGGTCTCTATGTTGATCCGACGGCCACCGCGCCTCCTCACTGGTAGCTTCGCCTCGACGCGAACTCCCCGATGCCGCCACGTGCCGTCCGTTCCACCTCGGAACCTCCGCCCGGGTTATGAGGCCCAAACCCGTAAACCCGCCTTCGATGGTTTTGAGGCCCAAACCATCAAACCGCTCCACGAGTAGCATACTCCATACGCGTCCCCCGCCATCCAACGCGTGTCACCTCCACGGTCAACACGTTCACTCTCATGTCTTCTCACGCTTGTCGATGTCCCAAGTGTCAGCCAGCACGGCTAGCCACCCAGCCTCCGGGTCCCTCGGTCCAAGCCTCACGTCCGTCCTTCACCCCTCAGGTCCATCGACACGGCATGTCCTCCTTGACCTTCACCTCGCAGTCGGCTACCGTCTCCGTGCTCCACACCTGCACAACGCAAGCCAAGAGACATGTCGCACACAAGGCTTTCGCTAAGGTAGGGTTAGTCACCACTCAACCTACTTCGTGGATCACATTGACAATCACTCATCACAAAACGAACACACAAGGGTACTTGTCAACCTTGTGTTCGCAATCTCCCCCTTGATGAGTGCATTGTCAACACCAATACACGAACAGCTTGAGCAAAAGAAAAAAAAAGAGAAAACAAAGAGCTCAACCAAATGACCAAAAGCCAAAGAAAAGCCGAAACAGGTCATTTAAAATGAGCAAAAACTTGGTCCCCAAAGACATGGGCAACGACTCGACGCAACCAAGTAAAATAAAGCTAGCCCTCAAGAAGAGGCAACATGCTCAACATCACTAGCAAAGCTCGAAAAGGAGAACCTGCTAGACCCTCCAGAAGAGGCAAAGGCTCAACACATCTAGCAAAAGCAACTCAAATGCAACCCCCCCTGAACAAATGCAATCTCTCTCAAATGAATGCACGAAATAGAGACTTCTCCCCCTTGTTGACAACTTATCCCTCTTGTTGATATGGTGAGTGTGACATATCTGAAAGCATCTAGGCCCCGTTGTTGGTTTCGGCAATTAATGACAACACATAATTACCATGACTAACGTGTGTTTTGCAGAAACGTTGGTAAGTTAGGTCATGGAGATGATAACTGCTTTGGGCAATATGGTATTCATGTCCCTTGATGGAAATCGTTTCGGTTTTCAAAGGATCAACGATAAGATTAAGGACGGTTAGTTCCGGATGTCAAGGTGTTGAGATACATCTGGAATAGTCGTTAGGATCTTTGTTTCTTCCTTTGACCGTACTATGAAGAGGGGCATGAGCGAGTAGCTTGACCTAGGTGAGTCTTGTGTTTAGGTGTGGTGCACACTTGTCAAACTTAGCACTAGGTAGCTTGAGAAAAGCTCAAAGTTCAGTTAGAAGCAACTTGGTTCAAGTTGCATCGCATTTAGAAGACGTTTGAGCCGTTTACCTATGAACGGACGCGGTCCTGGTCATGACCGGACGCGTCCGGTCAGTACTAAATCTTCACTGCGTTTTTCAGCTGACTGACCGGACGCGGTCCTTGAGAGGACCGGACGCGGTGGTCAGGCTGACACGTGTTCCAGAGGGTAAACAGCGTAATCAGACGCGACTGTGAAAATGATCGGCGCGTCCGGTCATGTTCCAGTAAGGTCCCGTGGAGACCTGACGCGTCCGGTCACCTATGATCGGACGCGGTCGTGCGTCCGGTCATGTTCCAGTAAGGTCTCGTGGTGACCTGACGCGTCCGGTCACCTATGATCGGACGCGGTTATGCGTCAGATCAGTTTTCCAGAGAGCTCTTGCATGATTGGACGCGTCCGATCATCCCTGATCGGCGCGTCCGGTCATCTCAGACTGGCGCGTCTGGTCATCTCATATCGGCGCGTCCGGTCACTCAACACAAGTTTCCGTTATTCGACCGTTACAACTGACCGGCGCGTCTGGTCATATCGACAGGCGCGTCCGGTCAGTGCGCGTCTGGCTGTTTCAAAAGGTAACGGTTGGATTTGTTTGAGGGTCTATAAATACAACCCCTCCACCTCTTTTAGAGGTCTCTTGCTCATTTGTTTAGCTGAGAAACACCTTTGAAGTGCAAGGGAGTACAAGAGCCCTAGTGAGGATAGTGATTTGCGAATCAAAGTTTGAGAATCCTCTCTAGTGACAAGAGTCAAGCAAGTGTGCATCCATCTTCTCATTAGGCTTGTTGTGGTTAAGTGAGAGTTCTAGCTTGTTACTCTTGGTGATCGCCATCACCTAGACGGTTCGGTGGTGATTGGGAGTTTGGTGATCATCCGACGAGATTGTAGGTGACCCAACTCAAGTTGTGAGCGGTTTTGGGTGATTCGCCGCGACGGAGTGTTGAAGAATCAACCCGTAGAGAGCACTTGATCCTTGCGCGGATCAAGGGAGAGCTACACCCTTGCACGGGTGCTCCAACGAGGACTAGTGGGGAGTGGCGACTCTCCGATACCTCGGCAAAACATCGCCGTGTTCCTATTCCCTACTTTCAAGCATTTACTTTCTTGCATTACTTTCATTGCTTGTTTACTTTCCTAGAATTGTCTTGCTAGACTAGGATTGGAACTTAGGGTGCAAAACTTTTATCGGTAGAATCACAAGGAACACAAGTAGGCACTAGGGGTGAAGTTTGGCTTGTAGGATTTAATTCTTGCAATTAATTTTTAGAAAAGCCCAATTCACCCCCCCCTCTTGGGCATCTTGATCCTTTCAATTGGTATCGGAGCCGTGTTGCTCTTAATTTAGGCTTTACCGCCTAGAGCAAGATGTCTAATGGGGAAGGACCACCTCCCACTTTTGAGGGAGACGATTTTCCATATTGGAAAATTCGTATGGAGGCGTACCTCGAAGCCATAGATGTTGGGTGCCTTAGAGCCGCAACCGAAGGGCTTCCTCCTATAAGGGATCCCGCTAACCCAAGTGGTGACGCGGAGAAATACGACCGGTGGAATGCAAAAGCAAAAAATGCAATCTACCGGGCACTAGGCAAAGATATTTTCAATCGTGTGTGAAATGCCAAAAACGCTCATGAATTGTGTGAAAATCTTTGTGCTCTCCATGAGGGAACTAAGAGTGAGCGTGAGGAACGCTATCATATTGCTTTAAAGAAAATTAATTCTTTTGAGATGCTTCCTAAAGAAAGTGCTAACGACATGTACACTCGTTTGAATGTTCTTGTAGAAGATCTAAATGCTCTTGGACTCACTAAAATGAGTCAATCGGATGTTGCAAGGAGGATCTTAAGTGTTCTTCTCGTTGAGAAGTATGGACACATTGTCACCGTACTTCACCAAAGTGATCTCTCCACCGCAACACCAACTCAAGTATTAGGGAAGATCAATGCACATGAGATGTACATGCACATCACTCCGGAAGAGGGCTCATCATCTTTCAAGAAGAAAGACTTGGCCTTCAAAGCTAGTCATGAAAAGAAAAAGAAGAAGGCTCAAGCCATGATTGTGCAAGAAAGCTCTAGTGAAAGTGACATTGATGATGAATCACTTGCACTCATGGTAAGGAAGATCACCAAGATGCTAAAGAAGCTCAACAAGAGTGGCATCAAGTTCGATGGCAAGAAGAAGAAATTCTTCACAAGTAGCAAAAGGAAGCCAATCTCCGAAATGGATTGCTTCAATTGTGGAGAACTTGGCCATCTAGCTCATCAATGCCCAAAGCCTCCAAAAGACAAGTACAAGAACAAGTACAAGGGCAAGAAAGATGATTCAAGTGATGAAGAAGATGACAAAAGAAAGAACAAGCCATACAAGAAGAAAGATGGCAAGAAAAGAGAATTCTACAAGAAGAAGAAGGGAGGCAAGGCCTATATTGTTGGTGATTGGCTCACCGACATTGAATCATCATGTGAGTCCTCCGGCGATGAAAGTGACAATGACAAAGAAAAGATCGCCGCACTTGTGATTGGGCCATCATCATCTTCACCGACATCTTCATCACCACCTTCACCGCCATCTTCACCATCATCTTCTACTACTCATCTATGCCTTATGGCAAAGGGTGATCAAAAGGTACAAAATAGTGATAGTGATGATGATGATAGTGATAGTGATGATGAATATGATGCCCCCTCTTATGATGAACTAGTAAAATTGTTAAATAAATATTCTAAAATCATAAGGAGGACTAGAAATGAAAATGATGAGCTTCAACATGAAAATGAATCACTCTCATCTAAGCTTGAAAGTGCACATAATACTAGGGATGAGCTCATAGATCAAAATGAAACTATGTCTTCTTCTCTCAAAGAGCTTAAAACTTCTAACAAGGAGCTTAGAGATAAACATGATAAAATTGAGAAGAAGCATGGTGAACTCATCACTAGACTAAACTTGCTAAAGGAAGAGTACACCACCTTGAAAATTAATTATGATACTCTTATTGTTGCTAATGAGCTTGCTCTTGAGTCACATGATGCTACTAACCAAATTGTTAAGATTGATATAGCTACATCATGTGATGACTTGATTGTTGAGAACTTTGAGCAAGGCTCTAGCGGCAAAGGCAAGAGTGTGGTTGAGGCCAATGACTATGATTAGTATGTCAAACTCAAGAGTAAAAATAAGATGCTTAAAGATGAGAACAAGAAGTTGTTGGCTCTTGAAAAGCAAGCTCCAAATGAGACACTTATTGAAGAAAACAAGAAGCTCAAGCAAGAGAAAGAGCATCTCAAGACCGGCCTAAGCAAGTTCACAAGAGGCCAACATTTGCAAAGTGAGCTACTCATGAACACCGTCATGAAGTTGGATAGGAGTGGCATTGGCTATTTGGCAAATCAAGAAAAGAAGATAAAGGCTAAACAACAACAAAGTAAAACAAAAGCCCAAGCCAAAGAGATGTGTTGAGTGTGGACAAGAAGGTCATTTTGCTCATGAGTGCAAAACTCCACCACCACAACCCTTGCCCAAGCATGCTAGACCCTTTGCTTTCAATGCTCACTACATGCTTAGAAAGGACTCTAGTGGAAAGATGAAAGTTATGTTCTTGGGTCCTCCTAACAAGAATAGGCCAAAGAAAATTTGGGTTGCCAAGTCACTAGTTAAAAAAGTTAAGGGTCCCTCTCAAGTTTGGGTCCCTAAACAAAAGGCTTGATCTCTTGTGTGTAGGTGAACTACAAGATCGGTGGATCTCATTGGGTGATTGATAGTGGTTGCACACAACATATGACCGATGATCCTCGTATGTTCACCTCACTTGAAAAGGATGGGGTATGTCAAGACAAGATCACATTTGGGGATAATTCAAAGAGCAAAGTCAAGGGTATAGGCAAGGTTGCAATACCAAATGATCATTCTCTATCAAATGTGCTCTATGTTGCTTCATTGAGTTTCAACCTACTATCCGTTGGGCAACTTTGTGATCTTGGCTACCAATGCTTGTTTGGTCCAAATGAAGTGGTTGTTACCAAGATAGATGACAAGCAAGTGATTTTCAAGGGCTTTAGATACAACAATCTTTATCTTGTTGACTTCACCTCCGAAGATGCAAACTTGATGACATGTTTGTTCACCAAGACCACACTTGGATGGCTTTGGCATAGGAGGCTTGCTCATGTTGGAATGAACACTCTCAACAAGCTATTGAAGAAAGAATTAGTGAGAGGTTTAAAGGATGTAAAATTTGAGAAGGACAAACCTTGTAGTGCATGTCAAGCCGGCAAACAAGTTGCAAACACTCATCCAACCAAAGCCTACATGTCAACATCAAGAGTACTAGAACTTCTACACATGGATTTGTTTGGTCCCACAACTTACAAGAGTTTGGGTGGAAATCTTTATTGTCTTGTGATTGTGGATGACTTCTCAAGATACACTTGGACCTTCTTCCTTCATGACAAATCCAAAGTGGCAAGTTGCTTCAAGAAGTTTGCAAAGAGAGTTCAAAATGAATTTGAAGTCAAGATAAAGAAGATTAGAAGTGATAATGAAAAAGAGTTTGACAACACCAATATTGAAGCTTATTGTGATGAAATTGGAATCAAGCATGAAGTGTCATCAACCTACACTCCTCAACAAAATGGTGTAGTTGAGAGAAAGAACCGGACCTTGATCACTCTTGCAAGAACAATGCTAGATGAGTACAACACACCGGAGAAATTATGGGCCGAGGCAATCAACACCGCATGCTATGCTTCAAATCGCCTCTTCCTACAAAAGTTCCTTTGCAAGACCCCTTATGAGTTGCTAAATGGGAAGAAGCCGGACGTCTCATTCTTCCGGGTGTTTGGTTGCAAATGCTACATCTACAAGAAGCGTCAACACCTAGGGAAGTTTTAAAGACGTTGTGATATTGGTTTTCTTGTTGGCTACTCATCAAAGTCCAAAGCATATAGAGTATTTAACCATGCCACCGGTTTGGTTGAAGAAACATATGATGTGGAATTTGATGAATCTAACGGCTCCCAAGGAGCAATTGAGAATTGTGATGATGTAGGTGATGAACCATTGAGGGAGGCCATGAAGAACATGCCGGTGGGTGACATCAAGCCTAAAGATGATGAAGACGATGTACAAATTGTCAATCCACCATCTTCATCATATGTGCCTCAAGATGATGACAAAAATGAGAGAGTTGAAAATGAAGACACCCATGTCTCTCATCATCAAGCCAAGGCACAAGCACAAGATGTTAATGCTCCTCATCCCACTCCTCAAATGGTTGATCGAAGATACTCACCCCTACTTCAAGCACATCCACAAGATCTCATCATAGGGAGTCCTACAAAGGGTGTAATGACTCGATCTCAAAAAATTAATTCTTTTGTTGAACATCACTCTTTTGTCTCTTGTCTTGAACCTAAGAATGTAGAAGAAGCTCTTCAAGATCCGGATTAGGTGAATGCCATGCATGAAGAATTGAACAACTTCACCCGCAATCAAGTATGGACACTTGAAGAGCATCCAAAAGGTGCAAGAGTCATTGGAACCAAGTGGGTGTTCCGCAACAAGCAAGATGATCAAGGGGTAGTGGTAAGAAACAAGGCAAGACTAGTGGCAAAAGGGTTCTCTCAAGTTGAAGGTCTTGATTTTGGAGAGACTTTTGCACCCGTTGCAAGACTTGAAGCCATCCGTATCCTTCTTGCATATGCATCACATCATGATATGAAACTATATCAAATGGATGTGAAAAGTGCATTCTTAAATGGCTTCATAAATAAACTAGTCTATGTTGAGCAACCTCCCGAGTTTGAAGACCCTAGATATCCTAATCATGTTTATAGGTTGTCCAAGGCACTATATGGGCTCAAGCAAGCCCCTAGAGCGTGGTATGAGCGCCTCCGGGACTTCCTCATAGAGAAGGGCTTCACTATTGGGAAGGTTGACACCACACTATTCACCAAGAAATTCAAAGAAGAGATCTTCATTTGTCAAGTGTATGTTGATGATATCATCTTCGGGTCAATAAATGAAGACTATTGCAAAGAATTTGGTGAATTGATGTCAAAAGAGTTTGAGATGTCAATGATTGGTGAGCTAACATTCTTCCTTGGGTTTCAAGTCAAGCAAATGAGAGAAGGGATCTTTATCTCTCAAGAAAAGTATACCAAGGATCTTCTCAAAAGATTCAAGATGGAAGAATGCAAGCCAATCAAGACCTCAATGCCAACTAATGGACATCTCGACCTAGATGAGGGAGGTAAACCAATCGATCAAACTCTTTACCGTTCAATGATTGGTAGCTTGTTATACCTTACCGCATCTAGGCCCGACATCATGTTTAGTGTGTGCATGTGCGCCCGCTTTCAAGTGTGCCCTAAAGAACCTCACCTAAGTGCCATAAAAAGAATCCTAAGATATCTTAAGTATACTCCAAGCATCGGACTATGGTACCCCAAAGGAGCTAGATTCCAACTAGTTAGCTACTCCGATTCGGATTATGCCGGTTGCAAAATTGATAGAAAAAGCACATCCGGAGGATGCCATTTGCTTGGGAGATCCTTAGTATCATGGTCATCTAAAAAGCAAAATAGTGTGGCTTTGTCCACCGCCGAGGCGGAATACATTGCCGCAGGGGCTTGTTGTGCACAAATCTTATACATGAAACAAACCCTCCTAGACTATAGAGTTGTTCTTGAAAAGGTGCCGCTTTTATGTGACAATGAAAGTGCGGTTAAAATTACTAATAATCCGGTACAACACTCTCGCACCAAGCACATTGATATCCGCCACCACTTTTCTAAGAGATCACGTTGCTAAAAATGACATATCACTAGAAGGTGTAAGAAGTAAAAATCAATTAGCGGATATCTTCACTAAACCTTTGGATGAAGCTATCTTTTGTAGGTTGAGAAGTAAACTCAATGTGCTTGACTCTAGTAACTTTAAAAAATGAGCTTGTGTTGTCCCTTGCATTGCACTGTATTACATGTCATGTTTAATTACCCGCAATGCATCTAGGCCTTGGCTAACACGGTTACGATAACCCTCCTTTGGAGGAGTGAAAAAGCCTAACCGTGGATCAAACTTGACAAGCAACCTAGCTTTACTTACTTGTTTTGCATTGCATATGCATGGTTGTTTCTTTTCGGTTAAGCTTTGAGCAACCTCTGTGTTCGTCCATGGGTAGAGAGAGCATTTTGACACTCCCAAAGGTTCAAAAACTCTATTGCATGGCCATACGTTGCTCCTCGGGTGTTTATTGCCTATCTTTCTAAAATTAATATTAGCCTAAGGCAAACTATTTTGAGAAACTTGAGGGTTTGAGTGAGGTCACTCATATCATGTTCTAATTGGTGTTTATTTATGTCTCTTTGAATTGGAACTTGATTGGGAGAAGTCGCGTCGAAGATCGGAATGAAGAAGGGCGAAAAACAGTGACCGGACGCTGGACCGGACGCTGCACCGGACGCAGTGATGCTTCACCACCGCGTCCGGTCCCGGCGACCACCAGCGCGTCCGATCATCCTGAAGACCATCTCCTGATCCAGTGACCGGACGCTGCACCGGACGTGCCCCTGTTGACCACCGCGTCCGGTCCCGGTAACCACCACCGCGTCCGGTCATCCATCTCAGTTTTCTGGGCAAATCAAAACCGGACGCTGTCAGCGTCCGATCGTGGATAATCGGACGCGTCCGGTCATTCCAGGAGCTTACTGGAATGTGACCGAACGATGCCTCTCCGCGTCCGGTCATATCGACCACCGTGTCCGGTCATCGCGTGACGAGCGGATCTAATCCTTCATATAACCTTTCGCGTTCTTCTCTTCTTCCTCATCCGCGCCGTACAACTCGTGTTTCCGCCGCCACCTTGCCCTAGCTCGCCGGAAATTCGCCGCCGCCGCTCGCTGGAGACCTCCACCGCGCCTGCGCCACCGCCCGGCCCTGCAGCCGCTTCTCCCGCGCCCACGCAGCCGCCTCTCCCGCGCCGCCACCTCCACCGCGCCTGTGCCGCCACCGCCACCGTGAGCCACCATCCGCCGTTCAGCCGTGCCCTCCTCCACCTGCACGACCTCTGGCCGGCTCCTGCCCTCGCGACCATCCTCGGTTTTCGGCCACCGCGTGTCGCCCTAATCCTAGGGTTCGCACTGCGGTGTCGCCTTCGTTCGTCGTCAAAAAGTTCTTCACGCGACGTCTTCGCTCCGAGGTTGTTTGACACATCCTTGATCTTCGTGTTAGGGTTTGCCGAAATTTCGTTATCGTTTATCCTAATTGACCTCTGTTTCGGCAAATCAGCGCTCGTTCGGTACGTCGGGAAGTCTCGAGACCTAGGTCATCTCATCTCATCACCGCTTTCTCATCGATCCGAGGTAGCCATCATGTTTTGTTTTCACATCTTATCTTATATGCTTGCTATCTCTAGGGTTTCATACCTTTTAGATCATATATGTTGCTTATAGTAGATCCATCTATTCCGTCTTTTCAGCGAGTTTGTCGGTGTGTCGGGGTGACTGCTGTTCAGCTGTTGAATCCGAGGCTAAGCCTGCAGATACGGATTGAGGCCAAGCCTCTCGAGTGTCAGTACATCATCTTTTAGAGGTTTTCCGACAGTGTGACAGCATGGTTCGTTGCAAGAATGCTGGTGGTGCTCCCAGTGACGGGGACAACAGTCCTCCTCATATGTCTGAGGTTGCGCGTGGAAAGCGCATCAAGATTATGGCCAGAAAGAAGAAGAAGACTCTTACTGATGCAGAGATAGCTCAGGCAGTGGCAGATGCAGCTGATGCAGCTGAGAGGGGTGGCAGGAGCAGTGGTATACGCATTGGCGACAGTCGTTTTCATCTTGAAGGACGACAGCTTGGTACAGAGACTACTGAGACCACTAAGGGCACAGAAGTGCCAATGGATGCAGATACTATGTCAGTTGATCCACCTGCAAATGCTCCAAAGGGGACAGAGGAGCAGCCAGCTCAGACTCCATCACGTCGCCACTCCACACGCACACGGGCTCAGGTGACTCCCAGGCCAGAGGGCCAGCTTCGTGGAGGACGTCCGCCTCCCAGAGTTAGAGGTTCACCCCCAGTTGAGCACTTTGACTTGAGAGGTGCTACTGCACATCAGGTGCAAAGTTTGAGATTTGTTGAGGTCAGCCGGTGGTTTCCACCTTAGAGGGACTTCAGAGCTTCAGAAGGTTTTTATACTCCTCTACAGGAGGATTTTTACAGAGCTCTTGTTGACAGTGGCATTGTTTTTCGACCACAGAGTGTCTGTCGCATTGAGTCACTTGTTGGGGTAGTGGGTGAGCAGCTTCGTCCGCACCTGTCCTATCTACCAGGCTTGTTAGATTTTCTTGGACGGACGGGTGCATACTGCGGCACTTGGGTTAGGGAGTTCTATGCTTCATTATGGATTGATCCAACCCATGAGTTCATACACTTTGCATTCAGAGGCCGCGACCGCAGACTGTATAGCACAAGAGTACGGGAGATTCTCAGAATCTCAGCTTCAGACACGAAGATTCACCAGCTCTGTTTTGGTTAGACAGCTCCACCTAGACGCCCTCATAGCGGTACTGTGCCACCTACAGATCTGATCCGACCCTGCTTCCGTGAGCCTTTTGGCGAAGGGTCTCGTCGCACACCTGCCAGTTTGACACCGCTTGCCTGAGTCCTGGATGCTATTGTCAGGCGTACTCTTCTTCCCAGGCTTGGTTACAGAGAGGGACTGACCAGAATGCAGCTATGGGTAGTTCATCACCTTCTCTCACAGACACCTTTTGACATTTGGGATCTTATGGTCAGTGAGATGGAGGACACCCTGGCAGAAGGCTTCAAGGGACACCGTCAGCTGCCCTATGCTCATTGAATTTGCTTCATCATCAGATCTGCACTTGAGCTGCCTTCAGAGATTAGTGCTGAGATAACTGAAACTACTACTGTTTTTCCTGAGTATGATATTCGTCAGTTATGGGCTTCAGTTACGAGAGAGCAGGTCCCTGTGCCAGGACAGAGAGGGAGACCTGAGGTGCCTGAGACAGCGGCTGAGCAGGATGCGACCGTACAGGGTCTTGCTGAGGCAGAACTTGCAGATCTAGACGCTCAGCCCATTGATATAGCTGAGGATGAGGCTTTCGACAGCACTGACGAGGATTATCAGCCCATCCCCAGGTATCAGTCTCCTCAGCCTCACGACCACGAGGCCGGTGGCTCTGGATCAGTCTCCCGCTCAGACCCAGCCATGGTGGCTATTCTTGAGAGGCTGACCCAGGCACAGGAGCGACAGGAGCTTCAGCTGCAGAGACAGGCTCAGGATACAGCTGCTGCGTTTGTATAGATACAGGCTCGACAGGATGAGTTTCAGAGACAGCAGCTTGAGATACAGCGCCAACAAGTCGAGATGCAGCGTCAGCAGTATGAGATGTAGCGACAGAGTGCAGCTAGCCAGCAGCAGTATTTGGAGCTTCTGCGTCACCTAGTTACAGTTGGGGTTCCTCCACCTGCATCTATCCTGACTTCAGCTTTACCATTCAGTGGACCTTCAAGTCAGGATCAGCCGAGCCTTCAGTTCACCTCTCCACAGCTGCAGGTTCCTCAGTCGTTCCAGTCCCCGAGCTACACGCCCATTCAGACAGGGTTTACTCCTTTAGACCAGCCTCGCCCTCACATGTTGACTGGCACACCTTTTATTGATCTGAGTGCCACATATAGCGAGTTGACTGGTCAGGCGACGCCCTCGCACATCATATTTGCTACTTCATCAGGGGTGTCAACTTCAGAGGCAGCTTTTCTTCCAGTGACAGGGACATGCACTACAGAGACAGTTCCTTCGTCTGTTGCCTCGACAGATCCCCTAGCTTTTGGCTCTCTTCAGGCTCAGGTCACAGAGACTGCTCCACTTGTTGCTACTTCGGCAGCACCTGTTCCTGTTGATCAGACCTAGACCGCTTCACAGCTGCGTGCTTCTTTAGAGGGTCAGCCAGATAGCTCCGAGTCCGAGGAAGACACTTCTCAGTTCGTGATTACTACACGCTCCTCGGCACCCGACTCGACTCCGTCTGTTCCCCCGTCAGATCCTTAGATTAGTTTTTGGCGGTTGATGCCAAAGGGGGAGAGAGAGTAGATTCAGGGGGAGAGCTTTTGTTAGAGGGTTTTCGTTCTTTTCTTGTGTGCTACACTCATGCATCATGTTTACTTTATAGTAATTGTGTTCGTGTGACATGTGGTCTTATGAGATACCTTGAGTCTCTATGGTTTATCTAATCACAGTTTTAAATCATGTCACTTGTTTGTTTATAGCTCATAAGGTTGTGCTTCCATGCCTTACTCCGATTTCATATGAGCTATGTTTTATGTGTACTAACTCTTCATGTTTTATCTTATAAGTACACTCAGTTGGCTTGGAACACATAAGCATTGACTAACCCCTTATGCTTACAACTTTATGCTTATGTGAACCAAGCATGATCGAAAACCTCAACTCATATCTTCTGAATCTAAGTGTTGTCATCAATCACAAAAAGGGGGAGATTGAAAGCATCTAGGCCCTGGTGTTGGTTTCGGCAATTAATGACAACACATAATTACCATGACTAACGTGTGTTTTGCAGAAACGTTGGTAAGTTAGGTCATGGAGATGATAACTGCTTTGGGCAATATGGTATTCATGTCCCTTGATGGAAATCGTTTCGGTTTTCAAAGGATCAACGATAAGATTAAGGACGGTTAGTTCCGGATGTCAAGGTGTTGAGATACATCTGGAATAGTCGTTAGGATCTTTGTTTCTTCCTTTGACCGTACTATGAAGAGGGGCATGAGCGAGTAGCTTGACCTAGGTGAGTTTTGTGTTTAGGTGTGGTGCACACTTGTCAAACTTAGCACTAGGTAGCTCGAGAAAAGCTCAGAGTTCAGTTAGAAGCAACTTGGTTCAAGTTGCATCGCGTTTAGAAGACGTTTGAGCCGTTTACCTATGACCGGACGCGTCCAGTCAGTACTAAATCTTCACTGCGTTTTTCAGCTGACTGACCAGACATGGTCCTTGAGAGGACCGGATGCGGTGGTCAGGCTGACACGTGTTCCAGATGGTAAACAGCGTAATCGGACGCGACTGTGAAAATGATCGGCGCGTCCGGTCATGTTCCAGTAAGGTCCCGTGGAGACCTGACGCGTCCGGTCACCTATGATCGGACGCGGTCGTGTGTCTGGTCATGTTCCAGTAAGGTCTCATGGTGACCTGACGCGTCCGGTCACCTATGATCGGACGCGGTGATACGTCAGGTCAGTTTTCCAGAGAGCTCTTGCATGATCGGACGCGTCCGATCATCCCTGATCAGCGCGTCCGGTCATCTCAGACCGGCGCATCCGGTCATCTCAGATCGACGCGTCCGGTCACTCAGCACAGGTTTCCGTTATTCGACCGTTACAACTGACCGGCACGTCCGGTCATATCGATAGGCGCGTCCGGTCAGTGCGCGTCTGGCTGTTTCGAAAGGTAACGGTCGGATTTGTTTGAGGGGTCTATAAATACAACCCCTCCACCTCTTTTAGAGGTCTCTTGCTCATTTGTTTAGCTGAGAAACACCTTTGAAGTGCAAGGGAGTACAAGAGCCCTAGTGAGGATAGTGATTTGCAAATCAAAGTTTGAGAATCCTCTCTAGTGACAAGAGTCAAGCAAGTGTGCATCCATCTTCTCATTAGGCTTGTTGTGGTCAAGTGAGAGTTCTAGCTTGTTACTCTTGGTGATCGCCATCACCTAGACGGTTCGGTGGTGATTGGGAGTTTGGTGATCATCCGACAAGATTGTAGGTGACCCAACTCAAGTTGTGAGCGGTTTTGGGTGATTCGCCGCGACGGAGTGTCGAAGAATCAACCCGTAGAGAGCACTTGATCCTTGCGCGGATCAAGGGAGAGCTACACCCTTGCGCGGGTGCTCCAACGAGGACTAGTGGGGAGTGGCGACTCTCCGATACCTCGGCAAAACATCGCCGTGTTCCTATTCCCTACTTTCAAGCATTTACTTTCTTGCATTACTTTCATTGCTTGTTTACTTTCCTAGAATTGCCTTGCTAGACTAGGATTGGAACTTAGGGTGCAAAACTTTTATCGGTAGAATCACAAGGAACACAAGTAGGCACTAGGGGTGAAGTTTGGCTTGTAGGATTTAATTCTTGCAATTAATTTTTAGAAAAGCCCAATTCACCCCCCTCTTGGGCATCTTGATCCTTTCAATATCTCTCCTCCTTGTTGACACATGCACTTATCAAGCTAGAGCCCAAGGATTACAACTCCCCCTCAAAACATGCTATGAATGCAGAAATGCACAAATGCAGAAGCTTCAAGATTATAGCAAGTAGATTGAGAAGATGCTCTAGCTGATGTTGTCATGTATATATAGCAACAAATACAAGTGCTAGCAAATGCTCAAAATGACCAAATGAGATGAAATATGGCATTTTAGCAAGTTTGATCAAGTTTAAGCAATTTAAAAGAGGGTTCACCACCGAATGAGCACATAGCAAATATAGACAGGAGATCAACCTTGTGCTACACATGTATACAAAGTGAACTACCCCAAACAAAGTTCACACATCATGTCATGAGACAAACTTGTGATTTGATCAAATTTTCAATCAATTAAATTTTATCGGAGTTATGCAGCTTATCACCAATGTTTGTCAAACAAATGTGTGCGAGAGGTTATCGATGCCATCAAAACCTGACTTATCAATCATGTCAAACCTATGCCAAAAGCAATCAGAAGCTTAAGACAGTGATCTCAGTATCCATTACAGAGCTCAAGTTCACCCTTAAGTGCAATAGGGAGCTGTCTCGACACTCTGACATGGGACAGCAAAGACCCATCCCGATCTTTTCATACCTTGTTTTTTTTAAGTTTTAGCACAAATTCAAGTTTCTCAAGCAAGTGTGCAACTCAAGGTATGAGCCGTAGCAACTAAGCATATATATGAAGCAAAAGGGTTCTCGACACACCTACACCTGCTAGTTGCTACAAGTAGTGGTGAACATGTTTCAAGTTTCTTCAAGTGTTATTCATGTTCACAATCGAAAGAGGCATTTTTAGCTCATATCAAGAGATCAAAGTGAGCCTAATCAAAGCACATCATATATATCCATAACATCCGCAACAAGAGCATAGTATCAATCTAGCTACAATAAGAATGAAGCTCAAGATGCAATATGATACATGATGATATGATATGCAAATATGATACAAAAGCAAAATCAAAAGCTAAACTAAAAACAAAACTAAAAACTAATGTACAAGAACCACAAACTTCCCTCTTCTAAAAAGGATAACAAACCCCAAGCTCTCCTCGCAAGCGAGCAAACTGGGTTTGTCAAGGGGTTTAGTGAAGATATCTGTGAGCTGGATGTGGGTGTCAACATGAATAAGGTCAATGTCCCCTTTCTCATAGTGGTCTCGCAAGAAGTGAAAACGAACCTCTATGTGCTTGGTTTTAGAGTGAAGAACAGGGTTTTTGGCTACACAAATGGCACTGGTGCTATCACAGAACAAAGGCACTCGCCTAACCTCTAAGCCATAGTCTCGCAAAGTAGCAACCATCCAAAGCAACTAGGAACAGCAAGCAGCAGCAGCAACATACTCAGCTTCTATGGTGGATTGGGCTACAGTGGACTGCTTGTGAGAAGACCAAGACATAAGAGAAGACCCAAGAAACTGACAAGTCCCAGAAGTAGACTTCCTTTCAGTACGACAGCCAGCATAATCCGCATCAGAGTAACCGCAAAGAGAAAGAGAGGAGGAAGCCAAAAACTAAAGACCAAATTCGGGTGTGAACCGAAGGTCCTCATGATCCGCTTGACGGCTTGACGATGCGATGTGCGCGGTGAAGACTGAAAGCACGTGCACAAGCAGACCGCAAACTAGATGTCCGGTCTCGTTGCCGTCAGGTACAGCAACGATCCGATCATGCTTCGGTACTCCTTCTGGTCCATAGTTTCTCCTTCCTTGTCCTCGTCTAGGGCCGTCGTGGTCGACATGGGCATCGAAAGAGGCTTGGCCTCGCCCATATCAAACTTCTTCAGAAGATCCTTGGTGTACTTGCCTTGGTGCACGAATGTTCCTTCACGTGTTTGCTTGATTTGCAGCCTGAGGAAGAATGTCAACTCGCCCATCATACTCATCTCGAATTCTCTGCTCATAGTCTCAGAAAACTTTGCAACAAGAGCGTGAGAGGAACCACCAAAAATGATATCATCCACGTAAATCTGAACCAAAAGTGTGTCAGTGTCTTGCTTGAGGAGAAACAAAGTTTTATCTATGGAACCCATCTTAAAGCCCTTAGCAAGCAAGAAGGCTTTCAAACGCTCATACTAGGCTCTCAGGGCTTGTTTCAATCCATACAAGGCTTTGTGGAGTTTGTAAACATGGTTGGGATACTTGGGATTTTCAAAGCCAGGGGGTTGTCTCACATACACCTCTTTCTCTATGTACCCGTTCAAAAAGGCGCTCTTCACATCCATTTGATACAGCTTGAACCCTTTCGAAGCTGCATAAGCTAAGAGCATCCTTATAGCCTCGATATGGGCCACAGGAGCAAAGGTTTCTTCAAAGTCTACTCCCTCTTTCTAACAAAATCTCTGAGCCACTAGCCTAGCCTTATTCCTCACCACCACTCCATCCTCACTTTGCTTGTTCTTGAAAACCCATTTTGTACCTATAGGGTGACACTCAGGTGAAGGTGGAACTAAGACCCAAACTTCATTCCTCTCAAAGTTTTGTAACTCCTCGTGCATAGCATTGACCCAATCGGGATCAGAAAGTGCGTGTCCAACATTTTGTGGCTCAAAATTAGCGACAAAAGCGGAATGAGCGAAATGTGAGATTTCATATGACCTTGAGCGTGTAACACGCTGACTGATGTCACCGATCATGGTTTGAGGCGGGTGACGACGCTGGATGTGCCGAGGGGCTTCCCTCAAAGATGTTGCCTCCCCCTCAACAGCTGCTGGGGCCTCCTTAGGTGTAGCCGACGTAGGCTGAGGAGGTGGCTCGTGCGGACCCCATGTAGTGGAAGAAGATGGATCTGGTCCGTGAGCCGAAGTAGTTATCGTAGACTCGACTGGAACAGCCGAAGAGGTCGGCTCTGCATCTCTCCAATCAGCATCTTCCTCATTCTCCTCAACGAAGATGCTCTCACCAATCTCCTGATCACCTGCACTTTCAAAGACAGGAATGGAACAAGGCATGGTCTTGTCGAAAGTGACTTCACAAGTCTCTACAACTCGATTAGTTTCAAGATTAAGTACTCGATATGCATGAGAATGTAAAGCATAACCAAGAAAGATACCATCCGAGGATCGAGACTCAAATTTATCTAAATTACCTTGTTTCAGAATGAAACACCTGCATCCAAACACTCAAAAGTGGCTCATCTTGGGTAATCGACCGAATCACAGCTCATAAGAAGTTTTCTTCATGAAGGCTCGAAGAAAGATGCGATTAGAAACATGACACGTGGTGTTGATAGCTTCGGCCCAATATTTCCTAGGAGTCCTATGCTCATCGAGCATCGTCCTGGCCATCTCAACAAGGGTCCGATTCTTGCGCTCAACAACACCATTTTGCTGAGGGACATAGGGAGAGGAAAACTGATGCTCAAGGCCCAAAGAAGCACAAAAGGTTTCAAAGTGAGTATTCTTGAATTCTGTGCCATTGTCACTGCGAATCGCTCTCATGGCATTCTTAGGGAACTCATTTTGCAACCGAAGAATCAAATTTCGAGCATGTGAAAAAGCATCATCCTTACCCTCCATGAAAACACCCAAGAGTAGCGAGAAAAATCATCCACGATCACTAGAACGTACCACTTCCCACCCTCTGACCGAACCCGAGCTGGACCAACTGTGTCCATGTGAAGTAGCTCGCCGGGTTTCTTGGTCATGACTTGATTCACAGGTGGGTGAGAAGCGGCAACCATCTTTCCGTGATGACAAGGGTGACACACCAAATCCTTCTCAAATTTCAACTTGGGCAATCCTCGGATTAGATCAAGTGAGCTCAACCTAGCTAGTAAGTCAAAGCTCAAATGACCAAGTCTCCTATGCCACTTCCAAAGCTCAGAGGAGGATCCGGCCACCAAACATCGAGAAGAGCCAAAGGAGTGAGAAAAATCAGCTCGAAAGACATGGCCAAAAGGAACAATCTGGCAAACAAGATTTCCCTGAGAGTCAAGAACTCGAGACAAGCCGGTCTTAAAGCGCACTTCAAAGCCATCTTGAAGGAGTTGCGAAACAGAAAGCAAATTGAAATGCAAGTTTGAAACCAAAGCAACATCCTTCAAGACAAAACTCTCATTGACCCGAATGGTCCCACGAGAAAGCACTTTACCTTTGCTATTATCCCCGAATGTGATGTACTCCTTACATTGCACGGGTCGAGGCTGGAGAACCATTTGGAACTTCCGGTCATGTGGCGCGAGCATCCGGAATCAATGAGCCATGTGTTCTCTAGACCTCCATCCTGCATCAATAGAAAGGCATAGGATGAGCAAATGGCATAACACTGGGGTTAGTAAATTGTGAAGGGTACCGGTGTTGGCTCATTTGTCCTGGAAAAGTGTTAGAAAAAACACCAAATATGCCATGTCCCATTTGAGGAAAGCGGGCACCACGTAGGGAAAAACGTGGTCCGCTAGAGCTGTAGGACTGAAAGCCACTGTCACGAGGTCCAAAGTCATATTGATCATGATCTGAACCATGCCGGGCACGACCACCAAGACCATCGTGTGGTCTAGCAACCTGAGGCCTAGCACCTTGAGGCATTGCACCTCTTGGCCTAGCATTGCGCCTCTGAACAGGAGGCACATGTACACCATGGGGTGGACGGTACATGTTCCGGTTATTCAACTCATACTCCCGCCGCTCATCTCTCTTCCTCCTGAAGCAAAACTCAACAAGGTGACCATCCCTATGGCAATAGTCACAGTGATACCTCACCTCTCTCTTAGGTGGTTGTTGGCTCACTCTCTTGTGGGTATGGTTCACTCTTGGTAGCTTTTTGGCTTTAGGAAGGGGATCCTCAGAGATGTTTGGTAGAGTGTCAAGTGGGTTTCTGAGATGGTTCGGTTTTGGAACCCAAACTTGTTTCTGAGGTGGAGCTCTTGGAGGTTCTTCAAACACTCCATCTTTCACAGTGGGTTCGGTAGGCTTAGGTGGATTGATCTTGATCAATTTGAGAGTAGTGGAAGGTTTCTCACTTGGGCTCAAACCACTGAACTCACCAACTTTGCCATAGACATTTTCACCCTTCTCACCTAGAGTAAAGCCTACTCCCGATGTCCCAGTTCCCCGTCTGAACTGGCTCATCATCATGCCCAACTGCGGTTCACTACAAGACACCCAATTCAAGATGGACCGAAGGTATGTGTTGTCTTCCTCGGATCTCATCTTGTCATGCCTGCAAGACTCAAGCTCCAACACCAAACTTTCACAACGTGCACACTCAACAACAGTGCTATCTGAACTGGCCTTCTCAAGAGCATGGATCTTGGCATTCTTCTCTGTCAGCTCAAATTGTAAGCCTGAACAAGACTTGCACGCACCCAATAAGCTAGACCTAGCCTTCAGCTCATCGTTCTCATCTAACAAGGCAGCATACTTAGATTGCAACTCAGAAAAGTTAGTCATATGAACAACACATTCATCGCACTCAACCTCGTCAGACACATGAACAACAAGCTTCTTAGCTTCCTCAAGTTCTTTCTCCATAACTTCTAGCTTGTCCTTAAACTCTTTCCTCTCATGAGCAGCACATTTCAGCAACTTATCTTGATTCATCAAAGTATCAGTCATGATATCAAGCTCGGCAATAAGAGCGTCGACGGAGGGTTTTACCTCGGTAGAGTCGTCATCGCCGGGAAGCACGTCCTTGTTGGGCTTCACACCTTCATCCACGGCCATGGTGCAGTAGCCTCTGTGGATGGACTTGGCGACGAAGCAAAGCCCGGTCAACTTGTCCTCACGCCTCTTCTCAGACTCATCATCGCTCGAGGGAGAAGAAGACCGGTCATCGTCGGTGTCGTTGTCGAGGTCGCTGAGGGAGGCGAGGAAGGCGCGCTCTTGAGCCTTGGCCTTCTTGAAGTACTTCTTCTTCAGCGCCTCCTTGTCGAATCCTCCCTTCGACTTGTGCTTGGAGGTGTACTCGCGCTTGTCCTTGCGCTTGCTGGAGTCGTACTTGTTGAAGGAGTGCTTGCTCTTCTTAGGGCAGTGGGCGACGAAGTGGTTAGAATCTCCACAGCCGTAGCATCCTTCCTTCGGACCACCACCACGCCGGCGATTCAAGCGGTTGTTGTGAAACCGCGAGAACCGGCTGATGATCAACGCCAGCTCGTCGTCCCCAAGACTCTCCATCTGCTCCTCTATGACAGACACCAAAGAAGACAAGGCAAAAGACACCTGTGAAGGGTTAGCCAAAGAACTTGAGCCATTACCTGAGACCAAGGCCATAGTCGGTGCAGAGGGATTCTTGAGCTTGGCTTGGGTCTGGTAGTCGATCTCGGTGGACTTGAGCTTGCTAAAAAGCTCATCCACAGTGAGGGTCTCATACCCCGAAGACTCAATGATGGCGGTCACCTTCACATCCCATACCTTCCGATCTAGGGCATATAGAAGCTTAAGTGCCCTCTCATGATCATCATAAGGTAACTGTGTCTTGTTTGCTCGCATCTTGTTGACGATGGTCTGAAAGCGAGAAAACATGGCATCGATGGACTCGCTATCAAGCTGAGTGAAGTTCTCGTACTCCCTCTTATACGTCTCGTAGAGTCTAGTTTTGACCTGTGCGGTCCCCTCGTGATAGCTCTGAAGCCTCACCCAGATCTCCCGAGCAGTAGTACAATCAGAGACTCTCTCGAACTCCTGAAGCGAAAGACTCGAGAAAAGAACTGCGCGAGCTCTGCTATTAGCGTTGTGCTGATCTTTTTTATCTTGCGTGACACGAGCACGGGGTTCAAGCACAATATAAGTAGCATCCTCGCAAAATCTCCCAAACAAGCCAATCAATCCCCTGGAGATGCGTGGACATGTGGATCTTCCAATAGGGATAATTTGTTCCATCGAAGAACGGTGGTTTGCCGGAACCACGCTCCATGTCGCCTTCGTGGATCACGGACCGATTAAGGAGGAATGATCCTTAACCGGCTCCGATACCAATTGAAGGACTAGAAAAGGCGACCAGAGGGGGGGGTGAATGGGAGCCGTCTAAAAATTCTTTGCCTAAAAGAACTTGGTATATATCTCGATTATAACTCAACACGGCTCTCTTCTAATTGCCAAGGTCACACATATCAACTAGAGATTTGTTGACCCTAGAAACAATTAGGAATTTCTCAAAGCATCGTGCAAGCAAAGTGCTAAAGCATGAATTAATTTCTCACTAATTAACCGGCTAACAAAGACTCAGATAAGCATGTGAGAATAATTGGAGCTCCAAAGCAAAACTGCTAGCTACTGTGCCATGATAGCCGAATTTAATAAACAAGCTAGACTTGCTATCAATCATGAGTAAGCAAACACTAATGTAGGAACTTGCAGCATACTACTTGAATGAAAACCTGTAGATAATACCACAAAGAAATATGATCTAAAAAGGCCAGACACGCTAGCTGCCAGTACTAGATACAAATAAGCAACAGTGTACAAGAGATGATTAATTAATCAAAAGAAGTAAATAGACAATCAATGATTATCACACTGTTGCATGAAAGGACATTTCAAATATCAATAAGCTCACGGTTTTGCTGCTCGCCTGCGCTACCGAAAACCTGCTGCTGTCTACTGTTGGTCGATGGCCAGCTTTCCTAAATGCCGATATGCAGGTGTGCTTGAACTCCTTCCGCTATCTAAAGAACCAAGCACCGATGAACCGAGCGGCACTTTCTGGAGTCCAACGCCGAATGCACGCACGCACAGGCAATGGCTCGGTCGGAGGAGATGCACACCGCCGAGCACACCGAGCGCTGCCTGCCTGCTGCACGAGAGCGGTCGGGGCAACTGGGGCCCAAGCTGTGACTGGTAAATCACCGAAAGCATAGGTGAACATTCATACTCAGACAAGCAAGCACCGGTGAGACCTGGACACCACCGTGCAGAAAAGCAGACAGAGAGAGCTACAGAAATTACTCGGCACTGCAGGGAACAAACTGGGCTAGCCAATTAGAAGTAGCATCAGCTGCCTATGCGAGCTGTGCTGTTGGATAAAATTCTCTTGCAGCTGAGCACCACACGCAAGTGCTTGGAGTAACCACATAGCAAGAACAAAGCTCTCAACCAACCAAAAACAAGCATAGATCAAGCACAAACTGCATTGAATGAATGCCCTGCTGCTTGACTTATGACCGAAGGTGCACAAGAGCTGATTTGCATGCCTGCTGCTGTGCGAGCAACTCCTGGGTGAAGAGCAGATGGAGGTGCTGCACTCCGAAGCAACAGGACACCAGGGACTGAGAGCTGGGAGTAGATGAATGACGAACAAAGCCGCACGAACAGCTGCCTGACACAAGAACAGAGAAGAACGAGCACCTGGAGGGCTCGGCTTCTGAAGCCCAACTCGATTCCCAGCTTGGTGCTGAACTCAAGCTCGGCGAGCAGCCCACCAAGGGCAAGCACGATGAAGTGTTGATTTGCTCTAGCCAGAACACAGGAGACCAACACCCTGGCACACGAACAGACACAGAGAGGGCGACGAACAGACAACACGAACAGCAGGCCGTCTTCAACCAAAAATCGACCGGATCTCCATCAAAACAAAAGGATTTGAGCTCAAATTTTGCCTAGATGAAATTCACCTTGCCACGAACCTATCCCCAAGAAATCATCACCTGAGATTGATCCAAACTCCGGGAAAATCAAATCGTGGCTAAGAACGAAAAAGGGAACAAAATGAGAACGAAAATCACAGCTTCAAATAGAAACCCCAGAGGGCAAGAGGAGGATTTGGGCCTCCATTCCCACTCCAAATCACAAGAAGTATACAACCACAAATTTTCAGATTTTTAGACCTCTCTCATGAACTAGAAAGTAAAACCCTAGGTAGAAAGGGGGATGAAAGAGTGGGAGAGAGGTGAAGATGGCTTGGGGCTGCCATCCCCTATTTATCAGGGCTATTACACATTCTCCTAATTGCCCCTAGATACATAAGAGCTAAACCATCAAGCCTAAGGGCGTAGAGGTCCAACTCGGTCTCCATGTTGATCCGACGGCCACCGCGCCTCCTCACTGGTAGCTTCGCCTCGACGCGAACTCTCCGATGCCGCCACGTGCCGTCCGTTCCACCTCGGAACCTCCGCCCGGGTTTTGAGGCCCAAACCCGTAAACCCGCCTCCGATGGTTTTGAGGCCCAAACCATCAAACCGCTCCGCGAGTAGCGTACTCCATACGCGTCCCCCGCCATCCGACGCGTGTCACCTCCACGGTCAACACGGTCACTCTCATGTCTTCTCGCGCTTGTCGATGTCCCAAGTGTCAGCCAGCGTGGCTAGCCACCCAGCCTTCAGGTCCCTCGGTCCAAGCCTCACGTCCGTCCTTCACCCCTCAGGTCCATCGGCACGGCATGTCCTCCTTGACCTTCACCTCGCCGTCGGCTACCGTCTCCGTGCTCCACACCTGCACAACACAAGCCAAGAGACATGTCGCACACAAGGCTTTCGCCAAGGTAGGGTTAGTCACCACTCAACCTACTTCGTGGATCACATTGACAATCACTCATCACAAAACGAACACACAAGGGTACTTGTCAACCTTGTGTTCGCAAGTACTGAAGCCAGCAGCAGTGTGCAACGCAGATCACATAAGCCTAGCTGTTATATATGCTATATGCCAGCCTTTTGAGTCTATACATGCGAGAACAAAGGAGATTATGGCATAATGACTGTTATTAGTATTCAATAACCACACGAGTGCTCCGGTTCTGAGTCAGCCATGACGAACAACTCTTACATCTTCTGGGATCAGTAGGAGATAACAAACGTAGTTGTCCAAGTCTGACGAACTTGAGTACATGTACATCAAAGGAGCTAGCCATGGCAGAACAACAGTCACCTAGTGAGTACGTACAAAGCAAGACAGGCGACTGAGTTCAACAGTCACCTACTGCAAGTTCTGAACTTGTGATGCAGTTATACGTTGACCTCGCAGACTAATGCTTGTTTTGTACGCGTACTGTACAGACATTCTCCACTTTTGTGTTGGGAGACAGGCCCAGGCCCAAGCCTAATAACAAGTGACAATGCTAAGCACTCCTACATACAAAACCCATCTAGCTGAGGAGGAAATGGATTTGTGAGGTAGCAGTAGCAGGCCGACACAAACAGTGAAGCTCTAATGAGGCCCATGAAATGAAGCACAACATAAATCATATTTAAATAAGAAACAGAGGAGTTGCAGCAAAAATTCACAAAAAAAATAGAAGAGTTGCAGCAAAAATTCACAAAAGTCTGTTTATAATGCCTTGACCTGTGAGGATTCTTGTTACCACTTTAGGCACATTTGGAAAGGGAAAATCCCTGCAAAATTGAAATTCTTTACGTGGCTTATGGAAAACAACGCCATTTTAACAAAAGACAATATGTTAAGAAGAAAATGGAAAGGTAACCCTGATTGTTATTTTTGTGATAAAGATGAATCTGTGAATCATTTGTTTTTCACTTGCTCTATGGCCAAGGTTGTCTGGGCATGTATTGCTCAATGCCTTGGTGCTAATAACATTCCTCATAATCTTAATCACTGCTGGTTGTGGTTGGAGAGATGGCTTCCCCATGGCAGGAAGCTCCATGTGTGGGGGGTCGTCGCCGTTTGTTGGGCTATCTGGAAATCTCGGAACCGAGCATGTTTTGATAAGAAACTGATTAAGAATCCTATATTGAGATCATTTGCCATGCCGGAGCTTTAATGAAATTTTGGACGGGTCTCTTTGCGGAAGCGGACTAGAAGATACTGGAAGAGGGGGTCAATGCCATGATGAAGATTGCGTTAAATCTCTTATCATCTAAGAAGAGCAAGACTTCTATGGCTTCGGACAAGCAAAACCCAAAGGATGGCGAGTCTCCGGACACTTGATGAAGCTGGTTAAAAAAGGTTGCTGTAGAAGCTTGATGGGATGGTTCTGTGACATTGTCTCACTTCTAGTACTAATGGCTCTTGGAGGTCTGTTTAGGTAGCTTTCTGGTTAGTCTCTGCGTGGACTGATGATTCCTCTTGCGCTGGATGGTCAAGCGCAGTTTGACGGGATAGCGTTTTTTAGCCTGTTCGATGATGTTCTGCTTAGTTTCCTCTTGCGCTAGCTGGTTAAGCACAGTTTGTTCCGTTGCTCTTTCTGTTGCTTCTGCAATCATCTAAACTCTTTGTATTTTTATTCTTATGAGGCTGTGTTCAGTTCCGAAATATTTTGGGAAAATATTCCTGTAGCACTTTCGTTGTTATTTGGTAAAATTTATCCAACCATAAATTAATTAGGCTCAAAAGATTCATCTCGACCTTTACAGACAAACTATACAATTAATTATTTTTTTACCTACAATTAATGCTCCATGCATGGGTTCAAAGATTTGATGTAACGGATGGCAGAGGAAATATTTTGGGAAGTGAACGGGGCTGAATGGGAATGGGGAATCTCCCCTGGTCGAAAAAAAAGGCATGGCAGGTTTATTGCAGTTGAAAGAGAAGACCTGTACTGTGTACTGCATTATTGCAGCAGAAGTGCAGTGTTTGCCTGTGCAATAAAAAACAGAGGAGAGAACGACGACATGCATACAGTTTGTGCAGAGGCATGTGAGTTGTGAACTCGTTGGGTAAATAAAGAAATGATGGCCCCAGTCATCGTGGATTTCTTATTATTACATTGCTTAAAAAATAGATCAGTACATTGTCAGGGATGCATCATCATCATCACCATGAAAAACAAAAAAGAAAAAAGAATCATCCTCAACATCATCAGTCTCTCATCTTCTGTCCTCCTCCTCCCTTTTAATTTCTCCCCTCCCCTCACTTAATTTCAGTCTAAACATGTACTTTAATTGCCCTTTGTTGCTGTTGTTGTTGAACTCTTGTTTTCTTTGTCTGAAAGAAAAGAAAAAGGAAATAAAAACAAACAATAAAAGGGGAACAAGTAATAAAAGCACGACAAGGAAGGGAGGAAGGAAATGGATGTTTCTTCCTCCGCGCCTTATCACAGTCAGAGGAGGAGCGCATGGCCATCATCCCCCGCCGCCTCCCTCCGCCGTCGGCACGTGAACACCTTGAGCACGCCGTCGGAGCCGCCGGCGACGAGCGCCCCGCCGTCGAGAACGTCGGCGTCGTCGTTGTGGCTGCCCTGCCGCCACGCCACCGCGCTGACGAACCCACCACCAGTATCCACTTGTCCCGGGCCGGTGGTTAGTGGGCCGTGGGTCCCTCCGTGTCCGTGAGACGCGAAGAAGGGGTGCACCCAGATGGGCTTGGCCCACCTGAGGTCGTAGACGAAGACGTGGTTGGACTCGGAGCCGCTGGCCACCAGGCCCGCCCCGCGCCACACGCCCATCCCCACGAAGCTCCGCGCGCTCGCGTGGCCGCTGTACGACCGCACCTCCCGCGCCGCCCCGGCCTCCACCACCTCCGCCCCCGCCGCCGACGCGCCACCCCACTCCCACAGCCGGTGGGTCCCGTCGGCCGCCGACGTCACCACCCGCCGCGCCGGCCCCGGGCCCGCCCACCGCACATATGTCACCGCGCGGGCGTGGCCGTCCATCCGCGCGACGGCGCCGCGGCCCAGCGCGCGGACGTCGTACACGACGGCGCGGCGGTCCGCGGAGCCGACGGCCAGGTGGGGCGCCCCCGAGGGGTCGAACTCCACGCACAGCACGGCGCCGCCGGCGCGCGCCGTGGCCCAGCCGCCCGAGGGGGCGCGCGGGTCCCACACGTGCGCCGTGCGGTCGTCCGACCCGGACGCCGCCATGGCCGCGCCCGGGGCGTAGTCCAGCGACCACACGCGGCGGCCCGCGTGCTCGTCGCGCTCCCACGACGCCACGCCGCGCTCCACGTCGTACTCCGTCACCACGCCGTCGTAGTCGCCGCACCCCACCACGGACGCCGACGCGGCACCGCCCGGGCGCCACCGCACGCTGCTCAGCTTCGCCGGCACGCAGATGCACGCCGCGGGGCCAGCAGCTCGGGCGCCGCCGCTGCCGGCGCTATCCAGCAGCAGCATGGAGGCCACGTCGTACATCCGGATCTTCCGGGCGATGCCGCCGGTGGCGAGGAGGCGGCCGGTGGGGTCGAAGTCGACGCTGCCGATGGCGTCGGACGCACCCGGCAGGGCGGTGGTCGGCACGGTGGCCGCCAGCCGGAACTCCCATTCGCAGCGCGGCGGCGACAGCTCGGCGTCCTTGTCGTCGCGGGCTTGATCAGCCTCACTGCTACTGGGAGGGAACGGAATAGCAATGCCGGCGGCTACCTCTTGGTGGTGGCGGTGGTGCAGGGTTTGGGATTCCTCTTCCGGCAGGCGGTGCTCTTGTGCGGCGGCGCTGCTGGAAGAAGAGGCCGGAGAAGAGGGGTTGCTCATGGACTAGATAGAGCTCCTCATAGCCGCCGGGCATTGCAGAGGCTGCTGGAGCTGGACTGCATGTGTTTATCTACTAGCTCTGCTGCTTCCTCTTCGTCATGGCTCTGTGCTTGTGCTAAATTAAACTGCTATCTACTATAGCTGGATCCTACATGAGAAAGTTTGGATTTTTCTTGGTTTTGGTTTGGTGCCTCTTGTTTGTTTTGGGACAAGACCGTGCCTGTTAATCCTTGCTTTAATTAGTCCAGTACTAGGCTTGCTCCCTACCCTAACGGCCAAGCTTAGAGAGAGAGAGATGTGGTGGTGTAGGTAGCCACACGGGAGGTAGGCAGCCAATGGGAGGAGGATCCGAGAGGTTTTGAGAGGTTGGATGGTTTCTGTGGTTGGAGTTGTGGGTCATGTCGTGGCTCCAAATGCAAATAGTGGCAAGAAAACCAAGGGCCTGTTAGATGCAAAAAAAATTTGGCAAAATCGACACTGTAGCGTTTTCGTTGTTATTTGGCAATTAGTGTCCAATCATAGTCTAATTAGGATTAAAAGATTCGTCTCGTGGATTTCGTCTAAACTGTATAATTAGTTTTATTTTTTATTTATATTTAATGCTTCATGCATGCGTCCAAAGATTCGATGTGACGGGAAATGTGAAAAATTTTGCAAAATTCTTGAGGAACTAAACTGGGCCCAAGTGGAGGAGGAATCCAGAGCTACAGCTAGCCTACCGTACGTACCTGTTTAGTTATTACTAGTTAGGTTAGCCAGCACCCAGCAGGCACAAGAGATATTAAGAATATGTGTGTTCCAATTAATCCGGGTCATTGATATATTAGTAGAAGTACTTGTCTTGTCTAAAGGTTACTCTTTTATTGGATCTAGCCAGAGTTTTAGGCCTCCTTTAGAACGCAGGATTCTCAAAACACATGAATAGGAAAAACAAATGATTAGAATTGCACGAAACTCATAATCCTACAGGAATCTATAATATAGGAAAGTTTCTAATGTAGCCTTTTGATGGAACACAGAAAAATACAGAACTAGAAGAGAGACATGGACACAAAGGAAAGTTTGCATGAGATCCAACCTCATGTTAGTTTTCCTCCAAAATTCCTATGCTTTTATGCATCCATGGCAATCCTAAGGAATTTCATAGGTTCTATCCTTTGTTCCAAAGAGGTGTATAGAAAACTTTCCTATATGGTTGAAATCCTCTAAAATTCCTATGTTTCTCCTTTGTTCCAAATGAGGCATATGTTTGGCAGGGATCCAGATTCACGTAGAAACGTTTCGGATCCAGATCCTCTCAAGAAACATTTCAGGTGATGAATCAATATCACTTTGTAAAATCATTTGGCTGGTATGCTAGAATTCTGATTCACAAAATGTTATTTTTTATAAAAAAAATCATATAAATACTTCAAAAAAATTGAACTTTTTGTGGACTTAGAACAACTTAAATACAACCCATTTTAATGTGTTGTACTTAAAAAGGATTATCTGAAAAAAATGTAGAAACCACAATGTTGCGGTTTCAAGAACTACGGAAGGAAAAGAGAATCGTTTCGGCTCCAAATCCCACGTCCCTGGCGTCATTTGGAACTGATTCAAGTGAGAAACGGAACTAATTCACCTGTACAAATGCACCCTTATTCTTAATAAATGTTTAACCATGCATCCGTCCAATATAGTTACTTACATAGAATCAATGCTTTAAATCGTGGGTTATACCTTTTTAGCGGATAGCTCTGCTCAGCCACTACATTACTGCTATTTAGTACAACAATAATGTTGTTGCGCCAGCAAGCGTGAGCGAGCTGCTATAGCCTACTATTTAAAACACTACAAAGAATAGAAAGTTCAGTTTTCATTACTATATGTTTACAAAGAATTTTCACGCTAGTATGGAAAAATAGAAATGCTACAACTCCGGTAATAATTTGTATGGATACAAGACAAAATGGTATAATTAGCAAGAAACACAAATTAATAAAAAACAAGAAAAAAAACATACAAACTTACAAATGCTAGAGAGGTACAGTACATGCTAGTTAATTTGAAACAATAAGAAACTGTGAGGAAAAAAATATTCAATGTGCACATCACAAAGCAAGATAAAATGGTTTAAATAAAATCCATCAAATTTTGTTGCAAAAATTAAATATGTCGACAGACATGTAGCTGCATATTTGTTTGCAAAAATTAAAAAATGGAGTGGTCTTCAAAAGATCTATCTATCATTGGCTAGGTTATGGTTTTTGTTTAAAATGAAAAGGCGGAGGCAAACCTTTCAAAATAAAAGGGACACGTGGTTGCACAGTGTTTTTTAAGCTGGTTGCAGTGTTTTTTAAGCCGGTTGTTGCACAGTGTTTTTATTCAATTTATTAATTTGTCTGGCCTCAAAACCTCATGATCTAATTCTTGCATGTGCGATGTAACTTCTAGCTAAATATGAGAAGACGAAGGGAGAAAGTAAAGTATGTAAGAGCTGAGTAGCAGCTTTTTTGTATACCTCAAAATCTAGCTTATTAATTACAAATCTCGAGTAAACTAATAGTATTTATTTCTGTGTTCAAGATATCCACACGTAGGGCATATATATATATATATATATATATATATATATATATATATATATATATATATATATATATATATATATATATATATATATATATATATATATATATATATATATATATATATATATGGTTAGATTACTTTTTAGATATGAGATCCGAATCCGTCCAAGTGTTTTGGCGGTGACACACACACTATTGATAGGTACGTACGGCCAAGTGGACGTATGGACGACTAATCCTTTTCCGATTCGTACCAACCTTTACTTTCAGCTTGCTAGCTACGTAGTACATACGTACCCCCTCCTTTTGGATTTGTGAGAGACAGCAGTCAATTTAAGAATTTGGAGAGCTGATCGATCGAGGACTTTATTTGATGCGTGCTTAATAAATTATTTCATGAATATTAGGTCCCATTTGATATGGTTTTTTTTTCCAAACTGTTTCTCTCCAGTGAATTTTTCTACCAAACAGAAAATTTATTTGATAACAGAAATATGAGAAATCATTTTAAGTTTGGGGTTTCAAATATCAAAATTGAGAGTTGGGGACTCCAATAAGAAGTTTAGGGATTACTACTAAATTTTTAATCTATATCCAACATGAGTAAGCTAGAAGGCTGACTCTTTCTTTTCAAAATTGAAGTTCACTTTAGCCTTTTGTTCTAAGTTAAACTTTTTTTTTTGACTTTGACCAAATCTTTAGAAAATTATATTAACATCTATATTTTGAAATAAATAAATTAGTATAAAGACATATTTGACGGATAGTTTAATGAAACTAATGTGATACTTATATATCCTAATGCATGATTCTCTATAAACCTGGTCTAAGTTAGAACCTCGCAAAAAATGGTCTATGTTAGAAACGTCAAAGCTAAGGTTTCGTTTGGCATAGCTCCACTTTGTCAATGAAGCCTTTTTTTTGCTTCAACTCCACAAACAACTCTACCAGTAGAGCTAAAGTTGTTTTAGTGAACCAAACTTCTTATCTAACAGAATCCCACACAAGGACCCCAGAGGGAGTGGGAGCTAGCTAGGAGAAGCTACTTTTTTTTAGCTTCATCTCCCACCCAACGCTCATGAGAGAATGTTTTAAAGATATCCTCAAGTGGAGCTGTTTCATTCGTTTTACCCTATGTAGCACAAAATATAGCTTCAAACAACTCCTGGAGTTGGATGGAGGACCAGTGTCAATTGGACTACAATTTAGCATGGGAAAATATTAATTAAGGCATGATGATGGTTCTTAGATGGGCCTGTGTGTTTCTAGCTCATGGTAAATAAGATGATCTAGATGGGAAGCTAGACACACAATTCAGTTACACTTAAGCAATCACCCTCACGTGTAGGCTCCATCAAACCTTAGGGAGGGATCAAAATAATTTCTTTTATTATGTGCTCGGTAATAATAATAATCAATTATATTCGAGACCGTTGACTAGTTAAACCTAAAAATACTAAAGTAATAGAAAAGTGCGTGGACAACTCACTTTATACTTTGACACCGTACCCAAAAATTGTAAGTTCCCGTTGGACAGTTGATAATCAATTATGTACCGCATGCATTGATTTCTCGATCTCGCACACGTAAGCTTGGAATTAACTGACGAAGTGGATAAGAGGAGATGTGATCGAAGGAGGAAGTGGACCAGTACCGTACCGTGGCCCACACACAAGGCGACAGTAGTAGTACTAGTTATCTTGAGGGAGAGAAAAGCTGTGCACAAGAGATTCGATGACGACGAGATCGAAGGGATTATTGCATGGACCGGAGGTCGACGACGTCGATTATTATTTCATGTTAATTCATTCACTGGTATAAGTAAACTTCATGTGGGTCACGGCGCGGAGCCGTACGTACAATACAGTGAATATACTCCAGTTGAGTATAGGAGTACGCGTCAATCTCGGGACCACCATTAGCCGTATGTGTGGGTACTTAGCTTGAATGACTTTGCCGGCCGGCCGGAAGCAAGATCGTATTGTCTTAATGTAATAATAGACTAATAGAGACAGATAATACTCCTAGTATCGATCGGAGAGAGAGAGAGATCGAGATGGGAGCTGATTGTATTGTACTAGTATGCATATATGTATCAGAGGGTCGAGAGCAAGATTAATATTCTGATAAGACTGCAAATGAAATGAATAGATGGATGAAACTGAATCATCATCTATCAGAGACAGATCGACAGAGAGGTGGTGGCTGGTGGCTCGTGGGCAGGGCTGCGGTTACGTGTGTTCACGTACGCCTCTCATGCATGGCATGCACCCCGTCCAATGCGCGCGCCACCTCCCTCCCGCCGGATCTCGATGTGGATGGGATCTCCTCCGCCCACAAACTCTGTGGCCTCGCTAGCTCCATCCACTCCTCCATCTCCGCGCCTCCGTGCATGTCATTATCCTCCGAAGTCCTCACCACCGAATAACAATGGAAGGTCATTGATCGATCAATGATGGCGCCGCGGCCGCGCTAGCTCGTCGGAATAAAGCATCCGACGACGTACGGTCCCCTTCTGCTTTTTCTTTATTATTTGAGGAATTAATATATGATATTTCTCTCTTTTATTTATTTCTTTTCATTTCAAAACTCATGCTGATTTGGACACCGGCCGGACAATGTATATAAGATGCATATGCATGCATGTGTGCCACAAAAACAAGTTTATTCTACTTTGTTTTCCTTTTTTATTTAGGATAGGAGTAAGTCCTACACATATATATGTACGTAATATCTTCCTCCAGTGATCATGCAACAATGCAAGCCAAACAACTAGTAAACATGCATGCAAGCATTGTCGTCAAAGTCTCTCATGAGATATGTCCCCGTTCTAAATCCGTAAATTGTAAGTTGGTTTGATTAGTTTAGTTTTCTCCTAATAAGTGTGTGATACCAATGGTCGTGGTACGTACCACGCGTTGGAATAAAGCATTCAACGGTCCCTTTCTTTCCTTTATTAGCATAGAGATAAGATATCTCTCTCTCTCTCTCTTCTTTTCTTTTGAATTCATGCTGATTTAATTTGAACACCAACATACAAGATTTATGCATTTCTTGGGGAAAAACAAGTTACTAATTCTCGTTTTGAAGCCCTACCTTCCTACCATGGGCGGATCTAAGAAAATAGGTTATGAGGGGCTTCTTTCATTATCTTCCATCTTTAGCACCTCTTTTTAAGATTTCATGGCTTTGGAGGGATTCCATGCTTTGAGAGCGGTAGTGGGTGCTCGAGCCTGCTAACCAGCCCTGGTGCTAGATCCACCCCCTGCTTCCTGCTCTAATTCTGATATAACAACTAGATAGTACTCTATATGTTCTAAATTGTAAGGCGTTTAGCTTTCTCGGTACATAGCTTTTACTATATATATCTAGCCACATCGTATATCTAGCTAGGTGCATAGCAAAGATATGTACTTGCCTAGGAAAGCCAAAACGACTTACAATTTAGAACGAGGGGAGTAACATTTAGTACTTTGTCGAATCCTTGAGATCCTTAGCTTACGTGAGCTTTGTGCAGGGATGTATGGTGGAGGCTACACCAAATCCACCCACGCGCTGAATCCCTTACATCGATAGATCAGTGCAAAGTCACCCAATCTAGATATGTTGCCTCAGGATATCCGTGGTCTATTGCCACCAAATAGGTAGACCACAACGTGAAGGGACTTGTCTTGAGGAAGAGGAATACCACCAAGAGAAATCCGAAGAAAGAGGAGAGGCCAATGGGTGAAGAATGAGATAGAGAGAGGAGTGGGGACAACGGCGGGTAAGTAGAGTGGGAGAAGAAAACCCTAGTACTTTACATTGCTCACGATCATGTAGGTTGGACCTGCTAATTGGTCCTCTGGTCTATTTTTTCCAATGTGGACCATATAGGCATCGGCTCTAGAAATCAGATTTACTAAAGACGGTTATATAAAAAGTTTGTCTTTGAAAATGAGCCTATTTTCATAGACGGATTGTTTTAGACCTCCGACTCTTTAATATAAATAAAAATCAATTTTATAGGATATTGAGATCAAAGCCTCCGTAAGCATCCCGTGACTCATGTGCTATAGCTTTTCCATGTATGTCTCGAGTTTTGAAGATAATAGTAGTCGACAGTAAGACATAGGGAACAATATAATTACTGTAAATGAGAAAAAAGTGATATCGAACGTATGGGAGAGACGACGTAGACTACAATTTCTCAACAAAAAAAGACAACGTAGGCTACAATATATGTACTACCTGCCTACCTAGCTCTATTTTTCTCCTTGCTGCTGTGCACGTGCCACAAAATGGACCACACAACGCGTTCTTCATTCCAATAAAGCCCTTGTTTAGATCCCGAATTGGGTGTGCACTGTAGCAATTCGTTTGTATTTGGTAAAATTGTCCAAACTTTGACTAATTAGGCTTAAAATATTCGTCTCGCAAAGTACAACAAAACTGTGCAATTAGTTTTAAATTTTATCTACATTTAGTACTCCATGTATGTGCCGGCATTTTGATGTGATGGGAATCTTCTTTTTGCATAGTGAAATTTGGGGTTGAAATTGGGAACTAAACGAGACCAAAGTTGGATTGAACAGGTTATTATTAGCGTCACATCCCTTTGCTAGTTATATAAGGTTTATATCTTTGCATGCTGGTGGCCACAAAAATGAACGAGATTGAAATCAGCAACGTTTTTTCTTTTGGCGAGTAGATCAGCAACGTATTTTAGGTACATGAACGAGACATACCTCTGCTTTTTTTTTTAGAAAAAACCTTTACTTTTAACATTCAGAAAGTAGTGCAGCGCTATGGCGCCCGTCTAACCTGCACTACTATTCTTTAGCTCTTCCCAACGGCCATCATTCAACTAAACTATCACAGAGAATAATAAAAAACAACCAGCATGAGGAACATCTAAAGCCTATTTGGCATGACTTCTGCCAGAGAGAAAAGCCGCAGATTATATAGCTCCGATTTCTATATAAAAATAGCTCTAGCTTTTCTCATGTACCAAAAAACGGCTCCTCTGTGAGGTATTTGTTATGGCTTCTTCGGCTTTGCTAAAGCTACTGTTAGAGCCAGAGCCAGACTCGTGCCAATACAAACATGCCCATCTTGCTCCGTGGAACTAAACTATATGAGAATACAAATAAAGTCTTTTGAGTCGGACGAAGTAGGAATTAACTATTAAGTATTTTGGTGGTGGTTGATTCCATTTCATTTCTTATAATATATATTAAACACACACATGGGTCGGTAACATAACAACATCATGCCACTGCGATATTAAAAGGTACAGTACAGTAACTATCTTAAGGCCCCTTTGAAATGCATGAATATTAAAGAAATAATGCATGAGTTTTATATGAACAAATTTATTTTTATAGGAAAAACACATGGAACAGGAAAAAAACCCTTCCAAGTCCTTAATCTATATCATATACCAGAATGAAGGACCATCATTTGAGAGGAGGGTAAGGTGATGCTCCCCTTTGCACACTCCAATGATTCAAGGAACCAACGTTTCTAACTGACTAATTTTCAATTTTGTACTCAAACATACAAACACAAATGACTTTGCTCCTGTTTTTCAGCACTACTTCAGTAGTTTTCTGTTTTTCTCTTACAACAAATCAACATCAACAGCAGCCAAATTTCAGTGAGCCGAACAGGGCCTCATCAGCACGCGGTTTTTCTGTGACCGTGTCTGAGCACATTTTTGCTAAGAGAAAGGACTTTATTTCTCGTCAGGGGCAATACACCCATCCTGGAGAAGCCAGCACGTAAGCAGTTAACCTAGCTATAATTGCAAAAATGATGGGTCAAATTAAATTAAAGTATCTAGTTAGCGTGGTTGGTGATGAAGGCGGCTACACCACCGTATGACCACCATAAACGACTATACTTCCTTTGTAATTCTTCACGCCATTCATCACACAATAGGAGCTAGCTAGAATGGATTTCCCAAAAAAAAACAAATTAATTATTTAATAATTGGCTACTATGGCAAGACGTGTCATGCAGGTACGTGGAGAGAGAAATGTGTCTCCGTGAGCCGCATGCCCAATTAATTGAATAGTTTGACTATAATAATCCAGCTGAAAAGTCTACATAAACAAAGCTAAGGAACGAAATGTACATATATAGAATTAGTATGTATAGTACACTGCATGCATACGTGACCATGACATTATATTGCCACATATGGAATATCTGGAGGCAATTAGTTTGTATATGCATCCTTCTTTCCTTTGTCCTTGTGAAAAACAACATTAAATTAAAGGATAAATAAAGGCAATAAGCAAGCGATATACCTCATCCCTTCCTAATTATAAGACGTTATGGCATTAGAAAGGCCAAAACGTCTCATAAACTAGTACAAAGGGAGTAGTATATACTCCGTATATAATTAATCAGAGAAAACGATTTAGGAAGCTAGCCAAAAAGAGAATTCACCTTGTTGAACACGCCGATGGATGGATGGACGACGAGTCGCCGACGTTAGCTGTGGTCGTACGTCAGGTTCAGGACTTCAGGTCAAAGTCGACCCTACTTATTGTGACAATTGACCTGTTGTTCTCTCGATACGTATGTTACTCATGTGTCCTATTGTTGATATAACCTTAGGCCTTAGCATAAACATGTGATTTAACATATACTTTGAATATCTTAATCTTAGTGTAAGCATCACTATCTTAACCTGATACGGAACTTAGGTGCTTAAGGTTTAGCCAAAATTATGTTCTCCCTCCACAAAACAATATAATTATGGAATCCGTGCCCGTTAAACTAACTCAAGTTTGACCATGTTTATACTAAATAATATTATCATTTATGTCTCTAAATAAATTTATTATGATGATATATTATATAACTGTTCTTATGATACTTATTTTGCATCATGAATGTTAGTACTTTTTTAAATAAATTTAGTCAAGCTTCAAACTGTTTGACTCCTCGAAAAGTGAGAATTACATTATTTTATGGACAGAAAGAATAAAAGTCATTCTAGCTTTTGTAGATACATAGTTTTAATTATGTATCTAGATATAATGTGTATCCACTACCGGAATTCACTTCTTTGCCGAGCGCCGGAGGCTTTGTCGAGCGTTTTTTTTCGGGCGCTCAGCAAAGAAGGCTTTGCCGAGAGCCAAATAAAAAACACTCGGCAAAGCCTCTACACTCGGCAAAGAAGGCTTTGCCGAGCGTCCGATAAACGGCTCTCGGCAAAGAAGTTTCTTTGCCGAGAGCCAAAAAACACTCGGCAAAGAAGGCTTTGCCGAGCGTCCGATAAACGGCTCTCGGCAAAGAAGTTTCTTTGCCGAGAGCCAAAAAAAACACTCGGCAAAGGCTTCTTTGCCGAGTGCCAAAGTAAAACACTCGGCAAAGCAATTTTTCAAACCACATTTTGGTGCCCTAAACGAATTCAAATAAAAAAGTTTTCAACTACAAAGTTTCATAACTTTTCATGATCTACAAACTTTATATTGGTCATTTCTTTATTCGACAAAGTAATAATTACGTTGTTCACAAAATCTATATGTCTCTCATGTAGTTCCATGAAACTACAAGAGAGATATATAAGATTTGTGAACAATGTTAGCACCACAATTTCGGATGGAAAAACTTCCTAAATGAAGTTTGTAGATCTCGAAAGGTTATGAAACATTGTAGTTGACCACTTTTTAATTTGAATTCATCTTGTCATGGAAAACTACGTTTGAAATTCAAAATTTTAAAATTTTAAAATTTGAATTTTTCAAAAGACCTCGGATGGAAAAACTTCCTAAATGAAATTTGTAGATCTCAAAAAGTTATGAAACATTGTAGTTGACCACTTTTTTATTTGAATTCATCTTGTCATGCAAAACTACGTTTGAAATTCAAAATTTTAAAATTTTAATTTTTCAAAAGACCTCGGATGGAAAAACTTTCTATATGAAAAATGTAGTGCTCGAAAAGTTATGAAACTTTGTGGTTGACAACTTTTTGATTTGAATTCGTTTAGGGCCTCAAACAATCAATTTTCACTTGGTTTAGTATAATATTTGAGTAACTGAAACGGCATATAGACGCATGTGAGTGTGTAGTGCAGGTGGCAGAGGAGGTATCGCGTGAGTGAGAGGTCACGAGTTCGAATCTCGCCGACCGCGTAGCCGCGAATTTTGCGCGAAAAATGGCGCTGGCCAGTGGGCCCCTCCCCCGATTGAAAAATTTTTTTCCAGGTTTTTTTTCGTATTTTTTTATTTCGCGCTTTGCCGAGGTCGGGCTCTCGGCAAAGGCTTTGCCGAGTGCCCGATAAACGGCTCTCGGCAAAGAAGCCTTTGCCGATCAGATTTTTGCCGAGGGCGCTTTGCCGAGAGCTGCGCTCGGCAAAGGCTTTGCCGAGGGCCTTAGAGGCTTTGCCGAGAGCCTAGGGCCCTCGGCAAAGCAGCCGGCTCCGGTAGTGATCTAGGTGCATAACAAAAGTTATATATGTACCTATAAAAAGTCAGAACGACTTTAGAGCTTTATCTTCACCGATTTATTAGGATTTTTTTCACTCATATGGTCGATCAAGGGGAAGTGCTAGCGTCCACCCAATTGGACCACATCCCACTGCCGATAGTATTCCCGTCCACAACCCGCCTCTCAGTTTCCCGCCCACGCGGCAAAGGAGCATGTGCGCGCTCACACGGATGTCTCACACAGGCTATCCAATCGCATCGGGCCCACTCACCCACGTCACATGCAATGGCTTTTAACAGATTTAAAAAAGTCATAACTTTTAAACCAATCATCCAAATTAAATTCCGATTATACCATCAGATTTCTTACAATAAATCATTCAAAACAAGATCTCACATGGATATATTTAGATAAAATTTTATTAATGAACATTTTTATTACGAAGATAGAACATTATTGAGCAGAGACGATGTTCTAGATTGATAGAACAATGTTCCGTCTTCAACAGAAAAATATTCTTAGTTTAAAAGAACAATATTCTAATTTCGGTTCATGATAATATGACATAAAAAATAAAAAAAAATATACATAATATAAATAAATAATAATAAAATCTAGAGCAAAGCATAAGAAAAAACATAATAGAGAAAAAAAATAAAATGAATATCACATAGATACTTTTCAAACATCCTAAGATGGACTATAGAATATCACATGTATACTAAGTAAACAATACTAAATACATTATAAAACATCGCACATATATCACGTGAACATCACTAAATACATCATATAACATCATATGTATACAGTGTGAACATCAAAAAAGCATCATAGAACATCACATGTATACTACGAGAACATCACATGTATATGACGCGAACATCGCAAAATACAATATAGAACATCACTAAATACATTATAGAACATCGCATATATATTACGTAAACATCACTAAATACATCATAGAACATCACATGTATACTATGTGAACATCAAAAAACATCGTAGAAGATCATATGTATACTATGAGAACATCACACGTGTAAGGTCCAAATGGCTAGAGGGGGGTGAATAGCCTATTTAAAAATCTACAAGCTTCACTAAGGAACCACGTTAGTATAAAAAGATAGCTAAGTTAATTCTAGCACTAGCTCAACTATACTATGCAAGCCACATATACAATTCTATTGAAGCAAGACTATGATATCTAAAATACACCAACAAGACTAAGTCACTAAGCTACTTACTCCTATGTGATAAAAGCTACACTAAGCAAACTACGCTAGGAAAAGTACAAGAAAGTAAAGAGCAACTGACTTGATTCTTATACCAACGATGTAGAGAAGTAATGCACTCGAAGAATCAATCACAATGATCAACCACAAGAGAAATCCTCGGCAAAGAGATGACACAAGATTTTTACCGAGGTTCACTTGCTTTCCGGTAAACTACTCCTCATTGTGGCGACACACCCACTTGTCGGTTCGCGAGCTAATCGACTATCAAGAGTCGAGCCCTCGGCGGACGCCGCATAACCGCACATAAGATGGGGATCCTTCAAGCCACGGGCTCCGCTAGAGTATCCAATTTGCGAACACCTGCGGAAAAGAATCAAGATCCCCTTACAACAATTGATGAGGGCTCCAACAATCTTCAATTGTGAGCTCAATCACCTCCGCTGCTCCAAGCCGTCTACCGTGTCGGGAAACACGGAAGAGTAACAAGAAATCTGCAGCAACTCGAAGATCAAGTGTCTCTAGAATGCAACTTTCAAGCAATGCACTTGAATCTCACTCAATCTCACTCAAGATGTGCAACTAAGCAAAGAGATGAGTGGAGGGATTGTTCTCTAGCTTAAAGGATGTCTCTAGGTCTCAAAATGCGCAAGAGTTTTCCTCAAACCCCGACCAACTTCTATTTATAGCGAAGGGGTACGCAGCTAGCCGTTACCGGACGACACAGTTCAAAACGTGCTGACCGAACGCACCGATCAGGGTGACCGGACGCGTCCGGTCACTACAAGACAAGCGTGAACAGTGCGTGTTAGAAGTTACCATTGCCGTGACCGGACGCGCTCCAGCGTTTGACCGGACGCGCTGCACCTGGCGTCCGGTCGGAGTCCAATAAGCTCCCACCGCGACCGGACGCGTCCGATCGCACGTGACCGGACGCGCCGCGCGTCCGGTCGGCTCTACGACCGGCTCTGCCCCTCTGGGTGCCTGACCGAACGCTCCGGTCCCGTGATGGACCGGACATGTCGGTTGCAAACCCTAGCACCCGCGCGCCTGACAGCTGCGAGAACTGACCGGACGCGTCCGGTCAGACCATGACCACGTCCGGTGCAGCGTCCGGTCACCACAGTGACCGCCGTTCGCCTCTATTTCTTTTCTGACTTCCGGCGCAGTAGAAAATAGGCGTTTCACTTCTCCAAAAAGCGCCGAATGTGCTAACACCACTAAGTGTACACCACCATGTGCATATGTGTTAGCATTTCACAAACATTTTCAAGGCGTTATGTTAGCTCTCAACTAGATCCTAATGCATATGCTCAAGACATTGATCTAGTGGCACTTGATTCCCGAACTAACCGTGATTGCCCCTCTTGATAGTCGGCTATATATCCTAAATCCGGTCAATCACTTCTCTACTCATCTTAGACCGGCAAAAGGAAAACTCTATGGTTATACTTTTGCCTTGCGCTCTTAGATCCTTCTCTTCCACTTGATCATCATATCCATCATTTTATGTGCATTCCTTTATGATCTTGCTCATCATTTCATGCACCAAAACATGTGGTCTAGTGGCCATCTCTCCATGCCATTTCCACCTTCATCGCATGTTGCTTATGCCTAGCTTAATCACACTTGATACAATAGCATTAGCAACTTGGTGTCATTAATTACCAAAACCAAACTTAGGCTTTCAACACGTATATGACGTGAACATCACAAGTAAAGATGGCAACGGGGAATTCTCCGTCGAGCAATGCCTCCCCATCCCCGTCCCCGCGGGGAGAAAAAATCCTCAATCCTCGTCCCCATCCCCGCCAAAGGTCACGGGGACACTTTCTTCCCCGTCCCTGCCCCCGCGAGGGAAAAAATCCCCATCGGGGATCCCCGTCCCCACATCAGTTCATCGTCATTCACAACCAATTCATCAACATTCACATAAGGCTATCGCAGATCAACACACATTCCCATGACTTGAATACAACACAAATAATATACATACATTTGTACTGATAAGAGTCCACAAATAAGCAGTCAAACTCGACAAAAAACACATCCCAAATTGCTTCACTCATCTCATCACGCGTTCAGCTCAAGGACACAAATTTTGGGCTCATCCCCACACAAGTCCAAAATAGGAGTCCAACATAGATTAGGGATGGAGACACTGGGAGGGCCAAATCATGATAGATACTCATTCTCGATGCCTAGATGACACTCGATCTACATCTTTGTTGCATCAGCAAGCGCCCTGCTACCTGGAGAGCTAGGGAGGAAGTGGATCTCGCCTCTTGCATGTGTCATCGCAGGCTCCCAAGCAGCCGTGCATGGATAGCTTGCCGGCCGGTGGTCGACATCTCGAGCTACAAGCAACCGCCGGTCTCGGACGGATTCAAGGGGCTACTTGTGGTGGCGTCTGTCTCCAGCATGGATGTGTTGTGCTAGCGAGCTGCTGGGTGGCGGACAGTGCACGTGTGCGCTGTGCTGTGGATGAGAGGCGGCTGGAGCCTGGAACAGATAGGGTTGGGGAGTGGGGAATTAGGCTAGCTGCACTAGGAACGGTAACGCATGCGCTATGATGACACCTCAGCCATTTAGCGTGCAAACGCTCCACAGCGGGGGACTCTAAACCACATGCTATCAGCCTGGTTACGCCCGAAATAGCGCCTGTGGCGGACGCGGGCGGGCCCCACGCCGGTGGCAGAGCATGTGTGGGAGAGACAGCAGCGGGCCCCACTATTTTTTTCCACTAAAAAATGCTATAACTCAAAAACCAAAAAAACCAAATTAAATTTCGATTGCACCCTTAAATTCGTTTCAATAAATCCTTTAAAATAAGATGTCACATGGATATATTTAAATAAAGTGATAAGTGGGCCCCATAGTAGATAGAGAATGATATAGAGGATATATGGATGTGGGAAAACTGTATATTTTGTGATGACTAGGATGGAATATTCCTTTTAGAGGATGAATATAGAGATCCATGAGTGCGGATAGTCTTAAGGTTAGAAGTTTACTCGCGCATATATATACTCCACAAGACTTGGGCCTTAGATGGGCCTCGAGCGCCTCAGCTTGGCGGGGCGGGTTGGCGGGGCTTGGGGACGGGGACCAAAGAAACCATCCCCACCCCGTCAAACCTGATGGGAATATGTTTCCTACCACCATTTGTCCCATCCCCGTCCCCTAATAGGGAAATTTTCCGTGGGGATTCAGGGATCGGGCCCTATTGCCATCTTTAATCACAAGATATAGCATTGAACATTACATGCATACCATGTGAACATAAAAAAGTATCACAGAACATCATATGTATAACACGTGAACATAAAAAATATAGAACATCACATGCATACACATGAACATCACAAAAACAACATAAAACATCATAAAAAATAATAAGAAAAGAAAAGGAAAAAGAAAAAAGAGTAAAAAAATATAAAAAAATAAAAAGAATAATAAACACATAAAACATAAAAAATAAAAAATGAATGATGCACGAAAAGAAAAAAGAAAAAGAAAAAAATTAAAGAAAGATTAAAATATAGAAAACATGAATCAAAGAAAACATAATTAGAAAAGAAACAAAATAAAACAAATAAAAAGAAATCAAAAGAAAAAAGGAAAAAAGACAACACGTGAATATTAAAAAATAATAAGGAAAAAGGAAAAAAGAAATAAAAAAATAAAAGAAACATAAATATAAAAATTTAAAAGAATAATAAAAAATCATATAAAACAAAAAATAAATAGTTCATATAGTAATTAAAAAAGAAACAACAAAAAAAGTAGAAAAAAGAAAAGGAAAAATAAATACATATAGCAAAAAATTAAAAAATGAAAAGAAGAAAAAAAACACACGAGTAAAGAAAAGAAAAAGAAATATAAGAAAGGAAAGAAAAAAGATAAACATACCAACCTATGGGTGAACACAAAAAAATGGAATAAAAATAATTAAAGTAAAAGAAATAAAAAGATTAAATAAAATAAAGATAAAAAAGGCAACATAAGAAAACAACAAAGAAATATAAGAAAAGAAAGAAAAGAAAGAAACATACCAGGACTCCCACTGCTCACTCCACTTTTTGTTGCTACTAGCAGATGCCCGTGCGTTGCTACGGGAACAACAAAAGATTATAAGAGATATTTGGTAGCCGACTCAAAATCAAGACCATGGTAATTCAACTTTGCACATATTTTATATGATGATAATGAAAAAAATATTATCATGAGTTTGATCTTCACAATGTGCGGTTTATAGCCAATCATCATCTTTACATGAGTGTTGAACATTTTAAATAAATAGGTAAATGTTTATGCATTGCAATAGGAAAAATATCACAATAATGTAAGTGTGAACGTGTGAAAAAATATAATGATAATATAAGTGTTTTATATTGTTAAAAAAATAATACTTCGAACGTAATGTTTATCACTATTACATAAGTCTATAAAGATTAAATGCAGTCTTGCTTAGATAGTTTTGATTGAGACTTTTGGTTCCTGATATTAATTTGGACTGCCACCGCGTATGCTGTAGCGTGATGGGAAGACAAAAGGAATCAGTTTCATTGTTAGGTGTTCACTTCCCATGCAAACTTAAAATATTTTCTCTTCTATCAATTACATCGAATCTTTGGACGTATACATGTAGCATTAAATGTAGGTAAAAAAGATAACTAATTGCATAGTTTGTCTGTAAATGTCGAGACAAATCTTTTGAGGCTAGTTAATCCATGGTTGGACAAATTTTACTAAATAACAACGAAAGTTACTACAGTAACTTTTCACCCACTTTTTCACGCACCCCAGTACCTATAATGAACAGTACCTAAAATGATGAACAGGGTCTAAGGAACATTTAAAACGTCTGATGAACAGTTTTTTCTCTAGGATGAACAGTGTCCGTGGTAGTCTACAGTACTGCTACTGTTGACGGACGACGCATGGGCAGGCCGTGTTCACTCCCCAGATTCGGGGTCCGATTCGGGCACTGTAGCAATTTTTGTTTTTTATATAAAAAATTGTCTAAAAATTAATTAATTAGACTCAAAATGTACGTCTCGTAAAGTATAACAAAATTGTGCAATTAGTTTTTGATTTCATCTACATTTAGTACTCCATACATTTGCTGGCATTTTGATGTGACGGGGAATCTCCTTTTTGCATAATGAAATTTGGAGGGAGAATTTGGGATCTAAACGCCCTAGGCCGAGGAGCGGCGCTTTCCTTACGCGTTGAAGACTTAACTATTATAGGAACATAACGACGGTCTGTTTCTGCTTGTATAGTAAATCCCTATGTATATGCATACTGTAGCGGCTGCGGTGGCTAATGAAACTCCTGTCTGTGCCTGGCTTCTAGGTTCATGGCTTCGTGCTGCTTGGCGTATTTCTGTGACTTAGAAACCAATGTGACAATTATGGATGGGCATTGTAAGATGCCTCTGATGTTGAAAAAGGAGATATTGTAGTTGTTACCCTGCTGAATCTTTTTTTGTTTGTTTTTGGAAAAAACACTATAGGAACACTTTGGAGCTCCTGAGTCTTATGTTCCTGTACATTTGTTTTGAAGAAAATGTTCCTGTACATTTGTCACCAGCATCATGCGTGTTTGCAGAATGCAGGCCGGTAGGTATGAATATAATCAAAAAATAAATTATGAGCCTAGCTGAAGTTATCACATAAGACGGTAAATAATTAGCTTTTTTGTCAACACAGTCTGGAAGAAGCTCACAAGGCTGGCCAGGATCCAATTCAATCAATGGAACACCTCGCCCTCTTCCTCTGCGTCCCCATGCTGTTGCTCTCCCTCCACCCCTTCCTGCCACCGTAGGTGCTGCCACAGCCAAGTTGTCGGTCGGTGTCCTGAGCCACAAGATCCTCAACCTTCTTTGGCCTTGACTCAGACCAGGACGCCGCTCGATATGTTCCTGCTTTCCGGTTGCGAGCAGTGTATAATCCATTCATCTCTGGAACTGAAACAGTAATGTAAGCTGATACTGCAAACATACATGTGAACTGATCTGATCTGAAGCAGAGAAATTACTAAGATCATCGGAAAATTGAGGCACCCGTGATACGCTGATTTGTTCGAGCATGCACCACTGCGCAGTTCGTCCTGCAATTCGGGAGCGATGGAGCAGAGCAGCCCCTAGTGCGGGCACGCCCCGGCAGCAGCAACCTCATTGCGCTCACTGTCACCGTCGTTGGCGTCGATCCACTCCCAGTAGTGGCGCTTCATGGTGATTGAGCTGGCGCCGGCGTCCCCATCATCCTCGCCGGCCTCCTCGGTCTCCAACTCCCTGGGCGGTGGACCACATACCTAGCGGGGAGGCCTTAGGGAACCGTGCCGTCGGAGAGCAGCTGCTAGATCTCCACGAATGCATGCGCAGAGCGGTGGTTGCTGATGCAGACCGTGGCCACGTACCTGTGCGCCGGCGGAGGTGTGGCGTTGTTTGGAACGGCTTCACCACAGTGGTGACAGATGGGCCATGCGCCGCCGCTGCCGTTGGATGGGGTACGGGAGGGGGTGAGACGTGCTCGCAACCCCTTGCATCATCTAATAGATGGGTCAGATAATTTGATCCGTATATTTTATTTTATTTTACGTTCTTATAAAAATAACGCAATGAAACTCTTCACTAAAAATGACCAAACAAATTTGACATTTCGGTGGAGAAGCCCAAACAAAGAGGCCCTAAGCCCGCGTAGAATCTGGCCTCTAGCCCACATGCTACCTGTGAAGTGTGAACACGTACTCGCCGGTCCCCGCCTTCACTTACACACTTCTCGATACGTTATCTTGCCTCGGCAGTCGGCACTGCCGCCGTGACATCTGCGTCCTGTGAGCTCCTCCTCGCCACTCCTCGACTGCTCTGGCCGGCTGGCCATGGAGGCCTACGTGGGTGCTGCGCCCGCGGCCGGCGTGTTCGCGGGCTACGGCACCGCAGCCACGCGCCCCTTCATCCTCCGCCTCCGCCGCCGCCGCCGCGTCGGCGGCGGCGGCGGCGAGTCTCCGCGTTCCAGCGCCGGGCGAGTGCGCCTCGTCCGGGCGCCGCCGCCGCGCGCAGCCGGGGACGCGGGGGACCTGCCCCCGCTCGACAAGTGGGACATTATGGAGCTGGATTTCGGCAGGTTCCTTGGGGAGGACCCCAAGCTTACGCTCGCGAAGGTCCGCCCCGTTTCCATGTATTCTTTACTTGCTTCAGATTATCTCGTGGGTAAAAATGTCGTTTTGCTCACTATTTGAATGGAAGTTTAGGTCTGCTTTGGGGTTGGATTTCATTTCACGTTGCTCCATTGCTGATTAAAGGATCGGTGCTAGTACTATCATTGCAGCAGTTGTGCTCTCTTTAACTTAGCCGCTTGGGTTACTGTCTCGGTTGTAGGCAATCCAATAAAGAATACTGTGACATGCGCGGTAATTTTTTTGTATACCTGACCAGTATAGATTGCTCCTGTACCTGGGTTAGTTAAATTTCTCAAACACAGTCCAGCTAATTTTGCTTCTCAGTACAGTAGTATGCTTTTGAAAAGAACGAGTCCAAACAATAGAAGAGGTAAATTTCAGGTGCATGATGAAATTTGAATTCCATTGGAAACACAAGAGTCGTTCCTAATTACCTTCTGTCTACATGATGCTATCTGGTTTGCTAGTGTTTACCATACCGAAAGCTTGGTTACAATCACTTCGTTTGACTTGCATCTTTTATGGAATCACTCTTTCAGATTCTTCTTAAGAAATCAGATCCGGATGCATCATCCCTCGATGTGGAGAAACTAATTGCCACAAAAAAGGAGAAGCTAGATGATATTCTGAGGGAGTGCATGGAAGCTAATAAGAAGGACCAGGGTTTCAACACATCAGAAAGTGGATCCCCTTTGAATACGACACGTCCGACAATAAGCAAGCCGACTGAAGCCAAAAGTGCTTTGAATATTTCCAGGCCTGTTATGGGCAAACCTATCCAAGACGGGCCTCCGTTGACTTTACTTCGACCAGCAGGAAGCAAACCGAAGCAAGATGAGCCTTCTCTGGCTCCGTTGCGACCAGTTGGAAGCAAAGCAAATGAAGATACACCTTCATTAATCTTGTTGCGGCCAATTGGGAGCAAACCAAAGGTACGGGGCACTCCGGTACAAGATAGTTGGCCCAGTAAAGAGAGTTTATCTGCTGCAACAGAGTTTAGTGAGGTGGGGAGCATCTCAAGAACAAACGAGGTGGATGTCACCTTGCGGAAACCCGCCGTGTATCAGAGTGAGGATGATGATTTGAAGTCGAAGCTTAAAATCAAGCCAAATATTAACCTGAAAATGAGGAAAGATATTAACGAGGACTTAACAAACATTTCTCTCCTTCAAAAGCCAGATGCTGCAAAAGATACTTCTAATCTAGAGCAGGACAATGCCTCTTCTAGCCCTGCCACAGTTTCTGCTACAGAGGATAACAGCGAACTCGAGCCAGAATCAAATGGTGAGGTACAATGCTCCCAAACAGTGACCCAAAAGTTAAACAGTTCTTTTTGAAGCTGATGATGCATATGTTTCAAATTTCAGGTCTTTATGAAAAATTAGTAACTGAAAATGTTCATGAATCATCTGGGCTTGATGACGATTCTACTGCAGGTAAGGAAGGCATGAAGTAGCTGTAATTTGTTTTCTTTTAAACTATTATGCTAATATTATGTTGGTGTTTTCAAGGACTACAGCCATCAGGTCAAACTTTCATTCAAGAAACAAGTACTTCTGCTGGACCAGTGGATAACCAATCAGCTACCAGCAACAATTTCTCTATGCAGGCTTTCTTGCAAGGAAAACCTAAAAGGTTCTTACTTCAAGAACTATGCAGTTATTTTTTTAGCACATAACTTTTATCACTAGATATCTGGATCCTTATTTGAAGATCACATGGAAAATATTGCTGAAATTGTTGAAAAGCAAGGATTTGTACAGTGGTTGTGAAAGTTCTACTTCACGCCTGTATTTTCATCATGATATTCACTTACTTTTCATAACTTTGTAAAGTTATCTAGTACACATGCGTCTTGCTATTGCTGTGCTAATGCCCTGAAACCTTCTTGTTTAAATAACTTTTACTCTTTTAGGAACATGAAATGTTCCTTACCATGTCCGTGCACATTTAATTGCTTACTCCACACTCATGTACTTGTGATTGCATGTAGGTGATTCTGACATGTACACATCTACCATTTTGGTAACATATTTGGAACATCATGTGGCTGGAATAATTGAGCATTCCTTTGTTCCCTGCTTTTGTGCTTTTCAAAATAATTGTATCATTAAGGTTTCATGCATGTTATTATCTTACAACTAACATGGCGTTTATTACTTTGTAGAGAAAACCAATCTGCTGAAATATTGCCATCTGAAGTAGATGAAAAGATGAATGCTACTGATAATAAAAATTTTGTTGATGATGGGGGAAATGTCTTACCATCAAAACTGGAGGTAATTTCCTAATATTTGAGCTAGCTTCTAAAGGTTTTGCACAACAACAACACTTCTTAGACTGTGGATATAGCTTCAATGGCATTAGGTGTTCTCCTTATAGGGCTGTAGTTGACCTTTATATTGAACTTAAGTTACTGAGTCACTAATGCAGGACATCACAGAGAGTGACTGGACAAGGTTAGAGCATTACGCAAGTACTGGAGAAAAGGTTGAGGTGGAGCTTATAAATTGCAGTGCAAAGGGATTTGTTGTAAGTTTTTAGTTAGCTTTCGTATATTTTCTTATTTTATGAAACTATAGCATTGTTCTTTTCTGAGCCCTGTTATGTTTTCCTTGCCAGGTGTCACTTGACTCACTGATAGGTTTCTTACCATACCGTAATCTTGCTACAAAGTGGAAATTCTTAGCCTTTGAGACTTGGTTAAGAAGGAATGGTGGCGATCCTTCCTTGTACAAGCAGAGTTTGGGATTAGTGGATAGCTTTGAGGTTAATGACAGGAACATAGAACCAGAATCTAGCCCAGTTTTCAAAATAGCTGGTGAGGATCAAGAATCTCTGTCATCTAAGCCGAAGTTTGAAGATCTTATTCGAGCATACAACCAAGAAAAATCCAAGTTTTTATCTTCATTTATTGGTCAAGTATGCATCTGAATTTAGTGTCCTATCATTTTTTTTGCATTGATATTATCGTAGTTAGCGTGCTGTTGTTTCGCAGAGACTCCGAGTATCAGTTGTCCTGGCTGACAGAAATTCCAAGCGGATATTTTTCTCTATGAAGCCAAAAGAGAGTGAAGAATTTATCCAGAAAAAGAAAAACCTGATGGTACTTTCCTTGTTTATGTGCTCCTGACTTTTATGGATATATTTATGCCATCAAACTTGAAAAAAACGTCAAAAAAAACGTTGAATTATTTGTCTAGTTGCAAAGCACTGATATACAAGAGCAAGTAGGAGGGGAATCAAGATGTCTTGTATTTGAATATTTGACTCTTTCTTTCTGCATCATGAGTTCATGACTGGAAGCCACAACATTTTTGTAGTCCCAGTCCCACTCACAGCTGAAACGGAAAGACACTTTCTCTATTACCCTAATTGGTTTGCATGCTATTCACTACTTCCTTATTCTGCAGGCTAGGCTCAGCGTAGGAGATATTGTTCAGTGCACTATCAAGAGATTTGTTTACTTCGGGATATTTGTTGAGGTAGATCCAGTTCCTGCTAGTGCCGTATGATTTTCATCAAATATTATATTCTGACTATTTGTTTCAAAGGTTGAAGGTGTTCCTGCATTGATTCAGCAGTGGGAAGTGTCGTGGGATGACACCTTGGATCCAGCAGTTTCTTACAAAATTGGTCAGGTAATTCTGGCAGTTTGCTGTTGTGATCCTCCCTGTATTTATCATCTTCCTTTTTTATTTGTTGGCCTTTCAGAACAATATCTTACCTTTTTTATATGAGTATGTCGATGAAATGTGAGATAAAAACTCATAGGTTTTGTCACCTTTATCTGATTTTATCTTTTGTCTTTGTTTTGTTTAATACTGCTAAAATGTTCATAGTGCTATAGTTTCTGAGAATTGTTTTTCCGTTTTCAGGTTGTGGATGCTAAAGTTATTCAACTGGACTACAATAATAGCCGTATATTTTTGTCACTTAAAGATGTAAAGGTACTGGAGCATTCCTTTGATCCACATTTGTGAGTATGTTAATTGGTGGTTTCAATTATTCCTTTGTTAATTCTTGCACTGAACTCCGATATGCAGCCAAATCCATCCATAGGTGCTTTGGAAGCAGTAATTGGTGAGGATTTATCACTTGGTGGAGCTCTGGAACCTGTGCAGGCAGATTTCGAGGTTTGCATTAAATTATGACCTACAATAGTGTAGCATGTACAATGAGGACCAAGCATTGCTCCTTTCCTGTATGGGCTCGTGTTACTCTGCCACTTGCGTCAGCTTGTGGTCTGTAGTTTCTTGTGTGCACAGATGGGTTTGTGTCGCGGTGCAGACATACCTGTGTCATAGAGTCCATGGAAAGCTTGGACTGCTCAATCTGAATTACCAATGGTTTTTTAAGCTTGGGAGCTTCCCACATATGATCCAGCTCCTTTTCTTTGGTTGCCTTCATTCTAAGCTACATTTTTTTATGTCAATGGCCATGTCTTGAGTTTAAGAATGCCTGGCATCGATAACCTGTGCCCTAAAATGGTTTTTGAAGTTTATGGTCTTTTGCTGTTTTGCTCTCGTCTCTTTTATGTCTTCTTGTGTCTTTGGACGATTCCATTTATGCCATAACATTCTTGTAACCCTTGGATCCATGATTGAATAATTTGTAGTGGCCTGAGGTAGATGCCCTTATGGAAGAGCTGCGGAAAATAGAGGGTGTAAGAGATGTCTATAAAGGACGATTCTTCCAAAGCCCAGGGTTAGCTCCGACGTTTCAGGTAAGATGTGCACCTTGGTTCCTGGAGCTACTACTCCCCTGAAAGCTTTTGTTTTTTCTAAACAAAAATGATTTCTTGGCAGGTTTACATGGCACCTGTGGTTGGTCCGAAATACAAGCTCCTGGCACGGTATGGAAACAATGTTCAAGAGGTAAGGACTTGAACTCAGACAGTGAGTGGTTAATAGTTAGTATTTTGTGTGGGAGTAGATTGAAAACGTACTATAGCTGGCCAGATGGTGACATAATATATATATATACTATGTGCTGTTGTGCAGGTGATGGTGGAGACAACACTTGGGAAAGAAGAGTTGAAAGAGGCAATTTTGATGTGCACTAATAGGGTTAGCTGAATAGCTAGGATCTCCATTGCTCCTTCATATATAGCATATATCATAGGATCTCCATGACGCCCATGTTTGACGCATAGAATATTTGGATGTATTTTGTTTTTGCTTTCCTCCTTTTCCGGGGAGGGGTCCAAGCATATGCATAGGTCTGTACAGAAAATCCTGTGAAACCTGATAGTGCATGCCATGGTCTCTTTTGGGCTCCTGCGCCAGAACAGAGCACGCTCTTGGGCAATGCATCCATGGACGAGGTGGGTTCACCAGCTGTCTTGTCCCAGTCACATATGAGTATATCTGGTTAAAGTTTCTACGAAGAGATTGGCAAACTAGCTGGATTGGAACAGCATACGGATTATATCTGATTAAAAGTCACTGATAAAGCAGAGAAGAGGCTTAATTTTGCCATGTACTTCATCCGCATCGATTTAGCTAGTTTGCCAAATTTAGCTTAATTTTGTTGCATACCTGCAATGGGAAAATCGATGCTCTCTCTCTTATCCAAGCAACGCTTTTTTACAATGCGGCTGCTCTTAGCGGCAGCTATAGTCATGACCAACTATTTAGAATATTGATTTTAAGTCATTGTGAGTTTGTGACTTTTTTATGTATATACGTAGTTTTATGTGTGTCTTGATATACGCTATGTTCAGACACATAATAAAGTAATCTATGTAAAGTAAATTATGTATATAGAAAAGTCAATCACGACTACTACTTAGAAATTATGTAATGTATAAAACGGATGGAGTACATGGCAACCACAACGTATGCAAGGCATGAACGAGTTTGGTCACTTTGCGCGGCTGCACAACATTGTGATTATGATTTATGAACAATGGCGATGGCAGTAGCGAGGGTTCAGTTCAGCTTCCTGGTTCCAGCAGATGAAGATTGCAGAGCAGCAAGCAGCCAATCCACAGAGCAGAGCACCTCCAGTCCAGGGCTTGAAACCGTCGTCGCAGAGATCCATCGGGTCGGACGGACGGGCCGCGCCATCACTGCCGCCGCCGCCGACGCCGCCTGTAGACCTGGCCCCGGGCCATGTGTAGCAGCTTGGTGCGGTGGATCTTGCGGAACTTGCGGCGGAAGGCAGGGCCGGCGATGAGGCGGCCCCACCTCTTGCAGACGAGGGCGGCGTTCACGAGGCTCGCGGGGTCGTCGGGCGGGAGGCGGAGGAGGAACTCCTCGACGAGCTCGTCCATGAGCGCCGCAGGCGGCGGCATCTCGACTGGTGTGGTGGCTGGTGGGGGACAAGCGATCTGACCTGGGCTTTGCCACTTCATATGCATATATGGACACAGATGGGCCTGTAGCCCGGGGTACGACGAGTTTAGGCCCGAGATGGGCCATGACTTCGTTTTTTCCGAAAACAAGCTGGAACACTGTTCTACTGATTTTCTATGAGAGAAAAATACTGTTTCGGCTAAAAAAATAAGTTGAAAAGTATGGATTATAAGTCGGTTGAACATGGCCTCTGTCGCGAGATTTTTCTTATATATACTTCCCACAAAAAATTGTCATCTAGTTTTAGACTAAGTCAAACTTTCGTAAGTTTGATTACGTTTATAAAAAAGTATCAATGTTTGTCTTTTTACGCATCACAAGTATTAGTAACTTTTTTATGTATAATTGGTCAAAGTTTAGATGAGTTGAAAAGTGAGAATGACATTTCTTTTTGGGTTAGAGAGAGTATTATAATCGGAATTCAATGTTTTGACGCAATAGAAGCCTTACCACATGGATACCTAAAAAAAGGAAAAACAGAAATTTGCATTTTTGTTCATGACCTTCCCCAGTTTCACTACCCCTCAACCACCGCTCACGGATAGTGGCGATCTTGCCATCGAGCCACTCCACCTACCGCTCTTTTACCCTGCCATTCATTAACCAAGGCAACGCCTCATCCACACGATGATTCTTCTTATTGTCCACACTCCTTCACCTCCCAATTGTTGGCTCCCTCACCAGCCGTCATTCATCGCTGCTATTAGGAGCCTGCCAGTCATACAAAGCTTGAACTCCCAACCCCAACCCCTCCAACCCTAGGCCTATGGCTTCTTCATCAATTCTAAATAAACCATCATGCCTCTAATTTAAGAGGAGAGAGAGAGAGAGTAGGAAAACTTGCCTAGGGATGTCATGTCGACCACTACAGGTGCATGCCACCGACGACGTTAGAGCCTACTAGCATCCACTCTTTCCTCTTGCCCCACCTGATTAGAGAGAGAGAGAGAGTTCTCAGATCTTAAATGAAGAACATCTCTGCTAGGCGAGGTTATTACATTATCGATTGGGCCCCACTATGTGGGTGGGAGGCCAAGTGTGTGGCCAACCACGATTACGTATTACATATATATCTTTAGCAACCATTATTTCTACAAACGAACAAAACATGACTTGCACCATACCATTCATACTTAAACTGCTTGGGCCTTAAAAGATAAGAAATTGACACATAAGGGTTAGTTAGAGGGTTCTTCCTATGCTCTTAACAGCTCCAACTCTAGATCTACTTGCTCCCCACCAAAAACCACTCTTCATTAGTTGCACCAACTCGATGACGCAAACTGGCGCGAGCGGAGAGGCATGACACAGGGTTCACAAAGGGCAGGACAGGGCAGGGTGGAGGCCGGCATGAATGCAGGATCCACACATAGAAGCTGGGGCGGAGGAAGGCTTCTATGACGCCACCTCCACGGTCGCCTCTGCTCATCATTTCGTTGCATGGAGGATAGAGCAAATGTTGTCGATGAGGTCTAGGCCTAGCGACAACCTCGCCTTCTTTGTGAACATCGGTGACACGATAGAAAGCGGAGAAAGGCGTAGGTAGAGATCGAGGGGCGTAGTGGTTTTTTCCGCTCCCCCACGTAGTACAACACATGGTGAGGTGCTCCGATCAACTCTTTCGTGGAGCAAGCAGCAATGGCAACATTTCTTAGCTTGTCTCATGCAGAGCATAGCAAAAGGAGCACTGCATGCCAAACAGTCTCTAAATTGGAAAGGGCGTTGTCAAACAGGCCGCGCAGATGTAAAACACGATAAAGCCATGTCGTGGGCAGATTTATAATTAAGTTTATTATTGTAGAGGCTTATGCCCCTCCAGATCCTTCAAAAAAAAGTTTATTACTGCCATACACTGAGTATATCAATGATATATGCCCATGCTAACGCTACAGCGGCATTCAGACACATAAATTAAAACAATCAAATTAAATATGAGCTGACAAAACTTAAATTTATTTAAAGACCCAAAAAAACCCCATGCCTTGCTACATGATTTTTTTTTTCACAAACCGTTAACCTCTAAAACTTTGTAGCCAATTTTTTCATTCTAGTTCTTTCGTTTTTCAACAATTACATTGCAACTCCACTAATGACAATACAACAAAACATATGACGAGAAACATACATTGTGACCTCTAAAAATTCTTTCTGATGAAATTGACCAGAAGTTTCTTGAAAGACTAAAATGTTGGTGGACACCCTATACTGCTATAGCCGGGGCCGCGTCACCTCGGCCGAGCCCCCAGATCTGTGGCGCCATAGCTTCCCTGCCCCTTGCCCGAACCGCTCCGGTGCTGGTAGCTTTGGCCGATTGCGCCACCTCAGCACCCACAAACAAACACAAACCCACACACAAATTCAGCAAATAATTAGATTTAACAAATTACCCCTTCAGATAGCAGGCAAAATCGCACCAGCCACTTCTTAGTTGTTACTGTTGCAAATGATGAAGCACATATAGATGCATTATGGGCATATATATCAATAACACCTAGAGATCCTAAATGACCAAATACGAAGTATGTAATTGTATCACAGGCTGAGATATGAGTACGGATTCTGAATAAAATGACTTTAGGTTGCAAAAGAACAAGTTATGACACTACCTTCCCATGGCATCATAGATTGCAGCAAGGTTGTTGTACACACCAAGAGTATCAGGATGAGAAGCACCGCACTCCTGCTCCAGAAATGCTCTTGACTCAAACAACCATGCAGCCTCATCTATCTTGAACAGCTGGGTGCCTCATTCCTAAACCTTTAACAAGAGGCCCTTTTGTTAACATTGTCCCTTATCCAAAAAAATATTTTTTTCAAAAAACTTTTAACATTGTGCCCCTTTTGATAATTATTAGCAGGGAGAAGAAAAATAAAAATCAGCACTGGGACTACTCCAATGCTGCACCAAGAGCATACGAGAAGAATACCTGCCCAAATTCTTAACAATTAGCTAAGTAGAGATCATAGAAAGTGAATCAATGATTTGACCTTACATACAGGTATAAACTAATTTAGGTAGAAGCTGTACCTAATCAACACTCAGTTTCTTTTCCTATTGTACAGGGCACCAAATTGTGAACAAAAATAGAAATGCTTTTGTAGGAGCAAATTCATTTAATTTAATTAGGACGAACATTCATTGTCCACGACAAAGAAGTGTCGAACTGGAACATAGATAAAATTCAGTTTTAACTCACCCAACGGGGACATCCCTTCTCTAGCAAAGATCTACTATTATTGCAAAGATCAAATATGAGCAATCAGTCGTGAATTCCTTATCTAGCAAGATCTCCACCGGGTAAATTTGTTAACACTACCCAAGGTATTTTATGGTGGCCAAATCAATTAGGACATTAGGTACTATGAACCACCAGTTTATACCAAAACCATGTTCAGGAAAGTAGCAGAAAATAAGGGATCTTGAGATAAGCTGTACACATTCAAAAATTTTACCAGAGTAAAAGCTTCCTCAGCAGTTTATCCCTCCGCGGCGCTCGCCCTCAGCACGGTCGGGAAGAGATCAAGAGGAAGCACATGTGCGTCTGCGACAATCACGCGTGGGTTAGGGCGGGTACGCTGCGGATGCGCAGCACGCGGCCACGCGGGGCGGCGCCACGGAGGGGGTGCTGCTTGGCAACGATGCCTAGGGTTTCACAGCATCCTGCTCGTTGGCGGCGGCGGCGCAGGGTTTTGAGCTCCCGTTCTTTTTCGTTTTTTCTTTTTTTTTTCCGGAGCTAGCAGGGTTCGAGCGCGGGTGATGAACGCGTCCTGATCGCAGGATGAGGCGGAGTGCGCGCGGGATACGGGGTGAGAAGCTTGACATCACACATGGAAGATCGGCCGTTGGATTTGGTTTGAGTGTTTTATTAACCCTTCATTTTGATGGAGATAAAATCTTATATGTGTTTTTTTAGGAATATAATGATTAGAGCCTCTCAGCGGGGATGTTTTTCTGGAGGTCTTAATATAATTTCAATTAGTCCGTTATAGTAGGGATTAGCATCAATTAATACATGTAAATATGTAATATAATTGCACCGATTTTTTACCGTCTTGAGGGAGGGAGGAATAATGCTGCTTTGATTTAATAACTCGATACACATTCAGTTTCAAGTAGCAGGGTACATGCTGTAATAATAAAAAAGCAGAGCCATTTCGCTTGGCTTGCATTGCTACAGACAAATCCGGACACGCATACACGGGCTATAGTTTGGCTGAGGATATGCATCGATCTGATGCACATGCGCAGTTTTGTCGTCGTCTACGCTGTTGACATGTACGTATGTCTCATGCTCATGCTGCTCTTCTTATTTCTTGATGACTTTTTTTTTTGAATTTTATTTCTTGATGACTTGACGACGATGACAAGGAAAGGAAAAGACGAACGGCGGTGGCCGGTGGACGATTAGTACTGAAGAACAACTCGGACACGCCACGCTCAACCACACTAGCTTATTCACTTCACTACTAGCAGTAGTAGCAGCCAGCAGCTCCATCGCCAATTCGCCATCACTCACATGTTTGGCTTCATGTTGAGCCGGGTGGCAATCTTCATCCCCAGCGATGCGTCGCACTGCATACATGCATAGTAACATAATTAGTAAATAATAATCTTCATTCACCATGCATGTATGCTGCAGTAATTTATACATCCATGATTTACCTTGGAGAGGAGGTCGATCCAGATGGACCTGAGCTCCTGGCTGACCTTGGGGTGACCGAGCGAGTCAGCAAACCTTCTGACGAACCTCTCCTGCCGGTCGGCGTCCCAAGACCGGTACCTCTCCCCGGGCTGCTTGAAATCATTCGGCTTCCGTATGGTCGCCTTCTGCCTCTTCCCGACCACCGGCCTCGCCGGGACGGGCACCGGCGGCGCCTGCCGGAGCGGCGCGTGCCTGGACGGGTAGTAGTCCACCTCCTCGTCGCGGTGCATGAAGTTCATGGCGCCGTCGTAGTGGTTGTTATGGTGCGCGCAGCGCGGCGCGTTGACGGGGAGCATCAGGTAGTTGGGCCCCAGCCTGTAGCGCTGCGTGTCGGCGTACGCGAACACCCGGCACTGCAGCATCTTGTCGTCGGAGTAGTAGATCCCCGGCACCACCAGCCCCGGGCCGAACGCCAGCTGCTCGTTCTCGTTGAAGAAGTTGTCCACGTTCTTGTCCAGCACCAGCCGTCCCACGGGCTGGAGCGGGAGGAGATCCTCCGGCCATGTCTTGGTGTCGTCCAGCGGGTCGAAGTCGTACTGCTCCTCCGTGTCCGGGTCCATCACCTGCACGAACAGCTTCCACTCCGGGAAGTTCCCGGCGGCGATGGAGTCGTACAGGTCCTGCGTCGCGTGGCTGTGGTTCTTCCCGCCCACCAGCGCCGCCTCCTCGTCGGTGAGGATGCTCCGGACGCCGCACGTCGGCTTCCAGTGGAACTTCACGTAGTGTGACTTCCCGGCGGCGTTGACGAAGCTGTAGGTGTTCACGCCGAAGCCCTCCATGTGGCGGTAGTCCGTCGGCACGCCGACGTCGTCGAAGAGGAAGAAGAAGGTGTGGAGGCTCTCGGGGAGGTGCGACAAGAAGTCGAACACCCGCCAGTACTCCTGCACGTGCGACTTCGGGTTGGGCTTGAACGCGTGGATCACGTCGGGGAACTTGATCCCGTCGCGGATGAAGAAGACCGGGAAGTTGTTCCCCAGCAGGTCCCAGTTGCCCTCCCGGGTGTAGAACTTCACGGCGAACCCGCGCGGGTCGCGGATCGTCTCCGGCGAGCCCCGCTCGTGGATCACCGTCGAGAAGCGGACAATGACGGGGGTGCGGACGCCCGGGGCGCGGAGGAAGTCGGCGCAGGTCAGCGACGTCACGTCGTGGGTGCACTCGAAGAAGCCCTTGGCGGAGGCGCCGCGGGCGTGGACGACGCGCTCCGGGATGCGCTCGCGGGCGAAGTGCGCCACCTTCTCGATCAGGTGGTAGTCCTCCAGCAGGATCGGGCCGCGCGGACCCACCGTCAGCGCCTCGTTGTCGTTCCACACCGGCGCGCCCGCGTTCGTCGTCGTCACCGTCGTGTCGTGGCTGCTCGACGGACGGAACTGCATGTTCATTAATTCGCGTGTGCGTGCGTCAACACAAGAAGGCATCATGCATCCATCATAGTATATACTAGTAACTGTATGCATATATGTATTTATGATTATACATAAGTTTATAAAAATCAACAAAGTAGCTTTGATAGTTAGCCATGGAGTGGAGGAGCTAGGAAGAAGCTTGAGCTCACCTTGGTGGGATCCATTGTGATTCTGCTAGTGAAGTGTGCAGTGTTGGAGAGTGGAGGAGTGTGGCTTACATGCTCGCTCTCCAAATCTTTTGCTGCTTAAATAGCGGCGAGGTGAGGGGTGGCGTCACCTCCCGGTGAGCTTGCCGGCTCCGGTGACCACCCGCTGCCACGCGGGGCCCGGTCGATAAGACAAGAGATGAGGTGGCTGAGGCTCACCTCGTGTGGAAACTTTAGGCCATCTAGATTGCTGACGCCTAGCTAGGTACAGTGGTGGTGCACTGCATTTGCATTTCTTGGTCTGAGGTGGCCCGGGGAAATCTCAAGGAGATAAGAGGATCGGCATGCATCCCTATCGTCGTGGACTCGTAGTACATGATGATAATCCACTCCCAACAAACATGGCTAATCTTGACTAGTGTGTCAGTGTGTGGGGATGGGGTAATTAGCGTACATGATTAGTCTCTCAAAAGCTCATTAGTGCGTTAGTGAGTCACCACTAATGCATAGTGTGGTTGATTGCCTCTTGGGAAAAAAAAACATACTTAAGCTTGACTCTATACATGAAAAACAACGCACAATTTTGATACGCGTAAATGACTGAAAATCGTTCGGATTTCCTACAACCAAACAAGATCCATGTCATGCTTGCCTCAAAGGAGACGATAATACCAAACATTTGAAGGCGCATACATCCCTGTCATACTGGCTGGCTAGAAGTTCAACCGGACCCAAGGCAGCCAAGCTATCAATCACGTCCTATATGAATGTTGCTTCTATCCTCTGACTTGGCTCTTACATTGCTTATTAGCTTGGCATCATGATTCCCTTGTCTAAATGTAAAGGGCTACCGTGTCCATCAAGATTAAGAGTCACTTCGTCAAATGTAAAATTGAATTGATTTTTTACTTTAGTCAATGTAAGCATATCCTACAAATGCCAACATTTTGATAGGTTTGTCGATAACTTATTACATATCTTGTTTAGGCTAGATTTAGTTTTGGGTTATCAAGCAAGTCTAGGGAGATATGAGACATTAGTCTAGCTTTCCTAGAGGTGGTTTCAGGTTGTGGTGAATAAGCAAAGGCTTTAACTACTTAGGCGGGATTAGACAACCGGTGGTTTCCTAGAAGGCGCACATTATTGTTCGTCAATTTTTATTAAAATAGAAGTGATAGGCATGTATCAATTGTCGTGTGTCTTCATTAATTACTTAACATCCGTAGTGGTAGGCAAAATGTGTACTTTGGAGGTTTATAATTAACCCATCGTCATCACCTTTCGTGGCCTACTAGTGATATTTTCCAAACTAAAGGGGTTTTTGAAAGCGCCAACAGCAAGATACATAGGATCTGATTAATTATTTGCATTAGTCTTAGTCTACATTAAACCTTACGCAGCACAACCCAAGCCAGCGTAAACGTATGTAGTATCTTGTTATTGGATGGTCCTACATGGCAATGTCGTGTTTGATTGTTACATTTTGTTGAATGTAGTCATCTCCATTGTTCTACTTGAGATCTCATGTTTCTAGTAGAGATATGTGAAGTGAGAATTAATATTTCATTTTTGTGTGCCTAACGGCGGCTTGTGCAAATTCGCATTGTCTAATATGATCAAATATGACATATTAGATAGCCAATACTACATATTGGACCTACTTTGAGCATCATACAAGCTTGCATAAGAGTCTAAGCGGACAATCGAACATGAACAAACTGCACGACATAAACCTGAATATAAACTAAGGCAGATAACCAATCAGACCCATCCATGGTGCATTGTAAGAGCCTGAGCGTGACAACCGAACATAAGCAAACAGCACAGCATAAACCTAAATATGAACTAATACAAAATAACCAATTAGACCCATCGATGGTGCATCGGAGAAGACGTTACGTTGTTATCAGAGAATGCTCAGCGACACATCAAAAGTGATGTGGACGTACGCGTTTTGATTTTTACCAGCTCATCATCACTATAATCCATGGAGACAAACACATCAGTGCTGCCCCGATAAAGAAATCACAGTATATAGTACGTACGACCCAATTAAGGGCTCGATCGATCGGTCACAAAATCGACCATGAACAAGGACGTTGGATAGCGAGCTACTAGCTCTCTAAAATTTGTGGTGTGCTGTCACTTGCATCGTGCTTGCCACACCAGCAATGTACCACTAGCTAGTACAAGCGTCGTTTTTTTATGAGAGCGTCGATGAGCTAGGGCATCGTCACAAATGTACATGTGTGGCTGCAAATCACAAGGTGTACTGACCAAGGTACACTACACCACGTGGCTATGTTTGCTTTCCATTTTTAATGTCCTTTCCTGGGAGATTACACTCGATCCTCCATCACCAACAAGCAACGAGTGATCCAACATTACTACTGTGTGATGCATGCTTATACTGTTTCCATGGGTGAAGGGAGTTAGTTTTATTGCCTAGTCTAAATCTTTTTCTTTATCAATGTCGTAATCGGCACACCAGTGCAGGAGTGGGTTTCAGTTCCCGTTGGAAAACCCCCTCTAGTCTCGATTTTCTAATTGGGACTGCTAATCTGGGACTAAAGGCCCTGCTTTAGCTCCGATCCCCTTAACCGGGATTGATTTGGGACTTCTAGACCAACCGGGAGTAAAGGCAGCTCCAGCCCGGCCCAGGCACTGCCACATATTACACCTCCAGACTGATTGTCTCTTTCTTTTCTTTTACAATTTCTTTGCATTAAATATTGCACGCACGTATTAAGAGTGAAACTAATTAAGTAAGATGTTGTATATTACAATGATCATCCATCCCACAATCAAATTTCATACAAACCATAATAAATTTAAACCAAGTCATTACACACTACATGTCCAAGTACTCTCCAAAGTACATGCAAACATATAGCACGTCACCACTACTGCCTAATGAAGTTGACTTTCTCGTATTACCAATTCGGTGAAGTGTAGGTCACCGATGTGGTATCAAAAACATCATTGATGAAGATCAACGCACTAACTAGTGCACTATCTCTTGCTTCACAACTACGAGCACAGGGTTTACTAACGACGTTTAACGGTGCTCGAGAAGTCGGTGGGTCTCCCCTCTTTGTTGCAAGTAGCTTTGCCTGAAATCCTTCCATAGTGAGTATTAGTCATTCATGAGCATATTTTTAATTATAACCCAATTGATACATTGTCTGGTTTAGAATGACTTCAAAACTACACCATTTGTAGGTTAAGTCATAGTCCTCAACCTGTAAGTGTTGGAAAAAAAAGGTTATGAGAACCAAAGCTTTGCAACATATAACAATAAATCAAGATATAAGCTATGAGTTCAACTTCGACTTTACCATATCATTTCGATTGTTTCGAGCAATGCTTGCACAAAAGCCCTCAACATCATGATGCATGTCCGCATTTATAGCTTGTATCAGCACGAAGGATAGTGTAGGCAGGGTGTACCCAATATCCACAAGCTTAGTTACACATGCAATGACAACATATTTTTGTGCAACAGTTTGCTGGGGTGCCTTTATTCCCATCTCTGAGATTTGTGCAACACCTCTACCCATCCCGGCGATGGAAAAGACAATTCGACATTGGATTAATGGACCATTATCTATATGAAAGGTCTCAACATGCAATTTCTAAACCTCGAAATTTGAGAGTGTCTCTTTAAGCCAAATGATTGGATCAATTACCTATGGTACATTTAAGAATCACATATATACACATATCAGAAAATATATTTATAGAAGCGTATTTGACACATTAATTTATTGGAAACATATAGAGTTGCTTACTATGTTTGGATGATTAAATGGTACATCCGGCAACACTGGATCGAATCCCATCCACTTTACATAGCCGCTGAAACTACGACTTCCGGCGGAGGGAGACGACGTACAACCATCTCTTCTCACTCAAGTCAATATATCAAAAATCATATCACTGGAGACAATATTTTTTATACACGAAAATGCATATCACTAAAGTCAACTTTTTTTTTATAAGTCTACAAATATCAAAATTCACATCACTAAACCCCATATATCAAAATTCAAATAATTGTAGTCAATATTTATCATATACCAAAATGCATAAACACTAAAGTTAATATTTCAAAATTCATATATGTATGTCACTAAAGTCAATTTTTTTACAAGTCTATATATATATATACACACACACACACACACACACACACACACACACATGCATCAATAAACCTTATATATCAAAATTTATATCACTAAAGTCAATATATCAAAATTCATATATGTATATCACTGAAGTCAATTTTTTTATAAGTCTATATATACCAAAATTCACATCAGTAAACCCTACGTATCAAAATTCAGCATCTTTTCAAGCCCGGATTCACACAGCACGAAGGGATGACAAGAGGTTGGCAACGAGTATTACCACCTGGCAGCAGACGAAGGTTGAGGCCGAGGCCAGAGACGAAGAAGGTGCCGGCGGAGACGATGTCGAGGCTAGAGCTGAAGGCGCTGCCGGAGATGAGGGCGAGGCCAGAGTGCGAAGGCGTTGGCCGGAGACAAGGAGGGCGATGGAGCCACCACACGCACTGGAGAGGAGGACGAGGGCGCCGTGCACGCCGGAGCCGAGGACGAGGGCGAGGCCTGCCGGCCGTCGGAGGGCGAGGATGAGGGCGCCGCCGCGTGCGCCGGGGAGACGAGGGCGAGGGTCTACCGCACGCGCCAGAGAAGAGGGCACAAGCCGCACGCGCTGGAGCCGAGGGTGAGTCGCGCGCGCACCGGAGCTGAGGACAAGGACGAGGACCCGCTGCACGAGCCGGAGAAGAGGGCGAGGTCGGACTGGCAGCGCACGGCGGGCGTGGCGGCGTGGCAGAGTGCGTGGCGTGGATCCGGCGGCGCTTGAAAGGTGAAAGAAGAAGAGAAGACATGAGTATATGTAGGGTTGGTACCTTTAGTCCCCGGTTGGGCTAGCAACCAAGACTAAAATGCCTCTAGTCTCGATTGGTGGCCCAACCCGGGACTCGGCAATTTCGTTTTCCGTCCATGTAATAGTTTATAACATATCCTTTAACATAAATAGGCCGAAAATTAGAAACTGTGTAGTAGAAAAAATATACCTCAAAAAATTGAATACAAATTTGCTTTCATATACAATTTATAATGCTTTTGTCTCATGCTTTAAATGTTTAATAACATATGCTATAAATTACAATTTAAAAATTCAAATTTCAAATCTCAGAAATTCAAATATAATTTTCTTTGACAAGATGATTTTAAATGAAAAAGTTATCAACTATAAAGTTCCATAACTTTTCGAGATCTACAACTTTCATTTTGGTCATTTCTCCATTTGAGGACATTTTAAAAATTCAAATTTTAAATTTTAGAAATTCAAACATAGTTTTCCTTGACAAAATGATTTCAAATCAAAAAGTTGTCAACTATAAAGTTGTGTAATTTTTTGAGATCAGCAACTTTTATTTTGATCATTTCTTCATCCGACAAAGTGATACTATACATTGTTCATAAATTTACATCTCTCTTATAGTTGTGAACAATATAGACTACGACTTTGTCGGACGAAGGAATGACCAAAACAATAATAAAGATCTTAGAGAACCTTATAATCCATACAAACATAATTATGATGTCCATACAAATAAACCTAATGAAACATAATTAACTTACATACAAACATAATTAAAACATCCATACAACAAACCTAATTAAAGTATATAGTCGTTCGAATAAACCTGATGTAAACCTAACTAATACATGGATCCTATAAACCGGCTGCAACCTTAATGTGTCTCCACTGTCAGTAGTGTATGTCTTGGATTGTATAACCACGGTCTTTATCTGTGTAATGCAAGGCCCACATTACAACACTCTCCATTGCCTCACAACGCCGAGGACATAGCATCACATAGATGTAGCCTACTGACGGACTATCGATGGCCTGGTTCTACATAAATCTCACGCAATACTGGATGCCAGCTGTTGTCATCTGGCCCATCGCTTCCATGAAGTCCTAGGCGTACCCCATTCGCTTCAGAGCTTGCATGAGAATGGGTTGCAAGCCACATGTAGCATAGGTGAAATAATAGAGCAAAATCTGCAAGCGAACAAACAAAAAATATCATAAAATGCTTATTTAATAATAAGAATAAATAAACATTACTCTCATATCATACACGACGTACCCCAGTCACATGCCTCTCGCTTACTCGTGGCACATCTAGACTGTGCTGACGTAAAGCTTCTATCTTTAAGGACGAGAAATCAGGCATACGGTAGCCAATTCGTTTAATTGCCTGCAAAGAAAGTAGCACGACATCGATCTGGACGCCTATCTTGGTCAGCTACTATTGTCCAATCTGCACGATGTCCTGACGCACCTCATTATTGTACCTAATGGGGATGTCGAAAGCGAGACTGCACGTCCATAACTCGCCTCCTTTATCATTAACGACCTCACTTGTTGTCGTCTCGAAGATGTCCCACATCCCGAGCAGCCATAATGCTGCTTCCAGCCACTTAATCGGTTTTATAGTCTGTGACATGCAACAATCATGTCATGAATGAATGTATATATGTAAAAATTATATTAGCACGTAAAACTTAAAATATTTCATACTATTGATGGATCTGGGTAACACGGAACGGCCCTATCCAGTGATGGCGCGAATGAAAGATCGCTAGGGTGAAAACCTGGTTCCTGTGGCTGAAGAAGTCCGCCGCCATTCATCATAACTAAAAAAACTAAAAAACCATCTCAATATATATAGAACCCCATATAAATATACCATGCAACAATATATATTACAGAAACATATAAACAATAAGTTACTATAACCTCGTAAATTAACATAGTAATTATCGTAACTCAAAGTGACTACAGAATAAGTTATTTTGTAGCCAGCTACAGGGTAGTAGGTGAGTTTTCTATACTCCCAGGAGTATCTACTCCCTCCTCATAACGGGTGCCTCAGAACAAAACCCGTTAAGCATTTTTGCAATGCCGTTTGCATGGGTTCAATTTCAAAGGCCAGCGGCCGCGTTGCACCTCCATGTTTCGCGGCGGTCTGTTACTTCTTTCAAAGTGAATGAATTATCCATTGGCGTAGATGTCTTTCGTGAATAAAGTATGCACAAATATTTAAAAAGAACAAAGTGAGCATATTTACATACTTGCACGTACAAGATGAGAGGAAGCAGCATGTGCGTATATATACTTATTTAAATATTCTCTCGAAGCATACAGGCTTGAACTAGTGAGTATATACGTATACCACAAGAAGAGAGGAAGCAGTATGTGCGCATACTTATTTAAATATTCTCTCGAAGCATACAGGCTTGAACTAGTGAGTATATACGTATACCTACCAAAGAAGTATATATGGGCACATATTTACAAAGCAGTATGTGCATTTATACTCAGAGTATATGCATATACTTTTCTTCACAAGAAAGTATGCGTACATACTATTTTACTAGGAAGTATGTCCATATACCTCTAAATGTATAGTAGTATGCATGCATACCTGTACAATTATTTTTATAGGAAGTACGTCCATGTACCAATAGGAGCGTGCTTGCATACATATCAACTCCCAGTATGTGTATGGGCATCTTTCTTATACATACTAGTAGACAATATTCTGAATGGAGTATATACAATCTTAAATTAAGTATCTATACTTTAGAGGGTATGAGTACATACACGCTTATAGGAAATTTTGTATACTAAATAAAAGAAGAGTATGAGTACATACATGTTGAGATATTGGTGTGAAAAATCATACGGGCTACTGTATATATGCATATTCAAATCATTCGGATGAAAAAAGCAAATCAGCTTAAACATGTACTAGATCTACTCCAGATTGCGACTAAGAGAAACAAAGAAGAGCACAAATGAAATATTGGGTAGACCACTGATCTGATGATAGGTAAATTAATGGAGATCAGATTGGCCACATTCACCCGTGGATGCCAGAGGCAAGTCAAGGGCCATATCACCAGATGAGAGGAACGCCGTCACTGGAGCAGAGGATTTGATGAAGCGGAAGAGAGATAACAAGATGATGGAATCAGCCATCTCCCAATCTGCATGCTACGAGGAGAATAAGATTAGGGATAAACAAATTGATCATATTAGGAACAACGACGTGGGTTTCAATCTACTGTACTGGACTACATCCCGCGTTACCAAAATCTCAGATCGAAGCACAGATCGTGGCCGGCGGGCGGCGGCAGCGTTTTGGAGCGAGAAAAGCCGATGCCGCCGCACGGTCTGTGGCCGCTGGACGCCCGCAAATGACGACCGAATCTCCTTATATTCATTATATTAACTGGTCCACTTAATTAGCCCGCTAATGCATCTCGGGCACCACGTTGAGGCTCTTTCGGTGTAAACCAGGTGGGAGTAGTTACTCCCTCGGAGTAGGAAAAAAATTTCCATATATATATATATATATATATATATATATATATATATATAAAGCATGAAACAATCTAATGAAAGATTAGAAGAAGAAGTTGCTAACCTTTACAAGATGAAGTCGGCGGCTGAAAGAAAAAACTTGCTCCCCCAAGCAAGAACACGGATGAACAATAAGCAAAGACCAAGATTTGACCGGTGTGTCTCAGACTACGGGACAGTGGAAGCGGGTATATATAGGTGGAGACCTTTACCGGGACTAAAGGATCGACCTATAGTCCCAGTTGAAGCCAAAACCTGAGATAAAAAGCCAGCGGGACCTTTGGTCCCGGTTGGTGATTCCAACCGGGATTGAAAGACAACCTTTAGTCCTGGTTTGAACCACAGACCAGGGCTAAAGGTCCCTGCTGCACTATCCATTGGGCGGGAGATTTTAATCCCGGTTGCTGATTCCAACCGGGATTAAATGTTCTATTACTCCCAGACCAAATTCCGGCCAGGACTAAAGCCAATAACCGAAAGTTGTTATCTACTACTGGCAGCTAGCTCTCCTGTTCGGTTCATTTTTTTAATGTTATGAATATTACTGGGATGCATGCTTACTGGCCTAGATAGCAAAGAGCAAAAGCTCACTAGCGTAGTATGTGTGCTAATTAGCGTACATGATCAGATTAGGCCAGACCAGGGCTAATTTTGCGTTGGCGACTCCCATCATCAGTACTACTGCAGCCAATTCAGGGCTCCATCATATACAAGGACATGGCCGTAATATTTGATGGTATCTCGTCATATATGTGCTATACATACGCATGTACGTATGGCTACAAATCACACGTTGTACTGATGAAGGTACACACCGGCACACACACAGCACTTGCAGGGGCGGAGACGGGGGGGGGGGGGGGGGGGGGGGGGGGCGGGCAGGGGCCTGGCCCCCCCCCCCAACGTTACATAGTTTTCATTACTATTTTTAGTTATGTCTCATTAATCACTAGAGATTATAAATAAACAAGATGTACTAACTAATTTTAGATTGCTTTTCTCAAATATATCTCTTGATTATCTTATGTTAAGTGACTAAATAAAATACATATATGACATGAATTATTGATCTATAAAGAATGTCCCTTCAATTCTTATCTTCAAACTTTAGATATTTACTTCCTTCGTCCTATAATATAGTATATTTCAAAAAAATTAAGGCAACTTAAGGGAATCTTTAAATTGCGCAAACCCATAGATTGAACTCAATAAAGATCCCCAATTATGCCAAATCTAAGCATACACCATGTCGAATGCATTATTTCAGTACAAATTTTAAAGTCAAAATACGACGGAGAGAGTAGCATTTTTTTAAGATAAAGAGATTAAAGATAATTCATTGCAGATTTTTAAGCCAACATCAAATTCCGCAATTTTTAAGCTGATATCAAGATCTCCTGTGGGTACTATATAATTTTTGTCTACACTTAGTATGCGTCCGGCCCCCTATATCTGAATCCTGGCTCCGCCCCTGAGCACTTGCATTGCATGCTGCCAAGATCTGAATTTTCGTCGTCTGCCCATCAATAATGCAGGAGCTATTTCCTCAAAAAAATAATGCAGGAGCTAGCGCTAGCTAGCTAGCAGTCGTTGATCTCGATGGATTCGGAATTGAGACAATTTATTTGTCGCTTATGACGACTAATTAGCTAGCTAGGCGGGACCGATTGGTGCGCAACACTTGCAGCTTAATCGTTTAATTGGATTCTAGCTTTAGGCTGTATTAGCTGCAGAGACTCTCATGCATTTAGGAGTGTATCTTGCTTGTCCAAGTCTCACTAGAACCAGTCAAACGGCCAGGCAAGAAATATCTATCCACTCTATGTACTATTGCTTTAAAAACTAAAATACGACACGATTTTGAAGCTACAGCTAAACAATTTAGTGGCGCTAAAGTATAATATAGCGGTCACACCAGACATAGCGAAAAAACAACAATAGCTTAGCGTGGGCTCTCGTCAGAAGCTATAGCCCGCTATTTAAATCCATGGTTCAAACTCACAATTTTAACCTTTATGTGTTGCTTCCTTACAGGTGTGTGCCTTAAGAGTCACTTATGACTAAGTGGCTAATGAATTGCTTTTGTACACTCTAGTGAATTTTGTAGTGTATATTTGAAACTCTAAATGAATTTAATTGAAAAAAATTGAACTGGAAAGTTTTAGATATCTTCGATTAGTACAACTTTAGTTTATGTCATTTCTCCATCCGAGGTCATTTAAGAAATTCATGAAAGTATTAATTTCAAAATAATGATTTTTTTGGCGGTTCACAATAATACTTAAGGAAAATTGTGTATTTGTTGAGGCCGAATGAAACCACCAAAGATACAAATTACCTTTGTAGTTTACTACAACCACCAAGGAAGTTTTTTTTTTGCGGAAAAACCACCAAGGAAGCTATAGTTTCTTGGCGGCTGGATTTTGGCACTCGAGAAAATTTCGGGCCACCAAAGAATCAAATTTCCGTTTTCTGATTGATAGTGCTATATTTAAGTACAAGCAAGTAAAAAGGGTGATAGGTAAGCTAGCTAGCACTATATATGTACAAGTAAATTAAAGTTTCGGGTCGATCGGATCATTATTATAGATTTGATACTGAATTACTGTATTATATCAGAAAAGATGGCAATCATGGACTCCGATCCCACTACTGCTTATATATATAATATATGCACGGGTGTTTCCATCGTTCCACAGTACAAACTATTGTTTTTTTGCAGCGAAAAGAACAAGAGAGGAATTGTCACGAAGCAAGAATTGAAAGGGGCCGGGGAGCAGCCGCAGCTGCACGCACGAGCTTGACTTAGGGCTGCTATGGTGGTGTTGTTTTCCTAGAAGGTGAGAGGTAGTACGTGCGTGCGCGTGTGTGGGCGTGGCGTGTGGGTCACAGATTCGTGTGTGTCCGCTACATGACAATGCAAGGGAGGGGCCGGTTTTGCTGCTAGCTGCTGGTGTAGTAGTGCTGTGTGGCATGCATGATCTGCATATATATCCCGATCTGATGGGAGGGGATGATGACGAGGACCAGCGAACCAATGCAACCAAAGTGGCACATGAAAATATCTAGCTATCTCTGCAGCCTGCTGCCTGCCTTTCATCCTATCCATCCAGATTTAACATCAGGCCTTTTATTGATTTGTTCCTATCTCCAACAGTTGCTAGGCTTGTTTGTTTTCAATTTAATTTGTTTAATTTATCCTCTCACATCAACTAATTATGTATATACTTTCCTTGCTAGCAAAAAAAAAGTGATTACATTCTTATGCTAGAGAACATAATAATAAAAGTTGCATGATTGTTTCTTGCATTGGCTATATGCGTGTATATCTCTATCTATATAACTAAAAAGCTAATATAAGATTACTGTGCAAGCGACAAGATGATATCCCGCCGATCGATAACCCCTGCGCTATCAACGTCGTCCGAAACCGGGTGCCTCTCTCTGGCAAAAATCAGTAAACACACCCCACCCTCACCCCTCCCCACAGCCCACACACACCGGTGGAGTATAGCTGTTTAGAACAAAGGATTTCCGTAGAAGTAAAGAAAATATCCAAATAGCGCTTGGAACAAAGGAAGTGAGCTATCCCTTTCCACTGGAATACTGTAGCCAATGGTAGGATTTTGCAAGAATGAAAAGCTCCACTCCCTACCTCTAGTTTTCTCTTCCGTTGTGTATGCCGGAGACAACTCCTTTCATAAGTAAAAGACTAGTATAAACATTATTGCGCAACTGACTAGACAACATCCCGCCGACCGACAACCCCTAAGCAGTTAACGTGCTCTAAAACCGTGTGCCTCCGTCGCAAAATTCAGTAAATATCCCCACCCATGCATCCTCACCCCTCTGCACACGCACTGGCAGTGGCTGGATATATCCCCTCCTGTTTAGGGCTCGTTTGGAACAAAGGATTTTCATAGAAAAGGTGAAAAAATTAAAATAGAGGAGAAAAAGTAGAACATAGCGTTTGGAAGCTATCCCTTTCCACTAAATACTGTAACCACGGCACGGTTTTTACAAGAATGAAAACCTCCACTTCTAGTTTCCTCCTCCGTTGTGTATGCCAGAGACAACTCCTCCTAAACTAAGATCTATTGTGTATTTTTATTGTCACTTCATCTTATTCCTTCGTTATGGATTCCTTCAATCCAAACAATCTAATTAAGCTTTCCATTCCTGTATTTTGGAATCATGTAGTCTTTCACTTTTGATTCCTGTATTTTTTTTCTTATTCTTCTATTTTATATTCCAGTGTTCTAAACAGGTAAATAGGTAATAAATCTTTTGCATTTTCCATGCACGCTAATTGTTCGTCAACATGATCATCTTCTATTTCCATCTACTATATCCGAAGAGATCGCAGCCGCCTGGTTCCATCACAAGTGGTTGCTTCACGCTGTACCCTTGCTCCCAGAAAAGGAAAGGATCAGAGGGCCCGACCCACATCGTGACTAGCTGGTACCTGCTCCCAAAATGCACTGCAGCAGGAATCTGATCTCTATGCATCCTCCACATGCATGATGCATCTCCGATTGGACCGGACATGCACTGCACATACATGTAAGATCAATTACCTTACTCTTACTTTTTTTTAAAAAATAATAATAATGAACTACTGCTTTTCTTTTTCATCAGAAAAAAAGAATGCTTATAGGAGTATATATATTAATTAATGGATCAAGATGTTTACGTTCAGATGGGAACCTAAACATATGATCACGGAACAAATGCAAAAGAATGGGTAAAATAACTTCCCATCTTGTGTATAGGTCATTGTCTCAACACGAACAATATCTATATACCTCACTTTTTTGGATTATACACCGATGTAGTTGTGGATTATGGATGACTAATTACATGGAGTATTGGACTGGAACTCATTTATCTGACCATGTCACGCAGGTACTTCCTTACGAAAGTAGCCATAATAAGTTTTTCCTGTAATGATTAAGATTAATATATCATGACTTAATCATGTTTTCAGGAAGACATAAATAACTTAGGTTCAAGCTACCTGCGATCTTGTACAACTCCCCAATAAATGAAGCAAGAGGGTTACCGGGTAATGAGCAACAGAACGAGACCCAGAACAACAAGATGGTGATGTCGCAATGCTTGATGAAATGGATATTTTATACTCGGGTAGCGCCAAGGCAATAAGTACAATAAAGTGGACACGCAAGGAAGATCTATTGCCGTGGATTTGCTCAATCATCCGGTGCAATGCCAATGATGAAACCTTAGAGTAAGACTCTCTACATGGTTCAACTCTAGAATTGCTACAATAAGTAATTTGTTCCTTGTCCTTATTTTTAGCAACGAGTGGGTACGAAGTACTCGGCCACATCCGATTTCTTTGAGTCTTAGGAAAATTATAGAGATTTTACATGATGACAAAGAGTTGGATCATGAAAGCTTTAATATGGCTATTCGGATGGTCGCGAACAACCAAGACATGAAGAAACAAAAATACCACCTCATGGATCTTAAGTTTGATGTAAGTTGATATATATAAATCATTCTAAACTTGTATAATTCAACAGATAATGATAATTTCTAAAAAATCAATAGGAAATAACTAGATTTGGACGAGATCCATGATGTTGTGGGGCGATTGACAAAGTGTACCACGAGAAATTGAGAAAAGTACTTGAGTGTTGGCCGGGAATGAAATATGACATTAACGATTGTACCAATGTAAGTTATGTTATGTGTACTACTTTAAAAAAAATTGGGTGGACCTAGATTTATTTAAGTTTTCAATTATAGTAGAGATTAATTTATTTCATTTTCCACTTATATTCTATGTATGTGTTTTTAGATTCTACTACCGTATTATCAGAATGGATTGTACATTTTATTTATAATTGACATGCAAAACAAAATCGTGAGGGTTATGGATCCACTACAAGATCAGACATGTTTGGAGGGTTATAGTCAAGATATGACATATCTACCTACATTCCACACTATTGCTAGAATGTTCATGCTCGCCATGGCACTATCAAAATCAAAGAGAAAACACTGTATATATTCATGGAAGCGAGAATACCCTGCATGTGTAACAAAGGTTACATCAAACTATAAAGACTAGTAATCACTTGTCATTTGTTTCAACTTTGATATAACAAAACAGTTATTTGATTTATGTATATCAAATAAACAACTGGTCTTGTACAACAACTTGGGAGGCTTTCTGGTATACAATTACATGAAGTTGTGGGATGGTATAAGATTGCCACCGATCAACAATGTAAGCATATATAGTCTCCAACTATATTTCATACACTCCACAAATAATTAAATAATAATGTAATATTATCTGCCATGCATGCACAGGTATCACAATCATTGAGGATGCAATTCTTGGCTGACATTTTGGCGAGTTCTGCAAACGAATGTTACGACAATATCCCTGAAGATATCCAATATTTGATTAAGGAGTTTGGGACAATGTAAAAATGTCTTCTTATATGCAATATTGTTTCCCAAATTGCATATAGACTCAAATACACTTGTGTAAAAGATATACTCTCCAAAACAAATTGGTTGTTTTTTACAGCATCCCCTTCAAAAAAAACCGTGACGTTAGCACGGGCATTATACTAGTTACACAAGGCGAAGCACACTACCTATCCATACTCCACTATGCACATTTTCTTCTCAGTGCCAATTGAGCTAACTAATGATGAGCAACTACATTGCACTTTCTTCTGATCTTCTTAAAATGGACCTCCGTGATTAACTGAGTACAAAGGCACACAGAGGTCGGAAAATGGAAGGTCTTTTTCTTGTCCTGGAACTTGTACAATCAAGCAAGCGAATCAAAGCTATTAATGCTGCCAATGCATGAGCTTCATTGTAAAGAATAATTTCCAAGGATTCAGAGCTATGCACATGAGGTGGTTGTTGCCAGTCAGGTATATTTGGTGGTTCACTTGTGGGTTAGTGATAGGCAACAAACACGAACCAATGTTAAGGATCCTACGGTTCTCAACGGTATGAGGGGTAACAAAATGAAAACAAACATAAGATGACCACCCTAGGATTAAGACAGACCTAAAATGAATCATACTAAAATAAACACACTCGCAAGAGGTACTCACCCATCTAAAAGCAATAGGGCCGGGTCACCCTTCCTTTTGGTAACCAACGATGTCATTAGCGAGGGAGTTAACAGCCATGTTGGTAGAATTTGACGGAAGTTGCACTAGGGGAAGAAAAATTTAAAAGTTGGTATAAAAATTACAATGAACTTTTCTATCTATAATATATATGGATCGACCATATATATTTTCCAGAGACGATGCACAAATTAAAGAATTCTCTCTATATATCTTTCGTTTCTCGTGGACTGCGGTTCGACGAAATGGATGGCTTGGAATAGTAAATGGATATCGTTATCGCGGCATGAATTTACGAAGGGAGCCTGTAGCTAGCTATATATCGATCCATATGCAAGTTGCGTGGGGATACGGCCAAGCCGGACCACTCCGGCCGCCCCACCATCCCGGCGGCAAACTGCATGCGGTGGCCGGTGCACTGCACATGCGTGTGATGCACATGTATCCTAGCTACTAGCTCCCAGGGACAAGCAACGCGCCGTCCCGGATGGATGGCCATCGATGGATGGGATCATGGGATGTCCATGCATGGCATGACGCCGTCGTCCGTCCGATCCACGACGAGTGGTATGGATGGAATCTAGGGAGGGTTTACACGTCCCACAGTCCCACACTAGCTACGTGGAGATCTGATTACGGTTTGTTTGGAAGGACGAGTGCACCAGACAAAGCTGTGTGCGTGTCTCTCTCTCCAGTCTCCCTGTGTCCTCGTTCGTCTTACTACGAGACCAGCTTATTAGGTATTACCACTGTCAAAAAGAATGTAACTACGTGTAGTATGCCAACTAAAGTAGTTCACGTTTAACTAAATTTTTAGTAAACAATATTCATATTTATGGGTCTAAATTAATTTATTATAAAAATACATTTCATACTTGTTCTAATAGTACTTATTTGATATCATAAATATTGATATTTTTTATTTATAATTAGTTAAATTTAATATACTAAAATATGACATTGTGTTAGAATTGTATTCTTTCCGGTACCGAAAAAGCACCTAGTCACATCAAAGTCACGATCGAGCAGTGCGTTGTCGTCACTGATCTATACGTATCATACACACATGGTCTCACTCAGCCACACACTCGATCTACTCCATCGATCCACCAAGCATTATTGCGTTTGCATGTCACACTATCTCAGGCCGTATTTGATACAAATTAAGGTATCGATACAAGAGCTAATTATGAGCTGGCTAAAAATTAATTCTAGCTCATCCAAATAGGAGGGCAAATAGGTGAACTATCTTTTGCTCAGCCTTCGACTGATTGTTAGTTAACTCCAACTAATTTATAATAATCTTATAGTCTCAACTTAGTAACTAGCCCTAACTAATCTAAACATATCATAATTCATGGATTGTAGCTTGCTCACCGTGACAATCCCGCCAAATGGTGTCATGGTGCATGTGATTTATCTCTATTATATGACACGGAGCTAAGAATTGAACTAACAATTGACGGTCGGTGCCGTACCACAGAAAATTCAACGATTCCCTCGGCCTTGCCGCACGGTTAGGGATGAAAACGGATTGGATACGGACGGATATCACTGATATCGTATTTGTTTTTATATTTATGTCCGGATTCGGATTCGAATACGGATAGTATAAAAAATGCCGGATATGATACGATTGGATATCTACTTCATAAATATGTGATTTAAATATTCGGATACGAATACGGTATCGGATGTTAAATATCCAGACTCGGATACGAACGGATTAAAACTCCTCTAAACGGATTCGGTCTCGAATACGGTCGGAAAATATTCGTACCGTTTTCATCCCTACGCACGGTCTAAGCTGAACCAACCAAGGCCTCGACAAGAAACTGTTGATGCTCTCTCCCCGTCTTAAGAAGGAACCCATTCTAGTTTTGTTTCAAACCATCCTACGCTTTGACCAACCTAATCTATCTATGCTAATCTATACATATATACCTAATAATATTAAAAAGAAAATTTTTTCTCTCTTCCAAATTTTCATCATTTACTCTTTTCCGAGTCCACCAGTCCCTCCACTCCCTCGATTCATCCATAACACTATGCTGGCAGCAAGAAAAGAGAAGATGGCTCTAGCTCTGGCGTGGGTACCGGAGAGAATCACGCCGAGGTGTTGTTTCACGAGAAATGCCATTATTGGTTCGATGCTTGATCTCGCGTGTACTATTGTAAAAGTGTTTGCAAAAACCAAACATAGAACTATGCATTACAAGATGCAACCCACTTAGTAATGCACCCAACCAAAGAACGCCAAATTACATTCACTTGTGCATTCTTTATCTTATGTTGGATAACCCTTTATTGTAATGTCTACCTTGTGCGAGCAACCTAATCATGTCCTACAAAGCCAAACTATTATAAATTTAACCAAATTCATAGAAAAATTGTATTGATATTTATGATATCAAATTAGTACCCTCGATTTGTTATCTAATATAGTTTCATAATAATATATCTATTTGGTGTTATAGATGTCAATATTAATTTTTCTCTATGAACTCAATCAAACTTGTAATAATTTGACTTTGATGACCAAACTTATTGTAAGATTCTCTCTCTATGATGGAGTGAGTACGTCCTAGTCGATCACTTTAATTAACTTGTAATGCGCCACTTGATATGCGTTGGAAGAATGAGCGCAGGGACAAAGCTGTCTCTCCATTGCACAGCACACCTGTCCTAACTCGTTCGTATTTTTTAGACTAACTCGTTCGTCTTACTATAAATGGTCAGAGAGATCCAATTTTCTTGTGGAGGGGGATGTCAGCAGCTCATCTGAAGACGCTGTCCAGGTGCACGTCGACAACGCCGTGCAGGAGAAGAAAGACCAAATGGGCCCAAGACGCAGCACGCGCGAGAGGAAGCCCAACGCCAAAGTTTAGGGCCCAGAATGGGAGTGAGTCTGTCCGTGAGGAGAGTCGTATGCAACTAGCATAAGTAGCCGTGAGCGAGAGGAAAGAGATTATCGAAAAAAACAAACTATTGTAATATTACAAGCACTTCCTGTTTATGAGATTGGTCTGAACTACCCTGTGCTTTGCTCTTCGTTCTCTGCTCTATACTCTGTTGCTATCATCTGGTATCAGTTGCTTTGCCGATTCTTTCCACTCTGCTCTGTCTCCGTTCGTCGATTGTTGCAACAGCCACGGGTTAGGGATTGGATCGAACTCTTGGTCTTGGATCTCTATAAATCCCAGCACGCAACGATCCGAATCGAGCCCGCGCTCTGGAGCAATCCATCCAACGCACGCCACCACCGCCGCCGCCGCCTCCCCACCCACATTACACGCGATTTGCTCGTCGGAGGCGCCATGAATCCCGATTCGAAGCTGCTGCTCGACGAGATGCACCGTCTCTTCGCCGACGCGGACCGCAAGTGGGACGCGCATTTCGCCGACGAGGACCGCAAGTGGGACGCGCGCTTCGCCGACAACACCCGTGATGTGGAGAAGCGCCTCGGCGACTTCGACGAGTCCTTATCCAAGCGGTTCGCCGACATCGAGGAATCCTTCTCCAAGCGTTTCGCGGACTCCGACCTCGATTGGGAACGGCGCATCACCGACTCTGAGATCTGACACTCCGAGCTCATCATCGTGTCAGGTATCTGGGTACTAGTATTAGTAATAGCTGTGGGCTTCGAACATGGGCCTGCGTGCCTCTGCCGGTTGGGCTTGACCCGTGTATGGAGTGGTATATATTTACCTATGGCTGTGGAGAGGGGTATCAAGAATATTGTCATCAAAACATCTAATCCTAATCTGATATTGCTATTTCCCTTCCTATACTGCTCTTCTTCTCTTTCGATCCCTTGCTCTGTGTTGCTGCTCTTATCTAATTTCTCTTCTATCCTCTGCAATCCAATCTGGCTTGCTAACATCCGGTATCAAAGCCATGAATCCTTCCACCGAGCTCTTGCTCAACGAGATGCGCAGGCTCTTCACCGAGCAGAACGCGAGGTTGGATCGGCGATTCGCCGAGCACAACGCGTTGATCGCGCCCACGCCCACCCCTTCCACCACCGCCGCTTGGGTCCCGACCGCACCCGCGCCTTCCGCCCCGGCCTCGGTCGCGACCGCGACCATACCTTCCGCCGCCGCCGCCTGCATCTCGCCCGCACCCGCCCCTTCCGCCACCGCTTCGGTCATCACCGCGCCCGCGCCGTCCGCTGCCGTCTCGGTCGCGCCCGCGCCACATCTCACTAATTCCACGTGCGTCTTCTCCGGCAACTCGGACCCGCATGCGTGGATCCACTCCGCACGCGTGTTCTCTGCCGGCCCCGACGACAATGAGCGCACCGTCGTCAGCTCCCTCCCTTCGGTGCCCGCTCCACCACTCCATTCCTCCGCCTCCAGCCACCCCTGTCTCCGCGGCGTTGGACTGTTGGGCGCCTCGTCCTCCACGAGCACCTTCTCGTCGCCCTCGGCCGCGATGCCCATCCGTTCGCCGCCTGCTGCAATCCCGGCGGTGCCCGTGAGCCGCTCCGACATCCAGATCCACCACCACCACGCCTCTACCACCGCGGCGCGTCCAGCCTCCTTGCTGCTGCCCCTGTTCGAGTACCGCGGCGCCAGGATCCCTATCACCGAGCAGTTCCCCGACACGATGAGCGCCATCGCCTCCATCGTCGTCGACCTCGACGTGGTGTCGCTCGATGGGCGCACCAACGCCATCGAGACAGAGGCCGCGATCGACTCGCTGCATTCGTCGCAGGATCCCACGCCGCGGGGCTCCAGCTTCAACCACGACCAGGTGACGCCGGGCTGGGCCACGGCCACCCGCCCCGACACCGTCTCGGAGGCGCTGCACCGGTTCCTGGCCGATCCCGGAGTCGCCTTCGTCGGGTCAGGCTCTGCCCACGACGACCACATCCCGGAGGAGCACTGCGTCACGGCCGCGCCCATCCCTTCCTCTCGCACGGCGAGCCGCTCCGCCGTCGCAGCTGTACTCGAGGAGTGGCATGCCGAGCTCAGCATCCCCTTCCCGGCTCCCTCTCTCCTGCAGATGGTGGTGCCTGTGAAGGAGGATGAACTTCCCAGCACCTTGCCCAACAGGTGTATGATGAATTGCCTCATCCTGATGCAGAGCTGTTTCTCGCTTCCATTCAGATGCAGCTGGGATGCAGTGCTATACAGGCAGCACAGGTCGTGGCCTCCACCTTCAGAACTCCGGTTGGTGAGCTGTGAGGCTGAGCTGCGTCCCCTACCCTGGCTGTCGTTCGACATTGTTGGGAGGTTCGCGATCACGTCTCTCTCTGTCCGCCTCTGGAAGCCCCCATGGTATGTTTCAACTCAACAACGCATCAGTCGTGTGCTTCCTGAACCTGTAGAGTTGTGGAAATGCTTGATGAGATCAGGGAGAATAGTTGTTATTCCTGTACCGATTGGTATATGCCTGCTTGATTCTGAGGTGATGACTGCATCTATTTTTAGCAAGCTAAAATTAGTTCATCGTGGAAGCTGTAGTGACAGTGATGTTTCTAGTGTGCACATTCTATGTCATCACAGTATAGCTTATCAGCCATGGCATTCAGATCAAATGGTCATGTACTGGATTTCTGTAGCCACCAGCAAATCTCTAGAAATGTCTGAACATATGGCTCGAGTTGGTATAGTTTGCAGTCCTTGCTATGTTGATGTGGTTGATTTTGGCAAACCTGATGATGAAAAGCCTGAGAAACTAGAAGCTCATGTTGCTGCAGTCCATAGTGGTGGCTCTAGTATACCAGTAGCTCCATACTTGGTTGATAAGAACATACAGAGCTGTTTCTCGCCGAGCTGGGATGCAGTGCGGCATAGGCCACCATGGCCACCACCTATGTAGTTCGAGATACAGAGTGATGGGGTTCAACTCAGGCCTACACCTTGGCCGTCGTTTGGTTGTCTCATAGTGAGGTGCCATACATGTTTCCTACACAAGTATCTGATGTGGCTTCTCTGTTGTGGGTTCACTGGGGAGTATTGGAAGCTAATCTGGTCTTCATATGTGCACAAAGATGCGATGATGTGGATTTCCTTTACCTGGAAAGGGTGTTCTGATTTTATCTTGATTCATATCCCAACTTGGTATGCTTCTGCACATTTCCATATGCTGTCTGCTTTTGTATCACTATTATCTTCTCAAGAATGGAGTGTACAGTCCAAGCTATCAGTGATTACAGTGAGCAAACTCAGTAGCAGTGGAACAGTGTTGCATAACTTCATTGCATGGGTATTATTTGTTTGCACCAGTTTGATCAGTGCTCAACCGGATGGGTGCATAGTCCAGTCTTCACATATACAGTTGTTGTTCAGTGCTCAATCCCATATGTTTCCTCTGACAACATCATCTGAAAGTGTGGAAGTTTCAAGCTATGACGCGCTTGCAATTCCTGGTGGTTCACAGCTCTTGCTATCAGCGCGTATGGTTAGTTGTACACTGATTGCAGAGCAAGTACAGCGGAAGTGTGGTGGTTTAATTTGTTCTCAACCATGGCTGCCACCTGCACAAGATCAGTTTGTTCAAATGAAGCCCTTCAATGCTATCGGTGTTGTACTGTTGACTCAGAGGCCTCACCCATCTTCAGATTGGCAGCAGCTCGATAACTGTCTAATCTGCCATCCATATGTTCATTTTAGTTTGGTTGATGCAGTTGATGGTTCTATAGATGCATGCTATATTATTTGTTTCAGTATTGATGCAATGGTAGTGGGCGAAATTCCTTCTGATCAGCCTTTGAAGCACCCTTGGCCGCCACCTGGGCTACTGTATCTCACTAATGCTGGTGCTGATCTGTGGGCTTTGCAATGGCTACTGCAACTTCAATTCTATCACCTGCTGGTTGAGGACCCTTGAAGGCTTTGGTCGGCCAAGGAAGACTACTTGCTCATACATCTACCAAGAATTCTAACAGCTTGGGGGCAAGCTGTTGCTTAAGCGGGGGAGAATGTCAGGTATCTGGGTACTAGTATTAGTAATAGCTGTGGGCTTCGAACATGGGCCTGCGTGCCTCTGCCGGTTGGGCTTGACCCGTGTATGGAGTGGTATATATTTACCTATGGCTGTGGAGAGGGGTATCAAGAATATTGTCATCAAAACATCTATCCTAATCTGATATTGCTATTTCCCTTCCTATACTGCTCTTCTTCTCTTTCGATCCCTTGCTCTGTGTTGCTGCTCTTATCTAATTTCTCTTCTATCCTCTGCAATCCAATCTGGCTTGCTAACACATCGCTGCAGATTACCGCCAGGAGAGCCGCCTGAACGCCGTCGTCAAAACCACTGGATCCCTGGAGTCGTGGCGCCAGGAGTCGGAGGGCACCGTCGACGACCTCAAGCTGAAGATGAACAAATTGACTAAGTACATGGATCGATCCCTCTTCGACAACTCTGATGTGGGGGGCGTCATCTCCCTAGGTCCTTCGACTATGGAGCAGACCGCCGCTTCAACACTTGCGAACAACTTGGCTGCTCGGCCCAGCGGGCACGGCGTTCCTCCGACTACATGGGTGGATGGATTTGGGGGGAATTTCACCCCAATCCATTCCCTGGCAGAGGGTATCATTCCAATTCCCAAGCTCAGTTGTCTACTGTTCCAATTCATGAGCACTATTTAGTTCCAATTCATGAGCAACATTCACGCACTGTCATGCTTGATGAACACCACACCAACCTACATCGCCTCCCTAAATTCCCTTTTCCTACCTATGACGGAGACACCACAAAACTCTGGATAACACAAGCTGAGGATTATTTCGATATGTATGGGGTCCCTGCACATCTCTGGGTTAAGGTCTCTGGTATGCATTTCAATGGTGCCGCCAAGTGCTGGATTCAGTCCTTGGACAGACCTACCCACTTGATTCCTTGGCCTGAATTTTGTTCAATGTTGCTTGAGCGTTTTGCTCGAAACCAGCATGATACCCTCCTCCGTCAAATGTTCCACATATACCAAATCACTACTGTCATTGATTATGTGGAACGATTCTCTTCCTTGGTTGATCAGCTAAAAGCTTACACTAAAACTCCTGACATGCATACCTATACCACTCGCTTTGTGGATGGTCTTCGGCCCGATATACGCTCTGTTGTTGCTTTATAGCGTCCCGCAAACCTCGATATTGTGTATGCTTTGGCCTTGTTGCAGGAGGAGGTGTCGGAGCAGGAGAAGAAATATGAATATCCCAGGTTTACCAACAAAACCAGGGATTCAAGACCAATTTCAAGCATGTTGTCCCTAGGCAGCCACAAGCTGATAAGCCCAATGAAGCCGCTACAGGGTTGGTCACTACTACACCAACCACTGCTGACAAGCTTGCTGACCTTCGGAAATTCAGGAGGGCTCAAGGTCTCTGTGATCGTTGCGCTGAAAAGTGGTCCAGAGGGCACAAATGTCCTCCCACTATCCAGTTGTGTGCTATGGAGGAGTTTTGGGACGCGCTGGTCACTGATGACATACCTGCTTCTCCTGACGAACATTCTAAAGAACAGTCATTTGCTCTGTCTTTAGATGCTCGACTGGGATCAATGGGTGGTCGGACCATACAATTCCACGGCTCTATTCATGGTTCTCCTGTTATCATCTTGGTGGACTCCGGAAGTTCGGCGTCGTTCTTGGCTGACTCCATCGCTTCCAAGCTGCCTCTTCTTAAGCGCACACCTCTATAGGCCTCTGTACGTGTTGCTAATGGTCACATCATGCGCTGCTCTAAAGCAATTATGGGCTGTAAATTTACTATCAACGAGCACCCTTTCAGTCATGACTTGCGCCTCTTGCAACTGGATTCTTATGATCTCATCCTAGGAATGGACTGGTTGGAGAAGCATGCAGGTACATTGGCAAGCCAAGTGGATGTTGCTTCCTTATCAAGACAGTTCCATTCTCTTGCAAGGCCTGGCTGCTCCGGCCTCTACTGACATGGTATTTCAGTTGCACGCTGTCGATGTTCCTGAATCTTCAGTCAGTGAGCTTTCATTGCCATCAGATATCGCAGCTTTGCTGGCTGACTTTACAACGGTTTTCTCCACACCTTCCGCTCTGCCACCGCCTCGGGCCTATGATCATATGTCATGTTCGGGCGCAAGTACACCAGGCGTCGCCGAGCCAGGGACGTGCGCCGCGCCCAGGAACGCGCCGAGCAGCAGGCTCAGGCGGAGCAGGGCCCAGCCCTGGCCACAAGTCACGTTAGTGGCTGAGAAGGAAGGAATTGTTAGCTGATTAATAGCCTTCCATTATTTGTTATCTTTCTATTATTAGTTCCTAAATTAGAGGAGCTTGTTGCTCCAGTTGGTTGGGCCTGAGGCCATTTATCTCCTGTAACCGCACATTCAGAGGGCTAAGCAAAGATTATACCTATCTATTTCCTCCCTCTTCTCTCCAGCCGCCAGGGGGCATAACCCGGCGACGTTCATCGGCGTGGGGGCAAAACCCCGCCGGCTACCACGGATCAAGGCTACGAACTACGTAGCCGAGGTCCGCCCGTTCTTGGGCTTGAAGCACTTGATAACCTGGTATCAGCGTCGCGTCGATCCTCCCAATCCGCCGCCTCCAGCCCTTCTGCTTCCACCGCACCACCACCAGCCCCACCATCCTCCCCACAATCATCGGTTGCATCTTGTTCTGTGCATCCAGCCATGGGTGACGGCGAACCCAGCCTCGCCGACGTCGTCCAGATGTTGAAGACCCTCTCCGCCGATGTGGCGGGCCTCAAGGAGAAAGCTGCCCAGTCCTCCGCGGCGAGTAGCCACCAGGACGGCCAACACCATACCGATCGACCGCCCCGGTTCCAAAAATTGGATTTTCCCCGATTTGACGGCAAGTCTGATCCGCTGCTGTTCATAAATCGGTGTGAGTCCTATTTCCGCCAGCAGCGCACCATGCCGGAGGAGCGCGTGTGGATGGCCTCCTACAATCTGGAGGACATTGCCCAGTTCTGGTTCATCCAGCTCCAAGAGGATGAAGGCACGCCGCCCTGGGGGCGTTTCAAGGAGCTTCTGCAGCTGCGGTTCGGGCCGCCCCTGCGTTCGGCGCCCCTCTTCGAACTCTCCGAGTGCCGCCGCACGGGGACCGTCGAAGAATACTCCAACAGGTTCCAAGCGCTTCTTCCTTGCGCCGGCCGTCTCGACGAAGACCAGCGGGTGCAGCTCTACACCGGCGGTCTGCTGCCCCCGCTTAGCCATCAAGTGCGCGTCCACGCACCGTCCTCACTCGCGGCGGCCATGAGCTTGGCGCGTCAAATGGAGTTGGTGGAGCTAGATCGCCTCAGCCAGGCGGGCCCCAGAGCGGCACCCCGGACGATCCTGCCGGCGCCCGCACCTCGCCCGGCGGCTTCCGCACCGGCCGTCCTGCCAGCGCCCGCGCCCAGGGTGCCCTTGGCCCTCCCAGCACCACCGGCCAGGGAAGGGGGCCAACCAACCAAGCGCCTTACCACGGAGGAGCAGGCGGAACGGCGTCGTTTGGGCCTCTGCTACAACTGCAACGAGCCCTATTCACGTGGCCACAACCGGGTGTGTCGCCGCATCTTCTACATCGACGGCGTCGAACTCGCTGCGGACGATGAGTCCGGGGAGGCGCCCGTCTTCTCCCTCCACGCGGTTGCCGGGGTGGCCGTCAGCAGCACCATCCAACTTCGCGTACGTGTGGGGGCAGCAGACCTCACCGCGCTCGTCGACACGGGTTCCACGCACAGTTTCATCGGCGAGGCCGCGGCCCAGCGCGCGGGGCTGCCCGTCGAGACGCGCCCTCGCCTGACGGCCACAGTGGCCAACGGGGAGCGCATCTCCTGCCCTGGTGTCCTCCGCCAAGCTCCGATCATCATCGATGGCATGACCTTCACCGTCGACCTGTACCTCATGCCATTGGCGGGCTACGACGTCGTCCTCGGCACCAACTAGATGGCGCCGTTGGGTGACATCGTCTGGAACGTGGCGGCAGGCACCATGGTCTTCCAGCACGAGGGGCAGACCGTGTGCTGGCGCGGCACTGCACCCCCGTCCCCTCCACGTCTGCATGCGGCCACACCAGTGACCGAGCCCCTTCTCGACGAGCTGCTGGACGCGTTTGAGGACATCTTCGCGACGCCAACCGGCCTGCCACCGGCCCGGGGGCGCGCCCATCGCATCACTCTCAAGCCCGGCTCGGCCCCGGTGGCGGTCCGCCCATATCGCTACCCCGCCGCGCACAAGGACGAGCTGGAACGCCAGTGCGCGACCATGATGGAGCAGGGCATCGTGCGGCGAAGCGATTCAGCCTTCTCCTCTCCGGTGCTCCTAGTCAAGAAACCGGATGGCTCGTGGCGTTTCTGCGTCGACTACCGCGAGCTGAACGCCATCACGGTGAAGGATGCCTACCCCATCCCGGTCGTCGACGAGCTGCTGGATGAGCTCCATGGCGCGCAGTTCTTCACCAAGCTCGATCTACGGTCGGGGTACCATCAGGTGCAAATGTGGCTAGACGACGTCCACAAGACGGCTTTCCGCACCCATGACGGCCTCTACGAGTTCCTCGTCATGCCGTTTGGGCTGTGCAACGCCCCGGCCACGTTCCAGGCGCTCATGAACGACGTGCTTCGTCCTTTCCTTCGTCGCTTCGTGCTGGTGTTTTTTGATGATATTTTGATCTACAGCATGTCTTGGGCGGACCACCTCAGGCACCTTCGCATCGTCCTCACCGAGCTCCGTCGCCACTCCTTGTTCGTCAAGCGCTCCAAGTGTGCGTTCGGCGTTCCGTCGGTCGCCTACCTCGGCCACACGATCTCGGCGGCAGGCGTGGCCATGGACTCGGCCAAGGTGCAGGCCATCGTGGAGTGGCCAGTGCCCCGTTCCCCGTGGGCGGTCCACGGATTCCTCGGCTTGGCGGGCTACTACCGCAAGTTCATCCACAACTACGGCTCCATCGCGGCACCCCTCACCGCCCTGCTCAAACGGGACAGCTTCGCTTGGAGTGATGAGGCGTCTGCAGCTTTCGACGAGCTCAAAGCCGCAGTCACCAACACGCCGGTGTTGGGCATGCCAGACTTCGCCAAGCCATTCGTCGTCGAGTGCGACGCGTCATCCCATGGATTCGGGGCTGTTCTCATCCAAGACGGTCACCCGATCGCCTTCTACAGCCGGCCGGTGGCGCCGCGACACCGGGCGCTCGCCGCCTACGAGCGGGAGCTCATTGGGCTGGTCCAGGCAGTCCGCCATTGGCGACCTTACTTGTGGGGGCGCAGCTTCGTCGTCCGGACTGATCACTACAGCCTAAAGTACCTGCTGGACCAGCGCTTGTCCACCATTCCACAGCATCATTGGGTGGGCAAGTTGCTGGGCTTCGACTTCTCCGTGGAGTACAAGCCGGGAGCGGCTAACGCCATCGCAGATGCGCTGTCCCGGCGGGATACTGAGGATGGGGAGCTGCTGGCCATCTCCGGGCCGCGCTTCGACTTCATCGACCGACTCCGTCAAGCACAGCTCCAGGACCCGGCTTTGGTGGCACTGCACACCGAGATCACTGCTGGGAGCCGGCCTGCGACCTGGACCATCGTCGACGGCATGGTGCTGTTTGGGGGGCGCCTCTACATCCCGACAGCGTCGCCACTGCTCCAGGAGCTCCTCCGGGCGGTCCATGAGGACGGACACGAGGGCGTTCATCGTACCTTGCACCGCCTCCGCCGTGACTTCCACTTCCCTAATATGAAGGAGGAGGTGCAGGCGCTGGTGCGGGCTTGCGCGGTCTGCCAGCGCTACAAGTCTGAGCATCTTCACCCGGCGGGCCTCTTGATGCCGCTTCCGGTGCCGCAGGGCATATGGACCGACGTCGCGCTTGACTTCGTGGAAGCCTTGCCGCGCGTCCGCGGGAAGTCAGTCATTCTCACCGTGGTGGATCGCCTGAGCAAGTATTGTCACTTCATCCCGTTGGCCCACCCCTACTCCGCCGAATCCGTCGCCCAAGCATTCTTCAGTGAAGTCGTCCGCCTCCACGGGGTACCGCAGTCCATGGTCTCCGACCGGGACACTATCTTCACGTCTCTGTTTTGGCAGGAACTTATGAGGCTGATGGGTACCAAGCTCCACATGACGACGGCGTTCCATCCGCAGTCGGATGGGCAGTCCGAGTCGGCCAACCGCGTCATCATCATGTACCTGCGGTGTCTGACGGGCGATCGGCCGCGGCAGTGGCTCCGGTGGCTGCCGTGGGCGGAGTACTTGTTCAACACTGCCTACCAGTCGTCGCTGCGTGATACGCCGTTCCGCGTCGTTTACGGGCGCGATCCGCCGTCCATCCGCTCGTATGAGCCCGGCGACACCAGGGTTCCGGCAGTTGCCAAGACCATGGCGGAACGCGGGGAGTTCTTGGCTGATGTCCGTGCCCGCCTGGAGCAAGCTCAAGCCACTCAGAAGCTGTTCTACGACCGCCATCATCGTCAAGTCAGCTACCAAGTTGGTGACTGGGCGCTGCTTCGTCTTCGCCAGCGCTCGGCCTCCTCACTGCCCCAGGCCACCGGCGGCAAGCTCAAGGCCCGTTTCTGCGGTCCGTACCAGGTCATCGAGCTCATCAACGACGTCGCTGTGCGGCTTGCCCTACCAGCCGGCGCCCGCATTCACAACGTCTTTCACGTGGGACTGTTGAAGAAGTTCCAAGGAGAGCCTCTAGCTGCAGCACCGCCTCTACCTCCTCTCCGACATGGCGCCATCGACCCCGAACCTGCGCGCGCGGTGCGCTATCGCATCGTTAGTGGTGTGCCCCAGGTCCTCGTCCAGTGGCAGGGTGTTTCAGCTGCCTCGGCGACGTGGGAAGACACGGCGGCGTTCCGCGCCAAGTACCCGGCGTTCCAGCTCGAGGACGAGCTGATTCTCGGCGAGGAGGGAGATGTCATGTTCGGGCGCAAGTACACCAGGCGTCGCCGAGCCAGGGACGTGCGCCGCGCCCAGGAACGCACCGAGCAGCAGGCTCAGGCGGAGCAGGGCCCAGCCCTGGCCACAAGTCACGTTAGTGGCTGAGAAGGAAGGAATTGTTAGCTGATTAATAGCCTTCCATTATTTGTTATCTTTTTATTATTAGTTCCTAAATTAGAGGAGCTTGTTGCTCCAGTTGGTTGGGCCTGAGGCCATTTATCTCCTGTAACCGCACATTCAGAGGGCTAAGCAAAGATTATACCTATCTATTTCCTCCCTCTTCTCTCCAGCCGCTAGGGGGCATAACCCGGCGACGTTCATCGGCGTGGGGGCAAAACCCCGCCGGCTACCACGGATCAAGGCTACGAACTACGTAGCCGAGGTCCGCCTGTTCTTGGGCTTGAAGCACTTGACATCATAGTATACCTTTGGTCAGTGGAGCAACTCCAGTTAACATTCGTGCTTATCGCTACCCACCCACATTGAAGGATGAGATTGAACGCCAAGTTCGTGACATGCTAGATAAAGGGTTCATCCAACCTAGTACTTCACCCTTTTCGTCACCGGTCCTTTTGGTTCGCAAGAAAGATGGATTCTAGCGATTTTGTGTGGATTATCGCTACCTCAACTCCATGACAGTCAAGTCGGTGTACCCAATTCCAATATTTAAGCAGCTAGTGGATGAGTTGGGGTCTGCCTCCTGGTTTTCCATCTTGGACCTGCACTTAGGCTACCACTAGATCAGGTTGCAGTCAGGCGAGGAATTCAAGATAGCCTTCTCGACTCACGTCGGGCACTATGAATTCATAGTCGTTCCCTTCGGAATGTCGGGTGCTCTAGGAACATTCCAGGGGGCGATGAACTCCACATTGGCACCGCTTCTGCGCAAATATGTTGTGGTCTTCTTTGATGACATCTTAGTCTTCAGCAACTCTTATGAGGAACATATCCAACATTTGTGGGTTGTCTTGACATTACTTGCTAAGGATCAGTGGATTGTCAAGCTACAGAAATGCAAATTTGCCCAACAAGAAATCCACTACCTTGGCCATATTCTGAGCTCCAAGGGAGTCCACACTGATCCTGATAAAGTAGCTGCAGTACTCCAATGGCCCACGCCTACAAATGTGCGTGAGCTCCGAGGATTTCTTGGCTTAGCCGGCTTCTATCGCAAGTTTGTGAAGCACTTCGCTATTATAGCCTGGCCATTAACCAACCTCCTCAAGAAGCATACATTATTTACTTGGACAGATGAGCATCAGACAGCTTTTCAAACCTTGCAGCAAGCCTTATGTTCTGCTCCAGTTTTGGGCATTCCAGATTTCACTAAGCCTTTTGCCATCGAAATGGATGCCTGCCAGATAGGAGTGGGGGCTATTTTGTTGCAAAATGGGCATCCATTAGCTTATGTCAGCAAGCCACTAGGGTTCAAAACTTAAGGACTCAGCACCTATGAAAAAGAGTATCTCTCTATTTTGGTCGCTGTGGAGAAATGGCACTCCTACCTTCAGTTGGCCGAATTTGAGATTCATACTGACCAGCAGGCCCTGGTCCATCTAAATGACCAGCGGCTGCACACTATATGGCAGCATAAGGTCTTTACAAAGCTGTTGGGATTGAGATACAAGGTGGTCTACAAGAAAGGGGTGGATAATGGGGTTGTTGATGCCTTGTCCAGACGCCTACACTCAGTTGACAACTGCTTGGCTCTATCTGTTGTTACACCATCCTGGTGTGCAGACCTAAGAGCTGGGTATGACTTTGATGCTCAAGCCAAGACTCTCTTAACCAAGTTGGCCACCAATGCTACTTCAGTACCTCATTTTTCTCTGGTGGACGGTCTGATCCACTACAAGGACAAGATTTGGGTTGGCAATAATCAGAAATTACAAAAGCAGTTGATTGAACAAATGCATAGCTCTCCGATTGGTGGCCACTCTGGCATTCCAGCTACTGTCAAACGCATCCAAACTCTGCGTGGCCGGGTCTCAAGAAACAAGTGACACAGTTTATTCACAGCTGTCTAGTCTGTCAATAAGCAAAGCCCGAGCGAGTTAAGTATCTAGGACTCCTCCAACCTCTCCAAACGCCAACAGCAGCTTGGCAAGTCATTTCTCTTGACTTTGTGGAAGGTCTGCCACTATCCAATGGGTATAATTGCATCTTGGTTGTTGTGGATTTATTCTCCAAGTATAGCCATTTTGTTGCCTTGAAACACCCTTTCACTGCTCTTTCGGTTGCTAAATTGTTCATGAAACACATCTATCGCCTGCATGGATTGCCCACAGCTATTATGTCCGATCGTGACCGCATTTTCACCAGTCAGCTGTGGCGGGAGCTCTTTGCTCTTGCCGGAGTGGAATTGCGCATAAGTTCCGCTTATCATCCCCAATCAGATGGCCAAACCGAGCGGGTGAACCAATGCATGGAGACCTTTCTTTGTTGCTTTGCAAATGCTGTTCCCACAAAATGGTTTGACTAGCTGCATCTCGTGGAGTTTTGGTATAATACTACCTGGCATTCTTCTCTGAAGCAGTCCCCATTCCTGATATTATATGGCCATTCTCCTAGACAGTTGGGCATTGACTCCTCTGCTGCTTGCTCTGTCTCTTCACTTGCTGACTGGATGAATCAGAAGCATGCTATGCAGCCACTTATCCAACAACATTGGGCTCATGCACAGCTCTGTATGAAGCACCAAGCCGACAAGAACAGAACTGAGTGTGCTTTCTCTATGGGTGATTGGGTGTATGTGAAGCTCCAGCCCTATGTCCAGACATATGTGGCTCCTCGGGCTAATCAAAAATTGGCATTTCGCTTCTTCGGTCCATACAAGATTGAGGAGCGAATTGGTTCGGTGGCATACAGACTTCAGCTACCTACCGAATCAGTTGTTGTAACAACCCAGAAATTTCTAGAAAACAAAAATCACAACTACAAATTTTTTCTCCAAATAACCTATGTTTGGTGAGGTGCCATATAGGAAACCTAACCTAGTTGCATAAGTAGCACCTAAATTAGTTAATAGCATTCTTATATTTAACCAAACATGCTTGAGTTGGATCTTATGTTCTTTGAATTGAATTAAAAGCAAAAACATTTCTTAAATTAATTGCTTAATTAAATAAATGTGGGAATATAATCTTATCAAATAGTTGTAAATCAAAAATATATTTAGTAGGCCCCATTATGTTATATAGGTGGAGGTCATATATTGTCTTACTTACAAATGCCTTGGCATAATTGGAATAGATAAATAATAAATAGAAAAGCTTAGTTTTCAAAAGAAAAAGGGAAAAGCCTTTCTCGGCCTAACCAGCTGCAACTGGCCTGGCCCAGCGACCGCATGCGCTCTGGCCTCAAGCGCGCACCCACGCTCGCCCGTGTGGGTCGGCCTAGCAAGGCCGATGTGGCCACATTGCCGTCGCTACGCGCTGAAAGGAGTCGCACCCCTTTCCCCCGTGTCACCGATAGCTGGACCCCGCCACTCGCTCGTCGATGGGCGGGACCCGCCATCATCACCAACCTCCTGTCGGCTTTCCTTTGCTTTGCTTGAACGGAAAATAGAGGAGGGAGCAGGGTCATGGAAACGGTGAGGGGAGATTCCCCTGTCCCCTGTCGGACGCCTTGCGCGCCAAGCCGCCGTGCCCTGCTCCGCAAGCACACCATGCCACCGCTCATGCGCCCCACTTTTTCCCACATGCATCACGCGCGCGAGGTCGCCATGGCTCGCAGACACGCCTGCCACCGCCTGAGCACCAGCGTAACCGCCTGGGAATCAAAATTGGCATCGCCAATCCGTTCGCCACTCTCTGGCCATCTCAAAACCCTACGCCAACCCCTCTTGATGGATGCCACGTAGCCCAGCTACCCCCATCACCGTCCGCCATCGCCATGCCTAGACCTTGGCTATAAAAGCTGAGCGCTGGCGCCCAAGCCCCCTCCAATCTTTTCGCCGCCACCCTGGTGGTACCACCACACGCACTGCATCTTGAGAAGAAGGGAAGGGAAGGAAGGAAGGAGCCACAAGGAGGAACCGGGACCGTGGGGGCACCATCTGAGCTCGTCGGAGACGAAGGCGGCGCTGCTCGTCTTCTTCACCGAGGGGCTTCTCTGCACTGCACGGCAAATGGTTCTACACTGCCTCGGGTTGCCCTGCACCGCTAGCCTTCCACCTCGCCACCCATGGTACGCCCAACACCCCTTCCTCTGTCACCTTCTTGATCACCGGCATGGTGCCACCGTCGCCGTTCTCGTACCGAGAGCGAGCGTTAGGAGGCCATGACTCTAGCGCACAACTCCACCCGCACCCACTCACGTGAAACACACACATGGAGACGCTGCCGAGCCACAGGGGCTCGGAAGCGACCACGACGCGCACCGCACTGCACGCAGTCACCGTGTCTGGGTTCCGCCACGGTGAAGCCCTGGTCCAGCCGTGCTAGATGAGTAGAGGTAAGGGGATGGAGCCCTTCCGTTTCGCCTTGTGGTGGAACATGCTCTAACATAGAAGTAGGTAACGTTTGAGCCACTCTGCTCGTTTTCACCGGAACGAAGAAGGCGTCGAAGCGCCACCCGCCGCCATGGAAAACCTCGTTGGAGGCGCCAAACCACCGAGTTCACTGCACCATCGGGTTTGCCATGTACTAGCGGCTCAATTGAGCCTTAGAACATTGTCGGGGAGCTACTGTAGCGCGAGGTTGGCCGCTTTGCCGCCGGCGAGCGCGTCACCATGCGAGAGAGCTGAAGGGAGGAGTGGAGGTAGAGCTGTGCACCCGGTGCACCATGGACTGTGAGAGAAGAAAGAGTGAACTCGGTCCACCGTGAACCATGTGGTCTTCCATTTGCCGTACTCACACGTCCACCGTGAGCCACACCCCGTGGACGTGAGCTCGATCCAAAACCTAGGAGGCGACGTGGCAGTGCCCGCGCTTGCCACGTGGCGGGCCCGGCCCAGCCCAGACCGGCCCATATCTGGCCCTGGCCCGGCCCACCGAGGCCCAGTCGCGGTTAGTGACTCGCACCCTCTCGGCCAATCAGAGCTTGACACGTGTCACTGTCTGGAATTTTCTTTTCTTTTTCTTTTTTAGAAAATCATTTAATCTTTAGAAATTCATAACTAATTCATTTTAACTCAGAAAAATATCAAACCAGTTTCTAATTTTTTCTAAAAATGAGCTCTAGATCATAGGCTTGTGTTTGAGTGTATTTGGATCTTTTAAATTTCTTTTGCTTCTTTGTGCACCTCTATAGGAGTCGCTCACGCGACCATATGTTACGTTTAATAGAGCTGGAGGACCTACCGACTGAGGAGTACGACCCTGACTATAGCGAGGACTTGGGTGATGACCTGCTAGGTGCCACGCCCCCACCTACTTTCGTAGAACCTATTACGCATGCAAATATATAATTGCCAGTGCTTTACTTTATATGCAATAATATGATGATAGGTTGCATGGTAGATTCTTTACTTTAAGCCCTTTTCCTTGTCGCAACCTTACTCCTGCTCACCCTGCTGTTAGGCTAGATGCTCGCATGTTACATATTACTACTGTTACTCTTACTCGCATTATATCTGTGATGTTATGCTGGTGAGTGAGAGGCGTATATGTATAAGACACGTAGTGCCGAGAACTTGGTAAACCTAATAAAAGAACTGGGAAGATCTTGACGTGCGTCTTGGATGAGTGGTGAGGGTTGAGTCGATCAGACAGGATCCTACGACGAGTCTTTGGGACAAGTCTTGCTGGAGGGGTGTGACCTGGGTATTCCTCACGAGACTTACCTGTGGCGGGTATGTTGTGAGATGAACTGGGGTGTTGGTTATCCCTAGTGGGGGTGCTGTCATGGCACGGGGGAGTTGGTGATCCCCTCTTTGAGAAGATATCCTGTCCGGTCCCCCTAAGGACTGGTATGTCTTGAGAACTGAAACCATGGGACCTTCGTGCACACTAGTCGCTCCCGATGGGCGGGGGGCGATTACCTGACTGACTAGGGTGGTACCACTACTACTAGGTTGGAAGGTGATAGTGTAGGGAGGTACGGGCATGGGGACCCACACCCTCCTAAGACAGCGTAGTGACCTTGGGGGCCCGGTACTACGTCTCACAGTCTTAGCGTTTCGGTGGACTCCGGGGTGGCCCAGGGCTGAGTGGTAGGGTGGTACTGTACCGGTTGGGAGGCAGTCAGAATCAGCCTAGACGAGCCGGATCATCGAGGATGGCGATCTTGTGGATTACCAGGTGTACACGCTCTGCAGAGTTGATCGATCTATATGTATAGCCACGTCCGCGGATATGGATATTCCCATGACCTACGCTTCACTTGATTAGAGAGATGAGTCCTTTCTATCATTTCCCCGGGTTTCGTGTTGGTTTTCGGCTCTGGCTGTTGAGGTGAGATCTGAGTGGGAGTTGATCTCGTTGCCTAGAGAGAGAGAGTGAGATGAGATGTGATGTGTGCGATGGGTTTGGGAAAAAACGTGTGAATAAGACGGGTTAAAATCTGATGAACATCTTAATATTAAAATATGAACTATTTGCATAGGAAACCCACAGTCTAAATAGGTCTCTTTCTACTTCTCTCAATACATTCCACTTTTCACAAAACAATGCAAGCGTATGGTGGGCGATGCGTGGCCAGTACCAAGTGTACTGATAGATTTTTGACAGGTTCTGAGCCCGAGTACGACTACGAGGGCGATGATTGGGAGGACTAGAGGGTCTGTTCTACGCTCGAACTGGTTCCAGGAGATCATTTTCCGCTGCTATCTTCGTCAGATGCTGTTCTGGATGCTATGTGTGAGTGTGTTCCGCCCTGTGTGGCGAAGAGAATAATTTATGTAAAACTCTCTATTGTACTATGATATTCGTGTATGACTTTGTGTATCACTGAGATTTGGGTAAATTGACGGATTGTTTCGTCATTTTACACTTCGTTTCTGTTGATTTCCCTTCGTGGAAATCAAGGACGTTTTAGCTGTGCACCCCGTGTTCCACGTTTCTCAACAGAAAGGTGCCATTCCAGTTTCTCACTCTGCCTCCCCAATGCCAGTCTCCTTCACTGGTCTGCAGGTCCCGGAGCGCATTCTCCAGAAGCGGGTCGCTACGGTGGGTTCTGACGTCCGTCTTCAAGTGTTGATTCAGTGGTCCGGCTTTCCAGCTGCCTTGGCCACCTGGGAGGATGTCGAAGCTCTTCGCCAACGATTTCCCAGGGCTCCAGCTTGGGGGCAAGCTGGCCCTTATCGGAGGGGGGATGTCAGCAGCTCATCTGAAGATGCTGTTCAGGTGCACGTCGACAACGCCGTGCAGGAGAAGGAATACCAAATGGGCCCAAGACGCAGCACGCGCGAGAGGAAGCCCAACACCAAAGTTCAGGGCCCAGAATGGGAGTGAGTCTGTCCCTGATGAGAGCGGTATGCAACTAGCATAAGTAGCCGTGAGCGAGAGGAAAGAGATTATCGAAAAAACAAACTATTGTAATATTTCAAGCACTTCCTGTCTATTAGATTCGTATGAACTACCCTGTGCTTTGCTCTTCGTTTTCTGCTCTATACTCTGTTGCTATCATCGTGTGGTGCTTGTCTCAAAAAATCATCAGTCGCACAGCACAGTCGATCGATCCATCGGGGCATTGCGTTTGCGTGTCGGACTCAACTAGGAGTAGGACCTACTATCAATGCAACTTTCCGTTCCAAATTGTATCGAGTTTTGCTATGAATCAATTCTTCCTAACTTTTTTTTACCACAAGTTCACAGGATCGGTCGCTTCAGTTGTGTTGCTGTCGTTTCTATTGCGTTGTAGTTTCGTTGTAATACTCAGTCTGGGTTTTTTCTTTCTAATATAATCGGCAGCTCTCCTGTCTGATTCGTTTAAAAAAACAAGTTCACAGGAAACTATATTAGCATCTAACGCAATATCTAATATCAACACATATTTCATGAATAATTTAATTTAATTAACGAAACCTATTTGATATCGTAGATACTGGGTGTAATAAGTTCCTATGAATTTGGTCAAAATTAGGTGACCTACAACAATGACTAGAAAAATGAAGTGGGCAGACAAAAGCAAGCCCGGAGACATACATGGTATGCATGAAGAGGTTGACGAATGCACGTATACAATACAAGCATATATATTAAGGTCTCGTTGAGATGTGCATGTATTCATTTCAATCTACATGTGTTGAAGTGTATTGAAGTGAAATTAAACTAAGTTCTATTCCATTCCATTCCAACATATGTGAATTGAGATGAATACACATGCATCAAACATCAAACAAGACATAAAGGAATATTGTGTGTGTGTGTGTTTTTTTTGTTGAGGTTGATTGAATATCGTTGTGTTTCTTGTTGACGGAAAACTACTATCGATTCGAACGAAGCATTTCAACAGCCACCCAGCCCAGAACAAAGACAGCCCCGTTCAGTTTCCAAATCAATTCAACTTCCTCGGCCTGGGCCACATCATCAGAGGCCCCAATCTCATCTCCTCCTCATGGGCTAGCGTTGAGGCCCAAGCAGATTGTAGTACCCACTCTACTCATCACATAATCAGTCAAGCACATTTTTTTTTTCTCTCGGCTTGGCTTTTCACTCCTCAATCTACTTAAAAAAAAAAAAAAATTAATAGGGTCGAAACCCCGGCCATAAGATGGCTTAATTCTGTGCACACGGGGATTCGAACCGTGGTTGCTAGCTCAACTCTAACACGAGCTAGCCAACCAGGCAAGAGCCCGCTTGCACTCCTCAATCTACTTTGCACCATTTCTTTAGAATCATTATTAACTAGAATAGAAAGGGGCAACACAAGTCTTAAAAGTGCATCTTCTTTTTCACATAAAATTCCAATGCGAATCCTCTGCAACAAGAACAATCACAAGTAGAAAAAACAAACAGTTCTACGCTCAGCACGGCTAATGGCAGAGCAGCACGAAGATTAGTTTTTGTCCGCAGAGAGAAACCCACCCACCACCCTCCAGAGTCACCCACCCTAAACACCATTACAAAATTTGGCTTGGCTCCCGTCACTCCACGTCACCACCATCTACAGCTCGTCGTGGTCGTCGTCGACGCCGCCCTCAGAGTCACCGCCGGGTGCGCCGCCCGACCGCTGGTACACGGCCGAGACGATGGGGTTGCAGACGGCCTCCACCTCCTTAAGCTTCTCCTCGTAGTCCTCCTTCTCGGCCGACTGGTTGTCGTCCAGCCACTCCAGCGCCTCCTTGAGGGCCTCCTCCACCTTCTCCTTCTCCTCTGCCTCCAGCTTGTCCGCCAGCTTGTCCTTGTCGCCCACCGTGTTCTTCATGTTGTACACGTACGTCTCCAGCTGGTTCCGGGCGTCGATCCGCTCCTTCACCTTCTTGTCCTCCTCCGCAAACTCCTCCGCCTCCCGCACCATGCGGTCGATCTCCTCCTGGCTCAGGCGGCCCTTCTCGTTCGTGATCGTGATCTTCTCCGACTTGCCGGTGCCCTTGTCCTCCGCCTTCACGTTCAGGATACCGTTGGCGTCCACCTCAAAGGTCACCTCGATCTGGGGAGTGCCCCTGCAGAATTCATTCACAAAGCACAATTATGTCAGACAACACTGGATTCATTCATTCATCCATCTGTTCAGCAAGAGTACTATTATAATCTCTGGTAGTAGCAGCAACGCACCTTGGAGCTGGTGGAATGCCAGAGAGGTCGAACTTGCCGAGAAGACGGCAGTCCTTGGTCATGCTACGCTCACCCTCGAAGACCTGTATGGATCACAGACAAAACAGGACATTACTACCAATCCCACAGCTGGTGAAAGAGATTACAGCAGAGGAGAGGAGCAGGGTGCACGTCATTACCTGGATGGAGACAGTGGTCTGCTGATCCTGGTAGGTGGTGAACACCTGCGACTTCTTGGTCGGGATGACAGTGTTCCTCGGGATCAACTTGGTCATGACTCCACCAACGGTCTCAATACCCAGGGTGAGGGGAGCCACATCAAGGAGGAGGATATCTGCACCAGGGCAAAATCACACTTCTGTAAGGAGGATGATCACTAGCAAAAACAACCAAGCTAGCAGTAGGGAAAGAGCACAGAAACATGAGCCGAACCTTTGGTCTCATCACCACCCTCGCCGCTCAAGATGCTTCCCTGCACCGCGGCACCAAAGGCAACAGCCTCATCAGGGTTGACACCCTTGTTGGGCTCCTTGCCATCAAAGTAGTCCCTCAGGAGCTGCTGGACCTTGGGAATCCTGGTGCTTCCACCAACCAGGACAATCTCGTGGATCTGGCTCTTCTCAAGGCCAGCATCCTCCATGGCCTTCTTGACAGGGCCCATGGTCTTGCGGAACAGATCGTTGTTCAGCTCCTCAAACCTGGCACGGGTCAGCGGCTCCGAGAAATCGGTCCCGTCAAAGAGGGACTCGATCTCAACACGGACCTGGTGCTGGTTGCTGAGGGCTCTCTTGGCACGCTCAGCTTCCCTCCTCAGCTTTCCAAGAGCACGGTTGTCCTTGCTGATGTCCTTGCTGTACTTCTTCTTGATCAACTTGATGAAGTACTCCATGATCCTCTGGTCAAAGTCCTCACCTGAATGAAGAGATGATACAGCTCAGTCATAAATAGGCAAGTGACATTGTAAGCTCACAGGAAATGTGCTGATAGATTATGCAAATATATCAACAGTAGAAGGCAAATGTGTCCATGTAACTTCTAATGGCAAGTAAATATACAGAGCAGATTCAAGGCATTGATGATGAATTCATTCATCTAAAATTAATGTATATGGCATCATAACCATTCAGATTCAGATCAATGAATACTATGAATTTATGCCAACATCATGCTTTTAAGGTGATAACACAGTCATCAGAAGTATTGTATTGTATTGCCTAAGTGCAATGGACAGCTAGAAACCTTTAATGAGAAAATTCTCTTACCTCCAAGATGAGTGTCACCGTTGGTGGCCAGCACCTCAAAGACACCGTTGTCAATGGTCAAGATACTGACATCAAAAGTACCACCACCAAGGTCAAAGACAAGGATGTTCTTCTCGCCACCCTTCTTGTCCAAACCATAGGCAATAGCAGCAGCAGTTGGCTCATTGATGATCCTAGCAACATTGAGGCCGGCAATGACACCAGCATCCTTGGTTGCCTGCCTCTGCGCATCATTGAAGTACGCTGCAAAAAAAAAACACAACATAAAGAAGTGAGCCACCACATTTTTATATGACAACCAATAGAGGTAACCAGCAGAATGGTTCAGTTACTAACCAGGGACAGTGACGACAGCATCGGTGATCTTCTTGCCAAGGTACGCCTCAGCAGTATCCTTCATCTTGCCAAGAATCATGGCACTGATCTCCTCAGGGCTGAAGACCTTGTTCTCCCCATCCTTGATCTTGACCTGAATGTAGGGCTTGCCATCCTTGTTAATAATCTTGTAGGGAACAAGTTTCATGTCCCTCTGGACCTCCTTGTCCTCAAACCTAAACAATGGGCATTACAGTTAGGAAACCAGACATAATCCACAGAAGGACAAAATACGAAGTAATTGTGGGAGAGAGGTATTACTTTCTTCCAATGAGACGCTTGACGTCAAAGATGGTCCTCTCAGGGTTGACAGCTGCCTGGTTCTTGGCAGCCTCACCGATGAGCCTCTCGCTATCGGTGAAGGCAACCCATGAGGGTGTGATACGGTTACCCTGGTCATTGGCGATGATCTCGACATGACCGTTCTTGTACACACCGACACAGGAGTAGGTGGTACCGAGATCGATACCGATCACGGTGCCGAGCTTCTTGGTCTCCTCCTTAGCAACTGAAAATGCAAACAGGGATCCTGCAAATATACAGAATAAAATGATTAAATGACACTGATCATGTATTGTCTTATCTCTGAAGTTACCAGCACCTATACAGCAGCAGCAGCAAATTAAATGTAATGTAATTGAGACAGCGTTTGACATCAGTAAAGAGTAAATTCATACACATTCCAATTATTCCAGTGAATCTAAATGCTTTTGGCAATCTAATCTATAAAAAAACTAGACACTTACATTTAGTTCAATTATTATAAATTTAATGACTGGATGTTTAGGACATGAAATGAGAGTCACGGTCTGCTCCATACCATTACATTCTCTTCTAATTCTAATACCATGATCCTGATCGAACCAATCACAGATCGAGGCGGTAATGAAGTCTGAAATCGCTAGCTAATGTGTGAACTCAGTCGGAGTGAACGCGACTCAGTTTCAGGGGGGGGGGGGGGGGGGGGGGGGGGGGGGGGGAATCTGCATCAACTACATCCCTTTGTCGCGAATACCCGGTACTTACCAATTCTAGATCAAGGAAACACTACCTAGAAACAGTCTAAATATTAGATCACATGAATGAACAGTCTACGGTGTCCCGTCATCACTAGCTCAATTCATGATCCAAACATATTATCTCACGCAGATGGAGCTCGAGGCATCTCAGGGGCACTATCAAATCTAACCCCAGCACCAGATCTCATCTCACATCTCATCACAATAATACAAAACAAACAAACAAAACCTCAGAGAAACGGAACCGCAGGGGAGACGACGGGATGGCATGGTAGGTACCTGCGAGCAGGACGCCGAGCAGGAACGCGGATCCGCGAACCCGATCCATGGCCGGCACCACCTCAACGCTGCCGCGCGCGTCTCCTCCTCCTCCTCGCCTTCTGGAAGCTCCTGGATCGATCCTTTGGTTTCGAACCGCTGGCTGACGAGTCGAGTCTGTTGTCTGAGATGGTGGTGGAGAGACGGGGACGGGTTTTAAACTCGGGTGGCTCGGGATCTCGCTGGCCGGGACGTCACGAGTCCGACCTGGACCAGTGGGAGACGGACGCGTGGTCGCACGGGCCAATCGCGGGGGTCTCTGTGCTGGGACAGCCGCGGCCGTCCGTCACGCCCATCCGACGGCCCGGATGGCCTCAGACCGCGCGGAGTCGCGCCATTGGCTGGGGTCGCGTGGCGGTGGCGGGGGCGGCCGGGCTTCCTCTGCTCCGAGTGGTCGGGAACGGACTGGAACCGCGTCCTGCTACCAGCCACTGACGTATGGGCCAGGGCACACCAATGAAGCAAGACGCATACTCCACCCGACTTAAAAAAACATACAAATGATACAATTCTAGATTCTAACTTTCATATAAATTTAACTAAATTTATAGAAAAAATTATATCATCATTTTAGTTTACTATAAAAAATATTTCTAACTAAACTAATGATACATAAATTTTTTATCGATTTGGTAAAAAAAACTAAATTGTTGACTCCTCGGGTGGTGAAAAATGCATTTTTTAGACGGAGGAAATAGTGGTAAGAGAATGTATGTGGGTTTATTCATGAACCCAACAGCCAACAATAAGGAACTAGCTTTTGTTTTTTTTTCTCTTTTTTCCTTTTTTCAAAATATAATAAAATCGATAATGTATACTCCGTGTATGACTTTCTAATAAAAATAAATTAATTAAATATTTGATAAATCCTATAAGATATCTTTTTGTAAGAGAAATCCTACGTTACCTGATCTCATAAAAGAAGGAAATCATTTAGGGTCTGATTGATTGCTCGTATTGGTACATAAAGTTAAGAGTGTGTTAATGCATGACCTGTCGTGCTCTTACTCTATGGGAGAGCGTGACCCTGGCTTCATTGTCTTCCTCGTGCTCAGCTCCGCTGTAACACCCCAGGTGTTTAGCTTCCTTAATTGCATTGCATTTCATAAGTATTAACATTAATCATCCCATTCATGAATTTGAGCATCATTCATTCATGCATGAGCTTATAATATGTGAAACATGCTTTGAAAACATTGCAACATGTGTTTATATTTCATGTGTATTATGAAGTGAGTAGTGTGCAACACCCAAGTGCCACATGTGCAACTTCCTTTTGAGACATGCCACCCACTTTAGTGAAACATGATTAGCAAGTGCTATGCAACACACTCATGCAACATGTGCAACATGATCTTGCAACATTTGAGTAGAAATATTGTTTTGCTTGATCCAAATTATGTGACACTAGGAATTTTGTATAACCAATGTGTAGAGTGGCTAATTAGGTCTTATAACACCTTAATTACATTTAGGGTAAGTAGTGGAGCAATGTTCATGTTGACCAAAATTACCAAATTGCCCTTCCAAATGTTGTTGACTAGGTTTTGACCCCTAGAGTGATTTGGTTTGACTAATTAAAAAGTCCAGTTTAGAAATCTTGCATGAAGGAGCAACCTTAAGCAAAGTTATAGAGAATTTCATAAGGAACAAAAGTTCTAATATGGCCATCTCATGAAAATGACCAGAATATGCTCAAAAATGGCCCACAAGTCAGCTTAAGGGGGTGCTCAACACTTAGAATTTTTTCTAAGTCTGGAAGTGAAATTTCAGTTCAATGTGCCTCACTTTGACACCTTATAACTCCCAAACCAGGCCGAACCAGTCCTTGAGCCAATTGACAAAGTTGTAGTCCTCATGTAGCTCTACAATTTTATTGTTAACACCTATCGCTAACTCAGGCTAGATTAGGAGATTTGCTCGGTTGAAATCGCGCTGTCAGTCGAATCCGTAGACACCGATTCAGTCAAATCGAGCAACATTCAGTAAACGTCGTGGCCGACCGGCCGCAGGGCCGTGCTGCCGCGTGGGCGCGCCGTGGCAGTCGTACGCCGGCCGTGGCCCCACCCGTCAGGTCGCGATGTCTTCAAGGGCGCCACGGAGCCAGCACTCACCCTCACTCGCGCCCCTGCCCTCTCCGAGCCAGGGGGAAGCACCGAGGCGCCATTGCCACCGCGGGCCTCCTCGCGCTCTTGTATCGTCGTCATCGCGCCTCGACCTAATTCCTCCTAGCAGCAGCACCACAGCGCCTTTCTCTACCCTCTCCACTCCTTCCGTGGGTCGTTTGAGCGAAGGTAAGGCCGCATTGGCCGATTTCGCCACCGCGGCCATGTGCGGGACCTCATCGGAATCGAGGCCGCCGTGGTCACAGTAGCTAGGAACCTTCCTAGTCTCCCTTTCTCCCTCCATTAGATCCCTGGATCCCTCGTGAAGCTCGTACCGAGCTTAGACGAGGCGTTGTGACCTCGCCGTCGCCGGCGCACCATCACCGGAACACCATCGTCCGCCTTCGTCGTCGGCAAGTGCGCTCCGGTGCGGTAGCATTAGGGGAAAGGACATGCCTAGGTGCGGTTTGGTATGGTGAGCATGACGGTGTGCTCGGTTTCGTCGGAGGAGCCACCGGCGGTGAGAACCCGCTCACCGGAGTTCCCCCCTGGCTCTGTCTCTCTGACCCGGGGACCCGCCCTATCAGCAGCTGCATGCACGGGCGGGAGGCCGAGCGCAGGCCGCGCGCGAAGGACTGGGCCGCACTGTCGCGTTAACGAGCCGTGTGTGGGGTAACCGGCCCAGTGACGAGTTTTAGTTTTCGTTTTTGGTTTTTCTTTAATTGTTTCACAGAGTTTATTGTTACTTGGTAAAATCCATATCTCGTGCAATGTAGATCCAAAAATTGTGATCTAAAATTTGTTGGGCTGCAAATAAAGTGTAGTATCTAGGAAAAATATCAAATTCTTAAGTGATGTTTATTTTCTGGGAGAATTAATTAGGGTTTTGGATTGTGTTTTAAATTGCATGCAAACTTGTTTAAATCATATCTTGAGCTTTTGTGTTCCAAAAATTATGAAAATTGGTGAGTATGTTATTTCATATATATACTAGCTCTGGTAAAAGTTTGGATCCTATTGCTTGAGTAGTTTGCCAGTTATGATGTTGTCATTTTATATTAGGAGATACTTGAATGAATTTTCATAATTTTTCTATAGTTCCAGTAAAGGTAAAATTTTGGGAGTGTTGTTCTTAGTTTAGAATGATACTAGGAAAAATCTGAAATTTATTGTTTGACACTTTTCAATAGGGTTTCCTATTTATGCAAAAATCAGCCTTTTTGGCTTGTGAATTTTATGTAGGGAGTTTCGGTAAATAACTTTAGTTCAAATTTTTACAGTAGCCTCCTAATAGGCCAAGGAACCTCTTGTAAATTTTATAGAATTTTTCTAAGTAGTTGCATATGAGTTTAATTTCCCACTTAATTAATTAAGTAAATTAAGAAAGGGGTTAAAATAAATGTTCTGGGTTGACACACCTTACTTTCTGGTGTTTTTATGATATGTGTGAACTAGTGGTATCATTGGTTTGGTCATAGAGGAAGTTTGACACATGAATAAATATTTAATTTTTACAATTATAGGTTCTCTGGACAGCTGGTAGCATTTTTGGATTTGATCCTTGATAAAAAGCGTTTACTGAGAAACTTGTGAATACCAAAGTGGTAGGAAACTTAGTAAACTAGTTTGTGACAAAATTTGGTGGCATTTGGCCTAGTAGTCTAGGAGTTATAGCTGTTTAAAGTGGTTGTCCAGAAATGACTGCTCTCTGTTTGGAGTGGACAGATTTCTGGAGCTTTAGATTTTCGACCAGGTAAACTTTGGAATTAAGTGTCGAGGTCTGAAAGTGATTTGTGGAGCATTTTATAAGCTTTCTAGATTGTCTTGTATCATGCATTTAGGATTTGGAAATCTACAGTGGTGATAGAAATACGTAGTTGCTGTCCAGAATGTGTTGTTGCGATATTTTATGATTTATTTGTTGGTAACCTAAGTAATGTTGTTCTTGTGATTTTTAGGTGTTAGGGGCCTTAACTGAAGAGGAACAATTATACATTAGGTTGTGTAGAGTAGGTAAGTACTTCTCTACCGGAGAAGAGGTTTGCACGTATTACTATAGCGATTTGAATAGAGAATTAGGAATTTTTAAAATGCATTCCATTCCGAGCATGTTACATTCATTATGCATCCATGAGATTTATTGTGCATTCATGCAATAGGTGTACCGGAGGGAGTGACATTCCTCGAGTTCGAGGGAGCGTTTCCGGAGGAGGTTCAGGAGCAGCCGGGAGAACCCGAAGAGGCAATCAACGAAGGAACCACCATTGACGAGTTGCCGAAGTGTCCGGATCATCGCCCTTTCTCGTTCCTGAAAGGCAAGCCCCGGTGCATGCTGATCCAATTATTTTAAATATAAATCTTGAGTATTTTTACTTGTTTACTGCATTAAGTTGTAGAAGTTATATGGAAGCACTTGTTGCATTACTCCTGTCCTTGTCCAGATATCATACTTAAACCCTAAATTAGGTTTAGGCACGTGTTAATGCTTAGCCCTGCTTAGTCTGGTAGAAGTCGGGTGATTTCCGGTCATCCGCGAGATGTAGGAATGGGTCACGAGTGGCTATGTTGGCTATCGTGGATGGAACCATGCCTAAAAATAAATTTGAGACCGGACGGGAGTTCGATAGTGCAGCCGCAAGACACCTCACGTCTTGGGTGCGGAGTTATGCTCGTCTGAGTCATTTAAGGACCGATTCGCTGTACATCCTTGAGTCATGTTGAACACAGTCTAACACTTAGTTGGCTGGATAAGTCGTTCCGACCGCGAATCCGAGTAATACAGTTCAGGCCGGGAATCGACTGGTAGGTCGTATCTTGGAGGAGAGAAAACGTTATGCTTAAGGACATTGGCGTGAGACAAGGGGGGTTAGAGTCCCTAGCACCTGACAGAGTGTCGTCCTTGGGGATGCGGCATCAGTCGGACTCGCGTCTCCTGAACTGTACCAAAGGTGACCTGAGCAGCCCTCGCCAGGCGTGACTCGGTGAGTGTTAGAAATACCCCTTCAGCTGGATAGGAATTCGATTCGAATCGCCGTCGCTCCCGGTTAGTGAGCACTTGACTTGAGCAGCGGCAACGTAGATCTCATTAAATTGAACAGATGGTTAAGTGAATGATATAATGTTGCCGTAAATTTATACCTGCTATGGATATAATAATATTATTGTTTGATTATAATCAAGTGAATGCTTAGTACATGTGCTAAGATAGATGACAGGTAAATGTTAAAAGAACTGCTAGTATAGGTTAAAAGAGTTTAAATTACTTATGCTTTTCTGCAAAGGTGATGTCAGCCAGCTCCACCTATGAAAGCCTTCCATGATCCTTGGTGTCTCTTATTTTCCATTTCGACGGGTAAGTCTAGCTGAGTACATTCCCGTACTCAGGGTTTATTCCCTCCTATTGCAGATGACATGCTTTATCAGGGCTTCTGCAAGACCTGCCTCCACCCCGCGGGTGACGAGGACTAGATCACTCGGGCGTGATCGTCTGTTAGTTCCTTTCCTTAATGCTTTTGTGGGATGGTGATCTGTAAGACTGGCAGTAGTATTTAACTAAATGTGTGTGTTATGCTTCCGCTACTTTATGAACTTGGTTTGTAATAATTTGCGACTCCGTGTGTTGTAAGCGAACTTCCGAACTACTTGTGAAATGTAACGTGTGATGTGTATGTTGAATGATGTGATCTTGGTTATAAAAGAGTTGGTTTGAAATCCTTCGTGGTTTCGATTGACTACCGGGATTATATGGGCTCAAGTTCAAAAATTTGAGCGTTTCGGCGCTTGTTTTTGTACTTGTGCTCTTATAATTTGGTCAGTTCTGTTACATCCGCCGTCTTCCTCATGCCCTGCCTGCCCCACCCTCGTCTTCCTCGCTCGCCGCCCTCGACCAGCAGTTCCCTTGCCACCGGCTAAGCCTGCCCACCACACCAGCCTTGTCGTTCCACCTCATCCTCGGCTAATCACAATCGAAGGGCAAGTTCAGAATCCTCGCCCCCGCCACCGGCCCAAGCCAACCATATGTCCAACACCGTCCGTTCAGTGGTGCCCCGCGCTCGCTTGCTGTCGGTCAAACCGTCAGGCCGGCTGACGTCATCGGACCCTCCCCATTATAAGGCCACCGGCCATGGAGCCTCCTGAAAACCCAAGCCTCTAACCCCAAAACTGTAACGCTGGCAAGCTCGTCTTTGGCAATGACAGCGGAGGAGGAAGGGAAGTAAGGTTCATGTAAGTGTATAGTGGGTGTGAAAAGGAAGGATGCATAGCTAGATACGCAGGCTTTGTTGGATTGTGGGATGCAGGCTAGATTTGCTTTTCAGGATAGTGCTAACAAGTATATGGATTGTGCAAGTACCCAAAAACATGAAGGAAATGCATTACAGAGACTGAATAAAGGGTTCTGCAGCAACTAATCAGACCATACTATTTTAACATTGTATTTTAAAAATCATGATTTAAAAGAAAAATCTCAAGTGATGTTTCTAAACTCAAAAGTACCATGGTTTTAGAAACTAATGCGTCTCTTGCCTCGGGACACTTAATTTTTTTTAAGAAAAACAAAGTATTTTCCATGAAAATGTGTTGATTACTTATGGGATTATGAAAGGGTCCGGTTGAATTTTCTACGTGAACTTGTCCTTAGAGGGTGAAGTACTTTTATGTGTCAGAATTTCGCAGGCCCTTAGCACAATATTCTTAAAATGAATTCTTTTATTAGCATTATATCTTTTTTTTGAACCGGGGAGCTTTGCTCCTCATTCTCATGCACAGTGCACGGAAATACAATGGGAACGGACGGACCTAACAAAGGTTTTTAATATATTTGTATCCTAATCATTTTTTCTATCAAATAACTTTTTTTATAATAGAAATCTCGTAAAAATGAGGATACGTGACCAAGCCTCGGACGTTCGACGACAAATGAAACACTAACAGACTACACGAACGAAGTGATGTCTTTTTTTAGACAAAACACAAAGTGATGTCTCCACCATTGAAACTTGAAGACAATAACTTAACAAAGGACGCTAACACGACAAACATAAAGTAGAGTAGTCAACTTGAGACACAGTCTCGAGCATGAGACCACCTGTTGGTGTGGTCATCTTGGCAGCTGGTTTGGCCTTCTTCTAAGCATTGCCCAATTCCACTATTTGTTTCAATAAGTTCTCTACTTTTATTTGATAAATTCACCCACTATTTATATGTAATTTAAAACCAAGAACAAATCTCATTAGTTATAATTACAAAACATAACATTACCGGTATTACAAGTATATTCATTAGGGTAGCACCATAGGTCTAAACATGTCCCATTTCTATTTTCACCTAAAAAAGTATGAACTGCTTTGGCTCATGGGCATTTCCTCATCTTCTCTTGGGTATTCCGTGCTTTGTTCTATTTCAAAATATTCAGTTGATTGTCCAACTAAAAGGTTCTCGGTCTCGGTGCCTCCTTGTATCCAAGGATGTCTCGGACACCTCCTTCATGGTGGGCCTGTTGTCACCACACATATCCAAGCAATGCTTAGCTAGCTCTGCAAGTCCCCTCAGCAATTCGACGCTCTCACGCCCTTTTATTCGACCATCCAGTATGGCATCAAGATTGTTCTCCTTCATAGCCATTAAGAAACTTGACGACAAGCTTCGTTGTACCTCTTGGTCAATGAGTTTAAATGCCATTTGCCCAGTAAGGATCTCCAGAATAACAACACCAAAGCTATAAACATCACTCTTATCTGTTAACCAGCATGTTTGCATATATTCAGGATCCAGATAGCCACATGTTCCTTGAACCATTGTCACAAATTGTGCTTCATCAGTTGGTGCTAGTATCGAGGCACCAAAATCTGACACTTTTGCCATATAATTCTCATCAAGAAGGATATTAGAGCTCTTCACATCACCATGTCGAATAGGTGGATTTGCATAGGAATGCAAAAAGGCTAGCCCTTCAGCTGCCTCATTGGCAATCCTCAAGAGAGAACTGAAAGGGATATGCATTGTGCGTTTCGTGCCATGAATGAGATCAAATAATGTTCCATTTGGCACGAACTCATACACTAGCATCGGGACTTCCACCTCAAGGCAACAACCCAATAGCTTAACAATGTTCCTGTGGTTGATCTGGGAAAGAATCAACATTTCTTTACCAAATTCCCTCTTGTGCCTATCGTCAATTAATGCACATTTTTTTATTGCCACTGAAATATCCTTAATTACTCCCTTGTACACGGTGCCATGGCCTCCATGCCCAAGAATTTCACTTTTGTCGAATTTATTTGTTGCTTGTTCTAGTTCCGCTTCAGTAAATATGGTAAATGCAAGCCCCTGGCCCAGTTTCATTTTCTCAAATAACAGGAGCCCTCCATGTTGCTGGAAATATTGTTTCTTCACATTTGTAAGCTTTTGTCTTTCACAAATTATACGTGTGCAGAATATGATAATCACTAGAACAATAGAACCAACGGAAATGCCTGCACATATTGATACCAAATACGTTGTTAAATTAACTAAACCCACTTATTGAAAAGCATAGTATATGATGTAGTAAATGTGTTATTATACACAATGTTCTGGTGTCTATCCTGGATTAATTAATATACCGAATCTCCCTAGTTTAATTTTTTTTCCATCTGCTATGTTCTAAACTTTTCAGATATTATTATTTTTTGAATCATAAACTTTCCGGATATTATAGCACCATGAAGGATACATACACCTAATATGAATATATGAATGTAACTGATTATTGCTGTGGGTCCAATGATGTGTTTAAGATATAGAACATATCAAAAATAAATTTGACATTTTTTAATCAAAATATCAAAGTATTATGGGACGGAGAGAGTAGCATGCATGTGCTTGTCGCGAGTTCCTGCACTGATGCTTTTGTGCCTCTTTGCACATGGATGATTTGTACTTCCCTTCTAGATAATGCTAATTATTAGGTCTACTTATTATTACATGAACTGTAGTGGTGAAGTATAATACATTTGCATGTTGTGTGAAATATAGTCACTATTTGTTTTAGTTTCACTTACAATTGTGCCATTGTACAAAAGATTAAACAAGTGTGCAAACTTCTAGTGATTTACCTATGATAGAATTGATGTCTGGGTCGCAAGAGTTGTTATTATCCAACTTTCTGCCTAGAGGGCATGAACAGTAGTATCCTCCTCCTTTGTTGTGGCAAGTCGCACCATTGGGGCATACACTTGGATTCTGCTTGCACTCATTGACATCTGCAGCATACACAGAAAAAAAAACTTAACGAATTACTTCAGCATGAGTGATTGATAAAGCAACACCAAACAAATTTGAAGATCTTAGAAGAATTAACACATACTATGAAATGATTGGAGGCACAAACCCCTAGAAATGATATTAACTAATTTTACAATTCAAGATAGATATAGAAGTCTAATTTTCAAACAGATGATCTCCTTTCAATCAATCAAAAGATCGAAAAGGAGTACTTAACACATTTGTCTGTTGATTTGAAGAATTAATGAATGGTAACACCGGGCTTCTATAGATTAACACTAAATTCAGCATTCGATATTTATATATATGAAGTTATGAACTGAAGGTATATAAATGCTCAGTAAATTATATTATGAGCTCACCAGTGCAGCCACCAGGAATATAAGGGTTCCCTTGGTACCACTCTGAGCAATTGCATCGATACCCAGGGCCATTTGTTGAATCCACACATTTGCTGTTTGCGGCAAGGCATGCGTAAGAGGGCTTGTTTATGGCCATCTCGCATGTTACATTTCCGATTGCCCAGTCCAGCACCTGGGGTTGCTGCCCCTCGTTGGTCTCGTTAAATCTCATAGTGGTTATGTAATCAGCACTGAAATTGAATGTGACTGCTTCCACTAGCGCAGCATAGCTGCATGGATTGAACATCACACTATTTGAAACGGAAGAATTGTATGCATTATCGAAAAATATGCTGTACTCTTTTAAGCCTGTGGGTATGACTTTCTGGCAGCAGCCTACTCCACAACATGAATTGTTTACCAGGACGCCTGCGCTCCCACACAATGATGCACACGTCGTAGATTCTGTCAAGTTATTGTCTGTATACATATATGCAAGCGTATTGCAGCCAATTGTTGAGATTCGTAGTTCGTTGGTTCATTAGATCGGGTGCATTTCGTTATAGGAAAAGGTCAAAGTTGATTCACAGTATGTGTACGAGATCTAAAACAACTACTACCGCGACTTCTAGTAAGAGGAAAAGGGAACAGTGGAACAGAGAGAAGTATGAATCGCAGACCATCGAGAGCCGGAGTCGTAGCAGTGGGGTTAGACGTCTCGTTCGCCGGCGGTGCCATCTGCGCGCCGGCAGCGACGGTCGGTGGAGATGAGAGTCGACGCAGTGACGATGGTGGCGCAGTGAAGACGATGGCGGCTTCCCGTCACTGGCTGCGCCCCTTCTCAGATCGAGATCGGGAATATCGGTGGGGAGTGGCGGCTCAGGTGAACCTCGTATCTAGAGCCGGCCGGCCCCCCACCTCTATATATAGCGCAGTGTGACGGGGGCCCACCAACCATGTAGGGTTGGCCGCCCCCCGATCAGGGCGCGAGAAGCAAGGCCCAAAAGGCCGTTGGGCCTAATGGTAGGAGATCAAAAAACCCAACATTCTCCCCCTTGACCTCTCATCATTTTCTTCGTTCTTTAATTTCATACTCAAACTTTCGATTCATATTTTTCTTGTTTCTATCCTATTCCATTGCAGATTAGTGTATTGAACTGTTTCATCGTCACAGCAATTAGTACCGTTAGACTAACAGCCACAACACATTTCTCTGTTTGGAATGAAGTTTCTTCTGGGCCCTTCGTATGTTCGGGAATCATAGGCTTTCCCTTAAACCCATGCCGGCTACGTGTTCTCTGAACACGTTGGGTGGTAAGCCCTTTGTGAGCGGATCCGCGAGCATTTTCTCTGTACTTATATGCTCAAGATTTATAATATGATCCCGAACTTTATCTTTTACAACATAGTACTTTATGTCAATGTGTTTGGCAGCACCACTTGACCTATTGTTGTAAGCATATTGTACTGCTGGGTTGTTATCACAATACAACCTCATCGGTTCATTTATATCATCAATCACTTTCAATCCGGGTATGAATTTCTTTAGCCAATTCACCTGCCCCGTTGCCTCATAGCATGCTACAAACTCGGCATACATTGTCGAGGATGTAGTTACGGTTTGTTTGGAGCTTTTCCACGATATAGCCCCTCCTGCGAGAGTAAATATATATCCTGACGTGGATTTTTTTCTTCTCCCGCATAATCGGAATCTGAATATCCCTCTATCTTCAGGGAATCAGATCTTCTATACGTTAGCATGAGGCCTTTCGTACCCTGCAAATAACGCAGGACTTTCTTCACCAATTTCCAATGTTCTATTCCTGGATTCTTTTGATATCTGCCAAGTAACCCGGTGACAAAAGCCAAGTCAGGGCGTGTACACACTTGAGCATATTGTAAACTTCCAACTGCTGAAGCATACGGTACCGCTTTCATTCGGTTAATCTCATATTCATTCTTGGGACATTGATGTTCCCCATATCTATCGCCCTTGACAATAGGAGCAGGTGAAGAACTGCACGCATGCATACTAAATTTCTTCAAAACCTTTTCTATGTATGCCTTTTGCGACAGTCCCAGTACCCCCTTTCTTCTATCTCGGTGAATCTCTATTCCCAAAACAAACGAGGCCTCACCGAGATCTTTCATATCGAAGTTTGAGGACAAGAATTTCTTCGTTTCCATTAGTAGACTGACATCACTGCTAGCAAGCAGGATATCATCCACATACATAATTAGGAATATATACTTTCCATTCTTGAATTTTGCGTAAACGCAATTGTCCTCAACATTTTCCTTAAACCCAAAACCTTTTATCGTTCTATCAAATTTCAAATACCACTGTCTTGAGGCTTGTTTCAATCCGTAGATTGATTTCTTTAGACGGCATCTCATATTTTCTTTTCCTTTTACAACAAAACCTTTCGGTTGTGCCATATAAATATTTTCTTCCAAATCCCCGTTAAGGAACGCCGTTCTTACATCCATTTGATGTAACTCCAAATCATAGTGGGCCACAAGTGCCATTATAATTCTGAAGGAATCTTTACATGAGACTGGAGAAAACGTCTCATTGTAATCAATCCCTTCTCTTTGCGTAAAGCCTTTCGCCACAAGTCGCGCTTTAAATTTTTCTATGTTCCCTTGGGAGTCATATTTTGTTTTGTAGATCCATTTACAACCTACTGTTTTGGCTCCCTTAGGAATAATTTCCAAGTCCCAAACTTTGTTGGTACTCATTGATTTTATTTCATCTTCCATGGCCTTAAGCCACTTTGATGAGTGGTCGCTTCTCATGGCTTCTTCAAATGAGGTGGGATCATCCCCCATCTGAAATTCTTCTGTTTCATAAACTTCATAGTCATTAGAAATAGCTGACCTTCTTGTTCTTTGAGACCTTCTAGGGGCCTCTGGCACTTGTTCCACATTGGGCTGTTGTTGTTCTTCCTCATGTGCGACGTTTGGTTCTATGGGGTCCTCAAGCACAGCCTCCTCAAGGACAGGTTCCTCATGTTCATTTATTATCGCCACGGGAGAACTTGCAACAGGTGTTGGCTCTACAGTGTCCTGCACTGTCGGCTCAACAGCAACAGGTAGCGTAAAGAATGGTTCTTCAACCATCGGAGTGGGTACATGTACCCGTTTCTCCTGCAGGCTTATTTCTCGTGCTACCATGCTCCCTCTGATCATGTTATCCTCCAAGAACACAGCGTGTCTTGTTTCTACGATCTTCGTATGTCTGTCAGGACAATAAAATCGATATCCTTTCGACCTTTCTGGATAGCCAATAAAATGGCAGCTGACTGTCTTGGAGTCTAACTTTCCTATGTTTGGGTTAAACACTTTTGCCTCAGCTGGACAGCCCCACACACGCAAATGGTTAAGTGAGGATTCCCTTCCTGTCCATAATTCATACGGTGTTTTAGGCACCGATTTGCTTGGTACCCGATTAAGTATGTGAATGGCGGTTTTCAGTGCCTCCATCCATAAACTAATCGGTAAAGTGGAGTAACTTATCATGCTTCTTACCATATCCATTAGGGTACGGTTACGTCTTTCAGCCACTCCATTCTGCTGAGGCTCCCCCGGTGTGGAGTACTGAGCGACTATGCCATTTTCCTGTAGAAACTTTGCAAACGGTCCAGGAATTTGGCCATATGGGGTATGTCGCCCATAGTACTCTCCACCTCGGTCTGATCATACTATCTTTATTTTCTTATCATGCTGATTTTCAACCTCAGCTTTAAATATTTTGAATTTATCCAATGCTTCCGATCTTTCTTTAATTGGATAAATATAGCCATAACGAGAGTAGTCGTCTGTGAATGTTATAAATGAATCATAACCATCCACGCTTTTCACAGGAAATTGACCACATATATCAGTGTGGATTATTTCTAAAGTTCCTGTGCTTCGTTTGGCATTTTTCTTAATTTTCTTGACATACTTTCCTTTGATGCAATCAACGCATTGTTCTAAATCTAAAAATTCTAAGTGCGGAAGAATTGATTCTTTGATTAGTCGTTCCATTCTCTCCCTCGAAATATGGCCCAAGCGACAGTGCCATAATTTCGAAGAGGCATCATCAATTCGCTTCCGCTTCTTAGTTACATTCGCAGATGGGGAATCAATCATATTCTCATCGCATACATTGTTTGCATTTTCATCAAGAGATAACAAATAAAGCTTGTCTTGTCGGAAGGCAAGACCAACATATTTATTGTTAACGAGTATCTTACATTTGCCATCACCAAAATGGCAATCAATTCCATTATCATCAAGTTTCGAAACACTTATCAAATTTCTACGCAAAGAGGGAACATAAAGTACTTCTTTAAGTCTAAGTACAAAGCCGTTGTTCAATTCTAAAGATAAATCTCCAATCGCTTCGACGTCGGCTTGTACTCCATTTGCCACTTTAATCGTTATTTCTCCTCTTTGCAAGGTTCTCGTCCCACTTAACCCCTGTAAGGAATTTGCAACATGAGTAGTTGCTCCTGAATCAACCCACCAAGTGGATTTAGCATAACATAAATACAGGGATTCATCTACAAATGTAATAAATTCATCACCTCTTTTCAGTAGAGATTTCAGGAAGTCAGGACAGTCTCTCTTGTAGTGTCCCTTCTTAAAGCAGTGCTTGCATTGATCCTTTTCAGCTCCACCGTAGGAGTTGCTCTGCTGATTTTCAGGTTCCTGGGGTTTCTTTCCCTGTGAGTTTGAGGAAGAGGCCTTGTCCCACTTGGGTTTCCCCTGTGGTTTAGAATTCTTGCTATTAAAGTTCTTTCTTTTATTATCCTTCACAAAATGGGCGGACTCATTCTGTGAGGATTTTATCCTCTCCTCTTCTTGAGCACACATTGAGATAAGTCTTTCTATGCCCCATCTTTCAGGCTGCATATTATAGTTCACAATGAAAGTATCATATTCTTTTGGCAGTGAAGCAAAAATCAAATGAATCAGGAAATCATCTTCCTTCAAATTCATCTCTTTTAGCTTAGATGCCGTGGTGTTCATCTTCAAAATGTGCTCTCTGATGCTACCACCAGTATATTTTTCATTCACAAGCTTCTTTATCAGTGAACTTGCTGTGGCCTTGGTAGACCCAGTAAACTGACTCTTGATTTTATCAAAATATTCTGTGGCAGTAGCACATTCAGGGATTGAGCCCCTTATCTGTTCTTCTATGGTGGCCTTAGCTACCAATAAGCACTTGCGGTTGGAGAGGGTCCATTGCCTATGTTCAAGATCATATTTCATTCTTATCTCAGCATGATCACGCTTTCGAGCAGTGAAATCAGCGTCAGATTCATTTTTTTCTCTCTCCGGATCCACAGGTTCAGTGGGACACGGTGAGATGATGGCATAATCGACCTCTCCCAACGCAAGTTCAAGTTCATATTTCTCCCGCCACACACGGTAATTAGTCCCGTTGAGTGTCGGAATGTTCGCGATGTTCACAATGCATTTGCCTCCTGAAACCATATCAGAGTAAGTGAGAAACATTTATACATGGAATCATATGCTTTAACTCAACGTTGGTCAAATTGAAACATATAATTCATCTATGCAATAATTTTACATCACCGTTGGGCAGAAATAAAATTAATGCACAATTTTCATGAATCAAGATTATAATATTGTTATTAACAACGTTGGTCAGAAAATAACAATACTACAATCATCTTCAATTATTATTCATTTTTCAAAACCAAATTCTCCCGTTGGTTCGAATTTGATAATGAAAATAATTATATCAAGTACGCAGCGGAAACACATAAAATTCTCATAATGTTATTTTTCAGAAGCACTAAAAAAAATTTCATTATTTCTGAGCAAAATGTCGTTGGACAATATTGCACGAAAGTTCATATCAAAATTCTATTCAAATTCATTCAAATATTCATCGAATTCATATAAATATTGCTTCTGAAAAAAAAAATAAAAAAATAAAAAAAATAAAAAGAAATTCATTTCCTTTATCAATTTGGCCTGAAGGCCCAATTTGCGGACGTGGCCCATGGCCACTCCCGCGCGGTCCAGCAGGTGCCCAGCGCTCTCCAGCGGGTCGGCCCGTTCGGCCAGCAGCGCTCGGCCTAGCTGGCTGCCTCGCCCCCGCGCCCAGGCCGCAACCTGGGCCTGGGCCGGGATTTCAGCCCGAGCCGCGCGCCCGCCTAGGCCAAAACTTGGCCCATCATCGGCGCTCGGAGGATCTGGACCGTTCGTTTTCATCGGACGGCTCTCCTCGTTTTTCGCTGGATCAAAACCACCGTGCGGCCGGCGACACCAAGAACCCTAGGTTCATTTCCATTCTCCCTCTCTCCGGTCTTTCTGTGACCCAGCGATGGCGGCGCCCATGGCGACCGAAGCTCCTCCGGAGTGGGTCCGGCCACGGTGCCACTTCCTTCGTCTCTTCTCTCAGCCGCCCTCAGAGGTCCTGCGAGCTCGCCAAAGGAGATGGTGGTGCCGCCGCCGGGTCCCTCGCCGGTGCACGAGCTCGCCCTAGGCTGAGCTCGTCGCCATCGAGCGATCCCGCGGCGGTACCCCGAGCCGAGGCGTCACGCACGGCGTGAACGCGCCCCCTCCCCTTGGCGGCTTCTTTGCCTCGCGCCGGCAACCAGGCCCGGTTCCCAGAGCGCCGGCCACCACGGCTCGACTCAGCGAGCTCGGTGGCCGTGGCAGTTTCATTTCATGGTGGTGAGCCTCCTCGGCCGACGGTTCTCTTTCTTCCTTCCTTTCTGTTTCTGTTCTTTTTAGGGTTAGGGTTTCTCCGATTTAGTTTTCCGATTTACCCGATCTAGGGTTCTTGATTCATAACCATGGCTCTGGTACCATTGTTGAGATTCGTAGTTCGTTGGTTCATTAGATCGGGTGCATTTCGTCATAGGAAAAGGTCAAAGTTGATTCACAGTATGTGTACGAGATCTAAAACAACTACCACCGCGACTTCTAGTAAGAGGAAAAGGGAACAGTGGAACAGAGAGAAGTAGGAATCGCAGACCATCGAGAGCCGGAGTCGTAGCAGTGGGGTTGGACGTCTCGTTCGCCGGCGGTGCCATCTGCGCGCCGGCAGCGACGGTCGGTGGAGATGAGAGTCGACGCAGTGACGATGGTGGCGCAGTGAAGACGATGGCGGCTTCCCGTCACTGGCTGCGCCCCTTCTCAGATCGGGATCGGGAATATCGGTGGGGAGTGGCGGCTCAGGTGAACCTCGTATCTAGAGCCGGCCGGCCCCCACCTCTATATATAGCGCAGTGTGACGGGGACCCACCAACCATGTAGGGTTGGGCGCCCCCGATCAGGGCGTGAGAAACAAGGCCCAAAAGGCCGTTGGGTCTAATGGTAGGAGATCAAAAAACCCAACACCAATGACTAGGAGCTTGTTGTCAATACTGGAGAACCGATATGGCGACATGGAGAAGTTGAACCCCCACGCGTGCATTTCCATCGCTCCTGTGGTAGTGGAGAACCGATATGGCGACATGGGGTTTAACACCCGAATTTTGCCGTTGGACACAGATATTTAGAACCTCGATGTCAAGGATGAACGGCTTCTCAATTCCACCGGCAGTCTTGTTACAATTTATCTCAAATCCTTTTTCTATTGCACAACCTATACCAATGCCAAATGGATAAGGAATTTCGACGTCTCCGCAACGTGTCCGGCAGCCAGGGGCAGGTTGAGCAGATACAGAGGCTAGGGATAGCAAGATTGCCACTCCAAGTAGTAGCAACAACGGTGCCATCTCAACTCTCTGAAAGCAAAGTAGGATTAGCGTTAAAGAAGAGAAAGTCAGTGGCGAAGCGACGTGCACTATTGTGGGTGCGGATACACCCATGGAAATTTTGAATATCAGTGAATAAAGTTAAATTTTCACCATGGTCATGACTCAAGTCTACGCATCCACAAGACAATCGCACCCCTGTCGCGTTTGCTCTAACTTCGCCACTAAGAGAAAGCAGTGAGCAAACACCAGGTTTGTTATTATTTTATTTTGTACTAGCATATATGTCTATGTCTGTACGTTACAACGAAACATACTATTTGCATCATCTGTTCCAATACGTTTTGAAATGGAAATCTATATATAATCTGATTGAATGTGCGCTATTCTAACTCCAATAAGCATGGGACAGAGTTGAGGCATGGACATGAATCAGGGCTTAGTATCTCAACTTCACAACCTACTAAAACTCTTAGGCCCCGTTTGGTTTGGATGTTAAAGTTTAACAAACACTGTAGCACTTTCGTCTTATTTGACAAAAAAGTTTCTAATCTTGGACTAATTAGGCTTAATAGATTCGTCTCGTAAATTACTCCTAATCTGTGCCGACATGCATACAATTAGTCTATATTTAGTACTTCATATATTTGAGGGAACATTGATATGATGGGAGTTAAACTTTAACCCAACCTAACCAAACGGGGCCTTAGCACAACCGAATAGGACTCCTATAGTCGATGGAGTGGAGGGACAGTGAACTCGAGGGAGAGGGGAGAGAATTTTTGCTCTTTACTCCCTCAGTCTCAAAGTTTGAGCATCAGAAAGTATTTAAAATATACATCTAATGAAACTACTTTTGTAGTCTAATTCTTTTATATATATAATTAAACTAATTGTTAGTCAAAGATGATGTGGTGAGCTATTTAGAAAGGTTGTTGTAGTTCACTATCTTTTTAAGAGGCTTTCTATTTTATATTAATAGCTAAATCAAAGGATTTGACATCCAATTTAGCACATCTCTTAGAGATATATATTTTTTATACGAATCAGATAAGAGAGATGCTCACAACTAAAATCCACCTTCGTCCTGCCGATCTGCCCATGCGATCCCGTCAACGCCGCCTTCCAACGCCGCCCCCTGCGATCCCACGCCCCACCGCCGGCCCTCCATCCTCCTCGGCTCCTCTCGACTCGGTCCCATTACGCCGCCCCCACCCCATTCGCTACCTCCCCGGCGTCCCCGCCCCTTCCCGTCGACACCGGCCCCTGATCCTATCCCGTCCCGCATCGACGGCCATGGCGCCGGGGATAGGTGAGAGTTCGAATTCCAGCCATCTAGGAAGGGTAACTCCCCCGTAGGAACGCATCCGGCAAAAAAAGGAAGACTTCCTCCCAATCAGCTCCCAGGCCATCTCCTCCCCAGTCGCGCGCGCCTCCCCTGGTCCCGATCTTCACCAGCACCTGGCCACCACCTCCGCCCCGCGTCCCGCACTCCGGACCTTCGCCGCGGCGTCCTGCGGTGCAGCCCTCGGCGCCCAGAACCCACGCCTTCGCGACCGCGACTCCACGAACAGGAGCACGGAGCAGCGAACGGCGCCTACTATCCTCGCACCTAGGGTTGGGGCGGCGCAGACGGCAGCGGCGAGCAGCAGCCGGCCGAGTCGCCTAGCAGGGGAGCGGCGCAGGCAACCGGCACTCCGGTCTTCGGCAGCGGCAGAGCAGAGGCATCGCGCACAGGCAGCAGGTCGGCTCCGTCGGGCCATGGGCAGGCGTAAAGATGGCAACGGGTAATATCCGCGCGGATAGCGACTTCAGGTATCCGCGCCCGCTAGCAAAACCTCATACCCGCACCCGCGCCCGCTATCCGCCACGGGCAGCAAACCATGCCCGCGCCCGCTATCCGCGGGCATGTGATGCCCGCGGGCACACCCGTGTGCCCGCATACAGCAGTGTGGAGGGCGGCGTGGATGGGGAGCAGCCGAGCCGAGCAAGAGATGAGGGGTGGGGGCGGCGTCGACCGAAGGGTTGGGTACCGCAGCGTCGGCGAGGCTCCGGCTCGGCGTCTCTCTGGGTCGGCAGCAGCGGTGGCGAGATCTGGAGGCAGCTCTAGGGCGGCCGGGGCCCGGGGCTCGTCGCGGACCTCGACGAGCGAGCTCGACTCCGGCAGGCGAAAGCCCAAGCTCCGGCCGCCGGCGCTTCCCTCGCAGAGCGCGCGGGTCCAGCACCTTCCCGAGCTCCCGCCCACGATGCGGGCGAGCAAGACGCCGACCCGTGCTGCTCCTCCTGGTCGCCACTTCCCATGCCTTGTCTTCGGCGGCAGCCTTGTCATCGCCGCAGCCGCCTCTGCCACATCGGAGAGAGGGTGCGCGTGGATCTGGCCTCTGGGGGAGGAGCTGAGGAGCCGGCACTTTCGCGTGTGGGTGGGACCCGGGGAGAAGATGGGCCGGTGGGGGAAGGGAGGAGAGGGGAGGAGCCGAGGAGCGCGTGATTTGGGGGAAGTTGGGGAGAAGGGGCCGGTGGGGAGAGGGGAGGACATCGGCCGGTGTCCGAACCTCGGAGGACGGCAGGCGGCATCGGAGGTGGACAGCGCTGGATCTGGGAGCGGGGAGGTGGCGACCGGTGTTGGAGCCTCGGAGGACGGCGCTGGATCTGGGAGCCGGGAGGCTGCAGCAGCGGGTCGCCGAGGTGGCCACTGTGCGCGTGGCGGTGGTAGGAATGAAGGGAACATGTGGGGTGGGATGGATCCGATGGAATGAAACTTGCAACTAGGGTTTCTGTCTTCCTATATATCCTAAGGCGGGTTTGCGGATACGGGTAAGCTATTCTTTTACCCGTTAACGAATGCCCGTTGGGTTTAAACGTCTGCCCGCACCCGTGCCCGCGGATGAAGTTTGGTACCCGTATCCGCGCCCGCCGGGTTTAATACCCGCGGGTACGCGGATATTCTATACCCATTGCCATCTTTAGGCAGGCGCCGCAGCCGGACACACTAGGCCGCGCCGCAACGGGCAGCGCCCAAGCCATATTCGGCCAACCCCCAGCCGACTGCAGCCCGCAGCAAGCGCCAGGCAGAGGCAGGCAAAAGGCAGTACCGCAGCAGGCCAACAGCCTAGCAGGTAATGCTGCAGCCTGTAACTGTAAGCATTTTTTTACTATTTACACATTATAATTGCTTATAAATTTGATAACAAGTTATTTGATAAATTGTAGATTGTCCAAACAAACGTATGGAACCTGCGACACTGGTAACAAGTCAAGCGTGACATTCAAAAAAAAAAACAACAAGTCAAGCACGGGCAAACGACGATGTCCAGCCGAAAGGTCCAGGCATCTGATCCCTGATATCTCAATTTACTTGTGTTTTATTTTGTAAATGCCATTGTTCACAGGTCACAAACTTTCTATTGTAGGTGGCTAATAATTAGATGCTTAGCCAATTTGGCAATTTGTGTCAATTAATTCTTTGTTTGTTTTGTTCTTAATTAAGAAAATCCAATTCAACTTCATCTAGAATAATTCTGGTTTGGCATAATAAAACTAAAAAGAACTTGTGCCAACTGCCGAATGGGGGCCTAACGCTCATCCATAGTTTGGATTTGGCACTGCAGATTGGTGAACTTTACTAACAGAATCTGCTTTTGGCAAATCACTGTTACTTGACCGCGCCATTCTTTTAAAGTAGTTGATGATCGCATTTGTTGGAGCAACCGTTTTAGATATGAATTCTCGTTTAGTTAATTTGATACTACCACTGATTTGTCAGGGTAAGCGGTTTAGCTATTGGATTATCCTTCCAAGTTAGCGCTTTTCAGTATCCTTTGTGCATCAGACTTCCTCCCAATGACAATTATGCAGTTTAGCTGCCAGGGGTAAGCGGATTGAAATAATATCGTCAGACATAGGCCTTTAAAATATTTTTCATTTTTTGACATAGATTACAAAAGCTAGACACTGCACAGCCACACTTAAGTTAACATGAAACTGGTTTTGTCTACAATGCCCTTAAATTGCTCATTCAAATTAAGGCACATGTATGCACACAAATATTGATGTTTCCATCATCACAAATTTACTATACTATATGATGCTTTGACATTATCTTCTTGGCTTCTTGCTTCACAGAATATGTGCTATTGGGACAGAGTTATGTATAGAGTTCATGATATTTTCACTGCAGTTAACTTGATATGTATTATCTATTATGCCTACATATTGATGTCATACTTGCTTCAATCATGTAAAGTTTGGAAACCACAAAAAGGCAATTAGTTAATATTTGCCCAAATTCTGATTTATTAATTTATCATTCTTTTTTTTGTGTGTAGTAGGAACTGCCAGGCCCCTTCTTTGCTGATTAAAGATGAAGTATCTGAAGTCACAAATCGATTGCGCTCAATGGCGGTCGCTGAGGTGCATAATCAAGTTGCAATCTTCTCCTAAAAAATAATGCTATTACCATTTTTAAATCTTGAAATACTGTTTAAGTACAATGCTCTCCTTTTCTCAATTCTTTAAGCTTTTGTGTGAACTACTCTACGCATGGAACTCAATAGATTCACTGTGACTATAGGTACCTGAACTGACATCAGCAGCTGGATAATTCTTCAGAGCTGAAGCTGAAGGGAAACGAAAGTGCCCTACTGGAAGACCAATACGACTGGCCTGAGTAAGAAGTGCCTTTTATAATTTTGTATTAGTGTCTATAATAAATATTTGTTTGAGGTCATTCATGTGGCTAGAGAAGTTTGTCCATTTGGTCTATAGGGTTTAGGATAAGAATTGGCAAATGCTCTGTATTCAGTAAATTTAATTCTGCATTATGCAGATGCTTGGCTTTGGGGACGCTGTTGTTGTGTGCCCTGCTTGCAGGAAAAGGTTCCCAAATCTTAGTTGGATATGATGTCATGCTCCAATTTTACATTCAGGTTTGCACTGTCAATTCTCTGGCTTTGCTCTAAGATTAACTATTCGCTATTCGGTGATTTGTCATGGCTTTGCAGGTACTGATCAAATTAGTGAAGCAGGAAATGGCATAAAGATCAATAATACAAGGATGTAGCACAGCTGGGCAAGGGGCACCTGCTGCAGCTGTAACTCAGACATGGACCCAAGGTTCATTCAGTGTCCCTCCTAGAACAAGTAACATGTTTATGTTTCCACGATGCTAAGGCCAAAAGGCATGTCATTTTCTGCTTGACATTAAAATAATAATTTGTTTATTAAATTTACTGTTGTGTTTGTTTCCATATCTCATGAAAAGTTTGTGGTCGTCATGTTCATGTTTCCATGATGCTAAGGCCAAAAGGCATGTCGTTTTCTGCTTGACATTTAAATTTAACAAAATAATAATGTCTGAATACGCAAGGCCAGTCTCTGAACTTTGACAAAAAAAATGTCTGAATTTTATACCTAAACATTATGCTGACATTTGCGAGAAAACAAACAGTGGTTTCAGGACAGCTCAAAGGACATCAAGAGCCTCTGCGGGATGGCTCTGCAGATGCTGCACATCCACAAATGTTGGGAGGTAAGTGTAGTTCAGCTTCTGGAGAACACATGACAATGAATGGTGCCATGTGTGTTCTGAATTCTGAATCGAGATGCTGCAAAAATGTGTGTGTAGGTGCCGTCAGATGTACTTCCATGAGAAGATCTTGGAGACAACCGGCGCGATCATCATGCCGATGACATGGCTGCATGCTTAGACTGCCACGCAGGGCGACAGTGTACACGCTGCAGGCCGACACATTGAGCACAGGGGAGCTGGACTACATCAACAGAGGTAATGGACTATTCTGATACATCAACAGAGGATTTTTTTATTCCCCTTTTTTGCAGAGCTTGTAGAAAATGAATTTGTTCATTTATGATCCATGTGCTAACACCAGGTGCAAAGATTGAGATTAGTTGGAGATGAACTTTGCCTTGTGACCAGTTGACAGGGGATTCACTGAATTTTGCTAGACAGTTCAGTGCTTCCTCAAGGTCAATTCCCACTTTTTTCTCTATCTACATTTCTTTTCCTTTTGTCTGTTCAACAGGTGAAGGGCAGGCCTGGTGCAGTTGGTGAGTGCTAGCTCACCGAGTCACCAGGTCCTAGGTTCGAAGCCGTCTCTCTGCAGAATTTCTGCGGGGGTAAGACTTTGCTTCGGTTATTCCCTTCCCCAGACCCCACTCATGTGGGAGCCTCTGGCACTGGGTCTGCCCCTTTTTTTGTCTGTTCAACAGGTGGCTAGGTGCTTCTTTTCAGTTAGCAGATGCATTGATATTATACTAAATTTTCCAAACCTTTTCTAAAAGTCGACTAAAAAGTTGTTATGATTTAGAAATCCTATTTGTAGGGGGAAAATGGTGCAAGATTAAAGCTCCGTTCTATTTGTTGAGTTCTGCAAGTTATGATTGCTGGTTTCAATCGAGTTTAGAAATATGTTGATTTCTAGAAGTTTTCCTTGCAGATGGTTGCATCTTACCTAGAAACAATTATTTGCATCTCCAAATCAATATTTGCACCTGGTGTTAGCACCTGTTTATTCATGGTTTTTGTATTTCTTCTAGAGACATGATCCAATCTTTATGTAATACGAGCTAGATGCTGATTTTGATAGTTAACGTTTCACCTCCACGTAAGCAACCTGAGCCACCGCAGTTGTGGGGAGCGGAGGGCCATCATGATCGGGACAGTGTGGCGGCCGTGGTGTCGGCGGCGGCTTGCGTGGCAGGCGCACAATGGCAGATTGGAAGATTGAGCTTTTCATATCTATCTATGCAACAAAAGTAAGAGCTAATGCTCGCGATATGGGATTAAGAATACTGTATTCTAGAGGCGGCAACCCACAAGGCCACAACAAACAAGGTGAAGCTAGGAAGGACAATAGAGGATTCCTGGATTTGTACAGCACACGTATAAATTTAAAATTATCGTGCATTATTTTGTTCTTGTCACAACGGATGTGATGGCATTATTTGTTCCTATTGCAACGCACGGAAAGGTTTATAAAGTAGAATTGGTGAGCTTGCGACGCCGCGCTCTCTGTGACTGTGTTAATCTCTAAACTTTGCCTTTTGGATTATATCACTTTAATATCGGTATTTAATTTTATAGTATTGTTATCTTATCGTGCGACCTGTGTGTTTTTAATATAAAAGTTTAGTTGTCCCGTAGCAACGTACGGACATGCTTTTTGGTGTGTATATATATATATATATATATATATATATATATATATATATATATATATATATATATATATATATATATATATATAAAAGAAGAGACGACGTGGCTTAGGCCCCGTTTGGTTTTGGTGTTAAAGTTTAACAAACATTGTATCGTTTTATTTGACAAAAAAGTTTTCAATCTTGGACTAATTAGGTTTAATAAATTCGTCTCGTAAATTACTCCTAATATGTGCCGACATGCATGCAATTAGTCTACATTTACTACTTCATGCATTTAATAGAATATTGATGTGATGTGAGTTAAACTTTAATGCAACTAAACCAAACGGGGGCCTTAGAGCAGCTCCAGTGCCATGGGAGGAGAACATCGTGTAACACTTCAAGTGTTTAGTCCTTAATTGCATTGCATTTGCATGGCATAAGCATAAGCATGCATCATTCATGTTTGTTATTTTATGTGATGCAACACATGTGGTTATTTTAGGGTTTGTTTGATTTATTTCATGAAGTACTTAATAGTTGGTGTAACAAAAAGGTAAGGTAGCCAACCATGACCTACAACACCTTAGTTATACTTAGGGTAACATTTGGAACAAGGTTCATGTTGACCAAAATTACTAAATTGCCCTCCAAGAGAAGTTTGACCACCATTTGACCCTAGAAGGCCCTAGTTTGACCAATTAAAAAGTTTAATTTAGAGACCTTGCATGGAAGAGCACCCTTAAGCAAAGTTGTAGAGAATTTCATGAGGAACAAAAGTTCTAATATGGCCATCTCATGAAAATGATCAGAACATGCTCAAAAATGGCCCACAAGTCAGTATTAGGGGCTGTTTGGGGACTTAGCAAATTTTGCTAAGTGTTGAGCTGAAAACCGTTTCACTGTACCCCACTTTGACACCTTATAACTCACAAACCAGGCCAAACCAGCTTTCACTCATATTGACAAACTTGTAGGTCACATGTAGCTCTACAACATTGTCAACATCACCATCACCTAGTTCTAAATGGTTTAGGAGATATGGTGCCTGGAAAAATGGGTTTCAGTCGGTTAGTTAACTGAAACTCGGTTTCAGATTTCGGGTGCCTCACTTTGGGGCGTTGTATCTCACTAACCAAGCCGAATTGGCTCACGACCCTATTGGCAATGTTGAAGTCCTCATGTAGCTCTACAACATTGCCAACATCAACCACGCCTGGTTCTCACTAGTTTGGGAGTTAATCGGCGACCAAACTGCTCTGTCAGTCGAGCGAGGTAACCTCCATTCAGTAAACGGCGACGCCATGCAGCTGACTCGCGTCGTGGCGCCCAGGCAGAGTCCGGTGGCCGCGTGGCGCGTGCGTGCTGCTGTCGTCTCCACGTCGCGAGCTCACGCGCGGGAGTGAAGTGGGAGTCGACACCTCCATCCCCAGCACTCACGCCACTCCCTCCTCCATTCCCTCGCTCTCTGGTCCGACGAGCGGTGCCACTCCGACCCCGCCGCGGCCGGGCGAGCTCACCACCGCACGGTAGCCTACCTAACTTCACCCACGGCTCCGCCTTAAGCTCCCGGACCTTCCCCTACATCGCGCTTGATCCATTTCGTAGAGGTGAGGAGGTATTGTCGATTTTCTCTCCACTGGAGCTCACCGGAGTATCGCCGCCGCCACGGTCCACCGTGGCCAGCTCCCCTCCCTCATTCTACTCCTGTCATGAACCTCGTTCTCACCTCCGTCATCTGTGGGGATGCTTGTGGCGAGACCTTACCGGGGGATGTGACCTCGTCGGAGCGGAACACGACGACCACAGTCGTCGCGCTCACCGTCCCGCATCACGGCGTTCCGTGGCCGGGGTGGTTAGGGCCTCTCTCCATCTCCTTTCTCTACCTCAATCAGTCCGCCTAGTTGCAGTGAAGCTCGTACAGAGCTCAGATGTGACCGTGCAGCCTCGCCGGCGGCCGTACACCGCCACCCGACCCTCACCGGCCGCCGCTCACGACGGCGAGCCCCTCCCACTCCAACCCGAGCCTTCCTTCTTGCACGAATCGAAGCACCTTGTGACGGAGAACGCGAGGGTGTGCTTGGTTTCCCGAGCGAGCTCCCCTCCGACGAGCTTGAGCTCGCCGGAGCGCGCGGTTCGCCGCGCCCCTGTCTCTCTCTCTCTGACGGCGGGTCCCGCCTGTCAGTGTCGCGCGCGGGCGGGAGCGCTGAACGGGCCGCACGCGCGCCGTGGGCCGCGTCCTTTCCCGGGCCGGCCCAGTATAAATGAGATCTTTTTCATTTTTAGTTATATTGCTACAGAAATTTGGTTAAGTTTGGAAAATGTAAATCCAAGGTTTTACTTGCTCAAAAATCATGAGATAAATTTTGTTAGGATCTACAGGTTGTGTAGTATTTTAGAAAAATATGAGTTTGCTATGTGATGTTTAGTTTTTGGGATATTTAAATAGGTCTTTAAAATGTGTTTTAAATCACATGCAAACTTGTTTAAATTATATCTTGAGTTTTAGTGTCCCAAAAATTATGAAATTTGGTGGATAGACTAATTCATACTTGCTCTAGCCCTGGTAAAAATTTGGGCAGTAGTGCTTAAGTACTTTTCAAGTTATAATGCTACCTTGTTATTTTAAGGAAATACTAAAATGAATTTTAGTAATTTTTCTACATGTGCAATGTTCATATAACTTTTTGGAGAGTGTCTTGGTATCTTAAAGTGTCTAAGAAAAATATGAAATCTATTGTTTGACACTTTTCAATAGGGTTTCTTATTTATACAAAAATCAGCCTTATTAGCTTGTGAATTTTGTGTAGGGAGTTCCTGTGAATAAATTTAGTTCAAATTTTTACAGCAGTCTCTTTTTGGGTCAAAGAGTCCTCTGTAATTTTTGTAGAATTTTGGGAGCAGTTTATATATATGTTTAAAATTCTACTTAATTACTTAAGTAAATTGAGAAATGGGTTTACATAAATGTTCGAGGTGGGCACACCTTACTTCCTGGTGTCTTTGTGATATTTGTGAACTTGTAGTAGCATTAGTTTGGTTTTAGAGAATGTTTGCTACATCAATAAATATTTAACCTTTGTAATTTTAGGTTTTCTGGACAGCTAAGTAGTAATTCTAAATTTGGCTTTGATAAAATGGGTTGCTGGACAACTTGTAAATACCAAAGTTGGAGTAAACTTGATGAACTAGCTTGTGTTGAAATTTGGAAGCATTTGGCTTAGTAGTTTGAGAGTTACTGTTGTTTAAAGTGGCAGTTCAAAATCTGCTACTCTCTGTTTTGGAGAGGACAGATTCTGGAACTTGTGAAGTTTGACATGGAAAACTTAGGAGTTTGGAGTTGAGGTCTGAAAATGAATTGTAGTACATTTCTTAGGCTTTCCAGATTGGCTTAGATCATATCTTTTGGAATTGTAAATCTCCAGTTGTGATAAAAACAAGTAGCTGCTGTCTAGAGTGCTTACTGTGGTGTTTTGCTGATTGATATGGTGTAATATCCTAAGACATGCTACTTTTGTAATTGTTAGGTGTTAGGGCCTTAACTGAGGATGAGCAGCTTTATCTTAGGTTAAGTAGATTAGGTGAGTATTTCTCTACCGGAGAGGAAATTTGCACCTACTCTTTTGAAGTGATTTGAATAGAGCGTTAAATTGTTGTAATGCATTTCATTCCGAGCATGTTGCACCCATTTATGCATCCATGGTATTTATTATGCACTCATGCAATAGGTGTACCGGAGGGGGTGACACTCCTCGAATTCGAGCCTGTAATTCCGGAGGAGAGCCAGGAGCAGCAGGAGCCCGAGGAACCAGCCGGCGACGAAGCTCCGTCAGAAGGTCTACCCGAGTGCCCTGACCACCGGCCTTCAACTTTTCTGAAAGGCAAGCCCCGGTGCATGCTGAACCTACTGATTTACAAATTAATCTTGAGTACTTTTAATTGTTTACTGCATTAAGTTGTAGGAGTTATATGAAAACACTTGTTGCATTATACCTGTCCTTGTCCAGATCTCGTACTTAATCCTATTTTAGGTTTAGGCACGTGTCAATGCTTAGCCCTGCTTAGTACGGTAGAAGTCGGGTGATTTTCGGTCATCCGCGAGATGTAGGAAGGAGTCACGAGTGGCCCTATGGCTATCGCGAATGGAACCATGCTTAAAAATGAAATTGAGACCGGGCGGGAGTTCGATAGTACAGCCGCAAGACACTTCACGTCTTGGGTGTGGAGCTATGCCCGTCTGAGTCGTTTAAGGACCGATTCGCTGTACGTCCTTGAGTCATGTTGAACGCAGTCTAACACTTAGTTGGCCGGATAAGTCGTTCCGACCGCGAAGCCGAGTAATGTGATTCAGGCCGGGAATCGAATGGTAGGTTGCTTCTTGGAGGAGAGAAAGGATGTGCTTGGGGTCATTGGCGTGAGACCAAGGGGGGGTTAGAGTCCCTATCACCTGGCAGAGTGTCGCCCTTGGGGTCGCGACATCATTCGGACCCGCGATTCCTGAATCATATGACAAGGTGGCCTGTGCGACCCTGGCAGGGGTCTGCACGGTGAGTGTTAGAAATACCCCTCCAGCTGGATAGGAATTCGATTCGAATCGCCGTCGCTCCCGGTTAGTGAGCACTTGACTTGAGCAGCGGCAACGTAGATCTCATTAAATGAACAGATGGTTAAATAAATGATATGATGTTGCCGCAATGATATACCTGTTATGGATATAATAATAATGTTGTTTGATTATACTCAAGTGAATGTTTAGTACAGGTGCTAAGATAGATGACAGGTAAATGCTAAAAATAACTGCTAGTACAGGTTATAAGAGTTTCAACTACTTATGCCTTTATGCAAAATGTGGTGTCAGCTAGCCTCTTGTGTAAGCCTTGCATAATCCTTGGTGTCACTTTATTTCTGGTTTTCGACGGGTAAGTCTAGCTGAGTACATTCCAGTACTCAGGGTTTATTCCCTCCTGTTGCAGATGACATGCTTTATCAGGGATTCTGCAAGACGTGTCTCCACCCTGCGGGTGATGATGACTAGATCACAAGGGCGTGATCGTCTTTATGTACTTTCCTCATGCTTTTGCGAGATGTCGATCATCCAGACTGGCAGTATTTAATTAACTAATGTGTGTGTTATGCTTCCGCTACTTTCAAACTTGGTTTGTAATAATTGCTACTCCGTGGTGTAAACTTATTTCAGAACTACTTGCGAAATGTATCGTATGATGTTGTATGTTGAATGATGCGATCCTGGTTGTAAGCAGTTGGGTTTGAAATTCTTCGTGATTTCGATTGACTACCGGGATTATATGGGCTCAAGTTTGAAAATTTGAGCGCTTCGGTGCTTGTTTTCGTACTTGTGCTCTTATAATTTGGTCGGTTCTGTTACAGCTGGTACCGGAGCATAATTCAACATTAAACACATCATATGAGTATTTAAAAACAAAAATATTTGATTATGAAAAAGGGTTAAAACACTAGAAATTATTTTTTTTGGTATGCCAGTGATCACATCCCTTAGCCCAAATAAGGACTCTTAGGTGACTTATTATAAAGACTAACTTGGGGGCCTTGTTTGTTTTTATTTCGTCGTCCATACGGCGTGATATTGTATGGATGCCATCCACTTGGGTGGTAATGTATGGATCAATTACCGCGACGCTCTGGTAAGTGTGAGTTGTGAGAGCATGATCGTCCAACCGGCGGTCTAGGGGAGAGTAGTTTTGGTGACTTACATCTTTACATGTTTAAACCATGTAACTATGTAAAAGCACTTAATTGTGGGAACCTCTATATCGGGTAGCTTTGATACTGAAGTATATACATTTGGGGATGTATATATGGAAAGTATTTAAATTACTGCTTTCTTGTGTGCTTATATTGGGAATTGTTGGGCTGCAATGAAGTTTTCTGCAGGTACACTAACAGCGTAACGAGTAGACCGATAGTTTCGCTTATATGAGAGAACGTATGTATGTCACCGCCTAGCGTTAGAACTCTAGGTTTCTACTAAGGTGAGAGGACGTACGAAACGTGCATGCATCATGTTTAATTATATCATACATATCATTTACTCCCTCCTTAAAAAATTTCTGTACTCCCGACTAAAGTAAATTTCGTATCCCCTAAATGATCCTCACTTTAAGTCGTATCTTATCTTGTTGCTACAGATGGCACGTACCAAGAGGACCGCTCGTAAGTCCACTGGGGGCAGGGCACCGCGTCACCAGCTCGCTCCACGTGAGCCCCGCCCTGAGCCTACTGAGGTGGAAAGGCTGAGGGCAGAGCTGGCAGAGGTGACTGCTGCTAGGAATGCAGCACGGCAACAACTGGAACAAGTGATTCATGATCGTGATCAAGAAACGCTTGCAGTCCAGAGGTTGACAGTGGCAAACCGCAACTGTCAACGCATGTTGGTCCGTGTGATGGAACAGAGGGATGAAGCCTGGCACGAGGAGAACGTTCTGAGAGCTCGCCAGTTTGAGCTCGAGCAACAGTTAGAAAATGCTGAAGAATACAATGACAACCTGCATGAAGAAGTGCACCGCCTGAACAACGAGCTTAATCCCCTGCTGCCTCGAAACAACAACGTCGATGAGGACATGGGTTCGGGAATCTTCATGGCTGATGATGATGAAGTGGAGGTTGATGGACCACAGGATGCCCCACCTGCAGAAGAGCTAGAAGAAGAAGACGAGGAGTTAGAGCCTGTCAGTGATGAGGACGGCGGGGAGATCCATGACACCGACTCGGAGGATGATGCTTAGAGTAGTCATCACGCGCCTTTAGTGTTAGGATCGTCTTTTGGGCCCTCCCTGTGAAGGAGTGAGGCCTTGTAATAAACTCGACTTTGGGATGTAAGGTTGAACCGTATGTTTCCTGAATGTAGTTTGAACCTGTTAGTTTCGATCACAACTTGATGTCTTATTATGTTGCGTTCGATGATGGTGTCACGATTAGCACCCTTCGGTGCCGCGACGAAACCGAGGGCCTCCTATGGCGCGCGACATAAGGCTGTGCTGCTTGGCACGCGCAGGTATCGAGGTGGCTAGTCATGATCCACCATGGAACTCTTCATTAAGGAGTCTCTTTGTGGTCAGTTTGAAGTAGCCTTTCACAGTCAACTAAAAATCTTGAGATTGAATCCAAGTACCGTGAAAAAGGTCAAAAATCACGTAGATAGCAACGTAAACGGTTCAGTAACTACTGTACTCCTTGTGTGTGAGCCTTTATCAAAGTACACCTTGTTGGATTCCCTCGCATGATTGCGCCAATTGGTCCGCTTGAATGGATTGTGCGGTTGTGGTGAATTATTGTGCCTTAATTTTTATGAGAAGTCTATTTCACGAAGTCAGTTGGACATATTTACAATAATTCATCTACAAGTTTCCGACATCGTCAGTGCTCATTGGCTATGCCTTTTGCAGATGTCGTACAATCTTCGTCGGGGTCGTGGCAATGAGGATGAGGAACAGCCACCCACTCCGCCACCACCTACTCCGGCCGAATTGATGCAGACAGTGGTCGAAGGGCAGCGCATGTTGGCAGATGCTATGCGCCAGCTGGCTAACCGGGAGGCTCGTCCTGGCCGCCAGGGCCCAGAGCCCAATCAATACAGTGATTTCAAGGACTTTCTGGATACTAAGCCCCCGCTCTTCAAGGAAGCGGAAGAACCACTGCAAGCTGATGAGTGGTTAAATACTATTGAGCAAAAGTTTCGTCTGCTTCGCCTGACTGATGAGTTAAAGACTGAATATGCTTCTCACCAGTTGCATGGTCCAGCGGGTATTTGGTGGAGCCACTATCGTTCCACACTGCCTGCCAATGTCCCGATTGCTTGGGATCAGTTTAAGGCGGCATTCCGGGGAAATTATATTCCTCCAGGTCTTATGGCAATCAAGCACACAGAGTTTATGAGGCTGTCGCAAGGAAACAAAAGCCTGACTGAATACTTGCAGTCCTTCAACAACCTGGCAAGGTATGCCACTGAGTTTGTGGATACCGATGCCAAAAAGATTGCTAGCTTCAAAAGGGGCCTCGGCCCAAAACTGATGAAAACAATGGGCACTAGCAAATGTACTACTTTCAATGATTTCATCAGCGATGCTCTAACTCAGGAGAACAACAATGCTATCTATTCTGCTTCTAAGAGCCGCAAGAGGGCCATTGAGGCGAGTGCTTCACAGTCTCGAGCTCCAGCTGCCCCGAGAGCTCCTCCTCGCCCTCCTGCTCAGAATACAAAGTTCCGTCCGCCGCAGAAAAAGCCTGCTGCAAAGACTGGGTTTCGTAAGGCATATACAGTGGCTCTGCCAAAGAGTAATGCGGGCCAAGGCAGCTCCAGTGTTCCTCCTAGCAACATGCCTTGCTGGAACTATAACAAGCCAGGCCATTGGTCCAGGAACTGTCCGTACCCTAAGAAAAATGTCAACCAAGGTAGTCGTCAGGGACACGCCCATTATAACAGCATTGAGGAAATTCCATCTGGTGAGGTGGTCACCGCTGGTAAGTTTCTAGTTGACCAACACCCCGCAGTGGTACTTTTTGATTCAGGTGCTTCGCATTCCTTTATCAGTCCTAAGTTTGCATCTAAATTTGCACACAAGTTGCATACTGTTGAAGGTGTGGGTTATTGTATTAGTGCTGCAAGTGGGAATATTTCCACAAACAAAGTAGTGGGGAACCTTAAGTTTGAGATAGAAGGGCGAAGTTATTCGCTTGCCCTATTGGTTTTACCTGGTTTAGACATAGATGTCATCTTGGGCATGAATTGGATGAGTCAGAATGGGGTACTCATTGACACATCCGCTCGGGTAGTTATGCTCAGAGATCCTACAGATCAAAAGGGTTTTCTAGTACAACTTCCCAGAAAGGTTGAATTGTCGGGGGAAATTCATGCTGTGCAAGCAAAGGCGTTGGCCGAAATTCCAGTAGTAAATGAGTTTCCGGACGTTTTTCCCGATGATTTGCCGGGACTCCCTCCGGATCGGGATGTGGAGTTTAAAATTGAGTTGTTGCCTGGCACGGCTCCCATCTCTAGGAGACCCTATAGGATGCCTCCAAATGAACTCGCTGAACTTAAGGTGCAATTGAATGAACTTTTGAAGAAGGGGTTGATTCGTCCTAGTTCATCGCCATGGGGATGTCCTGCTATCTTTGTAAAGAAGAAGGATCAGTCGTTGCGGATGTGCGTAGATTATAGACCTCTCAATGCAGTCACTGTAAAAAATAAGTACCCTCTACCACGTATCGACATCTTGTTCGATCAGTTGTCTAAAGCTAAAGTTTTCTCCAAGATCGATCTAAGATCGGGCTACCATCAAATTAAAATCTGCCCGGAAGATGTTCCAAAGATAGCCTTTTCCACCAGATACGGTCTTTATGAGTATCTTGTTATGTCTTTCGGCTTGACAAATGCCCCCGCACACTTCATGTACTTGATGAATTCGGTGTTTATGCCTGAATTGGACAAGTTTGTGGTGGTATTTATTGATGATATCCTGGTATATTCTGTGAATGAGGTAGATCACGCTGAACATCTGCGTATAGTCCTCACAAGATTGCGAGAACATCAACTTTATGCGAAGTTCAGTAAGTGCGAATTCTGGCTTCGAGAAGTACCATTCCTTGGGCATGTGTTGTCCGATGGAGGAATTATGGTGGACCCCGCCAAGGTACAGGAAGTACTGAACTGGAAGGCTCCTATCTCGGTTCACGAGGTCCGGAGTTTTCTTGGTTTGGCTGGCTATTATCGTCGCTTCATCCCGGATTTCTCCAAAATAGCCAAGCCAATGACTCGGTTGCTGCAAAAAACACCAGGTTTGTCTGGACTCCTGAGTGTGATGCGGCTTTTCACCAACTGCGAACCCTCCTAACCTCAGCTCCGGTGTTGGCACAACCGGATATCGAGAAACCATTTGATGTTTATTGTGATGCCTCAGGCATAGGTTTGGGAGGTGTGTTGATGCAAGAAGGCCGAGTAATTGCATATACTTCCCGACAACTTCGGAAGCATGAGGTGAATTATCCAACGCATGACTTAGAACTAGCTGCAGTTGTTCATGCTTTGAAAGTATGGCGGCATTATCTGCTGGGAAATGTCTGCAATATCTACACCGATCATAAAAGCCTCAAATACATCTTCACCCAACCCGAGCTAAATATGCGTCAAAGAAGATGGCTCGAGTTGATTAAAGATTATAATCTTCAAGTGCACTATCATCCAGGAAAGGCAAATGTAGTTGCGGATGCTCTAAGCCGTAAGTCTCATTGTCATTCCTTAGTTGAAACTGATTTTCATCGATCTCGCCTCCTACATCCAGCAGTCTTGTACAACATCACTGTCAGTTGTACTCTCAAAAGCAGAATTATTGAGCTCCAAAAGACTGACACTGGTATATTCCACATCAAGCGTATGATGAAAGAGCAAGAAACTACACAGTTCAGGATAGATGAAGAGGGTGTACTATGGTTCAAGGATAGGTTAGTTGTGCCTAAGGACCGAGAGCTTCGAAATGATATTATGTCTGAAGCACACTCCTCTAAGTTGTCCATCCATCCTGGCAGCAATAAGATGTATTATGATTTGAAGCCATTTTATTGGTGGACCAAGATGCGGAAAGAGATAGCTGCATATGTTGCTAGGTGTGACACCTGCTGTAGAGTTAAAGCTGTGCACATGAAAGCTGGGTTGCTTCAGCCACTTTCCATTCCAGGCTGGAAATGGGAAGAGATAAGTATGGATTTCATTGTCGGACTTCCTCCCACTGTCAAAAATCATAACTCTATTTGGGTAATTGTTGATCGTTTGACCAAATCAGCTCACTTCATCCCAGTGAGAGTGGACTATCGTCCCACTGACTATGCTGAGTTGTACTTCAATCAGATAGTCCGGCTTCATGGGATACCTCGTACTATCGTTTCTGATCGTGGTCCCCAGTTCACTGCTCGCTTTTGGGAGCATTTGCATCACCTTCTGGGAACCAAGTTAGTGAGAAGCTCTGCTTATCACCCCCAGACATCGGGACAGACAGAACGAGTTAACCAAATCTTGGAAGATCTGTTGCGAGCATGCGTCATTTCATCCAAGGGTTCTTGGGAAAAATGGTTACCTTTAGCCGAATTCTCGTACAATAACAGTTATCAAGAGAGTATTAAGATGGCCCCATTTGAAGCTTTGTACGGTCGAAAGTGTCGAACTCCACTAAACTGGGTAGAAGCTGGGGAGAGAAGGTATTATGGTATTGATTTTGTTCATGAAGCGGAGGAACAAGTCCGTACCATCCAAAAACATATGGCTGCAGCCCAAGCTAGACAGAAAAGTTATGCTGATCGTCGTAGAAAACCACTCGAGTTTGAAGTTGGAGACTTCGTGTATTTGAAAGTTTCTCCAATAAAAAGTGTCCAACGTTTTGGTGTTAAGCGGAAACTTGCGCCAAGATACGTGGGTCCTTTCCAGATCATAGGCAAGAGTGGAGCTGTTGCATACAAAATCTAGTTGCCTCCTGAAATGAGTGCCATATTCAACGTCTTCCATGTATCTCAGCTTAAAAAGTGTCTTCGAGTTCCTGAGGAACAAGTTCCTTTAGGTGATATCAGGCTGGAATCCGACCTAACCTATGAAGAAAAGCCAGTCCGAGTGATCGATACTCAGGAACGAGTAACTAGAAGTAAAGTGGTTAAGTGGTACAAAGTGATGTGGAGTAATCAGGGAAGTGAGAGTGATGCTACGTGGGAACGGGAGGATTATTTGCGGGATGGTTATAAAGAATTCTATGAAAAATGGTACGCTTTCCAAATCTCGGGACGAGATTTTTATAAGGGGGGAGGGCTGTAACACTTCAAGTGTTTAGTCCTTAATTGCATTGCATTTGCATGGCATAAGCATAAGCATGCATCATTCATGTTTGTTATTTTATGTGATGCAACACATGTGGTTATTTTAGGGTTTGTTTGATTTATTTCATGAAGTACTTAATAGTTGGTGTAACAAAAAGGTAAGGTAGCCAACCATGACCTACAACACCTTAGTTATACTTAGGGTAACATTTGGAACAAGGTTCATGTTGACCAAAATTACTAAATTGCCCTCCAAGAGAAGTTTGACCACCATTTGACCCTAGAAGGCCCTAGTTTGACCAATTAAAAAGTCTAATTTAGAGACCTTGCATGGAAGAGCACCCTTAAGCAAAGTTGTAGAGAATTTCATGAGGAACAAAAGTTCTAATATGGCCATCTCATGAAAATGATCAGAACATGCTCAAAAATGGCCCACAAGTCAGTATTAGGGGCTGTTTGGGGACTTAGCAAATTTTGCTAAGTGTTGAGCTGAAAACCGTTTCACTGTACCCCACTTTGACACCTTATAACTCACAAACCAGGCCAAACCAGCTTTCACTCATATTGACAAACTTGTAGGTCACATGTAGCTCTACAACATTGTCAACATCACCATCACCTAGTTCTAAATGGTTTAGGAGATATGGTGCCTGGAAAAATGGGTTTCAGTCGGTTAGTTAACTGAAACTCGGTTTCAGATTTCGGGTGCCTCACTTTGGGGCGTTGTATCTCACTAACCAAGCCGAATTGGCTCACGACCCTATTGGCAATGTTGAAGTCCTCATGTAGCTCTACAACATTGCCAACATCAACCACGCCTGGTTCTCACTAGTTTGGGAGTTAATCGGCGACCAAACTGCTCTGTCAGTCGAGCGAGGTAACCTCCATTCAGTAAACGGCGACGCCATGCAGCTGACTCGCGTCGTGGCGCCCAGGCAGAGTCCGGTGGCCGCGTGGCGCGTGCGTGCTGCTGTCGTCTCCACGTCGCGAGCTCACGCGCGGGAGTGAAGTGGGAGTCGACACCTCCATCCCCAGCACTCACGCCACTCCCTCCTCCATTCCCTCGCTCTCTGGTCCGACGAGCGGTGCCACTCCGACCCCGCCGCGGCCGGGCGAGCTCACCACCGCACGGTAGCCTACCTAACTTCACCCACGGCTCCGCCTTAAGCTCCCGGACCTTCCCCTACATCGCGCTTGATCCATTTCGTAGAGGTGAGGAGGTATTGTCGATTTTCTCTCCACTGGAGCTCACCGGAGTATCGCCGCCGCCACGGTCCACCGTGGCCAGCTCCCCTCCCTCATTCTACTCCTGTCATGAACCTCGTTCTCACCTCCGTCATCTGTGGGGATGCTTGTGGCGAGACCTTACCGGGGGATGTGACCTCGTCGGAGCGGAACACGACGACCACAGTCGTCGCGCTCACCGTCCTGCATCACGGCGTTCCGTGGCCGGGGTGGTTAGGGCCTCTCTCCATCTCCTTTCTCTACCTCAATCAGTCCGCCTAGTTGCAGTGAAGCTCGTACAGAGCTCAGATGTGACCGTGCAGCCTCGCCGGCGGCCGTACACCGCCACCCGACCCTCACCGGCCGCCGCTCACGACGGCGAGCCCCTCCCACTCCAACCCGAGCCTTCCTTCTTGCACGAATCGAAGCACCTTGTGACGGAGAACGCGAGGGTGTGCTTGGTTTCCCGAGCGAGCTCCCCTCCGACGAGCTTGAGCTCGCCGGAGCGCGCGGTTCGCCGCGCCCCTGTCTCTCTCTCTCTGACGGCGGGTCCCGCCTGTCAGTGTCGCGCGCGGGCGGGAGCGCTGAACGGGCCGCACGCGCGCCGTGGGCCGCGTCCTTTCCCGGGCCGGCCCAGTATAAATGAGATCTTTTTCATTTTTAGTTATATTGCTACAGAAATTTGGTTAAGTTTGGAAAATGTAAATCCAAGGTTTTACTTGCTCAAAAATCATGAGATAAATTTTGTTAGGATCTACAGGTTGTGTAGTATTTTAGAAAAATATGAGTTTGCTATGTGATGTTTAGTTTTTGGGATATTTAAATAGGTCTTTAAAATGTGTTTTAAATCACATGCAAACTTGTTTAAATTATATCTTGAGTTTTAGTGTCCCAAAAATTATGAAATTTGGTGGATAGACTAATTCATACTTGCTCTAGCCCTGGTAAAAATTTGGGCAGTAGTGCTTAAGTACTTTTCAAGTTATAATGCTACCTTGTTATTTTAAGGAAATACTAAAATGAATTTTAGTAATTTTTCTACATGTGCAATGTTCATATAACTTTTTGGAGAGTGTCTTGGTATCTTAAAGTGTCTAAGAAAAATATGAAATCTGTTGTTTGACACTTTTCAATAGGGTTTCTTATTTATACAAAAATCAGCCTTATTAGCTTGTGAATTTTGTGTAGGGAGTTCCTGTGAATAAATTTAGTTCAAATTTTTACAGCAGTCTCTTTTTGGGTCAAAGAGTCCTCTGTAATTTTTGTAGAATTTTGGGAGCAGTTTATATATATGTTTAAAATTCTACTTAATTACTTAAGTAAATTGAGAAATGGGTTTACATAAATGTTCGAGGTGGGCACACCTTACTTCCTGGTGTCTTTGTGATATTTGTGAACTTGTAGTAGCATTAGTTTGGTTTTAGAGAATGTTTGCTACATCAATAAATATTTAACCTTTGTAATTTTAGGTTTTCTGGACAGCTAAGTAGTAATTCTAAATTTGGCTTTGATAAAATGGGTTGCTGGACAACTTGTAAATACCAAAGTTGGAGTAAACTTGATGAACTAGCTTGTGTTGAAATTTGGAAGCATTTGGCTTAGTAGTTTGAGAGTTACTGTTGTTTAAAGTGGCAGTTCAAAATCTGCTACTCTCTGTTTTGGAGAGGACAGATTCTGGAACTTGTGAAGTTTGACATGGAAAACTTAGGAGTTTAGAGTTGAGGTCTGAAAATGAATTGTAGTACATTTCTTAGGCTTTCCAGATTGGCTTAGATCATATCTTTTGGAATTGTAAATCTCCAGTTGTGATAAAAACAAGTAGCTGCTGTCTAGAGTGCTTACTGTGGTGTTTTGCTGATTGATATGGTGTAATATCCTAAGACATGCTACTTTTGTAATTGTTAGGTGTTAGGGCCTTAACTGAGGATGAGCAGCTTTATCTTAGGTTAAGTAGATTAGGTGAGTATTTCTCTACCGGAGAGGAAATTTGCACCTACTCTTTTGAAGTGATTTGAATAGAGCGTTAAATTGTTGTAATGCATTTCATTCCGAGCATGTTGCACCCATTTATGCATCCATGGTATTTATTATGCACTCATGCAATAGGTGTACCGGAGGGGGTGACACTCCTCGAATTCGAGCCTGTAATTCCGGAGGAGAGCCAGGAGCAGCAGGAGCCCGAGGAACCAGCCGGCGACGAAGCTCCGTCAGAAGGTCTACCCGAGTGCCCTGACCACCGGCCTTCAACTTTTCTGAAAGGCAAGCCCCGGTGCATGCTGAACCTACTGATTTACAAATTAATCTTGAGTACTTTTAATTGTTTACTGCATTAAGTTGTAGGAGTTATATGAAAACACTTGTTGCATTATACCTGTCCTTGTCCAGATCTCGTACTTAATCCTATTTTAGGTTTAGGCACGTGTCAATGCTTAGCCCTGCTTAGTACGGTAGAAGTCGGGTGATTTCCGGTCATCCGCGAGATGTAGGAAGGAGTCACGAGTGGCCCTATGGCTATCGCGAATGGAACCATGCTTAAAAATGAAATTGAGACCGGGCGGGAGTTCGATAGTACAGCCGCAAGACACTTCACGTCTTGGGTGTGGAGCTATGCCCGTCTGAGTCGTTTAAGGACCGATTCGCTGTACGTCCTTGAGTCATGTTGAACGCAGTCTAACACTTAGTTGGCCGGATAAGTCGTTCCGACCGCGAAGCCGAGTAATGTGATTCAGGCCGGGAATCGAATGGTAGGTTGCTTCTTGGAGGAGAGAAAGGATGTGCTTGGGGTCATTGGCGTGAGACCAAGGGGGGGGTTAGAGTCCCTATCACCTGGCAGAGTGTCGCCCTTGGGGTCGCGACATCATTCGGACCCGCGATTCCTGAATCATATGACAAGGTGGCCTGTGCGACCCTGGCAGGGGTCTGCACGGTGAGTGTTAGAAATACCCCTCCAGCTGGATAGGAATTCGATTTGAATCGCCGTCGCTCCCGGTTAGTGAGCACTTGACTTGAGCAGCGGCAACATAGATCTCATTAAATGAACAGATGGTTAAATAAATGATATGATGTTGCCGCAATGATATACCTGTTATGGATATAATAATAATGTTGTTTGATTATACTCAAGTGAATGTTTAGTACAGGTGCTAAGATAGATGACAGGTAAATGCTAAAAATAACTGCTAGTACAGGTTATAAGAGTTTCAACTACTTATGCCTTTATGCAAAATGTGGTGTCAGCTAGCCTCTTGTGTAAGCCTTGCATAATCCTTGGTGTCACTTTATTTCTGGTTTTCGACGGGTAAGTCTAGCTGAGTACATTCCAGTACTCAGGGTTTATTCCCTCCTGTTGCAGATGACATGCTTTATCAGGGATTCTGCAAGACGTGTCTCCACCCTGCGGGTGATGATGACTAGATCACAAGGGCGTGATCGTCTTTATGTACTTTCCTCATGCTTTTGCGAGATGTCGATCATCCAGACTGGCAGTATTTAATTAACTAATGTGTGTGTTATGCTTCCGCTACTTTCAAACTTGGTTTGTAATAATTGCTACTCCGTGGTGTAAACTTATTTCAGAACTACTTGCGAAATGTATCGTATGATGTTGTATGTTGAATGATGCGATCCTGGTTGTAAGCAGTTGGGTTTGAAATTCTTCGTGATTTCGATTGACTACCGGGATTATATGGGCTCAAGTTTGAAAATTTGAGCGCTTCGGTGCTTGTTTTCGTACTTGTGCTCTTATAATTTGGTCGGTTCTGTTACACATCGAACCACCGTAACTGTCAGACGTAAAATCGGATCTAGCAGACGCGCGGAACCAAGGCCTTGTTCACTTCCCCATCCTAATCCAAAATATTTTCTCTTCCATCCATCACATCAAATCTTTCGACGCATGCATGTAGCATTAAATATAGGTAAAAAAGATAACTGATTGCATAGTTTGTCTGTAAATGTCGGGACGAATCTTTTGAGCCTAGTTAGTTCATAATTGGATAAATTTTACCAAATAACAACGAAAGATGCTACATTAATTTTTTAGCTACTTTTCGCGAAGTGAACACAACCCAAGGGAGAAAAATATTCTTGTGCGGACGTTGCCTCTGCCCCCTCTATGCACCTGGTCACGCGAGTGGACAGAAAGGGTGTGTTCACTTCCCATCCCAACCCAAAATATTTCCTCTTCCACCCATCACATCAAATCTTTCTACGTATGTATGGAGCATTAAATGTAGGTAAAAAAGATAACTAATTGCATAGTTTGTCTGTAAATATCGGGACGAATCTTTTGAGCCTAGTTAGTCCATGATTGGACAAATTTTGCTAAATAACAACGAAAGATGTTACAGTAACTTTTCAACTACTTTTCGCGACGTGAACAACCCAAAGATGATTTCTCTGCGTACATGGGCCCCATAAACCGCTAGAGCTACCGAACCAAACTTCATGTGATTCGCTTGAACACTGGAGCTGCCCATAGGCAGTACAATATAGCAACAAGAGCACCCCTGAAGGTGGATCAACGAAAAAAACAAGTAAACACCAAGAAGATGACAACACGAAAAGCACCTAAAGCAATTGAAAACTGCGTTTAAAAGTAATTAATTAAAGTGTAAAACAACCATATATATATAATCTGTTCAATAGGAAACTAAGCTAGTCTGACAGGGGAATTGAATTCGCTCAAGAGCAGAGTACCTTGGATTGATTGGATAGTGGCCGAAGTGAACCGTGAAGACAAGACGCGACGATGGATCCAGAGAAGAGGGGCTTCAAGTGGCAAAGGAGGACTAGCGCCCCTTAATCCCAGCGGGGCTCCCCTCTAATCCATACAAAGGCTCCGTGGCGCCCTTGAAGACATCGCGACCTGACGGGTGGGGCCACGGCCGGCGTACGACTGCCACGGCGCGCCCACGCGGCAGCACGGCCCTGCGGCCGGTCGGCCACGACGTTTACTGAATGTTGCTCGATTTGACTGAATCGGTGTCTACGGATTCGACTGACAGCGCGATTTCAACCGAGCAAATCTCCTAATCTAGCCCGAGTTAGCGATAGGTGTTAACAATAAAATTATAGAGCTACATGAGGACTACAACTTTGTCAATTGGCTCAAGGACTGGTTCGGCCTGGTTTGGGAGTTATAAGGTGTCAAAGTGAGGCACATTGAACTAAAATTTCACTTCCAGACTTAGAAAAAATTCTAAGTGTTGAGCACCCCCTTAAGCTGACTTGTGGGCCATTTTTGAGCATATTCTGGTCATTTTCATGAGATGGCCATATTAGAACTTTTGTTCCTTATGAAATTCTCTACAACTTTGCTTAAGGTTGCTCCTTCATGCAAGATTTCTAAACTGGACTTTTTAATTGGTCAAACCAAATCACTCTAGGGGTCTAAACCTAGTCAACAACATTTGGAAGGGCAATTTGGTAATTTTGGTCAACATGAACATTGCTCCACTACTTACCCTAAATGTAATTAAGGTGTTATAAGACCTAATTAGCCACTCTACACATTGGTTATACAAAATTCCTAGTGTCACATAATTTGGATCAAGCAAAACAATATTTCTACTCAAATGTTGCAAGATCATGTTGCACATGTTGCATGAGTGTGTTGCATAGCACTTGCTAATCATGTTTCACTAAAGTGGGTGGCATGTCTCAAAAGGAAGTTGCACATGTGGCACTTGGGTGTTGCACACTACTCACTTCATAATACACATGAAATATAAACACATGTTGCAATGTTTCCAAAGCATGTTTCACATATTATAAGCTCATGCATGAATGAATGATGCTCAAATTCATGAATGGGATGATTAATGTTAATGCTTATAAAATGCAATGCAATTAAGGAAGCTAAACACCTGGGGTGTTACAGCGGAGCTGAGCACGAGGAAGACAATGAAGCCAGGGTCACGCTCTCCCATAGAGTAAGAGCACGACGGGTCATGCATTAACACACTCTTAACTTTATGTACCAATACGAGCAATCAATCAGACCCTAAATGATTTCCTTCTTTTATGAGATCAGGTAACGTAGGATTTCTCTTACAAAAAGATATCTTATAGGATTTATCAACTATTTAATTAATTTATTTTTATTAGAAAGTCATATACGGAGTATACATTATCGATTTTATTATATTTTGAAAAAAGGAAAAAAGAGAAAAAAAAAAAACAAAAGCTAGTTCCTTATTGTTGGCTGTTGGGTTCATGAATAAACCCACATACATTCTCTTACCACTATTTCCTCCGTCTAAAAAATGCATTTTTCACCACCCGAGGAGTCAACAATTTAGTTTTTTTTACCAAATCGATAAAAAATTTATGTATCATTAGTTTAGTTAGAAATATTTTTTATAGTAAACTAAAATGATGATATAATTTTTTCTATAAATTTAGTTAAATTTATATGAAAGTTAGAATCTAGAATTGTATCATTTGTATGCAGTGGCGAATCTAGAATTTTGGGTCAGGGTATGCTTCTCAAAAAATTTCATACGCAATTCAGAAAATCCACTTTCCAATTCGGTAATAAGGTTGTAATAAGGTTTAAAATCATGGATTAATTAGAAATCGTATCCACTAAATACAATATAAATAGTTTCAAAAGCCAAACTGATAATTCAAATATATTCATATAGAGCACTAGAGACTTACAATGTTATCTTGCTGATGAGTTTATTCGACGCGTTCGAAGGGACATAAATGTCTCAATTATGTCATCTTCATCAACTTCAAAGAAAATATCTCACTCAATGAAAGTGACGAGACAATCATCCAGAAGACTATCTCCCATCTTGTTTCGGGTTTTTGTTTTCACTAAAACCAATGCAGAAAATACCCTTTCAACACTTGCTGTTGCCACAGGTAGAAGCAGCACCAATTTGAGAAGCTCATAAACCATATCATACACTTTATGTCTCTTCGTTTGAACAAGCTTAACTGAGAGATCAACAATATTTTCTAGACCTTTGAATCTATCATCCTGCTTGATGTCATCAATATAATTATCTAGCTGCAATTCAAGTCTGCGCAAATTATTTTTTGAGAAGTCCTTTGGGTAGAACTCAGCTAGTCTGCGTAGCTTCTGCGCATCAAAAGACTCAAACGATTTAGAAGGATTGAATGCCACCATACAAGACAACAACTCCATATTGATCTCATCAAACCGATTATCAAGTTCTTGACTTATTTGATCAATGACACCAATATATACTTCTCTTCTGAAGTGATCATCATTGGTTTGCTTTCGAGCACGAGCTTTCCTTGTTGATTTTCCATAAGGAACATAAACACCATCCATAGCAGGAACATCAACACCATGTTTATCACAAAATGAGGTGACCTTCTCAAGAAAAGTATTCCAACCATCAGACCTCAATTGTTGCATTCTTTTCTTTGCCACATTAACAAGTGATATTGCATTGAGAATATCTTGCTCCCTTCTTTGTAGACACTCAGATAACTCATTCGTGTATCCAAGAATAATATACATTAAATGTACAAAGAAAACAAACTCAAAGGTCTCAAATGCTCCCGTCACAAAATGTATTTTGGTCCAATCATCCTTATATGTAGGATCATCCCCAAGATCAACCAGTACATCATGGATTGATTCATACATAGTAAGGATGCTGCATATAGTTTTGTAATGAGATCCCCATCGAGTATCTCCAGGCCTAGACAAACCCATTTCTTGATGTAATCCAGTTCCAGATTCAATTTCACCACAGTCAAGTGCTTTCTTGATATTCTCAAGCCTAGCTTTTCTAAGCATGTCATGACGCTTACAAGAAACCCCAATAATATTCAATAAGATAGATACTTGATCAAAAAAGGAGCTGCAATCTGTATTTCCCTTAGCAACAGCCACAAGAACCAATTGGAGTTGATGAGCAAAACAATGAATATAATAAGCAGAAGGTGAATCTTGCATGATCAATGTTTTCAGCCCTTTAATATCTCCTTTCATATTGCTAGCCCCATCATATCCTTGACCACGGATTTGAGTCAAACTCAAGCCATGACTAACAAGTAAAGCTTCAATTGCACTCTTCAGTGATAGAGAGGTAGTATCATCTACATGAACAACTCCAATAAAATGCTCACATGGCCTTCCCAATTTATCAACATAACGCAAGCAAAGAGCTAGTTGTTCTTTATGTGATATATCACTAGACTCATCGGCTAAAATTGCAAAGGGCTCATCACCAAGTTCTTCAATTATTTTCTTTCTAGTTTCTAGGGCACAACAGTGAATAATTTGCTTTTGTATGTCCGGGCTAGTTAAGGTACAATTACCTGGAGCATTGTCCAAAACATACTTGTTGACTTCTTCACTATTTCCAGCAAGAAATTTCAAAAGTTCAATGAAGTTCCCTCTGTTGCTAGATTCTTTATTTTCATCATGTCCACGAAATGCCAACCCTTGATGCAAAAGAAACTTGATACACCTAAGTGAAAATGTCAATCGTTTCTTATAAAGTCGAAGATCCTCATCACTCCACTTCTGAATATTATAATCAATTGCTACCTTGGGATTTATAAAGCCAATGTACCTCTCTTGAGCTGCAATATGTGCCTTGGAACCCAAATGTTTGAGAAGTGCAGGCTCTCCTATATTCCAATTATTCCAGCCATCAACAGTAAATGCCTCCGACCCACTGCCCTTCTTAAACAAGTAGCATATAAAGCAAAATGCAGCATCCTTCTTAATACTATACTCAAGCCATTCATGATTGTACATCTAACAAAAATTGAATTGGCGATTTTGTCCTGAAATCCATGTTTTCGGAAAATCATGTGCAAAGGGTTTAAATGGACCTTTAGTAATATATGCTCTTCGAATTGCATCTTGATCCTTAACTGGATAACTACGAATGGGACGTCTTTCACCTGGATCATGTGGAAGACGATTGATATCATAAACCGGTTGAGCTGAAGGCGGCTGTGGTCGTGGCGGTGGCGGTACCACATTATTTTCAGTTTCCTCAACTACTCTCTCACGAGTCTGCTGTTCCACCACAGGTACAATCGAATTAGGAGAATGATTAGAAGTAGCAGCCGCCGCCGCCGCCGCTGCCTTCCTTTTTGCTTCATGCTTCCGATAAAGAGATGCAATGTCCCCGTCTCTCTTCATAACTGCATGAATTTTACAAAGAACAACAACGCCAAATAATTTCTTGAGTGAACTGAATCAAAAATTTGCATGGATCATCATTGCAAATTACAACTAAAAAAATTGAAAGTCACATCTAATAAAATATACTTACTTTGCGGCTATTTGGTGCTTTGCGTCTGTTGGTGCTTGCGTCCTGAATGGCTGGCGATGCCTTCGTGCTTTGCGTCCTGAACAAACTTGCTCGATGCCTGGCGATCCCGGAGTCGAAGGTGACGATCAGGCGATCTCCGATCTGGGCAACTGCCGTCTGCAGTCTGCCGATGGGGAAAACCGAACGACACGAGTGGCGGCGAGCCGGCGAGTCAAGCGACGCGAATTGTACGAGACCTATCTGTTTCCGTTGCTGGGTTGGGCCGTGACTACTGGGCCGGCCTGATGTCGCTGACGCAAGGACAGATGCTACTCGCGGTGTTGTTTTCTCTCTTTTTTTTAAACAAAATACGTATATTTACTCATGTACATCGTAGCAACGCAGGGTATGCTGTAGCATATACAGCATACCCTGTAGCTCCGCCCCTGCAACTAACTAACGGCAGCCATGGCTGTCCGTACCATACGTCTGAGAGACACGAAGGGCCCGCCCATCCGGCTCCTGATCTGCGGACTGTTATTGGGCCACCTCTTAGTCCAGTCCATCTGTGTGCCCATGGGCCATGACCGGCCCTCCCCGCTCCTGACCGATCAGTCAGTCAGCTCCTAAATCGACAGCCCGCAATCCATTTGTGCAGTGAAAGGTGGCCTAGGGGCCCGCCACCCGAGGAGCTCCTCTTCTCCATCCACTAGTACTACAAGACAAACATAAGATCGGCCGGCGGCAAAGGTGACCGTCGGTCGGGTACTCGGACTCCGGCAAGGACGCTGGCCACCTGTCCACCTGAATATCAGCGTTTAAACAGAGAGCCGCCTTACCCTTTTCATATGTTTTGAGTACAAATGTCAGGATGGCAGCAAGTATACAATTAGGTCCCCCTGTGTAGAACCATTGAAATAGAAGTGCCCTAGCACAGGCTGCCTTCTACTATTTTTTTCATAAAAGCTACAGAAAATTCGGATTAATTTAGATCAGGGTATCCTTCTACTCTACTAATTTAAGCATGACAAAAAACTTTGCCTCCTCTCCTGCAACAGAAAAGGTGCACACATGTGAGTGCCTTATATATATTAGTTATGCGTTTACAAGTTTTTGTACCAAAATTATAATAGTTTTAGTTAATGCTATACTCTATATCCCTCCTAATATTTTTAGTAGCAATGCAGCAACACGTCCGGTTCTGTCATTTCCTTTGGGTGCATGGGTAGTTTATTTGTTGCACTTTTGTTTCATCATGCAACGCTAACAGTGTACGTGCGCTAATGTGTGTTATAGATTACACCCTCAAAGAAGGAAAGCGCAGAGCCATGAGAACACAGGCAAAGCTAAAGTAAGCTCCAAGACAACAAAGGCATGCAAACATGCATGCTATAGTTAGAAGGAACGGTGTTCCTTAATTAACTACTTGACTCCTTATAAAAGGCCACCTCTCCTCTCTTCTTTCCCATTGCATCCAGCATTCGATTCTGTGTGTATGTCTTGGTTTATTAATATTTAATAGACCAAGACATGCACACAGAATCAAACAAATAACTAAATCCCATTTGTTCCTCCATCAAAAGGAACTTAGTAATCCCTACAATGGAGCAAGTCGATTGTGTGCAGGAAGACGTCTCTACGGAGCGTGCATTTGAGGCAGATCCAATCCCATCATTGTCAGAGACCATAACACCACGGTCAATAGTGGTTAGCTTTATCCTTGGTGTTGCCCTCTGCGCCGTCGCCATGAAGATTAGCCTAAGCTCAGGCTTCCTACCGTCACTCACCGTCCCAGCGGGCCTCATCGGTTTCTATCTCATTCGGGCATGGATCCAAGCTCTTGATTGTTTTGAATTGCCATACCTAACATTCACTCGCCAAGAGAATACCGTCATTCAGACATGTGTTGTCGCTTGCTCTGCCATTACATTCAGTGGTATATCTCTATAAGCACTGTATGCAAAAACATTATTTACTATAATCTGTCATGTTGTTATCCAATTATATGGGTCGTAAACCATGTCACACTCATGTTTAGGTGGGTTTGGTACGTACATCCTCGCGATGAGCAAGAATGCGGCTGGAGGGGACATTAAGGATGAGAAAAACATTATCGAGCCAAGCATTGACCGACTGATTGCTTTTCTCTTCCTTGTTAGTTTTTCTGGCTTGTTCATCCTCATGCCCTTCAGGAAGGTCATGATCATTCGACACAAGTTGACATTCCCTAGTGGAATGGCCACGGCACACCTTATAAATAGCTTCCATAACCCTCAAGGAGTTAGTAAGGCAAGGCAAGTATCATCAGCTGAAGGAACTCAAAATGAATAAATGAATGCTTTTGGTTTATCAAACACGTATGCATGCTTATTTAGTTATGTCACCATGACTATTTACTTACAGGAAACAAGTGGAGATATTGTTTAGATCATTGGGGGGAACCGTATTGTGGAACATCTTCCAGTGGTTTTTCACTGCTGCAAAGGACTGTGGCTTTAAAGTATTCCCTATATTTGGCCTTGAGGCATATAAACATGGGTACGCAACAACTAACGTGACTATAAGATAGAACCTGTCAAACCTTGTGTATGTATGGGACTAACAACTTTGCATTCCATTTCCTTGACTAGATTCTACTTTGACTTTTCCATGTCCAATATTGGCATCGGTATGATTTGCCCATACATCATCACTGTATCCATGTTCATTGGGGGTGTTATCTCATGGGGGATCATTTCACCATACCTTGCAACGAAGGCGGGTATCTGGTACCCTTTGGACCTTAGCTCCAACAGCCTTAGTGGCATCAGGGGCTATAAGGTGTTCATCGGAGTGTCCATGATACTCGCTGATGGCCTCTTCAACTTCCTATCAATTGTGTTATGCACATTGTACACCATGTGCAAGAGGCGCAGGCAACCAATTCAAGGTGATAACGAAGTTGATAGTGACACGCAGTTGCCATTCCACTGCCTCAATGTTGATGAGCAACAAAAGACAAAGAAGACCTTCGACGATCGCCGTAGGGCACAAGTCTTCGTACGGGACCAAGTATCCAACTCGGTCAACATCATCTGCTACATCCTCCTGTCGGTGGTCTCCACCATTGCCATACCATACCTCTACCCGCAGATGAGGCACAGCCATGTCGCTCTCATGTACCTTGTTGCACCGGTCATTGCCTTTTGTGATGCCTATGCCTTTGGTGTGACCGACATGAACTTGTCGAGCACCTACGGCAAGCTCGCTATGGTCCTCATCGGTTCAAGTGTTGGTCGTAACGATGGTGGTGTGATCGCTGGCCTTGTCTCCTGTGGGATCGTGATGGGGACCATGTCCAATAGCAACAACCTGATGCAAGACCTAAAGACAGGGTACCTAACATTAACCTCACCACACGCCGTGTTCATCAGCCAGGCGATCGGCACAGCACTCGGGTGCATCATCAACCCGATCATGTTCTGGATCTTCTACAAGGTGCAAAACAGCGACGCTGACATCTTTGACGCGCCCTATGCCCGAGTGTACCGTAGCATCGCCATGTTGAGTGCTGGCCAGGACGGGCTACCTATGCATAGCTTGTGGCTCTGCAAGCTCTTCTTCGCACTAGCAATGGTGCTTAGCGTGTTTCGGGAGGTTGCCACATGGAAGCGGTGGCGCGTGGCACAGTACATTCCGAGCACCATCTGCGTGGCCATCGCCTTTGTAGTGCCGGCACGCATACCCATCGACATGTTTGTGGGGAGCTTGGTGGTGTACTTGTGGAGGTCCGCCAACCCTAGCAAGGCGCCGACATTTGCAATGGCAGTGGCATCGGGGATGATATGTGGGGACGGGCTAGGGATGCTATTGTCGTCGACAATGGCACTTACGCAAGCGCAGGCACCCATCTGCATCAAGTTCATGTCTCGTACCGCTAATGTAAAACTGGACGCCTTCTTAGCTACACTGCCTATGACATAGCTTCATGGATGTATGTAATGTATCCTAGGGGAACCCATGCTGTAGTTGTTGGATTGTATCCACTTGTAAACTCGTTTTAGTCCAAACTTGCGAGTGAATACAATTTTCATATACACATTTGAGTATTGCCCTTTTTACGCAAAAAAAAATATTTGGGTTTTGCATGTTCGCACATAAGATTAAAACATGCTGTAAGCGTGCATCTCCATCCTTCAATTTGATTGCAAATATATGTTGTTGTGTTGAGTTAATTAACATTGGAGCTTATCGTGCTAGCTACTATGATTGTTAAAACTTTTTGGTGCATATTATTATTCAAAGTGAAGGGGTTCTTTGAATGCAAAGTATTTTGACTTTTAGAAGTATTAATTGGCACATTGTAGACTTGATTAAACGCCGGTCGAGTTGGGCCAGAAAAAACACGTCGGGGATGTTGGTACGTGACCATCCTATGGACACATCAGGTTGCGTCAAGTCAGGTCGGGCTATTTCTCCTGGTTTGCTATGTCGGGTTCGGGTTGTGTTTTTTCGGTTTGCGTTGGATTAAGGGTTGTAATTGTGGCTCGGGCCTGTCCTGATGCACTAGCCGGGATGGGTTTTTTTTCGGGTGGTCCATGACTAGGTCTAGCACAGTGGCATGTGGTTCCCTGTTGAAAACTTGTTGGTGTTTTCATTTAACACAACGGTTGTTCAGTAACCCTACTGGTACGTTAAATAATTGTAGAATGCAGAAATTTGTTTGGTACAAAAAATGGAGAATAATGATAGTTCATTTGAGAAAGCTACGTCGCAATACCAACAATTTAATCCGAGACTGGCTAGCATGGAAGGAAAACATGATAAATAACCGTTTGATTATTAGCTAGCCTGGAACACTGACTTTGTAAACATGACTAGTAGCGGCCCGTGTGGCTGTGAATTTAGAGAAATTTAATGCGGACATAACATGCCTGGAATATGCAGATGGGAAAGCTTAAATATATAAGGCAACAATGCGGTATTAAGATAAAGTATTAGTATGTTTACACTGGAATATTTGGGGAGGCACTGTTCTGAGGCTAGGAATGGAGCACGTTGTGAAGGCAAAGCATTTTTATGGTTGTACCAAACACAAATAAAGGCGTAGTTTTAGGTGAGCTGATCTGGAGTGGAAGGCAGAGAATCTACGTTACATTAATAAGCCTGTAAAGGGGAGCGCTACAAAGAAGTTCTGCATGCAGCAGGTTTCGCATAATCACCATATATCTAAAAAAACAGAGAACCCCAGCTCCAGGACGCACCCCCAAATTTCATTTCATTCCCTAAAACTGGATTGTTTTGGATGTACAAATACAAACTAAAGCACACAGATTGTTATATAACCCTGAAATCATTTTTATGTGGAAAAAAACTTCAGATGTTATCTAAGAGTGTGTGCAAATCACAATTACCAGAGGAGGTGTAGTTTGGCCTCAAAGGCATCTAGACCAGAGGCAACCAGCGACTGCAGCATCAGTTTGGCTGATGACAGCTATGCTGATCTTTAGTCATTGCATTAGATTGGCATCGATGACAGAACTTGTTGTCCACTCATCTGCACACTGCCAGTCCACATCAGTGAGAGAACAACTAATTAGTATAATAACAAAATCAAATTCCAAGAGTGAGGACGGTAAGGATGTCGACGTATCCCATCGTATTGTTTTATAAAGCATGTGTATGAGTTAGCATCGTGCCTGCAACTACGGATGCAAAGTGATTGAGGCGTGAACAACAAGTAATCTAAATGCAAATGGTTCACTAATTTGGCAATTTTCTTGGTCAGTATTCTGTTCGATGCTTTTATTGTTCAACCTGTTGTACATTATAATACACCTAAGAATGCATGGGCAGGTGAGATTTATGGTATCTATAGTGGCATGAAGGTTGTTTGAATTTTCCCACCTTGTTGAGATAATAGTAGCAGAATCACAAAGAACTATTTCTGGTGATATTAAGTAGCCAAATATGAGCACACCCTTCATTGCCAGCAGTTTCTTGCATGTTGAGCTGATCATTGTGAGAAGAAGCTTGCAGGTAGACGCCAGGAGGTAGCAAAAAAAATATTACAAATGGAATTCTGCACTGCGTATATATGATGCGTTAAGCCACATGCTGGGAATGTCTTCACCTAAGAATGCAAAAGTCTGCTCATTATGCTGAATTTGATCCGCAAGGAAGCATATATAGATGGTTTCAGTCTATATGTGACAAGAAGGAAAAAGGAAAAGTGACCTGTTAAGAGAGCGGTCAGACTAACAGTCGAAAGGCAGAAAAGTGCAATCTAAAAAAATGAAACAATTTATATCCCTATTGCTGTGTCACTGTGGACAGATATACAATTTCATTAGAAGTCCAGATTGTTGGTGGTCTCTGTGGCTGTAGCAGCATGGCCTCGATTGTATGAATACAGAAAAATAACATCTTGAAACAGGAAACAGTTTGGCACTAGCTATATTTCTGATAGTAGTAGTTGGTTTAGTTGGAAGTGTGTAACATGCAGTTTGTGTATAATAAGACAATATTATTTAAATAATAATGTAAAAATAATCCTAAAACTTTCAGGAAACAGTTTGGCACTGGTTTCTGATAGTAGTAGTTGGTTTAGTTGGAAGTGCGTAACATGCAGTTTGTGTATAATAAGGCAACATTATTTAAGCAATAATCAAAATAATCCTAAAAGTTTTGACATTATTAGACATTATCATATATGAAATTTACAAATTTGTGAGCCATATATATAGGACTGGGGTGAAAAAAAATTCAATTGAAGATAATAGATGATACCTATCTTTGAGAGTTGAACATTAGAAAATGAGAGGACAGTCCACGAATCGATAAAACTAGCATATTAGGTGTTGGTTTCGGTTTTAGCTTTTAGCTAAAACTACGAAATAGGTAGATAATAAACTGCTATGAAGATTTGGGTTATGGAAAAGAAAAATTTCTATTTTCTTTTATCTATCTCTTTTCCTTGCTGCACATAGCCACATTTTTTTAGCAGCCTGTCAACAAAGGTACCTACAATGAAGAACAGTATGCAGCCCTACAAACATGGTGTTACCTTAGTTAGATACTATGACCTATTATCAAACTTGAACCGATACAGGGCAAATTAATATTAATATTGAGTCTACTGCACAAATATGGATACGTTGATGAAGCCAATGTCCAAATCACCTTGGAAATTAGATTTCTTATAGCAAAATATAGTGTATGGGTTCTCGCTAATTCGACCAATGGTTTTATTCAGTCCTACCTATCTGTAGACACTATCATACCAAAACGATGGGAGATGCATAGACCAGTAAATTTGCACAATTCCAACCCAACCAAAAACATTATAGTGTATGTAACACCCCAGGTGTTATCTTGGCTAGTTTGGGCACTAACCTTGCATAGCTTAGCATGATCCACTCCTATCATGAACCTAGCATCTTGTTGATCAAGCTCAAGTGATGAAACATTCATTTTGGACTAGTGAACACCTCTGTTCACTATTAAAACATAAGCTTGTACTTAAGTGCTGTTATGCATGGTATGCTTTGACCATGTGTCCTCTATACAAGTACTTGTTGTACATGTTGGTAAACATCTTTGTAATGGGTGATCATCATGTAAGAAGACCCTGAAACAGGAAACATAATGATAAAACATATGTAACAATCATTGTTATTTTATGCTTCTATTATGTGTTAATTAGGGATCTTGTGTAAATGATACTTGTGATGGTCTAACATGTGCTCTAGCACCTTCACTATGCTTAGGGTACCTATTGGAGCAATGTTCATGTTGACCATATTGCCTAATTAAGCTTCTAATCATCAGTTTGACCTAATTTGACCCTAGGAGCTCTTTTGCTTCCCTATTTAAAAAGTGCTTCAAGATGAGTTTGCATGTTGATGCACTTTTAAACAAAAGTGTAGCAAAATTGTTGTGGAACAAAAGTCCTTTAATGAGCATCTCATGAAAATGGTTGGAAAATGCTCAGATGGGGCCCTCAAGTCAGGATTTCATACTGTTTCCACACTTAGAAAATATTCCAAGTCTGAACTAACATTTCAGTTTCATGTGCACTACTTTGGAGCACTGTATCTCTCAAACTAAGCAGAACCAGCTCAGGATTTTATTGGCAACTTTGTAGATCTCATGTAGCCCTACACTTTTGTAAATTGCACCTTGAGCTCAATCGAAACGGATTGAGAACTATAGGAACGAGAAGGGGGCGGATTCAGTCGGTTGGAGAGGGACTGAATCGTTCTTCAGTTTGAAACGGAGCTGAGCTCGTGGCCGACCGGTTTTAGGCCGCTTGCACCACGTGGCGTCGGTACATCGATGGGAGGCCACGACGCCTGGCCAGGGGCGCGTTAAGACGACGCCAACCCGCTGCTCTGCCCCATTCACTTCTCCTTTCCCTTCTTGCTCACGCCGAAGCGGAGAAGCTCACCGTCGCGCCGCCGCGAGCTCCGGTGAGCCCGTGCGCATGAACCACCGTGCCTCAGCCCACCCAACTCCACCTAAAGCTCCGCATTGCTCTGCTCTTCATCGAAATCGCCTTGCATTGGGGAAAAAAGTCAAGCCTTAGGGAGCAGTTCTCGATTTCCTCTTCACTGGTGCTCGGTCCGCCATGAACGGAGTTTGAACTCCGCGCGGCCAGCCTCACCAGATCTCCCTCTCCTATAGCTTGTTCCTGTTTCCGAGTCGCATTAGGGTGTAGATCATGAAACCCTAGCGAATCGAAGCTCTACTGAGTTCATCGCATCGGAACGGGCCTCGACGCCGCGCGCGTCTGCCATTGCCACCCAAGAGCTCGAGTCCAATCTCTCCATGCCCATGCATTCTTTGGTAAATTCGATTGATGTCTAGGGTTTCTGGGTTAGTCTTCTTGTTGTGTGCTTGATGGAACCGCCAGCCGGAGTTTCACCGGAGCGGAACGCTGCGGCCCCGCCGCCGTCGGCAATGCCCCCCCATGGAGCCACTGCGCACGTGGTCAGCAGGCCACCGACCACCTCGGACCGCACTACGGATGCCTATGGACACGCCTCGCCGCCCTGGAGCTTTTCCACTACTTCCCCGCGGCCGCCGACGACTTCACCGGCCGGAGATGGCCGGCGGCAAACCTCCTCTGTTTCCGGTGAACGGAGGAAGCCGGCATCCTCTCTTCCTGTCCCTCTGTGGGTCTTTGACAGGCGGGCCCGACAGAACAGTGGGTCCCTCGCGTCAGTTAAGTAGTGTTTGGTTTGGGGTACAAATCCGGGTACGCCTAGCAATTTCAATAGGGTTTGAGTAATTCCGATTTTGAATTTCAGATTTATGTAAATCTTCAAATATTCATATCTCATGCTAGGAGACTCCAAAATTAGTAAAAGTGGACTTTTTGGAAACCTTGAGAAGAGATCTATGCAGTAGAGTCATAAAATTCTATATGTTTATAGATGTTTTCTAATGTGTTTATTTAAGTTGAAAAAGAGCTCTAGAAATGCCTTTAAACCTAACCAGAGCAAGATCTGGAGTTTTAGACATCCAAAAATAGTGATTCTTGTTTTGTTAATTTTGTGATGACATGTACTTGCTAGGAAAAATGTTAAACACCCTAGTTGGTCACTGTTTTCTTAAGATTTTGATTTGACCTTGTCAAATAAGGAAAATTACATTATATTGCTTGTTATTTTATATCTTGAGTTGTGTTGCTCCAATTGATGTGAAATTTTTATGGTAGGCTTGTCATGCTATGGATGTAATGTGGTATAGATTTCATAGCCATTGCTTGCTGTATGCTCAAGTTATTGAGTTAACTTGTTTATGGCTTAATAAATATCTTATAAATAATATATAAATGATAAAATAGAAAATGTTGTCCCATCACCTTATTATGATGTTGCTCTATGATGTTGGTTCATTCTATGGCCATGTGTTCACCGAAAATATTGAGTTTTAGGTTTTACTTGCTCTCACATGATTTATTTCAATAACTATTTGTCTTTTTCATAGAGGTTGATATACTTGTCCAAATGGATTGAAATTTGGATAGTATACTTTTGGGAGTATATGTAGGCCACTGTAATTTTAGTAGAATTTATTATGTACTTTTGATAGGTGTTCATAATTCCACCTAATTATCTAAGATAAATTAAGAAATGTATTAAAATAATTTATCTAGCATTGGACACTATGTTTTATGGTGTTCATTAGTCATGTGTGACATGTTAGTAAAGTTGGTTTTGTCTAATTATATGTTTGCAACATAAGTTAATAATTATTTCTTGCAAATGAGGTTTCTGGACAGATCTGAAAACTTAGCAAAGTTCTTCATGATAATGTGCTTGGTTGTGAAACTTATTTATACAAAAGTTGTAGATAATTTATGTATCTAGCTTCTATTAAAATTTGGTGGCATTTGGCCATGTGGTTTAGGAGTTATAGCTGTTTAAAGTTGGGTTACAGAATTGCTTGCTCTCTGTCTTGTTAGACCAGTTTCTGTGTTTAGGTAAATTCGACATATTAAACTTTGGAATCATGCTGTGATGTTTATAAATGAAATGTGGACAATTTCATAAGCTTTCTAGGATGTCTTCTTGCAAGTCATTTGGATCTGTAGAACTTCAGATGTGAGTGATTTACTCAGCTACTGCATGTATGTCCAGAATTGTTAAAAATACATGATTGCTTGGTTACTTTGCTTGCGTATTGCTAAGTGTGATTCATGTCTTTGGTGATTAAACTAGTACACCTGGGACTTTGTAAATCTTATGCCGTGCTTGGTATTGCTCTCTTTGCTATTTTAGCATGTTTGTTTGTGTAAGGTTACTTAAGTAATGTGATGTGCTTACGTGTCTTTACTATAACCCTATACTTGCCTTGATTAACGTGTGAAGCATCATCTATTGCATTTCCTTGTATTCATGCACTTGCATCTTGCATCTCATTTAGGTACGCTAGCTAAAGCACGTGAAGGACCCGATGTGGAGCCAAACCGAAGATGGAATTGGTGGATCTATCCCGAAGCTAGAAAGACCGAACAAGTGTTAGATGGAGGGAATGCTCGCCAAGCGAGTTTCTTCTGACATGCTCTAACTTGAGTCGGATCCCAGGCAAGCCCCGGAGCATTATAAGCCTCCTATCTTCAAAGCAATTAATTCTATATATGTTATAAGTATTGTTGCATTAAGTGGTAGGAGTTGGTTGAAAACCTTGCTGCATTATATCATTCCTTGTCCAGATATATGAATCCTTGAATCCTACGTAGACTAGGATCGAGTAGATGCTTAGCCCTGCTTTAAGCGGTAGAAGTCAGGTGATTTCCTGTCACCTGCGAGATATAGGGATATTCATATATGGCACGGTGGGCTATATTTGCTATCGTGGAATGGAACCATGTGTTAATAAAATAAAATGAGACCGGACGGGATGACGATAGTGAAGCAACAAGGCATGGAGGTCTTGGGTGTGGATCTATCCCCGTCTGAGTCGTTTAAGGACCGATTCGCTGTACGTCCTTGAGTCATGTTGAACGCAGTCTAACACTTAGTTGGCCGGATAAGCCGTTCCGACCGCGAATCCGAGTAATACAGTTCAGGCCGGGAATCGAATGGTAGGTTGCTTCTTGGAGGAGAGAAAGGATGTGCTTGGGGACATTGGCGTGAGACCAAGGGGGGGTTAGAGTCCCTATCACCTGGCAGAGTGTCGTCCTTGGGGTCGCGACATCATTCGGACCCGCGGCTCCTGAACTGTACCAAAGGTGACCTGAGCAGCCCTCGCCAGGCGTGACTCGGTGAGTGTTAGAAATACCCCTCCAGCTGGATAGGAATTCGATTCGAATCGTTGTCGCTCCCGGTTAGTGAGCACTTAACTTGAGCAGCGGCAACGTAGATTCCATTAAATTGAACGGATGGTTAATTGGATCACGATGGAAAGGTTGCCTCAATTTATACCTGCTATGGTTAATATTGTTTGCTCCTAATAAAGTGAGTGCTCTAGTACAGGTTCTAATATAGATGATAGGTTAATGATAATTAACTTGATGCTTAAGCATTAATGATTGATCATCTATATTAAGCTTTTATGCAAAATGTTGTCAAGCTAGCCCCACTTTATATTAGCCTTGCATGATCCTTAGTGTCACTTTATTTCTGGTTTCTGACGGGTAAGTCTAGCTGAATACTTTGTCGTACTCAGGGTTTTATTTTCCCCACTTGTTGCAGGTTATGATGTATCATGGCGACTGCAAGAGTTGGTTGACTCCTGCCGTAGTGGCGGAGTGTGATCATGGGCATGATCCTTCTTATTTACCTTATCTCTAATGCTTTTGTTGGAAGTCGACCATGGTACTGGCATGTATTTGAAATAAGAATAATGTTAGTTTCAAATTACTTTGCTTCCGCTACTTTTGAACTTAAGTTGTAATAACTATGTTGAACTCCGATGTATATTGAATTACTTGTGAAATGGATGTAACATGTGACTTGTTATGTTGAATCACTACGATCTTGGCTTGTATGTTGGTTGGTTTGAAATCCCTCGTGATTTCATTGGACTACCGGAGTTATATGGGCTCAAGTGCGAGAATTTGATCATTTCGGTGATTATTTTTGTACTTGTGCTCTTATAATTTGGACGGTTCTGTTACAGTGTCTACGCAAATAAAATCATTAATTCTGAACACACAAACAACAGGCATTATATACAAGTTGCAAAGTTGTATCTCTGTTCCTCATTTTAGTGTAACTTGGGCCAGGATAAAAATTAAGATCATCATGATTAACCTTAATTAAGTATTTATTCGTTGGTGCTACTGAACTATGTGGTAACTGTAAGTCAACAAGGCAAGAAAATTTGGATTTGGGGATAACAGATAATCAACTATAGTCTCTAAATGGTGGGTGGAATGTAAATGAAAAGGAGCAATTGGCAACAGGAGTCGATTACAATGGGCAATGGAAGAAAGTATGCAATTGGTAATAGGTAAGTAATAGTGAGCATTCAATATTTGAATCTGAAGCTGAAAAATTAAAAGGAGCAAAGAAATAAGCAAATACCTTGACATTGTAGCGCCTCTTGTAGGGAGGAAATCACATTTCCAGAACATATGCACTATCCTAAATCACTATCCTAAATAAGCAAATACCTTGACATTCTTTGTGGAAAGTTACCAATCACTATCCTAAATCTCCTGGAAGTAGCACATGAACATATGCACTAACCAATCACTATCGTAAATCACACAAGGGGAAAAATGGCGTAAAAAAGGCACTGACCTTGCTGCTCTCTCAATCAATGGACACAATCCATTCCAAGGAGATGAAAAATCAACGCAGAGTAGTATATCAGGAACGTACCTGTAACCATTTTTACCAACCTAGCAGTATTGATTTCAACAAATCAACAGACTTCAATTCAGGTAATAGGAAATACAATATTAAAGGGAGTAAAATCAGCAAAATGTAGACCAGTAGGAACAAAAAAATCAAATGCATATAAGAATGTGTTGCTGCAATATATTCACAAAATAAAAATTAGCAAAAGCTTTAGAATCCGTAGTTCTCAACCACCATAGAAACTGTTGTGAGGATCTGCTGCTCCAAAAAAAACACTAGGGAGAGAAGATCTGGGGGAGGAGCCATGGGACGAAGGAGGAGAAGAAGAGGGTGAGTCACCGTCAAATCCAGTAGCCGAGGTTCGCCGCCGCTGCAGAGGCACCTAGGGTTTCATCGAGGAGGAGGCGCTGAGGAGATGCCCAACGGAGGAGCCATGGAAGAGCTCGCACAGAGGGTAGGGAGAGGGAGGGGGACGACAGGCACCACGTGCGCCGGCGTGCCGGGCGCCCACAGGGGGCGCCGTCGCCTCGCCGCGTCCGCGGCCGTCTCGGGAAGGAAGGGGAGGGAAGGAGAGGAAGGGAAGAGAGGGAGGCAGGGCGGGAGGGAGGAGGAGGAGGAGGACGAGGAGGAGGTGGAGGAGGAGGATGGCGTCCACCGGCGCTGCTGACCAGGTCGCCCATGGCGCCATCGCCGTCGCCCGCAGCATCGGGCGAGCGAGAGAGAGGACGAGAGAGATCGGGTTTTTTTTTTGGGGGTGGAAGTAGAATCGGAAGCCAAGTATATATGTGTTTCTCTAAGTTCTGACGAGAAGCAGTAGAAGCCGAAGAGAAGGCTCAGTAGGCAACGGAAAACACCTGAAGCGGATCAAGGCCGAATCCGATTTAACAAATCAGGGCCACACAATCGCGGATCGGACTGCCGGAAAGAATTCGGGTGACGTGGCGGGCGCCTCCGGCGGAGGAGCAGCCCATCTTTGTTGGTTTAAATATGTAGACATGTTAATTTAGGGATTTTATTTGTAAACATGATACCGAGACATGTGTAATCTTATTTTTTGCAAATAATTCTTTTAAAGATAGGTGATATGTTTGTTGGCTGAAAGGAACTGTTGGTGAGGGACTTCCATTACTATTTCAGAGGCACGGAAAACAGCTTTCCGAGGCTCTTTCCCCGCCTCTGCGACATCAACTTCAGGAGAACTGAAGATATAAAAGTTAGGGCTAGGGGGGATCATGTGGCGGAGCAGCGAAGCTAGAGCAAATTAAAGAGTGATGCATTTATTTTATAGGTGTGAAAATTTAAGCTAAAACCATGGTAAAATTTTTTATTGTATATATTGGATTGTAGTCTCTGTAGATGGACCAACCATCTGTTAATAATAATAAATTTCAGTATGTACTTTTGGAGACAGAAAAAATAGACCGCTTCTGCAAATAAAAAAAACTGTCTCCAATAACTATTTTTATAGTAGGGTTCGTTAATATCAAAATCTGGTGTTGGCCTACTAGTTTTAGACGTTCACATGCTAGGTATATATATTCATATGGTAAGTAGGCATATATATAATGTCTATACCATATTTCAAGAATTTTCAAGTGAAAAAGTTGGCCATGTATCTTCTACATATATTTTTTTTTAAGAAAAGGCGAATTTGAAAAGGTACTGCCGAAACACAAAATATAGTGAACGTGCAAAGTAAACCATTCAGCCAAGAATTGATTTTGTAAGCATGATATCCCAGTCCCGACATGTTAATTTCTCGATATTTTCATACAGGAGAAACACTGTTTTACACAAGGATAGCTAGTGCCTGGATGTCCGGTGCCACGACGTGCCTCAGCTCCTAGCCTATGATTCCACCGGTCCGATGAAAGCCCGCAACAGAAAAATGAGGGTCTGGACGTCCGGCGTCAGGACGCGTCTGGACGCAGCTCCCAGCCTGTGATTCCACTAGTCCAATGAAAGCCTACAGCAAAAAAAATGATTCAAGCGAGCGCGTATGTCCCCACGCAACGGAACGGAGTGCGCGCGTCATACTCGCGGCAGCGCGCTGCCATCCTCCACCGTGCTCCGTCCCTGCCACGCTCCGTTCCCCTCCATGCCCATCTCTGTCGCGCCCCATCCCTGTCGTGCCCCGATGTCTTGCACACATGTGCAACATCCAGATCTAGTTTTTGTAACATCTAAATAAAACACTTACAACATAGATCTGAATTAGATGAAACATTTGGAATATATACTTGAAATATACTTGTATAGCCATTGTAACATATGTAATATCCTGATCTACTTTTGTAATATTGATATAAAACACTTGCAACATACCTCTGAAACATTTGAAACACTAGAAACATACGTTTGCAACATGCACTTTCTGCGCAACATGTCCTTGCTGCTTTGGCAAATGAAGGCTCATCGGTGCATGAAGGTTGAGCTCACCGGTGGCACGGAGCTGAATGGCGGCACGCAGAGGGCCGGGTAGGGCGGTACGGGCGGCGGTGGCGACGCAAACGACGGGTGGACGTGGCAGCGGTGGCGCAAAGGGTGGGGCGGGGCAGGAGGGCAGCGACCCAGAAGCCGTATGCGCACACAAAGAGCGAGGAGCGGGGGCAGGGACGAATATGGGCCTTGGGCCACTAGGGCCATGGCCCTAGGCGTGGCCCAAGAACCCTGAGTACCCCCACAGAATTTTTTGGCCCAAATCTAAATGACCCAGCAAGAGCTCTGAGTTTTCCAGCCCAACAAGTGCCTCTCTCGTGCGTTTGCCCATTTGCCTTCGTGATCACAGAGTCGCGGCTCTCGGTCCTCTCCTTCTCCGTTAGCGATTAGGGCCTTGCCGGCGGCCAAATCAAAGGGGCCGCAACCAAATCGACTATGGCCGGAGCTAATTCGACGGATGTGGCACTTGGCAGCGAATTCGACGAAGGCACGACCAAATCGCCAGGTTGGAGCCAAGACAGGTGACACCGCGAGAGGGCGATGCTGGCGCGGCCAATCTGCACCTTTCCCACTCTCATGCGAAGCGGGGAATGCAGTGGGTAGTGACAGGTTTGTGTTCTCTGTGTAGTGTGGTGAGCACTGCTCCAAGTGCTCAGTGCTTCGGTCAGGTATTCTGAATCTCCCAATGTCCTGTTATTCATTCTCCAATTGTTTATGGCTAATTTGCTTCAGTTAGCACGATTTTTTACCTAGGTTATGGCAAATTTTGTGAACGATAAAGAGGAATAAGATATTAGAATCCATTTTTGTCGCGGTCATCAATCACCAAAAAGTCAAGTTTCTGTAGTTCAATGAGAAGTAGTATATGAAGTTAGGAACCAGTAGTGCAATCAAAAGTATAAACGTTTAGATAGTGGCCCCAGGCGTTGAGTTTCACCAGCTCCGCCACTGAGCGGGGGCACACGTATTTTGGCGACAAAGCGTTCGTCGGTCTGAACATCAGGTAAGTAGCATTACCGTTTACACAAGGATCAATCACCCTTCTATAAATAAATCGACGAACAAGAGAAAATGAAGCAGAATTAACGTACGTACATGCTTTCTGTAAGACTATAACGACGACCCTACGTACGTACAGGTACAAGAAATACATACATGAAAAATTAAAGGCTACATAATGAACAAAAAAAAGCTATCAGAAATGCGCAACAGTGAAAGAAAGCAAGCAAGGAAGAAGAAGATCGAAGCAGAAGGGGGAGGAAGGCTATGTGGCGGCTGGGTTTTTCAGCGTCCACAGGAACTCCTCGACCTGGTAGTTTGTGTCGGCGCCGAAGACCCTGAGGCACATGGGCGGGTTGATGTTGAGCAGCGACAGGATGGACGACGGCAGCGACCAGATGCCGTCGCCGCAGATGAGCCCCGACGCGACGGCGGGCGCGAACATGTGCGCTCTCACCCGGTCCGACTTGCTCCACAGGTACAGCACGATGCTCCCCACGCACATGTCGATGGTGAAGAAGGAGCCCAGGAAGAAGGGCACCGCCATGCCCAGCGCGCTGGGGATGTAGTCCACCACCCACCACCGCCGCGCCTTGGCCACCTCCTTGAGCGCGCAGATGGCGACGGCGAGCAGGAAGAAGGCGAGGCAGAAGCGGAGGCAGTACTTGGGCAGCTGGTTCCACCCGTTCACGCCCAGCAGCGCGATGCCCCGGTAGATCTTGGCGTACGGCGCCGGGTACCCTTCCTCCAGCCCGACGTCGTACGCCTTGTAGAAGATCCAGAACACGACGGGGCTGATGACGCAGCCCAGGCCGGTGCCCATGACCTGGCTTACGAACATGGACCGCGGCGAGGTCAGCGTCAGGTACCCCGTCTTGAAGTCCTGGATGAGGTCGGAGGCGGTGGAGACGATGCCCATCATGAGCCCGCACGCCGCGAGCCCCGCCACCACGCCGCCGTCTTCCGAGCCCACGCTGGCGCCGAAGATGAAGATGGCCAGCTTGCCGTAGCTGCTGGAGAGGGACCAGTCCGTGAGCCCCGTCCCGTAGGCGTTGCAGAAGGCGAAGACCGGCGCCACCACGTACGCCCACACCACGTGCTTCGGCTGCAGCTGCCGGAAGATGTGCGGGATCGCCACCACCGAGATGGCCGCCAGAAGCACGTACGCGCCGGCGGCGATCGACGTCGGGATCTGGTCCTTGAGGAACACCTATTATTCCATTCATTATATAGCAGGTCACCCGTCAATCAGGCAGGCAAATCATATCATCGAATGATCGAACAGCCAACATGCATGCATGCATTGCCAATGCCGCTCAACCGACCTGCGTGCGGCGGCGGTCGTCGAAGCTGAGCGCCTGGCGCTCGGTGACGTCGACGCCGGCGAATGGCTTGGCGGCGGCCTCTGCAGGCCTAGTGCGCTTGAGGTACATGTCGTAGGAGGTGCGGACGAGGATGGAGAGGAAATTAAACAGCCCATCGCCGATGATCATGGCGATGGAGATGAAGATCTGGTACCCATTGAGCCCATGGAGGCTACTCCTTGGCAGCTCGGCGTCGTACCAGAGCCCGCGCTTGCTCTCAATGTACGGCCACATGAGCCCCCACGACACGACGGATCCGAGCAGCAGCGAGAAGTTGATGATGTAAGGGCAGATCATCCCGACGCCGACGTAGGTCGCCGAGAAATCGAAGAAGAAGCGGCGGCGGTAGGCCTCCATGCCGAAGGTCGGGAAGGAGCTGAACCCGCACCCTGGTCCCGCCGAGTAGAACCACTGGAAGAGCGACCAGAGGAAGCTCCCCGCGAAGGACTTGAAGAGGATGGACACCTGCTGCTTCGCCTGGATGGCGCCCTGCGGCGTGTGGAAGCTGTTGATGAGGTGCGCGGTCGCCGACCCGCTCGGGTACGTGAGCTTGTAGCTGATGATCATGATCTTGCGGAGCGGCACGATGGAGAAGAGGCCCACGAAGCTGACGAGGAAGAGGAAGGCGATGATCCGACCGAGGGATGGTTCCTCGACGTTGATGCTGGTCTTGGCCTCGTCGAAATCCTCGGCGATCTTCTTGCTCATGCCCAGGATGTAGGTGCCGAACCCACCTAATTGAAAGAAGATTGGATGGATGGATGAATCATTTGATTTGAAAATCGATGCCTCAATTGAAATTGAAACCAACGCAACCAAAACCTCACCCACCAGAGAAAGCTATGCTGGAGCAGGAGATGACGCAGGTCTGCACCACCGTGTTCTCCTGCCGGGTGAAGGGCTTCGGGAACACGCCGCACCGCTCCAGCGCGGAGGTCCACGTCTTCATGAGGAAGAAGGCGAGGAGCCCCGCCGACATGTTGAGCGACGGCACGATCCCGGAGGTGAGGTTGAGTTTCATGACGATGAAGCTCAGGAACAGGCCCAGCCCCGAGCTCACCACCACGGACCGTACCGTGATCTGCTCCGACCACGCCGGCAGTCGCTCCCCCTCGAACGCCTTCTCCGTCGACAGCGCCTCACGCGCCGCCGCCTCCGACCCCTCCATTGTTATTCTCGATTCCCCTGCCGGTACGGTGCCTTGTTGGACGATGACATGCACCACCGGCCGCCGGACCGGGACCGGACGGTCGAAGACGACGAAGGCGGTGGAGGTGGAGGTGGAGGTGGAGGTGGGGAGAAAGCAATGCAGAGGATGGATCGGAGCGCGCTAGATAGGAGCGGGTTGGATTAGCAGTGGATCATATCGGAGCTAATTAGTGGCTCTGGGAAACTGTCTCTGTCTCTGTAATTCTTCCCCCTAATCATAATGATAATATATAATTTGCGATTGCTTAATAATAAGTACAAGTATAACCTTACTCGCCGGCTGAAAACTGAAATGTTGCCAGAAACAGTGGTGATTAATCTAAACTCATCTCCTCTTCTCGTTCATTCCCGTGAGTGTGGTTTTTTTTTCTAATATAAAATAATTTTGTTTTTGTGATGAAGAGATTATTAATCTTGTGGTCCCTATTTTCCAGGGCGAGTAGGTAAGCGGACGGTCGTCATGCAATCTCGTGCGCTGCATGCCTAGGGTACGTACGGTAGTGAGGTTTGCTAATTTTGGCAGGAGTCTTTGCTAGCGACAATGCACATCTCTGCCCACACCGTAATTAGTACTTTTAGACTATCTTCGACGGAGTACTCGTGAAGGACACCTAAACATTTGCACAATCATTTTCAGGATAAACCCAATTATGTGTTTATGTGACGCAAATAAGAGATGGCCATGGCATTGGGAGACTGTTCAGTGGTGGTGCGCCATCAAGTTTTCCTCGCCTACGTGCACATAAACTTTTCTTCGAGACCAACGGCACTCACGATGCAAGCTCTATCATGGTTTTCATGTCTATTTATTTATTACAATTTTATTTATTATACTTTGTTGATATGACAGTATATTTATTGAAGAGAGAGTGAAAAAACCAAAAAACTATTTCTTTAGAAACGGTGTCTACTCGTGAATCAAATCGGAAAAAACTACTCGCTACAGGCGTTGGGGACTCCTCCGTCGTTTCTTCAGATCTTGTGCGCCCTTCACCTCAACTCCCCATCACCGCCGCCACCACACGCAATCACACGACTTCCTTCCCACGCACTTGCGAGTTCCCGTGCACTCTTTCCGTGCTGCTCCCACGCGCACTCGGCCCCAACCCCTCCCGAGATGCTATGGATCACGCCCTCATGAACTGCCACACGGAGTGGCCGTTGGCGACGGCGTGGTGGATGGACACCCTAACCACCACAGCACGCCCAGCATGACCTGCACGGCGAGCACCGGGGCCAGCAGACGCCCCGCGTTCAGCTCTGGCCCGAGCAGCATCAGCGTCACCGTGTGGTGCTCGTCCCCCACGGCGAGACGACGCGTGTAGTCGATGTTGCCAGCGTACTCAGCCTCGACGAACCTGACGCTTGGCGAGCATCGCCCGTCGAGGTGCGGCGGGTGAGCTTGCCGACGAGGGGTTGGACGATGGGGAGCACAGTGGCGAGGAAGGACTTCAAGGAGCGAGGGACTGGAAGGGCGGGACGTTTGTGTGGACTTCCAACTAGACAGCGACACATGGACGAGTATTGAACCGCTCACCCGACCTCCCGGCATCCCTATCCGCTACCCACCTAGCTAATTGGCTCGGCTCGTCACCACTGAGCATGTGCGCGCTTGCCTCCAAACGCTCACGCAAGCCAGGCCGACTTGGAGCTGAGCCTACAGCCTAGATAGGGATGCCGGGAGCATGCGGGCCCTACAACTGACTTGGCGTGCTGTCATGGCGCTGGCCTGGCGTGAGGATACCGCCGCCCCTTGTTGAGTGCTCAAGCCATGGCATCCATTACCGTAGAAGGGACCCCTCAAGGCTATGAAACGGCGGTGATAAGTATCGTCACCGGTTGTCTCATAACCAACGATGAAAGTCCTAACGGTGATTAAACTTTTTGTAGTAGCAGATAAGTACATGATAAAATGAAGAAGATCATACGGTTGTTACCGTCCTTTATCTTCCCCGTGCTAGAGTTCGTTCTTTTCCTTGCCGGAGCCTATCACTACGGGAGAGCGCCCCTTTGCCGTGCGCCGGCGGCGCACGGCAAACGCCAGTATACGCACGGCAAACGTTTTGCCGTACGTTTTCCATCGCGCCGCACGGCAAAGCCCGCACGGCAGCAATTTGCACGGCAAAGTGGCTTTGCCGTGTGCTTTTTATCGCGCGCACGGCGAATATCTTTGCCGTGCGTCAAAGTCGACTCACGGCAAAAAAACCCCGCGCAAACGGCAGCGGCGTTAGGCTGCGGCACGTTGCTCGGTTTGCCGTGCGCCGTGTGTCCATAACGCACGGCAAAGTGTTAAACTTTGCCGTGCGTCTTCTGCTGGGCGCACGGCAAAGATTGGAACATTGCCGTGCGTCTTCTGCTAGGCGCACGGCAAAGAATGGCACCATTGCCGTGCGTCTTCTGCTAGGCGCACGGCAAAGAATGGCACTATTGCCGTGCGCCCCTTTCGACGCACGGCAAAGATGCCAGGGGGGGCAGGAATGGTCACTTTGCCGTGCGCCCTCCTGTCTGGCGCACGGCAAAGTGACCAACTTGTTTCTTTTTTTTTGTTTTTCGCGTTTAAAAATCCCCACTCATTCAAAAAAACACAGGCATAATATATATATCATAATAATCATCACATGCATCATATATATCATAATAATCATCACAAGCATCATACATATCACAATAATCATCCACAAGTTCACAAAGTTCATCCACAAGTCCATAGTTCATACACAAACATTATTCAAGTCCATCCACAAGTCCACATAGTTCAGAAACTCAAATTAAGTTAAACAAGTTCATTGAGAAGGAGGTGGCTCGAACGGGGGCCGTGCGCCGCCCAAAAGAGGTGGGAACAGCTGCTGTGGGGGAAACGTCGGTGACATGGCCGACGACGCTTCAAGATTATTCGATGCCGCCGATTGATTCTGCAAAAAAAAGAGTAGATTGCATGTGAGACAGAGAATATCTATGTCCTACCTAAGTTATTAGGAACTGATAATGCAATGCGTGATGATCCTGTATGGCACATGTTATCAGGTCTCTAAGTTATAATATAAGTTCTCTAAGTCTCTACTTTCTCTAGGTCTCTTAGTGAGTCTAAGTCTCTACGTTCTCTAAGTCTCTAATCATTGAAATGAAACAACAAGAATGTCAAGTAACTTACAGCAGGGGTTGCAGGAGCCGGAGCCGGAGTCGGAAGGAACATGATCGGGGGCATTGGGGGCATCGGGGGCATCGGGGGCATCGGTTGACCGCTCTGAACAGCTAGCATGCAAGCCTGCATGTGTTGGGCCATGTACTGTTGCTGTAGAACCATCTGCTGCTGCATCTGCTGCTGCATCTGCAGGGCCATCTGCTGCTGCTGCTCGGCCACCTGCTGGGCCACCCGCTGCTCAACCGCGGCTAAGGCCGTCTGGTGTGCCGCTTCTTGCTCATCCAACCGAACCTACAATTGTTCATCCCAATGTTACAAATCAAAGGAAACTTATGTAGAAATTTAGTAACGATGAATAAAACAGAAATAACCTGAAGTCGCTCCACGTGGGCCAGTGCCGCGGACGGCCGTGAGAGTATGGGAGGGCTACTGCTCGTGCTCCGCGCTCGGAGCTGTGCGAGAGTGGGAGTGCTGCCTGAGTCTAAAATGCTGTCGCCAATATAGTAGTGGCCATGCTTCTTTCCTTGTCCTATCCTCATGATCACCTCTCCATCAAGTGGCGCACTGGTCGGATCCCACTCTGGCCCATGGACTTTCCTTCCCGTCTCCGTGTACACATTGAGGCGGCCGTGGATGGAGGGATTGCTGTACGCCTGGGGTGGATCATCAGGGTTGTAGGTGGTCTCAGACGCGGACGCCTTGCCCTTGTGGGACAAGGCCCATCCCATGAACTGGTTGCACGGAGCGCCACCATGTGCGTTGGACTGCGAAAAAACAACAAGTTGATTACAAATTATGCGTAATTGAACGTTACAACAAAGAAATGAATATTCATACCCATTTAGCCCTGTATTGCTCGTTGGTAAGGTTGCCTTGATGGTGTGTCGGGTATGGCATCAGCAAACGCTTCTGTCGGCCAGCGTCGTGCTTTGCAATCCACTCCGGTGTGAACCACCTGGCCACTATGCGATTCCAGCACTCGGAATCTCAGCCGATCCATACCATGCACATCAGCACATGCACATGTGTGTCCATCGATCGAAATCTCAGCTCAGGACATACAAGCAACAGTAGCAGGGGGTCCATACTCAGCTAACGGCAGACATGCAGGATGTCCAAAACTCCAAATAAAGCCTACTACACGAGTTTGCTTTGTGTGTGTTGACTGATTAGGCAATCTTATCTTGCAGACAAAGCAGAAAAGGCATGTTTGGAGCTAGCAGTATGCTTTGAACCAAATACAGCCTTCAGAAATTTGCAGAAACAATTTGCTTTGAATTTCTATCTTCAATTCTGTATTTTTCTTTCCTTTTTGCGTTCCAAAGGAACTCCTTGTTTTTCTACACATGGCTCACAGGGAAACTGGATAGTGTTAGTTTGACACCACCATTTTGTACACTACAAAGTTCCAGATTCCATGTAGGCTCGATTTTTTTCTTGCTATGAGTTTGTACACTACAAAGTTCCCAATCCATCAGCTGAACAAACAACAGCTGTAAACTTGCAGAGGCTACTTCAATTCTTCAAACTATCAAGTTTAATCTCCTATTTGTACTTTTGATTTGAATCCCCTTTCTTGGCTATAACTATCAAGTTTAATCTGCAGAGGCTACTTCAATTCTTCAAACAAACGGCAAGCAGAAGATTTCTTACAAGTTACAACACCTTGGCGCGTCCACGTCCTCCGGCGGCGGCGAGCACGTCCACGTCCTCCGGCGGCGGCGAGCACGTCCACCCTCTCCTCCTCCTCCTCCCTCTCCGATCCTCCTCCTCCTTAGCTCCTCCTCCCTTCTCCCTCTCCGGCAAGGCGGGGCCGGGGCCGGCGCCGGACGGGGGGCGGCGCGGGGCGGGGCCGGCGGCGATCTGAGCAGCCGCGCGGGTCGGGGGGCGGCGCGGGGCGGGGCCGGTGCACCCGAGGATGGCGGCGGCCGGTAAACAGGAGGACGGACGCGGGCGGCGCTAGGCGTGGCGGCGGCGGTTGTGCGGTGAAGTGTTGGGCGGTTGTGAAGTCTCGGCGTGTCTGCCTCCGTGAGTGGGCAGATAAGGGGCACGTTTGCCGTGCGTCCAGATCCACAGCGCACGGCAAACATTCTTTGCCGTGCGTCCAGATCCGCGGCGCACGGCAAACAGCCTGGATCCGTGCCACACATACGGTTTATACGTTTGCCGTGCGCCTAGGTCAATGACGCACGGTAAAGCCCTATTCCATTATTTCATGCACCTTTAGCAACTCTCAAATTTAAATTTTCTTGAACACGATATTCAAATTTTTATTTCAAATCTCAGTTAAAGCTTTACACTGCACTCAATTACATGAATATTATTTTTACAACACTTTATTCTATTTTTTCATTAAGTTATTGCTCAAATTCAATTTATGTTCATTTAAATTTTATAATTAGAGTTAATATACTAAAATGATCTAATGGATGCGAAAAATTACCATAAATTAACATGAGACAATCTATGCTGTATGTTCACTAGCAAAAAAGTTTTGAAGTCAAAATCCAATTTGAACTTTACTAAGACTACAAACCTTATCACGTGACTCTCACACTGTGAAACTTCTCATGAGATGCTTCGATTTCTAAACACCATGCATGACGAATTGTTCAAAACCTTCTCAATTATTTACCATAACCTTCACATAGGATATCATGAGCTCTTGCCGAATCTCAAGATTTTCAAACTTTGTTTGCATTTTATAAAATTAAAAAACAGTTTAACTGCAAGTGGATTTTCATGCTTCGCGAACAAAATGTTCAAAATTTCATCTAATTTTACGGGAAAGGTCTTAAAAATGACTCAATTACATGAATATCATTTTTCTACGAACTTTGCTCTACTATTTTATGCACTTACCGTTCAAATTTGACTTCTACGAAAAAAATCTTTAAATGATAAAAAATTGTTAAATATAGTAAACATGTCGAGAAATGTATAAATTGGAATATAGAGTACAAAGTAATGTCTTTGTAGTGGAGAAATCAAAAAAAGTATAGAAATCAAAAAAAAAATTGTAACTTTGCCGTGAGCCGATAGGAAATGCACGGCAAACTTATATGTTTGCCGTGCGCCACGAACCGGGCGCACGGCAAACATATATGTTTGCCGTGCGCCAACAACTGGGCGCACGGCAAACATATATGTTTGCCGTGCGCCAGTAACCAACGCACGGCAAAGACGCGCCAGCCGTTACCGCGGGGTGGACGGCCGTGATGGTACGCACGTGTAGCGCACGTGAGGCACCTTCGCCGTGCGGCTCTAGTGTGGCGCACGGCGAAGCTCAGTTTTACCGTGGGTGTGGTGTTTGACGCACGGCAAAGAGAGAGGTTACCGTGCGCCTAATGTTTGCCGTGCGCTTTGAACAGGGCGCACGGCAAATGTTCTCTTTACCGTGCGTCCCGTAAAAAAGCGCACGGCAAAATTTTAGCGCACGGCAAATTTACATTTTCCGGTAGTGTATGACGAGCTCCGATGAAGAAGCATCTCGTCGCCATCAATGTTGAGCTAGTTCGGGTGTCCGAATAGCCAACGGGCAGAGCAAAGTTCTTGCAGTAGAGGCCGATGTCTTGTCCTCCCGTTATTGCGACAGGGTCAGCGAACTGATCTCCGGCGACTCCACAGCAACAGCACCAGAGAACTTCTCTCCGGCGATGTCTCCAGCGACTCCAGTGATTCCACTGCCGAACTGCCATTGGGCTTCAAACTTCGCGGTGGAGAGCACGTGCATGATGACGTGTTAGATTAGAAGTGCTTGAATGTAAAGGTTGAGACACAGAATGATTGCTTATATTAATCAGAGGAGTCTGTACATATATATACTATATATACAGGACGAAGGGGCATCATGTCTATTTGGTGGGTAACCGCCAAAGGTAGTTGCTGATGTTGATCACTATTCTAAAACTTTTTTTTTGACAGAACTGGAGGGACCAAAGGTCCCTACAGGAATTTATTCAAAAAAGATTAGAGTTTAACCAACGAGAAAAGGCAAAACAGCCAGGGGGGAGCTCAGGAGACCAAAAAAAAAACAAAGAAAATTAAACGAATTACAGCAAGTTTTGTATCCATAAGTCAAAAGTTGCAGAGAATCTAGTCTCTTTGCCCGAAGGGCAAGAATCTTCAATTCTTTGGCGAAGCCAGCTTTGACCATACCAGGGTTCTGATGAATTCCTCTGAAGATGACATTATTTCTTGCCGTTCAAATGGACCAGCACATGAGAATTACAACTGCCATTACGGGTGAGTTTGCCTCCTGATGCTTTCGTAACAAAGTCGATTGTTGGAGCTGTCTTAATGCTCGGCGTCTGTTAGTTTTCTCGAGTAGTAATCGGCTGCTAAACAGACGCAAACGCCATTATCCCACATGCAATCGTTGCATGCTGCATGCGGAGGCTAGCTGGATGAAAAGCGTACCTGACGGAGGGAAGCTAACAGAAGTCTCAACGGTAGTGCGGCAAGAGATACACACTTAAATTAGTCCACAAGTAAATGAGCTTATTGCATGTGACATGACATGGGGTCATGTAACTAGGTGGAGAAGATCAAGACAAGGCTTAGCGTCGATAAACCAGTTGCAAGTGCGAAGGGCAAGTCGGAGGCTTTAGAGCGACGTACCGCACGTGGCGGAGAAGCTTGCGCAAGGACATGGCGCTGATGGACCAAAACAACGGTGGAGTGCAAATAAAGTTGCGATCAATAAACCAATAAGGCCACATAATCTCTACTATAATGGACCAACCAAATCTATACTAGGTCTACCGAAGAAAGCGTCCCCGCTAAGAACATCCAACCTTTCTGTACCCAGAAAAATACACCCAACTAATTGTCTCCGTTAAAATCTAAGGGCTACAAATCATCTCTCCTAGCCTTTGACCCAATCGTGCGGCCCACGATCGATTGCAGGCTTCAACGCTCCTCCGCCCGGGGTCGCGGCTTCAACGCGGGTCGCCTACTATCAATCACCGAAAAAAAGGAAACAAAGAAACCGTCGTCGCCCGAGCTCTGATGATCCGACCTCACCGCTGCTTCGGATAGCCTCCTGCCGCGCGTCCTGCCGGGTCTAGGGGACCAAGAGGGAACAACGGGAAGGGCACCCGGCGGCGATCAGGACCGAGGGGGAAGGCCGAGAATTTGCAAATTGGAATTCGACTTTAACCCATGCAGCGTCTCTATTTAGTACATTGGTTAGCACAAGGCTGTTCACCAACTCCCTTTTGCGTCTTTGTATATTTATTTATTCATCGTTATTTCAAAATTACTGTAGTGCTTTCATCATAGTTGCTTATCTCATGAGATCAGAACACAAATCTCTTGAAGGTCTGAACTCTCTTTTCTTGGAAAGAGAACAATGTATCTTTTCATCTACTATAAAAGAATTTTACTCATGTTGTTTTTTTTTCAAAAGCATTAGAAGCATTAGAATTTTACCCAAATGATGGTTTTCTTGACCAGGTGAAATTTTCTCAGGATCTGCTGGCAACATATGAACTCCTGTAGTGTTTTTTGCTTAGCTAACCATTCTTCAAAGTTGATACTTCAAGTCATTTGTACAAGAGATTCCCCTTAAAATTATTAGGTTAGTCCTGATCCATTTTGGTTAAAGTGGTGTTTACAAGTTGCCGTGACAGAGTTAATAGGGGACTTCTCCCGTTTGCGTGGGGTATTCTCTATGTTTTATTTGTTTGCCCATTTGGTTTACACCAGATGCATGCTTTCAAAAGGAAACTTGTTGACACCGTGAATCATGAAATGTCTTCCTCGTGTATCTTAGTGGAGCACAATTGGCAGTCCATATAAAATCAGTTTATGTTGTGATACATTTAGATTGGAAGCATACTCTTCTAGAGCGATCTCTGATTCATGATGCAGAGTGTTCAAATGTTTTGTTACCAATGAATTCGTACCTACACTTATGTATCAAAATATGAAGTGTTGTATGGTTAGGATTTAGGATATGTAGCTGCACCTAAAATAAATAAAAATGTGTTTCAGTATTTTCTTGTTCTTCTAAAAATATTCAAAGTTGTCGATTGTTCAGTCTTAATCTGTTAGAAGTTTGAGCATTAAAAAATACTATCAGTTCATTCATCAAACAAAATTGGTCATTAGTAAACAGTAATCTTATTCAGTATGCAGTAGTTGTACCCTTGGTGCATCTTTTTATCATGTGATTTTTCTTACTATGTTATCCTTATTTCTTAGAGATCTGTTTGCTACATTGTTATGAGCATTGTTGTTCCCCAGCCGGCAGGGGGCGTCGTGGGAGCCTGATGCGGTGAAGAACCTAGAGATATCTCTGAAGCATATCAGGTCAAGAAAGGTAGAAAACCTGACTGCGTGGTTTATATATTTCTAGAGTTCACTGTTTTGGCTTGCATTTGACAAGGGTTAATACGTTTGCAGAATCAAATGATACTTGATCAGCTCTTTGATCTCAAAAGTAAGGTAATAATGATGAGCTCCGGTTACCTTTTGCCTAATTTTATTTCTGTTCCATGCATTAGTACCAAACCTTTGTATAGCAAAGCTAACAGTTATGTTTTGCAGGAACAGGAATTGCAGGATCCCAATAAAGACCTAAGGAAAAAGGTAACATCAATGACCTTAAAGCATCTCTGTGTATATATATGTATTTACCTTTATGTTAAGTTGTTTAAAGTTGTTTACACGCATATGTTTCTTAATGTGTTGTCGATGATAACTGGAACAACTTTTAAACTAAAAATGCTATATGTGTCTGTGTTCCAATATGCCTACTTGATGTAAACTTACTGGTCCGTTATGATTTCTTGCAAGTGCCAGTTGCAAGAAACAAGTCGAATATGCTCCATGTCTCCTGGGAGGAAGGTGGGCATAGTGGCGCAAGTAGGAATGTTCTTCATCCTTATCAAGGACTCCTTCACCACCCTGAAAATGATCCTTCCCTGCAGATTGGGTAAGTTTTTCCAGGTGATAAATGGCTAAGATAGATGAAAAAAATGGAGAGACAAAGAAGGAAAACAAAAATATATAAGCATATCCATGAAGGCACACACAACTGTTATATGAACACTGAACTAATGCAATTACAATCACATCAGAGTCAGCCTCGCATGGATGAGGCCATGACACCATCACAATTTCCTGTAGAGAAATATAATCCTAGCACTGCACATTCAGAAAATCAAAACTGAAATTGTAGCTTCTAATTGTGCACGTCCTTCTAAAACTTATTCCTTGATAATATGACAGGCCAACACATTCAGAAAATCTTGCATTTCTCTATAGTTGTTCTTTTCAGATTCCAATCACATTCTTTGGGGCCCTTCTCATGGATAAGAGTGGAAGAGCCCTTCTTTCGGTATGAACAGTAAAATTTAGTAGATGTACAGAAACGTACTTGGTTTGAGCTGTGGATCAACTTCTTCGTCGTGCTAATCTGCACTGCAGGTACATAGGGAATTGATGGGTATATGTGAATCAACGTTGTGTTCTATAGCTGGACGGTGCAGTGAGCATCTATTTGCTCTCATCGTTCAGGTGTTTGTGGTTTTGCTTCCGTGAGCATTGGGTTGAATAATTTTCTTTTGTTGTGCCTTGTTGCCTGTAGGGACTGATCACTGGAGGCTTGATCCTGCTGGGCCTGATATGCACTCGGACACCGTCAGGCTCACAGTGCTGTTCCAGCTCAGCGCCGTCCCTGAGTTGCAGACCAGGAAGAATGACACTTGGATTCGCGTCACAAGGATGCTAGAAGCACCAGCAGGCTGCAGATTCTATCCAAGGCCTCGCTGCCGCTAGAGATGGCTGTTTGGTTGCCCGCCGAGGTTCGCCACACCTAAACTTACGCTCGCCACACACCGTTGTTTGCTATACTTAACAAAATCATATAGTTTCCTTGGACAGAGGTAGCACAAATGAAGTTTGCTTTGTCACATGTCAAATATTTAACTAACATGTGGCTGCAATCCAAACGGCTACCACAACTTTTTGCATAACATTTGTAGCAATAAACCAAATAACAGCCACACTTCCAATTTGCCACAGAATATGGCTAACCACAAGTGTGGCTTGTACCTAACCTTAGGCATGGCAAACTGTGGCCGGCAACCAAATAAGCCCTTAAGTTTGTTTAAATAACCAATGTGCTTGTAAATAATGTATTCATATCATATGAGCTTGACAGCTTTATGTATGTATATCCAGTATGGAGCTTTGCTCTGCTGAGGCAGAGGACATTTCATTGAGCTGTAGCTGCAGTGTAAAAAGTTTTGAATTATATTTGTGAAATTATGTTAGTTTGTCTGGAAAGTGTCCATATGAAAATTGTCATATGAATTCGATCATGTTTTGGGTTTTACCGTAGCGTTAGCGCGGGTATATTGCTAGTAATATGAAGTGGATCATATCATTAACATGGAGATGAAATGGCAAATACATATTTGTAGGGCATTTCATTTCAGCGGTCTAAGGTTGACTAGAGAAAAAATATACCGGATTTAGGATAGATAGACATACTATAAAGAAGCGAAATATTTTAATTGTAACGGTTATCTAGTGCCATTAAGTATGAGTTTGCATTGCATATGATTTGCGCTTAGTGACGTGGTGAGGTGCCTGAAAAAAACCTTTTAAAATCTTTTTGAAATTGTAACCCAAGTGATAAAATTATTTTGTCAATTTTTGGAGGGTCAGAACCATAAAAGGGGAAGAGAAAAGGGGGCTGTTGGTGTTGCTAGCCCGGAATTTCCAACTGGAAATTACTGTGGCCCGAGCTGGAATTTGGAGCGCATGCAGTTGGCGCAAGCTGGACCGCAGGAATGTACGAGAGGGAGAGCTGCAGCTAAGGATGAAAACGGACGGAATCGAACGGAGAACTCCTCAACCGTTTTCTACTTTTACATTTGAATACGAAAACGAAAATGAAAGCGGACAAACCGAACACGAAAACGAACACGAACTTACGGAATATCGAGAATTTCGAAAACGAAATAATTCGAGCGGAATTATATCGAACACGGTCGGTATACGAGAATTCAATACGAACCGACCCACAGTGCATAACATTAAACAAGTTCATGGCCAAATACATAACAAGTTCGTGACTAACAAGTGCATGATCTAGTTCAAATTAACAAGTGCGTGACCCATGGTCTTAAGTAGTACAACACACAATTAACAGAACATGAACATCTAGAGCTCATCAGCATCATCCATGATGTCAGGATCAGAGTTCCCATCGCTCTCCATGTCTTTTGCATCCTCATTGTCCTCCTCAGAGTCCCCATCGCCCTCCTTGTCCTTGTCCTAGAAATTTGCAAAGTGAATATATACAGAGGAGCATTAGGGAGTTCCATAGAATCAGCCGAGTTGCATATGGCAGCTAGCTAGTGCATCCGATCCATCTCTCCTTGCCAGAACATGCATATGCTGATAATTAAGGCTTACTGATAATGCAATGCACTCTCTTTGGGTATTAGTGTGATCAGTGTATGAGAATAAGAAATGTTTTTATTTGTGCTACAATAAACCCGATCCTCCCTCCAGTAGGCCACCAGTACTAGACCAAGTACATGCATGCCATGGCACCATATATAGATGAAGTTGAAAGTGTGTGTAGCGTGCTACTCCACTCAACAATATAGCTTTAACAGCAGCCAACATCAAATATAGACAGAGGAGAGGATAAACGTACCTCAATTTTCAGTTTAGCCACAACATTAGTCAAGGCATCAACTTCAAGATCACTAACAATTGATCCAACCACTTTCGCATCTGAACAAAATATTAGTAAGGGGAAAATATCAATGCATTATTATGCTGCAATTACAAGTGTATAACTGAAAAAAGAGATAAAATGATCACCTTTACTTGCTGCAGCAACCCAGTCCTTTGTGCAAACCAGGTTGGGCTGGGCCAGTGCCAGAGCCAGTGCCAGTGCAACTGGTGTCAATGTCAACAATAGGAGCACTGGAACCGATCACTGAAACTGACGCTGCTACGGATGCTTGTGTGGCTGGACTATCACAAGTTCCAGAGCTAATACTCTGAGATGCAGACCTTTTATTCCTAGATCCTGATGATCAAGCAAAATGACCAAAATAAGTTAGAGTACTGATAAAAATATATCAGATTTTTCCCAATAAAAACTATATCAGATTTTGATAAAAACTATAGTTTTTCCCAATAAAAATATCAGATTTTGCAGGACAAAATATTAATTACAAAGGCAAATCAATGCTGCACCAAAATAGAAGACTAGGTTTTATCTAGCATCATAGCCCGTGCTTATCTAATCTTTGTGTCAGGTTTTGGTTTTGTGTCCAGAAAAAAAAGACGTTCACAATCGCATAGTTGGTGGCAATATCTACTGGAGTATGACATATCGCATACAGTCCAGGGAGATTGATTTAGATGTATCGCCTGCCTCTAGTTTTATGTTTAATACAAGTGTGTTAACGTGTACTGCTGGTTGTCATGGCTAGTTAACTAGAAAATTTAACATAGTAAAATCTTTGTTGAAAGGGGTCCCTGTGCATCTTATAGAAGTGTGGCTCTGAAATGGACAACAAATTTGTCTGTGTTTTTTTCTTATCTATTGATACGCACCAGATTCCTAAAAACTAGCAATTGCCTGGTACCAATGTACTGTTGCGGTTTCCAAGTGAACATTATCTAAACATAAAATTCATTACCCGTAGACAGTTTATTAGTCACTCTTGAGCAATTGATCAAACACTGTCACTGAGTCAAAGCTTTGTTGATGGTTACTAAGATACATCCGATATACAACCACCTAACCAAAGAAAAGATAGCATTTCATACACAAGTGTCACCAGGTTTTATTACTCAGTGCATAACTGAATAATACTAAGTTGATGTTCCAATCCTGAATTTCTGGAGGGGATTAGTGTATGTCCCTAGCCAGCAGACTCATATGTACCGCTCCAACATTGACAAACAACACACATATCAAGACTACAAATCTTCAGAAAAGAAAACATACTGAACGATGCATCAGATATATCATACATGTTCAGAGTTGAGACTGAAACTTTCTACTCAGTATGATATCACGCGTCCACAACTAAAACTTCATCAATCTAGAAACATATATGTCTTACACGTGCTAACTATTAGTGCATGTCTGCAAAGCTTCTAGCACTGGTTCTGTATGAGAGCATACGGCAATGTAAAATAGCTAGCAGGAGCAGCCAAGCGGAACATCAAGACCCCAGATTGATCGTACCTGGAGCTGGAGGTGGCGCTGGAGAAGTCGTAGCTGTCGGTGCCGGTGCCCGTGCTGTGGGCGGCGCAAGAAGTTGGCGCACGGTCTTGGTCTTGGCCTTGGCCTTGCCCTTCGTGGGAGCAGAAACGCCGTCTTTGGTGGGCGCCATCGATGGGCACTGCGGTCGGCGGCGTTGGCTGGCAGTGGCAGGCAGAGAGCTGCAGGGCGCGGCGGTGCTCCCGGCGTACCTCGAGAACTTGGCCGGCGCGGCGGACCACCTGGAGCGCTCGTCGCGGGCGCGGAGGTTCAAGGCGCGCCTCCTCGCCGACCTTCGGCACGCGCGTGGGGATGACGGACGGCGCCGCCAGCGCTAGCCAAAGCAACAGGGAGGGGGCGGACTGAGGAGCCGTCGGGCAGTCACGCTGGGGACTGGGGATGGGGAGTGGGAGTTTGGGAATTAGGGTTAGCTTCGTTATTAGGCTGGGCTAGTGCACTGCTGGGCTAGTAATGGGCTAGTGCCCTCTGCCCTGCTGGACCAAACCGAATTTAAATTCGGTATATTTCGAATATAATGTAGAAATGTAGAAATCGAACGAATAAATGCCCAAACCGATTTCGTACCGAATTTCGAATTATGTACTCCGTATTTCGTTTTCGAATTTAGTATCCGTTTTTGTCCGCAAAAAACGAATTCGATCGGGTTAAATATAGAAAACGACTGCGGTTCGGTTCGAGATATTTCCGTATTGTTTTCATCCTTAGCTGCAGCTGACCATTCCTGCCGTTTGCATGCGTGCATGCATTGTGGCCACAAAGAGGGGAGAAGCTTCGTGGAAATTTTCTCTGATGAGGAAAAGTGCATGCAGCTGCTGCCTTTTTTAACGTGGCCCTTGTTTAGTTCCCAATTTGGCCACCCAAATTGCACTATGCAAAAAGGAGATTTTCCATTACATCAAAATATCGGCAAATTCATGGAGTACTAAATGTAGATGAAATCAAAAACTAATTGCACAGTTTTGTTGTACTTTGCGAGACAAACATTTTGAGTCTAATTAATCATTTTTTGGACAATTTTTTACACTAAAAAACAAAAGCTGTAGCAGCCAGAGCCGATTCGGCCACCCGAATCCTGGATCTAAACACGGCCGTGGCCCTTGTTTAGTTCCCAATTTGGCCACCCAAATTACACTATGTAAAAAGAAGATTCCCCATCACATTAAAATGTCGGCAAATGCATGGAGTACTAAATGTAGATGAAATAAAAAAAACTAATTGCACAGTTTTACTGTACTTTGCGAGACGAACATTTTGAGTCTAATTAATCTTTTTTTGACAATTTTTTGCATAAAAAACAAAAGCTGCTAGCGGCTAGAGCCGATTCGACCACCCGAATCCTGGATCTAAACACGGCCGTGTAAAAAAAGGGTGAGGGTGCATGCGGCTGACCATTTTGCGGCCGCTCGTTTCCTGACTGCGCGTCGCGGCCACTGTCAGCGTCTGGGCGTTTGGTCGAGTGGAGCCGTTGCTGCTCTGTTTTGTGTCCGTTGGCTGGGGACAGTGAGAGACATTGGGAGCCGATCGTTTGAAAGGTGGGGGCGGGCGCCTGGCTGGGCTAGGGTGTTTACCATTTATGATTTTTCGGTGATTTATTATGATTTTTTAAATATTTAGTGAAAATAAATAAAAAAAGATAAAGATAAAACCATCATTACTGTAGCAAAACTACCGTCCAAAACCGTCTGTAAGGTTATTTGATCAGTTTTGGAAAGTTCAGGGGTAGAAAAATCTGGTTTTATAGTTTGGGGTAAAGTAGTCCACCCTAAATAATCAGGGGAGGAGTTATGTATACTTTTTTCATCGGTGTTACATAAGTAGCGAGTTATAGAGTAAGTTTGCCAAAATGTTACGTCGGGGTTACATTTACATTATTGCTAATAATAAAATAGTTTAAATACCATATTGATATATAGTTCAAAATATAGGTATATAAAGAGACCAAAAGATTTACAGTCTAGTTATTTGACGTGTTCTCTTTCAGGACAAAAAAAAACGCAGGTCCACAGCTCGGCTTCTCTTTCAGGATCAGTCACGATGCTGAAATCGATCGGATTGCAAGGCATGGAGACGAAAGGCACTAGGCGGGCGGCTGAAATAGCATTGCACGTCAGGCATGAAAGGGTCAGGAGAATATTGCCTGACCAATGCAGAGCAGAGCAGTGCATGCATTGCACCTTGTCACCGCTTCTCCGGTGGCTGTGTGACTCAAAAATTGTTATCCAACAGTCAGCTCAAGGTGACTAAGGCCCTAACCAGTTACTAAACTTTAGCCACTCCTGTGTTAGTTTGGTGGACTAAAAGAGTCTTTTAGTCCCTTTTAGGCAGAGTGTTTAGATCCAAAGTGATTAAAAGGTCAGAGGTAGCATGGGTTTTAGTCTTATTTAGCAACCCCTTGGTGGCTAATTGGCTAAATGTCTATTTAGTCCTATTTAATCATAGTGTTTAGGTAAAAAAATGATTAAATTAGACTAAAATTAACCAACTAAACTTTAGCAGCCTAACCTAAACACCCCTTAAAGCATTTATGGAACTACTTGTCAGCCAGATGTCAGACGGTGTTGTTTAAACACCCCCTCAAAAATTGTTAGGGCGTCTCCAACAACTGTCAGACTTTCTCGTCGGACATGCAGTGGTGGCAGAGAGGAATCTTGCTCTAACTTGTAAATTCCATTCCGGAACCCATTCCGTTTTGGATATTGGAATGGAACATTCCGGTACCGGCTCATACCGGTGTACCATTCCGGACTTTATAATAATAATAATATGTGAATAAACTTATACATAAATGTACATATAAATATATTTTGACTTAACTTATGGCGTAATTAACATTTTACCAAACTAAGATGTCATTCAACGAGTTCATAAGACCTTATTTCAAATTTTAAACTCCAAAATTCATACATGGAAAAATATAATACATGCAGTCACGGCCGGTATTGACCGGTATTGGCCGGTATTGGCCGGTATTGACCGGCATTGACCGGTATTGACCGGTATTTGACCCGATACGGGATTGAGACTCTTCTATACCGGTTTAGGGGGCGGTACGAGACATTCCGGCCATTCCGGCCAGTACCGGAATGGAATTCACAACTATGATCTTGCCTCTGTGACGGACTGAGATGGAGAGATGAATATAATTAAAAATTAAGTGCGGGACCTATGGCTCTCCTTTACTTTTTTAGCCAACCAACAGTATTTTTCTCTCACAACAAATCAGCGAACGGTACTTTCAGTCATGCCTTTTTAGCCTAGCGAACAGGGCCTTGGTTTGCTGGCAATTACTGTTGGGATGCCCTTATCGAAGAGTCATCTTAAGGTGACTGAAGCATTTATGGGCTACTCGTTAGCCGGATGTAGCTTTTTTTAAGACCTCTCGCTTCTTGATGACTGATGAGTACTGCTGCGGAAGGGAATGCTCTCCTCTGCTCTGAAGTCTGAACATTGCACTTGTTGGTCTCCTCCGCTCTGCTCTGCACATTGCTTGGTCTTGTCGGTTACACCGCCTTCGGTTTGGCCCCGGTCGGATGATTGCCCCGAAAACTACGAGCATGGAAAGTTTATGTTAGCTGTCATGGAACCGCCCAAATTATAAGAACAAAAGTACAAAAACAATCGCCGGAGCAATTAAATTCCCGTACTTAAGCTCCTATAACCCCGGTAGTCCAATAAAATCACGACGGATTTCAAACCAACCAACATACAAGCCAAGATCGTAGTGGTCCAACATAACAGGTCATATGTTACATCCATTTCATAAGTAATTCAACATATATCGGAGTTCAGTAGAGTTATTACAACTCAAGTTCAAAAGTAGCGGAAGCAAAGTAGTTTGAAACTAATATCACCTTAATTCAAATACATGCCAGTACCAAGGTCAATTTCCAACAAAAGCATGAGAGACAAGGTAGCTCAGAAGGATCATGCCCATGATCACACTCCGCCACTACAGCCGGAGTCTTCCAATTCTTGCAGTAGCTATGTTATATCACAACCTGCAACAAGTGGGAATAAACCCTAAGTACGAGAAGGTACTCAGCTAGACTTACCCGTCATAAACCAGAAATAATGACACCAAGGAGTATGCAAGGCTTTCTTTCAGTGGGCTGGCTTGACTCATTTGCGAAAAGCATAAGTTACCATGAATAAACTAATTTAAGTATTTTTGCATCATCTTTATTATAACCTATTCAATCTAGGTAAGCACCTATGCTAAAGCAATCACTTGATTAACCATTAACATCAAAGGTTACCATTTCAGGTTTAGCATTTCCAACATCATCCACATAACCATCCATGTTCCATAATCATTACTACGATGCAGTAACTCGAGTCAAGTGTTCACTATCCAGTGAACGATGGCGATTCGAATCGATTATTAACCAGCTGGTAAGTTATTCCTCACACAAACCTCACTCACCCGCTAAAGTGAGGTGTTGGTCACCGAGTCAACCATTCAGGTAAAGTCGCGAGCTTGCCAAGAACCACTTGTACCCGGGGGCCGTCCGACTGCTCTTTGGCCTTATCATCGCGCCCCTGTTTCCTGCCACTACTGCTCCGGTACAGTGCGTTGTGGGCAATCCACTCGGCCCGAATAATCTCCCAGCTTCGCGGTCGAAAGGTACCTTATTTGGCCAGCTAAATGTGAGGCATGCGTTCAACATGACCCGAGGGCCAACACCGGTCGGTCCTTAATCGACACAAACGGAAACTACAAGCACCCCAGAACCCTGTCTGGTTGCCCAATACTTATTCCATCCGGTCTCCAATTATTCATCAACACTTGGTTATTTCCAGGATATCATCTATTCCATAGCTAAAGTTTCCCAGTAACCACCTATAATTGCCGGTGACAGGAAATCACCGATCGCTACCGGTCTAAGCAGGGCTAAGCATTTATTCGACCCTAAACCTAGCAGGATAAGAATGTAATAAGGTAGGCAAGGATAGTAATAAATGCATCAACGGTTTCACTCAACTCCTACAACTTAATGCAACAATACATATATAACATATATATACTCAATTGCTTTTATAAAGTAGGAGGCTTAGAATGCTCCAGGGCTTGCCTGGGATCAAACACTAGGTTAGTGATTGACAGATGACACTCACTTGGCGAGCATCGTCCATCCCGACACTTGATTAGTCCTTCCATCTTCAGGATGGGTCCACCAAACACCGTCTTCAGGTTTGGCTTCAACATCTCATCCTTCACGTGGTGCATCTAGCGAACCTAAATGAGATGCAAGATGTATGCGTATGAATATGATGGATGGTAACACAAGATGCATCACATAATCATTCAAGTAAACACACGATTAAGACATAGACACCAAAAGCTAATTAACTAACATCACACAACCAATTAAAGAGGGCAAGCACACCAAGCATAACGCAAGTTTGACAAGATCACCAGTATCTTAAGTTGACCATCATCAAGGGTATAAGCCACACTTAGCAACACATGGAGTAAACAACCATGACTAGCATCTGATAATTTCTGGACTGTAAACAATATCTACATGTTTGGATCATAACTGGAGTTATACAAATCCAATAGCCATGCAACCAGACATTCTAGAAAGCTTATGAAATTGCCTATAATTCATATTTAATAATCTTAGCATGATTCTCAAGTTAACCAAGTCAAACATGCATAATTACATAATCTGGTCCAGAGATTCCAGAGAATAACTATTTCTGGAACCCAACTTGAAACAGTCATTACTCACAAACTATAAGGCCAAATGCCACCAAAATTTAACACAAGCTAGATTAATAAGTTATTTACAACTTTGTTATAAGCATGTTTCTCATCAAACATCATTTTCATGGTGCAATTATCAAAGTCCCAGAAACTGTCCAGGAAAGCATCAATTGCAAGAATAAATATTAACTTATATTCCAAACATATATTTGGCCACAACCAATGTAACCATCATAAAGTGCATGTTAAATGATCACCAAAAAGCATAGTGCTCATCATTAAATAATTTCTTTTAATGTATTTCTTAATTTATTTAAATAGCAAGGTGAAATAATAAACATATATCAAAATTCCATAATAAAATCTATAAACATTACAGTATCTCTTACATACACCCAATAGTCTACTGTACGAATTTCAAGGCATTTGGACATGTATATCAACATCTATGAAAAAGACAAATTGCTATTGTAAGAATTCATATGAGAGCAAGATACACTAATAACTCACTCATATGGCAACCAAAATTCATGAAATTTTTACCACACATTAAACATCATATGAGTAGCATGCCACAAAAATTTCACTTCATTTGGAGCCCTAGATCTGCAGTGATGAAAATGACAAATACATCTAGCATTAAAAACCTAGCTGCACAAATCTATTTTTACAGAGAAAACTTTAAACTAAAACATGCCATATTATAAATCTACTGCATAGAGAATTTCACAAGGATTCCAAAAAGTACTCATTTACTATTTTACGAATTTCTACAATTTACTATGGATTTTCTAAGTTCCTATAAAATAATTACGAATCAGTCCCGAGAGCACTATTCATTTGAGTCTATAACAGTGCAGAAAAACCCCTCCCTTTAGTCGAATTCTCCCGCGAGGTCCTAACGTGATTTTGAGCAGGCGAACGCTCTGCAGCTCGCTGAGGCCGGCCGAAGGAGGCACGTCGGAGGCGGCTAAGGGGCGGGGGAACCGCAGGGGGCCAGCACGCACCCGCTGGGCTGCTTGGCTTGGCCTAAGGCACGGCGTACAGGGCCGGCCACTAGCCTGCACGGGCCGGCGACAGCTGCTCCGCCGGCGAGGAGCAGCGGCAGCTGGCGACGCTGCCGGAGGGGGCTGGTGGTGGTGGTGCGAACCGGAGAATGCGATGACGCGGCTGGCTCGGGCAAAGGCGGCACGCAACAGTGGCAGTGAGTGAGCTCGGGAGTCAGCCATGGCGGCTGCTCGAGCTCGGCCATGGCAGAGCGCGAGGAAAAGCGAGAGCAAGTGCTTGGGGGGAAGTGGGGAGCGGCTGGGCAGCTCGGCATCCACTCAAGGAGGTCATAAAGACACGGCAGAGGATGGCAGAGGGAGAGGAGCGCGTGTCCAGCCATGGAGGGCGCGAACTCATGCATGCCGGCCACGTTGGCATTTCTTCGGGCACCTGGCGTGCGTCGGTGGGGCTAAGGTGGGCGTCGATTTTAGGCCTCCTACAGGCCGAATTGGACCTCGGACCAAAAACAAAGTTGGAAGCCCATCCGAAGCTCTACGGTTTTCATTAAGGCGCCCAGGTCACTAGGCCAACAGATTAGGAGATAAAATCACGCCAAGATGACAATGCCAACATGTTGACGGAGATCACGGAAACTCGCATTCGGAGGTCGAAACCTGATCAAACTTAATCCAACTTTTTGCATGCTCTTCTCCAAGATGTAAACTCCAACTTTTATTTTTGGCTCAACTCAAGTTGTTTAGCAAAAACACGAGAACGCAACGTGCCAACCATCTTGTCGTTGCCGGTCCAACTGCATGAACATGATGAAACTAGCAGTTTTGTGAATTAATTTTGAAGGTCCAAATGAGCTCCAAATCCATTCAAACTTCTCTGAGCTCTTCTCCACTCTAAACACTCCAACTTTTATAAAGAGTCCAACTTCAGTTGTTTAACAAAATTTTGAGAACGCAATGTGCCCACCTATCAATGTCAGTCCACAATTCCATGACTTAGAATATTTTCCAAGGCTGAAAAACAGCAGCTAATCCAATCTTTGAGCCTCTGTTTGACTTATTTCCAAGTTGATCTAGCTCTTGGTCCAAAAACAAAGTTTGTTCTACACAACATGAGCTACAACTTTCATTTAAGGTCCAACATCAGAACTGATATAGAACTAACATTTCTACTCTGACCAAAGTAGGATCACGATAAAGCTTAAATTATCCTTTTTGATCAATTGGAGCATTTTCTGGGCATTTGCTCAACACGAACCTTTCATGACTTTTGTTGTAGAGTCCATCTAGAGTCATTTGGGCAAGGTTGCAAGGTTTGGTTGATGACCTATATTTCCATCCACTTAATAATGCAATTCCAGCACTTAGTAAAGTCATTCCAACAAGCATATAACTTATCATTTCATATGACTTTTTGATTCCAAACGTCATGAAACTTTTCTAGGGATCAATATAGATAGGTACTAAGGTGAGACACATGAATATATTGCAATAACACCACCCAAGCATATATCTTAAAAATGGACTATATGTAAAGCAAGGGTGCAACATCCAAGTTTAGGTTGGGGCTCGCTTCCATAGGTTTGACCTTGACATCTTCATTACCACTTAATCTACCATGTTTGAGCTCAAACCCATTACTTAACGGTGGCAAACACCTCGGGTGTTACAGCCCTCCCCCCTTAAAAGAATCGCGTCCCGAGATTCGGTGCGACGGACTTTTCAAGGGAAGAGAAGTTTGTTATCCAATTCCAACATCTGCAAGCGCATCAGGCTACTTAGCTTCAAGTAGCAGAGAGGCTAACTAGTAAGACAACTTTCTGATACTCGCTCTAAGTAGAAACTTTGGTCTGGATAATTTCCTTCACTGACTTCCATGAAGCATTGTTACTTTGGGAGGAATCCAAGACAATACGGTACTTCGTTCACAGTGTACGAAGAGTACTACAAGCATGGACTAACTACTCATAGCATTTACTTTTCTAGTGGCATAGCATGTACAACTTCCGATAAAGGTTGGATCCCTATACGAGGTAATCATTCTTTGAGGCTATCAGAAACCGTCTAACCAATAGACAATGTCTATATCAGTCATAGACTATTCACTCACTCAGACGCCAACTGATGGAAAACTACATATTGTTCCACGTGTGTAGTTCTCTTTCTCTGATGCCAACACTGTATTATCTGAGTCTATTGAGGGAACAGTGAAAGTGATAGCTGACTCTGTCGGTACTGGATTTCTGCCAAATGTTACCTAAGAAGATTCTCTTATACAAAGGCACATAGGGGTGCAATTAGTCTTTCCAAGGGTACTGAGGGTTGTCTAACAGAAAGATACCTATCAATTGCAAGTTCTTGACATGCATTACAAACATAACCTTCTAATATAAAGGATGATCGCAGTCAATAGATAAATTACCGATTATGTACCCTTTTATTTTCTGTTCATATAACATAAACCACTGCTCCAATATGCACAAATATTGGTGGGCATATAGATCCATGGGTCTTCTAACCACTCGCCAAAATTGAGCTCAAACGGACATCGTTTGACCATCCAACAACCCATCCACCAAAATAGTTCTGTTCTGAAATGGCAGCAACCCAAGCTGACATGACATCTCTCAAATCCTATGTTTTACTCAACCAATGCTCATACCCACTTAAGACATTGAAGGGTCCTAAGCAAGGAATGAGGTTACCAAGTTTGGGGTCAATCCAACTTCGTTTGGGTCACTAACCGTTGGCTTGAAGATAACCGGTGTAGTGCCACAAAATTCTGGACAGATTTCATGTTCTTCCTTTTCTTTTGCTTCACATGTTGAGGTGTGTGTTTTGCACTCTCTGATCTTTCTCATAGTAGCAGAAGCCTTTCTCTAGTTGAGGATGGAGGCTATAGTCTTCCTGACATATTTCTCAGGGAACAATTTCAACCGTTGATCTAGACCCCAATCTTGACGATGAACAAGCATTAGACTTGTGGGCTATTTTCACAGAGCAAAAAGCATTATTCCACATGGAGGGCATCCCTACGTAGATAAGGAGTCACACCAGAGAGAGTTGATTTCATCTGTATGACTATCATCTACACAAGGATCAAGACTTTTGATAACTAGGTCAAATGCACAATGTGACGATAAATTCTTATCCCACGGATAACTTATTCAATAGTAAGTGTTATGTGCCCATTTGATCTACAGGGATGACGTACGTTGCTCACTTGATGACCGACGTCGTACAAGCACATAGGGAGAGTCACTTGTCTACCACCTCTTGCAGTCTGTCAATGCTTATGCCGGTGACTGTTCTTCAAAGGTCATCTTCTTAGCAACTTCAAGGGATATCTACTACATAAGGTCTAAGATATGAATCTTTAGATAAGATATAGGGAGATAACCAAGGAAAACGGTCATGAGAAATAACACATCGGTTGTTGTTTCATAATGGATCCTGAATAGCAACTTTGATACCAGTGCGTGCCGAGCAGCACAACCTTGTGTGCGCACCCACAGGAGGCTCTCGGTTTCGTCGCGGCACCATAGAATGCTAATCGTAACACCATTATTAAACGCACAAACAAAGTGGAATTTCAAGTGGCACCGATTGGGTGGTAAGAACAAGCACCAGACAAGGGAGGAGTAGCAAGCAAGGGGAGTTACAGGGTTTAGAGTCAACACGGAGGCGATCCGAAGATTAAAACACAGCGCAAGGGAACATAGCTTAATTGCTGAAGACAACTGAGCAAGGGTTCTTGGTCACGTTGGACAACAATCATGAGATCAAGACTAATAATGTTGAGAGACGTTAGAAGTTGAGAGGGACTTAGCAAACTTCCAAACAAAATGATACACCGAGCAGAGATTGCGTTATTAAGATAACCACTTGATTTCACAAGCAAAGATTTCTAGATCAGACAACGAGAGATTAGCGTTGCTCGGATCATCTGTAGGAGAGACAATCGGGAGGTCCAACATGGAATTTGGCATGGTCCCCAAAACTTGGCAAGCAACAACTGTGGTTAAGATCGACGTTCGTTAGGACTTAACTTGGTTGGTCAATCGACAAGGGCATTCTCCAAAAGGTAGCGGATGTCCAAGGCCTAAGCAAACATATAAGGGGACTATGCTAGGGCCTATGGTTCAAGCAAGGCCTGGATACAAAAACATTCAAGGGCTAGCAACCACGTCTACAGGCTCTGGCTCCTACGAGAGAATCTAATTAGAGATGACAACCATGTGATTACGTAACATGAGCGTTGATCTAGGATAAAGCATCTTCAACACTCATATGCTCACTGAGGACAAAAGAGAGGTCAACTATGACACTACCTAGATAACAAGCATCTACACAGCATCACAGTTTTAAGCGGACACTTGAGATTATTAGTCAGGTTAGCTTAAGCATCCAATACTAAGCAGAAGGCTCACACCTAACAAGAATTTATCCAACAAGAACTAACTACAAGTTTAGCTAAAACAAAAGCATGCTAAAGTAATCAACTTAGTGCATGCACATCAATCATAAGTTACTTATTTATTAGGACAAAGGTGAGAGGAGCATAGTTATATGCATAAAGCAACAATCATAATGATGCATGCTTCGTCCTATTCGTCCTCACAAGATTGCCAGCCTAAGGTGACAATCACGTTCTATGTCGGTGGCATAACACACATTCTCTCGATATAGAGCTAGTCGTTAGCTACATTCAACTTACGCATTCGTGGTTAGCGTACCTGCAGAAAATTTCATTGCAGCCCAATAATTCCCAATATAGCACACAATGAAAGCAGTAAACTAAATACTCTCCATACATACATCCCATGATGCATATACTTCGGTATCATAGCTACCCAACAAATGTACCCACAATTAAGTACTTTCATAAATACATGGTTAAACATGTAATTACGCCAGTAACCATAGCTAACTCTCCCCTAGACCAATGGTTGAACGGTCATGCTCTCCCAGCTCACACTTACCTTGGCGTAGGTGCGACGTTGCAAGAATATAACTCTAGCGACATATATGGCTATTTCATATATGAAGGTTACCACTGCCATTCGACCACAGGGTAACGGTACGGTCAAGTTATCACTCATACATACCTTGGCTTGGGCGTAGATGCAAAAATTTAAAACCCCCAAGTTAGTACTTAATTAAGCCACCTAAGGGTCCTTAATTGGGCATAAAGGAAATGACCACTGGCATACTTAGATTTAAAATTCAGATTTGAACAAACTTATATATGTAGTAGCTATAGGTTGTCAAAAACATCATTTTGCAAACAAAAACCTTTGTTTTCAATACACATATGACATATATTAGAGTTGAACCTTGCTCCGATACCAGCTGTCACGGAACCGCCCAAATTATAAGAACAAAAGTACAAAAACAATCGCCAGAGCAATTAAATTCCCGTACTTAAGCTCCTATAACCCCGGTAGTCCAATAAAATCACGAGGGATTTCAAACCAACCAACATACAAGCCAAGATCGTAGTGGTCCAACATAACAGGTCATATGTTACATCCATTTCATAAGTAATTCAACATATATCGGAGTTCAGTAGAGTTATTACAACTCAAGTTCAAAAGTAGCGGAAGCAAAGTAGTTTGAAACTAATATCACCTTAATTCAAATACATGCCAGTACCAAGGTCAATTTCCAACAAAAGCATGAGAGACAAGGTAGCTCAGAAGGATCATGCCCATGATCACACTCCGCCACTACAGCCGGAGTCTTCCAATTCTTGTAGTAGCTATGTTATATCACAACCTGCAACAAGTGGGAATAAACCCTGAGTACGAGAAGGTACTCAGCTAGACTTACCCGTCATAAACCAGAAATAATGACACCAAGGAGTATGCAAGGCTTTCTTTCAGTGGGCTGGCTTGACTCATTTGCGAAAAGCATAAGTTACCATGAATAAACTAATTTAAGTATTTTTGCATCATCTTTATTATAACCTATTCAATCTAGGTAAGCACCTATGCTAAAGCAATCACTTGATTAACCATTAACATCAAAGGTTACCATTTCAGGTTTAGCATTTCCAACATCATCCACATAACCATCCATGTTCCATAATCATTACTACGATGCAGTAACTCGAGTCAAGTGTTCACTATCCAGTGAACGATGGCGATTCGAATCGATTATTAACCAGCTGGTAAGTTATTCCTCACACAAACCTCACTCACCCGCTAAAGTGAGGTGTTGGTCACCGAGTCAACCATTCAGGTAAAGTCGCGAGCTTGCCAGGAACCACTTGTACCCGGGGGCCGTCCGACTGCTCTTTGGCCTTAACATCGCGCCCCCGTTTCCTACCACTACTGCTCCGGTACAGTGCGTTGTGGGCAATCCACTCGGCCCGAATAATCTCCCAGCTTCGCGGTCGAAAGGTACCTTATTTGGCCAGCTAAATGTGAGGCATGCGTTCAACATGACCCGAGGGCCAACACCGGTCGGTCCTTAATTGATACAAACGGAAACTACAAGCACCCCAGAACCCTGTCTGGTTGCCCAATACTTATTCCATCCGGTCTCCAATTATTCATCAACACTTGGTTATTTCCAGGATATCATCTATTCCATAGCTAAAGTTTCCCAGTAACCACCTATAATTGCCGGTGACAGGAAATCACCGATCGCTACCGGTCTAAGCAGGGCTAAGCATTTATTCGACCCTAAACCTAGCAGGATAAGAATGTAATAAGGTAGGCAAGGATAGTAATAAATGCATCAACGGTTTCACTCAACTCCTACAACTTAATGCAACAATACATATATAACATATATATACTCAATTGCTTTTATAAAGTAGGAGGCTTAGAATGCTCCGGGGCTTGCCTGGGATCAAACACTAGGTTAGTGATTGACAGATGACACTCGCTTGGCGAGCATCGTCCATCCCGACACTTGATTAGTCCTTCCATCTTCAGGATGGGTCCACCAAACACCGTCTTCAGGTTTGGCTTCAACATCTCATCCTTCACGTGGTGCATCTAGCGAACCTAAATGAGATGCAAGATGTATGCGTATGAATATGATGGATGGTAACACAAGATGCATCACATAATCATTCAAGTAAACACACGATTAAGACATAGACACCAAAAGCTAATTAACTAACATCACACAACCAATTAAAGAGGGCAAGCACACCAAGCATAACACAAGTTTGACAAGATCACCAGTATCTTAAGTTGACCATCATCAAGGGTATAAGCCACACTTAGCAACACATGGAGTAAACAACCATGACTAGCATCTGATAATTTCTGGACTGCAAACAATATCTACATGTTTGGATCATAACTGGAGTTATACAAATCCAATAGCCATGCAACCAGACATTCTAGAAAGCTTATGAAATTGCCTATAATTCATATTTAATAATCTTAGCATGATTCTCAAGTTAACCAAGTCAAACATGCATAATTACATAATCTGGTCCAGAGATTCCAGAGAACAACTATTTCTGGAACCCAACTTGAAACAGTCATTACTCACAAACTATAAGGCCAAATGCCACCAAAATTTAACACAAGCTAGATTAATAAGTTATTTACAACTTTGTTATAAGCATGTTTCTCATCAAACATCATTTTCATGGTGCAATTATCAAAGTCCCAGAAACTGTCCAGGAAAGCATCAATTGCAAGAATAAATATTAACTTATATTCCAAACATATATTTGGCCACAACCAATATAACCATCATAAAGTGCATGTTAAATGATCACCAAAAAGCATAGTGCTCATCATTAAATAATTTCTTTTAATGTATTTCTTAATTTATTTAAATAGCAAGGTGAAATAATAAACATATATCAAAATTCCATAATAAAATCTATAAACATTACAGTATCTCTTACATACACCCAATAGTCTACTGTACAAATTTCAAGGCATTTGGACATGTATATCAACATCTATGAAAAAGACAAATTGCTATTGTAAGAATTCATATGAGAGCAAGATACACTAATAACTCACTCATATTGCAACCAAAATTCATGAAATTTTTACCACACATTAAACATCATATGAGTAGCATGCCACAAAAATTTCACTTCATTTGGAGTCCTATATCTGCAGTGATGAAAATGACAAATACATCTAGCATTAAAAACCTAGCTGCACAAATCTATTTTTACAGAGAAAAATTTAAACTAAAATATGCCATATTATAGATCTACTGCATAGAGAATTTTACAAGGATTCCAAAAAGTACTCATTTACTATTTTACGATTTTTTTACATTTTACTATGGATTTTCAAAGTTCCTATAAAATAATTACGAATCAGTCCTGAGAGCACTATTCATTTGAGTCTATGACAGTGCAGAAAAACCCCTCCCTTTAGTCGAATTCTCCCGCGAGGTCCTGACGTGATTTTGAGGAGGCGAACGCTCTGCAGCTCGCTGAGGCCGGCCGAAGGAGGCACGTCGGAGGCGGCTGAGGGGCGGGGGAGCCGCAGGGGGCCAGCACGGACCCGCTGGGCTGCTTGGCTTGGCCCAAGGCATGGCGTACAGGGCCGGCCACTAGCCTGCACGAGCCGGCGACAGCTGCTCCGCCGGCGAGGAGCAGCGGCAGCTGGCGGCGCTGCCGGAGGGGGCTGGTGGCGGTGGTGCAAACCGGAGAACGCGATGACGCGGCTGGCTCGGGCAAAGGCGGCACGCAGCAGTGGCAGTGAGTGAGCTCGGGAGTCGGCCATGGCGGCTGCTCGAGCTCGGCCATGGCAGAGCGCGAGGAAAAGCGAGAGCAAGTGCTTGGGGGGAAGTGGGGAGCGCCTGGGCAGCTCGGCATCCACTCAAGGAGGTCATAAAGACGCGACAGAGGATGGCAGAGGGAGAGGAGCGCGTGTCCAGCCATGGAGGGCGCGCACTCATGCATGCCGGCCACATTGGCATTTCTTCGGGCACCTAGCGTGCGTCGGTGGGGCTGAGGTGGGCGCCGATTTTAGGCCTCCTACAGGCCGAATTGGACCTCGGACCAAAAGCAAAGTTGGAAGCCCATCCGAAGCTCTACGGTTTTCATTAAGGCGCCCAGGTCACTAGGCCAACAGATTAGGAGATAAAATCACGCCAAGATGACAATGCCAACATGTTGACGGAGATCACGGAAACTCGCATTCGAAGGTCGAAACCTGATCAAACTTAATCCAACTTTTTGCATGCTCTTCTCCAAGATGTAAACTCCAACTTTTATTTTGGCTCAACTCAAGTTGTTTAGCAAAAACACGAGAACGCGACGTGCCAACCATCTTGTCGTTGCCGGTCCAACTGCATGAACATGATGAAACTAGCAGTTTTGTGAATTAATTTTGAAGGTCCAAATGAGCTCCAAATCCATTCAAACTTCTCTGAGCTCTTCTCCACTCTAAACACTCCAACTTTTATAAAGAGTACAACTTTAGTTGTTTAACAAAATTTTGAGAACGCAATGTGCCCACCTGTCAATGTCAGTCCACAATTCCATGACTTAGAATATTTTCCAAGGCTGAAAAACAGCAGCTAATCCAATCTTTGAGCCTCTGTTTGACTTATTTCCAAGTTGATCTAGCTCTTGGTCCAAAAACAAAGTTTGTTCTACACAACATGAGCTACAACTTTCATATAAGGTCCAACATCAGAACTGATATAAAACCAACATTTCTACTCTGACCAAAGTAGGATCACGATAAAGCTTAAATTATCCTTTTTGATCAATTGGAGCATTTTCTGGGCATTTGCTCAACACGAACCTTTCATGACTTTTGTTGTAGAGTCCATCTAGAGTCATTTGGGCAAGGTTGCAAGGTTTGGTTGATGACCTATATTTCCATCCACTTAATAATGCAATTGCAGCACTTAGTAAAGTCATTCCAACAAGCATATAACTTATCATTTCATGTGACTTTTTGATTCCAAACGTCATGAAACTTTTCCAGGGATCAATATAGATAGGTACTAAGGTGAGACACATGAAGATATTGCAATAACACCACCCAAGCATATATCTTAAAAATGGACTATATGTAAAGCAAGGGTGCAACATCCAAGTTTAGGTTGGGGCTCGCTTCCATAGGTTTGACCTTGACATCTTCATTACCACTTAATCTACCATGTTTGAGCTCAAACCCACTACTTAACTAGTGGCAAACACCTCGGGTGTTACATTAACCATGGGCCAACTCATGGATGAAGAGTGGGAGACGAGGAGGTTCCATGTGTGGTACATGGAAGCCGCAAAATTGGGCCTAAAATAATTCATGATCAAAGTTCTGGTGGAGCACTTCCACATGGCCCAGGATAGTCACATCATTGTCGATTTCCATGACATGTATAGACTACTATGGCGCAAGGACCTAGATGTCGCCCAAGTCACCATTTTCACCCTGTAAGTGGCTTTCGACTTTGACATGACTAATAAAAAAGGATGTTATCTATCTCAATCCTTTATTTCGTACAGACAGAACCATTGCTGACAAACCTTGATGACAAACCTTGCAGGATACAAGCCCATGTATGTAGGCTGATAAACAAGGAGGTTATCTATCTCAATCCTATGCTACTTATAAAGAGAACCATTGCTGGTTATGATATACCAGACGATAGTTTAGCTCTAGCCAAGTTGAATGCAAAGCAGAGGAAGAAGTATTGCCTAGATGCGCTAATTGAATATAGGTATCGGGCGAGCATGTACATGTTGCAGGCCATGAAGAAGATATGGGGAAATGGGTGTATCCTGGCCGCCCACCAGTTTGGGTAAGCCCAAAAGATACTGGGATCATGACTTCATATATTTAAACTCTTCTAATATGCATTGTGTCAATGGTGCAACAAAGGAATTATGGGCCACTGGATTGTATTTATAATCTATCCTCAGGATGGGTGGGCTTGTATATTTGACTCTTTGCGGGATACAAACAAAGAAGGGTACAAGGAATTTGAAGGCTATTTGAGATAGTAAGTGACCGAACTGACTCATTTACGGTTGATATACGTGTTCAAATTAATTAATTATCACTGACATTGGTTTTTGGTACAACGCTTATAAGAAGTATGTGCAAGATCCCACCACATATGATTGGAGAACTGAGAAGGATAAGGAGAATGGCATGAGACTAAAACTCAGGCGCTAGTTCTGTAGCACCACCATTACCTAGTACTCTACTACTACTATAGTAGTACTCCTACTTCCTGCTACTACACTACTACTACTACTATAGTAGTACTATCACCACCACTACCTAGTACACTACTACTACACTACTACTTTTACTACTGCTACTAACCTAGTATACTACTACCACTTCTACTCTTACTATTGCTTACTATTAGTACTACTGCTCTTAGTCTACTACTGCTCTTATTACTCTACTATTGCTCTTACTATCGTGTAACTATGTGCAGTGCTTCAAACAACCACATGGCTCTGTTCTCTGTGGTTTCTGTGCTTGCGAGTACCTAAGGACATGCTCCAAGCTAGACAGACCATAACAAGTTCAAACTCAAGGATTACATTATTCCAACCTTAGATGATCTATAGGACTTGAACTTGCTTGATTATGTACCATGAATACATGTAATGGATATATATGAACTCTGCTGATGGATGTGATGAACTTGTGTAGTGGCGAATTGTGAACATGTTAACTGTTTGAATGCATGGATGTAATATATATGTGAACAGTGTTAATATATGTGTGAACTGTGTTTGAACTGCTGCTTTATTTGGGTTTAATCATTAATATTGCAAATAATAATAAATTAAAAAACATTTTTTAACTCTAGAAAAACTTAACCGAGGCGGGCAAATAATGATGCCCGTCTCGCTAAACAGTTATCCGAGCTCAGAAAAAACTTTAACCGAGGCGGGCAGTAAAGAAAACCGCCACAGTTAATAACTATTAACCGAGGCGGTCATCCTAAAGCACCCTGAAAGCATCTAGGCCCCGAGAGTTGGTTTCGGCAATTGATGACAACGCAACATTACCATGACTAACGTGTGTTTTGCAGAAACTTTGGTAAGTTAGGTCATGGGAATGGTGACCATTTTGGGCACTATGGTTTTCATGTCCCTTGATGGAAATCATTTCAGTTTTCAAAGGATTAACGTCAAGATTAATGACGGTTAGTTCTGGACATCGAGGAGTTGAGTTATGTTCGGAATAGTCGTTAGGATCTTCGCTTTTCTCCTTTGGCCATACTATAAAGGGGGGCATGAGCGAGTAGCTTGACCTAGGTAAGTCTTTTGTTTAGGTGTGGTGCACACTTGTCAAACTTAGCACTAGGTAGCTCAGGTGAAGCCCAAAGTTCAGTTGGAAGAAACTCGGTTCAAGTTGCGTCGCGATTCGAAGTCGTTTGAGCCATTTATCCTTGACCAGACGCGGTCTCTGCCTTGACCGGACGCGTCCGGTCAGTACTGGCAGTCACCGCTGTTTCAATTTGATCGACTGGACGCGGTCATCCCATGGACCAGACGTGGTGATTGGGTTGACCAGAGTCAGAGAGGGTAAGTGATCTGATCGGACGCAACTGGGAAATCGATCGGACGCGTCTACAGTGCGTCCGGTCTAGTTCCAGAGAGGTACTTCGCTGATCAGACGCGTCCGGTCATCGCTGATCGGACTCGACCGTGCGTCCAGTCAAAGTACAGTAAGGTTCTTGCACGACCGGACGCGTCCGATCACTCAGCGCTGTTGGTTTTAAATTCGACCGTTGCCACCGACCGGACGCGTCTGATCAGTACGTAAAATGCTGAGTTGGCACATAATGGTTGGATTTGACTGTGGGGAGTAGAAATACATCCCCTACACCTCTATTTGAGGTCTCTTGCTCATTTGTTCAGCTGAGAAACACATTTCAATTGCAAGGAAGTGCAAGAGCTCTAGTGAGGGTTGTGATTTGAGAATCCAAGTTTGAGATCCCTCATTAGTGACTAGGGAGTAGCAAGTGTGCATCCACCTTCTCATTAGGCTTGTTGTGGTCAAGTGAGAGTTCTTGCTTGTTACTCTTGGTGATCGCCATCACCTAGACGGCTTGGGGGTGATTGAGAGTTTGGTGATCATCCGACGGAGCTTGTGGATGACCCAACTCATCTTGTGAGCGGTTGTGGATGATTTACCACGATGGAGTGTCAAAGAATCAGCCCGTAGAGAGCACTTGATCCTTGCGTGGATCAAGGGGGAGCTACACCCTTGCGCGGGTGCTCCAACGAGGACTAGTGGGGAGTGACGACTCTCCGATACCTCGGGAAAACATCACCGTGTTTATAACCCTTTACTTTCAAGCAATTACTTTCTCGTATTACTTTTGTTGCTTGATTTACTTTCCTAGAATTGTCATGCTAGACTAGGATTGGAACTTAGGGTGTAAAACTTTTATCGATAGAATCACAAGGAACACTTGTAGGCACTAGGGGTGAATTTTGGCTTAGTAGGATTTAATTCTTGCGATAAATTTTAGAAAAGCCCAATTCACCCCCCTCTTGGGCATCTTGATCCTTTCAATTGGTATCAGAGCCGAGTTGCTCCTAAATTAGGCTTTACCGCCTAGAGCAAGATGTCTAATGGGGAAGGACCACCTCCCATCTTTGAGGGAGATGATTTTCCATATTAGAAAATCCGCATGGAGGCGTACCTCGAAGCCATAGATGTTGGGTGTCTTAGAGCCGCCACCGAAGGGCTTCCCAAAATCAAGGATCCCGCTAACCCCGTTGGTGACGAGGAGAAGTACGACCGATGGAATGCAAAGGCAAAAAAATGCACTCTACCAGGGCCTTGGCAAGGATATCTTCAATTGTGTGCATAATGCGAAAAACGCTCATGAATTGTGGAAAAACCTTTGTGCTCTCCATGAGGGAACTAAGAGTGAGCGTGAGGAACGCTATCATATTGCTTTGAAGAAAATTAATTCTTTTGAGATGCTTCCTAAGGAAAGTCCTAATGACATGTACACTCACTTGAATGTTCTTGTAGAGGATCTCAATGCTCTCAGGCTCACTCAAATGAGTCCATCGGATGTTGCAAGGAGGATCTTGAGTGTTCTTCCCGTTGAGAAGTATGGCTACATTGTCACCGTGCTTCACCAAAGCGATCTCTCCACCGCAACACCGACACAAGTATTGGGAAAGATCAATGCTCATGAGATGTACATGCATATCACTCCGAAAGAGGGCTCATCATCTTCCAAGAAGAAGGACTTGGCCTTCAAAGCTAGCCATGACAAGAAAAAGAAGAAGAGCCAAGTCATGATCGTGCATGAAAGCTCAAGTGAGAGTGATATTGATGATGCATCACTTGCTCTCATGGTGAGAAAGACCACCAAGATGCTAAAGAAGCTTAACAAGAGTGGCATCAAGTTCGATGGCAAGAAGAAGAAGTTCTTCACAAGTAGCAAAAGAAAGCCTATATCTGAAATGGATTGCTACAATTATGGTGAACTTGGTTATCTAGCTTATCAATTCCCTAAGCCTCCAAAAGACAAGTACAAGAACAAGAACAAGGGTAAGAAAAATGAATCTAGTGATGAAGAAGATGAGAAGAAGAACAAGCCATACAAGAAGAATGATGGCAAGAAGAAAGAATATCACAAAAAGAAGAAGGGAGGGAAAGCTTAAATTGTTGTTGATTGGCTCACTGACATTGAATCATCATTTGAGTCCTCCGATGATGAAAGTGACGATGAGAAAGAGAAGGTCACCGCATTTGTGATTGGGCCATCATCATCTTCATCGACATCTTCACTGCCATCTTCACCGTCATCATCCACTACTCACCTATGCCTCATGGCCAAGGGTGAACGAAAGGTACAAAATAATGAAAGTGATGATGATGATAGTGATAGTGATGATAAATTTGATGCACCTTCTTATGATGAACTTGTAAAATTGCTCAACAAATACTCAAAAGTCATAAGAAAGACTAGAAATGAAAATGATGAGCTTCAAAATAAAAATGAACCACTTTCATCAAAGCTTGAGATTGCACAAAAGACTAGTGATGAGCTTAAAGATCAAAATGAAATTATGACTTCTACTCTCAAGGAGCTCAAAACTTTCAACAAAGAGCTTAGAGATGAACATGATAAACTTGAGAAGAAGCATGATGAGCTCAACACTAGGCACAACTTGCTAAAAGACAAATATACTTCATTAAAAATTAATTATGATAGTCTTGTTGTTGCTAATGAGCTTTCTCTTGAGACACATGATGCTACTAACCAAGTTGTTAAGATTGATATAGCCACATCATGTGATGACTTGATTATTGAGAGCATTGAGCAAGGCTCTAGTGGCAAAGGCAAGAAAGTGGTTGAATCCGACAATCATGATGATTATGTCAAGCTCAAGAGTGAATATGAAATGCTTAGAGATGAGAACAAGAAGCTAAAAGGGTTGATGGCTCTTGAAAAGCAAACATCAAATGAGTCACTCATTGAGGAGAATAAAAAGCTCAAGCAAGAGAAAGAGCATCTCAAGACCGGCTTAAGCAAGTTCACAAGAGGTCAATACTTGCAAAGTGATCTACTCATGAACACCGTCATGAAGATGGATAGAAGTGGCATTGGTTACTTGGCAAATTAAGAGAAGAAGGCTAAAGCTCAACAACAACAAAGCAAATCAAAGCCCAAGCCAAAGAGATATGTTGAGTGTGGACAAGAGGGTCACTTTGCTCATGAGTGTGAAACTCCACCACCACAACCCTTGCCCAAGCATGCTAGACCCTTTGCTTTCAATGCTCACTACATGCTTAGAAAAGATTCTAGTGGAAAGATGAAAGTCATATTCTTGGGTCCCCCAAACAAGAATAGGCCTAAGAAAATTTGGGTTGCCAAGTTACTAGTTGAGAAAGTCAAGGGTCCCTCTCAAGTTTGGGTCCCTAAACAAAAAGCTTGATCTCTTGTGTGTAGGTGAACTACAAGACCGGTGGATCTTATTGGGTTATTGATAGTGGTTGCACTCAACACATGACCGGTGATTCTCGTATGTTCACCTCACTTGAAGAAAATGGAGAATGTCAAGAGAAGATCACATTTGGGGACAATTCAAAGAGCAAAGTCAAGGGTATATGCAAGATTGCAATATTAAATGATCACTCTCTTTCAAATGTGCTCTATGTTGCTTCCTTGAGCTTCAATCTACTATCCGTTGGGCAACTTTGTGACCTTGGCTATCAATGCTTATTCACACCAAATGAAGTGGTAGTTTCAAAGATAGAAGACAAGCAAATGATTTTCAAAGGATTTAGATACAACAATCTCTATCTTGTTGATTTCACCTCCGAAGATGCAAATTTGATGACATGCTTGTTCACCAAAACTTCACTTAGGTGGCTTTGGCATAGGAGGCTTGCTCATGTTGGAATGAACACTCTCAACAAATTATTAAAGAAAGAGTTAGTGAGAGGCTTGAAAGATGTCAAGTTTGAGAAGGACAAACCTTATAGTGCATGTCAAGCCGGTAAACAAGTTGCAAATACTTATCCAATAAAAGCTTACATGTCAACATCAAGAGTGTTAGAGCTTCTACACATGGATTTGTTTGGTCCTACAACTTACAAGAGCTTGGGTGGAAATCTTTATTGTCTTGTGATTGTGGATGACTACTCAAGATACACTTGGACATTCTTTCTTCATGACAAATCTGAAGTGGCCAATTGTTTCAAGAAGTTTGCAAAGAGAGCTCAAAATGAATTTGAAGTCAAGATAAAGAAGATAAGAAGTGATAATGATAAAGAGTTTGACAACACAAACATTGAAGCTTATTGTGATGAGATTGGAATCAAGCATGAAGTTTCATCAACCTACACTCCTCAATAAAATGGTGTAGTTGAGAGAAAGAACCGGACATTGATTACCCTTACAAGAACAATGCTAGATGAGTACAACACACCAGAAAAATTATGGGCCGAGGCAATCAACACCGCATGCTATGCATCAAATCACCTCTTCCTACAAAAGTTTCTTGGCAAGACCCCCTATGAGTTGCTAAATGGGAAGAAGTCAGACGTCTCATTCTTTCAGGTGTTTGGTTGCAAATGCTACATCTACAAGAAGCGGCAACACCTAGGGAAGTTGCAAATGCTACATCTACAAGAAACATATGATGTGGAATTTGATGAATCTAACGACTCCCAAGGAGCAATTAAGAATTATGATGATGTAGGTGATGAACCATTGAGGGAGGCAATGAAGAACATGCCGGTGGGAGACATAAAGCCTAAAGATGATGAAGACGATGCACAAATGGTCAATCCACCATCTTCATCATATGTGCCTCAAGATGATGACAAGAATGAGAGAGTTGAAAATGAAGACACTCATATATCTCATGAACAAGACGAGGCACAAGCTCAAGATGTTGATGCTCCCCAACCCCCTCCTCAAGTGGTTGATAGAAGACACTCACCTCTACTTCAAGCATATCCACATGATCTCATCATAGGGAGTCCTATAAAGGGTGTAATGACTCAATCTCAAAAACTTGCTTCTTTTGTTGAACATCACTCTTTTGTCTCTTGTCTTGAACCTAAGAATGTAGAAGAAGCTCTTTAAGATCCGGATTGGGTGAATGCAATGCACGAAGAATTGAACAACTTCACCCGCAATTAAGTTTGGACACTTGAGGAGCATCCAAAAGGTGCAAGAGTCATTGGAACCAAATGGGTGTTCCGCAACAAGCAAGATGACCAAGGCGTAGTTGTGAGGAACAAGGCAAGACTAGTTGCAAAGGGGTTCTCTCAAGTTGAAGGACTTGATTTTGGAGAGACCTTTGCACCCGTTACAAGACTTGAAGCCATTCGTATCCTTCTTGCATATGCATCACATCATGAAATGAAATTATATCAAATGGATGTTAAAAGTGCGTTTTTAAATGGCTTCATAAATGAACTAGTCTATGTTGATCAACCTCCTCGGTTTGAAGACCCTAGATATCCTAATCATGTTTATAGGTTGTCTAAGGCGCTATATGGGCGCAAGCAAGCCCCTAGAGCGTGGTATGAGCGCCTCCGGGACTTCCTCATTGAGAAGGGCTTTACAATTGGGAAGGTCGACACCACACTATTCACCAAGAAGCTTAATAGGGAGATCTTCATTTGTCAAGTCTATGTTGATGATATTATCTTTGGATCAAAAAATGAAGATTATTGCAAGAAATTTAGTGAATTGATGTCGAAGGAGTTTGAGATGTCTATGATTGGTGAACTTACATTCTTCCTTGGTTTTCAAGTCAAGCAAATGAAAGAAAGGATTTTTATCTCTCAAGAAAAGTATACCAATGATCTTCTCAAGAGGTTCAAGATGGAGGATTGTAAGCCAATCAAGACCCCAATGCCATCTAATGGACATCTCGACCTAGATGAGGGAGGTAAATCGATTGATCAAACTCTCTACCGTTCTATGATTGGTAGCTTGTTATACCTTACCGCATCTAGGCCCGATATCATATTTAGTGTGTGCATGTGTGCTCGCTTTCAAGCGTGTCCTAAAGAACCTCACCTAAGTGTTGTGAAAAGAATCGTAAGATATCTTAAGCACACCCCAAGCATTGGTCTTTGGTATCCCAAAGGAGCTAGATTCCAACTAGTTGGCTATTTCGACTCGAATTATGCCGGTTGCAAAATTGATAGAAAAAGCACATCTGGAGGGTGCCATTTGCTTGGGAGGTCACTTGTATCTTGGTCATCTAAAAAGCAAAATAGTATGGCTTTGTCCACCGCCGAGACGGAATACATTGCCTCGGGGGCTTGTTGTGCACAAATCTTATATATGAAGCAAACCCTTCTAGACTATGGTGTTGTTCTTGATAAGGTGCCACTTTTATGTGATAATGAAAGTGCCATTAAAATTGCTAATAATCCGGTACAACACTCACGCACCAAGCACATTGATATCCACTATCACTTTCCGAGGGATCATGTTGCTAAAAATGATATATCACTAGAAGGTGTAAGAAGTGAAAATCAACTAGTGAATATCTTTACTAAACCTTTGGATGAGGCTACCTTTTGTAGCTTGAGAAGTGAGCTAAATGTGCTTGATTCTAGTAACTTTAAAAAATGAGCTTGTGTTGTCCCTTGTATTGCATTGTAATATATGTCATGTTTAAACTTCCGTAATGCATCTAGGACTTGTCTAACACGGTTACGATAACCCTCCCTTAGAGGAGTGAAGAAGCCTAACCGTGGATCAAGCTTGACAAGCAGCCTAGTTTTACCTTCTTGCTTTGCATTGCATATGCATGGTTGTTGTTTTGTCATTTCTTTTCGGTTTTGCTTTGAGCAACCTCTATGTTCGTCCATGGATAGAGAGAGCATTTGACGCTCCAAAGGGTTTATAAACTCTATTGCATGGCCATACGTTGCTCCTCGGGTGTTTATCACATATTTTCTTAAAAATAATACTAGCCTAAGGCGAAATATTTTGAAAAATTTGAGGGTTTGAGAGAGGTCTCTCATATCAGGTTCCAATTGGTGTTTATTTGGGTCTCTTTGTATAGGAACTTGATTGGGAGAAGTCACGTCGATGATCGGGAAGAGAAAAGGCGAAAAACAGGAACCGGACGCTGGACCGGACGCGACGCTACTCAACCTCTGCGTTCGGTTTCGGCCATCACTAGCGCGTCCGGTCACATGAAGGCGGTCCTCGTGGATCTTTGACCGGACGCTTGACTGGACGCTGGACCGAACACGACGCTGTGACCACTGCGTCCGGTCCCGGACTTCATCAGCTCGTCTAGTCGCACGAAGTGGGTTCCCGGGTGGACCTCTGACCAGACTCTGTCCGCGTCTGGTCACCTCTAACCGGACGTGTTTGGTCGCGCCAGGAGCTTACTGGACTCTGATCGGACGCCTCTGCGGCGCGTCCGGTCAGTCGATCAGTGCGTCTGGTCACCCCGTGAAAAGCGGATCTGAATCCTTTCCATCGTTCCATCGGCAATTTTCCTCCTTTCTTCTTCCTCTCACGTGCCGCCACTCCTTGTTCCCATGCCCTAGCCCACGCGCTGCAGTCACTCCTCCACCATAGTCCGCGCGTCGCCGACGCTCCACCACCGCAGCTGTTGCGCCACCGCTCCTCCACCCTAGCAGCCGTGTGCCGTCGCTTCTCCACGCCAAACCCTAGCAACCACGCACCACCGCCGCTCCTCCTCCATTTGCTAGTGAGCCACTGTCCCTCTCCTCTCTGGCCACCCACAGCGAAGGCCAGGCAGCCCTCCTCTGCGCTACCCTTGGTTCTCGGCCGAGAGGGTCCCTCTGCGACGCTCTTGTCCTGCAACTCCGGCCATCTCCACGCGGCTTCACCGCGAGGTTTCTTCATTGTTACCTTGACCTAGATGGTTTGCCGATGAAATCTCGTCGTGTTCTGATTCACTTTTCGTTTGTCTCGGCATTCCAACGCTCGTCCGTCACTCCCGTGGAACCCTCACGCGTCAAGGTCTCTCACCTCTTTCTCTGGAGTCTCCCTCATCTAAGGTAGCATATCGTGCTCTATTCTTTTCTTATCTCTTATGCTTGCTCTCATAAGGACATCGCTCATCTATTAGTTGAAATATATTGCTTAAAAGTAGCTCTATCTATTCCATCTTTGCAGTGAGTCGTGTTGGTGCTTTTGTATGGCAGTGGGCAGCTTTGTTAGTGGAAATTTGAATCCGAGGCCAAGCCTGTGGATACGGATTGAGGCCAAGACTCACGAGAGTCAGTTCATCATCTTGCAGTCGTGAGTTGATTCAGGGAAATTCTTGTTTGGCAGCTCATCATCTATTTAGTGTCAGTTGTTCTCAGCATGGCCCGCTGCAAGAATGTTGGTGGTGCACCGAGTGACGGGGATGGAAGTCCTCCACGTTTTATAGAGGTTGCCCATGGCAAGCGCAAGAAGATCGCCGCCAAGAAGAGAAAGAGGACGCTCACAGAGGCAGAGATAGCACAGGCAGTGGCTGATGCTGCTGATCTAGCAGATAGAGGAGGCAGAGGCAGTGGTATTCACATTGGCGAGCGTCGCTTTCACCTTGAAGGATGACAGCTCGGTATAGAGGCCACCGAGGAGACAGAGGACCAGCCTGTTGAAAGTCCCTAGTTTGGTTTTGGCTAATTGATGAAACCTAGGACTAACCTTTGTATCTAAGTGGATGATTTAGATAAAGGTGGTCATTGAATATGAGACATGACATTGACTCATGTGACCAAGATGATGAAGACCGAGGTGATGCTTGGCTCGATAGACCGGTTGTGAGGGTGAAGGGCAAGTCGAGGCTTCGAAGCGAATTTGAGAATCTCTATCTAGCTGACTTTAATGCTAGAGAAACTTCCTTGACAACTTGCTTAATCTCCAAATCAAGCATGGGTTGGCTTTGGCATAGAAGGCTTGGTCATGTTGGCATGAAACAATTGAAGAAGCTTACAACTCACAATCTTGTCAATGGTTTGAAAGATGTTGAATTTGAGAAGAATAAGCTTTGTAGTGCATGTCAAGCCGGGAAGCAAGTTGGAAGCTCTCATCCAAAGAAGAGTACAATGAGCACATGCAAAGCATTTGATTTGATGCACATGGATCTATTTGGCCCAACAATATACTCAAGCTTAGGTGGTAATAAGTATGGCTTTGTCATAGTGGATGACTTCACAAGATTCACATGGGTATTCTTTCTTAGTGACAAAAGTGAAGTGTTTGACACCTTCAAGACATTTCTCACTAGAGTTCACAATGAGTTTGAGATTAGAATCAAGAAAGTGAGAAGTGACAATGGAAGTGAGTTCAAGAATACAAGAATTGAAGAACTTTGTGATCACTATGGCATTGGACATCAATTCTCGACCAAGTACACTCCACAATCAAATGGCCTAGTTGAGAGAAAGAATAGAACATTGCTTGATATGGCTAGATCAATGCTTCATGAGTACAATATGAGTCAATCTTTTTGGGATGAAGCAATCAATACCGCTTGCTACTACATCAATAGACTATATTGTCATCCATTGCTAGAGAAGACCCCATATGAGCTACTTCATGGAAGAAAGCCAAATATTTCTTACTTTAGAGTGTTTGGTTGCAAATGCTATATCTTAAAAAAGGGCACTAGATTGGGAAAGTTTGACAAGAGATGTGATGAGGGGTTCCTACTTGGTTATTCAACTACAAGCAAAGCTTATAGAGTTTGGAACAACTCAAGTGGCATTCTAGAAGAAGTCCATGATGTGCAATTTGATGAAACCAATGGGTCACAAGATAAAGAAGAGAATCTAGATGATGTTGGTGAAACTCAATTGGTGGAAGCAATGAAGAACATGGACATTGGGGATATTAGAGCAAAGCAAGTTATTGATATTTAAGATGATGATAAAGATCAAGTGCTAAATTCTCAATTCAAGCTAGCTAGTGACTCTCAAGTGCAAGATCATAGTGCTAGTTCATCTCATCAAGATACATCAAGCGATCAACCAAGCTCAAGCAATCAAGTGCAAGTACTCCAACCACAACATGTTGCAAGAGATCACCCCATTGATAGTGTTATTGGTGATATTAGAAGTGGTGTGCAAACAAGATCAAGATTAGCTATGTTTTGTGAGCATGCATCATTTGTGTCAACCATAGAACCAAAGAAAATAGAAGAAGCTTTGAAGGATGCCGATTGGATCATGGCTATGCAAGAAGAGCTTAACAATTTCACAAGAAATGATGTTTGGGAATTGGTAGAAAGGCCAAATGACTACAATGTGATTGGAACCAAATGGGTGTTCAAAAATAAGCAAGATCAAGATGGCATTGTGGTGAGAAACAAAGCAAGACTAGTTGCTCAAGGTTACACTCAAGTAGAAGGTCTTGACTATGATAAGACATATGCTCCCGTGGCAAGATTGGAGGCAATAAGAATTCTTTTGGCTTATGCTTGTGCACACAACATCAAACTATATCAAATGGATGTCAAAAGTGCATTTCTCAATGGGATCATCAATGAGTTAGTCTTTGTTGAGCAACCTCCCGGATTTGAAGATGACAAGAAACCCAACCATGTGTACAAGTTGAAGAAGGCTTTATATGGCTTAAAGCAAGCACCTAGAGCATGGTATGAGAGGCTAAGGGATTTCCTTCTCTCTAAGGGATTCAAGATGGGCAAGGTTGATACAACTTTATTCATCAAGAAGATTGGGAATGATCTATTCATAGTGCAAATATATGTTGATGACATCATTTTTGGATCAACCGATCAAGTTTATTGTGAAGAATTCGGTGCTATAATGGCCAAAGAGTTTGAAATGTCTATGATTGGTGAACTTAGCTACTTCCTTGGTCTCCAAGTCAAGCAATTGAAGAATGGGACATTTGTGAGTCAAGGGAAATACATAAGGGACATGTTGAAGAAGTTTGGAATGCAAGATGCAAAGCCAATTTCAACTCCAATGAGTACAAATGGCAATTTGGATAGTGATTTTGATGGAAAAATGGTGAATCAAAAGGAATATCGGTCTTTGATTGGAAGTCTACTCTATGTCACCGCATCAAGGCCGGATGTCATGTTTAGTGTTTGTATGTGTGCTAGATATCAAGCCTCACCTAGAGAGAGTCATCTCTCAGTCGCAAAGAGAATATTGAGGTACTTGAAGCAAACAAGAGATGTTGGACTATGGTATCCCAAGAGGTCAAAGTTTGAATTGATTGGATATTCGGACTCCGACTATGGGGGTTGCAAGATCAATAGAAAGAGCACAAGTGGCACATGTCAATTACTTGGAAGATCACTTGTGTCATGGTCCTCAAAGAAACAAAATAGTGTGGAAATCTCTACCGCCGAAGCCGAATATGTGAGTGCGGGGAGTTGTGCACAATTGCTATGGATGAAATCAACTTTGAAGGATTATGGCCTCAACTTCAAGAATGTGCCATTGCTATGTGATAATGAAAGTGCAATCAAGATGATATAAAACCCGGTTCAACATGGAAGAACAAAGCATATTGATATAAGGCATCATTTCATTAGAGATCATCAACAAAAGGGAGATATTGCCATTGAAAGTGTTGGCACCGATGATCAACTTGCCGATATTCTCACCAAGCCACTTGATGAAAAGAGGTTTTGCAAGCTAAGGAATGAGTTGACCATTCTTGATTTCTCAAACATGAGTTGAATGCACCCCACCCACTTATTGACATGCCTCTCCTTCGATATTGCAAGGTAAAATTTGATTGACATGTCATTCATCCTATGCTAAGGACTTGCTAGAGCATATAGACATAATAAGTGGTATGCATGAGCATTCATGATAAATCAAATGAATTTGATGGATATATGTTACCACTATTGCTTCTATGCTTGTTTTGATCTAGTGGTGGCATATGACATGTTTGTGAGCTTGTAAACCTAGTGTTGAATCTAGAAGATTTGCTATAAGTGTTTAATTCAACATAGGCAAGATAACCCTTATTTTGAGGAGTGAAGAAGCTTGTCTTTGGTTCAAATCGAATTAAATATCTTTGGCAAGTAATCTAGGTTGAACCAAATTTGATAAATTTTTTAACCTTACATATGGTATCGAATTAAATTCTAAACTACTCCATCAAACATTTTTTTCTCTCCACAATTTGATCCTATTTTTGGGTAAGTTGTTGACAAAGGGGGAGAGAAAAAGATGATTCAACATGATAAAGGGGTACATAAAATTTTGATGCACACAAGTAGGGGGAGCAAGCTCATAAACAAAGTTGTTGCATTTGTTTGTGCATTCTCATATGACTTGCTCATTGCACATGTTTTTAAATTCAATATACATGCTTGTGTGGTGCAATGCTAGTATAGAACTTGAATGATGAAATGATCTACTAGCATGCATAGGAATAGTTTACATGTGGTATCTAGACGTGCCTTAAACTTTACAAGTGGTCCAAGAACCTTTACATATAATGTTGATCTTATGGGGTTCTTGAGTTGTGATGGATGTCTAGTTACTTCATGATGCTAAGGATGGTGTAAAAGGCAACTCCGATTGGTATCACGCTTCAAAGGTCCATTTCCTACACCTTAGCATCATTTTGGTAGAATTACTCTCTCAACACTTCTATCCATGCATATGTGCAAAGCTTTCAATCCAAACTCTATGCACATATGTAGAGAGAGCTAATGCTACCAAAACTGAGCTTGTGATAATTGTCCAAACTTTACTTATGAGCAAAATGATTGGACAAGTATGACAAGTTCAAAACTTTTATTATCAAAATCATCTTTGTGAGGGTTGTCATCAATTACCAAAAAGGGGGAGATTGAAAGTCCCTAGTTTGGTTTTGGCTAATTGATGAAACCTAGGACTAACCTTTGTATCTAAGTGGATGATTTAGATAAAGGTGGTCATTGAATATAAGACATGACATTGACTCATGTGACCAAGATGATGAAGACCGAGGTGATGCTTGGCTCGATGGACCAGTTGTGAGGGTGAAGGGCAAGTCGAGGCTTCGAAGCGAAGGACCATGCGATGGTGAAGCTTGAGCAAGACTTGGCGCCGACGGACCGATGCAACGGTGAAGAGCAAGTGAAGTTAAGGTCGATGGATCGAGACGGTCATGTGATGATATGAAGTGGATCATATCTTTTGGGAAAAACAAAATAGGCTCAAGGCAAAGGTATAACCATAGGGCCATTTTGTTTTGCACTCAAGACACCATAGAGGGTGTGAGTGGTTTAGGATCGATAGCCGAACTATTAAGAGGGGAAGTCTTATCGGCTATTCGACGCATGGGTGCCACTAGGTGAATTCATGAAGTGCATTGCATGTAGGGCCTAGTGAGCTAACCGGAAAACCTTCGAAAATGATTATGAAAATGCTAACACACGTGCACAAGGTGGTGATCACTTGTTGGTGTTGGCACAAGGTGGTGATCACTTGAAATGCCTATTTTCCACTACGCTAGAAGTCGGAAAAGAAACGGAGGTGAACGGAGGTCACAGAGGTGACCGGACGCTGCACCGGATGCGGTCATGGTATGACCGGACGCGTCCGATCAGTACAGCGCAGGCGCGGGTGCTAGGGTTTGCAACAGGCGCGTCCGGTCACTCGCGGGACCGGCGTGTCCGATCAGGTGTCTAGAGGAAGCTGAGTATGATCGGACGCGAGGCGCGTCCGGTCACACATGATCGGACGCGTCCGATCATCGAGGGAGCTTACTGGACTCAAACCGGACGCGGGCACTATCGCGTCCGGTCGTTGCGAGGGGCGCGTCCGGTCGTTACTTCGCGGAGGCGCGGTGCTATGCGATCGGCGCATCTGGTCGTTGACTGGAGCGCGTCCGTCACTCGGGACCGGCGCGTCCGGTCGTTTTGAGAGGCGCGTCCGATCATGGGTTTTGACCATTGGCGCAGTGACCGTTGGAGGATCGGACGCGGTCGAGCGCGTCCGGTCAGTTATGACCGGCGCGTCCGGTCATCCCGATAAGACCCAGTGAAGGGGTATAACGGCTCTATTTGGATGGGATGCTTATAAATACTTGTTGGCCGGTCCTTGGGGAGGTCTCTTGTGATTTCTAACATTCTTGTGCATCCTTTGAGCTAGAGCATCTCCTCCCACTCATCTCTCTTGCTTGATTGCAAATCAAAAGTGAGATTGAGTGATCCCAAAGTGCATTGCATAGCTTGAGGGCATCTAGTGGCACTTGTGGGTGGTTTAGCCGGTGGATTTCTTGTTACTCTTGGAGAGTACCGCTCCTAGCCGGCTTGGAGATTGTTGGAGGCGTTGGCAAGAGAAGGTGATTGTTCTTGGCCACCTCCGGTTGATTGTAAGAGGTTCTTGTGATTTCCTCGGCGGGACGCCAAAAGCAACTCTATTACATTGCGCGTGTCATTGAGTTACCTCACTTGAGAGTGGTGTCTTGCGGTGCCTTGCGGGGCGTGCCTTAAGGGGCAAGTGACTTGAGGGTCACACCGAGGAACCATCTAAGTGTTGGTCGACACAACCGGTGACGTAGCTTGTCGGTGCACAAGTGAACACCGGGTGAACAAAAATATTGTGTCTCTTGTCTCCTGGTGATTGGTCTTCATATTGTGTTGTTGTCAATATTGATTGATTGTATATCATCTTGGTGATTGGCAACATCTTCACTCCACCGTCGGGATAAGATTCACAATCCTATCTCTTGCATTTACATTTACTAGATAATCTTGTGTAGCTCTAGTGACAGCCTTTGCTAGTAGTTGTTAGCTTGCTCACTAGTGTAAAATTAGCGACATAGCCCTTGTGTGAACTAGAGATTATAATCTACTAGACTTGTGAATAGGAGGCTTGCATCACAACCGTAGGCTAAGCAAAACTCGCTTTGCGCCGTTTGTTATTCTAACAAGTTTGCTTAGTGGTTCTTGTAGAAATTTTTATAGGCTATTCACCCCCCTCTAGCCATCTAGGACCTTACACCTATAGAGCAGATAGAGGAGCAGCCTGCAGAGGAGACAGAGGAGACCCAGGAGCAGACAATGCAGACTCCACCGTGTCGTCGCTTAGGACGCACGCGTGCTCAGGTGACACCTAGGCTAGAGGGTCAGCGACATGGAGGTTGTCCACCTCCCAGAGCTCGTGGTCAGCCCCCAGTTGAGCACTTTGACCTTAGGGGAGCTACAGCATGACAGGTTCAGGCCCTCTGATTCATCGAGGTTGGTCGGTGGTTCCCACCTCATCGGGACACTAGAGCTTCAGAGGGTTTCTACACACCTCTGCATGAGGATTTTTACAGAGCCTATGTTGACAGTGGGATTGCCTTCAGACCGCAGAGAGTTTGTCGACTTGAGGCACTAGTTGCAGTTGTTGGTGAGCAGCTCTGTCCCCATATTTCTTTCCTACCGGGATTGTCAGATCTTCTAGGTCGGACAGGAGCATACTGTGGTACTTGGGTCAGAAAGTTCTACTCCTCACTTTGGATAGACCCTGCTCACGATTTCATTCACTTTGCATTCAGAGGTCGTGACCGCAGGCTTTACAGCACTAGGGTATGGGAGATTCTTAGGTTCCCAGTTTCAGAGACGAAAATCCACCAATTGTGTTTTGGTCAGACTTCACCACCGAGGCGTCCACACTGAGGCACTGTGCCACCTACATACTTGATCAGACCGTGCTTTCACGAACCATTTGGTGAGGGGTCCAGACGTACACCAGCTAGCTTGACTCCTATTGCCAGAGTGCTTGATACTATTGTGAGGAGGACACTACTTCCGAGGTTAGACTACTAAGAGGGTTTGACATGTATGCAGCTGTGGGTAGTCCATCACCTCATCTCTCAGATTTTGTTTGACATTTGGGATTTGATGCTCTGTGAGATGGATGATACTTTGGCAGATGGCTTCAAGGGTCATCGTCAGCTACCCTATGCCCATTGGATTTGCTTTCTGATTTAGTCTGCTTGCGACCTACCTGCTGAGATTTGAGCAGAGATTTCTGACACCACGATAGCTTTTCCTAAGTATAATATACGACAGTTGTGGGCTTCTATCACGCGAGAACAAGCACCTAGACAGGGTCATCGTCAAAGGGCAGAGGTACCTGAGACTGCAGCTGAGCAAGACCAGACAATTGAGGGACTTGCCGAGGCAGAGCTTGCCGACTTAGATACTCAGCCAGCTGATCTAGACGAGGATGACGCCACTGACAGCACTGATGATGATTATCAGCCACTTCCTCGGTACCGCTCTCCTTGCTCTCACGACCATGAGGCCAGTGGTTCCGGTTCAGCCTCACGCTCAGACCCAGTCATGGTGGCTATTCTTGAGAGGTTGACCCAGGCTTAGGAGAGGTAGGAGATTCAGCTACAGCGACAGGCTCAGGATAACGCAGCTGCATTTGCACAGATTCAGGCTCGTCGGGACGAGTTTCAGAGGCAGCAACTAGAGATACAAAGGCAGCAGGCAGCTACCCAGCAGTAGTACCTCGAGCTATTGAGACACCTTGTTACTATTGGGGTCCCTCCACCTCTGTCAGTCCTTACTCCAGCTTTACAGTCCAGTGGACTTCAGAGTCAGGGACAGCCGAGCTTTCAGTTTACCCCACCTCAGCAGCAGGTGCCTCAGACGTTTCAATCCCTAGGTTACACTCCTATTCAGACGAGATTCAGTCCCCCAGTTTAGCTCAGGCCTCACCTTCTAACTGGCACTCCTTTCTCTACTGACTTGAGTGCGTCCTACAGCGAGTTGACTGGTCAGCCGACACCCTCTCATACCATAGTTCTGACTTCTTCAGAGATATTAGCTTCAGAGACAGTGGCTCCTCTAGTGACAGGGATCGGGACTACAGAGATAGTTCCGTCGTCAGTTGCCTCGACTGATCCTCCCATGCTTGGTGCTCTTCAGGCTCAGGTGACAGAGACTGCGGCTCTCGTTGCTACTACTTCATCAGCTCCTGCTCCTGAGTTACAGACCCAGACCGCTTCTCTTCCACGTGTATCTACAGAGGGTTAGCCTGACAGCTCAGAGTCAGAGGAGGACACTTCTCAGTTCTTGATCACTCCACGCTCCTCGGCACCTGACACGACTGCTTCTGTTCCTCCTTCGGAACCTTAGCTTTTTGGCTCTTGATGCCAAAGGGGGAGAGATAGTAGATTCAGGGGGAGTTTTGAGAGAGGGTTTCGTTTTCTTTATGTGCTACATTCATGCATCATGTTTATATTCTCGCACTTGCATTATGTGACATGTGTGCTTGTGAGATACTTGGGTACTATGTGGAATATCTTGTCTCTATTATATCATGTCACATGATTGGTTCTAGCTCATAAGGTTTTGCTTTCGTGCCTTACTCCGATTTCATATGAGCTATGTTTTTGTGTACTAACTCTTCATGTTTCATCTTATGAGTACACCCTGTTGGCTTAGAGCACATAAGCAATCCCTAACCCCTTGTTCTTATTGCCTTTTGCTTATGTGAACCAAGCATGTTCGAAAACCTTAACTCTTAAATCTACTTAATCAAGGTGTTGTCATCAATCACCAAAAAGGCGGAGATTGAAAGCATCTAGGCCCCGAGAGTTGGTTTCGGCAATTGATGACAACGCAACATTACCATGACTAACGTGTGTTTTGCATAAACTTTAGTAAGTTAGGTCATGGGAATGGTGACCGTTTTGGGCACTATGGTTTTCATGCCCCATGATGGAAATCGTTTCGGTTTTCAAAGGATTAACGTCAAGATTAAGGACGGTTAGTTCGGACGTCGAGGAGTTGAGTTACATTCGGAATAGTCGTTAGGATCTTCGCTTTTCTCCTTTGGCCGTACTATAAAGGGGGGCATGAGCGAGTAGCTTGACCTAGGTGAGTCTTTTGTTTAGGTGTGGTGCACACTTGTCAAACTTAGCACTAGGTAGCTCAGGTGAAGCCCAAAGTTCAGTTGGAAGAAACTCGGTTCAAATTGCGTCGCGATTCGAAGTCGTTTGAGCCATTTATCCTTGACCGGACGCGGTTTCTGCCTTGATCGGACGCGTTCGGTCAGTACTAGCAGTCACCGTTGTTTCAATTTGATCGACTGGACGCGGTCCTCCCATGGACCGGACGCGGTGATCGGGTTGACCAAAGTCAGAGTGGGTAAGTGATCTGATCAGACGCAACTGGGAAATCGATTGGACGCGTCTACAGTGCGTCCGGTCTAGTTCCAGAGAGGTACTTCGCTGACCGGATGCGGCTGGTCATCACCGATCGGACTCGACCGTGTGTCCAGTAAGGTTCTTGCATGACCGGACGCGTCCGGTCACTCCTGATTGGACTCGCTATGCGTCCGGTCACTCAGCGCCGTTGGTTTTAAATTCGACCGTTGCCACCGACCGGACGCGTCCGGTCATGTCGACCGGCGCGTCCGATCAGTACGTAAAATGCTGAGTTGGCACATAATGGTTAGATTTGACTGTGGGGAGTATAAATACATCCCCTACACCTCTATTTGAGGTCTCTTGCTCATTTGTTCAGCTGAGAAACACCTTTCAATTGCAAGGAAGTACAAGAGCTCTAGTGAGGGTTGTGATTCGAGAATCCAAGTTTGAGATCCCTCATTAGTGACTAGGGAGTAGTAAGTGTGCATCCACCTTCTCATTAGGCTTGTTATGGTCAAGTGAGAGTTCTTGCTTGTTACTCTTGGTGATCGCTATCACCTAGACGGTTTGGGGGTGATTGGGAGTTTGGTGATCATTCGGCGGAGCTTGTGGATGACCCAACTCATCTTGTGAGCGGTTGTGGGTGATTCACCACAATGAAGTGTCAAAGAATCAGCCCGTAGGGAGCACTTGATCCTTGCGTGGATCAAGGGGGAGCTACACCCTTACGCGGGTGCTCCAACGAGGACTAGTAGGGAGTGGCGACTCTCCGATACCTCGGGAAAACATCGCCGTGTTTCTAACCCTTTACTTTCAAGCAATTACTTTCTCGTATTACTTTTGTTGCTTGATTTACTTTCCTAGAATTGACATGCTAGACTAGGATTGGAACTTAGGGTGCAAAACTTTTATCGATAGAATCACAATGAACACTTGTAGACACTAGGGGTGAATTTTGGCTTAGTAGGATTTAATTCTTGCAATAAATTTTAGAAAAGCCCAATTCATCTCCCTCCCTCTTTGGCATCTTGATCCTTTCACGCCCACCTCGGTTAATTGATTAACTGTGGCGGTTAGCTCGACCGCCTCGGTTAAGTCATGATTAACCATGACCTTTGAATCGAGGCTGTTGCAGTGCCGGCCTCGGTTAAGGCAAAATGCCCGCCTCGGTTAAAATTGTTGTAGTAGTGCGGTATAAGGTTGAGTAGACAAGAAATAGACCGAATTGTTGTAACGGTTATCTAGTGCCACTAAGTGTCAGTTTGTTTTGTGTATGATTTGCGCTTAGTGACATGGTGAGGTGTCTGAAAAAAAAACCTTTTTAAATATTTGTGAAATTCTAACCCAATTGATAAAATTGTTTTGGCAATTTTTGGAGGGTTAGAACGTTAAAAAGGAAAGAGAGAAGGAGCTGTTGTTGTTGGTAGCCCGGAATTTCCAACCGGAAATTAGTGTGGCACGAGCTGGAATTTGGAGCGCATGCCCAGCGCCACTACTACAGCCAGGGTTTTTAAGGGCGGGTCTCAGGGGTTTTTAAGGGCGGGTAGCCCAACCCCTCTTACCAGGGGGCTTTTAAAAATCAGCCCACTGTAAGGGCGGTTGGGCAAACCGCCCTTACAAATGACATTTGTAAGGGCGGTTGGATCACGAACCCCTCTTATAAATGGCATTTGTAAGAGGGGTTCGTGATCCAACCGCCCTTACAAATGCCATTTGTAAGAGGGGTTCGTGATCCAACCGCCCTTACAAATGGCATTTGTAAGGGGGGTTGATGATTCAACCGCCCCTACAGTGGGTTTTTCAGGAAAAAAAAATATAATTTAAATTCAAATCTGACCACATGATATAATATATAATTCAAATTCAATTTCAAATCTAACCACAAGAGCCATTATATAGTCATAATTCACAAGTACCATCACAAGTAGCCATAATCCGTACGAACCACAATTACATGCCATAATTCAAAGTCCTTTAGTCCATACAAACCACAATTACATGCCATAATTCAAAATCTTTTAGTCCATACAAACCACAAGTACCATCACAAGTCCATTATAAAGCCATAATTCAAAAGTTCAAAGAGTTCGAGAAGCCCAAACCATTCAGTGGCCTAGTTGAAGTCTGTGAGTCTCACGAAGGTGTTGGAAGACAATATTACTACCTAAGTCAGAATCTGGGTCATGGTAGTCGCCTCTGTAATCGACAATCTGGTCAATGATGAAGCCGCAAAGGTCGCCGACGAGCTCTAAGAGTTGGTCATCCTTGTATGGACTCCTTATCTTGTTTTTTTCTTCTTTCCACTACAACAGAACAAGTTTAGGTCTAGTATTTCATAACAAGAAGCTAAGATTCCATACTAGGGTCAAAGAGGTTCAAATTTACCAGCTCGGGGTGTCTCCTATAGGCAAGACTGTTACTCATCACAGAACACACGTAATATCCACAATGTAGACTATTAGGCCTCTGCTTGGGACCCTGTATATTTCGTATATTAAAATGTTAAGTAATGTTATTGACAAACCACGTAATGGAGTGTACCAATATAAGTTACACTTACCGCCAATAGAGTTTTGATTCGCAATTTGTCCTTAAATTGTGGATCATGCACTCCTTTATGTTCGTTGACATAGTGCCTGAATGCCCTGTTCGAAGGATTTTAGCAAATGCAACTTGTTACTATCCAAAAGGCGAAGTTTACAAGTATATATGCAAACATATAAGTTAATGAGGATTGTCGATATTTATACGTCTTGAGAATCGCTGTGAAGTCCATGTATGTCTGAGGCTCAAAATCTGCTGAATCAAAGACATATGCCATGTTGTTCCCGAGATCGACGCCAAAAAGAATCCAGTGATTGCTGCACGAATTTAATCAAAGAAGAAACAGATAATCCCTCTTGCATCGAACTATATATATCAAACAAAATTGTATTTAGGTATAGAGTCGAGCTTACCGGAAGTAGTATGGTGCCCATATGGTTTTGTTATGCTCGAGATTCTTAAAAAATCGGGCAATCCGTGCCGCAACCTTGATGGCCGCTCTATATATCTTATCCTTCCGAATGACCTCTTTCTCCTTAACGGTCTTCCCATCTTTTAGTTCCTCGTGATTCTGAGGCCAGTACTCGGGGTAATTAAATTTTGCTGATGATATATAATAAGGGTCTATATACCCGACACTTAGACTTGGCGTCTTCTTGACATTATGTGCTTGCATTCTACAAATCACGATGTGGGTTAGTTATCAATAAATCCAAACATTACATTGATATCATATCGAGAGGGCAAGGACTTACAGGCACCACACGCGAACTAGATTAAGTTCCATGGATCCGAGGTGAAAGCATGTCTGGATGTCATCGAAGTCAAATAATAGTGCCCCAGGTGGGCCTCCAAATGTGCCTTTAGGCCAGCATGCTTTTATCTCGTTTAGTCTCGTCGCCTGGGCACGCAAGTACCAATCATGGAACCTTCTCATTCCAAGTGGCATGAGCGACATCATTCGGTTTGGTAGGAAGGGCTTGCCTCTTTTATATTCCTTTGGGCAATCCTCTGTCCAATTGATGTCCTCGACATTTGGATACTTCTTAAACGATTGGTGGAGTTTGCTAGTGTCAGGCGGCTCATTAGCACGTGCGTAGAGATCTTTAACTTGGTTCTCAGGCTTGAACTTGTCACGAGAATACCACTTGTCAATCATCGGGACGTTTGGCATACCAATAAAAGCTGGCCTTATATGGTAGGGATGCTTCGCTCGGACTTCCCATTCAGCCGCGCCCTCATCTTCTTTTTCGGAAGGCAGTCCTCGTTTACGTATCGGCTGCGCCTGTTGAGGAGGCTCTGGCATGTCACGAGCCACTTGCTCGGTATGAGTAGTTGGAGAACATTGTGGCACCTCATCATGCCCTTGCTCGGTATGACGAGCTGGAGAAGCATGTGGCTTGTCAGTCAAGAGCTTGCTAGGAGTTGGGGAAGAATGTGGCACCTCATCATGCTCTTGCTCGGTATGACGAGCTGGAGAAGTATGTGGCATGCTAGGAGTCGGGGAAGAATGTGGCACCTCATCATGCTCTTGCTCGGTATGACGAGCTGGAGAAGTATGTGGCATGCTAGGAGTCGGGGAAGAATGTGGCGTATGAGGCATGTGGTCGTCACGAGCCGGTGAATATACCCCCCCGTCCTCAACAACTCGCTCCAGATGCACGTCGCTCGGAGTTGGTGAAGAAACATTCAATATAATGTCCTTTTTGTGCCAGAGGATGAACTGTTTCATGACTTCTCCAAGATGAACAAGCCCCTCTTGAGTTGGGTGATCTATCTTATGCCTCATGTACTCGGGCTTCACGGTATGCACCTCGACCCTAGTGTAGTCCTGCGGGAGTTCACGATGATGGCAAAGGCCGAATGGAGGATGTGCCACACCCGTTGCCACCTCAAGCATCGTGTCCCCCCTGCCCATTGGAACCAATAGGGTGCAACTAGTTGGCTCCCGTATGCGATCGACGGCGGTTGTGGTTGCATTGGAACCTTGGCTGCTAGGAACATCCGGAGGGCTGCCAATTACAGCCAGCTCTCCCAGTGGTGCCATTTGTGTCCGCGGCTCCAAAGACAGACCTTGCTCTGAAAGCACCTTCTCAACTATAGCCTTCACGTGGACCTCAAGGTCGGCTTTTCGGCATCTGTCATGTTTCTTGTACATGTTGTCCTCTTTGAATCCTTTCTTCCAGGTTGTCAACTTCCCTAGCCCCCTGGTGCGGCCTGGGTGCTCAGGGTTGCCCAAGCCAAAGCTCAGCTCGTCCCTCTCTCTAGAAGGAATGAATGTGCCGTTCTCCGTGTCTTCAACATATTTTAGTATCTGTGATACTGCCTGTTCGGTCTCTGGCTCAGCAAACTTGAGGTCGGAGGAATCCACACTCCTTGCATATATCCATTGCTTCAAACGTGGCCTCAAATTCTTCACTTTCTTTTTCTTTGGATCATCAGAAGCTTCGGCCAACTCATCCATCTTCCTAAACACGTCTTGCTTGTCCTGGTAGCCACCGGGGCCTAGGCGAGGGTGGTGTTTGTTCTTCTTCGCCTGCTGTCTATTACGTTGACTGATGGCCACTGCTTCAGGTGAAGTCTTCTCAGCCACGAGCTGCGCCCATTGATTATGAGTTATGTTGCCAAACTCGTGGAATGGAGTTAACCCCCTCTGGATAAACCTCCTATTTAGATCCGACCTCCAACGTTGGAAGGCATGGCCCATTATCTTGTAAGCATGTTTTCTTACGAGTTCATGCTTTCCCTCTGGCAACCTGAAATTGACCATCAACCATTTATCCCATATCTTGTTCTTGTCTTCCAAAGGTACGCCTTGTTTGCCAGTCCAGAAACGGATTGTTGGGTTCAGTTGATCTCTTACTTTTGCCCCGATCGCATTACGCCATCGGCTGATGTACTCTCGTGGCTCTAGGATCTGCCCTTCTTCCCCGACTCTCGTTATCACATAACATGTATCCTTATCTGGATATTGGTTTGCCATTCTCTTCCCACGTCCCCTCTTTGGTTGGGTAGTCGAGGTCGTGGTTGTGCCTTGAGGCTGTGGAGCAGAGGCTACAATGTTAGTCTCTGTGGCTGTTGCCTCTTCCCTCCTTTCCTGTCCGGCTTGTTCGGCATAACGTGCCGGACGCCGACGTCGTCTTTTCGAAGGTCTAATAGGGACCTACATATACGACAGGTCAAAAGCGTTAGCAGAGGTAATAGAGCCAAAGCCTAAGACAATTTCACTGGCTACAAAGGCTCCATCCATACCTCATCGTCCGGGTTGAAATCCAGGTCCAACGTATCCTCCGTTGGCTTCCGTCTAGGTGGTTGTGGGTGAGGATCCTCGGGGCTTTCATATCCACCGGATGAGTCCTCGTCATCATCTTCTTCTTCGCCTTCATCAGCCTCTCCTCTTCCCTCTGCTCTTTCTTGCTCCTCGTCACACTGGTCTTGAGTAAGAATCAGATCTACATCATTTTCTAACTCGCCGTCGAACTGCTCCTGAGTAAGCTGGTCCTCTAGCTCTTGCCTTTCATGGGTTGGCTGATCAGAATTTCTAGGGCCTCGGGCTGCACTGTCTGCTTTCCTCGACATTTTGTGCTTTGATCTAACAGATGGAAGAAATCAAAAGGGTTGTAGTTGCAATTGTAGTTGTAGTACTAGTAGTACTAGTAGTAGTAGTAGTAGGTAGAAGTAGTACTAGTAGTAGTAGAACTAGTCTATATCCAATATATCTGAAAAAATAGGTAGTAGAAGTAGTAGAGGCCTCAGAAACATGTCAATCATCATTTGATCATGAACTTGGAGCATAAAGGCATCATAGCCGAGAAGAGAGGAGAAGATAATGTAAGAGCAGCTGGTAATGATGCCAAGTTCCTCACAAGTTATGGATCATCAGCTCATATTTCCATAAAATGAATGGACTTTGACAATTTCATCATCGGCAAAAAAACGGACAGGAGAGGAGAGGGGAGAGTTGGCACAAAAAAAAGCAACAGCTGCTTACCAATCATACATAGAGGTGTCAAAAAAAGCGGCTGCTGCTTCCCAAACATAGAGGATAGAAAGGTGGCAAAAACAGCAACAGCAACATAGAGGGTCAAGGGCATTTGCACGTATACACATACACCACAAGCAGGTTTAGGCCTTCAGAGTCAAGGGCACTAACACAACACCACACCACACTCGAGAGGACGAATCACAGAGGGAGAGGACAGAGGGGGAATTGTGCAGGTTCGTGCCAATTTCTGGTGCCTCCCATGTCTGACTTTTCGTGGAGCCCTGGGAAGTGGTATACTGATATGCTAACCCCTACCATGCCAAATTGGCAACCCAATTTCTGGTGCCTCCCATGTCTGACTTTTCGTGGAGCCCTGGGAAGTGGTATACTGATATGCTAACCCCTACCATGCCAAATTGGCAACCCAATAGGAGCCCCAAACTGAATCAGATTCAGTTGTAGTTGCAATTGTAGTTGTAGTAGTAGTAGTAGTAGTAGTAGTACTAGTAGTAGTAGTAGTAGTAGTAGGTAGAAGTAGTACTAGTAGTAGTAGTAGAACTAGTCTATATCCAATATATCTGAAAAAATAGGTAGTAGAAGTAGTAGAGGCCTTAGATTCAGTTGTAGTTGCAATTGTAGTTGTAGTAGTAGTAGTAGTACTAGTAGTACTAGTAGTAGTAGTAGTAGGTAGAAGTAGTACTAGTAGTAGTAGTAGAACTAGTCTATATCCAATATATCTGAAAAAATAGGTAGTAGAAGTAGTAGAGGCCTCAGAAACATGTCAATCATCATTTGATCATGAACTTGGAGCATAAAGGCATCATAGCAGAGAAGAGAGGAGAAGATAATGTAAGAGCAGCTGGTAATGATGCCAAGTTCCTCACAAGTTATGGATCATCAGCTCATATTTCCATAAAATGAATGGACTTTGACAATTTCATCATCGGCAAAAAAACGGACAGGAGAGGAGAGGGGAGAGTTGGCACAAAAAAAAGCAACAGCTGCTTACCAATCATACATAGAGGTGTCAAAAAAAGCGGCTGCTGCTTCCCAAACATAGAGGATAGAAAGGTGGCAAAAACAGCAACAGTTTAGGCATCATTTGATCATGAACTTGGAGCATAACAATATATCCCAAAAAACCCAAGTAGTAGTAGTGGCCTCAGACTCACTGTCTAGCATCATTTGATCATGAACTTAGAGCATCAAGGCATCAAAACAGATAACAGAAGAGAAGGGACTCTAGGATTGGCCGGTAATGATGCCAAGTTCCTCACAAGTTATGGATCATCAGCTCTTATTCTAAAATATTGTATGGAATTGGATAATTTCATCATCGGCAAAACAAAGGATGATACTTATAGTGACCTGCATAACAAGTGGTGGAGAGAAAGAGATAATAAGCAGAAAGCGTACAAGTGTATACTCATCATTTTCATATGGCTCAAGGTTATGTATCCCTATGAACAAATTTTACATCAGAAAAGTGTAATATGAGTCATGCCTTCTGAATTTTTAAGATCCCTCGCGACAGGGGATCAGACATGCAATCCTCTGGAAAGGGGAGGAGCCTGACAAGGTTAGCTGTGGGCATTGCCTAATCGGGAAGAGGTGGTTTGGGCATCTTATATCTAGAATGTTTCGCAAGGGCTTTAAGATTAAGTTAGATTAGATGTGGCTCAGGTGGAAAAACAAAGAAAGAACTTGGTCTGGACTAGACATCCCTTGTGAGTTGTGACAAGACAGATAGGGACCTGTTTCATGCTTCAATTTTGGTCACGCCAGGGAAGGGGAATATGGCTCTGTTCTGGTTCTCAAGTTGGATTGAAGGAAGCGCCCCTAGAAACAATGCCCCTTTGCAATTCGAAAAGGCAAGCACGATAAAATCTTGGTGAAAAATGCCTAAAAAACAACCATTGAGTCGGGCACACGCTGCCAATTTCAACACCAGCAGACACAAGAATCTGTATTCCTCTGGGAAGCTATCGGAAGGACCCAAAGTGATTTAGAGGTTAAAGATCAAATAAGCTGCCGATGGACATCTGATGGAGTAAATTTTGCCCAAAAAAGGCTCATTATACGAGGATTGTTATAGTTCAACCAAGCAATCAACAGACACAATAACCTAGCATGTCTTAAATTCTTTCAAGGATAACAACTAGTGGCCAAGTTCTCAACCATGATGATGGCATTTCATAAAAGTCCAAGCAGTACATGATGATCATAGATATTAAGATACAGATTAAGAGTCGATAGCACAATCTTTTTCCCAATAGAATGAACTAATATGGATTCTGCAAGCATGTTTCAAAACATTCCAACACATGAGGTATATATAGGAAGCCTAATGGGAAACTTGTGATCTTGATGTACAGAGATAGTCTAGAGTAACAATGGGCATCTATAATGCAATTTTTTACCAAACGGTATGGATCGCGGGAGGGACGGACATCCCACAGAGCAGAATCAAGAGCACCATCCGATGTGAACAGCCTCACAGTCTCACATTAGCAGAGAGAAAACCAGTTGTGCTTCAGTGCATGTTAACCCTCAATCTCTAAATCATGAATCATAGTCACGAGCAATAGCATGACTCACAGGAAAGGAAGGAAAAACAAGAACACAGGCAACCTTGTTCATGCATCTCTGCTGTTCCATTCCATATACAGAACAATCATAGGATTTTATGGTAATAGGGGTCGGGATACACGCTAGTGGCGAGCATGGAGAGGAAGAACCCGTCATACCTGCACGAGGCGCGCACGAGGAGCTGCGGGCGACGGCGGGCGGCAGCGGGAAGCCTGGCGGGCGAGGCGGCCCTTCTGGTCCTCCGGAGGAGAGCGGAGGAACCGAGGAGGAGAGCAACGGCCCTTCTGGAAGGATGCGACGGCCCTTCTGGAGCGAGGCGGACGACCGGGAATGGGAAGGAAACCCTAGCCGCCCGGTGCCGAAGACGGAGGTCAGAGAAAGATGGGGCGGCAGGGTCGGGGAGGGTGAGGGAGGGGAGGCGGCGGAGGTCTGAGGGAGGAGATGCGGCGGCGGAGGTCTGAGGGAGGGGAGGCGGCGACGTACGGCGCCGTGGATTTGGGCAGCCTGCCGGCGTCACCGGTGGATTTGGGCGCCCAGGACTTAGCCGCTGGTGAGGGAGACGGCGTCATTTCGTATATATACATAGGGGATTTGTAAGGGCGGGTGCAGAGGGAACCGCCCCTGTAGTTTCATTTGTAGGGGCGGTTCCTAATTAACCCGCCCCTAAAAATAGTTTTTTAAAAAAATAGTAAATCTAAATCTATTTGTAAAAATAGATTTATATAAGTTTAAAATCCTATAAAAAATATAAAAAGTTTTCATTATCTTACAAATTTTTACGTAATCATTTGAAATTTCGTTTGCACCAAAATATTTTACGTAATGAGATGAACAAAATAAGACCCCACTTACCTATATTTTTAAAAAACTTATTTTAGTAGCAATTTATGTGTATAAATATGCTAGGAGACTTATTAATACATAAATTGCTATAAAAAAATTCTTGAGTTTACTAAACTTATTTTAGTAGCAAAACTTATTTTAGTAGCAATTTAGTAGCAAAATATTTTAAAACATGTGACTTGAGTTTACTAAAACTTTTCCAAATGTCATATAGATTACTTTTTCATTTGACAAAGTGTTAGGAAAGTGTAGCTCTAAATTGACTAGTGTTAACTAACACATAAATAAATGTAGTCTCTCACACAGCACCGAAATGTAGTCTCACACACATACATAAATGTAGTCTCACACACATACACAAATGTAGTCTCAACACACTCTTACACAAATATAGTCTCACACACTTATACAAACTAGCTAGGCCCCGCCGCAACAACTTTCCCCTTTCCACCTTTTCGTTCCCATGGCAATATGTCTTTGGGTAGGTTCTTTTCCACCGCACTGATCTTTGTACTAAAGTCTATGAATAGTGGCATCTCTTTGTAGTCATTGTAAGATTCCTCATCATCCACGCCATCAACTCCGATAATGTGTTGTTTTCCGGAGATAGCCACATGCATTGTCTTCTTCTTCGGGGGGCGGTTACTTAGCGGGTCAGCCATGTAGAAAACTTGTGCGACACGAGAAGCGAGCACCCAAGGGTCATCTGGGTAACCTACATTGTGGAGGTCCATGACTGTCAACCCGATCTCATTGACATGATATTGCTTGATCCAGCGACATCGAAATAGTGCCACCTTTAGATCAGTTCCATAGTCAAGCTCCCATATATCTTCAATTATGCCAAAGTACGGGACCTTTCGCCCATGTTCGTCTTCCGCCTCATATCGAACGCCACTATTTTGGTTCACACTTTTACAATCCTTTGTGTGGGTATAGAATGTGTACCCATTGATTTCGTAAGCATTCCAAGACGTCACTTGTCTTGATGGCCCCGCCGCCATACGACTAACGGCAATAGAATCATCACTTTCTCCAGGCGGTATGTTCTGATCCCTCAACCATTCAGTGAGGCGTCACCTATGCTGTTTCATGACCCAGTCATTTGAACGACCGTTCCTCTCCTCCATAATGATAGATAAGTGTTCGTCAACGTATGGTTGCATTAGTTTTGTGCTCTGCAAGACACAGCAATGCGCCCGACTAGTTTCTTCGTATTCCCTATCGATGAACATTTTTCTACCACTTGTGCCCTTCCCAGCCAGCCTACCCTTGTAACGAGAATCTGGATTGCCAATCCCTCTCTGTACTTTCAGGTACTCTTGACAACACTCGATGACTTCTTCGGTACTGTAACCCTCAATCATGGATCCCTCTGGGTATGCTCGATTATGCACGTATCGACTTAGGACCGACATGAACCGCTCATAGGACCACATTTCATGCAAGTAGCAAGGGCCCAACACCTCTATCTGATGAACTATGTGAATCATGAGATGTTCCATTATATCAAAAAAAGCAGGCGGTAGACACATCTCAAGTTGGTTCTGGGTCTCCACTACGAAATCATGTAGGTCTCTCAGCTCTTCCCTAAGAAACTTCTTCTGTGAGATCTTTGAAAAGAAGTAGCACATGCGGGTGATAGCCATCTTCAGGAACTCTGGCTTTATAACCCTAATGACAATTGGTAGGTACACTGTCAGCATCATATGACAATCGTGAGCCTTGCAGTAGTGAAATGATAGGTCCTTCATCGACACTAGCTTCTTTGGGTTCGCCGAAAACCCAGTCGGGACTTTGATCCCCCTCACGGATGTGAGTAAAGCTCTCCTCTCTTCTATGTCTAGGTTGTAGCTAGCTGGGGGCAGAGTATACTTTCCATTTTCTTGAAGTATGGGGTGAAGCTCTGGCATCACGTGTAGCTGCTCCATGTCCCTCCGTGCTTTCAGACCATCCTTTGACTTGGCTGTGTCCATCAAGGTACCGATGAGACTCTCGAAGACATTCTTCTGCACGTGCATAGCATCAATGGCATGGGGGATCGCCAATTCTGGCCAATAAGGCAGATATCGAAAGAAGATCGATTGTTTCTTAAAAGGTATGCCTTCGATAGGAGGTGTGCTTCTATCTCTGATCGTTCCATCTGGATTCTTCTTCCCATAGACGATCTGTATAGTTTTCACCATTTTGAACACATATTGTCCATTATGTCGTCTCTCTGGAGGGGGTTCATCCTCCGGGATGTCGCCATAGTATCTTAAGTACAATTTGCTGCGGTACTTGTGATCCATCTTTAAGAAGCGACGGTTCCTTAGGTAAACAACCTTCTTAGATCCATCTAGGTACACCCATTTAGTATCATCCAAACAAACTAAGCATCCCATCTTGCCTTTGATCTGTCCAGACATGGCAAACAACGCGGGGTGATCGTTGATAGTCACAAATATTATTGCCCTTAATGTGAAGTCCTCCTGTCGGAACGCATCGTACATTGGCTCCCCAACCCTCCATAGTCTCTCGAATTCTTCCATCACAGGCTCGAGGAACACGTCTATATCAATGCCTGGTTGTTTAGGGCCAGAAATAAGAACGGTGAGGAAAAGGTACTTTCTCTTCTGACTCAACCATGTCGGGATGTTGTACATGGTCAGGATCACTGGCCAAGTGCTGTGGTCGGTCATCCTCTCATTGAAGGGATTCATTCCATCGGTGCTCAAGGCGAACCGTACATTCCTTGGGTCTGAGCTGAATAGTTTATTGTTATCATCAAAGTCTTGCCACTGACTACCATCGGCCGGGTGTGCGATCACATCATCATCGACCTTGCGCTCATCGTCCCACCATGTCATGAGCGCGGCTTCCTTAGGATTCATGAAGATACGCCTCAAGCGGTCGGTCACTGGCAGGTACCACAAGACCAAGGCAGAAACTTTTCTCTTCTTTGCATCATTGCCTAATGGAGTATCATCTGGGGGTTGAGATTCTTGTACCGCCTTTTTCGCACCCTTCTTATTTCTCTTGCTCCCCGTGGAGGCTTCTTCGCCACTATAAAGGTCGTTGTCCTTGTACCGGCTGGCCCCACACCGAGGACATCTATTCAAATCTTTGAACGTTTTGCCACGAAAAAGGATACAGTGGTTGGGGCATGCATCTATTTTTTCAACACCCATTGTCAATGGACTTATAACCTTCTTCGCATAGTATGTGTTGGCGGGAACTAAGTTTGGCTGTGGCAGCACCAATGATAGGAGATGCAATAGATCATTGAAACTACAGTCAGACCAGCCGTACTTAGCCTTCAGGATGAATAGCTCAAGCACAAAACGGAGCAGTGTCCATTGTGTCGAACAACCCTTCTCAACACCATATACAGTCTCCTTCGACGCTGTTTTTACCCTCTCTAGATTTTCTAGACCTTTCTTCTGTAGCAATATTTCTGGTCCAAGTGCCCGAATCATGTCCTCTAAATTGTCACCATTGTCTTCATCCCCCTCACGTGCTCCGCCATCAGCGGTGGCACCACCAGCATCATTAGCACCTTGTTCGTTGCCAAAGTGACCACCTTGTTCATTGCCACAGTCATAAAACATTTCTTCATCATCCTCGAGTGTGTATTGGTGCAGATACCTTAGGGTGGTGGCATCTTCTTGTCGATCAATAATGTTGCCGTCATCAACAACCGTTGTTTCACCATGATGAATCCACACGGTGTAGCCCGGAATAAACCCTCCCATAATCAGATGTTCTTTGATGGTATCCACATCTCTAAATGCCATAAGGTTCTTGCAATCTTTGCAGGGACAAATAATTGTATCCTTATTATATTTCAACGTTGATGCATGCTTCTTTGCGGCTTCAATAAATTTGTCCACCTCTTCACAGAAACCTTCATCGATCCTTGACAAACCATACATCCAAGAGTTCCTGTACTCCATCTTTTAAAAACAAAACAAAAAAACACAGGAAACAAATCATATTAAACATACACGAAACTAGGGTGTAATCTCCCCTAAAATCAAGCAAGAGCGACTAAATAGAGGGTGTCAGCTCATTTCTCTAACTAATGTACACTAATAGCATCAAAACTAGGGTCTAATTAGCTCTACTATATACAAAGCTCAAACATCATGGAAGAAAGAGAGAAAGCAAAACTTTAATTTACTCACTAACAAACCACTAATAAAGAGTGAGCTCATTTTTCTAACTAATAGTTGTTAGTAACAATTATTTTTGATAATTATTAGCAACAATTATTTTTGATAATTATTAGCAACAATTATTTATAATTATTAGCAACCATTATTAGCAACTTTTTTTGACAATTATTAGCAACAATATATACAAAATGGTTAAAATATAACATTTTATAAACAACAATTACCAACGATTATTATTTTACCAACATCCTTTCATGCCAACCCTATTCTAACTTCATGAAATATAAATTACAAAATAAAAAAGGAAACCCTAGATCTAGAACAAGGGTGCAAGCTCAAATCTCTAATTAGAGTGCAAATCTCCACTAAAATCAAGCAAGATCGACTAATTAAGGGTGCAAGCTCAAATCTCTAACTAATCTACACTAATACCTTCAATACTAAGCTCTAATTTGCTCCACACAAAGCTCAAGCACCATGGAAGAGAGAGAAAATAAAACTCTAATTTCCTCACTAACCAACCATTAAAACTTGCATTAAAGGGTTGGAATAGTATTTTCTTACCTTCTACAAGCTCCCCACCAAAGGAATTGAGCTCAAAACCTCCCCCCTTGGTAGAGCAATTTTTTGGGAGGAGCCCAAGGCCTCCCAACCTTTTTTTGAGTGGAAGAGTGAATGGCTCGAGGAGGAAGAAGATGGGGGCAGCCACTTATTCCTACAGACCACTGTAGGGGCGGTTCAATCACGAACCCCCCCTACAAATGCCCACAGTAAGGGGGGTTGGTGATCCAACCGCCCTTACAAATAGCAGCCATTTGTAAGGGCGGTTGGATCACCAACCCCTCTTACTGTGGCATTTGTAGGGGCGGTTCGTGATTCTTTGTATAGCCAGCCCACTGTAAGGGGGTTCGATCGTCAACCCCCCTTACAGTGAAATGGCTGTGGCTCTTACAAACCGTTTTTGTAGTAGTGCGCGTGAGTGGCGGCTGGGCGCATGAGAGGGAGAGCTGCAGCCGACCATTCCTGCCGTTTGCATGCGTGCATGCATTGCAGAGAGAGGGGAGCGCCAGGAGAAGCCTCGTGGAAATTTTCTTTGAGGAAAAGTGGATGCAGCTGGTGCATTTTGACCGTGTAAAAGGGTGCATGCGGCTGGCCATTTGTGGCCGCTCGTTTCCTGACTGCGCGTGGCGGCCACTGTCAGCTGCTGCTCTGTTTGGTGTTTGCGCGTGCGACTGTCCGTTGGCTGGGGACAGGGCACGTCAGTGAGAGACGTTGGGAACCGATCGTTTGAAAGGCCGTGTCAACTACTAGAGCTCTAGGTGAGCACTCCACGTGGCAGAATATGACTTGAGGGTCACCACTCATCACTAGCAAGAGGACCGGCGGTAACTTTGAGCTTGTCTCAACGGGATTAAGTGGTCGGCTAACCACCAAACCTTAGGGTAAAAATCATCGTGTCATCATCTTCCCGTTGGTTTGCAATCTCCATACATAAACTTGTATATTTACTTGTTCATATATTGTACTTGTGTTGTTGCTCTTACGTAGCTAATTTGCTTTAGTAGCAAAGTAGTTGATCTCTTGCGTAACTAGTTGGCTTGTAGCCTTACTAGTTACATTGCTTAGTTGTATAGCTAAGTAATTGTTGAGCTCTCTAGTTTGGCTTATGTAGCTTTGCTATTGATTAGTGTTAGTGAGCTTAGGCTTTGTGCGCTTTTTGCAAACTAGCATGTGTAGGAGCTCCCCGGTTGCTTGAGTACTATAGTTGCATATGTTTGTGTGACCTTTCAAACTAGAATTGTGTAGGTGAGCTCTACCTAGCCTGATACCTTAGTTGCTCAATTAGGATCTCTAAAAGGTGCTTGAGGGCTTAGAGGGGTGTAGTCTTTGCTAGACCTAGTTTTCATTCCACGTTTATTTCGGTTAGCTGGCGTAATTAATTTTAGAAAGGACTATTCACCCCCTCTAGTCCGTCATCTCGACCTATCAGTGTTGAGCGCGGGAAACAAAGAAAAATTAGAGGAGAGAAACTTAGATGATTTAGACTGCTCGAAAATGCCAGCTGTCGGTGTTTGATGACCGGCAACCTTGCTACGGGGTTACTCGGAGCGAGGATTGGTTAGGCTATGGCGTAAGCTGAGCTTCAATGATTAATGCGAGACAACGATTTATACTGATTCAGGCCACTAAATAGCGTAATACCCTACACCCAATGTGGTGTATATTGCCTTGCGTTGAAATGCTTTGTATGATATGTTAAAGGGGGTGTCCCTGCCTTTTTTATATAGTCCAGAGGGCAAGTCCTAGTTAGTTACAATAGAAAAGTTCTAATCCTATTACAGAGATAGACTTTCCTATAATTCAACTAGGTCTGTTCTTCTTGCCTTGGAGTGCACGCCACCTTGTATCCCGCCTTCTAGACAAACCGTGGGCCGGCCCATCTCGTTGCCGGATAGTCAGCCATATGGAGAACCCTTAGGATCTTGGTTTGTCATCTGCTAAGATGATTTTGACTTGGATGGAGCGAGTATAAACTATTCACAGTCCAAAATAGAAATCTTGAAGTGTGGCACCCTTTAGTCTTACTTTTCGTGCATAAGATGAGCATATTGCAAGATAGACACTTCCTAGGGATTATATGTTCTATGAAGCCAACTATCAAGCCATTTTCTTGTGTTGTAGACACCCATTCTAGTAAGGCAGTTAGAAACAATTCATAGCAGAGGGGATAAAGGATCACCATGTTTCACCCCCCCCCTGCTTTATATGTGTGGGCCAACTTTATTATTTAATTTTACTTACGCTAGTAGATCCCCAAAGAAGACTTGTTTAACTGATCAATTGCACCATTCATGGTGAAAAACTCTTTGTTTAACCCGATTGTAACTTTGCCCCGAAAACCAGGATGAATTAGAAACGGTTTCTTTCCATTTTTTTCTCTCTTTCCTCGTTAAATCAGTTGCTACATCAGATTTTTACTTATGTGGCAGGTTCATTTAATTTCTATAGAAAGTACTTGGCGAATCTAGGATTTTATCGAAGGATATGCCACATAAAAAAATTTATATATAATTCGGTAAACAGTTGTAAGATTTGCAATATAATTTGGTATACAGCACTACATGATAAGCGTTAAATTCAAGAATTCAGTTGGAAGGTTCCATGAATTACAATAATAAAATAGTTCAAATACCATATTGATATATAGTTCAAAATATATGTATATAAAGAGACCAAAAGATTTACAGTCTAGTAATTTGACTTTTTTAGGCGACGATTTATAATAATTGTCTTTGTATTGTCTTCATCCACTTGGAAAACAATATCCCGTCCAGTGAATAATTAAACTACAGATAAGTAATGAAGTATGTAAGTTTTTCATCATAAAGAAAAATAAATCACAAATAATTAAATCTGGCAAACCTGGGCAAGGTCCCTCTTGAAAACTTGAAGTCTGCATAGGAGTACTACTTTACCAGTGCAGCGACGGTCGGTGTCCAGGTCGCTGTTTCCGCCTGGCCGGCGTGTTCTTTTTCAGGACCAAAACGCAGGTCCACAGCCCGGCTTCTCTTTCAGGAATCAGGATCAGTGACGATGCTGAAACTGAAATAGGAAGACGAAGGCTGAAATAGCATTGCATTGCACGTGACCCTTTCATGCCTCACGTGCAGCAGGCAAATTAGCACACGCCGATGCAGACTTTGAGAGCAGAGCAGTGCCATGCACCGGTGGCTGTTATCGAAGAAAGAGTCAGCTCAAGGTGACTACGTCAAGCATTTATGGGCCTACTTGTCAGCCGGATGTACAGTTGGTTTTGTTTGTTTGTTTGAGTAATTACTGGACCTCTCGCTTCTTGATGACTGATGAGTATGAGTAATAATAACTGGACCTCTCGCTTCTCCGGTGGCTGCGGAAGGCATTGTCTGATCACTGCTCTCAAGTCTGAACATTGCGCTCTGCGCCTCTGCTCTGCACATTGCTTGGTGTTGTCGGCCGTTCCGTTCGGCATGCCGCGCTTCTGCTTCCACTGGGGATCATCTGTGCAGTAAGTTCGCTCTGCTGCTTGAACTTCATTCTCAAGTTGTGATTATTGGATCCGGGTGTGTTATGTTCTCACTTGCGTTTCCGTACTCAGTGGTATCCAAACCACCGGTTCCATTCCATGGACGCGTGGCATCCAAACCACCGACTCCACGGACCATGCATGCTGGATCGACCTTGTTCTAGCATGCGACATCCATCTTAGCCCAAGGCGATGCATGTTCCTTCTAGTGCTAGCTTCTCTTTGGAGGGTTGGGTTGGACCTGAGTATTATGCATGTGCAGCTAAGTGAAGTCGGTGTCGATTAGCAGAAGGCTTAAAAGCCAGTTGTCACGATAACAGAGGCAACTAGCTATATCCTCCATCCCAAATTATAAGTCTGTCTCAACTTTTGGAGTGTCAAAACATATCAAGTTTTACTAGAGTTACTTTAGAGAAGACCTATAAATTGATGGTATATAAATAAAAGAGAATAGATGATCAAAGTGTAATTTAGAAAACCGTACCATGTGCAGCTGTGGCTTATAAAAGAGAATGGAGGGAGTACCTCTCGGATGCCGATACAAATTTAGGGGCACTTTATATATTTTTTATAATGATAAATGTGTATACTTTTTTTAGAAAATACAGTCGATTCAGTGTGGAGTCTACTAAATCAAACGACAAATATTTCTAGTTATTATGAGAACATTATTATTATTATCTTCTTTTCCTATTGCGTCTTGCGAGGATTAACATGGAGCACTTGGGGTGTGTTTGCTAGCGAAATTGGGCTTGCATCGTATATCCGGATGAGGGGATGCGGGTTGAGTAGAACCGTATTTCAAAGAAAGAGGGTGTTTGGTCAGGTTGCATGAACGGATGCAACAAATCTGGGAAGTTGTTTCGTTACCCGTATGAGCGGATGCAACTTGTATGAGTTGTGAGAGACTGACATATGGACCCCGTACCCCTGCATCCTCTGGGCCTGGCTGGCCAGTGAAGCTCGATTTGGGCTACTCCCCAGAGCCAGGATCCTGCCGTATATCGCATGAGTGGAGCAGGGTTAGAACAGTGGAAACAGGAATCCAAACGGCCTTCTTTTGGAGTGTATAGGGCTTAGCTCATGCAGGGACGGTGGGAGCGGGGTAACTAAACACACCCTTGGAGATTTGGAGGTTTTTTCAATCAATTAGTAAAATTAAGATTAAGATGTGTTATACTTTCATGGATGGGTGCTAGACTGCTAGTGGAGACAAAGACAAGTATAAATATGTGTGGCAAACAAGCTTCATATATAATACCTAATGGCTTTGTTGTTTAAGCTGTTGTTTCCTTTATATATGCAGGTTTGCCTGCCTTCAGCTCCGGCGGCTGAGCCATTCAACAACACAACCGCGAGCATAAACAACACGACTCGTCACTTGCTCTCCGTTGCGCCGTCTCCATCCACGACCTCACGTCGCCAAGCTAGCACTGAACGACCTCCGACGCCGGAGTGGCTGCTTGCTGATGACAACAAAGCTCCGACGACACCCAATTTGCTCATCGCTCTCATAGCGTCCGTGCTATCTGCCCTGGTAGCGTTGCTTGGTGGCTTCATCACCTACAAGATATGCAAGGCAAGATTCGAGTGCTGCAGCAACATCAAGTGCTGCCTATGCTCGCTTTAGGTCACGAGAAGGGCTGGCGTGCTGTAAGCCTGTAATATCCGAGACCAAGTACATATTGCCATGCTCTGCTGCTACTACTACGAGACCAACGATAATAATATTGCACTCAGATATTATATTGGGCCAACAAAAACATAATCTCTTATTATTGACGGGTGCAGCAGCCCTATATTGAGTTATTTGGCGCACAAGGAATAATTTGGTGTTTAATAAATGTGAACGAAAAGCTTTTTTTTCCGGCACTCTTCAGGCCGACATACTGGCTTCGGTTTGGGCTCCATTGTAGCGGCTGGATGGACACAAGGTGCTTATCCAAGATTCTTGCAGAAATTTAGAATCAAAAGCCATGTTTGTTTTTGCTGGAACTTTAGTAATCGTCTTCGGAACTAGTTTGCACCTACGTGAGTTTGTAATTGGTCTCACGCTTCTCTCCTGTGCGTAGGGCCACTTAAAATGTGTATACCACTTATGCCGGCGCGGCTAAAACTATATAGCACATAAACAAATGTATAATTTTGCAAGCCATTTGCATTATATTACGTGACCCTCGATTTTTACGCGACAGCGCGACACAGACTTGAGTGCTCCATTACCTTCCGCGCGCGCCTCGCCAACCGTCCCTCTCCACTACTCGAGGTTCAGCAGTAGCGGACGGGGCTGCGTGACACGGCCACCTTCACGCAGCGCGTCTATTAGTTCGGAGCCTCCGATAGCGCCGGCTGCAGCCTCCCTTCTTCCGCACAGCCACCAAGCTGTTCATGCTCTGGTTGGCAATGTCAGTTGCAGGCAAGCAAGCACACACACACACCATCACCATGTGTAAGTAACGACGCTAAGCTACTCATCCACGACCACCTGCGTCAAGGCTCTAGAGCCGGCTCCTGTATCCACCAAGTGCGGCGACCACGGCTCTGTCGGAGCGCGCTGATGGGGCGGTGCTGATGGGGCGATAAGCGCAGATGCGCGACGGGCGACGGCGCTCCCTACGGACTCTGGCGCGAGTTTGGCCGTTTTGGCGCGCAAAGATGGCTCAACAGGCGCTTAAAAAAAGAAGCTAATTTGTTTTTCTACCATCGTCGTCCAAACCTACAATGGAGTAAATTAGTTTTTACTGCTAATCTAGGTTGTTACCGTTAATTTCCATACTTAATCACGTAGAAGCGCCGGCCGTTTAACTTGGCAGCGGACGCAAATTCAAGCGCCCTGTGACCTGTGACTGCGAGCCTCCAGCAAAAAGCAAAAACTGCGTGGCAGCGCATGCACTGTACGTGCTTTTGTCCGCGTCCGTGAGTCCCGCCCACTGCGGCCGATCCGGGAAACCTCACCGCAGCACTGAGGCACTGATAAGGTGGCCCCACGGAAGCGAGCGAAGAATTCCTTCCGCGCCTCATCTGGACTTCCGCACTGAGCCTAAGCCTATACTGATAAGGCCAGTGTCATTGGATAGTTTCACCTTCCAGTTTCATTTCACAGTTTTGTAGAGTAGCTTTAGCATTTAATTCATATGATGTGTTGTGATCAGATGTGGTATCCAAACTATGTAGCTTTTGCAGCGTCAGTTTCACACTTAAAAACGCATATACACACCGACACACGAACAGGCAGAACTCAGTTTCCATCATGCCCAGAACGAAAGGGCTCCTGGTACGGCGACTTGCTGGGGCTCCTGGTACTGTGAACTTGCTGGTGAGCGCGACATCGCCCATGGTCCGGCCGTGGAAGCTGCAGCTGAACGCAAGTGCGGACGACACCTCCACGAGCCGCTTGGCGAGCTCCACCTGTGACAGCGAGCTGCTTCAGTAGGTGAAGCGAATAAAACAAATGCATCCAACACATGGAGAGCGCGGGGAAAGGGAAGGGGAGGATTAGAGGGAGGACCGGCCTATTCTGAGCGCCGTGACGGCGATGACGGCGGCCATGTCGAGGTACTCGCGGCTGTCCAAGTCCTGGAGTCTGCACCCGTGCCCATACTCGAAGACGACGCGGGACCGTACTCGTAGAGCTTGCACCCACGCCCGTATCACGCCTCGCCGTGCATGACGGCCCGGCTCGCGGCGGCCACCATGGTCGAGGGCAGAGGCAGTGCCACGAGGCAGGCCGATACGCACGCCCGTGGTCCAGCGGTGACTGAGCAGACCGTGCAGTGGACCAGCGAGGTGGAGCCCGACGTGGCGTGACGGAGCTAGCAGCCATGGTCGGAGAGGTGTCGAGAAGGAGCCCGCAACCACACATAGCGCCTCCGGCGTCCGGCCTCCCGCCAGGCCGCCTGGGCCCTCTGGCAGTCCCACGCGGCGGCGCCTCCCCGAGTTGGTGACCGAGGACCCCGACTCCCCGGCGAGCGGGCCACAGCCCGGATCGCATCGAAGTCGGCGCCGTCGCGGTACCCGAGCTGCGGTGCCTCGTTCAGGTCCCCGTCTGGCGTAGATGACAAGCGCCCATGACAGCCGCATTGGATCGGATGACACGAGAGAAGCCGTCTCAACGCAGGTTTCGTCCAGTTTCCAAGGTGCGTGAAACCGCGCCGATTAGTTTCGTGGCCATGAAATTTCAATCTTCTCTCTTCCTCGATACATGCAAAACAATAGTTTTTACTGACATGTCACATCATTTAATACCCATGAAACTCTCATGATATTCCCATTGAGGGCTGGTTCGGCTGGTGAAAAAGCCGGCTGGCTTCGGCTGTAGTGTTCTGTGAGAGAGAATAAGCTGAAACAAGCTGAAACAAGCCAAAACATGACTTGCAGGACTGGTCTAAGAAGCCCATGTTTGCAATAAATGACTTTGCTAGAGACAGACAGGGAATTTCTGTTCAATCTGACAGATACGGAGCCACGTAATTCAACTAGAGAGTCGACTCCCAAGCCAAAACTAGCGGGGAGCCCATATAAAAATTAAAATAATCATGCTAGATTCCTTTCTAATCTCCTGTGCTCGTTTTTTATTCGTGAGAGTGTACGAGTGTAGCGGTGCCGGCTTCCGGCGGGTTCATTGTTTTTTATTCACGAGAAGTCGACCCGGTCGATTCTTCTCTCTCCTCCCGCTGCATCTTTCTTCAGCGATGATGAGTCGCTTTGGCCAGTCCACGTAGGATGAGGAGTCGGCCACCGGAGAAGCCCTCTAAAACGAGAAAGAGACACACACCCAAGCGAACCAAAAGCCCATGCTCCCCTGATTGCAATTTCCATGGCAGCTCTGCTCCTCTGCTTGCAATTGCAATTGCAATAGCTTGTTCTGTCGTTCTTGGGCACTGCTGCTTCTGGTTCTTCTCTTCCCGCTCCGGGCGCCGTGTGTATGCCAGGTAACCTACCTACAATTAGTCCCTCCACTACTCTCATGCTTAGCAATTTAGCAAAGCTATGCAATTTGCGTGCTGCTACTGGTGCTGGGAGCATGCATGCACAAGAGAATAAAGGGGATTTCATCAAAGATATAAAATCACTTCATTGTTTAGAGAGTAATAAAATAAGCCATCTCTTTTTAGCCTCCCAAGACAACCATCTATCTTTTATTATCATCAGTTGGTCTCTAGGACATTCGAATGCGCCCTACTACTGCTATGCATACATAAACGCATTTAGGATGTTACCAAAAAAACTCATTTATTGGAAATGGCTCACTAAATTTGCGAAAATCTCTTATCAATCTTTTTTTCGCTTAGCTTAAAAATTAATAAGAATATTTTTGGCTAAACAGCTTTCATGACGCATTAGGAAAAGCTGAATCCTAAAAATTAAACAATAGTAGCCATATAATATATTATAATTAATTAGAAAAAATATCATATATGTTAAATATGATTCTACCATTAATAAGAACTCTAATTCGGAAGAAAATAAAAAATTTTGAATCTGAATTATCGACAAAAATTATTAAAAAAGATAATAATCTTATAATATTGCTATACACAGGGTTCAAACAAAGAAAGGAAAAGAAATCCCAAACGTGGAATCAAATTTATTTGCACAATCGAGTAATCGAGCGACCCTAGGAGCTACTATTACTCAAGAGAGGAACTTCACACTGAGGTCCCTAAACTAGGCTGTCTTTGCAAAGAGTCGGTCCCTGATGCCCCCTGCGCGTGTCGGCGTGGCTCCGGCCGGCACCGACGGTCACGCTGGCCATCTGGGGCCGAAACAGCGCACCAAACAGGCCGACGAGTAACACGAAGCTAAGACGAACACTTAGGCGGCGTTAGGAAGCTAATCGGTAATCCCTATCTCGCTGCCCGCGGTGGCGGACCAACCACCACGGTGACGCGTCCGTTCCAGCAAACCTACGAGCTGACGGGAAGGTAGAGGTGGCGGAGAAGCAACAGGGGCTCACCACGGTGCCCACTACGGTGACGGTTGGGGTGGAGGGGTGCCGAGGTGGCCCGGTCACGTGCACGCGGCGCGGTTGGCGACGCTCCTCCACGAGCACTGACGCGTCACCACGCCGACGGTGAGCTTCCTGGACAAAAATAGCGTGAGCACCAGCTAGAGGAAACCAAGGCGGTTCGAGGGGTGCGACCAATTGAACTGCTACCGATGATTAGAGCTTTTACCCCCAAAAGCCAGGTCACAACGGTGGACATGGTCGGCGGCGAGAACTCCATGAAATTGGGGCGGTGCACGACTCGACTGGGCCTTGTTGTGGGCGAGGTGCAAAGCTAGCTCCCTAAGCTACTCTCAGGCACGAGGAAACGTTGTGAAGCCGATCGGTTGCTGAGGAGGGGAGAGAGCGGCGGCCTTGCGCCCGACGCGGCCGTGAAACGGCACATGAGCGAGCCATGCGAGATAAAACGGGGCGGTTGACACGACGCCCATGGACCCTAGACAGCCAAGCTAGAGGGGGCAGCGAGCGCAGCACGGTAGCAGCTGCCTTGATGGCTCGGCGTCAGCTAGCGAGGACAGACGAGGCAGATGATGTCTCCATCATGACTGCGGCCGCGTCAACGAAAACAGAGACGGCAGCAACGGCGTCGGCACGACCCTCGCACAACTTGGTCGACAGCGAGCCTAGCCCGGCCCACCGTGTGGCCGGTAGCCGGCAAAGTCAGCCCACAGCACGACCGTGGCCAGCCGCGGCCAGGCACCGACGACGTGCGCGCGTGGTGACTGCGAACTCTGAGCCAAATGGCCGAACGTATTACATGCACGAATTTTGAAGCAATCTAATATGCGAACCCAGCTCGGTTGAGGCTCGACCAGCTTCACAGTCCTAAAGTGCGCCTCACCAGCTATCACGCGAAGCAACCCTCGAGACCATAGAGGGACTAGAGAGGAAGGGAGGAAAAATGCCGAAGAGAGCTTGTCGCAGGATCGCGCGTTCACGAACAGAACACCAATGATAAAGTTCTAATGTGTTTTTATCAAAGTTAGGGCAATTTTTACGAAGCAGTGTGGCACCCAACGCAACTTCCACCTGCGCCATGCTCAAGTACTCACCATGACGCAACCAATGGTACAATTACAAGGAGCCAGTGCTTAATCATTTTTGTAGGAAGTTAAATGCCAAAGTGGCATTAACAAGGATTCAGCTCGAGCTAACGTCCTTAGTACTTTTACCTTAATTTTTACAAGGTCCAAACCTTGACAACTTCAACTAACCAACAAAGCATGACATAGTGTATACTCCATACTGTCTTATAGAACAAAATAGGTAGATATCATTTATTATTTTGCATGCTATAATTCGCCAAAAAGGTTACTTCCTAAACATGAGTCACAGCATACCGGTGCTTATAGAATTTGTTTGCGTGCTAAAAGCCCAAAACGACTTATTCTATCTTTCCATTAGGATTGTCACTAACGGTTTTACGCACTACTAAATTAATTTTAGGTTTCCGGAAAAGTAAGTCACCTAAGAGCTGTTCATTATTACATGCGAGTCGCAAAATTAAAATTCCGAGGAACCTGTTCCGTTAATTTCTTTTAGGCTCTAACCCTGGCGCTAAGTGGGTTCGTAACACTAGAGGTGTTACAACTATGCTCATAGATTTTGTAAGGTATCATGTTTTGTTTCGTCTTCCTCTTTTCATAATAGTGTCTAGGGAAACATTTTCTTTGATTACGATTTTTTAATCACTTCGATGACGTAGTGTCTACATAAATGAGATAATATACATACTTAGGCTCTAAATATTTGGTCGCAGTTCAAAACATGCAACGGTCATATATGGTATTATGCCAACTAAATTGCATGTGTGCTCATTGTTTTACTTGACTTAATGAGTTTCATGCTTTAGCACAATGTGCTCTTCTAAGACTAATTTAGTTTTAACTTCTTATGTTGGAGACCACTATATCTTCTTGGTTTGCCCGAACAATATCGGTTATATTACACAATAGTTATTTACTCTTGGTGGATGCCTTATACTTGGGGACGGAGGAGGTAATTTTTATATTAAATTGCCCCAGTCCCTATTCCTTTCAAGAGAACATTGTGCATCCATGAATCGTAGCCCTCAACGACTCGCAAACTCAATGGCAGAGTACCCGATATCGTCAATGACCCTGATGCATGAAGGTTGCATATTTGATGGTAATTGCTTCATCCTCTTTTAAACATAATTGTTGACAATTATATGTGATAGTCTAATTCTATATGGTTGTATGCCACTTCCACGCTCAGGAAAATTGACACTTCAGGGATCAACCACATCGAAAGTGCTAGCAAAAAGGACCAGGGCATCAGAGTCATAGAACCATCCAAATTCACTACCCCTCATGTTATCTATGTGTGGCAACATTTGTTTCTTATTTCCATATTTAGGGCATTTTCTCCTTGATCAACCATTTTAAATTGCCTCCGCATTCGATGCAGATTAACAGATATATTGTTGATGTAAATATTAAAAGCATTGTGGCTCACAATCTCTAATCGCAGTGGTATTTGGCCTGCAATCAGTGTAACATATGGGCTCATGGCCTGCCATGGATCCTGTTACCATATTGCTGAGGATTGGGCAAACAAAAACGTACTGCCAGTGAGGTTAATAGTTATAGCAGTTACCAACTTGCCATATTAATCTTAACATTACACATAATTGGCATCCTTTTAAAAATATAAGTTGCAATGCTTCATGACCATGTAAGATGAGAATTAAATATATTAGTATGTACATATAGCCTGGGATCGACATCGACGCATGCGCAGGCCGGAGTAAACACGCAAGTAGTACGCAACAAGAATCAGCGCGTATAGATCATCCTAGTATATTATTATTATTACAGCACTCCAGCCCTTGTCGTGACCTAAACCGAGCATAGGCACCAGCAATTGATGTTGTTGCAGCACTGGTTATTGTTGCACCACTCCAGTCTTGCCTATGCCACCAAGCAGCGCTATTATTGCCTATGCCAGGGGTGATATGAGAGCGATGAGCCACTTGGGTGTCGTCGAAGCTTTGTCGTCGTCGTCGTCAGCAGCCAGCCACTCCGATATTGGAGGTTCGGCGCTAGCCGACGTGAGGTCGTGGATGGAGACAGACGGCGCGGCGCAACGCAGAGGAAGTGACGAGGAGTTGTTGTTTGTGCTCATGCTTGTGTTGCTGAATGGCTCAGCCGCCGGAGCTGACGAAGGCAGGCAAACCTGCATATATAAAGTAACAACAGTTTAAACAACAAAGTCATTAGGTATATATATATATATATATATATATATATATATATATATATATATATATATATATATATATATATATATATATATATATATATATATATATAGACACACACACACACGGCGGAGGGAAAAGATGGTTAGAGGAAGGGCCATGTGTGGGCCTGCATGTCATTGAGTGGAGAGTGGGTAGTTAGAGGGGTATTTTGAACGATATGAAAATACGACCATCTGCAATGGATCCGATGCCATTTCAAGCCCAGAGAAAAGGCATGGATCACGTACGGGAACAATTGTAATGTCAAGTTTTCAAACGCTATGCAGTCTATATAGTTATCATAAACTTATTAATTATTATTTTTCAAGAAACTAATCTATAATTTTTTATCCATATTCATATTCATATTTTTATTTTGTATGGTACCTCTATATATTTTAAACATGCAATTACTTTGAAACCTTACCATTAATCATGGTTGCTCTTGTTGCATCTTGTATCTAAATTTTGATTTTTTAAATTTTATTCTTATATATTGCTACAGATTTTTTCTCTCTTTGTCGCAAAAAAAAATTCTCTCGCCTCAAGTTAAGTTGAAACTCCTGTCCTTATTGTATCTCTCATTAATTCTCCTTTTTGCGCTTTTTTATAATAAGGATCTTAGGTCATAGAGTATGTTCTTAAATACTACAATAGCATAAGCTATTATTTAAAACATGCACGTTATTGCTTAAGATAAGTCGTAGAGTTTGAAGTGTGATCTTGAACAGGGGTAGCCATGCTAACCACAAAAGAATTTTTATACTTAAACCTTATAATGATCCACTTTTTCTCTAAAGTATTAATTCTTAAAAATCTAGAAAAATATAGCCATCAGTGGTCTCTCACACTTATCAAGATGATTGAATTTTTCTATCAAAGAAATATATTTGTAGTTATGGTTATACTATCAATATAGACATGTCAAATATTTTAGTTAAAATACATAAATGTATCTAAAGTAACAATCTATATAAATTATATGTTATGGTTATATGGTTTTAAACAATTTGTTAGTATCATTAGAATAAGAGTGGTTAAGAAAATATTTTTTATGTGATGAAACATAACTTATGTATTTTATTGCTCATGCATGTTGGTGCGACACATATATTTACTTTAATCAAAGCTTACTATATTAATACTGATATAGGAGGGATAATGTAGAAACATATATATGCACTATTCGTTATCTAAATAGTTTTTTGTAATAGGAGTGTTGATAATTTAGATGTAGATTTGAGAGGGTATTTTTTCTAATAATGAGATAAAAATTTATGTAAATTACCAATCATAATAATAGGACGTCGGTACTTAAATGCAAATTTAGGTCTACTTTATATTATGTTTCTTAACGACATATGTGGGTAATATAAATTAGAATCATGAGTTAGGTTATATTGTTTTACACAATAGAAGAGGTGGATAATTATTCATAAAATAGAATAGATCCAATAGTTATTATTATTATTATCAATGTTGATTAGGTTATACCTAATTGATGGTAAGATGTTTCTGATTTTTATGATAATTTGTAGGATCCGTCTTTTGTTTACTTAGTGATGATTAACATGTTGGTTTCAATGACGAATTCTAGTTGGAATTTCTAGTATTTATCTTTTTCTAGTGTGATATGCATTTAGTTGAAATCTACTCTTAAAGATATATAAACTCTTGATACAATGCTTTTTTTGACTTCATAAATCTATAGTTTACCTTTAAACTTTGTAATCAAGTTGTTGCAATTTTTTCACATGTTAATTGGAAATTCTAGTATTCTTTATCTTTTATTTGAAAATTGTTTTCTATTAGAAAAAGTCTAGGTTCTAGTAGTATTGTTTTCGACATAAGTTGAAACTCGGCTTGCATCACAATACTAAACATGTTGAATTTGTTATATCACATGATTATATTTGTGTAGTATTATTTATATATCATAGAGTGTATAAAATTAAATTAATAATATTGATATAACATAATGTTTCAGTAAAAGAGTATAAACTTATTTAAAATAATAACTTGTGAAATTTATTATCATAGAGTATTGTGTTGCTACTACGTGATTTGTTAAGTGAACGTTTTTCCATGTTTCATAACTTGTTGAAATTAATATTTATCCTAATGCAAAATATAGCAGTATTTTATTTCATGATTATAGAAGATTGTAATTTAAAAATATATATGTATCATACTTTATGGATATTGATTTATTTTTTAATAATATATATTACTACTTACGTGTAGATTTTAGAGGTTTTTGTTTGTTTTTTATAATGGTTAAGATCACAGTAGATACATACTCCCTCTGTCAAAAAATCGTTATGGGATGAGTGCAGGTCAAACTTTCTCAACTTTGACTAGGTTTACAGAAAATACGTGCAATATTTATATCTCTAAATAAGTTTATTTTGAAAGTATATTCAACAATCTATCTAATGATACTAATTATGTATTATAAATATTAATATTTATTTTTATATATAATTGGTTAAAGTTAAAAAATGACTTATCGGCAAGCGAGAATGACTTCTATTTTAAGACAGAGTGAGTACAAATCTATTTATCCTACTAATTCACTAATATTTTTATTGCTAAACCCACCCTGAAAAATGTCCCCCCGCTAACAAGCCTCTCATCCCTCTGCCCAAAAAAACAATATGTTTAAAACGAACTACTCCCTCCGACCCTAAAAACAAGTAATCCTAGCGTTTAAAATTTGTCTCAAAAAAGATGGAATTCTAGAGCATGATCAGTTTTTTTAAGTGGGTCCACCAAATAAAAAAAACAAACACGTTAAAAAAACCACTGCATGCCGCACATGCCCCCGGTGATTCCCATCCACACATCCGGGTCTAGCCCTGCACCCGAAAAAATCACACGAGAAGCGCTCCCTCACCGCTGCCCCTTCGCTCGCCCCCCTCCAGATTCATCCGCGACGGCATCGCTCACCACCGCCCCTTCGCTCGCCACTCGCCCCCTGCAAATCCAGGCACACCACCACATCGTACAGCCCCTCCAGGCTATCCAGGTCGCGGACCTCGAACCGGGGCATCCGGAACGTCGAGGGGCTTGCCATGCACGAGGGGCACGTTGTGTTTGTTCAGTATGCTGCCCTCTCTCCCCACTTTCTTCTCACGCGATCTACTCTGGCTATGACCGTCTCTTGGTCAGTTTGTAGATGTTCGTGAGGTGTTTGATGGATTTCCTTGGTCTTGAGTGGAGAGCATCTTAGGTGCTTGATTCAGTAGACATGTTGTTGGTTCTTTCTTTTGGGATGGTGGTTCATTGTTTTCGCACATTGTAAATTGGTGTTGATAATTCGAGTTCAGTAGGTTCAAATTCTCATAATCCTTTGTACAAATTTTTCGATTGTTGACAATGCGAGGTGTGTATGATGTACCTAACAGCTGTGTTAAATGTGTTTTTTGCAGTGACGATCTATCCTTGTTGCTCTTCATGAACAACCTCGGCCATTAAAACTTCAAGATCGTTAGCAAGGACAAGGAGCAAGAACCATGGATATGGCCTCACGACTGTTGTATATTGTAGGGCTGCAGGACATGCTCGTTCTCTAATGACAGGCAAGAGCTCGAGGATGACTTCTTACCAGCCATCACCCTCCTGAAGGAGCCCCCATCCTGAAGGAGCCCCTTGATGCAGGAAGTGAGAGGTTCAGTTTCAGGTCAAGGCCCTAGAGCTCTTACTATTGTTGTGGTTCATCCTTTGTTGTATGTCCTGTCTGCATCCATCAAACGCTGAGTCAGCTGATTGAGACGCACTTCAATGGATGTTCTACTGTTACAATGATTAGAGGCCTAAATACAGATGACAAGAGGACTTACAATTTTGCAGGTTGACGAGGCACTATATTCAAGTGGTGATATGGCAGCGATAGGAAATGCCCTGGAAGGAGAGGACTCTGAGCATAGAATGCTCAGAGGTGTTTCTTTCCTGTTCTTGGAGAAGAGATGGCTGGTATTTTGGTTTTCTTTAATGTGACGGTAAGACATAACTCCCATTTAATTACTCTCTACTACCTCATAGCAGTAGTAGTACAATCATATGCATTTTGTTGCCGATCATCATAGGCAAAATATTGACAAATCTGAATGAGGAACTTGAGATGGGTTACAGATCTACAGTTTAGCTTTTGCTTTGTTTTGGGTTGCTTTTTTGCACAATTAACCATTACTGCAAACCCTTTTTATGGTGCTTAATACGCAAATTGATATTTTTTTTGTTAATCATTATTTTTCAGCCTGCTAGCAATGTGGAGTGCTTGCTCCACAAGACTTTCTAGATTTTGGCTTATTTTTTACTTCATTTGTGGGTGAGAGTTCAAACTCGCTATCTATATTTAACAACTGGAAAGTTTTTTTTTTTGATTTTGGGCTAATCAGTATGCAGTAGGATTTGCATAGTTGCTGGTTTTGAAGTTACTGGTAACTGATTTAGCTTGAGATGCTTATCATTAATCCAAATTCACTATCCTCCCATTCCTATTATAAATTTTGCAGTGTGATTCATCAGAACCTAATTCTGTGATTCGGTTTGCATTTGTGGGCTGCTGACGATGACCTTGAGTTATCTCAAGAAGGCTATGCATCGACAAGGAGGAGTACCCTTACATCAGGATGTGTTCACTTGATAAAGACAACTTTATATATGTATATCCAGTATGGACTATGGAGATCTGCGCTGCAGAGGACATTCAATAGAGCAGTGGTGTACTAGGCATTGGAATTATATTTGTGACAATTATGTTTGTCTGTGTGAAAAGTGTCACATGGATTTCAGGTTACCTATTAATCGACTTTTGGTTGTTTGATTTGCATTACCTAATTAAGCTGTAGCGTTAGCACGGTCATTATATTAGTAAAGATAGTACCTTGTTTGTTGGTTTCATTTATGTTTTACTATAATTTTATTTGTCCTAAATGTTTTTACTTTTATATTTTTTGTGCTTGGCCATCACAATTTTTTTAATGATGAGAGATATCCAAACACGGCTTTAGTCTTTCTGTTTAGATTCACTAGAGCTAATTTAGGCTAATTTTTAGCTAGCTAGTGATTAGCTATCTTGTATCAAACAGGCCCTACCTAATATCCATCCATGGAGTAAAGGCGCGGGACGAACCGGAGAAGGCGATGTCGTACCCGAAGATGGCGCCGCAGCAGCAATATGTGTGTGTGAGAGAGAGCCAAGCATGCATACAAGGCTTACCGCGCAGAAGTACGCCTTCAACTCGGATCTGCACTCAGCATCATGGTAACCGTGGGCTTTGCACCTCAGCAACGAATGCTACCCGCAGCTTGTGCTCGTCTTGAACACTGCAGCAGCAGGACCCCGCTGATCCACAGAAGGGCGCCGCCGCCGTCGTTTCTATACAACAAATTGAGGCACAGGTTCAGTAGTAAGCAAAGCAAAGCAAAATAAAAGAAAGCTAGCAGGTAGTTTAGGTACCTATGGAAACCAGGTAATGGTTTGGAAACCAAACCGAATCCAGTCCAAACTCTTTCAATGATTAAATATCAGCCCACCCCACCCCGTTCTATTTTTCTTTCTTCAAAACCAAACTGAACCAGACTATGGTTATTATGGAAGCCGAACCAGTCTAATCCATTTCTTTAAACCATGGAAGTAGCTTCAGGCCTCGTTTAGTTGGTAGGTGAAAAAAATTTTAGGTGTTACATCGAATGTGTCTTGGGATGTCAGAAGGGGTGTTCGGATACTAATAAAAAAACTAATTACATAACTCGCCTGGAAACTGCGAGACGAATTTATTAAGCTTAATTAATCTATCATTAGCGCATGCGAGTTACTGTAGTAATTATGGCTAATCATGAACTAATTAGGTCAATCTCAATGAAAATTTCATAGAGTTTCATGGGCATTAAATATGCTGACATGACAGTGTATTGATAAAGAGAGATGATGAAAGCTTCATGAGAGTAGAGATAGTTTCATAGGGATGAAACTCTTCTGTATTGCTTTCAAAATATAAGTGTGTTGGAAACTGAGCCATGAAACCTCCACTGGGACTGGCATTAGGTTTAAAAGATTTGTCTTGCGGTTTCCATACAAACTGTGTAATTAGTTTTTTTATCTACATTTAATGCTCTATGCATGTGTCCAAACATTCGATGTGACGGAGTGAAAAGTTTTTGGGTGGGAACTAAACAGGGCCTCATTTATCTCAGCTAGCTTCCCAACGGAATAGTTGTTGATCTGTTTTTTAGCCTTGTTTAGTTCGTGAAAGAAAAAATTTGGGTGTCACATCGGATGTTTCGTGAGATGTCGAAAGGGGTTTTTGGATACTAATTAAAAAACTAATTACATAACTCGTTTGAAAACCGCAAGACGAATTTATTAAGCCTAATTAAGCCGTTGTTAGCACATGTGTGTCACTGTAGCACTTAAGGCTAATCATGGACTAATTATGCTTAAAAGATTTGTCCTGTGGTTTTCAACTAAACTGTGCAATTAGTTTTTTTTGTCTATATTTAGTACTCCATGCATGTGTCAAACATACGATGTGATAGGGTGAGAAATTTTTAGGTGGAAACAGAGCATCTCCGATAGCTCCCCTTTCTCATCCCCTGTCCCCATAAACCTATCATATTGGGGGAGATAAGCCAAATTTAATGCTCCAACAGCTCCCCTTTCCTATCCTCTTTTTACGGTGATCACCAATATCTCCCTCATCTCCCCTCAAATAAAGGGGGAGTTGTATCTCCTCTCAAATAAAGGGGTAGCCGGGACCCACCTCTAACTGCCAGTTCTCTCTCCTGTGACGCTCGTCGGAGATGGCTGGGTGGCCGGTGGAAGACGCATTCACGAAAAGCTCTGCTCCGGCGGCCATGGTCATCGTGGACCCGAGGTGGAGGGAGGTGGGCCCGATATATTGGGGGAGATTATTGGTGATTTGTAGGAGTATCTCTCCTAATAGTCTAAAAAAACAGTATTAGTGATCACCAATATCATTCTATTAGAGATGAAGTATGTGTGAGCTGTTGGAGACGTTCAACACAGCCTCCTATCGATGCAGGCTGGCCCTTCTTGCTTTTGCTTTTTCTTCTCCTGTAGACCGGCACCTTCTCTGGTTCTTCAGATTTTCTCTCCTTTTCTTGTTGCTAAGGAACTAAGGCAAGCAGCTCTGCGGCCGGAAATTAAAACTCTGTGCACCCATGAGCACAACGCAGCAAGTGTCGAGCATGCTAGCAAGTGCACAGGATCGAAATCCTTTAGCCAACCCATCTAAAACCAATTCCAATTGAACCAACCCACTATAGCTGCTGCTCCAAACCAATCCAATCCATTGTACTTTTTAACCTATTTTCAACCAAATCAGGCGGAACCCAAATAGGAGCCCAAACCAGTAAACCCAGTTTCAACCCAAACCATTCTAAGATGGGTACCTATGCAATCAGGCACCAAACTTTGTAATTGATTTGGTTTCCAGTGATAAGGCTGGAACCAAAGTCTATGAAAGCTTTGTTTCCATGTTTCGAAAAAAATACACGCGAAGGAGGAGCAGCAGCAGATGAACACTAGACGCAACACCATTGGAAACTTAAATAGTCTTGTGAGTGACAAATTTTTCTGTGCATTTTTGTTGGGTAAACATGGAAAAAATAGTAATTAACGTGTCGGTTCCAAAAAAAATCCAACTGAAAAATACGAAATCGGATAGAACAATTGTATGATTTTTCTGTGCGTGACAATTCACTTTTTTTAAACGCACGGAGAAAATAAATCGCGCGCATGGATTTAGCAAGGGAGAGGATCATGAAGTTCGGTGGCTCGTCGCCTCGTCGGCCGAGCCTGGTTCACTTTACCAGCTGCAGGTGCCTTGCCACCAGGGTAAAATATAAATACTCCGTACGATCGGCGTGCACACTCGCGTTTCTGGCCATGCTCTCGCTGCGGTCTCGTGCACTTGGAATACATGCTCCTCGCCATGCTTTACGGCCTCGATGAGTTCGACTGCAAGGTTTTCATCCCCGATCTGGACAAAGTCGTGATGCATGGCAACAGTATCAAGTTTGATCCACAAGTTCTCAAGATGCTCGGCGAGAAGTGCAAACGTGAGCTGTCTGCCAGGACTGATGATGGCACAGCAACGGTAAGATAACAAGCTTTACTTCTAATTAGTTAATTCTTGCAAGGAAAATAACAGCAACAATGTCTCTACTAATGAAGAACACAGCAACGTTCTAAAGCTTCCAATATCTAATTAGTAGCTTTTTCTCTCTACAATGCAGCAAGTGTAGTCTCAGCTTCATCTAGCAAGGATGGTGGGCACGGGATAGAAGTTGGCAGGCGCCCTTGTCTTTCTAATGTCTCCTTTTTCATGTGAGGGATCTTGAAGTTGTTGTTGCCTTTCTTCTTCATTGCTTCTATTAAAACAGTTTGTAGCGTTACAAAGATGCGGTTTGCTTTACGTGGACAATACTCCATGAATGCCTACAAAAATCAGTGATGAAATTAGTTGTTGGAATGATGAAAAATGTGTGAACAATTTGATCAATCATGTGTGAACACTACCTGTTGCACGGCTGGAACAATCCTCCAGTACAGGCTCGTTACCGATGTCATTATCATCCTCCAGTACAGGCTCGTTGAGGTCTAACCCAGCGTTGCCTTCTTCAGCTTCCGGTACAGGCACGTTTAGATCGAAGGTAGCAAGTGAGCTGGCCATTTGTGCGGTGTTTTGTTTGTGCTTGTTAATTTGCAGCCGGCCAGGCGTATAAATACGAACGGGAACCCAATCGTCGTCGCAGCCGAGCGACCAGCGAAAACAAGGAAAATTTGGCGCGGCAAAACATCCAGCGAGCGCGCAGCTAGGCATCCAGCGCGCCATCAATGAAACGAAACGAAAAAGACGCGCCCAGGCACCAGCGTGCACTCCCGCACAACGCGCCCAGGCACCAGCGTGCAAGTCCCGCACAGTGCCATGCAAACACATGCAAAACAAAAACAAGCAAAAACAAGCAAAAAAATACGACGCGGTAGGGAATCGAACCTGCACCGCGATGGTCCCCGCTACAACCACGCTGGCCTAACCAGTCCGCCGTTGGTTTGTTTCTCAAATGAAATACTCCCGCAATTGCATTTAATAGGGGTAGACAGGGAAAACTTACCCCTAATTAATGACTCATTGGTATGCACAATCATGTCCTAAACGACTTCTAATACCAGTACGGAGGGAGTATACTACTTGATCGGGTCAATTCTGTACTGACTTGGCGTCCATCATGATCATTGGAATTAGCCAGTGAAGAAATAGCTACCCATACCTTTCAACGGTGCCGCCTCGGCGTCCAGCAGCACCGCCCGCTGCCGAGTCCCCATTGCCATTGCGCGCGCGTTTTCAGGATGCTGGATGCGGCAGCAACAATAGGGAGAAGACTGGCTGGACGGTTGGATGCATGGGGGTTTTAACCATTACTCCTTTCGTTGAAAGCTTCGCATTACATGGCAGGCAACTGCGCGTTTTTCTCGAGGTGGGCCCTTTTCTTTCGTTGATTGAAGAGAGAAATTTATAACTTCAGATACATGGAAAGACTTTTCATAGCTCCGAAAGAAAATTTGTTGTCACGTAAGACCAACGTTAATAATACAGTCCGGCCATAAGGAATCTCTGTCTCACTCATACAGTAGCTAGCTCTTTACTGTTAATACATGACTCACTCGTTTCTCTCGTAAAGTTTTTCGATTCTTGTATTAAGCTGGATGCAGCCCGCTTCTCTTCTCTCTCCTCTCTTTTCTTCTCCACCTCAGTATTCAGCCGACTTACAGTCTGCTATTATACTCGCTCCGAATGGTTATCTATTGTGGTCGATCTGCTGTTACGTGTGTGTGCCCACCTGCGGTATTACAAGGCGAGGCGCAAGTTTCAAAAAAAAAGAAGCAGGGCGCAGCGGGTGACTTTTTTCGCTGGATCATCGCTGGATCACCTCCAGTATATGGGCTTGTTTAGTTCTCACCCTAAAACTTTACACCCTATCACATAGAATGTTTGGACACATGTATGGAGTATTAAATAGAGACTAAAAAATAACTAATTACACAGATTGCGTGTAATTTGCGAGACGAATCTTTTAAGCCTAATTAGTTCATGATTTAACAATAAAGTGCACAGTAACACATGTGCTAATGACGGATTAATTAGGCTTAATAAATTCGTCTCGTGGTTTACTGACGGATTCTGTAATTTATTTTTTTATTAGTATCCGAACATCCCATACGACACCTCCATGTAACACCCGAGGTGATATGCTAAAACTTTACACCACATACTTTGTACTCAACCCCATGATACACACCGCTCCGTGGGGGCCGAACCCACAAAGATGGATCTTTCATTCTTTTGATTCCAACCTATCAAGTATGTTGCTTAGCTCATAAGGAATTTATAGACTCAAGTCGAAGATAGCATCAGGCGCTTGCTACTGCTTAGGAGAGCTCCTTTTTTCTACCGTTAAGAGAAGGCAAGCCCTAGTCCAAGTGAAAAAAAAAGCATATTCATCTGGTTAGTCTTCCTCTACTTTACTTTTCTTAGTAGGGTCATCTAAAGGCTCTTCATGTCATGAACTTGTAAAAGTCGAACTAAACAAGACCTGTATCGTCATGTTTGTCCAGATGTGCAGGTGCGACACCATCTCTGCCTGGATGCCAACATGCCCGAAACGCCGAAACGACAGCGACATTAGTACGGAGTACACCAAGACTCCCAGAATGAGGAAGCTTCCTCATTCTCTGACCGTTTTTTAAGCCGACACCGCCAAGGGCTACCACGGTGGTGGCACCAATGCAGATCCACGCGGTCTCAACTCTCAAATGGAAGCACGCCGGCGCCTCGAATGATCGCAAGAATTTTTCTTTTCCCTCCCTCCAAAAAAACTGACGCCATGCTTTTCACACCCTTTTATACAGTTGTTAATTACGTGCTTGTGGAGACCAGAGAAAAACAAAAGTGTCCTCCTCAAGTCCCGAAAAGCAAATTAAGTTCCAATGTAAACCCCTAATAAAACAATAATGCAGCAATGCAGCCGAGCAAATAAATTCTTGTAAACGAAGAAAGTTCCATTAAGTGGCGAAGAAATGGACGAGCACCGTAATACATACACCCTCTCCTGCTGATCTGCAAGTCGTTGGATCAGAAACGGACGTCTCATATTGAAGCGAATTTATGTCGGCACATTCAGAAGGGTTATTACACATTAAAAGACCGACGACCACATACTAGTTTATAGTTTTAATATTCTGAGTAGGAAACAAGTTCAACGCGAGGACAGCGACTCCATCGGCGGCCGCGTGGCCCCGGTCCATGGTTCCTGCTGTCGGTTCGTTAGGAGACCGTGGCCCGTTCGTGCGCTGGGAGACTTGGTCTGCCCGTGCCCGCCTTGTGAACTGCATGTATAGTAATAATAAACGACACATGCTGTCCCCATACGCCAGGGTGTGCACCGCACGGGACAAGACAGACCCTCAAATAAGAGAGACCAGTAGCGTGTCGGTGCATTGCTACGGGACAAGTAAATTTTTATACTAAAACCACGTGGATCGCATAATAAGATAACAATTCAGTGAAATTAAATACCGACGTTAGAGTGACATTTAATCAAAAAGCAAAGTTCGTGAAATTAACACAGTTACAGAGAACGCAGCGTCTCAAGCTCAGCAAATCTACTCTATAGATTTTTCCGTGCGTTGCATGGGGAACAAATAATGCCCGGATAACTATAAAAGGAAAATATGTGAGATCAACTTTCACATATTCAAGTAGCCCACATCTTTAAATACATGGAAACAGCCAACATTAAGAATTGTGCAATATGTATGAAAACTTTCACAGAAACCCACGTCTTTAAATACATGGAAACAACCAACATTTAGAAAATGTGCAATATATATGGTTTAACAACTCATCAAACAGTAGAATACAACAAATATATTAGAAGTCGTAAACATGGGCACTGCAACAAAAGTGACCAACTCCATTAAATCATGGTACAAAAGGTAATGGTTTGGTGGAAATCGGTTTTTAATTTCTTCATTAAATCATACCGCACAATCAATCAGTAGCTTCAGTCAACAGGTAATTTGCATGCATTGAGTTTTGTTGTCTAATGTAGAAGTCGATGTATATTCAGCAATTTCAAGGTTATGGGTGTCTAAGTGCAATGGTTTCAAATAGCAATGTTTCTGTACCTGTTCTGGATATAGACAGGCAAGCACTATATATTTGTATTGAGGATATGACATGTAAATTAATATGGGTTTATTACATAGATATATAGTTCACCACAATACAAGTGAAACAGGACATGTTGTATATACACCTGAGCCAGGACAATTGGGCCTCACTATACAATGATGTGGTAGCGTCCTTCATCTGGTTGACACTTGAGGGTGGTGAACGCCTCCATCTCATCCTGCCACGCAGAAACAGGAAAAATGATTTATTGAAGTTTAGTTCATATCAACCACTTACAAAGAAAAATATACGGTGAGGGTGAACACCATATCCACTATTATGCACCTGACACTCCTATAGGAACCATATCAAAGCCATACAAGCATACAATAATATCATTCCAGCCCCGCGCAGGTCCAACGTCCTATAGGAGAAGTTTAGTAATATCTTCAGGCAGTAAAATAGATTCGCTTATTCGGTCTTAGAAGCAATAAAATGAAATGTAATATTTTGATTGAATAGGTTGCCACAAATCAAGTGTAATTTTCCAAGCACTAACATGCCACTAACTAAAAGAATAAATTTGTCAACAGATCCCTTGTAAGACACATAAATAATAACAAAGAGAAGTGCTTACCTCAAGATACAATAAATATATATGTTTGGCAGCATTATGAATCAGGAGGTCCATGCAACAAAAAACCACCAATAAGTTAGAATTGATTTACATATTCAGGAATGTACAAAAGAGTACAGAGAGCTTTTCACAGTTTAAGTGAATAAATCGTTCATGATTAAGAGCTTTCATTATAGGGTCTCAAATATAAACACTATGCGGTGAAGCTAAAACTTAAATTATAAGATTATTTTATGGTTCGGAGATTAAGGTCCCATAAATATCATCTGAAGTTTAACAGAAAATTAGATCTGCAGGTTTAGACAAACATACATTGCAAAAGTCCCAAACCTTAAATCGCTATGAGAGTGTATTATGTATTTATGAAAATCTTTAATGAATCTCAATAACCATGTACTTAATATTTTCTGTAGGATACCCATTAAATTATTTTAAACTAAATGGCCTAAGACTAAAATGATGAGAAATACACCTACCAATGGAACTTAATCCTACAAATATAGATCTTGACAAATAAGCATTGCTTATGATGAAGTTTCCAGGAAAGAATGGTTTGCACACAACATACCAAAAAATAAGAATTGATATTTCCAGACATCCCCATGTATTTGTCACAAGAAAATTGGTAGGCCATAGGAAGAAACCAAAGGCCACAAGCATGAGCATTGAACGGCCGATATCCTACCATGATGTTATGTCAAGTATTACTGGAATTAGGTGCATGAAGAAGAAATATAAAAGCCTAACATGTGAGGCCACCTGAGCTTACCTGGGCACTCAACAATTTCTTTGCTGAAACCATACCTGGAAAAACATAACTGATAATTATTTATCAAGTATAGACTAATAAAGGGTTGCTTACCATTGTACAATTAGTTACCATCAAGCCGTCGCAATATTTCATTTCCTAATTTTCACGTTGTCAACTCACAGAATATAGAATATGAGGGTGAGGTGCTGCTACATCTCTACAAGAAGCACGAGTGCCACAAATGAACTTGTGAACTACCTATAAATCGATGAAGGACGGTGAAAAGGTGCACCTTCACATAACTCTTGGATCTTGATGCTGGTGATCTCTCGAAAAAATATTGTAGTCATGAAAGGTACATGAAAGATCAACACTGGATAGGCGTAGGCAGTAGGATATACCTGGTGAATGGTGGAGAAGTCGACCCGAATGCCATGCCCCAGCGATGATATTGGCTCCATCTCCTGCGACAGCGCCGCCACGGCCTTTTCTTGTCATCCAGGCATCCAGCTCAAACATTGACATTAATTACCTCTTGACATAATCACCAAAGAGCATCAATTATTGCACCAGCCAGTACAGTGATATAGAAATATCTCTCCCACTGCTCCATTATCCATTACTAACACAGTACAAGCAAGTTAAAAACTCTAACAACATAAAACACCACTATGGAAATGACAATGAGACATCACTGAGGGTGTAGAATCAGTAAAGTGTTGACGTACAATCATAAAGAGAGAACAGTAAATCTTTGAAGTTTTTTCTCTCTCAAACAAGCAGGAGAGTTGCATATCATTATATTTATATTTAAAAGAAAAAAAAATGGGGCATAACCCTTACAGATCATTGAAGTCAACAAAATTGATTGCTGATTTAATAGAAAAACAATGGGCCTCATTGCAATTCATGGTCTCTCTTGTTCCTAAAAATACCAAAAGACAACAAGATATAATTAGATCAGTAAATAATGATCATCTTCCAAGTTCATGCAACATAGGAAAAGAGCAGGTATGGTCATGTAAGATACATACATGGGAGTAATAGAGTCTGACCCTTTATCCGTTTGAAAACTTGGCATGCTACTGAGTAAATGGTCATCCACAAAGTGAATTAGAAAACTGGACACCAGAGTACAAAGCAATTCAAATATAGTATGCAGTAAACATGATGCATACCTTAATCGTCATGCTTTGTCAAGCCAAATTGGATTCATAATTTTTTTTAACAAAGAGCAAGCCCTGCATAGGACACATACTTCTAATCAAATATTTGATGTTTCCCATAAATAGTACTCATAGGATCTTGCACTTAGTGAGCACGCTGGCAGCATCTAAATTACTCCATTTCAACATATGTGGCATGTTTCCTCATTCACATGTAAGCCTGCACAAAAACTGAATATGATCTTGGCTTAAATGGAGTTAAGTTCTGAACAACACTAACAAGACTTCTAAAATAATTGATAACTAAATAGTCCCTCATGAACAAGAGAAAATTGACTGGATTTGCTTTTAGTCTTTGCCTCTAAGACAATTGACTCAAATAAGCTATATATATATATATATATATATATATATATATATATATATATATATATATATATATATACACCTACAAATTCAATAACCCAACTTTATAATGCAGGCCATAAAGCAATTTAATTGAGGATAGACATTGGACGGTGGAGGTACTGACCAATTTATGAGTTTCAGAACCTGAAAAAGTCACAACATGTATTTACAAAAAACTAAGGCCATAGTCATTTTTCTGTACCCATTTTTTCAGTTCTCCATTTCTCCCTTCAGTTTTCCCTTGCAGTGCAGAGGCCTAGGGGGCAAATAGCAGATGCAGAAGCTCTGCTTGCATTGCAATTTGCAAGCACTTTGGCAACTTCGGTGAGGTCCCTGTCAAGTGAAGGAATCGTCCCTTCTGATTTCATAACAGCCTAAAAAAGAATACGTATCCAGTCTCTAATCACAAACACAGCAAATTTGTTCTTAGTCAAAATTGAAAAGAATCGATTCATAATCCGAAGTAATGACCTCAAGGTTGAATCGGCTGCTTACCTATATGCTGCCACACGTTGGATCCGAACCAATTGCTGAACAGGTCACATCGATGCCAAGCGATTTCTGGGCCGTGGTTGCCGCACCGGAGCCCGCCCATGCCATGGCCGTCGCTCTATGGGGGCAGGGTGCGGGGATGGGGAGCGGCGGCATGGCGGTAGGCCGCACTGCCGCACCGTCGGGCTGGGGTGCATTCGCGCCGCCGCACCGCTGGGGTGCGTGCTCACCCCGCGCTGCTGCACCACCGCGCCTGGAGGCCACCCGGGCCGTGGTTGCCGCACCGGAGCCCGCCCGTTGCAAGCACGGAAGGTCACGCGCCGCGTGAAAGGAATCGGGCTGGGGCTGCGCCAGCTCGAGCAGGTCCCACGGAGAAGACCTCGATGGGGAGGGAGCTCGTGCCGGCCATGGAGGAGGGGAGGTCGCACGAGCGAAGCGGCGTGGCCCCTGGCCCCTCGCGGGCTCACGTGCTGGGACTGGCGGAGGAAGAAGAGGCGGAGGCGACGGCGCGTGGGGGGAGAGAGGAGAGGACGCTGTTTGGGGCGGGACGCTGCGACGCAGGCCCACATGTCGGCGCAGTAAAATTACAGAGGGCCTGTTTAGTTGCCCATGCAACAAAAAAAAAAAAAAATTTGCACAGTACCTATCACATCGAATCTTGCGGCACATGCATGGAGTACTAAATATAGACAAAAGAAAAAACTAATTACACAGTTTAGTTGTAAATCACGAGACAAATCTTTTGAGCCTAATTAGTCCATGATTAGACACAAATTACCAAATAAAACGAAAAGTGCTACAGTAGCCGAACCTAAACTTTTTCACCGACTAAACAACCCAGAGATCGCAGGGGGTGAGCAGGCAGACGGACGAAACAATCGTCCCACGAAAAAAAATATTCATCTTTTATTCTTTTTATTTGCAGGAGAAAAGAGGAGAGTGCATGCATTATTCATTCAAGTTGCGGCACCATCGCAAATGTCATCTAGGAGTCTTTTGCATATGGCGATCTTTTAAAACTAAATGGTTGCATGGCGATCTTAATTTTGCATGTCGTAGCAATGAGGGTATCCAAGTTTGTCAGTGGTTCTTGTACATACAAATAAATAATGTACATTTGGATAGCGCAACACGCAATGGTTTCGTGGTGTAGTTGGTTATCACGTCAGTCTAACACACTGAAGGTCTCCGGTTCGAACCCGGGCGAAGCCAAATTATTATTATTCTTCTTTTTTCGCCTTTTGTTTTGAAACGAAGTTTCCCCTGCGATTGCAGTATCAGACGAACGTCGGGTTCTAATTCTTCTTCCCTTTTTTTTTGTCTAGCCTTTTCCTTTCATAAATCCACATGTTCTTGCTTCGTTATTCTAGCCTTTTCCTTTTCACTCTTGTAGTTACGCAATCTGGTGGATTGTTGTTAGTATATTATTTTTCTAGATAACATGTTTATACCAAACTATTATTTTCATATATAAATAGTGTGATAGATATATGTAGATTTATTGATAATTTAATATCTTTTTGATGATGATGAGTTGATGACCTTGTAGATTTTCGGGATGGGAGGGGAGTAAATGATGCTAGTTACATTCGCGAAGAAGGTGACAAGAAAATTTCTTCTCTTTATGGCCGGTCTCAACGTGTGTTTCATGGTCTGGTTTCTAACACATTCATATTTTAGAAATAGTGCAGCAGAGTTTTATTTCCATGAAACTATCTCTACTCCCATAAAACTTATCATCTCTCTCTTAATCAATGCACTGCCATGTCAACGTATTTAATGCTCACCGGACATTAATTACATGCTTGGAACAGAATATGACATAATTGCAAGCTTGGAACCTACTCCGTCCTGGCTAACCGTTGAACCAAATGTCATGGCCTTTTATATCGGAGTATACGATGAATCCATTCATTTACCGATACTAGTATAATGCCCGTGCTAACGTCACGGGTTTATTTCAGGAATGCATATTAAAGCAAACAAACGAAGACATCAGATTCTTAAAAAGGAGCCTATAATATCATCCTTGCGAAAAGATAGCAGAAGCAGCATGAAAGAACCAAGTTAATCGACTCGGCAAAATCGTCATAGCAAGTAACCGGCCATATAATACCAGTCAATAAATTTGGTGGTGAAAGTGATTGATAAATTGACACAATTTTTCTGCATATGTTTCAAGTAGCCATACATACTTCAATAAAAAAAAAGGACCCACGAAAGGTTCAGCTAATTTCTTATGAAACCAAACAATATACATGTACAGCCATTGTACCATAAGAGTGTCATAGCAGTAGAGCAAGATCTTCACATTTTAACCAGGTGAGTTTGGGCTGCACGATCAAATACTTAAAATGTCAAATATTTAAAACGTTGATTCATGAACTGATCCCCTTATTCATCTACCATATTTAAAAAGTCAAATTTTCATCACAAGAATTCATTTTGCAGGGCACCCCTATAAAATGATCCTATCTGAACCTCACCAGTTCATTCAATCTGAACACCACCAGAAAATTGCAGTGCCATCTATTTTACCTTAAACAAATTAGCTATCCAGTCCATTTTGTCGCACCTGCACACATACCAAATAGTAATATTAGAACTCAATAATACACTTAAGCGAAAAGGATGACCAGTGATAGCGAGCACCCAAGATATCAGTTTTTTTTACCTTTTTCACACTAAATCCATCTTCATAGTGACACAATTTCTACATAGAACCTGGGTAAAATGAACAGGAAACAATCCCTTGGTAACCCATCAGAAAGCATCATGCTCGGCACTTAGAATTATGAAGACCGGAGCACAGCGGTGGGGAAAAGAGATTCAGAGAAAAAGCACGAAAAGCTACTGAAGAAGCAGGCGAACTAACTCAATCTAATGAGGAACGCGTTTCTCAGAAGCAGGCGAGTTATTACCTGCCTGAAGAATGAAGCCGACGAACGCGTCCCAGTTGAGCGCGCCACCGCCGCCGCCGCCGTTCGCCGTGCGTGCGGGTCCTGTGACCGGTCTGCACTCGTCGTGCGTTGCGCCCCACCGCCGGCTTCGCTTCGTGCGTCGCGGCCTCCCAGTTGAGTGCGCCGCCGCCACCGCCGTGGACGAACGTGTCGAGCCGCCGCCGCTGTCTTCGTGCGTGCGGGTGCTGTGACCTGTGTGCACTTCCTGTGCCGCCGACCTATCGCGACGCGACCTGCGAGTCAAAGCTCCGTGGACCGGGCAACTGAAGCGACGGGACCTGGGAGATCGTGGACGGGGCAAGCGAAGGGACGCGAGGCTGGCCTGCATGCCGCGCGTGGGAGGTCTGCGGGAGGGTGAGGGAGGGCAGACACACTCAATGTAGGCCGTTGGATTTGGTTGAGTAGGGAGAGAGAATGATTGAGAGATGATCTGGTGTCTTTGTGTATTTATAGGTGTAGATGTAGTGGAGATCATGACCGTGGAGCAGAAGATTACTGTATGGATCTAGAATAATCCTTACCGGTGCTTTATTAGGGGTAGAGATAAACCATCGGTAATCAAGCAGATTCATCACGGAGGGGGAGAAGAAATAGTGTCAGACTATAAAAGAATTTATTTATGAATCCTCCATGGACGACACGACGAAGGTCCGACACAAAGGCACAGCTGGAGAGCCCTGTCGCATCCGCACGCAGCGCAGATCGCCATTTCATCTCGACCCAACCGCCCGCCTGGCTGCTGCACTGAGCAGTAACCACCAGTCCTCCTGCCGTCCAGTTCACACCCCGCCAGGCCTCTCAAAGATTCGATTCCCTCCTCTCCGGTCTTCCCACATGGCCGGCGAACTGCGCCACCGCCGGGTGCCGCCGGAGGACGGGGACGGGGACGGGGACGGGGACGAGGGCGTCGTCGCCTCCTCTCAAAGACTCGATTCCGCCTCTTCCTCTGCCGCCGACGGCAACGGCAAGGCCGGAACTTCGTCCGGCGGCGGCGGCGGGGGCGGCGAGGGGGTGGATCCGCGGAGCGGGAAGAGGGACGCGCTGGGGTGGCTGGAGTGGGGCCGCGGCTGGATGGCCGTCGTGGGGGAGTTCCTCTTCCAGCGCATCGCCGCCAGCCACCTCGCCAACCCGCTCGAGCTGCCCCCGCTCGACGGCGTCTCCATCGTCGTCACCGGCGCCACCAGCGGCATCGGGCTCGAGATCGCAAGGTGCCTGCCTGCTTTCCCCCCTCCTTCCTCACCTTGTTTTCATATGCCCACACCACAAGATGTCATGGATGGATCTTTTAGCCGGCCGTTGCGATTCGCCTGCTCCACGATAGGTAGCTGCAGCCTTTTCATGTACTACTTGGATTCGAACGATTGATGCTAATTTATTGCAGAGCAGATCGCTTTAGTGTCTGGGCACTGTGATTAGTGTTGCCGACTTTTGTGTGCCGTTTGGTTAACCAGAGTTTTCAGTTTTCTACCGTGTAATTTATGAGAAAGAGAGTGCAAAAGGTTGTGTCTTGTTCATTCATGTATATGGAACTACTACTTAACCAATCATGCATTTGGTTGTTTTGTGAACTAGTATGGTTTAAGTATTTGGTATTGTTATAATCTTTTATATTATGATAGAGCTAATGCTCACCAGCTGACTGCTGGACACTCAAATCTTCATCCCCCCGCGTAGCACCTTAACATGCACTGCGTTGCTGATCTGAAAGCTTGTTTTTGTGTACCCATCATTAAAAAAAAAACATGTTAAACTGCTCTACAAAATCTCTCTATCTACTCCATTTTATGTCGGAGCACCTAAGTCTTCATGCTATTATTAGTGTAAAAGAACAAGGCTTTCTTATGGTCTTCCATTTTACTTCAACCTCTGGCGATATTTTATTATTGGAATTCATGCTTGCACGAAACATGGTACAAAATTATAAATCAGCAAGCAGGCTCCAAATAAGAAGCTTGCATCTTGTTCTCAAACTGGAACTGGTCGTAGTAACTGCATCCTTTTACCTTAATGTACAAAACAGGCAACTCGCTCTCGCTGGGGCACATGTTGTGATGGCTGTTAGGAGACCCAAGGTGGCGCAAGAGTTGATTCAGAAGTGGCAGAATGAAAATTCAGAAACAGGAAGACCACTAAATGCTGAGGTAATTTTGAAGATACTTGCTGTGTGGCCGTTGATGATGAATGAGGCTGTTTAACTCGATTAAATTTTGTACGGCGTGACCTGAATTGTTGTCTGCAGACATATTACTGTTCTTTTCCAATCTGATGCAACTGAACATAAGTTTGAGCTTCTGCTATTTGTTTAAAGCAATGTTTATGTACTTAACTACGTATATTACCTATGTGTATGTTCACCACACTTGCCACCTATAATCAGTCACCAGAGACACATATCATGATTGGTAAAGATGAAAGGCACACTTATATAACTTACAAGTCATAACTTCAGAATCATAAATTTGGTTTAGTTGTCTGCTATTTTACATTATTTACACCTTACTCTTTAAGGTGATGGAACTTGACCTGCTCTCCCTCGACTCGGTCGTAAAATTTGCTGATGCTTGGAATGCTCGTATGGCACCTCCAATGTTTTCCGGTCGTCCGATTAATCGCGATTAATCGCGACTAATCGCCCTAATCGGTCCTTGATGTCCGACCAGAGGGACCGACTCGATTAGGGCGATTAGTTTTCTGGTCGTCCGATTAGTCGATGACTAATCGCGATTAGTCGGGCGATTAGGCTTCCGGGACGACCAGTCCTCTGTTTTTGGCGAGCGCGCGTGCACGGGCGCGGGCGAGCGCGGGAAAGGGAATCCGCCCGAGCAGAAGCGCGCGCAGCGTGCAGCGGGAAAGGGAAACAATTGCGGGCCCGCGCGGAAGGATTAGAGGGAGAAGCCGCCGCTGGATCGAAGCCGCCGCTGCTTCCGCTCGCAGAAGCCGCCGCCGCTTCCGCTGGAGGAGATTCCCCCGCAAGGAAGATTCCCCCGCCGCCGGTTGCTCTCCTCCACGCCGGCTGCTCTCCTCCCCGCTGCTGTTTGGCCGCCGCTTCCGCTGGAGGAGATTCCCCCGCAAGGAAGATTCCCCCGCCGCCGGACGGACTCAGTCCGTCTGGATCGAAGCCGCCGCTGCTTCCGCTCGCAGAAGCCGCCGCCGCTTCCGCTGGAGGAGATTCCCCCTCAAGGAAGATTCCCCCGCCGCCGGTTGCTCTCCTCCACGCCGGCTGCTCTCCTCCCCGGTCTTCACGATGAGCTCCTCTGACGACGGTATGTGCCTTCCCCTCTCCATCTTCTTCCCTCCTCCCCCCATCCCTCTCTCTGTTTGGTGGTTGCTCCTTGCTCCTTGCTGCTTGCTGTGATGTCCCATCCCCCATCGTCCATCCATCCTAAGAACTGGTGCTTCTGCAGATGTGGACCGACGTGCTGCAGCCGTGGAAGTGTACATGCCACCGCCTGACCTTGGAGGTGAAGGAGGTGTTCCATCATCAGTCGGGTCAGATCCCGCTGCCACTGAATCCTCATCAGCAGCTGACATTCCTTCCCTAATTGAGAGGGCTCTAGCAAAACTACCTCCAGAGCTTAGGGAACAAGCTGTTGACACCAAGAGGAAGGCAAAATCAAAAGACCCAGGATGGAAGTATGGGTGGTGGCCAGATCCTACCAAGAAGGACTTTGTGCAGTGCATATTTTGCAAGAAGGTTGTGCCTTCTGGAATATGCAGATTCAAGCAGCACCTTGCTGGGGGGCGTGGAGATGCAATGGGGTGTCCTAATCCTCCAGAAATAGTTAAGAGGGAGATGAATGATTACTTGAAGAAGAACTCAAGGACTGTTCTTGTGGAGGCAACCACCAGAAATAGCCAGCCACCATGAATGCAAATATTTTCAATTCTAATGCCAATTTAGAATCAATGAAGTTACAACTCTACAATTCTTTTGTGGCTATACATTACTAGCATCTGACCTGTGTGTCTCCAATTGCAGATGCACGCTGTAGGTTTTGTTGATGCTGAAGATATGAACTTGAGAAAACATAAATATAGAAGTTGGTTGGGATATTCAAATAGCAAGTTGGCACAGGTAACATTTTTTTGTTAAAGACTACTGACAAAAAGTTGCTCGCTTTGAAACGCTACTTCATTTTTTATACCTTTGAACTGTTTATTTTTCTGTCCTATCAGAACAAAAGTATGTGCCTTTAATCTAGTAGGTCTGGATTCTTCTTGTTGCACTCTCAGGTAAAATTCAGTAGCATGCTTCATAAGAGAATTCCTGCAGAAGCTGGCATCAGCGTAGTTTGCGCTTCTCCTGGAATTGTCGACACGAATGTTGTGAGTTCCATTTCCATTTCATTTGTCCTGTTATAGGAGGTGGATTATTATATATAACATGTATGCCTACCCAACATTCACATTTTGAGAAATATAGAGGTTTGGATAGTTATCACTTATGATTTATTGAACACAATGATAGAAAAGAAAACTCAAATTAAAAGGTGCATATATTGTTGGATGATCGGTTCACATTTATCATAATTTCTACCACTCCCCAAGACCCTAACAAAGTATATTTATTACTCATCCTGATGACCACAATTGAGCAACCTATTCTTCTCTGTTCTCTCTATCTGTCTTTATTCACTATATATAAATGTTAGCTTGACACTTGTTACATGATGCAGGCAAGAGATCTTCCTAAGATTGTCGTAGCTGCATATCATTTGATTCCCTACTTCATATTTGATGCTCAAGAAGGTGAAGTTACTGAGCTTCTGCTGTCGCATCCTGTCAGTCAACAGCTTGCGCATCTTCTGATATACACAAACATTCTGTTTTTGATCCCATTCAGGTTGTAGGAGTGCATTGTTTGCAGCATCTGATCCCCAAGTTCCAGAATACTGCGAGATGCTGAAATCAGAAGACTGGCCAGTTTGTGCTTGCATTAACTATGACTGTAATCCGATGAATGCATCTGAAGAAGCGCACAATCTTGAAACCTCACAGCTGATCTGGGAGAAGACGCTCGAGATGATTGGCCTTTCGCCAGATGCCCTGGAGAAGCTCATCGCCGGAGAGACAGTTCAGTGTCGTTATGGACAACAGGAGGCAGAATAGGATATCGCACAGATGCAAACCATACCACTTTTTAGTTAAGGGCTTAAGAGGTGGTTTGTTCCAGCCTTTAATTAGAGCACCTATGTTATATCATTGTGATCCTGAATTTGCAGGGGAAAGCACGGGGGAAGGATGAAAAAGAATTTGTTAACAGCTACCAATCTTTGCTCTCTTTTTTTTGGTGTGCAAATTGACGATGTAAAAGAGTTGTAGAAACAAATCTCCCCTATTGTTTGATTATTAAGATCAATGATATACTCGAGACAGAATTTTAAGAGATACCTACCCTGGGTCCTTTTTCCGTCTACGAAGCTTTTTTTTCCTGGTGGGCTCACTCCAAGTGCAAACATATTTTCATTGGTTGACGGACTTTATTTCTAGAACTGCTGACAAAATTCATGGAACACCGCAAGTGCATAAGACGGCGGTATAGGGATGATTTAAAAAGTTTAGTTCATCAAATTCATTTCCTGCTATGCATGTGCTCACAAGCTAAGGCGAAATATTGGACACCAAGAACAGGATCGGCCTCCACAGGTCACGCTCACAAATGGAACAAGGGCACAAGGCAGCGAAGGATATTTGCCAACTAGAGGGTTAAGATCCATATATTAATTACAGGCACCACCCTTCAATAGAACAAAGTAAGTTGATAACGACTGCTGGAAACAACTGTTACAGGATAAACACGACGCGAGTTGCAAACTTGATGCGAACTTGATTCCTCTCCAGGGACCTAACTGACACTCTGAATTGCCGCCCAATGCACGAAATGGCACGATGAGTGAGCATTCCAAGGTAGCTGCCCCTAAGCATTTGGCGGCCAGAGCTTTGGATCTTGAGTTGTGTCCACGATGGTTGGAGGCAACCACTGCCACATTGCCATCCCAGGGAATGGTGCAGGGATCGGAGCACTTTTGTTGGCTGGAGCTTGCTGTGGCGGCACAAATGGAGTAAAAGCAGCAGGATGGTATGAAGCTGGATGAGGGATATGGGGAACATATCCTGTAGGAGCTACACTCATAGCTTTGACTTGCTGTTCCAGCCTATCCTTTTCTACCTTCAGTCTCACTTTCTCTTCACGGAGCTCATTCTTCTCCTCCTGAAACAATAATAGAGCATTTCCTTAATTAAAACATACAAATTTGGTCAGACAGTAGGCTGCTTAAAGATGCGTGGGAGGTTACAATGCCAACTCTAAACTTGCATATTTAAAAATAGCAAACCTAGTCTAGAAACCAAATTGGACCAAGCAATGGCTGCAAACACATTGGACATGATTGTGAATTCAGTAGATCTAAGTTTGCATGTTTGGACCCTGGTGCAGAAGCTGAAGACCAAAAAATACCATGCATTTTCGAGAAACAACAAAACCTTAGAAGACATTGAGAAGCATGTCGAGGGCATCAAAGATTCTGAAATCCAGTAGAAACATGGGTAAGAAGGATAGGCTGTATAACGAAGATACCTTCAGGTCCTTGATATTCTCCCGCAGCTTCTCATTTGATTCCTTAAGCTTTTCTGCCTCACCTCTAAGTTGTGCCACCATACGGGCTGCATCACTCAAGATGTTTGCTTTATCCAACTTTGCTTGTTTACCAGGATTCATAACTGAACTTAATTCCAGGAACCTGCAATTCAAAATAACAGATGAGAACTAAGATATGTGCAAGTAAGTGCATTCACCATTCCTTTCTTGAGCAATGGTTTGAGAGGTAATATTATATATTTGCACTACCTGTCATTCAGCTTGTCCCTCCTCATTTTTTCACGACAAGCTTTGGATTTTGGACCAGATGAAGACGGTTCATCTCTACCCCTGCACAGAACAAAGTATTTATATTACTATAGAGCAAAACATAAGGAAATACCATGTATAAGTCGAATGCTATGCTCATAGTGTTGGTGATTCCATTGGCAAGCATAAGAAAATGAAACACATCGGATCACATGGGAATTGAAATTTGATGGAAGATAATTCACAGCAATATGCTACAGTCACTATTATCTGATTGCATTTGCACACTTAAATGTTTTACAATTTTGATGGCATTTTAGAACCTTTAAAGCCTAATGTTTCCTGTTTGGGGCTTGAACCCCATGAAAAGGAAGGACAAGCTACCCAAATAGACACACACAATGGATAGAAACTTGACAGAGTTCACTTCAGCTACATGTGCGTACTTCACAATCACAATGAAGAGTAAAGACAAGAAAGAATACCTTTTCCCTAAATTAGATTGGTCAAATCCACAAGCATCTCCATTGACACCCTCAATCCCAAGTCTGCTACAATTGCAAAGTAAGTACCAAATACAACAACAGGAGATACACAGAGAGGAAATGCACGTGCAGAGTAGCTGCTCAAGTACTATCTAATAAACCATTGTGCTGCTTGTATTTCAGTCAAAAGATAAGAAGCAAACCTCTACGGATCACGATAATCAAAATCACTTGAATCAATATATTAATGCATCACGAGCAGCGGAAAAGGCTTACTAGCTAGCACACAAACTTGAATTGCTTGGAGATACAACTTTACATGATGCCAGCAGCAGTAGTCATATATAACAAGTGTTTATTAACCAGTAATGTTGCGCATCACCATTCACATGTATTAGTTCCTTAGAGACACCTATGAACCAACTAGCACTGCAAATCACTGAACCTCAGATGCACACATCAAATTCAATCTACTCGGGGACAAAGACAGGTGAAATTTCTCCAACTTGCATAAACCAACCGAGACCACAGATTAGGTTATAGAATTGCAGACTCAAATCTGCCAGATGCATAAGCCGTCCTCTTTTCCTTCGACAAAAACAAAAGATAACAGGCGCATGCTGTTTCAAATAGCACATAGTTTTTAGAAGCTATACATCAGCCAAATCAAGTAATTAATCTACCACCGCCCACAAATTTTTTGACAAAAAATTCAGCGACAACGACCTCGGGAGTATAAAATTTATGCACCGCGCCATAAACCGAAACGCAATCTACATATACACTACGAGAAAGGGCTGCTCCGGTTGGCATCGCCGTACCCTCCGTCGCAGAAGATGGCGAGATCCCCGTCGTCGCCGGCGCCGCCGAGGAGGAAGTCCTCCACGGGGTCTCCGCCTACGGCGCAGTCCATCGTCGCGGTCGCGGTCGCGGCGGCCGGGGGGATTCCGCGGTCGGGGCGAGGATAGGCTAGGGTTCCGCGGGGTCGGCCGGGCGGGCGAGAGCGAGACGAGAGGTCGAGAACGAGCCGGGACCGGAAGATCGCTTTTGCAGAATGCCACCCTGGAGGCGGCCCTGGTTGTTAACAAGGTCCTCGCGGAGGCGCGGGAGAGGGACCCGTTTGGAATTTCGAGAGACGTGAGGGGGGTCTTGATGCGGTGAAGTTGGTGGAGGGCTGGTTGGTGGTGGCTTGGCAAGAGTTTGGAACGGAGGGCGAAAGGGGTGATGAGATATGGCCATGTGAAGAACATGATGGATGGATGGTATGTGTTTCACCGCCATGTGGTCCTGTTCGTCGTTTTGTGTGCTTCGTGTATTATTATGCTGTCATTTGTGCATCATCTCAGGTCTGTTTGATATAAGAGCTAAATGTTAGCTAACTAAAATTTATTATAAACAAAAGAGCTAATAAATGGATTACCTTTTTAGCTAAGCCTTTAACTAGTTGTTAGTCAACTGCCCAGCTAACATTAGCTAATTTAAACTAATTTTTAGCCTAAATAGTAATTAGATCTAGCCTATCCAAATAGGCCCTTAGTTTGATTCGTGTATTGAGAACATGTTTGTTTCAACAATAACATAGTATGACCTATCGATGTTGAACATGTACCTAGTGTCTTATCCCATAGCAAAATTATGTGAAAGAAGGATAAAGATTGATTTTGGTACTAGCAAATGTACCTCTTTTATGTCTGATTTTGTTCTCACTCAGTTCTAAATTATAAGATACATAGTTTTTCTATACATTTAGATATACATTATATCTATAAAATGTAGTAAAAAATAATGTATTTAAAAACACCAAAACATTTTATAACATGAAATGGAGGGAATATATAAGACACGACATAAGACAACGCGGATATTGAGAGTAGGGAATTTATATCATAGGCAAGACTTCCATGCTCTTTGTGTGGGAGAAACATGGATTTTGAGTGAAGATGGTAAGGTGGACCACAGATATGAGAGGCACGGAGGATGCACAAAGACTGGCCCCTCCGTGTGGCGACCAAACGGCGAGCGCGTGGAGTCAAAATCAACACTGGACTTGACAGTGATGGGCCGTAGTGGATGGAGTATATATTTGCTGGTGGGCTTACTCCTACCTGACGGATCTGATTCCCTTTTGCCAACTTGGTCGGGCTGTTTTCCCAGAGCCCAATAACTTCAGTTGTTTTGGGCTGTCACTTGTTGCAGTGGTCCAAATCAGGTGTGACCGTGACATGCAAAAACCACCTGATGCCTTTATTCTACTCTCCCTCCTTTTTCCCCTTTACAAGAGAGAACAAATGCCTTGCCACCAGTTGAGACTGAGACTACCAGGGAAAAAGTAGGAGCTGACATTTCTAACACTGATCAAACATTTCCATTGAATTTTCCTCTAGATTCCATTATTTTTGCTGGGCTCACAAAGAGCAAAAGCATAAAACATTGGTTAACACTACCCAAATTTCCTTATCAAAAAGTTCAACAAATTTGAGTGATATATGGTTTGAGTTTGCACTTCAAGTGCTTCTTAGACCTTCAGCTTACATGACACGCAACTCTCCCGCATGTTCGAGAAAAAGACCTTCAGCTTACATATCCTATGCCAACCTCATTTCAGCAGGAGCAGCAGCAGCAGTGGGGCCAACTCTGCGTAGAGCTATGATTATTCGGCTGTAAAAAGGAGGGCAACTTCCTGGCTTTGGACTTTCGGTCCAAAATTCCATATATATGTTTTTGCACCTCCACTTGATCTTGATGCCTGTCAACACACACAGAGACAGACAGATGGATGCAGGATGCTGCTCCAGCTCCACTCACCCTGAAGAAAGTTGCAATCGGTACAAGTGCTGCCTGCAGATTCCCTTCTTCTGCATGCCTCTGCTTTATACCCCTCCCACACACACACACACAAAGCAATGTTCCATGGATGGATGGAATTGATGGATGGATTCCCCTCCTTTTTATCAGCCAACTACAAGAGTGCAACAAGGGATTGCAAACGCCTGGAAATGTGCCGGGCAACCCGCCAATTGCAGGGTATCATTACTCACTAAGCTAGATGCATGATTCAGGACTAATAATTAAAAAAGGGTCAATTCAGGACTAATAATGAAGAGATAATTGTCTAATCTTCTAGACTAGTGCTTTTTTTCCTGAAACATTTTTCCTTGACTGTACTAAGCTTCTGAAATTGTAGTTGCAGAGTAGAAGTCTGCCAAAAAGATAGACAAGCTTTTTTCTAAAAAAAAGAACACACAAGAGAAGAATTCTAGCTTAGATGTTAGATGCATATATTTCAGAGAAGCAACTGAGAAAATTTGAACAAAATCCAGGGATTTTACCTTTCGGCAAATGAGATAATAAAAAAACTAGGCATGGACAGGAGACTGTGAAGTGACCAAGAAGATCTGCAACATCCTCTGATATCTCCTGCTTCTCAAGCCCTAACAACAAGTGGCTTCCACCACCTCCACTGCCAACATATTTTATGCCTGCACAAAATGGTTGACATGCTGTCAGCCGTTGCTTCTGATCCAGTGCTCATCATGAGATTAAAGAAAGCTAATCCCTGGGTGCAAAGCAAAGGACACCACACCAATGTCACCTCCTAATGAGCCCAAAAAGAAAACACCACCACAGAGATGGACTCGATATTTTTAAACACACGCCCACACAAAAGAACTCCATATGTGCCTCATCCCTACATGGCAACAGTGATGTGGCTGACCCTGAAAATCATGCTGTTTTTAACCATATCCTAGCAAAAAAACAACTTTTTGGTGCCTTGCACTACCGTCTGGTATGGTGATGACAACTTTTGCAGATTCATGGATGGTCATTCATTAAATTATTAGAAAGGTGGCTGGAAATCATTTGTCCAGTGGAAAATAAAGGCGCAGATGTACCTTAAGGTTAACAATTAGTGCAGCCATCTTGGGGCTAAATGGTGATAAGTAACCGCCATTTCGCTGCTGTGAGTTTGTCAGCTGCAAAGCATGCCTTTTTAAAAACAAAAAGAAATTCAGAGTAGCCGTGAAGCATGCCTTTTTGGTCTTGTGATCCAAGAACACTGAAACAGCTGTCCTGAAACTGACTTGTGTGCACCACTGGAACAAGCTAGGTGGTTGCTCAGACATTTAACATTTTGTTGCTGGTAAAGTAGTAAATTTTGAAGTGTAGTTGAAATGCTGCTCAGCTCATGGATTTTGTTAGACTACCAATAAAATTTGGTTCATATTTTTTGAATTGACAGTCCATAGCAAACGTTTTTACCTGGCCTTTTTTCTGTATAAACGTGGGAAGTATTCATGGATAGGAGTTTGCACTGTGATTTCACATTACTGGACAGGGACATTTCATTCCTCCGATTAAAAAAGTAAACTAATGCTGGTCAATCATGAATCATGCAGCGCAAGTAACGTGTATCAATTCCTGACTCATGACTTTGAAGTTTTAATCATGTTTTGTTTATCATTTTAATCGTACAGGAGGAACTTCTAGTAGCACCAAAAAGTCCAATGCGATAGTGTTTGAAGTTTGAACTGCAAGCAAACCCTCTTGCTTGCTTCAGCAAGCAACCTTGGCCTTGTTTTTTTCTAAAGCATGTGGCTTGGACTTCTGAATTCTGACCATTAACCATTCTGGATTATTGTTAATAATGTCATGTCATGTCAAAGAGGTTTCTACTCTATCTGTGAACTAGAAAATATGAAATTTTGGAAACAGATTAAAATGAAAGTAGTTGTTGTAATTGACATTGCTGCTTTTCTTAAAAAGATTGGAACATGATCATTACTTATGAATCGCCCAAGGCAAAATTATATACCAACTCCGTACAGTTCATTGCACCTACGCCTGCATGGCTGCATGCTCCCTGCTTATTCAGAGGTCAACCATACCCTAAACTATTCTTAGGTTTCGCCTGGACCAGAAACCCTTTGCTTGTATCACAAACAATTTGGCCGACATGGAAACGCGCTAGATAGCAGATAAACTTTTTTTTGTGCAAGAAAGATTGCAGATAAACTTGCACCAAGATCATGTCATCTGACTTTCCTTGCAGATATGTGAGGAAAATCATATGCAGGCAGCAGAGACAAAGGCTGCTAACTAACCTTGTGCAATGTGAGGATGCATGTCAGTGTCGTCTACTCGTCTCTACCACTTGTTCTCTGCAAAAGGTTTTGCCAGTTGCGCCGGCAAGCTCTCCAAAATTGCACACACAAAAAGAGTGAATTGAAAAAAAAAAATCCAAGTTGACTTTGGCAATCAGACAAAAATACTAAGACAAAAACGCAGAGCATCCTTTAATTGGTTGATCTGTCCTCTCAAATCTCAACATTTCAAACATTGATGAAATTTGCCGACAGTTTCCTAGCACAGCCGTCAATTTCTTTCCTGTTATTACTTTTCGTTGCATGTCTCGTGCTCCATCATTATTCTTTGGCTCGTGGCTACAACAAACTCCACTGTCAAAGGATGTCTGGGCTGGTGACTAGCTGAGACAGTTGGCTTGTACACATCTACTGATCTAGACTAGAACAGAGCTGAAAATGTTTGCATTGCTAGATGCACTACTACAACATGCAAATATCTAAACATCCATCTCATTGGCCAATAATCATGATTGGACTATATATGAGTATAGAGAATCAATTAGTATACAATCCAAGATTCTACCAATCCTTTTCCATTTTTCTACAATTAATTAATCAAGAGGGAAATTGCAGGGGTTGTTCGGTTCCCAGCAAAAATTGGTCATAATAATATTAGGCAAGTGTGGCTAGGAAATTTGGAGCCACACTTTCTCATTACTAAAAGAATTTTGTCGTTGTTGTTTACTCTATGACATGTGCAGCCAAAAAACATATTACTAACTTGATCAAACTGGCCAAAGGTAAAACGTGACAAAGTGTGGCTACCAATCAAATAGTGTTGTAGCCTCCAATTTCGGAGGTCCATTTTCCTATAGGCTATAGCATTTTTTTTGATAAATTGCAAGCTGGTTAGCTTTGGCAAGCCAAGCTGGTCATAATTCTCAGTGAGAGTGTCGTAGCTCTTGACTACTGTAGCATTCTCCCTGGTTTTAAGTCGAAGCAAAACAAAAAAGGAAATCCACTACTACTACTAGTGGACAGAAGTCCGGTGCTAAACTAGTAACCATGGGTAGTAACAACAATCTCGTTAGTTAACAACTTTGTTTGTGGCGCCAGCCGGGATGCGCGGTAAGACTTGCTGACCTTTCTGGTCCAGCAGCCCTGTCCATCTCATCTCACTCAGAGTTGACTTTGTCAAACCCCCGGTCAGAGCCCTCCGTTTCGTGATGGACGGCCACGCGCGCCCGCCTCCTGCAGGTCACACCGCCACGTGGCTCCTGCAGCCGTTGACCTCCATTAATCACTGGCAGGATTAAGGTAGTCAATGCTAAGAACCAAGAGATCTTACATGGCACGGTCGGTCAGTCAGCCGGAGAAGATGACGATGACGGCACACGCACACTGAAAGATCAATCTGATGAAGGTGACATTTTTTTAGCTGCGGCGTCCAGATGCATCCAACAATTTGAGCCAAACCAAAGCAAGCACTCTGCACTCAACAACAAATATATATATATATATATACACACACACTAACAAGAAATACTAAGAAACTTTAGAGATGGGTCTCAAATCATGACAGGTGCTACCTACTTTATAAATCACTTACCTGAAGAATTAGGACAGGTCAGGTCAGGGATGCTTAGTGTTAAACTTGAGCTGCAGAGTCAAACCCAGAGTACCTTCTCTCTGTTTTCCTTCTAACTCCCTTTCTCTCCCCTCCCTTCCTCTTTCTCTCTCTCACTCACTTCTCTTCTTCCTGCAAGGGAACAAGAAGAGCAAGGCAGCAAGCAAGACTGAAGAAGGACGATCTGACCATGATCCCAAGACGTGATCATCACCATTAGCTAGCTAGCTACTAGCTCCCGGCGGCTGATCATCGCTGACCACCACCCTTGTCGACGTTGTCGTGTGGCAAGGCAGGCCGGCGATCGACATGGGGAGCAGAGCAGCGGCGATGCTGCTAGTGGCGCTGTGCGCGACCGTGCTGAGCGCCGCCACCGCGCTGACGCAGCCGTGCGCCGCGGGCGACCTCGCCGCGCTGCGCGGGTTCTCGGCGGGCCTCGACGCCGCGGTCGACGGCTGGCCGACCGCCGCCAACGCGTCCGATGACGCGTGCTGTGACTGGCCCGGGGTGACGTGCGGCGAGGCGGCGGAGGGCGCGGCCGTCGTCGTCGGGCTGGCGCTGCCCAACCGGACGCTGCGGGGGCAGGTGTCCGCGTCGCTCGCGGGCTTCACCGCGCTCCGGGTGCTCAATCTCTCCAGCAACGCGCTCCGCGGCGCGCTGCCCGCGGGGCTGCTCCGGCTGCGGAGCCTCGAGGTGGTCGACGTCAGCGGCAACGCGCTCGCCGGCGCCCTGGCGGCGGCCGGTACGATCGACCTCCCAGCGGCGCGCGTGTTCAACGTCTCGTACAACGCGTTCAACGGCACCCACCCCGTGCTCCCCGGCGCGCGCAACCTGACGGCGTACGACGTGTCGGGCAACGCCTTCGCGGGCGCCGTCGACGCCGCCGCGCTGTGCGCCGCGTCTCCGGCGCTGCGTGTCCTGCGGCTGTCCATGAACAGGCTCTCTGGCGCGTTCCCTGCCGGGTTCGGGCAATGCCGGTCGCTCGTCGAGCTCTCCCTCGACGGCAACGGCATCGACGGCCTTCTTCCGGAGGATCTCTTCGGCGTCACGTCGCTGCAGTTCCTCAGCCTCCACACCAACTCGATCTCCGGCGGCCTGTCGCCTCTCCTGCGCAACCTCAGCAGCCTCGTCCGCCTCGACTTCTCCTTCAACGCCTTGTCCGGGCCGCTACCCGACGTGTTCGACGCGCTCACCGGCCTCCAGGAGCTAACGGCGCCCAGCAACCGGCTCTCCGGCGAGCTCCCCGCCACGCTTTCGCGGTGCCGCCGGCTCCGAGTGCTCAACCTCCGGAACAACTCGTTCGTCGGGGACATCGGTCTAGACTTCCGCGCGCTCAGGAACCTGGTGTACCTCGACCTCGGCGCCAACGGCTTCACGGGGCCCATCCCGGCGAGCCTTCCCGAGTGCAGGGGCATGACCGCGCTCAACCTCGGCCGGAACAAGCTCACCGGCGAGATACCGGCGTCGTTCGCCAATTTCTCCTCGCTGTCTTTCCTCTCGCTCACCGGCAACAGCTTCTCCAACGTCTCGTCGGCGCTGCGGACACTGCAGGGCCTCCCCAATCTGACCAGCCTGGTGCTCACCAGGAACTTCCACGGCGGCGAGGAGATGACGTCGGACGACGCCGGCATCGCCGGTTTCCCAAGCATCCAGGTGCTGGTCATCGCTAACTGCGAGCTGCAGGGGGCAATGCCGTCGTGGATCGCCGACCTCCGGAAGTTGAGAGTGCTGGACCTGTCGTGGAACCGGCTCGCCGGCCCGATCCCGCCGTGGCTTGGGCAGTTCGACCGCCTCTTCTACCTCGACATATCGAACAACTCCCTGCAGGGGGAGATACCGGGTAGCTTGACACGGATGCCGGGGCTGATCGCCGGCGGCGCTCATGGCGGCGGCGACAACGACGAGGCGCAGGTGCATGACTTCCCGTTCTTCATGCGCCGGAACACGTCGGTGCAGGGGCGGCAGTACAACCAGGTGGACAGCTTCCCGCCTTCTCTGGTCCTTGGACACAACAACCTCACCGGCGGCGTGCCGGCTGCGCTGGGGGCGTTGACCAGGGTGCACATCGTTGACCTAAGCTGGAACAGGCTGTCGGGGCCCATCCCGCCGGACCTGTCGGGGATGACGAGCCTCGAGTCGCTGGACCTGTCCAACAACGCGCTCTCCGGCGCGATCCCGGCGTCGCTGACGCAGCTCAGCTTCCTCTCCCACTTCGACGTCTCGTACAACAACCTCTCTGGCGAGGTCCCCGTGGGCGGGCAGTTCTCCACGTTCTCGCGCGCGGACTTCCAGGGCAACCCGCTGCTGTGCGGCATCCACGTGGCGCGGTGCGCGCGGAAGGACGAGCAGCCGCGCGCGGCGGACGGCGGCGGGGGCGGCAAGCAGGAGCGGAGCGCCAGCGCCGGCGTCGTGGCGGCGATCAGCGTCGCCACGGCGCTGCTCGTCGCCGTGGCCGCGGCCGTGACGTGGCGCGTGTGGTCGAAGCGGAAGGAAGACAACGCCAGGGTGGCAGCGGACGACGACGACAGCGGTAGCCTCGAGACGGCGGCGAAGTCCACGCTCGTGCTGCTCTTCCCCGCCGGCGAAGAGGAAGACAGCGGCGGTGGCGAGCGCGCGATGACGCTTGAGGACGTGATGAAGGCGACGCGCAACTTCGACGTGTCCCGCATCGTCGGGTGCGGCGGCTTCGGGATGGTGTACCGCGCGACGCTGGCCGACGGGAGCGAGGTGGCGGTGAAGCGGCTGTCCGGCGACTTCTGGCAGATGGAGCGCGAGTTCCGCGCGGAGGTGGAGACGCTGTCGCGCGTCCGGCACCGGAACCTGGTGCCGCTGCAGGGCTACTGCCGCGCCGGCAAGGACCGCCTGCTCATCTACCTGTACATGGAGAACGGCAGCCTGGACCACTGGCTCCACGAGCGGGGCGGCGGCGGCGCGCTGGCGTGGCCGGCGCGGCTGGGCATCGCTCGCGGCGCGGCGCGCGGGCTGGCGCACCTGCACGCCTCGTCGGAGCCGCGCGTCCTACACCGGGACATCAAGTCGAGCAACATCCTCCTGGACGCGCGGCTGGAGCCCCGGCTGGCGGACTTCGGGCTGGCCAGGCTGGTGCTCCCGACGGACACGCACGTGACGACGGACCTGGTGGGCACGCTGGGGTACATCCCGCCGGAGTACGGCAGCTCGTCGGTGGCCACCTACCGCGGGGACGTGTACAGCCTCGGCGTGGTGCTGCTGGAGCTCGTCACGGGGCGACGGCCGGTGGACATGGCGCGGCCCGTGGGCGGCGGCCGGGACGTGACGTCGTGGGCGGTAAGGATGCGGCGCGAGGCCAGGGGCGATGAGGTGATCGACGCCAGCGTCGGCGTCGGCGAGAGGAGGCACCGGGAGGAGGCGGCGAGGGTGCTGGACGTGGCGTGCGCCTGCGTCAGCGACAACCCCAAGTCGCGGCCCACGGCGCAGCAGGTGGTGGAGTGGCTCGACGCCATCGCCGCGTCCGCGTCTCCGGCGCCGGGGGCGACTGACACAGAGCACACTGTGAATAGTTGTAACTGGAGATGAATGGAAAATTGTAAAATGAAATTGGAGATGTGCCCTTGTGTAAAACTAAAGTTTTGGAGTAGTACATTGATCACTTAACTGTGTAATCATTTTTTTGCGCATGCTTAACCGTGTAATCATACATACACAGAGTAACTGTTGACACTGTAACAAATCAGAACAGTTACATACACAGAGTAACTGTCAGTAATGATCTTCTGCGTCTCCGGTCCTTTGGTTGAAAGAAATTGTTACTGTATGATCATTCATTCGCCATGCAGTAAAGATAAATATTTATCACAGTGCGATCATCTCGTTCGTTTCGCTGAAAAGTATTGTTCGCTGATTTGTTCTGAGAGAAAAATACTATACCATACCTGATAAGTCAGGCTAATAAGGTCAAACGAACAGGGCCAATAACGGAGCTTGGTGTAAATATAAATATACAGTATATGCCAATTTTTTGTAAGGCCATGTTCGGTGAAGGTTCTGGTGGCTCCCACTTTATTGCAGCAAGAAGTTGTTTTCAGTGCCTAGGGTGAAAAATGAACTAAGGAAGAAGAGAAGTCGGCGGAGCCCGCTCCACCAACTCTGTCTCCACTGTACTACAATGTTCCTACAGTGTTAACAATGCAGTACAGGAGCGGCTGGGAGCTACGCCAAACAACCCCTAAACTAGACTACTTGAATTGACAAACATTCTGAATTACCAAAGCTATGTTTTCACCATGAACAAAAAGAAAATTGTCCTCGAGGACGTATGCCCCCTGATGCACATAAGGGCATACAAGGAGAGAGCGTCCGGCTGCCAGCTTGCTGCTCAAGGGTGAGGTCAGCGGCCACATCTCAATGGTTATGACCCGTGACTTTTTATATACTAATAAAACATACTTTTGTAATCTACTACTCCGTCCCATAAAAAGAGTCGTCGTGGGAAGCGTGCTGGTCAAACTTTCTCAACTTTGACTACGTTTCTAGAAAATACGTGCAACATTTATATCTTTAAATAAGTTTATTATGAAAGTATATTCAAAGATCTACCTAATGATACTAATTATGTACCATAAATATTAATATTTTGTTAAATATATTTGGTCAAATTTAAAAGCTGTTGACTTTTTGGGAAGCGAGAATGACTCTTTTTATGGGACGGAGGGAGTATCTGTCGCGGAATCTATAGCGAACAGCGGCATAGCACACACACAAGTCACCACTAGCATGGTTGGACGCACAGACGCTGCGCCGACAGACTGGATAGGTGAAAAAAATCTGCTATAGTGAAAAGTGTTTAAGCAGTACATAACATAGCACATAAACAGTCATGCGGCAATTGCCCCACATCTCCACTTGACTATTTTATATGCGTGTCTTACCGATCGATGATCTAAATGACTCCACAAATGTGTTAAAACTTATGGCCTAATGGATCCAAACAGACCTGCTAATAACCTGCTAGTTATTAGTTGGCGAGTTCCTAACTATTAATTTTATTAGCAGGTTTGTAGTTGCTAATGGGTGCTAATAATTTATATTTACCTTCAACTCACTATCCAACCACCTCTTAGCAGGTGGATCTAAACACTCTTCTACTAAATATTAGCTAGCTAAAAAATAGCATCTATTAGTGCTAATGGATCCAAACATGCCCTTAAAAGGGACATATCTCCCCAAAGTTTTGATTTGCAACATCAGAAGGGCTATCTCGCACCGCATCTCACGGCCCAAGTCCGCATGGCATTTGCCCCCACGTCCGGATGCCGCACCCGCGCCCATCCTATGCCCTAGCAGCCCATCCCTAGGCCCCACGTGGGTCCCAGACACCTGCCCCATTTGCAGATGCGTTTGCCGGCCTCAGGGGCCCGCACGGTGACCCACAGCGGCGCCCCCAGCAGCAACAGGTGGCTGCGGCAGGCCGTTGGCACCATTGCACATGTGCTCTGTCAGATCTACTTTTGAAACATATGGATGAAACACTTGCAACATACGTCTAAAATGGAAGAAACGTTTAAAACATACGCTTGAAACATGCGTGTATAGCCACAACGACATATGCAACATCAAGACCTACTTTTGCAACATCCAGATAAAGCACTTGCAACATGAGTCTGAAACATCTGAAACGCTTGAAACATATGCCTGAAACATGCGTATAGAGCCATAAAAACATATGCAACATCTAGATGAAACACTTCAAACATACGTATGAAACACCTAAAACACTTGGAACATAGACTTGTAACATATGCAACATACCAGATCTATTGCAACATTTAGATGAAACACTTGGACATAAGTTTGAAACACCTGAAACACTTGAAATAACAGCGTCGCCGGCGGCCACACCTTACCTGTTGGGGAACTCCAGTAGCAAACAAGCTCGGGTTAGAGGGACGTGGAGAGCAACGGTCCAACATACACTCCAGGCGCAGCGCGCAGGCCTCTCCTTCGTGCCGACAGGCACACTGGATGGGCGCAAGCGCAGGCCTCCCGTGCCTCTCCTTCTGCAACGGGCGAGGTGGATGGGGGCAAGGCGCGAAGCGCGGAGCGTGGAGCAGCGCGGGATGTGGCCGGGCACAGCGGCAGAGACGAAGGCGGGCGGGAGGCGCAACGGAGCGCGCGCAGTCGCGGAGAGCAGGTCTGTTTGGTTACGGGAATGACTTCATTCGTCGTGGGGTGGTCCGACATGTGCTTGTCCGGTGTTTTTTCAGGAGTGAGTCCGTCCTGCATGCTTGTCCTGCAAGTGGCCTATTCGGCTATGCGTGTGCTGCGAGGAACCTAATCATGACGGACGTCTTCGATCCACGCTACAAACTAAACACGCTACAAATCAGGCGGATACCAGATGATCGGATGATTTCAGATAGGGTCATTCGGGAAACCAAACACGCTGTATATTCTTTTCTTAGACCTCCTCCTGATCCTGTTCCGAGTTAGTGCGCATCCGCGCGCGCATCCGTTCCTAACCGACCGACACAAGTGAACTGGCCCAGAAACTGAGATAAGGGCCAAGCTATTCACTTTGACGGCGGCGGCGAGTCTGGGACGGCTGCCGTCGCCACATACCTCTTCAGTACAGGCGATGCCCCCCATGCTAGCTCGTATGTGCCGATACAGCCGTTGGCAGGCAAAAGAAGCGGCACCCATAAGCGTTCATCCCTTTTGGGATCGGCCCCAGGTTTGCACCGGCCACAAGTTCTCCATGCAGGAGATCAAGCTCGCGATAATCCACCTCTACCAGCACTATGTGTAGATCGAGCATTCTAGCTCCCAGCACGGAGTCCCCCTCTAGAGTTTCAGTTTGGGATTGTGGCCAACTTCAAAGTCTTCGAGCATGGTGTCAAGCTTCACATCATCAAGAAGCATGTTTTCATCCATGTTTTCTAATCTCTGTTCAGGAAAAAAAATACAATTCTCGCATTTCGAAAAACCAAATACTTTCAAGTTTGATCAAATTTATACAAAAAATAGAAACATTTATGATACAAAATAAATATTATTAAATTAATTATGAGATGTACTTTCCTAATAAACCAATTTAGAGATATAAATGTGAATATTATTCACTGTGGTCAAACTTAGACTATTTTAACAGGCACGGATATCATAGTTGCATTTTTTATGGACGGAGAAAGCACTATGTTACTATGGAATAAAAAAAGCATATGTGAATGGCCTTTTTTCTTGAAAAGAAAAACTGAAACAATACAAACAAATCACAAGTCCTAACAATGAGGGCTATAGTTCGATGAGAGAAGATATGGTGCATGCAGTTTTGAACAATGATCTACGACGCGCTTTGTTCTGGCGTCACTGGAGCAGCGATTGCTGCTCCACGACCGGATGTAGCCACAGTTGCCGCCGATGGGGCTTCCTTGGCCCAGGCCGCCGGGGATGCTCCAAGCGAAATAATCTCTAACTTGCTATTGTTTTTTTAGCTAAAAGCTCTAGACAACTGGCCTCCAACAAACTAGCCAATATTATTGTTATCCTATTTGACATGATATCTCGTGAGCCTCGGTGTTTGGCTAGTCGGCGTGCCTTGCTTTCTTGGTGTAGGTGAGGCTGACAGCTAGTGCCATATTTCTATTGTTCCAAACTCCTCTTTTTTTTCTCTTGGAGATATAGTAGTTTGTTGAAATGTGTTGAATTATGTAGAAAGAATTTTCACGGAGTGGAAAACTAAATGAAGAAGTGGAAGATGGAATTCAGAATTTCTCTTGCAGATGCTTTAACGACAGAACTGCGATGCCTGCAAGACCGCCTTCTAGCCAAATCTTGTTGCCTGTATGTAAGGTTGAATGCAGGGGCGGAGCCTGGGGCCATATGCCCCCCACCCAGCACTTCCTCGCCCAAAACTTGGCCATCCTCAATGAGCTCCGTGGTCAGTGCCGGCGGCTAGGTGGCGTGGAACAGGGAGCATGTCGTCAAGCTATCTCTAACAGCGGAAAGGCAAAAACGTGACCCATTCGTTGTTTTGGGTCATGCACAGAGAATAGGTCGTGCCCCAAAACTTCAGCTTCTCCAACAACAAGACCCAGCCGCCCCAGACCCCGCCTCCCTCCCCGGCGACGTGGCCACTTCCTCTGCCGACCGGCGGCGCGACCAAGCCATCTCCCCAGTCGCCCGCCTTGCTCCCCAACGCCCGCCTCGCCTCCCGACGACCGCGACCAAGCCCTCTCCTCGACGAGGGCCGCCCGTCTCGCTCCCCGGCGGCGCGGCCAAGCCCTCTCACCGGTCGCGCGCGGCCACCTCCTCTCTGGCCCGCGTTGCGACCTCCATGGATCTGCGCATGGCCGCACCGTCCCAGACCCCGACGAGCGCCGCTGCCTCGCTCCCTGGCGTCGCGGCCAAGCCCTCTTCCCGGTCGGCGGCTCGCGACCACCTCCTCTCCATCGACGAGCCCCGCCGGCAGGGGCGGATCCAAAGGGGGGGCTGGGTGGGCTCCAGCCCCCCTATAATCCTGATTTCTTCATTAAATATGTGTTCATTAGTCTTAAATCTTCATTAATCTCTAGCTTTAGTCCTAAATTTTCACTATTTAGCCCTCCTTTGTCTTCATCCTAGATCCGCCACTGCCCGCCGGTCCAACCATACCCCGCCGCGGATGAGCCAAGCTGAGACGGCCGCGCCCCATCGCGGACGAACCGCGAGCCCACCTCGCCCGCTGGAGAGATTTGCGTCGTCCCTCCCTGGAGACGCTTATTTGGGTTGCGGCTTCTCTCATACCCAAAATAGGTCTCTGGTTTGGGTCTTCTGTTGGAGCATGTTTTTGCTACCCAAATGCATTGTACAGTACCTATTTTGCATTTGGGTTTGCTTGTTGGAGACGGTCTCAAGGAGAGTTCCAAGAGTTGCTCTTGAGGTCACTTGTCCAGGTCATTGTGCCCAGGTAGCCAAGTACGTCCTCATCGAGGTCATTAGCGTTCCAAGAGTTGCTCTCGAGGTCATTTGTCGTGGTCAACTCAACCTCTTATTTAACCGGGGAGTTATTGGTTGTCGCTTTTTTGTTTTTGTTTTGTGTGGTGCATCTTTTTGTTTGTGGCCATTCTACAAGGTAGTCGCAGGTGATGGTAGTGAGTTAGGGCTTGCTTGGTTTTGGGCAAGCTTGCCCCCGCCTAACCTAACACAAGCAACGAGATACCTCGCCAGGCTAGGAGTTCCAATTTGGTTCACCTGAGCAGTGATAAACCTAAGATTTTATTATAGCGTATATCATACAAAAAATTTTCAGATGCAATTTGGTAAAAGGACATTTACGAATTCGGTAAATAATTGTTAAAGTTACAATATGATTCATTATGCAGGCACTAAACAGTATAATATGGCTTAAACTTACCAAATTATATAATATATAAATAATTTAAATTCAATACCGATAGTTTAAAATATAGACATAAAATAGACTTGCAGTAATACTCATACGACTTGTTTTGGTGAACCATGAAACAATATCTAATGTAATGATGAATGATCTGAATAATGTCTCTGATACATAGATAATTATTGATAAGTAATTATGCACCCAAGTTTTTTTAGAAAAAATAGATGATTCAGCAGCACTGTGACAATTACAACCTGATAGCGTTGTGTCGCTTCGGCGCTACACTCAGGCCTCAGGGTTGATCGAAAGCTTCTGAGGGCACCCTTTACAACATTATGCTAAAATTAGGATTTAGTCGATCAAATTTGGGTGGACAAAATTATGAGGTGTGTTACATCGTTTTCCTTTTCTACCCTTTTAATGGAGAGCGTCTACAACAATTCAAGCCAAGTCGAGGTATTAGACAAGGTGAACCCATTTCCCCTTATCTTTTCTTGCTGTGTGCTGAAGGTTTGTCTTGCGTGTTAAAAGTGGAAGGAGCTGATTGCCATATCAATGGTGTGCAGTTGTTTTTTTTTTTGTATGTCGTTCTGGTTGATAACTGGGCCGTCGAATCGAGCACTAAGATTTGGCCCCCTAAAAGCTTTGGCAGGGCATAGCTGGGCCTGGAACAACTCAAAGGCATGCACCCACGGCTTTTTATGTGGGCCAAAAGCTTTGGCAGGGCAGCGTCCAAATTAAACGCACCCATAACTAATTTTTCTGTGGGGATCAAGTCCCGTTGCTAATCTCTAGCTGCCAGTGCCAAACAATCGTTGCATCCAAATGCACTGGGAATTGGAATACAATGCAGAAAGCGCAGATTATATGCACATTTTTAGTTTACGCTGAGTTATCATGCATGCGGACCACAAAACAATATATGTTTCGTTCTCAAATATCTAGTAGCCTAGTACATTATATATATCATCCAAAGCACACCATAGATATGTACGTATATATGAATATATGAAACAAAAAGAGGTATGTACACGGTACGCCACCATAACAAAAAAAAGTACCAATAACAGCAGTAAGCAGTACTTCCTCCATTCAAATTATAAGACGATGTTCTAGATACATTGTCTTTTGGATCTATTTTTTAAACGGACCGGGCAGAAGAGTTGCCGATTATATTGTATTATATTAATAAAAAAGACTCAAATCGGACAAACAACGATCCACAAAGGAGGTTACAAAATAAAACAACACTGACTACAATAGTTTGAACAACTCTGCCAACAGCAAACAACACGTATCACCAACACAACCACAACAACCGAAAAGAAGATAACGTCTAATAATAAAGAAAAAACAAAAAAAGAAACCTCCTTTGGGGATCTATCCTTCTGTACTAATAACGGTGAGTTGGATTTTATTTTTGTTGTTATGGATGTTCACATTGGTGGCATTGACCGTGATGTCAGTCGTCCTATTGAAGCAGCTGCATGTCCTGTACTTGTACGCCCCATAACCACCACCAAGAATCGCTATCAGGCTTCCTATCGCACCAAAGATCCACTTGAGAAGGCTCTTAGTAGATGTGGGGGCTCTGGTGTGGGTGTCGTCAGCGTCGCAGAGGCTGGGCCACACAACCATGTAGACATCGTCCGTTGCAAGCAGGAGGGCATTCTTGTCTGCATCTTCCGCAAAGGAGGTAACGCTGCTGCCAGCAAAGTCGCCGCTGCGGCAGGGAGATGTAGCGGTAGGTGCGGGGCACGTGACCCGGAGGTTCCGAGTGTTGGTGTAGTTGTGGGATGGCGATGCCACCGTCCACCAGAATTGTGAGCCTTCCATGTAGATGTAGCTATATATAAAGAGAGTACAAACATGCCGATGCCGCACACAGGGTAAGAAAACACCAATGATGCATGATGAATGAACATTCCGAGTGGAAGTCGGGGCATTACAATACCTTCCGGTGAGGGTGTTGTCCGCGTAACCCCGGTAAAGCAGGCCGCCTACTAGGGATGGCGGCGTTCCTAGCATCGGCCATTGGTGGGCCACGACGAGCGAGGCACTTGGCGGCGTAGCAGAGGGGGATGGACCGTCTGAGGTGAGGTATACAACCTCTTGCTCTTCCTGCACGTTAGGAGTTGGTAAATGCATTAGACTCACTATACAAGGCCCACAACACACACACAAAAAAGCACTTGCAGCAGCAGCAGCAAAATACTGTAGATTTCATTTTAATAAATAAAAAAAAGCCAGAATAACCTTAACGATTGCACAGTAGAGGTCGTGAGGCTTGTCGGCATCGAACGCACATCGCCTCGGGACGCCTAAGACCGATGCGTATACTTGGACCTCCATGGAACCGATTCCTGACGCAAATTATGTTAAGATTTGAGGATGATTTGTTTTTGTGATAAGATGATGAATGAAAAATGAAAAAACAAACAAGTAAATCGTACATACCCAACGGCATGCCTCCAACGCGAAAGCGCAGGATTTTTGCTTGCAGCTGTCCATCGTCGCTCTGGGCAGGGCCAGTGACGAGGTAAAGGAAAGAGTCAGCGTTGGTGGGCCGAAATAGGATCTGGCCACCGTAGTAATCGAGGAGAAAGCCTACTGATGAGGAGCGGGGCGGCTCCTCCTCGCCTTGATCAGGCACGGCCATCGAGAACACCCTCGTAGTCCTTGCCTGGGCCGTGTGGGGCCGGTTCCGGTTGGCCTATAATAATAACCATAACCAGGGTAACCAAACGGAAACAAGAGGACGTACGTATGTATGTACGTACGAGATGCTGAAAAGTGAAAACAGAGGATGTATGAACTGACCTCGTGCCCGCTCCAGGATGCTGTCGGCAGTTGGTCGACGACGAGGAAGGCGCCGCCGTCGTCTGTCGTGTAGTAGGAGACGAACAATCGACCGCTGGGATGGACAGCGACCCCAGCGAGGCCCCGGCCGCGCGCGGCGGCGTCCTGGCTGACGCGGGTGCCGAGGTCGACCACCGGCTTGTTGCCCACGCGGAGGACGGAGCCGCCGGTGGGGTCCACCGTAGCCAACCATATCTGCCCGTTCCTTCGCCAACAGAGAAGTCGGCCGGATCCGTCATGAAGCGGCACCACACCATCGTACGCCCGCGTCGAAGCCCTGTGCACGCACAGCGTGCTGCTGCTGCCGCCGCCGTCAGTGCTGCCTAGCTCGTCGTCGTGACGGGTAGTGGAGATGGACGGCGGCGGGGCCGCGGCGCCGGCGCAACGGAGAGGAAGCGTGGAGGACCTGCCGTCGTCGGCCGGAGCAGCGGCGGCCACGCATACGAACATTAGAGTGTATTAAGAGCAGTGGCGAGATTAGGATCAAATTCTAATAGCGGAAAGGCAAACGATACACATACACCATGTACGTGTCACACAGAAAAATAGCTCACATGAAAGGTTTTTAAATCGACAAGTTCTTTAACCATATAATTAATAATATGATACAGTAGCTACGGGGGAGAGAAATACGATGCTAATGTCCTGGTCCTCTTCATCTTGTATTTTGTAACAACCAATTTTGTAACCACCAACACCAATTATGAGAAATCTGTAATTTTATCTTTTGATGGGAGTCAAAACGGTTAAAATTGCAAATTCTCGGGCCAGACTTCTAACTCTCGAAGTGGAATAATTGCTGGGCTGTTGGGCCAAGAAATTACATAGCTATCCCTGGGCTAGTTGGACCACGACGGCCCAACCGCGGCGGCGGCCACTGCACTGAGTAACCAGTTGCTAGCGCGCTACGGCGCCACCACAGTCCACACGCTGCTTGCTACAGTACTTATTTAATAATTTGTGATTTGTACGGCCAGCGAGAGGATAAGTTGCGTGACTACTGGATGAGGCGCACGCTAGCTGCGCATGGACTGCATCTACTACACCTTCTTATATAATCAATAAAGAGGGTGGTGTTTCTAAAAAAAAACTAAAATTTAATTTGAATTTAAGTAAATTGATGAAACAAATTTATAAGAAAAAGAGATTATTTCATATCGGTGGGATATATCAGAAATAATAGGTGATATTGGCGAAAAAAAGGGAAACCCACACCCGCTGCTGCCTGCAGGTTGACAAGTGCATGCTTGTTTATACCTAAAATTCATATCATCATTATTCATTTTCATCCTCCATTCCTCCTTGATCTTGTCCGTATCCATTGGATAATAACCAGTTTTATCCATACTTATTGTGTTGAGTTGAAGTACTAGTCTCTGTGGGCTCTATGTCCAAGCTCGGACCCTAGATTGTAAATCTCATGTTTATACCTTAAAATTTCAATGAAACTAATTGAAACATGGTGAAATAACTCGTTATAATAGTCTGCAACTTTGTGCAGAATAACAAGATTAGATCTATATGCGAGACCCACATAAAAGCCTGATCTTAAAATAAAAAATGTTGCGTTCACTACTTAAAATTTTGAACAAAACTGATCAGAACTTTTTGAGATGAATCGGTATGACATCGAGCTACTTTTGTGCAGGGCGCAGTTACATTTAAATGTGAGCCTCACATTAAAAACTAGACCCTAAAAATAAAAACATCGTATTTATACCTTAAAATTTTCGCAAAATTGATTGACATTAGCTGAAGATGAATCATTATAACAGGAGGCAACTTTGCTCACAACATTGACTAAAATTAGTTGAAGATGACTCATTATTACATACAACAACCTACTGTAGATTAATGTTGCTAGTTATATAGGTAGGTTCTACGTCAAAAGCTGGACCCTAAAATTAAAATACCGTGATCACACCTTAAAATTTTCATGAAATGGGCTGAAATTAGTTGGAGATGACTCATTGTAGCATGCAGAAACATTGTGCAGATTATTATAGTAAAATCAACATGTGAGTCCCACATACTTTGTATTATCGATCCACCCACTTATACTACTATAAATGTTTAATTGAGGCAAACTATTATCCATGGATAATCCACTCCCTGTACCCTCTCGGCCTCTCCTACCCATTTGTATCTCTATCTCTTCTATATCTACTCCCTGTACCCTCTCTACCTCTCCTACCCATTTGTATCTCTATCTCTTATATATCTATATCTATAATAATATCTATATATATTATATCTATTATATTATATTATTTATTTATTTTGAGTATTACTATATTTTTTTGAGAATCTTTTGAGTATTACTTCCTCTATCCCAAATTATATGTCGCTTTTGGTTTATGTGCCGCAAGTTTGACTCGATTTGTAGAGGATACGTGCAACATTTGTATATCCAAATAAATTTATTAAAAAAAACTAGAATTAAAGATCTTTCCAATCATACCAATTGTGTACCATAAATATTAATATTTTTAATATATATTTTGTTAAAATTGTTTCTTGAGAAACGAAAATAAGATATTTTGATACGGAGGGAGTACTTGTATCAAAATAGCCATTTTTTTTTTGAAACAATCGCTATTCAGTACCAGCGTCCTCTCAGCCAGACAAACAGGCCCACTTTGTTCGGCCAGCGGCATCTCAGCTCGAGAGCTACCGCACCACCCATGTATTTTGCGGTTTCATTTTCTCAGGCCCCGTTCGCTCCATCAGCTCCTTCCCTCACCCCCCAGCCGCCGCCCGTCCGCTCCCTCGCCCTACCACCGCTGCCTAGCGCCCCGCCCCGGCCCGCCGTGCTGTGACTGAGATCGTGGATGCGACTGCGACCGTACCCGCTCCTCCGACCAGCCGCTACCATCGCCTAATCCCATTCGCCCGACGAGGATGGCCGCGCGACCACGGGCGACGGGGACGGCGGCCAGCAGATCTCAACCCTCGTCCCGGACCCTCGCGCGCGGAGCTCATGATGGTGAGTTGGTGACCACGGCACAGACGCGTGCCCTTCCCATCGCGCACGTTGAACCCCGTTGAGGAGCGGAGAGGCGGCCCCACGTCAGATCCGTTCCGCCTTGCGATGCGTGATGGCGTGGCCGGAGCTTCGCGGCGTCGGCCTCATCCTCGCATCTCTCCTCCGGACGTGGCCTCTGGAGTGGATCTCTCTCTGCACCACGGTAAGCAGCTGGCCCGTCCTCTTCCCTGAACTTCAGAATGGGTTGGATCTTGGCCCTAAATCTCAGGGATTACAGTTTCCTCTGCCTCATCTGGATCCGGAGGTGGACACAGCCATGTTTGATCCGGAGAAGAATAACCGAGGCAGATCGTTAATCAAGCCCAAGGTAACTTCTCTTCAGTCCCTCGTTTTTTTATCTGCCAATTGATAATTTGCTGTTCGTTTCTAGAGAAATGGCCGATACTTTGTTGCATGCAATTTCTGTCCCTATAGATGGATCGACATGAGAAGGGTTGGTGCAAGATCAATGTAGGGCAGCGAGAGCTGGGAGCAAAGCTGCTGGCAGTAGTCAGTGGCGGATCCACGGCCCGGGCTGCCCGGGCAGCAGCCCCCCCGGCAGCTGGATTTTACATGTAAAGCACTGTAGCTTAGCCTCTAATCCACCATTAATCAACAGCTTAAAGTCTAATCCTTCATTATTTAGCCCCCCCCGTTTGCTTCATCCTGGATCCGCCCCTGGCAGTAGTGCTCTGCTTGCAGGAGTGAGGATGTGGCATCTGGATCCATGGAGGAACAATTGACGGCAACATCCAACATCAGCATGATGGGTGCTATTATGCTGAATTGGTTTTCGGCGGAGGAGCGAATGTGGCAAGGAAGTGGAGTGGAGGACACGTGGCAGCCCTCCCTCGACCACAAATTGGCCACGCAAGCAGGCGACATGGTATAGTGGAGAAGCGGAGAATGCAGGGTGGATGTTAGTGATATAACAGAGAAGGAATCGATTTTCTCAAGGAGAATCCACTGTGCGACTTCCTACTGAGAAGCATTAAATTTAAGATTTGGCTGCTGTTCTGGTCCATCTAAAGTGGTTTTGGATTGGAATGGCCAATTTTTTTTATTCAGGTATTTGATTTATTCCTACCGCAGCTATACCTGCTTGTGATTACAATGTGATTTATACATTTTATTTTGCTAATTTTCCTTCCCCAAGTTGCTTCTTGTAAATGATAGGTTTCGTTTCCTACAAATGTTAGATTAGTACCTAGACACGAATTATTCATGAAAGTATTCGCAATTTTTACTCATCCACACAGGTTTCGAATGTTTTCTCTGTTTCATGTACCCTCCATTCTACTATCTTTGTTCAATTCCATTGTCATTTTCTTTTAGGCCAAAGACTTATTTTCCCATTGCAATAAACTTGTTCAGAGCACAAATTGCAATACGATTAAAAAATATTTAATTGTTCACCCAAACTTAATTCTTCTTTCAAATTGCATACCCTTTTGATTTCTCCAGACTAAATTGTTTCAAGCTCATTTTAGTTTTATACTCTAATCGATCTCTTTCTATTAGAATGTTTTGTAAATTAAATAGTCACGGATGCGGCAATACTTTGTTTATGTGATTTCATACTTATGTGTTTTTCAATATAAAGATATGTGTCTATGGCAGCCCTGAAATTAATCTGTCAGCTCTTGAATGTTGGTAAATGCAATGATAACTAAATTATGTTACTGTACAATGCGAAGCCGTGAATGTTACTGACATATTTGGAACATTGCCTATATACTAGCCAGACCATGTATTATGATAGTTTATATTTATATAAAATTAACTGCTTGTGGATTAGATTCAGTTTGCTTCAGTTCACAAGCAATCATTGATTCTTGCAGCGGGTAGCACGTCTATAGAATTGCTTCGACTTTGATTTCTTGTTTTCCTATCCTAATTTTTCTCCTTTGATTTGTTTATTTCCACTACTAATTTACGTGTGTTGATAGGAAACCCTTTGTCTTAGGCTCTTCAATAAGCAGCAGCATGTGACTGCTCAACTAGAAGGTCCTATATGACTCTGACTCTGCTGTGCAATTAACATATACTCTGTTGTGATAGTTTTGGTACTTTAATACTATTCATTACCAATCTTTTGACTAATTATCAAGCATTTTAGTATGACTATTGCCACATTTTTTTAAAAGAGGCCATGCTATTTACAAGAAAAAAGAAAGAAAAGAGAAATCAGGATCACAAACTACTGTAAAGACTAATACCAGTTACTATTTGCCGGGAGGTAGCTCTTCTTTTGCTCGATGCATAAGTATTGCAAATTAAGACTTGGACTTTATCACCACTGCATCTATAGTTAAGTCAAATTGATTGAAGATCCAGCTATCCAATCATCCAATGTGGCAGAGACTTCATTTATTCAGCTTATGTGTTTTTAATCTGTCAATCAAATTGACTCTTGTGATGGTTTGGGTTTTTTTTGTAGTGATGGAGCTGATGGCTATGATCACTCAGGTGCTGAATGAGAAGGGGTGGTCAGTTGAGACATCACTTGTCCATGTCTGTGTGCTCCCGGTAATTTTGTCTTCCTGTTGTGTTGCCCTCAATCAACTTCAACTCTGCCTTCCTCTGTGCTGCAGCAGGCTTTGATTTTTTTTTTCTGTTCTGAATGCGCTATGCTGGTTTCGATTATGTAGGGGAGGGATCAAATTAGTTAGATTGATTATGAGAGTGTCTGTGAGTCGGTATGACAGGAGACACATAGGACACCCTATTTTTCCTTTTGTTCCCAACCAAATTGTGTTGTCCTATTTATTTTATATTATACTTACTATACAACTAAAAACATTTACAGACCAATCGTCCACAGACCACAGGCGTGCGATAGCTCGCTCGCTCGCCCACCCGACCCTTCACACGCTCCCCCGCGAGTGCATGGACCTGGTGTCGTGAGATCCCGCCTCCAATCGCTCTCTCCCCCTTGCGAGATCCCTCTCTAGTCTCCCTTGTGCCCCTGAACGCGCTGCTTCCTCTCCCTCGCTTGGGGCAGGAAGATAACCCAGGCCCTCGGATCCGGAGTTGTACGTGCTGCTGGGTGTGCAAGATGACCCAGAGGTGCTCATCGACGGAGTTGCCATGGCTGGCCTTGTCGGCATGCTCCGCCGGCTCGGGGATCTCACAGATTGGTGTTGCTTGAATGCTTGCTATCCTATTTTGTGTTAAAGCTCGTTCTGCACGTAGCCGAATGGTGACCCTCTTTTTTTTTTGTTTGAGAGCCTCAGTTGGATGAGGGATTCACCTTTTTTTTGTTTGACTTTTCTTTTAGCAGGCACTCGATGTTGGATTTTTTAGAGATTATTTTCAGGGAGTGCCATTTGGATTTCTGCACAAACTGGGACTGCGAATCTAATCTGCATCCACTTCAACCTTAACTATAGATTGATGATCAAAATAGCTCGCTTCATATTACTGTAAATATCTTGTTTAACTGGCAAACATTCTTTCATTTTGCTTTTCTGAATTTGTGACAGGGGGAAGAAGAATGTGGCACATCCAAGGTGAAGGGTGAAGGAGCCGAATGCTCTGCATGCTTTGCTGAATTATCACCAGCTATGCCTACCTCGCATGAACCCCAGAGGATCCCAATGACAGATCCTCCCCAGCCCCATCCCATGAAACACCGAGCAGTATACCCCCATTCAATTGGATCTGGTAAATCCAGTGATCATATTTTATAGTTTGATTTGTCAACTTGCTGCTAAGTATCCCCCCTCCATCAATATATATAGCATATTTTGGTAGAGTACAGGAATACTAATGCTGTCCCCTGCTTTGACTTTATGTATGTTTCAAAGCGTATAGAATACTTAAGAGGGGTGCTGAGATGGGTGAACGTGGAAATTGCATTGTGTGGTGTCTTTGTTACACACATTGAGGTGTTTCGAAAAAAATTGTGAGATTGTTTCCCACTTATTCCTATCTCTCTGCTTTTCTTATATGATTATGAATGCCAGTCAGTGCATTAGGGAAATTGTAATGCATAGATCTAAGTTTCAACCTTCCACAACTCCGCTTATGGATTCTTAAAATGGTGTGGTTCGTGTGAATATATATTATGGCATTTCAAATGATCACATTAAGTCAGTGCGATAGGTATGCAACTCCAGTTAATTACATGAAAACTGATTTACAGGTTTTTACTCTGGCCAGGATCTATTTTTTAGTCGTGAGCTTGAAGTGAATTTTTACCACTCAATTGAGCTTTAGTGTCTGATTACAAGTTTGTTCCCTTCGTATATAGAACATAGATATTTTAATCTATGGTTGTGTAAATTTTGTTTGAAATCAAAATAAAAAATGCTACTGAATTCAGCTTGTGTAGGAGTAGGTATATGGACCATTTGATTTCAGATCAGCTCAAAGATCAGTTCCATGTAAAATTCTGCTTGTGTAGGAGTAGGATTTTTTTTTTGGAAGAGTATCCTTTTTATAGTACATTGTTAAAGGCATGTTTTTCACCCAAAAAATGTTTCATTTCAGCACCCTGTCATTATCTGCAGTTGGGTGCACTTTGTGCAATCACAAGGAGGGGGTGTTCGGTAGCACTAGAGGAGGTGCTGTGGCTGTAGCTTTTTACTGTGCCGACACCTATGTGTTTGGTCCAGTTAATTCGAGTTTTTTTTTTCATTCCCTGAGGTAGATGTGGCCCATTCATTATTAGTTGTAAAAATGTAAATGGCATGGGTCTGCCTCTACTACTACCTTTGTAAATAAATCAATTTCTAGATTGATCAGAACCCAAAATAACACCCTAGATTGTGGCCACCGCTCTGGCACACGCTAAGGTGGCCGGGTATCTCCCAGATAGTGTCTCTTGAGTTGTGTCAACGAGGCATGTGTATCTTCTTAGAGCTTTGTTTTTGTTGATCTGTGAGAAATTGAAAATATTTGGAAGGAATTGACCAAGATTGATTTGATTGCCATGTGTGCCTTTCAGGTTCGGTGAAATGCTCATGGTTTCCATGACAAGATCTGGAGAATTCAATTTCTGCAGTGTAAAGAAGTTATGGTTTAGCTTATATCTGCTAGGTGAGCAGTTGGTTGATCAATTTTATGAGGTTCTTGACAGTGGGATGGAAGGTGACCAGCGTAGCGCTGAGGCAATAGAACATGATTATGTCTTCAGTTATAGCAGCATAGCAGTGATCTTGAGGTTTGGCATGGTGTATGGTGTTTATGTGTCATTGGATGCCAAATCATATATAAGTGCTATTGGGTAATTAACCATGTGTCAGTTTTCATGAGTTTTGCGTTTGCAGGTTAGCTTAAAATAATTGATTTTTTGGAGGTATAGAAATTATTGTTTTACAAGAAGTAGAATCTTAGATGCAGTTATATTATTGGGATATCCTTCTATAGGACAATCTTTTCTAAATTTAAGGCAGTTCGTGACTAGCTACGGTTGCAACAAGAAATTAAAATAAATAGAGGTCTGTTATGGTTTCTGCCTGAAGCAAGTATGGAATGCAGTCTAGAATTTTTTTATTGCTATAATATGGAATTAGTTGTTAGTCTTAGCCATCAAATACTCTCCATGGAAATTTTACTTCTGTTTGTAATGTCTTCATGCGAATTTCAGTTTTCGCTCAGAGTGTTATTATAATTGTCTATATAAAATTATCTAAATCACATTCATGTTTGTGTTTTAGGTTGTAGGTGCTGCCTACAAGATGAAAACAAGGACAGAAGGGGAAGGGACAATGAGGACAGCTACTAGAGGAATATTACAGTTCCTGAAAATGCCTAGAGAACCATATCATACGAGCATTAATTCACGTGTCATTAAATAATGATTTTATTGATTATTACCAATTCAACGCTAATGGCAAACATTTAAGAAATGAATCACTTATTTTGGCTTGCTAGACGTTGAAGGCGTCGTCGTCTATGATTATTGGAGCCGTTGGTCCACCAACACAGGCGCAAAGAGTCAATTTTTGAAAATGATACAACATACATTTAAACTTAAAATTATTGTGGCATAGTTTTGTCTTGCTGATATTTGATGCTTAAAATGTTGTGTTTTTGGTAATTTACAACACGTTTAAACTTGAGTTATTGAGGAATTTTTTTCCCATTGCAACGCAAAACAAATGGTCCAACTCGAATTATCGAGAAATTATTATTTTCCCCGTTGTATTGCACTTGATCCAAGTTGGATAAAAAACCCAAACCCGGGTAACGGTACCCGGCAGTACCCAGCGGCGACGCGCAGCAGCAGGACAGAAGGAACACACCCGTGTACGGGTAGCTGAGCATTTTGCGGGCCGGGCTGAAAAAAAACCCGGTTATTTCGGGTCAAAAAAAAAAAGTCTCACCCATGATTGTTTCACTGGGCACGTGAGGCCTAACGTTTCGGGCCAGGTGGGCCACCTGCACATTTTATATTGTAAAATAGCATAAAATAATATTTCAGGCTAGGTTCAGGCAAAAAAAAATTCTGGACAGCGGGATCTCTGTCCAGACCCTGTTCAGTAAGGTTTGTGGACGGGCTAAAACCAATCGGGCCGGGCTCATTTTGCTGAGGTATACACGGGTATCAGCCTGAAAGGAGAGGCGGTGGAAGTGGAACCATGACGGACTTACCGCACAGATGTAGGCCTTCAGCTGGGATCTGCAGGCAGCGTCCTGGTAACCGTGGGCTTTCACCTCGGCGAGGAATGCCTCCCGCAGCTTCAGGTCATCTTGAGCACTGCAGCAGCATGACCCACAGAAGGGCGTCGTCGTTCCTACAACAAATTAATTAAAGCACATACAGATCGATTGTTCAGCAGCAGCAGCAGTAAACGCGCGATAAGAAAGCAAACGGATCGGATTGATATGCAAAGATGATAGATGGTGCATGTTATGTTAATTACCTGCACACGAAGCAGCAGCAGCAGGAGGAGGTGAACACAACGCAAGAGACAAGCAGGCGAGGGAGAGGAAGAGGACGATCCGCATCATCGTCATGGATCCGGCGATGCAGTACCAAGTTTTCGGCGAACCTCGCACGGCTTATATATATATCAGGCAGGACGGGAACTGCGTGGATTCAAGGGGATCACGGTGCCAAGTTTTCGGCACGGGTGTCTGACGTGATGGAAAACCCCACTGAGCGATGGACCCCTGATACGGCTGGTCCCATTGTCTGCGACAAGGGCTCTCTAGGGGTGCGTGTGGGCGCCTACAGGAAGGAGCAGGCAGCGGGGCGATATGGTCATTTCCCGCACTGCAAAAGCATGCGCAAAGGCTGGCAAGATGCCCAGCCACCTTCCATCCAATTTGCAAAAAAAAAAAAAAAACCAAGGTCAGCAGGGGCGAAGCTAACTAGGCAAAAATAATAATAATAATAATAATAATAATAATAATAATAATAATAATAATAATAATAAGTAGCTTATTTTGACCATATAAATCAGTCGAAAGAAGACATATTCTACGCTGCTGTTGACGTTGTGCACCACCATAAATTTAATACTAACTTCGCCCCTGCAGGTCAGGCCCAAAGAAGCCAAGTTTCGCTTCCTGGGCCCAGATGTCTGTGTCCGAAACTGTGAAGACCCATTAGCACAAACGCCTTGCTCTGCTTGAATGGCTGTGCTCAGTCACAGGAAAGTGCGTCAAGCGCAAGCACACGCCCTGTCCTGACGCCAACGAGCAATCTGCGTCAGTCAGTCAGATCATTCCTTTGTGACCACCCACACGTACCAAGGCCTTGTTTATGTCATCCAAATTCAAGTTTTTTCACTCTCTCTTCATGACATCAATTTTTAGCCGTTTACGTAGAGTATTAAATATAGGTAAAAAAATAATTAATTACACAGTTTAGTTGGAAATCACGAGATGAATCTTTTGAGCCTAGTTGGTCCATGATTAGATAATATTTATCAAATAAAACAAAAGTGGTACTATTCATCGAGTTCACTTTTTTTTTTTTGCAATCTAAACGAGGCCCAAGCCTTGTGAATCTCTCTACGTGTGTCTCCATCTGCGCTTGTTGTTAAGGCTGTGTTTAGATGGGGTAAAAAGTTTTTTTTTTTGAAAAATGTCACATCGGATGTTCCGTGCGATGTCAGAAGGGGTTTTTGAATACGGTTGACGCTAAAGATCGCTCCAAGCCAACACACCAGCGAGGACATTGGATGCCCAAGAGGTCTCACAAGACCTACAACGTAGCAAGAGACGAAGTGTAACCGGCCTAATCGATCTAGAGATCGACAGGGCCGATGTAGAGCTCGTTCTCGGCCGAAACGGCTCCCGAACCACTCCCGGAAGAATCCGTCGGGGGAGAAGCACGTGGAGGATTTCCTAGGACCAGCAAAGCCGCCTAGGATGCCGACAAATCTCGTGGAGAGGCTTGCCGAACAGCAGGGTAGTGGGTTGAGAGGAGAAAACTAGGGTAAGATAGGAGTTTTGATTGTTGTTTTATCGATTGGATAGATATGAATTCAATCAGCCGTGATCCTCTCATATATACATAGGGGGGTTGTCTTATCCAAGTAGAAAACATCTTCAAGATGTGTTCTTCAAGTTTCCCACGTTAAAAATATACCAAACACCAACTTTAGGAAGTATTCTCTTTGGTTTCCAAGCAGAGCCAGCTTAGTCGATAGGGGGAGTCGACTAAGCCGACTGTAACACCCCTGGTGTTATAGTAACTAAAAATTTGCCATGTCATCATATGCACTGCAAAGCATTCATGATTAAGTTAACCATGATGGGCATCGACTCAATTAAGTTTATATTTCCTAGGTTGAATGTGTTTCTGTGATGTGTGACTCGAATAAAAAAACCCTAATTTCGAATATCACCACAAATACTTAGTTTGTGCCCTATGTAAGTTGAGGTATACGACTGTGTTGTACGCTAGTGTCAAGTGTAGGGTATGAGCTCAAGTCCAAACCCATAAAATGAAGCTTCAAGTTTGATTTTGAATTTGGAATCCAAAACTTGTTGCAAGTTTTCCGATTCGAATTTGAATTCAAATTTGAGGAATTATTAAAAGATTTTCCAAAGTTAATCTGGTCAACCAAGAGTGGCATTTGGTCAAACATGTGATGCTTGACTCAATGATACCCTTGGGTGATGGTGTAATCACTAAATACTCACCAATTAATATAGCAACAAGTTTCAATTTGAAATTTTCCCGAAAATCCTAAAATTCAAAATCACGGATTTACCCCCTTTTTGTGTAATTCAAAATATAAGCAAATTTTGGGGGTGAGCCCAAAAAGTAAAGTTGTAGATCTGGTTGTGTTGTACAACTTTGGTTTTTGGAGTTTTTAAAGTTTTAGTGTAAAAGCTGGAGTAATTTTGAAAAGATTCAAATCTCAAATTTGACCCATTTTCATTTCCCTATTCCAATTTCGAAATAGAGGCATAATTTGGAAATGGTTTGAATAGCAAAGTTGTAGGTCTTGGCTAGATGTACAACTTTATTTTGAGTTTTTTAAGTTTCAATATAAAATTTAAAGTAATTTTGAAATTACCATTTTTTAGAAAATGTCCCCTTTTAATTTTAAATTGAAATTTCAAAATCCAGGCTAAATTTGAAAAAGTTTATATTAAGAAAGTTGTAGAACTTTGAAAACTGAGCAAATTTTGTTTTTACAGATTTTCAACTTTTATAGAAGATTTGAGAGTAATTTATAAGTTTAAGTCAGTGGTAGTTTCATAAATACTTCATGCCGGCTCCAACAGCAGGGTGCCACGCAGCTGCTTGCCGCCGGCGGCCTTCGGCCGGCTTCCAGGCGCGCCACGGTCACCAGCTGCTGCTTCGCGCTGGCAAGTCCGTCCCACGTGTCACCATTGCGTTGCTCGGCCACCTCTATATATAGTGCCAACGCCGCCGTCATCCTCTTTTCTTCTTCCTCAGTTTCCTCACCGCCGCCGCCTAGCTCCGCCGTTCGCTATTGCCTCCGTCGAGCCACCTCTGGCTAGAGCGACCGCATCACCAGCTCCGTAGGGCTATCACGCACCTCCTCGGCCGCTCACACCAGCCCATCTCGCCTAGAACACCCACACGGCAGCGTTCTTCCTCTTCTCCGGTGACCGAGCGCCACCGTGCTACCTCCCCATGGCTAGCGGTCTCCGCTGCCTCTCTGTGCCTACCGATTGCTCAGCCGTGTTCGTGGTGAGCCACTGAAGCTCACTGCCCTCTCAATTCGGTCTTTACCAGCTGAAAGACCTATGTTTGGTGTTGGTAATTAGTGACAATGCCTAAGTACTAATCCTATACCTGAGTTGTAAGTAGCATATGAGGATTAGTACATTCCAAGGTTGGTGGCAAGATGGACATGGTGATCATGATGGCCACACTTGGATTTGGACGCAACCCTACGTGATCAAGACAAAGGTATATGCTTAAGAGTTGTGTTTTAGTAACCAAGACACCTAGTGGGTGTGGTTACATTATAGGATAGATAGCCGTACTATAAAGAGGGGAATGACGCGGCTATTGAACTCCTAAGTGCCTCTAGATGTGCATTTCATAATCATATGCATTTGGATAGAACTAATAACGCCTCAAAAAATGATTGTGAAAATGCTAATACACTCACACATGACGAGATCACTTGGTGGTGTTAGCACGTTTATGAAGGCGGTGGAGTTTGAGCGGTAGAAAGGGTTTGGGGTCCTCTCTTGAAAGGTCTTGATGGCTAGAGGGGGGAGGGTGAATAGCCTTTTAAAATTTTCTACAAAGACAAGCTAAACAAGTTTATCAATATAATAAATAGCGAGATGCGAGTTTTGCTTAGCCTACGGGGTGTTTGCAAGCCACCTAACCAATTCACAATTCTAGTATTTGCACTCAACTACACAAGACAAACCGAGAAGGTAACTACAACTACAACTAGCAAGCTACACAAATGAGCTACTAAAGCAAAGCTAACTAGCTAGCAAAGATAACTAAGAAAGTAATACGAAGTTGAGTTAGGAGAGTTTCACCGAGGGGCGAAATATTGAGCTAACCAATATGATCAACAATGAATACCAAGATAACCGAACATTGGGATCAATCAATCACAATATGAAAGTGATGACATAAAGATTTATCCCGAGGTTCACGTGCTTGCCGGCACGCTAGTCCCCGTTGTGTCCCTCTTCACCATGTGGTTCAGTGGCTAATCGGTCTCACACCGAGCCTCTCAAAAGGCACCACAAGAACCTACCAAATAGCAAAAGGTTGCAATGACATGAGCAATTTACTAACGTTGCCTTTGGCGCTTCGCCGTGGTAGGCACAAACCCCTCACAATCACCGGAGGTGGCCAAGAACAATCACCAACTCTTGCCAATGCCTCCAAGCTGCTACAAGCCGTCTAGGTGGCGGCAACCACCAAGAGAAACAAGAATCCCGCAGCAAATCAACCACCAAGTGCCAACTAGATGCAATCTCACAATGCAAATGCACTTGGATCACTCAATCTCACTTCGAATATGCAAAGAAGCAAGAGAGATGAGTGGGAGGGGAGTTGCTTAGCTCAAAGTGCTCACAAGTATGTCAAATGTCCAAGAGAGAGAGCCTTGAGCCAGCCAATGAGTATATATAGATGTACCCCTTCGAATAGAGCCGTTAGAAACTTAAACAGCTAAAATCGCGCTGACCGGACGCGCTGGTCCAACTAACCGAACGCGCCGGTCGCACAACGGCTAGCTGCGAAGCAACGACCGGACGCGCTGGTCACGTAGACCGGACGCACTGGGATCGACCGGATCTGCTGGTCCCGTGACTGACCGGACACGCTGGTCAAGCCTAAGCAGCGCACGACAAAACAGTGACCGGACGCGCTGTAGAACTGACCGGACGCCATAGCGCCAGCGTCCGGTTAGAGTCCAGTAAGCTCCCTGAATGACCGGACGCGTCCGATCGTCAGTGACCGGATGCGCTGCGCGTCCGATCATCAACCTGAAACACATGCAGACGCTGAACACTGACCGGACGCGTCCGGTCAACCAGAGACCACGTCCGGTTCAGCGTCCGGTCACCTCTATGACCTCCGTTCGCTTCCGTTTCTTTTCCGACTTCCGGCGTAATGGAAAATAGTCGTTTCAACTCCTCGAAAACGCCTGAATCCTGCCTCGCAAGCTCGACGGGAGGGAGAGAGGACCCCAAACCCTCTCTACCGCTCAAACTCCACCGCCTTCGCAAACGTGCTAACACCACCAAGTGATCTTGTCATATGTGAGTGTGTTAACATTTTCACAATCAGTTTTCGAGGCGATATTAGTTCTATCCAAATGCATATGATTATGAAATGCACACCTAGAGGCACTTAGGAGTTCAATAGCCGCTCCATTCCCCTCTTTATAGTACGGCTATCTATCCTATAATGTAACCACACCCACTAGGTGTCTTGGTTACTAAAACACAACCCTTAAGCTACCTTTGCCTTGATCACGTAGGGTTGCATCCAAATCCAAGTGTGGCTATCATGATCACCATGTCTATCTTGCCACCAACCTTGGAATGTACTAATCCTCATATGCTACATACAACTTAGGCATAGGATTAGTACTTAGGCATTGTCACTAATTACCAACACCAAACATAGGACTTTCAATATCCCCCTTGTTGGTAATTGGTGACAAACCTTTCACAAAGATATTATGATAAAATTTTGATTGAACCCATGTCACATTGTCCAAGTATATTACCCTGTGTAAGAATTATGGACATGTGATCATGAATTCAAGTTGATAGCAATGGCTCCCCCTACATGTATGCTATATGTTTGGATTTTGGAAGCATACATGTTAGATAGGAAAGATTAGGAGCATTGATTACCAATAGGTGCTAAGTGTTTAAGATTATAGACCTTTGAAGCGTGATACCATCGGAGTAGCGATAAACACCATCTTAGCACCTTGTGTAGTTAGATTCCACTTGAAAAGCACAAACATAACTAGAAACCTCGTGAGATCAACATTATAAGCAAGGTTCTAGTACCACTTTGAAAAACATGAAGCAAGAAAAATCTAACTACTTCCTATTCATGCTAGTATCTCAATGCATCATTCAAAATATACTAGCAAGTCACCACACAAATAACGTATCAGAGAAAAAGAAATGCATAACTATGCATCATACATATGAAGTGCACATGAAAATGCAACATTCATGTTTAAGAGCTTGCTCCCCCTACTTGTGTGCTCAAAATTTTAGTTGATCCCCTTCTTTTATCAATTCTCCCCCTTTAGGATTTTCTTTGTGAACAACATTTTCTCCCCCTTTGTGCTTCTCCTCCTTTGAGTTCTATCTTTGTGAACAATATTTTCTCCCCCTTTGGCACCAATGACCACAAGGGACCAATTTTAGATAGATTATCATGTTGAATTATGGGGTGAGGATCAAGTTTGTGATTCAACCTAGATTGCTTGCATAAATAAAATGCTTCGGTTTGATCCAAGGGCAAGCTTCTTCACACCTCACTAGAAGGGTTATCATGCACCATGTTGAAGAAAATATTTAGATAAGTTTTCTAGATTAAACACTTAGGATCACAAGCTACTTAAACAGGTTATATACTACCACTAGATCATACAAGTCATGGAAACAATAGTGGCACCATATAAACTTCAAATTCATTTGATTTTAATGAATGAGCCTAGAACATGTAAATTATGACTAGATGCACTAAACAAGTCCTTAGCATAGAATGTATGACATGTCAACCAATTGTACCTTGGGGCTCGAAGGAGAGGCATGTCATATATGGGGTGCATCAACTCATGTTGGAGAAGTCAAGTATGTTTAACTCATTCTTTAGCTTGTGAAATCTCTTCTCATCAAGTGGCTTGGTGAATAGATCGGCTAATTGATCTTCGGTGCCCACACTCTCAATAGCAATGTCACCCTTTTGTTGATGATCTCTAATAAAGTGATGGCGAACATCAATATGCTTTGTTCTTTGATGTTGAACCGGATTATTGGTGAGCTTCACGACACTTTCATTGTCACATAGCAATGACACATTCTTGAAATTGATTCCAAAATCCTTCAATGTTGCCTTTATCCACAAGATTTGTGCACAACAACTACCCGCAGCGATGTATTCGGCTTCGGCGGTAGATAGTGCAATACTATTTTGCTTCTTGGATGACCATGATACAAGTGATCTTCCCAACAATTAACAAGTCCCGGAAGTGCTCTTTCTCTCCACTTTGTCACCGACATAGTCGGAATCCGAATATCCAACTAGCTCAAAGCTTGCACCTTTGGGATAGCATAATCTAACATCTTGTGTATGCTTTAAGTACCTCAATATTCTCTTTGTTGCCTTCAAATGACTTTCTCTTGGTGAGGATTGAAATCTTGCACACATACATACACTAAACATCACATCGGGCCTTGATGCCGTCACATAGAGTAGGCTACCAATCATTGATCTATATAGCTTTTGATCCACCATGTTGCCATTCTTGTCACTATCCAAGCTTCCACTAGTGCTCATTGGAGTAGTGATTCCTTTTGCATCTTCCATACCAAACTTCTTTAGCATATCTTGGATGTACTTAGTTCAGCTCACAAATGTACCTTCTTTCATTTGTTTGATTTGAAGTCCAAGAAAGAAACTAAGTTCACCAATCATTGACATTTCAAATTCCTTTGCCATCATTTTCCCAAACTCATCACAATAATCTTGATTGGTTGAACCGAATATGATATCATCAACATATATTTGCAACATAAATAAGTCTTTCCTAATCTTCTTGGTGAATAGAGTAGTATCCACTTTACCCATGACAAATCCTTTGGATAGCAAAAAATATCTCAATCTTTCATACCATGCTCTAGGTGCTTGCTTCAATCCATACAAAGCCTTCCTTAACTTGTATACATGATTGAGTTTCTTGTAATATTCAAAACCGGGAGGTTGCTCCACATACACCTCCTCTTGGATGTATCCATTGAGAAATGCACTCTTTACATCCATTTGATATAGCTTGATATTATGAACACAAGCATAGGAAAGTAAGATTCTAATTGCTTCCAATCTTGCAACCGGGCATAAGTTTCACCAAAGTCAAGACCCTCTATTTGTGTGTAACCTTGAGCCACTAGTCTTGCTTTGTTCCTTACTACTATCCCATCTTGATCTTGCTTGTTGCGAAAGACCCATCTTGTTCCAATGACATTGTGATCCTTAGGCCTCTCAACTAATTCCCATACTTCATTTCTCTTGAAGTTGTTGAGCTCTTCATGCATTGCATTTACCCAATCCGGATCTCTCAATGCTTTATCAATGTCCTTGGGTTCTTCCATTGACACAAAAGAAGAGTGAGCACAAAAAGATACCAATCTTGATCTAGTTTGAACTCCTCTTTATATGTCACCAATGATAGAATCCAATGGATGGTCTCTTGCAATGTTAGTTAGTTGAAGCACTTGGACTTGATTGCTTGGATGTTGATGTTGATCATGAGCTGGAGATGATGAACTAGCCACTTGTTGATCTTGTTGCACTTGAGATGATGTACTAGCCTGATTTTGCATTAGAGAACCACTAGCTTGAGTGATTGGACTTTGGAGCACTTGATCTTTGTTGTCATCCACATCAATCACTTGCTTTGGCCTAATATCACCAATGTCCATTTCTTTCATAGCATTAGTCAATTGAGTTCCTCTCACATCATCCAAGTTATCTTCTTCATCTTAAGAACCATTGGTTTCATCAAACTCAACATCATGCACTTCTTCAAGTTGACCACTAGCCAAATTCCAAACTCTATAAGCTTTGCTAGTAGTGGAGTAACCAAGTAGGAATCCTTCATCACATTTCTTCTCAAACTTGCTTAATCTAGTGCCATTCTTTAAGATGTAGCATTTGCAACCAAATACCCGTGAAAGCATCTAGGTCCCGGTGTTGGTTTTGGCAATTAATGACAACACATAATTACCATGACTAACGTGTGTTTTGCAGAAACATTGGTAAGTTAGGTCATGGAGATGATAACTGCTTTGGGCAATATGGTATTCATGTCCCTTGATGGAAATTGTTTCGGTTTTCAAAGGATCAACGATAAAGATTAAGGACGGTTAGTTCCGGATGTCAAGGTGTTGAGATACATCTGGAATAGTCGTTAGGATCTTTGTTTCTTCCTTTGACCGTACTATGAAGAAGGGCATGAACGAGTAGCTTGACCTAGGTAAGTCTTGTATTTAGGTGTGGTGCACACTTATCAAACTTAGCACTAGGTAGCTCGAGAAAAGCTCAGAGTTCAGTTAGAAGCAACTTGGTTCAAGTTGCATCGCGTTTAGAAGACGTTTGAGCCGTTTACCTATGACCGGACGCGGTCCTGGTCATGACCGGACGTGTCCGGTCAGTACTAAATCTTCACTACGTTTTTCAGCTAACTGACCGAACACGGTCCTTGAGAGGACCGGACGCGGTGGTCAGTCTGACACGTGTTACAGAGGGTAAACAGCAAGATCGGACACGACTGTGAAAATGACCGGCGCGTCCGGTCATGTTCCAGTAAGGTCCCGTGGTGACCTGACGCGTTCGGTCACCTATGATCGGACTCGATCATGCGTCCGGTCATGTTCCAGTAAGGTCCCGTAGTGACCTAACGCGTTCGGTCACCTATGATTGGACGCGGTGATGCGTCAGGTCAGATTTCCAGAGAGCTCTTGCATGATCGGACGCGTCCGATCATCCTTGATCGGCGCGTCCGGTCATCTCAGACCGGCGCATCCGGTCATCACAGATCGGCGCGTCCGGTCACTCAGCATAGGTTTCCGTTATTCGACCATTACAACTGACCGGCGCGTCCGGTCATATCGACAGGCGCGTCCGGTCAGTACGCGTCTGGCTGTTTCGAAAGGTAACGGTTGGATTTATTTGAGGGGTCTATAAATACACCCCCTCCACCTCTTTTAGAGGTCTCTTGCTCATTTGTTCAGCTGAGAAACACCTTTAGAGTGCAAGGAAGTGCAAGAGCCCTAGTGAGGATAGTGATTTGCGAATCAAAGTTTGAGAATCCTCTCTAGTGACAAGAGTCAAGCAAGTGTGCATCCATCTTCTCATTAGGCTTGTTGTGGTCAAATGAGAGTTCTAGCTTGTTACTCTTGGTGATCGCCATCACCTAGACGGTTTGGTGGTGATTGGGAGTTCGGTGATCATCCGACGAGATTGTGGGTGACCCAAATCAAGTTGTGAGCGGTTTTGGGTGATTCGCCGTGACGGAGTGTCGAAGAATCAACCCGTAGAGAGCACTTGATCCTTGCGTGGATCAAGGGAGAGCTACACCCTTGCGCGGGTGCTCCAACGAGGACTAGTGGGGAGTGGCGACTCTCCGATACCTCGACAAAACATCGTCGTGTTCCTATTCCCTACTTTCAAGCATTTACTTTCTTGTATTACTTTTATTGCTTGTTTACTTTCCTAGAATTGCCTTGCTAGTCTAGGATTGGAACTTAGGGTGCAAAACTTTTGTCGGTAGAATCACAAGGAACACAAGTAGGCACTAGGGGTGAAGTTTGACTTGTAGGATTTAATTCTTGCAATTAATTTTTAGAAAAGCCCAATTCACCCCCCTCTTGGGCATCTTGATCCTTTCAATTGGTATCAGAGCCGTGTTGCTCTTAATTTAGGCTTTACCGCCTAGAGCAAGATGTCTAATGGGGAAGGACCACCTCCCACTTTTGAGGGAGACGATTTTCCATATTAGAAAATTCGTATGGAGGCGTACCTCGAAGCCATAGATGTTGGGTGCCTTAGAGCCGCAACCGAAGGGCTTCCTCCTATAAGGGATCCCGCTAACCCAAGTGGTGACGAGGAGAAATACGACCGGTGGAATACAAAAGCAAAAAATGCAATCTACCAGGCACTAGGCAAAGATATTTTCAATCGTGTGCGAAATGCCAAAAACGCTCACGAATTATGGGAAAATCTTTGTGCTCTCCATGAGGGAACTAAGAGTGAGCGTGAGGAACGCTATCATATTGCTTTAAAGAAAATTAATTCCTTTGAGATGCTTCCTAAAGAAAGTGCTAACGACATGTACACTCGTTTGAATGTTCTTGTAGAAGATCTAAATGCTCTTGGACTCACTAAAATGAGTCAATCGGATGTTGCAAGGAGGATCTTAAGTGTTCTTCCCGTTGAGAAGTATGGACACATTGTCACCGTACTTCACCAAAGCGATCTCTCCACCGCAACACCAACTCAAGTATTAGGGAAGATCAACGCATATGAGATGTACATGCACATCACTCCAGAAGAGGGCTCATCATCTTCCAAGAAGAAAGACTTGGCCTTCAAAGCTAGTCATGAAAAGAAAAAGAAGAAGGCCCAAGCCATGATTGTGCAAGAAAGCTCTAGTGAAAGTGACATTGATGATGAATCACTTGCACTCATGGTAAGGAAGACCACCAAGATGCTAAAGAAGCTCAACAAGAGTGGCATCAAGTTCGATGGCAAGAAGAAGAAATTCTTCACAAGTAGCAAAAGGAAGCCAATCTCCAAAATGGATTGCTTCAATTATGGAGAACTTGGCCATCTAGCTCATCAATGCCCAAAGCCTCCAAAAGACAAGTACAAGAACAAATACAAGGGCAAGAAAGATGATTCAAGTGATGAAGAAGATGACAAAAGAAAGAACAAGCCATACAAGAAGAAAGATGGCAAGAAAAGAGAATTCTACAAGAAAAAGAAGGGAGGCAAGGCCTATATTGTTGGTGATTGGCTCACCGACATTGAATAAGCATGTGAGTCCTCTGACGATGAAAGTGACAATGACAAAGAAAAGATCGCCGCACTTGTGATTGGGCCATCATCATCTTCACCGACATCTTCATCACCACCTTCACTGCCATCATCACCATCATCTTCTACTACTCATCTATGCCTTATGGCAAAGGGTGATCGAAAGGTACAAAATAGTGATAGTGATGATGATGATAGTGATAGTGATGATGAATATGATGCTCCCTCTTATGATGAACTAGTAAAATTGTTAAATAAATATTCTAAAATCATAAGGAGGACTAGAAATGAAAATGATGAGCTTCAACATGAAAATGAATTACTCTCATCTAAGCTTGAAAGTGCACATAATACTAGGGATGAGCTCATAGATCAAAATAAAACTATGTCTTCTTCTCTCAAAGAGCTTAAAACTTCTAACAAGGAGCTTAGAGATAAACATGATAAAATTGAGAAGAAGCATGGTGAACTCATCACTAGACTAAACTTGCTAAAAGAAGAGTACACCACCTTGAAAATTAATTATGATACTCTTATTGTTGCTAATGAGCTTGCTCTTGAGACACATGATGCTACTAACCAAATTGTTAAGATTGATATAGCTACATCATGTGATGACTTGATTGTTGAGAACTTTGAGCAAGGATCTAGCGGCAAAGGCAAGAGTGTGGTTGAGGCCAATGACTATGATGAGTATGTCAAGCTCAAGAGTGAAAATGAGATGCTTAAAGATGAGAACAAGAAGTTATTGGCTCTTGAAAAGCAAGCTTCAAATGAGACACTTATTGAAGAAAACAAGAAGCTCAAGCAAGAGAAAGAGCATCTCAAGACCGGCCTAAGCAAGTTCACAAGAGGCCAACATTTGCAAAGTGAGCTACTCATGAACACCGTCATGAAGTTGGATAGGAGTGGCATTGGCTATTTGGCAAATCAAGAAAAGAAGATAAAGGCTAAACAACAACAAAGCAAAACAAAGCCCAAGCCAAAGAGATGTGTTGAGTGTGGACAAGAAGGTCATTTTGCTCATAAGTGTAAAACCCCACCACCACAACTCTTGCCCAAGCATGCTAGACCATTTGCTTTCAATGCTCACTACATGCTTAGAAAGGACTCTAGTGGAAAGATGAAAGTCATGTTCTTGGGTCCTCCTAACAAGAATAGGCCAAAGAAAATTTGGGTTGCCAAGTCACTAGTTGAAAAAGTTAAGGGTCCCTCTCAAGTTTGGGTCCCTAAACATAAGGCTTGATCTCTTGTGTGTAGGTGAACTACAAGATCGGTGGATCTCATTGGGTGATTGATAGTGGTTGCACACAACATATGACCGGTGATCCTCGTATGTTTACCTCACTTGAAGAGGATGGGGTATGCCAAGACAAGATCACATTTGGGGATAATTCAAAGAGCAAAGTCAAGGGTATAGGCAAGGTTGCAATATCAAATGATCATTCTCTCTCAAATGTGTTCTATGTTGCTTCATTGAGTTTCAACCTATTATCCGTTGGGCAACTTTGTGATCTTGGCTACCAATGCTTGTTTGGTCCAAATGAAGTGGTTGTTACCAAGATAGATGATAAGCAAGTGATTTTCAAGGGCTTTAGATACAACAATCTTTATCTTGTTGACTTCACCTCCGAAAATGCAAACTTGATGATATGTTTGTTCACCAAGACTTCACTTGGATGACTTTGGCATAGGAGGCTTGCTCATGTTGGAATGAACACTCTCAACAAGCTATTGAAGAAAGAATTAGTGAGAGGTTTAAAGGATGTAAAGTTTGAAAAGGACAAACCTTGTAGTGCATGTCAAGCCGGCAAACAAGTTGCAAACACTCATCCAACCAAAGCCTACATTTCAACATCAAGAGTACTAGAACTTCTACATATGGATTTGTTTGGTCCTACAACTTACAAGAGTTTGGGTGGAAATCTTTATTGTCTTATGATTGTGGATGAATTCTCAAGATACACTTGGACCTTCTTCCTTCATGACAAATCCGAAGTGGCAAGTTGCTTCAAGAAGTTTGCAAAGAGAGCTCAAAATGAATTTGAAGTCAAGATAAAGAAGATTAGAAGTGACAATAGAAAAGAGTTTGACAACACCAACATTGAAGCCTATTGTGATGAAATTGGAATCAAGCATGAAGTGTCATCAACCTACACTCCTCAACAAAATGGTGTAGTTGAGAGAAAGAACCGGACCTTGATCACTCTTGCAAGAACAATGCTAGATGAGTACAATACACCGGAAAAATTGTGGGCCGAGGCAATCAACACCGCATGCTATGCTTCAAATCGCCTCTTCCTACAAAAATTCCTTTGCAAGACCCCTTATGAGTTGCTAAATGGGAAGAAGCCGGACGTCTCATTCTTCTAGGTGTTTGGTTGCAAATGCTACATCTACAAGAAGCGTCAACACCTAGGGAAGTTCCAAAGACGTTGTGATATTGGTTTTCTTGTTGGCTACTCATCAAAGTCCAAAGCATATAGAGTATTTAACCATGCCACCGGTTTGGTTGAAGAAACATATGATGTGAAATTTGATGAATCTAACGGCTCCCAAGGAGCAATTGAGAATTGTGATGATGTAGGTGATGAACCATTGAGGGAGGCCATGAAGAACATGCCGGTAGGTGACATCAAGCCTAAAGATGATGAAGACGATGTACAAATTGTCAATCCACCATCTTCATCATATGTGCCTCAAGATGATGACAAGAATGAGAGAGTTGAAAATAAAGACACCCATGTCTCTCATCATCAAGCCAAGGCACAAGCACAAGATGTTAATGCTCCTCATCCCACTCCTCAAATGGTTGATCGAAGAAACTCACCCCTACTTCAAGCACATCCACAAGATCTCATCATAGGGAGTCCTACAAAGGGTGTAATGACTCGATCTCAAAAATTTAATTCTTTTGTTGAACATCACTCTTTTATCTCTTGTCTTGAACCTAAGAACGTAGAAGAAGCTCTTCAAGATCCGGATTGGGTGAATGCCATGCATGAAGAATTGAACAACTTTGCCCGCAATCAAGTATGGACACTTGAAGAGCATCCAAAAGATGCAAGAGTCATTGGAACCAAGTGGGTGTTCCGCAATAAGCAAGATGATCAAGGGGTAGTGGTAAGAAACAAGGCAAGACTAGTGGCAAAAGGGTTCTCTCAAGTTGAAGGTCTTGATTTTGGAGAGACTTTTGCACCCGTTGCAAGACTTGAAGCCATCCGTATCCTTCTTGCATATGCATCACATCATGATATGAAACTATATCAAATGGATGTGAAAAGTGCATTCTTAAATGGCTTCATAAATGAACTAGTCTTTGTTGAACAACCTCCCGGGTTTGAAGACCCTAGATATCCTAATCATGTTTATAGGTTGTCCAAGGCGCTATATGGGCTCAAGCAAGCCCCTAGAGCGTGGTATGAGCGCCTTCGGGACTTCCTCATAGAGAAGGGCTTCACTATTGGGAAGGTTGATACCACACTATTCACCAAGAAATTCAAAGAAGAGATCTTCATTTATCAAGTGTATGTTGATGATATCATCTTCGGGTCAACAAATGAAGACTATTGCAAAGAATTTGGTGAATTGATGTCAAAAGAGTTCGAGATGTCAATGATTGGTGAGCTAACATTCTTCCTTGGGTTTCAAGTCAAGCAAATGAGAGAAGGAATCTTTATCTCTCAAGAGAAGTATACCAAGGATCTTCTCAAAAGATTCAAGATGGAAGAATGCAAGCCAATGAAGACCCCAATGCCAACTAATGGACATCTCGACCTAGATGAGGGAGGTAAACCAATCGATCAAACTCTTTACCGTTCAATGATTGGTAGCTTGTTGTACCTTACCGCATCTAGGCCCGACATCATGTTTAGTGTGTGCATGTGTGCCCGCTTTCAAGCGTGCCCTAAAGAACCTCACCTAAGTGCCGTAAAAAGAATCCTAAAATATCTTAAGTATACTCCAAGCATCGGACTATGGTACCCCAAAGGAGCTAGATTCCAACTAGTTGGCTACTCCGATTCGGATTATGCCGGTTGCAAAATTGATAGAAAAAGCACATCCGGAGGGTGCCATTTGCTTGAGAGATCTTTAGTATCTTGGTCATCTAAAAAGCAAAATAGTGTGGCTTTGTCCACCGCCGAGGCGGAATACATTGCCGCAGGGGCTTGTTGTGCACAAATCCTATACATGAAACAAACCCTCCTAGACTATGGAGTTGTTCTTGAAAAGGTGCCGCTTTTATGTGATAATGAAAGTGCGGTTAAAATTGCTAATAATCCGGTACAACACTCTCGCACCAAGCACATTGATATCCGCCACCACTTTCTAAGAGATCACGTTGCTAAAAATGACATTTCACTAGAAGGTGTAAGAAGTGAAAATCAATTAGCGGATATCTTCACTAAACCTTTGGATGAAGCTACCTTTTGTAGGTTGAGAAGTGAACTCAATGTGCTTGACTCTAGTAACTTTAAAAAATGAGCTTGTGTTGTCCCTTGCATTGCATTGTATTATATGTCATGTTTAATTACCCGCAATGCATCTAGGGCTTGGCTAACATGGTTACGATAACCCTCCTTTGGAGGAGTGAAAAAGCCTAACTATGGATCAAACTTGACAAGCAACCTAGCTTTACTTACTTGTTTTGCATTGCATATGCATGCTTGTTGTTTTGTCATTTCTTTTCGGTTAAGCTTTGAGCAACCTCTGTGTTCGTCCATGGATAGAGAGAGCTTTTTGACGCTCCCAAAGGTTCAAAAACTCTATTGCATGGCCATACGTTGCTCCTCGGGTGTTTGTTGCCTATTTTCCTAAAAATAATATTAGCCTAAGGCAAACTATTTTGAGAAACTTGAGGGTTTGAGTGAGGTCACTTATATCTTGTTCCAATTGGTGTTTATTTGTGTCTCTTTGAATTGGAACTTGATTGGGAGAAGTCGCGTCGAAGTTCGGAATGAAGAAGGGCGAAAAACAGTGACCGGACGCTACACCGGACGCAGTGATGCTTCACCACCGCGTTCGGTCCCGGCGACCACCAGCGCGTCCGGTCATCCAGAAGACCATCTCCTGATCCAGTGACCGGACGCTGTACCGGACGTGCCCCTGTTGACCACTGCGTCCGATCCCGGTAACGACCACCGCGTCCGGTCATCCGTCTCAGTTTTCCGGGCAAATCAAAACCGGACGCTGTCAGCGTCCGATTGTGGATAATCGGACGCGTCCGGTCATTCCAGGAGCTTACTGGAATGTGACCGGACGCTGCCTCTCTGCGTCCGGTCATATCGACCACCGCGTCCGGTCATCGCGTGACGAGCGGATCTAATCCTTCATATAAACTTTTGCGTTCTGTTTCTTTTCCTCATCCACGCCGTACGCCTCGCGAATCTACCGCCACCTTGCCCTAGCTCGCCGGGAAGCTCGCCGCAGCCACTCGCTGGAGACCACCACCGCGCCTGCGCCACCGCCCGGCCCTGCAGCTGCGCCTCTGCCGCGCCCACGCCGCAGCCTCTGCCGCGCCCGCGCAGCCGCCTCTCCCGCGCCCATGCAGCCACCATCTCCCGCGCCACCATCTCCACCGCGCCTGCGCCGCCGCCACCGTGAGCTGCTACCGCCTGCAAGCCGCGCTCTCCTCCACCTGCACGACCTCCGGCCGGCCCCTGCCCTCGCAACCATCCTCGGTATTCGGCCACCGCGCGTCGCCCTAACCCTAGGGTTCGCTCTGCGGCGTCTCCCTCATTCGTCGTCGAAAAGTTCTTCACGTGACGTCTTCGCTCTAAGGTTGTTTAACACATCCTTGATCTTCGTGTTAGGGTTTGCCGAAATTTCGTTATTCGTTATCCTAATCGACTTCTGTTTCGGCGAATCAGCGCTCGTCCGGTGCTTCGGGAAATCTCGCGACCTAGGTCATCTCATCTCATCACCGATTTCTCATCGATCCGAGGTAGCCATCGCGTTTCGTTTCACATCTTATCTTACTTGCTATCTCTAGAGTTTCGTACCTTTTAGATCATATATGTTGCTTATAGTAGATCCATCTATTCCGTCTTTTCAGCGAGTTTGTCGGTGTGTCGGGGTGACTGCTGTTCAACTATTGAATCCGAGGCCAAGCCTACGGATACGGATTGAGGCCAAGCCTCTCGAGTGTCAGTACATCATCTTTCAGAGGTTTTCCAATAGTGTGACAACATGGTTTGTTGCAAGAATGCTGGTGGTGCTCCTAGTGATGGGGACAACAATCCTCCTCGTATGTCTGAGGTTGCGCGTGGAAAGCGCATCAAGATTATGGCTAGAAAGAAGAAGAAGACTCTTACTGATGCAGAGATAGCTCAGGCAGTGGCAGATGCAGCTGATGCAGCTGAGAGAGGTGGTAGGAGCAGTGGTATACGCATTGGAGACAGTCGCTTTCATCTTGAAGGATGACAGCTTGGTACTGAGACTACTGAGACCACTGAGGGCACAGAAGTGCCAATGGATGCAAATACTATGTCAGTTGATCCACCTGCAGAGCCTCTAGAGGGGACAGAGGAGCAGCTAGCTCAGACTCCATCATGTCGCCGCTCCACATGCACACGGGCTCAGGTGACTCCCAGGCCAGAGGGCCAGCGTCGTGGAGGATGTCCGCCTCCCAGAGTTAGAGGTTCACCCCCAGTCAAGCACTTTGACTTGAGAGGTGCTACTGCACGTCAGGTGCAAAGTTTGAGATTTGTTGAGGTCAGTCGGTGGTTCCCACCTCAGAGGGACTCCAGAGCTTCAGAAGGTTTTTATACTCCTCTACAGGAGGATTTCTACAGAGCTCTTATTGATAGTGGCATTGCCTTTCAACCATAGAGGGTCTGTCGCATTGAGTCACTTGTTGAGGTAGTGGGTGAGCAGCTTCGTCCGCACCTGTCCTATCTACCAGGCTTGTCAGATTTTCTTGGACAGACAGGTGCATACTGTGGCACTTGGGTTAGGGAGTTCTATGCTTCATTATGGATTGATCCAGCCCATGAGTTCATACACTTTGCATTCAGAGGCCACGACCGCAGACTGTATAGCACAAGAGTGCGGGAGATTCTCAGACTCCCAGCTTCAGACACGAAGATTCACCAACTCTGTTTCGGTCAGACAGCTCCACCTAGACGCCCTCATGGCGGTACTGTGCCACCTATAGATCTGATCCGACCCTGCTTTCGTGATCCTTTTGGTGAAGGGTCTCGTCGCACACCTGCCAGTTTGACACCGCTTGCCCGAGTCCTAGATGCTATTGTCAGGCGTACTCTTCTTCCTAGGCTTGGTTACAGAGAGGGATTGACCAGGATGCAGCTATGGGTTGTTCACCACCTCCTCTCATAAACACCTTTTGACATTTGGGATCTTATGGTTAGTGAGATGGGGACACCCTGGCAGAAGGCTTCAAGGGACACCGTCAGCTACCCTATGCTCATTGGATTTGCTTCATCACCAGATCTGCACTTGAGCTGCCTTCAGAGATTAGTGCTGAGATAACTGAAACTACTACTGTTTTTCCTGAGTATGATATTTGTCAGTTATGGGCTTTAGTTACGAGAGAGCAGGTCCCTGTGCCAGGACAGAGAGAGAGACCTGAGGTGCCTGAGACAGCGGCTGAGCAGGATGCGATCGTATAGGGTCTTGCTGAGGCAAAACTTGTAGATCTAGACGCTCAGCCCGCTGATATAACTGAGGATGAGGCCTCTGACAGCACTGACGAGGATTATCAGCCCATCCCTAGGTATCGGTCTCCTCGGCCTCATGACCACGAGGCCGGTGGCTCTGGTTTAGCCTCCCGCTCAGACCTAGCCATGGTGGCTATACTTGAGAGGCTGACCCAGGCACAGGAGCGTCAGGAACTTCAGCTACAGAGACAGGCTCAGGATACAGCTGGCGCGTTTGCACAGGGATGAGTTCCAGAGACATCAGCTTGAGGTACAGCGCCAACAAGTCGAGATGCAGCATCAGCAGTATGAGATGCAGTGACAGAGTGCAGCTAGCCAGCAACAGTACCTGGATCTTCTGCGTCACCTAGTCACAGTTGGGGTTCCTCTACCTGCATTTGTCCTGACTTCAGCTTTACCATTCAGTGGACCTTTAAGTCAGGATCAGCCGAGCTTTCAGTTCACCTCTCCACAGCTGCAGGTTCCTTAGTCGTTCCAGTCCCCGAGCTACACGCCCATTCAGACGGGGTTTACTCCTTCAGACCAGCCTTGCCCTCACATGTTGACCGACACACCTTTCATTGATCTCAGTGCCACATAAAGTGAGTTGACTGGTCAGCCGACACCCTCGCACACCACTTTTGCTACTTCATCAGGGTTGTCAGCTTCAGAGGCAGCGTTTCCTCCTGTGACAGGGACAAGCACTACAGAGATAGTTCCTTCGTCCGTTGCCTCGACAGATCCCCCAGCTTTTGGCTCACTTCAGGCTCAGGTCACAGAGACTGCTCCACTTGTTGCTACTTCGGCAGTACCTGTTCCTGCTGATCAGACCCAGACCACTTCACAGCCGCGTGCTTCTTCAGAGGGTCAGCCTGATAGCTCCGAGTCCGAGGGAGACACTTCTTAGTTCGTGATTACTACGCGCTCCTCGGCACCCGACTCGACTCCGTCTGTTCCCCCATCAGATCCTTAGATTAGATTTTTGGTGGTTGATGCCAAAGGGGGAGAGAGAGTAGATTCAAGGGGAGAGTTTTTGTTAGAGGGCTTTTCGTTCTTTTTTTTGTGTGCTACACTCATGCATCATGTTTACTTTACAGTAATTGCATTCGTGTGACATGTGGTCTTATGAGATACCTTGAGTCTCTATGGTTTATCTAATCACAGTTTTAAATCATGTCACTTGTTTGTTTATAGCTCATAAGGTTGTGCTTCCGTGCCTTACTCCAATTTCATATGAGCTATGTTTTATGTGTACTAACTCTTCATGTTTTATCTTATAAGTACACTCAGTTGGCTTGGAACACATAAGCATTGACTAACCCCTTGTGCTTACAACTTTATGCTTATGTGAACCAAGCATGATCGAAAACCTCAACTCATATCTTCTGAATCTAAGTATTGTCATCAATCACCAAAAAGGGGGAGATTGAAAGCATCTAGGTCCCGGTGTTGGTTTCGGCAATTAATGACAACACATAATTACCATGACTAACGTGTGTTTTGCAGAAACGTTGGTAAGTTAGGTCATGGAGATGATAAATGCTTTGGGTAATATGGTATTCATGTCCCTTGATGGAAATCGTTTTGGTTTTCAAAGGATCAACGATAAAGATTAAGGACGGTTAGTTTCGGATGTCAAGGTGTTGAGATACATCTGGAATAGTCGTTAGGATCTTTGTTTCTTCCTTTGACCGTACTATGAAGAGGGGCATGAACGAGTAGCTTGACATAGGTAAGTCTTGTGTTTAGGTGTGGTGCACACTTGTCAAACTTAGCACTAGGTAGCTTGAGAAAAGCTCAGAGTTCAGTTAGAAGCAACTTGGTTCAAGTTGCATCGCGTTTAGAAGATGTTTGAGCCGTTTACCTATGTCCGGACGCGGTCCTGGTCATGACCGGACGCGTCCGGTCAGTACTAAATCTTCACTGCGTTTTTCAGCTGACTGACCGGACACGGTCCTTGAGAGGACCAGACGCGGTGATCAGTCTGACATGTGTTACAGAGGGTAAACAGCAAGATCGGACGTGACTGTGAAAATGACCGGCGCGTCCGGTCATGTTCCAGTAAGGTCCCGTGGTGACCTGACGCGTCCGGTCACCTATGATCGGACGCGATCATGCGTCCGGTCATGTTCCAGTAAGGTCCCGTGGTGACCTGACGCGTCCGGTCACCTATGATCGGACGCGGTGATGCATCAGGTCAGATTTCCAAAGAGCTCTTGCATGATCGGACGCGTCCGATCATCCTTGATCGGCGCGTCCGGTCATCTCAGACCGACGCGTCCGATCATCACAGATCGGCGCGTCCGGTCACTCAGCACAGGTTTCCGTTATTCGACCATTACAACTGACTGGCGCGTCCGGTCATATCGATAGGCGCGTCCGGTCAGTATGCGTCTGGCTGTTTCAAAAGGTAACGGTTGGATTTGTTTGAGGGGTCTATAAATACACCCCCTCCACCTCTTTTAGAGGTCTCTTGCTCATTTGTTCAGCTGAGAAACACCTTTAGAGTGCAAGGAAGTGCAAGAGCCCTAGTGAGGATAGTGATTTGCGAATCAAAGTTTGAGAATCCTCTCTAGTGACAAGAGTCAAGCAAGTGTGCATCCATCTTCTCATTAGGCTTGTTGTGGTCAAGTGAGAGTTCTAGCTTGTTACTCTTGGTGATCGCCATCACCTAGACGGTTTGGTGGTGATTGGGAGTTCGGTGATCATCCGACGAGATTGTGGGTGACCCAACTCAAGTTGTGAGCGGTTTTGGGTGGTTCGCCGCGACGGAGTGTCGAAGAATCAACCCGTAGAGAGCACTTGATCCTTGCACGGATCAAGGGGGAGCTACACCCTTGCGCGGGTGCTCCAACGAGGACTAGTGGGGAGTGGCGACTCTCCGATACCTCGGCAAAACATCGCCGTGTTCCTATTCCCTACTTTCAAGCATCTACTTTCTTGCATTACTTTCATTGCTTGTTTACTTTCCTAGAATTGCTTTGCTAGTCTAGGATTGGAACTTAGGGTGCAAAACTTTTGTCGGTAGAATCACAAGGAACACAAGTAGGCACTAGGGGTGAAGTTTGGCTTGTAGGATTTAATTCTTGCAATTAATTTTTAGAAAAGCCCAATTCACCCCCCTCTTGGGCATCTTGATCCTTTCAACCCGAAAGTATGCAATGTTGAGCTTTCTTCTATTTAAGATCTCATATGGTGTCTTCTCTAAGAACTTGTGGCAATAGAGGCGGTTGCTATAGAAGCAAGCCGTGTTGATTGCTTCGGCCTAAAATGAATGACTCACATTATACTCATTCAACATTGATCTTGCCATGTCAATTAAGGTTCGATTCTTCCTCTCAACTAGGCCATTTGATTGAGGTGTATACTTGGCCGAGAATTGATGCTTGATTCCAAGCTCCTCACATAGCTCATCAACTCTTGTGTTTCTAAACTCACTTTCATTGTCACTTCTCACTTTCTTGATTGTGATCTTAAACTCATTTTGCACTCTCTTGATGAACTTCTTGAATATATCAAATACATCACTTTTGTCCCCAAGAAAGAATACCCATGTGTATCTAGTGAAATCATCCACAATCACAAAGCCATACTTGTTGCCACCAATGCTTGTGTATGTAGTTGGCCCAAATAGATCCATGTGCAACAACTCAAATGCCTTGGAAGTACTCATGATGCTTTTCAATGGATGAGTGTTGCCTACTTGCTTTCCGGCTTGACATGCACTACATAGCTTATCTTTCTCAAATATGACATCCTTCAAGCCACTAACTAAGTCATGCTTCACTAACTTGTTCAATTGTTTTATGCCAACATGACCAAGTCTTCTATGCCATAACCAACCCATACTTGATTTGGTGAGCAAGCATGTTGAAAGTTGAGTGTCACTAGCATTGAAATCAACCAAGTATAGATTCTCATATCTAAAGCCCTTGAAGATCAAATTAGAGCCATCAACACTAACTATCTCCACATCATCAACACCAAATATGCACTTAAAACCTAGATCACACAATTGAGCAACGGACAACAAGTTGAAATTAAGCTTTTCAACTAGTAGCACATTGGAGATGCTATGATCATTTGAGATTGCAATCCTTCCAAGAGCCTTTACATCACCCTTGCTATTGTCACCAAATGTGATGCTATCAATGCCACTATCATTTGATTTGAGAGAGTTGAATATTCTTGAATCACCGGTCATATGTTGAGAGCACCCACTATCAAGCACCCAATGCCTTCCTCCAGCCTAGTAATTTACCTACAAAACAATTTAATGTCTTTTAGGTACTCATACTTGCTTGGGTCCTTGGAGGTTAGTAACTAAGCTCTTTCGTACCCAAATGGCCTTCTTCTTTGGGCCCACAATTGTTGTACCAATAAACCTAGCATGCACACCTTTCTCACCCTTGGTAAGCACATAACAAGAATCAAAAGGAATGTAAGATACATTAGCATTTTTCTTGTTCTTGTTCATTTTGTTGCAATTAATCTCTAGATGCCCAACTTGCTTGCATCTATTGCAATAACGACCATTGCTCTTCACAAAGCGAGGCTTTAGAGTAGCAAAGGCCGCCTTGCCCTTCTTAGGAGTATAGCCTGTAACGGATCACCGTAATTATACGAAATTAAGTAAGAAAATCTTCCACCGAGGCGGTTAATTTAACAAACTTAAGCCCGTATAACCCGAGATTCCGTGAAATCACGAAGGATTTCAAAACCACTAACATACAACCAAGATCGTACTGATTTAGCAGCCACAATTCACACGATACACAAATCTGATCATAAAGGTAAGATACATCGGAGTTCTGAAATAAAAGTTATTACAACATAGTTCAACATAAAGTAGCGGAAGCAAATAATTTTACGCACACACACTTAGTTCAGTTACAGTGCCAGTCGATAGTCATGGTCCACAAAAGCAGTAGATAAGACAAACAGAAAGACCCTTGCCCAAGGTCCTAGTTGTCACCCATCGCCGGATACAGACAGTTGGAGCAGTACCCGTAGTACATCTGACCATCTGCAACAACAATGGGAACAACGCCCTGAGTACGAGAATGTACTCAGCTAGACTTACCCGTCATAAACCACAAATAACATGACACCAAGGAGCATGCAAGGCTTTACATAGTGGATTGGCTTGACTCCTTTGCGAAAAGCACAAGTTGTTATGAATGACTAAGGATAAGTGTCTTTAGCATCATTTTTAGGACAACCTATTCATGCTAAATGAGCACCTATGACTAAAACAAACACTTGATTAACCATTAACATCAAAGATTACCATCTCAGGTTTGGCCTTTCCAACATTATCCCTATAACCATCCGTGTTCCATCATTAAAACTACGATGCCATAGCTCGAGTCAAGTGCTCACTAACCGGGAGCGACGGCGATTCGAATCGAATTCCTATCCAGCTGGAGATTTATTCCTCACACAAACCATGCTTCCCCCGTCAGGGTCGCGTAGATCACCAATGACACTTTCCGAGAAGCCGCGGGATAACAATCATGGATCGCACTACCCAGGGACCGCCCGACTGCCAGGACGCACCTTGGGCTCACTCTTCGCGTCCCCGTTACTCCCCCCTTCCACACCAGTCTACCAACCCGAGTTTATCCCGGCTCAAAAAGTGTCACTAGCTTCACGGTCGAAAGGTACTTTATTCGGCCAGCTAAATGTGAGGCATGCATTCAACATGACAAGAGGGACGAGCAACGATCGGTCCTTAACTGACACAGACGGAATCACTATAGTCCAAAACCCTATAAGACTCCGCCCGGTCTCCGTTTATCCATCAACACTTGGTTACTTTTCATGATCACAATTACAGCTAACCATAACCTGGTATCCACCTATAACTCGCAGGTGACAGGAAATCACCCGACTTCTACCGGTCTAAGCATGGCTAAGCAATTTACTCGATCCTGACCTAACAGGGTAAAAGATAATCCGGTGGCCAAGGTAATAATGCAACAACGGTTTTACTCAACTCCTATAACTTAGTGCAACAATATATAACTATAACTCATGTAATAAGGAATAACTTTTTATAAATTTAGGAGACGTAAAATGCTCCGGGGTTTGCCTTTTTCGAACGAGCTAGGGTGGTGGTCAACGCACTCTGGCAGTTCCTCGCCTGACTCTTCCTCCTCGGGCACCTCCTGTCCCTGGGGTTCCTGCTGATCCGTCCAAGCCTGCTCCTCCGGTACTGCTACCTGCGACTCCTCCTGCGATCCTGTATGATGCAAGTGCATAAGGAAACATGCGAAGAATGCATCGAATTGCGGTGGAGTGCTTTGATGACATGAGATGCAGATGAGCACATGGAATGAGCAGTTTGAATATAATTATTTCTTCTACAAGGTAGTCAACGTCATCCAAGAACATGTAACCTAAAACATACACCTTATCCTTCTATTAGTTAGCCTACCATCTACACATACAAGTGAACCTAAGCTACCAAAGCCTACCAACCTAACTCATTCATAACATCGGCAAGGCATCATGATGCTTCAAAGATACACCAAACATATTTTATTTCTCTCAATTTCTCATAAAGAATAATCTTTTATTCTCTATTTAGCTAGGGTTACACAACAACACCTATCTCTGGTGTAGATAAAAATCTACAAAAATTACAGTAGACTACTCTTACCCTAATTAACCTACCACTAAATTTTCATGAGAATTGCACAAGTAAAACTGCCTGTACAAAATAAACAAGTTATAGCCTAATTGTGAGCATGAATTTATTTTATACTAGAAAAAGTGTCAAACAACAGATTTCACAATTTTCTTAGGTTACTAACAGTAAACCAACATACTACAAAAATTATCAGATGTATGTTGTATACAAATTTGCTCTATAGTAAAAATAACAGATATTACCAGTTAAAAGCATTTGAACTACACTTCAAAATTTTTCCACAGAACATGCTTCACTGGTATTTTTTCTAGAAAGTACATCACTAATAAAGACCAATGTAACAAGAAGCATATTTTTCCCTTTATTATTTTATTTACTACACTTTTTCTAAGATAACAGCATATATAACAATTAAATAAAATTGCACAGTAGAGTGTCACAAAAATCACATGAGATATTTTTAAACTGTAGATCTATTCAAAAGGAACATTTCACAATTTGTTTCATGATTTTTGGAGCTATAAATCTTGAGATACAATTTTTGGAAGCCTTTTTCAGATTTTCTGGAAATCAATTTCTTTAAAACCGAAAATCAAAACCGGCTTTAAACGCTACGTGCACACCGCGGTTTCACCCCCAACTTCCACCGAGAGACAGACAGATGGGTCCCACGGGTCAGCTGACCCCACCGGTCAGCCGGAGCCGAGCCGGGGAAGGCGCTGACCGGGGAAATCTTGCCGTCGGCGAGGTCGCCGGCGACGAGGTCCGCACCAGGCGACTCCCCGCAACCGCGCGAACCCAACGAGGTGATTATCGAGGCGAGAGGAAGAGCGGAGCACGGGCCGAAGCGGCCATGGCGGAGGCGGTGGCGCGGCTTGCCGGCGCTAGGCCGGAGCAGGCCATGGCGGAGGTCACGGACGGGCGCACGAGCTCCAGCGAGCGGAGGCGATCATGGTGCGCACGGGGAGAATGGAAATGTGATGGCGGGAAGGTGGGATTGACGGGAGCCGCGGCGGCGGGCTCACCGGCGGGGGAGAAGACGGCCAATTCGGCCGCTTACCTTGCCGAGGTGCGCGTTCAGTGACTCGACGAGGTCGGTCAGGAGGAGGGGAAAGCTAGGGCGGGCGGAATTTGGCGGAGGAGCCGCGGTGGCGAGGCGAGGCGCGGCAATGGCGCGGCGGTGGCTCGGCGTGCTGCGGTGCTGGCGAAGCACGCGAGAGCGAGCGGGAGCAGAGTGCGGTGAGGGAGCGGGAGCTGGCGAGTCCGGGCGGAGGTAAGCGCGGGGCTGCGGGGGCCACAGGGGCGCGTGTCGCGCGACGTCGCCGCCGTTCGGCCACGCGGCGGCCGAACGCTGCCGCGGCGCCACGACGCCACGCGCGGGCGCGCGCGCGGGCGGGAGGGAGACGACGCGGGCGCGGGCCAGGCCGGCTTCGGCCATGGGCCAGGATGTGAGGCTGCGGCCCAGTAAAGCGAAATCCGATTTTTCTTTTACAAAAATATTTTTAGATTTAATTCTTTGTTTCGAAATTGAATTTGGAGATGAAAAAGAGGTTTTCAGAAATTTGGCCCAAAATAAAAGTTGTTCAAAATTTTATTCTCTACAACTTTCATATAGAGCACTTTTCAAAATTCTCAATAGATTTTGAATTTGAGATTTAAAGCTAATTTAAAATCAAAAACTCATTTACTTAGAATATTTTTAAAACAGAATTTGAGGAAGACTTGAATTCAAAATTTTGCTCCAATAATCAAGTTGATTTATTCTAGATTATTTAAAATTGCTACTTCTCAAAAGTTCACCAACTTTTTAACACTTATATCAAACTTAGGGTTCCCATTTATTTGTTTTTTCAAATTAAATTTGAAAGAGCTACAATTCAAATAATGCTAATCATGCAATGATGTTGAATGCTTATGCTTTGAATGATAATGCATGCTTAACACCCAGGGGTGTTACATAGCCCAAACCCTCTTTGTTAAGAGAGAACCTTTGGTTACCCAAGTATTTTAGCAAGCGGGTATCCCCACCATAGGCATTGCCTAATGCGCGGGTGAGATCATCCACCTCTCTCTTAAGAGTCTTATTCTCAACCACAAGTGATGAATCACTAGTAGTAGAGGTAGAGTTGGTTGTGGTGGATGATGATGAGCTACATGAAGCATTAGTAGGACCAACAAATAAAGATTCATCAATAATATCACATGTTAGTCCAATATCACAAGTGGCAATCACTTGCTCCTCCTTAGCTTCCTTCATGAGCTTCTCCAACTTGAGGTCCTTTTCCTTGATGAGCTCAAGTAGAGTGGAGTGGGCTTCCTTAAGCCTAGTGTGAGCAACTTCAAGGTTCTCGTGGTCTTCCTTTAGACACTCACGAGAGGCCTCTAGCTCATCAAAGGATTTCCTAAGAGCTTTGAGCTCTTGTTCAATTCCTTTGCACTTCTTACTCTTTTTGAGAGCAACAAGCTCCTCCATCAAGGCATCATTTTTATTGCTCTTGGCAATGAGCTCTTGCTATAAGATCTTGCACTTCTTGGTTGTCCTCTTGTAGCCCTTGCTCATTTGATCTATTATGCCTAATAGATTATCCTTGGAGTAGTCCTCATCCTCCTCATCATCACTCCTACAACCATCACTAGCATAAGAATCATCATCACTATCATCATATTTTACCTTAGTAGGCTTGGCCATAAGGCATGTCGATGTAGTGTCGAAGATGGATGGCTTGTTGGAGAGGGCGATGTTTGCAATGGCTCACCGAGTAGTCCTCTCATCATCACTAGAGCTATCATCATCACTATCGGAGTTATCACTATCCCAAGTGACCACATAGCCACCACCCTTCTTCTTCTTGTTGATAGTGAAGCTCTTCTTCTCTTTCTTTTCCTTCTTGTCCTTCTTGTTCTTCTTCAACTTCAACTCCACATCATGATATGTTTTGTCTTCATAGGGGCACTTCGCCACTACATGATCGGGGCTATTGCAATTGTACCAAAGCACCTCCTTTGCCTTCATAAAGTCTCTTCTCTTTCTTGCACCATATCCCTTCTTCTTCATGAACCTTTCCATCTTGTGCACTAGGAGGGCCATGGTCTCATCATCGAATGGATCATCATCATCACTCTCCACCTTGCTCTTGCCCTTAGAGGATAAAGCCTTGAATGCAATGGGCTTCTCTTGCTTGAACTTGGTCTCCTTCTTCTCATCTACCTCATCTTCATCATCATTGTATTGGGCATCGGTCATTATATCTCCAAGCACATTGGTTGGTTTGACCTTGTCCAATCCCTCTCTAAAGATCATTCTTCTTAAGGTGGCAAACTTCTTGGGTAAGCACATCAAGAACTTGTGTGAGAAGTCCTTGTCCTCAACCATCTCTCCAAGCCCCTTGAGATCATTGACAATGACTTGGAGCCTATAGAACATCTCCGGGATGGATTCATCATCCTTCATCTTGAAAGTGGAGAACTTGTCCTTGAGCATATATAGCTTGGCACTTTTTATCGTTGAAGTGCCTTCATATGTTTCTTCAAGCCTTATCCAAAGCTCATTTGCCTTTTCAAGATCTTTGATTTGCTCAAATACTTTGTCATCAATGGCACGGTAGATTGTGTCAAGTGCCGCCGTGTTGCATTGTTTGTTGATGCGGTCATTTGGAGTGAGATTTTCCTCATCAAGAATGATGTATCCTTCTTTGGTCACATCCCAAACCTTCTCATGTATATTGCCTAAATATTACTTCATCTTCCTTTTCCAATGATCAAAGGAAGAGACACCATTAAAGAATGGAGGCTTGCCATTAACATGATTGAACATAACTTGAGCCATCTTACACCAAGGTTGTTAAGCCTTACAAATGGTGACCATAGCTTTGATACCACTTGAAAGGTCTTGATGGCTAGAGGGGGGGTGAATAGTCTTTTAAAATTTTCTACAAAGACAAGCTAAACAAGTTTATCAATATAACAAATAGCGAGATGCGAGTTTTGCTTAGCCTACAGGGTGTTTGCAAGCCACCTAACCAATTCACAATTCTAGTATTTGCACTCAACTGCATAAGACAAACCGAGAAGGTAACTGCAACTACAACTAGCAAGCTACACAAAGGAGCTACTAAAGCAAAGCTAACTAGCTAGCAAAGATAACTAAGAAAGTAATACGGAGTTGAGTTAGGAGAGTTTCACCGAGGGGCAAAGTATTGAGCCAACCAATATGATCAATAATGAATACCAAGATAACCGAACACCGAGATCAATCAATCACAATATGAAAGTGATGATATAAAGATTTATCCCGAGGTTCACGTGCTTGCCGACACGCTAGTCCCCGTTGTGTCCCTCTTCACCACGTGGTTCGGTGGCTAATCGGTCTTACACCGAGCCTCTCAAAAGGCGCCACAAGAACCTACCAAATGGTAAAAGGCTGCAATGACACGAGCAATTTACTAATGTTGCCTTTGGCGCTTCACCAAGGTAGGCACAAACCCCTCACAATCACCAGAGGTGGCCAAAAACAATCACCAACTCTTGCCAATGCCTCCAAGCTACTACAAGCCATCTAGGTGGCGGCAACCTCCAAGAGAAACAAGAATCCCGCAGCAAATCAACCACCAAGTGCCAACTAGATGCAATCTCACAATGCAAATGCACTTGGATCACTCAATCTCACTTCGAATATGCAAGGAAGCAAGAGAGATGAGTGGGAGGGGAGTTTGCTTAGCTCAAAGTGCTCACAAGTATGTCAAATGTCCAAGAGAGAGAGCCTTGAGCCGGCCAACGAGTATATATAGACGTACCCCTTCGAATAGAGCCATTAGAAACTTAAACAGCTGAAATCGCGCTGACCGGACGCGCTGGTCCAACTGACCGGACGAGCCGGTCGCACAACGGCTAGCTGCGAAGCAACGACCGGACGCGATGGTCACGCAGACTGGACGCGCTGGGATCGATTGGACGCGCTGGTCCCGTGATTGACCGGACGCGCTGGTCAAGCCTGAGCAACGCATGATAAAACAGTGACCGGACGTGCTGTAGAACTGATCGGATGCCATAGTGCCAGCGTCCGGTTTGAGTCCAGTAAGCTCTCTGAACGACCGAACGCGTCTAATCGTCAGTGACCGGACGCGCTGCGTGTCCGATCATCAACCTGAAATACGCGCAGACGTTGAACACTGACCGGACGCGTTCGGTCAACTAGAGACCGCGTCCGGTTCAGCGTTCGGTCACCTCTGTGACCTCCGTTCGCTTCCGTTTTTTTTCCGACTTTCAGCGTAGTGAAAAATAGTTGTTTCAACTCCTCAAAAACGCCTGAATCCTGCCTCACAAGCTCGGCGGAGCTTGCGAGGCAGGATTCAGGCGTTTTTGAGGAGTTGAAACGACTATTTTCCACTACGCCGAAAGACGGAAAAGAAACGGAAGCGAACGGAGGTCATAGAGGTGACCGAACGCTGAACCAGACGCGGTCTCTAGTTGACCGGACGCGTCCGGTCAGTGTTCAGCGTCTGCGCGTATTTCAGGTTGATGATCGGACGTGCAGCGCGTCCGGTCACTGACGATCGGACACGTTCGGTCGTTCAGGGAGCTTACTGGACTCAAACCGGACGCTGGCACTGTGGCGTCCGGTCAGTTCTATAGCGCGTTCGATCATTGTTTTGTCGTGCGCTGCTTAGGCTTGACCAGTGCGTCCGGTCAGTCACGGGAACAGCGCGTCCGATCGATCCCAGCACGTTCGGTCTACGCAACCAGCGCGTCCAGTCGTTGCTTCGCAGCTAGCCGTTATGCGACCGGCGCGTCCGGTCAGTTGGACCAACGTGTCTGGTCAGCACGATTTCGGCCGTTTCAGTTTCTAACGGCTATATTCGAAGGGGTACGTCTATAAATACTCATTGGCCGGCTCAAGGCTCTCTCTCTCGAACTTTTGACATACTTGTGAGCACTTTAAGCTAAGCAACTCCCCTCCCACTCATCTCTCTTGCTTCTTTGCATATTCAAAGTAAAATTGAGTGATCCAAGTGCATTTACATTGTGAGATTGCATCTAGTTGGCACTTGGTTGTTGATTTGCTGCGAGATTCTTGTTTCTCTTGGTGGTTGCCTCCACCAAGACGACTTGGAGCAGCTTGGAGGCGTTGGCAAGAGTTGGTGATTGTTCTTGGCCACCTCTGGTGATTGTGAGGGGTTTGTGCCTACCTTGGCGAAGCACCAAAGGCAACGTTAGTGAATTGCTCGTGTCATTGCAACCTTTTGCCATTTGGTAGGTTCTTATGACGCCTTTTGAGAGGCTCGGTGTGAGACCGATTAGCCACCGAACCATGTGGTGAAGAGGGACACAACGGGGACTAGCGTGCCGGCAAGCACGTGAACCTCGGGATAAATCTTCGTGTCATCACTTTCATATTGTGATTGATTGATCCCGATGTTCGGTTATCTTGGTATTCATTGTTGATCATATTGGTTGGCTCATTACTTCGCCCCTCGGTGAAACTCTCGCAACTCAACTCTGCATTACTTTCTTAGTTATCTTTGCTAGCTAGTTAGCTTTGCTTTAGTAGCTCCTTTGTGTAGCTTGCTAGTTATAGTTGTAGTTACCTTCTCGGTTTGACTTGTGCGGTTGAGTGCAAATATATTAGAATTATAAATTGGTTAGGTGGCTTGCAAACACCCCATAGGCTAAGAAAACTCGCATCTCGCTACTTGTTATATTGATAAACTTATTTAGCTTGTCTTTGTTGAATTTTTTTAAAAGGCTATTCACCCCCCTCTAGCCATCAAGACCTTTCACCAGCTTGTCTCGTCGGGGCGTCGTGAGCCGCCGCCACCGAGCCGCCATGGCCGGTGTGGAGCTCCCTCTGGGGGTGCTTGCTGCTGTTTGGAGTGTCGTAATAGGTTCACAGGGTCAGGGTGGTCTTGTTGGTATAGCTCCACCTCGTTGGGGACTCACCGCCGGCGAGATAGCCGTCGACGGCTACCGTGGTGCCATGGCCAACGCGCGGGGAGGAGGAAAAGATAGAACGTGCGCGACTGGGACGGCCCGATCGATTGGGCTAGGTAAGGGGGTAGGCAGGCCGAGGAAAAGGAGAAGAACGGGGGACACGGGTGGGCCTCGCGTCCGATTGGGCCGAGCAAGGGAGGAAGGGAGCGGGGCGCGGGTGGGCCGTGCACGCGCACGTGGGCCAGCTGGGCCAGAGGAAGAGAAAGTAGCCGACCTATGGTGAAGTTTTGTTTTTTTTCAAAAATGTGAAATAGTAATAGTTTTTGTTTATTTCAGTGTGATTTTTGTAGAGTTCCAAAAATAATGAAATTTTTTGTGTAGCCTCCCTATGTTGTGTACTATTTAGGAAAAATATGAAATGCCAAGTTTGTTTACTTTTTAAGATAATTAATTAGCTCAATTATTTAATAAATGTCTTTTCCATAATTTTCCTAGGCTTAATTAATTGTCCAAAAATTATGAAATTTGTTTTGCCACTTAGTTATGTTGTAAGCTTCCTAAAATAAAATTTTGGGCTTAATTGGACAAAGTTGATTTTATGCTCAATTTATGCTTTATTAATTAATTAGTTAATCAAGTAATTAGTGCCTAATGATTTAGGGTTTGTTTGACTTTGTGATTGAGTGTTAACTTTGGGTCATTAACATTTAATGGCCTTTAGCACTTTAATTGGTTGTTTAAGCTCTCTTAATCATATTGTTAGGGCTTAATTGGTATTATTTCATGTGTTTAACGAAAGTAATTAATGAAGTAGTTAATCTAAGGAAACCCTAGGCTAGGGTTAAGGTAGGTTATGTTGTTTTATAACTGTACTGTGAAGAAAAGTTATACTCAAGTTATTAATATTGTTATGCATCCATCAAGCATCATGTTTATTACTTTATCATGTTGAGCATACATTGTCATCTTGTGTAGTCCCCGTGAACGAGGAGATTACCGAAGTCGAGCCCATCCCTGAGGAAGAGCAGATGTCCGTGGAGGTGGGATTTGACATTTGTGGTACTGACCCAGAACCTGAACTTCTCATTGACCAAGTGAAAGTCCCTAATTTGGTTTTGGCTAATTGATGAAACTTAGAACTAACTTTTGTATCTAAGTGGATGATTTAGATAAAGGTGGTCATTGAATATGAGACATGACATTGACTCATGTGACCAAGATGGTGAAGACCAAGATGAGGCTTGGCTCGATGGACTGGTTGTGAAGGTGAAGGGCAAGTCGAGGCTTCGAAGCAAAGGACCATGCGATGGTGAAGCTTGAGCAAGACTTGGCACCGACGGACCGATGCAACCGTGAAGAGCAAGTGAAGTCAAGGTCGATGGATCGAGACGGTCATGTGATGATATGAAGTGGAACATATCGTTTGGAGAAACAAAATGGGCTCAAGGCAAAGGTATAACCATAGGGTCATTTTATTTTGCACTCAAGACACCATAGAGGGTGTGAGTTGTTTAGGATTGATAGCCAAACTATTAAGAGGGGAAGTCTTATCGATTACTCGATGCACGGGTGCCACTAGGTGAATTCATGAAGTGCATTGCACGTAGGGCCTAGTGAGCTAACTGGAAAACCTTTGAAAGTGTTAATGAAAATGCTAACACACGTGCACAAGGTGATGATCACTTGTTGGTGTTAGCACATTTACGAAGTCAATGGAGTTTGAGGGGTAGAGAGGGGTTTGGGGTCCTCTCTCCCTCCCGCCGAGCTTGCGAGGAGGGATTCAGGCGTTTTCGAGGAGATGAAATGCCTATTTTCATTTACGCTTATGTCAAGTTTTGGAGGCGATGTCACGTGGTGTTTCACGAGCTAAAACATGTGCTAAATTGTTACACATACTTAGTCTAGCTCATAAGTGAAAGGGCGAAACAAGCGGAGCGAGAAAACGTTGTATAATCGCCAAATTGTGGGCGACAGACGGTGCTGCCCTGAGCGTCAGATGCTACTGTGCAGCGTCTGTTGCCATACCTTAGCGCAGGGTTTTTGGCCCTGGTGTGGGCGAGCCATTAGACACGGTGGTGGCCCAGCAACAGACGCTGGGCTAGACACTGTTGCCGCGTCTGTCGCATGGGCGCGTCGCGGTTCTACTCGACAGATGCGTCCATCGGCCAGGCACCGAACGCGTCTGATGCTCTGGCATGTTTACATGGTTTCAGGACTGTGTCCATCATGGCAGCAGACGCGCGGCCTTCGAGCGTTAGACACGTCTGACGGTGGCATGGTTGCGTCTGTCGGTCGCGACAGACGCGTGAAAGTCCTATGTTTGGTGTTGGTAATTAGTGATAATACCTAAGTACTAATCTTATGCCTAAGTTGTATGTAGCATATGAGGATTAGTACATTCCAAGGTTGGTGGCAAGATGGACATGGTGATCATGATGGCCACACTTGGATTTGGACGCAACCCTACGTGATCAAGGCAAAGGTATATGCTTAAGGGTTGTGTTTTAGTAACCAAGACACCTAGTGGGTGTGGTTACATTATAGGATAGATAACTGTACTATAAAGAGAGGAATGACGTGGCTATTGAACTCCTAAGTGCCTCTAGGTGTGCATTTCATAATCATATGCATTTGGATAGAACTAATATCGCCTCGAAAAATGATTGTGAAAATGCTAACACACTCACACATGACGAGATCACTTTGGTGGTGTTAGCATGTTTTCGAAGGCGGTGGAGTTTGAGCGGTAGAGAGGGTTTGGGGTCCTCTCTCCCTCCCACCAAGCTTGCGAGGCAGGATTCAGGCGTTTTCGAGGAGTTGAAACGACTATTTTTTCCATTACGCCGGAAGTCGGAAAAGAAACAGAGGCGAACGGAGGTCACAGAGGTGACCGGACACTAAACCGGACGCGGTCTCTGTTTGACCGGACGCGTCCGGTCGGCGTTCAGGGTCTGCGCTTGTTTCAGGTTGATGATCGGACGTGCAGCGCGTCCGGTCACTAACGATCGGACGCGTCCGGTCGTTCAGGGAGCTTACTAGACTCAAACTGGACGCTGGCACTGTGGCGTCCGGTTAGTTCTACAGCGCGTCCGGTCACTGTTTTGTTGTGTGTTGCTCAGGCTTGACCAGCGCGTCCGGTCAGTCATGGGACCAGCGCGTCCGGTCGATCCTAGCGTGTCCGGTCTGCGCGACGAGCTCGTCCAGTCGTTGCTTCGCAGCTAGCCGTTATGCGACCGGTGCGTCCGGTCAGTTAGACCAGCGCGTCCGGTCAGCGTGATTTCGGCTGTTTCACTTTCTAACGGCTCTATTCGAAGGGGTACGTCTATAAATACTCATTGGCCGGCTCAAGGCTCTATCTCTTGAACATTTGACATACTTGTGAGCACTTTGAGCTAAGCAACTCCCCTTCCACTCATCTCTCTTGCTTCTTTGCATATTCGAAGTGAGATTGAGTGATCCAAGTGCATTTGCATTGTGAGATTACATCTAGTTGGCACTTGGTGGTTGATTTGCTGTGGGATTCTTATTTCTCTTGGTGGTTGCCGTCACCTAGATGGCTTGGAGCAGCTTGGAGGCGTTGGCAAGAGTTGGTGATTGTTTTTGGCCACCTCCGGTGATTGTGAGGGGTTTGTGCCTACCTCGGCAAAGCGCCAAAGGCAACGTTAGTAAATTACTCATGTCATTGCAACATTTTGCCATTTGGTAGGTTCTTATGGTGCCTTTTGATAGGCTCGGTGTGAGACCGATGAGCCACCGAACCACGTGGTGAAGAGGGACACAACGGGGACTAGCGTGCCGGCAAGCACGTGAACCTCAGGATAAATCTTCGTGTCATCACTTTCATATTGTGATTGATTGATCCTGGTGTTCGGTTATCTTGGTATTCATTGTTGATCATATTGGTTGGCTCAATACTTCGCCCCTCGGTGAAACTCTCCTAACTCAACTCCGCATTACTTTCTTAGTTATCTTTGCTAGCTAGTTAGCTTTGCTTTAGTAGCTCTTTTTGTAGCTTGCTAGTTGTAGTTGTAGTTACCTTCTCGGTTTGACTTGTGCGGTTGAGTGCAAATATACTAGAATTGTGAATTGGTTAGGTGGCTTGCAAACACCCCGTAGGCTAAGCAAAACTCGCATCTCGCTACTTGTTATATTGATAAACTTGTTTAGACTGTCTTTGTAGAAAATTTTATAAGGCTATTCACCCTCCTCTAGCCATCAAGACCTTTCAACGTGTCTAATGCTTGAGGCACGAAAACGCTGAGTTTCAATGGTCGAGACACGTGGCACGACGAGGATGCGTCAGATGCCAGGGTGAGCGTCTGTCGGGTAGGCGACAGACACGTCTGTCACCCCTGTTTCTGTTGCGTGGAGAAGCTAACGGCTAGTTTCGAGAATGGGGGCTATAAATACTTGTTGGCCGGCCCTTGGGGAGCCTACTTGACATTTCTAACACTCTTGTGCCTCCTTTGAGCAAAAGCTTCTCCCTCCCACTCATCTCTTTTGATTGATTGCAAATCAAAAATGAGATTGAGTGATCCCAAAGCGCATTGCATAGCTTGAGGGCATCTAGTGGCACTTGTGTATGGTTTAGCTGGTGGATTTCTTGTTACTCTTAGAGAGTACCGCTCCTAGCCGGCTTAGAGATTGTTGGAGGCGTTGGCAAGAGAACGAGATTGTTCTTGGCCACCTCCGGTTGATTGTAAGAGGTTCTTGTGCTTTCCTCGGCGGAGTGCCAAAAACAACTCTAATACATTGCGCATGTCATTGAGTTGCCTCACTTGAGAGTGGTGTCTTGTGGTGCCTTACGGGGCATGCCTTGAGGGGCAAGTGACTTGAGGGTCACACCGAGAAACCATCTAAGTGTTGGTCGACACAACCGGTGACATAGCTTTTCGGTGCACAAGTGATCACCGGGTGAACAAAAATATTATGTCTCTTGTCTCCCTGTAATTGGTCTTCATATTGTGTTATTGTCAATATTGTTTGATTGTATATCATCTTGGTAATTAGCAACATCTTCACTCCACCGTCGGTATAAGAATCATAATCATCTCTCTTGCATTTACATTTACTAGATTATCTTGTGTAGCTCTAGTGGTGGTTTTGCTAGTAGTGTTGTTAGCTTGCTCACTAGTGTAAAATTAGTGACATAGCCCTTGTGTGAACTAGAGATCATAATCTACTAGACTTGTGGATAGGAGGCTTGCATCACAACCGTAGGCTAAGCAAAACTCGCTTTACGCCGTTTGTTATTCTAACAAGTTTGCTTAGTGGTTCTTGTAGGATTTTTTATAGGCTATTCACCCCCCTCTAGCCATCTAGGACCTTACACCAAGGCAAACCTCGGATGCATCTAAACCTTCCTTGTGTTTTAAAAAGCTTTACTTCACTTTGTTAATGCTAAGTTGCATTCGATAATAGGAGTTGAGTGATAACGTAATTACTGCATTACCATCCTTGATACTTCAATATTATCCTTGTTACTGCTTTATTTAAAAATGCTTAGTATGCTTAGCCTTGCTTAAGGAGAAAACTTTGAAAATGTTTAACAAAGTTTGAAGGGTTGTTGTGGAACAACTAAATGAATGAATTATGATGTTAATTTGAGATTGGTCGGTGGGCTTGTATCAGGAAAGGAGTCCCAATGTAGTGTCTCTGATTGTATTGGTTAAGGACCGTACCGTTGTAGGACCACCTATGTTTTAAGACTTTGCAACTGACCGCATGCTCTGGTAAGCCTAAGACCTTGGTAATTCTATCATGTGAACGGCTGACCGCGCACTGTGAGTGGAGAGATGGCGAGAGTAGTATGTACCCTCGTGGCCAAGGGCTGGATTGGAGGTGTACTGTACTCTTGGGTGGTGCTGGACCCGGTCACGTTTTGGAGGATTTGAGTGAAGGTTGATATATGTCGGTTAGAGTCCTACATATGTCATGTGGTTAAGAATCCCTAGCTGGGTATAATCGATTTGAATTATCGTTGCTCCTCAGTTAAGGAGACTCGATCGCCTGACCTACATCGTAGTTAATAAGTGGAACATTGGTCGAAGAATAAGAAAGAAGTTGTATGAGTTATCTGAACTAGATTAGGATCACTTACATTTTGTTAATGATTAATACTGAAATAAAACATTGATCTTAAGAATTCACTATTACTTGCTTTTATACAAAAAGAACTTTGATTCTTGCTGGAACCTCACCTTGATTCCCTTGAGCCTGCATTCCTGAGTCTTCTCCATCCTTTTTGTCGGTTAAGTCTTGTGGAGTACTTTTGTACTCAGGGTGTGTTGAACCCCTGTTGCAGGTGAGTCTCATGAGCAGGTTTGTTTCGGACCCTGCTGCATGACTGTCTTTGTGGTAAGCGACAATGAGTAGAATGTTTGGCTCTTGGGTAGAGCGCTACGTTTTGGTGTTGTAATAAAGTTACTAATGCTACTCCACTACTATGGTTGTAATAACTAAATCTAAGGTATGTAAGTCTGGAACAAAGGGTTTGTAAACTTATGTTATGTAAGACTTCTGCACTTCTACTCTGAAGTAATTTATTATATAAAATGTTGTAATACTGTGATGTCTCTGAAATGTGATCCTACTCAGAAGATCGTGGATGATTCGGGTTTCCCGAGGAAACCCGACAGACTTCTTAAGTTCTGTGGTACACATGTATGGTTGTTAGAGGTCTTTAAGATAATGACAAGTATATGTGGGCCATATAATTTAGGAGGTTCTGCCACAACTGGTATCAGAGCGATCATTGTCAGAGCTATTATAGTATTGCCTTATAAAACTTCAAAATAATTTGGGTCAAATGAATTTAACTTGTTATTTTGGTCCAAATTGCTTATTACCTATCTCTATTCATTTTATAGTTCTTTAGTCATGTTTAAAGACTATTGGTGGAATAGCATACTAAAATCGCCCTATGTATACAGTTTAATGTTTCGTTACTCTTGTGTATTTATTTACTGTAAATCTTTGATGTTTAGTTTCGTAAGTCGATTCATGCATCATGATTAATGAACCTATTAATTACCTTCCCTATTAATGTGGTTTGGGTTAAGTAGCATCAATCCTATTCATGCTAACCTTCAGATCCTCCCCAGCTATCCTTACCAATTCTATCTTCCCCGCTACAGGATGGCCCGTACCAAGTTGATGTCCCGCAAGTCCACTAGACCCAAGGGAGTTCCTCGTCGCTAGCTTGCTCCTAGGAACGAGGGTGCTAGTAGCAGCAGTAGCAGGCCTGACCCTCAGGCTGAGTTGGCAAGGCTCTCCGCAGAGTTAGCACAGGCTACCAGAGACAGGGCTAGTGATGCTATCTAGGTTGGGGAGTTACGGAGTCAGTTATGATGTATCACTGGGGCTCATCTAAGCTATGAGCGTATGATGGGTCGTCTAGTCGAGAAAAGGAATGAGGCATGGCATCGAGAAGATGTTGCCAGGGACCATGCTGAGGAGTTAGAGTTTTATGTCAATGATTTGGAGGGAGATAATTAGATCCTCCATGAGAAAGTGCATCAGCTGTTCTATAAATTGTATCCTCCTCCTGGTGCAGCTGAGTTAGACCCTGGTGTCATTCTCACAGATGGTGGTGAATCTGAGGAGGAGTCCGAAGAAGAACCTGAGGAGATAAAGCTTGTTGATGAAAGTGACGATGAAGGAGGTCATGTTTCAGGAGTGGACACCGACCACGAGGACTGAGGTAGTCGAGTGTTTGTGTTAAGTTAGAAGTTTGCGTAAGTTTGTTAGCCTTAGTTGAACTGGGTAGTCTGGCCTGAGTGCGAACTTGTGTAATAAATAAATGAACCTGTGTGGTGTGTGCTTGTAGTAACTTTTCAAGTTCAATAAAAGTTTGTGAATGAAGTTTGGCTTATTATAAATAGATGGCTCATGCTCGTGCTGATGATGGTACTAGAACCTCACTGGGTGGGAGTGATGCTCCTAATCCACCACCCGTTCCACCAAATATGGTAGAGGCTATGGTCGCTCTTGTCAATGCCACTGCTGAAAATGCTCGATTGCTGAGAGAAATGGCCTAAAATAATCATAATGTACCACAGGGCAATTGGGGTTGGTATAATAATAGAAATGAGAGCACTTATATAGACTTTACTGATACCCGTCCTCCAGTATTCACCAGGGCAGATGAACCTCTGGAAGCAGATGACTGGCTCCGTACTATGGAGCAGAAGTTTGATCTTATTGACTGCACTGAATACCAGAAGCAAGTATTCACAGCCCAACAACTTAGAGGTGCTGCGAGAGCTTGGTGGGGAAACCTTCTTATCGCACAGCCAGCTGGTCACCGTGTGACCTAGGCAGAGTTTCGTGAAGCTTTTCATGCCCATTTCATTCCGAATGGAATTATGCTCAGGAAGTTGGAGGAGTTTCTTGCTCTAAAGCGCAATCAGTAATGCAGTATGTGGGAAAATTTAATCACCTGTCACAATATGCTTCTGACCAGATCAATTCAGATCGCAAAAAACAAGCCTGTTTCATGAGAGGTCTAAATTCTAATAATCAAACAATGATGACTGGTTGCCTCAATGTTACTTATCATGAGGCAGTCAATATTGCCCTTTCTTCGGAAGAGGAGTATCATAAGCACAAGGAGGCCAAGAAAAAGAAGAATGTGTCATATGGATCTTTTGATAGCAACCAAAAATGCTAGAAGATAGTTTATCATCCACATAATCATTTCCGGCCTCCCTTTCATCTACCACAGTTCTAGGCCTGGCAGCAGACATTTGTCTGACCTGCTGCAGCTCTACCATATCCATGATAGTTGAATGCCCCTGGCATTCGTACCCCAATCACGCAGGGCAACAACTATCCCTGCTACAATTCTGGAAAGACGAGACACTTCTCGAGGGAGTGTCCATACCCAAGGCAATACAATTCTAATTTTTAGAAAGCTCATGTGACTCAATAGCAGAATCAGAAGCAGAATCGGGGCAACAATCAGAATACCTAGAAGGGCAAGGCTAATAAGAAACTGGACGTGTCTTCTACATGCAAGCTGGAGCAATTCCTGAGGGAGAGCCTATCATGATGGGTATGTTTCCTGTTGCAAATCACCCTGCAGTTATGCTTTTTAATCCTGGTGCATCACATACATTCATCAATCGAACATTTGTCATGAAACATGAAATTCCAATTGGGGAAGCAAAAGAAAACTTCTTTATATAGTCGCCCAGGGGACGTCTGTGTATTAAAGAAATGGTGCATCAGGTGCCTATAGAGTTGGGTGGGCATACTTTTTCCACATCCATGATAATTCTGAAGGATCAAGATATAGATGTGATCCTAGGTATGAACTGGATGTATCAACGTGGAGCTGTAATAGACACTTTGAATAGAACAATAAGGTTGAACTTACCTGATAGTAGTTCTTAGCTTCTCATCCAACTCCAAACACCTAAGAGGGCAGTTGAAAGAGTCTGTGCAACCTCTGTGAAAGGGATCAAAGATATTCCTATAGTCTGTGAGTTTCCAGATGTTTTCCCAGATGATCTGCCTGGTCTACCTCCTGACAGAGATGTGGAGTTTGTGATTGAGTTGAAACCTGGTACTACCCCAATATCTAGAAGAGCATATAGAATGCCACCGAAAAAATTAGCAAAACTCAATATACAGTTACAAGAGTTGCTTGATAAAGGTTTTATCCAACCTAGTTCTTCGCCGTGGGGATGTCCAGCTATCTTTGTGAAAAAAGGACAAAACCTTGAGGCTGTGTGTTGATTACCATCCATTGAATGAGGTGACTATCAAAAATAAGTATCATCTTCCTCGCATTGATCTACTCTTTGATCAACTTGTTGGGGGCCAAAGTGTTTTCTAAGATCGATCTCCGATCTGGCTACCACCAAATAAAAATTCATCCTGAGGACATTCCTAAGGTTGCTTTCACCACTAGATATGGTCTTTATGAATATCTAGTCATGTCCTTTGGTCTTACTAATGCAACAGCTCATTTCATGTACCTCATGAATTCTGTGTTCATGCCGGAGCTCGATGAATTTGTCATTGTCTTCATCGATGATATCTTGGTCTATTCCAAAAACAAAAAGGAACATGCAGAATATTTACGCATTGTTCTAGGTCGCTTAAGAGAACATCAGTTATATGCCAAATTTAGCAAATGTAAATTTTAGCTCAATGAGGTGCCGTTTCTCGGACATGTTTTATCTGTCGAGGGTGTTGCTGTTGACCCTGGCAAAGTAAGTGATATTCTGGACTGAAAGCCACCAACCACTATTCACCAGGTTCGTAGTTTCCTAGGAATGGCGGGTTATTACGGTCGATTCATCCCTGACTTCTCGAAGATATCAAAACCTATCACTGAGCTATTAAAGAATCAAGTCAAGTTTGTCTGGTCACCAGAATATGAGAAAAGCTTTCTAGACTCTAAAAAAGTTGCTGACCACTGTTCCAGTTTTAGCTCAGCCAGACATTGAAAAGTCGTTTGATGTCTACTGTGATGCTTCTGGTACTGGTATTGGGTGTGTATTGATGCAAGAAGGCAGAGTGATTGCTTATGCTTCTCGACAACTCAAACGCCATGAAGAGCACTATCCAACTCATGATTTAGAGTTAGCGGTGGTTGTTCATGCTCTAAAGATCTGGCGACATTACTTGTTGGGTAATACATGTCACATCTATACAGATCACAAGAGTTTGAAGTATATCTTTACTCAGGCTGATTTGAATATGCACCAAAGGAGATGGTTAGAGTTGATAAAGGATTATGATCATGAAGTACATTATCATCCGGGGAAGACAAATGTTGTTGACGATGCCCTCACTCGAAAGACCATCCTAAGACAAAGCAGATGCAGGGATTGGCCATCAAGATCTAGTAGGTGGATCGTGACGCGCAAAAGGCCCCTACCTGGCGTGCCAACTGTCGGTGTCTAGAGAACCAGATGTCTAAATAGAGACTGATGAATTTGTATCTGCGCGTCTAGACCCTGACAATGTGCAAAGCGGACACAAGGATGTATACTGGTTCGGGCATGAACAGCCCTACGTCCAGTGGGTGTTTCTGCGGTTCATGTTGCCTTGCACTGAGGTGCTCGTAGTAGGGGTTACACACTTTTCGAGAGAGGAAGCAAGTCCCAAGTCTCTTGTGGGTGGTGGTGCGTGAAGTCTGGTTTCGATTGAGGTGGGTTCTAGGTATTGTTGCCTCTTTTTCTTTTTCGCCTCTGCCTCCCCCTTTATAGCTTCCAGGGGAGGGTTCGGATTATATTCGTAGTAAAGGGGTGAAAACGGAGAGAATAAAAGAGAAAAACAAAAAAGATAGCCTCGAGCGTAGCCATCCTCCTCCTTATCCGGTGGGAATAGTTCCCCGGTAGCGTGGAGACGTGCAGGGCGTTGATCTTTTAGTCTCTCCATCCGCTAGTGTGTCATGCCATGGCCATGCTTTGACCTGTTCGTCCATGTGTCGTGAGGATGGGAGGCGCGTGTGCCCAGATTTTCGTAGTGAGGAGGTTAGGTGGCACAGTTACCGTCACCCCTGTCACTGTGAGGCATGGATATCGTGATGGTAGAATGACCGGAGTCATATCAAGTCAGGGTGTGGTTTCCGTGTTCCTGTTGACTATACAAGGTCACGTCCATCACGTCGATGGAGCGAGCTCCGTGTTAGGGGCCCTCGTGGCTCTCCGCCTTACCTAAGGGTTCCACGTGCCCCTCGGACGAGGCGGAAATGCATCGCGGGGGGTCGGGCGCTTTCGATGACGCCGAGGGCTCGGGCGAGGCGGAGAGATGTCACCCGAGACGCCCTATCGTGCCCGACGCCTCTCCGCAAGGCTCGGGCGGGATAGAGTTTGTCGTTCGTGCCTTGAGCGGCTGACATGCTGTCAGTGCTCTTTGGGTCCCCTACGGCAGGGCTCTTTATCACTCGTACGGGGTGCCGTATTTTACCCCCTATTGGGTACCCTGGGTATTTTGATACTCGACACGCGATTTCCAGCCAAACTGTGTAATTAGTTTTTTTTCCGTCTACATTTAATGCTCCATGCATGTGCCGCAAGATTCGTTACTGTAGTTTTTCGTGAAAACTTTTTGATCTAAATCCACCCTAATTTTCTTCTCCACGACTGCGCACACACACGATTTATGTGTATGCATACTACGAACATATGACAGAGCGCAACCAAAGCAAGTTTAGAGCCTCGTACAAAATGTTACTAGCAAGGTAACAGATAGCGGGTCTGTAGTGGATTAACGTCTACCTCGCGGTTTACGGATAGCGGGCGCTACAGTGGACGCTAAATTCCAATAACATTGTCTAACGATCTCATGTAATTTAGGTATACGTATATATCTTAAAATATGACCTTTTTACACATTAACAAATCAATTAAATACAAATTAATGATAAACCATTAAACATATACAACTTAAACAGTGTAAATAGATAGTTCGGCATAGCTTGCTGCTGCTGCTGCAAATTGACAACTATATGTACTGTAGCAGCTAGTGCAGCTACAGCAGCTGCAACGATTTTTAACTAAGTTTGACCAACTGATTATGTTAGGGCACGGCATGCAAATGGGCCGGGCTTTGCAGCTGACAGCGTCGCTCCAATGGGTCTTACTTAGCAGGCTTGCAGGAGCCTGCTATGTCCACCCGCAAGGCGCCGCGTGCGGGGGAGCCGCCCCGACGAGGCGACGACTAGCCTTGCTAACGGCGGCCGTGGATTTTAATCGGAAAGGAACCTGGATTTCATGACTAATCTGAAGCTGTCCACAAGAGCGAAGAAGAGTGATCTAATTTACTCATTTGTTCTTTCTTTTCTTTCCTTCGGCGGGCTTCGACTAAACTTTTTGAACTGGGGGGGGGGGGGGGTGGCGCTTATTGAACGATGCGGATTAGCCACTACTCCCTCCGTTTTGACATAGTGCATGTCTAAATATATAGCAGTTTCATGGGATACAGTTTGATCAGTTCCATAAGACGTAACTTCAGCCTTCTTGGCACCTGCTAACTGCTTCAGAGCTCCTAGGTTGCATAGCATTTAGCTCTCCAATATAATCACTTAGATTTCTCATATTCACCTTAGAGCTGCTTCATTTCTGCTTTCTTTCAGTTCTTCTTCATCTTCACCAGATATATTATCAGTGTCGGAGTCATCGTCTATTTCATCGTCGTCGTCCAGTTCATCATCAGTTTCATCGCTATCATATCCTTGAAGTCTTTCTTTCCTATTATAATGAAACGACACGCAACTCTCCGACATCGTTTGAGAAAACAAAAATCGTTGGAGACATCTTGACCTGTACCATCTTCATCAGATGCTTCGTCTTCCTCTTTGACATCTTCATTAGCATCATGTTTGTTCGCATCAGATATATTTTCTTCTGTTCCATCGTCCAAGTCTTCCCCTTCCGATGAAATATCTTCATCTAGCAACTCAGCACCTTGCACATTGTTAGCAACATTGACTTCTCCAGATGCTTTGGGCCGAGCTTTTGGATCATCAGGGCGGCCAGGATCTTACACTAACAATGAAGGGCAGATCTGAACTTCAATTAAAAGAGGTTTAGCGATAACGAATTTCAACATGTTGAAAGACATTGGAAAATTTGCAAGGAAAGACCTGACCTCTCTGAACAAGGTGATTAGTGAACGAGCAGCAATGGAAACAGCTTTCTCATGAGACCTAATTCATCATCTGCAGGTTTCCCGGATGAGTGGATGAAGTAGCAACATGAGCGCAACACAGAAACTGCACATCTCCCAGATATTCCAGAATGCACAAGAATGTCAGAACTGTATCAGCAGTAGCACCAATAAAAAATTGGCAATAATGTCTGACTGCCACAAACTAAAACTGTTCACGAGTTTATTCCTATTCAGTTATTTACATGCTTAAAAAATTATATTAGTACAAAAATTGCAACCATTTCAGTATGTATCAGTCATTGATACATAAAAACAAACAAAAAAAATAGTGAAAAAGATGTCCAATATTACCTCTGCTTACATCACATACAACACACAGCTAAGTAGCAAACAACAGCACAAAAATTCAATAGATCCAGTGCCTTAAGGGGACGTCTGGCCTACTAGCATTACAGGCAAGAGAACAAATCCAGACCCTTAAGGGGACGTCTGGCCTACTAGCATTACAGGCAAGAGTACAGTTTCAGGCATCCAAAAAGATTAGGGTACCTACCAAAGCCATTCTCATGCAACAATTTGAGGCATCGAATTGGGGAAACTCATAACTATAGCAGATTGTGATTAATATGCAACTGCTGTGCAGAGTTAGCTGGCCAAGATGGTACCCCAGAACTTTGGAGCTAGATCCATAGGAAGTTTTCTGTGACTGGGGCAGGCAGATAGGTGGGAACACCCCACAGCCAGATCACTGGTGTGGTGGCGCCGTGGCATTGATGCCCCGAAGCCGCCTGTGAAGAGGTCGCACATATGGGTGGCTGCCGGTTTCATGAGGTCGATGATATTTTTTTATTTGATACAACATTTGGAGCAATTAAAAGTTCATTTATCTGACACAACAATCACACCAGCAATGATCATGCATCTAAGAGCTTATTTGGTACAAGAGTGCTAGGGATAGCATAAGAATGCCCTAATCCTGGAACAATTCAAGTACTGGATACAAGAATCTGCTAGGGTTAGCAGAAGAATATCCTATCCTGATCTTGGAATAATTCAAAAAGTGAATCTAAACAACTTCAGTGCAGGCAAGCCATTTTCTAAAATTATGGTACAACATCTCCTTGAAATAGGTTGAGTGTTATCCTCGGAATACTTGAAGACCTCGCCCACCAACCTCAACTTTGAAGCAGCGATAACCATGAGATTCGAGCTCTGTGGTGACTTTCTCCAGAACAATATTGGCCGATACTGATAATCATGTCAAGGAAGCATTAGCATCATTGAAGGGTCAGACAGATGAAAAACTTGCAGGACTATTCTCTAAGTAGGTACAGAACAGAAACTCAGATATGATGAAATCAAAGGATATTTAGAAATTTAAATTGCTAGAGTTCCTGTCATTCCACATTGATAGATTTATTCACAAAAATTAATGTATATTAGATATAATGGAACCCAGAATCATTCTACATGGATATATAGTATTAAGTAATGAGCACTCCATTCCAAGTTAAAGAAATTTGACTTAGGACAAAGGTCTACGATTTTAAATGGACAGTACAAGACAGGCCATTGTAGTTCTGAAGTTCCTATCTTGTAAGATTCTTTATTAATGCATATTAAGGCCCAGATTTCTCAGAAGCTTTGTGTTGAAATGTTAAAGATTAACAGAAATCACACATAAGTTGTGTGCTGTTTATTTTGTATAAAACCATGAAGGAAAAGATGCAATTAGGGGATATAAAAAAGGATACATGTCGGTATTAGAGTCAACACACAGCCACCGCCACCAGCTCCAGTTAGCTTTGAAACCAGGCTATATTTCAGAGTGGTTCGCAACACAGTTTCTATAGAAGAATGGCTGACTCCCATGCACTGAAGCAAACCTTGGTTCATCTCCATAAGCTCTGCTAGCTTATCCTCCTTAGAGGTGATGGCTATCTCATCCTCGGCTGCTAACTCAACAATGCTTGAAAGCTCTTCACTAATAGAGTTCACTGCATGGAAGACAGAAGCCATAGCATCTGGATGCCTAGATGCTCTTTCAGACACACCAGCAACCAGGGCCTTTGTGTTCCTACCAACTCTTGTATCAGTAATAAGCATTTTGACTGGGTTCCTGGACTCGAGGTTGGTCAGTTCCCCCTTCTTGAATTTGATCATTTTCCCTAGATTCAAACATAAGATTCAGTGAACCAAAACAAATTAGGAGAAATGATAAGAAGGCAATTAGCATTCAGATGATCTTATGCTTCCTAATAAATTACTTAACACCCATCTGCAAAGGTTTCCATGCCTTGGACCTAAAACTAACAAGAGTACAAAACTTTTTGGTTAAATTATTGATTTCAATACATAGGTACATCATCTATATGTAGCTGTAAGTCAAGAACATATATAACTCATTTTATATATAAAAAAAGAACATATATAACTAACATGCCATAAATAAACTAGGGAGGTGTTTGAAAAAAATAAATAAACAAACTAGAAGCAATCCTGACTGCAACTAGAGTGGCAGTGCCATTAAGCAATCAATTATAAAGTTCTGCGTACAACCTCAATACAGATCCCACTAGAGGTCAACCCTGAATGCAAAGGCATTTCAATACTGCCAGTTTTTTCCTTTTAAATAAAGGTTTAAGAACTCATCAATTTCATAGCATACCGAAAGTGCTGACAGAATTGTCGATGCCAGAAGGCTTGCCATGAATGATCTTTTCCCCTTGGAACGCCCACTGGTTGACCAGCTCAAGATCACCCTTCTCCAACACCTCCCACCCCTCAGCACCCCTGTGCGCTCCAACACTGACTGCACCAGCAGCCGTCAATAGCGCCCCCGACACGGACACACAGAATGCCGCCGACGAGCCGAGCCCTGCGCCCATGGGCAGGTCCGATGTCACGACTGCTTTGCCAGGCCTGCATCTGCATAAGAACACAGCCAATACAACCACATGTGCGAAAAAACGTGATGAGGGCGAGTGTTAGCACACTGACTGCAAGATTGTGCTTGATTTGGACGGACGGGAGAAGCAACCAACCCCAAGATGGAGGTGTAGAGGAAAAGGAAGGCGGAGAGGCCGGCAGAGAGCCAGATCTTGGCCTCAGGGATCTCCTGGTCCTCCAAGAGCCTGGCAATGGTGGCCAGTTTGTCAGGGGAGCACGGCGCCGGAGCCCGGGGGTTGGCGCTGATCTCCTCCCCTAGCGCCCCACGGAGGCGCGAGCACGGCCACGAGAAGGTGAGGCCCGAGTCCCTGAGGTACAGCTCCACCGCGCCGGAGTCAGCGCCGCCACCCTCTCCTGCGTGGCGCCGAGGGAGAGGGGCTGTGAGAAGGGTACCAGCGGCGGCGGCGAACGCGACGAAACGAAGAAGCAGAACAAGCCAGGGTGGGCGGGAGCACCTGTGGGGCGGAGGAGGAGGGAGGACCTGGTGTAGAGATCGATGGCGGCGGCGACGGCGGCGGAGCCGTGGACGACGGCGTGCTCGCCCGCGAGGATGATCTTGCCGGGCGCGCGGGCGCGCACTTCCGCTGGTCCCCGATACCCCGCCGTGCCGGCCACTGGATCCATGGCACCGGAAACGACGAAATCCGTGGATCGATCCGCGGTCAAAGAAAACGGAACTGGAGGAGGACGGACTGGGAGGGTGTGTGAGCCGCGCGACCCCTGTCCTGCCCTCACGGCCTCGCGGCGTCCTCGGCTCTGGAGCTCGAGGTGGCCGGTGGCGTCAGTAGTGCATCTACTGGCGTCGTCGCTGTCGGTCCTCCGAAGGTCAAACGGGCGGAGCTGCCAAGAAATAGGAACAGCGACGGCCGGCCACGCCCACGGCGAACGGAGAGGTGAGGCGTGTGCCCCGAGAGAGACAGAGAGAGAGAGCGTTGGCCGCTGGCAGCTGGCTGCAGTGCTTTAAACACGCCACAGCGACTGCTGGCGCGGTGAGCGTACGAGCGTCGATGAAAAACTGTCGATGCCGGAGGTGGGGATGGCGATCGGACGCCCTCTGAAATCTGAAGTGCGGCTCGCTCGGCGACGCGCGTGGAAGATGGCAGATCCGCACTTGTTTTGCGGATGAAAAGTATGGAACCCTCTAGTTTTGGTGCCTTTTTCCCTTTTCTTTATTATTCCTATATATGAATCTGTAATGCGATCATTATATGTTACAGCGACTTTAGATATAGAAGTTAACCTCTCCGTGCAACCATGCAAACTTCTAGTCTGGACCATATGATGTTGATCCAAGGGGCGCATAGGGATTGGGTAATTTTATGCTTAACCGTTCGCTCCTAATCACACTTTTGCAAATCCCCCCTCCCACTCTCCCCTACGCCCCCTAGATCAACATCATATGACCCAGATTAGAAGTTTGCACGGTTGCACAGAGATGTTGGTTTACACCAGATACGTTGCCATAGAAGTTATTATATATATAATCTTTTAGGTAACTATATGAGTTTTTAGCTAATGGAATACATACAGAAATCAGAAACCGAACACCTTTTTAGGCAACTACATTTTTGTCTATAGTTAGAACCAAATAGTACATATTTGCTAATACTATCGGTCTTTTGTTGCAATGCATAAGGCCCTGTTGATTCGGCTTATAATCCGTCTTTTTCAGCTTGTTTTTTCAGCCAGAACAGTATTTTTCTCTCACAACAAATCAGCCAACGGTGTTTTTCAGCCGGCTTATCAGCATAGCCGAACGACTTCTAAGCTATTCATAGCTAGTCAGATTGGTTAATTACCGGGGGAGTGCTATTAACTCTTAGTTTCATTAGCAGGTTTGAAGATATTAAGGCCTTTTTGATTGACTAGGACTAGTAATTAGCTAGTACTTATTATTAGTTGGCTAGTAGTTAGCTAGCTAAAGTTTATCCTAGTCTTGTTTGGATCCTCAGCTAAAGTTTAACTTCTCGAGAAGGGACAATCGTATTATTTGGGAGAGTAGTTATTTAAATTCAAAATAATTGCAAAGACATGTGCTGTAATTTATGCAGAATCCATCACCAAGCATAGAAACAAAACAAAATTTCAAAAGAAAAAAAACGCGCCAGGTAGGGGTCGAACCTACGGCCTTCTGCTTAGGAAACAGACGCTCTATCCACTGAGCTACAGGCGCCTGTGTATTGTGATTGATAGTGTTTGTGCTGACAAGTGATCACTCTCTGTCTATTCTCTAACACTAGAAGATAAAAGTTACCTCTTTCATTGCTGAGCAGGAAATAAATGATGTGCACTGACGACAGCAAAATGGCAAAAACTTCAAAAACCTGGATCGTTAACTTGTGAAGTTTGAGGAAACGGGAGAGAAAATGTGCACTAACATCAGGAAAAATGGCAAAAATTTCAAAAACCTGGGTCATTTACTTAACTTGTAAGGTTTCAGCATAAAAATAAAAAGGAATTCTCACAAAAAAAAGGACAAAAGAGGATTTCAACAAAGAAATGAGAATGTTGTGGAAAGATATGTATTTAGCTCGTTGTTTCGAATACATGAATAATATAAAAGGACATGTGTGCACCTTTTTTAGGCAACCAACATATTCTTTACAGTTGGAACAAAAGAGTACATATCTGCTAACATTTTCCTGTTTTTTCTTGCATGCATAGGCTATTCATAGTACAATGCTCCCCATGAGTTTCTTTTAATTAAAAGAACATCGTTGTGATGACAGTCCAAATGGATGAATTCACATGGAGTCTCTCCTACATGTACGCAGGGGACCAAATATGCCATTCCATTTCTCTGCGCCTTTTGTCAACTCCTGTAAAACTGTAACCCACGAAACATAAGCTATTGTTTGCATAAGCTTGCTGATTTTTCTGATCCAGGAAAAAAGTTACCTCACCTCAAGTCATTTATGTTTTTCCTTGTCAAGCGCAATTTCAACAAGCTGAATGTTCCCCTGAAGCGAAGCAGCCTTGCATGGTGGCAGGAAGGAGAAACCATCCAGCAGTTTCAAACACTTCAAACCCCACTTGACCATCAAAAATTCAATCAGATGATGACCACTGCGTAGACAAATCCAACAGGTGAGGTAATTTATCAGAAACGGTGCTTGCCACACTTCTTCCAAGTGCAACAGGGGTGTGAAATGATTCGTTGGTACCTGCGGTTATGGTATGTGGTTATGAAAACTGCCCCAGAAGAATTTTCGAGAAGAAAGGTCACCGTCGCGAACAGATCATCAAAATCTTGCCAATGTCAGTCAGCCAAAACAATGACAATACAAATGGAAATGGGTGGGACACAAAATGATCATTCACATTTGAGAAATAACATTAATAATAGATAGACTGAACATGGTAGAGTAGAACGGTAGCTCACTTGCTGAGTCGTAAAGTACATCAGCTCCAAGAATAATGTCAGGATGTAAATCAAATAGTGGTTCATCCCATTCTCCCCACGTAAGTCCTGAAACCTGCATGGTTATGAACTAATCCTAAACTCTCTGAATTCGATGGCGTGCAACATGTAAAGCTCTGTACGTGAAATCAAACCATACAGTACAACTGGCATTATTGAGAGCACATATTCTTCTGATGTTGTTTAGTACCTATAGTCAGTAGAAACAAGGAGGAAATCAACCATAGTGAAATTCTGACAAGAATCAAATGATAAGATTCCTAAGATGGATTGAAACTCACTTCTGTGTTCTGTGCAATGTCTGTTAGTGTTACATCTGCTCCAAGCTTTGCAGCTACTAATCCCGGCAGTGACGTCCCAGCACCAAGCTGCAGATGATATGTGCAAATTAGACAAGAGCGTAACTGCAATATTGTTCCGTCAAACAATAATATACGTGCAGAGGAATGCAGGATTCCATAAAGAGAGGGTTTTTCGACCTCAGACATGGAGAATAAATATCAAGCCCTTGGGACCCAGGAGCAAGTACTCCTATTGACCCAAGATTGTTCAGTGAACTGACAACTGACATTTACAATTGGTCACAGTAGCAAGTGGACCACATTGGTGATCGGTGGATGGGTAAGGTTTTTTTTTTTCTTTTGACAACAGGATGGGAAGTTGAACGAACACAAAGATGAGAAGTAGTGGTAGTACCTCAACAACTCTGGAAGCAGAGAACCGTGACCTCTGCTGCCACACATACTCTGCAAGAATGACACTGCATGGCCAGACAAACATGCCATAGTCCTCTTCGATGTTCTGTATGTAAACCCAATCAAAAGGATGTCAGGACACAAGAGCACAGCAAGAGAAGCGTGGGTAAAACTAATAAAGGATCGAAGCCAAGCGCGTGTGCTTCGTGTAGCACCACGAGGCAGCAAACGTCTTGGCGGCAAATTATCAAGCACTTGCTCGGCGTTCCAGCATGTCAACCGCCGCATTGGATCGCCGCCTAGACGCGACGCGATCGAGGTTTAAAGACGCCGCAACGACTGTCCGGACGAAACACCCGGCCCCAGGCCCCATCATATCAGCCGAGCAGTGGCTCTCGGCTAGCTATCCGACGCGAGCGTGGGGACTGGGGAGGTACGAGATGTCACGGATGCGCGTACCTCGATGATGTCGACACGGAGGTCGTGGTGGTGCTCGGACGCGCTGCCGCCGAAGTAGTGCCGGGACACGGTGGTCATACGCGCGGGGGCAACGGCAGCGGCCCGCCCACCGGAGCCGCTGCCTTCCATGGCTGAGACGCGGACGCACGGCCGCTGAGGTGTGCGTCTCGTCGCAATGCACGATGATCCAATTGACTGCAGAGGCTGATGTTTTTTCTGCGTACAAGTAAAGAACTACTTGGAGTGCTGACATCTCAGGGGATGTAGCTCAGATGGTAGAGCGCTCGCTTAGCATGCGAGAGGTACGGGGATCGATACCCCGCATCTCCATTCCAAATGTTTTTATTTCCATTACCATTCTATTTTTTTTACTTCAAGTGCATCTCCATTCTATTTTTAGGCCCTTCTTTCTATATCATTTTTTTTATTTTCATTACCATTCTAATTTTTTATATATTTTTTACTTCAAGTGCATCTCCATTCTATTTTTTAGGCCCTTCTTTTTATGTCAGCTCTTTTTATTCTCTTTTCAATAAAGGTAAAGTGCAATTTTCAACCTTTAACTTGCACGAGAGTTCGCTTTTCAACCATCAACTATGAAACCAGATATCGGACACCCTTCAACTTTCGAAACCGGATAAATTTGGTCCTTTAACTAGTTTAAAGGTGGTTTCCTCTTTACAAAATAATAATAATAATAATAACCTGTTTTAATCTCTAAAAATTAATAATTTATGTATATTAAATCAAAAAAATATGAAACCAATACCATTTTTTCCCTAAAAATGTTGTCTAACTTTAGGTAATCTATAATCAATTATTTGCAACTTATTTAATTTTGTTCCTATTGTTTTATTGCTTCTAGACTAGTTTATTAGAAACATAAGATTCAAATGACTCTGAATAGATCACCAACGATAAATAATATTTTAGAGAAAATAAATAAGTTATGATTTTTTAGAGATTAAAATAAGTTTTAATTATTTGTCATAATAGAAAACCACCTTTGAAACTAGAGAGAGGACCAAAATTGTTCAGATTCGACAATTGGAGGGTGTACAGTATCCAGTTTTATAGTTGAGGGTTGAGAATCGAACTTTCGTGCAAGTTGAAGGTTGAAAAATGCACTTTACCCTTTCAATAATGATAAAATTAGGATATCCGTCCGTCCGAACGCCTTGCTTCGTTCACTCCTGCATGCACCGCTCGCCCAACGCCCCTCTCCATTATCTGTTTGTTCGTTTATGAAAAATCACTCCCGCATGCGGCGCTTGACTATCAGCCCTACCAGACGCGGCGTGTGGCTGCCCTCTCCTATCTCGGCACGCGGTCACCTGCGAGTCACTGTGCTTGGCTGTCGGCCCTGCCAGGCATGGCGCGTGGTCGATGCATCCCTACCGCATCGCGCAATCGCTGACCCGCCGGGTTGCTGCCTCCGGGCTCCGGCGAACTCCACACCCGACGAGCCTTCATTCTCCCAAGCAGCAAGAAGATATTTGTGATGTGCTAAAAATATATGTTGCAAGCGTATGTGTCAAGTGTTTTAGGTATTTTAGAGGTATGTTGAAAGTGTTTCAGATGGGCGTTGTTAAGTAGATCGGGATGTTATATATGTTGCAATGGTTGTATACGTATGTTGCAAAGGTCTGTTCCCAATGTTTTCGGACGTATTGTTGCAAGTGTGTTTCTCTGGATGTTGCATACATTTCACACATACGTTGCAAGTGTTTTTATCTAGATATTGCGTATGTTTGCAATAGTTTTCAAGTGTTTTATGATGTTTTTGCAAGTGTTTAAGCATACTTTAAGTGTTTCATTTGTCTTCTTTTGTATATTGCAAGAGTTGCATCTGAATATTTTAAAAGTAGATCTGGCAAGTGCAGCGGATTTCCATCTGGTCGGTGTGGATCAGATTTCCTGTGGTGTGTCTTGCCTCCAAGGCGGTTAGTGGTGGCGGGTAGACCACACCCCTGCAGCAGTGGTCAGCGACATCGCGCTTGAGGCAGCACTCGGATGGTGCTGGGCGGTGCGGGCCTCCCGTGGGTGTGGGAAGCGGACTGCAGGCGCGAGCATTCGGACGCCCGTTCTCTGGGCATCCAAGCACCAGGCGCTAGCAGTATCGTTCCCTTTTTCCTATGGCAGCTCCTTCCATTACCATTCTAAATTTTTATTTTTCTTTATCTTTTTTCCTTCGGTGCGTCTCCATTCTATTTTTTAGTTTCCATTCTGTATTTTATTCCCTTTTTTTCCTGTTCTCAAATCAGTTCAATGGGGTCTTCCAGTTGAGGTAAAAATTATAATATCGAAACAAAAAAAGTGGTTTGGTGTCCATATGTACAGATTTGTGTGGGATCATGCATGCATGGTTTGTGTGGGATCCAGGATATAACTTTGTCACCGTGTGTTTTGCAAGTGTTTAAGCATGTTTGAAGTGTTTTGTCTATCTTCTTTTGTGTATTGCAAGTGTTGCATTTGAATGTTTTAAAAGTATATCTGGCGAGTGCAGCGGATTTCCATCTGGTTGGATTTGGTGAGTGCAGCGGATTTCGATTTGGTCAGTGTGGATCAGATTTCCGGCGGTGTGTCTTGCATCCACGGCGGTTAGTGGCGGCGGGCAGACCACACCCCTGCAGCAGTGGTCAGCGACAGCTTGAGGCAGCTCTCGGATGGTGCCAGGCGGTGCGGGCCTCGCGTGGGTGTGGGAAGCGGACTACAGGCACGAGCGTCCGGACGCCCCATCCTCCACATCCAGGCGCTAGGCGCTAGCAGTATCGTTTCCTTTTTTTCCTATGGCAGCTCCTTCCATTACCATTCTAAAATTTTCCCCTTCGGTGTGTCTCCATTCTACTCCCTCCGTTTCAAATTATAAGTCACTTTGACTTTTTTGGTTCATCTATTTTGCTATGTATCTAGATATATTATTATATTTATATGCATAGTAAAATAGATATACCAAAAAAGTTAAAATGACTTATAATTTAGAACGGAGGAAATATTTTTTATTTTCCATTCTATATTTTATTCCCTTTTTCCGGTCCTCAAGTCAGTTCAATGGGGTCTTCCAGTTGAGGTAAAAATTATAATATCGAAAAAAGTGGTCTGGTGTCCATATGTACAGATTTGTGTGGGATGATGCATGGTTTGTGTGGGATCGACGATATAACTTTGTCACTGAAAATGTATCCAGTGTTCACTTTTATTTTCCACTGTATTTTAATTTCGGTACGTGACATAACGCTTGCTTAGCTCTCTCCCTGAAACTATACTACAGATATATGTGTTTTGCCAACTTAGTAATTGTCAAGATATTTGTATTTTCATTTTGTAGAGAAAGGATGTGACATGCATCTCTACTATAATAGAAGAGTTAAATTATACTTGGTCCACCCAGTAAAACGTCCCCCGCTGAGAACCTCCGCCCATTGAGTACCCAGAAAACTGCACACAGAAATTCATCTCCATTAAAATCAATGCCTAATAAAACACCTAGATCAGATCTGATGGCTGCCAATGAAAGTTTGATGCGAGGCTTCAAACTCAGCCCCCTGCCCGCGCTTTCGCCACACACCCGCACGCTTCCGCCGGTTAGGGTTCAATTACGCACGATCATGGAAAAAACGATCACAGAAAACAAAGAAAAAAAAAACCGACACTCTGTCGCCTCCTCCACGATCCCGCCGCCGGCCGTCTCCTCCCGGAACAGGACGAGAGCGGCAGTCGCCTTCTGGTGATCGCGTCCTCGACCATTGCAAGTACAGGATAGCAGTTCGACGCCCCTCGCAGTCCTTCGAAGGAATTCTGTCGTCCCTCTCTCCCAGCGACGCGGCCGTAAGGCGTAAGCAGTCTACGCCTCCGCCCATCGGCCCCTCCGCTCGCTGCCGCACGCATGTCCAAGCACCCCGGCTCCGTCGCCGCCCAGCCCGGCACCACCGCTGGTACCTGGTGATCGCATCCTCGACCATTGCCTCGAGTACAGGAGCACCAGCGTGCCGGCGCCCCGACGACTCCATCCTCGGCTCCTGGCCCTAACTAGCTTCGTCCGTGGTAAGATAGTAAGTACAGGTTACATAGTCACATGTACGCAAGGTCAATCATCATTCATCAATGGATCTTCGTCGCTAGGTATTTAAGACTGCACTCGTAATTGCAATTAATTCATTTAATCTCAATCTCCGCCGTGCAGCCGCGCGAGGTCCGCTCCGTGCCATCTCGTGCTGCAGCAATCCCGCTCCGGCCAATTGATGAGCGTTTCACATGGTACCTGAAGCTGGGAAGCAGCGCCAAGACGGAAGGAAGAATGATCGTGATTAGTTGCGGCAAGTTAGCAAGCAAGGTTATGAATATATTTCTGTTAACATAGATCAGATGTCTCCAAATATAAGACTCCAGTGCACTGTTACGGTTGCTTGTCTGGTAATTTTGGTAGGGCGTTGATGTGAGTATTCTCTGAAACTTGAACTGAAACCCGTGGGTGCTGCTCCCTAACACTTGCTGAGAATATCATTGTTAGGTGCGTTGGCAAGCAGACGGCGACCGCACGTGCGTGGCATTGCCGCTGATTCAGTAAAAGTTCAGGTTTATACTGCATTTTAGGTTTTCGTTCAATCTCTGCTGCTGATTCACTTTGTTCAGAAGATCCTAAATATAAGTTCAGGTTTTGAGTTTAGACTGCATTTCAGGTTTTCGTTCAATCTCTGAATCTATCTCCTATTGACGTAACATTGGGTCAGGGCACTCTTGCAAGCCTACATAAGCAGGTCTGTAAAACTGCAATCTACCATTCTCTGAACTTGAACTGAACCCCGCGTGGGTGCTGCTCCCTAACACTTTCTGAGAATATTGCAGTGAGGGAACGCTTGCATAATCTTGCGGACCAGCTCTAGAGACTAGCCAGGTGAACTTTGAAATGTCTACACCGGGAGATATACCCGATGCGCTAAGCGACATCACCAACATCGCAGGTATGGTTTCAACAATAAATATGTAAAAACACTCTTGGGGTGTCACTGTGATTTCTCATATAATATGTCCAAACTCCCAATTTAGATGAGTCCTCGCAGAAGAGGGAGCAAAGAAACATGCAACAACGCAATCGTCGAGCTGAGAGGACCGACGAACAAAGGGAAGAGATTAAGAGAAAACAACGTGAATACCAGCGTGATTACCGAGCACGAAAGAAGGCTTCGTCCCAAAATAGTAGCACTTCCTATGCTTTGACTGCAACAGTGGCAACATCATCAACCACATGTACTTAATCTCTTTGACACTTCACCTTGCCAACCATTTAACAACTGATGAAAATATGTGCAGGTACTAATTACACCAATATGGACCAAAACACGCCAATTATATTGGACAAGAAAAATATCCCACCAGATGCACACGACAAACATCACCCAGGTAACAATGGGTTTATTATTGTGTAAAATTATTTTAAACCCTAACAAAAATGATAATACATGTCTGCACCTAGAAACGAGACCTGCAAACAATGTTACAACCAATGCGAGTACACAACAGCGGAAACGAAGAGCTGAGATGACCAACGAACAAAGGGAAGAGATTAATAGGAGACAACGTGAGTACCAACGGGAATACCGAGCACGGAAGAAGGCATCATTGCAAAATATTAGCACCACATCAGTTGTCTCTCAAGTTGTGCCGTCATCCTCACCCGCAGGTGAGTAATATCCTCAGCTTGAGCATTTCGGCCACCTCATTATATATATATATATATATATATATATATATATATATATATATATATATATATATATATATATATATATATATATATATATATATATATATATATATATATATATATATATATATATATATATATATATGTTATGAACCGTTGTCCATCTGTCGAGGTGCGAGTTTTGGAACTGGATTATCAACTATATTGGAAAATGATGAGTTAGAAGATCCCACATATTGGTTACACAGAAATGATAACTACGTGCCACGACCTAGAGGCCCACGTACGGTCATCTCTGGTCCATTGCCTACTTCTGGTGAGTCAGGTGAGCACAACAGCCTCATGCTATTTTTTATATAAAAAAGGCATTTTGATATATGCTACTGTACTTATTTTAAAAATATTTGCAGAAGTTCATTTACCTGAGCGGCACCACAGCCATGTAGATGTCCCAAACAATGAAGATGAATTCGATCGTGAACTATTCGAACCAACACATGATGATTGGGACGATGATGAAGATGCCATGGAAGGCGGCCATGGATTGCACAACGAAAACTTAAACGATGATGATGATGGAGTCATTATGCGACATGCGCAAGGTACTACGGCAACATTTATAAATCATGTTACAAAGCTAGCTTAAATAAGTACGTGTTTGCATAGAGCATATTTATGTAATAAATTAATACGATCTCTGCTATGTCTCACACACAGATCATGGTTACGAGTCGTATCGTGTGCTTCCAGAGGGCCCAACTGCAAATAATGAGACAGATGATGATCCATATGAATCCATCTACCAGAACCTGCCACAAAGACATATATTGAGCAAAGTCCCTGACTGCAATTACTGTGGTGCGATGAGGTTTCAGTATGAGACACCAGGGTTTTGTTGTAGAAAAGGAAAAGTATAAATACATATACCAGATGTTCCTGCAGAGCTGAGAAGGTTATTCACAAGTCAAGTGGATGAAGATGCAAAATATTTTAGGAAACATATACGTTATCTCAACTCGCATTTCGCCTTCGCAAGTCTAGAGGTTAACCTTGACCGCAGATATAATAGTCCACGAGGGACCGATATTTATACATTTCGAGTTCATGGTGGTTTGTACCACCGTCTAGACCACCTGGTGCCAGGTGGCCACGGCACTCGACATCTGCAACTCTACTTTTATGATACAGAAGATGAGGCCTTGTCACATAGAGTCAAAAGGTCCCCTAATCTTGATATCAACCTCATCCGAAATATCCTTGAAGTTTTGCAGGATAACCCATATGTTCATACTTTTAGGAGAAATGGTGCTTTTCCAAACTTGGATGACTACCGGATTGAACTCAATCCAAACTTGCAATTGATGCTGAGATTGTTGCTGGACAGCATGTGCGGAAAAGGGTGTTCATACCAAGGCTCCCATTGTCTCCCTCAGATGATATTTCTCTTCCTTTTAAGTTCAAGAGAAAACAGTTCCCAGTGAGATTGAGTTTTGCCATGACGATAAATAAATCGCAGGGACAAACCATACCTAATGTTGGGATCTACCTTCCTGAGCCCGTGTTCTCGCATGGACAACTTTATGTTGGTTTGTCAAGGGGAGTGTCCAGATCAACAACAAGAATTTTGGCAAAACCAAAAGAGGACTCGGATCTTACGGGGAAGAGCACTAAGAATATAGTTTACAGAGACATCCTAAATTACTGATTGACGGTATGTATACTCAAACCATTTTCTCAATAGTCATATTATTATTTTTGTGGGCATGTTGGTAAACCATTTTACTCACTGTGCATATGCAGCTAAAATTTATTATTTACTCCCTGTCATTGCTGCCTGTGTTTTAAGTTCAAAACATTTTTGTAGAAGCTTTGTAGTACCTTGAGTTCTTGATACAGTATGTAGGATAACATTGGTGTCCAGTTAATAATTTAATATATGGGAATTAGTTATTTGGTGCATAAACAATGATTTTGGTATTAAAATGTGTTCGTATCATGGTCAGTTGCGTCTTCCCTTCTGTCAGGTCTACCAAGAGTGAGTTTCCTGTTGGACGTTTAAGATGTATTTGTGGTCATCTTTTTCACTTTTATCAATCTTTCTACTTGTGACACTGATGCATTGGCTTTCATGCCTGCAGAAAAAGGACGCTCCCTTTGTTTAGAAGCCTGAGCCTGTGAAGACCCACCTCCGCAACATGATCATTGTGCCTGAGATGATTGGGAGCATCGTTGGCGTCTACAACGGCAAGACCTTCAACAAGGTTGAGATCAAGCCAGAGATGATTGGCCACTACCTCGCAGAGTTCTTCATCTCGTACAAGCCAGTCAAGCATGGTAGGCCCGGTATCCGTGCTATCCACTCTCCGCGGTTCATTCCTCTCAAGTGAGGGCCAAATATGTCTTCTGTTCTATCAGTTGGTTTTTTTTCCATGTAGCCTAGGCTGCCAAGTTAAAACTCTATACCTACGACTATGTAATGAGCATACTGGCTGTGAACCATTATTAATTGTTATGTTGTTTTTGACGTTGTAATGCATGTTGCTAAGTTTCACTTCTCTTTTGAAACTGCATCACGAGTTCCACGTTTATGCTACTATAACGAGCCAATGTCAAAATCTCGCTTATGGACCGCATCTGAGTTGTGAAAAACATATGGACGGCATCTGATGATCTGAATTTTGAAACAAGCACATACATCACAGCGCTCGAACCGAACAAGAGATATTGAACCGAACTCGAAGCCGGCGGCGCACTGCCTGCCTGGCTGCTCGTAGCCCTGGAAGGAGGGGAGATGAGATGAGACGAAGCGAAAGACTCTTGGGGAGGAGTCAAAACTGAATGAAGAGTGCAAGATGAGACGAGAGGTGCCGTATCGCAGGCTTGCAGCTGAACTCAATGGATTTCAGTTGATCGGTTTGATGTGCTGCTGTTGGCGGAGAGCCCGTGGACCTCGGAAGCCTGCTCCTGTCGTGCTCCAACTCCATAAGCCCTCATAGGCTTCGGCTTATCAACCAATGAAGCCCGCATAACCAAGCAGAGGGTTGCGGGCTGCATCTAGACCGCCACACACCCGCGATCAACACGAGCCCACGATCAGCGCATCTTCACATCCCGCGACCCCCGCCCCGAGACCTCGCCAGCCCTAGCCGCGACGTCCCACGCCCACGATCAGCGCGCCGACCTCGCGAGGACACACGTCCGGGATATAAAGGGTTTCGTGGCCCGCCGCCGCCGTGACGATCGAGCCCGCACAACGGCCACGATGATCACGCACGCGGCCACGCCCTTCTCATCCGGCTGCACTTCCACGACTGCTTCGTGCAGGGCTGCGACGCCTCCGTCCTCCTCGACTCCACTTATTTCCAGACCAGCGAGCAGCTCACGCTCCGCCCCACCGCGTTCAAGGCTGTGAAACTTGAACTATGGAAAAAATATTTGAATATTTTTATGTGCATTTCTGAAATGAAGCCGTAGCGTTAGCACGGGCATTATACTAGTTGATGCATGTGACTATGTGAGTGACATCTTCCGGTTGGAATTCGTCCTTCCGAGTCGTCATCTCTGGTGCGCTCTATTTCTATGTGTTTAGTTCCTTCAAAAAAAAGCACTATGTAAAAAAAGATTCCTCGTCACATCAAACTTGCGATACATGCATGAAGTACTAAATGTAGATGAAATAAAAAATTAATTATACAGCTTTGTTGTACTTTGCAAGACGAACGTTTTGAACCTAATTAGTCAATGGTTGGATACTATTTGCCAAATAAAACCAAAATATGCTACAGTATATTTTTCACCCTTTTCAGAGGAACTAAACATGTACTTGCTTCAGTTGGAAACTGAAAAGGAAAAAACTGCATGGACTCATAATGTGATGGCAATAAGTACATAGAGAAAATTTGGCAATATTTATGGTCTCGAATGGGCAAAGGCAATCTTGTGCAATGCAAGTGCAACCATGATATTTAGCCCAGTCTTAATGGGGTTTCATGAGGAGTGTCATGCACATTTAATAGGATGCCACATCAACAAATCTGCACTTTTTGCATGAAACAAACAGGAGAGAGAAGAGATTTGTTTCATCCCCACGACACGAGTCGGGTGGCGTTTCCAATACCGTGAAATCGAAACGAAACCCGCACTGAGGCTGTTCGGTCGTTTCATCCCGTGGAGATCCCCTGTTGCATTCCGTGGACGAGGCCACCGCTGCGCCGCGAGCAGAGGTCCTCCATAGCCGCGAACAGAGGTCCGCTGGGCGGCCGCCGGTGCGAGCAGAGGTCCCCCGAGAGGGTCGTGGTTGTGAGCTCCGGCTCCGCGAGGCGAGGCCGCCGGTCGCGGGCACGACCGCAGCAGCGGCAGCCGCACCGCTTCGCCGCCGCGCGTGGGCTCCCCGGCCACAGGCACGAGCAGCGCCGCGCGGGCGTCCGCCGGTCGCGGGCACGACCGCGGCAGCAGCAGCAGCACAGCCTCTCCACCGCGAGCTCCGGCTTGCCTCTCCAGGCGCACGGGTGTAGGCGTAGGCGGTGCTACCACCGCCGGCGCCGTCTCCGTGGGCTTCGACAGCTCGATGGATGAACTAACTAGTGGGCGATTTGTTGTTTATTTGGACGAACTGACTAGCGGACAGCGATAGCTGGAAGGCCAAGATCTTCGAGCCGTGCAGCGCCTTCTGCTACGGCGACGACCTCTGCTCCGTCCACGAGCGCCAGCGCTGGCCACGTGCGCGAGCTCCGCGGGTCGCGGCTCCGACGGCCACGAGCGCTATGGTGGTGAGCGGAGCCGCAGCGCTGGGAAGGGGTAGAGAGAGAGAGAGCGATGGGACCCACAAAAACCTAAAAAAATATATGAAACCGTGCAATGAAATTATACATTGTGAGAGCGATCCTATTTCATGTTAAGTTTCACGTCTTAAAAATCGGGAGATGAAATCATGCATTGAGACTGACCTTATGGATGGGACGTAGTAGCAGTAGTACTAGAGGCCGATGCGCCCCTCGCAGGAGGAGCACAACACCAACAAGAACGACACGTCTTGTTGTTGAGCTCGGCCAGACTCTCCTTGAGCTGACTATTATTTATCCTCTAAAAAAATATTTTCTTCTAGTTACCATAAAATATACAGTTTTTCTGTATCCATCTATCCTCTATCCACTGTGGGGGCCCACTTGTCACTTTATCTAAATATATCAATGTGACATTTTGTTTTGAAGTATTTATTGAAACGAATTTAATAGTGCAATCGGAATTTAATTTGATTTTTTTGGTTTGTGAGTTATAACATTTTTTTATCGTTGAACAAGTGGGCCCGCGTTGGTACGTACTCTCTCTCCTGCTCTCTCTCACGAGCGTGGACAGCAGCAGCGTCGGGGCACGCGAATGCAGGTAGCGGACGCGCGCGTTTCCTCTGGATTTAGCGGACGAAGTCGCTGTGCCGTATGTGATACCGTTCCCGGTACAACTCTTTTCACCGGTATATGTCGATGTGGCCGGATACCGGAAGCGTTTACAGGTACCAGTGCGGGTGGTCTCATGCGCTTGTTCTGTCTGTGCTGGCTATAGAAGAAGAGTAGCGTCAGGACCGGTAGCACTCTCCAGGTTAACTGGTCGTAGCGCTCCCTGCACGTACTCTCTGTAGTTGCACAAGCTAAGTTGCGTCTACTCTGCAAAAAGGAAAAAACGTATATAGAGTCACGGTAGGTTGAAAAACATAGAATCACAGTATATATAGGTCGGTAAAGTTATTGAAATAGACATATATCGTAGATTAATTGATACTCTTTTTTTAAAACCTAGATTAATTGATACTCGATAATATAATGTTCGGACAAGATTTTCATGAAGGCGAGGCAACGATTGAAATATAATTAAGCACAGGGCCCAAACAGTGAGTAACAGATAGATGATTAATAGTAAGACAAGATATTCAGTAGGCATTGCTATATCATCTTTTCTTTTGAAAGTTGACCTTACAAGAGTGTGTGTATATATGTACCTATATATTCCTAAAAAACGATTTTTGGTTGCTAAGATTTGGATCGAGAGATGAGTAGCAATGCATGCATGGGAAGTCAGAGTCCCATGGCGCGCGATCGAGATCGACGGCATACGACGATGCAGAGTATGTATTAGCTAGCGCACGCACAGCAGCTAGCGATTCGTCATCCACGAGAGGGATCGTCCATCATCATATCGATCGAGGAGATTAATATAAGAACGAATTGAATTAATCCAAGTGATCCAAGTAATAACCGGCCTGCAGAGGGATCGGAGGAGTACGTATATAACACTCACCTGCGTCGTCGCCGTGGCCAGCGTGGCGGCGTTGGGAACAATGCTGCTGGGCGCCGGCGCTGGCGACGACGACCGCGCCAACCGGTGACGGAGGCGGATCGCGCGCCGCGAGAGCGAGCCGAGGATCGGCGGCATCTTCCTAAGGGCCAAGCTTTTGGATCAGAGCGCGGGAGGGGAGGGGCCGGCGGCTGTAGCTAGCAGACTTGCAGGCGAAGAAAGAAATGGAAGGAAATCACCCCCTTATTAAAGCGGCCCAACTCCAACGTGACAAATGGCAAGAAAACCAATCAGAATTTTTTTAAAAAAAATAAAATACTTCCTTCGTCTCTCCGTGAATAAATCAGTTCCTAGAGTGGTCTTAAATCAAATTCTTTTATGTTTGGCCAAATTTATCCGATAATTTTTTGACTCGACGTGGCTATCTAGCTACAAGACTACAACATCTCTGCATATCTGATGATTCCTTGACTCTGCTGGCAGAGAATACATGGAACATGCATGGCTCAGCAGCCAGCTGATTGGCACACTGGATGTTTGAAGCACAAGCATGCATGATTCCATACGCTCATGAGATTTTGGATTGCAACTTAAGTAGTCACTAATGGAAAATGCTAGTTTCCCCTAGAGTTTAGGTTGCTGGAAAAGGTTCAAAAACCGTACTGAAACTGTTTCCCTAGGATAGGATATTCCTACAGTTTGGACGAAACTGTAGGGAAACAACCTTTCCCTATTTCCCTAGGCAGCTATACCTATTTGAGGAATGAATTCTCTAGAGAATGAACCTGACATGGCAAGAAGCTTTCCCTACAAATTTCAGTCCTAGGGAAATAATGACCTCTTTGCAAACAGCATGTAGCACAGAATTCGTATTTCAATTCAAATACAGATTGGGTATCTGAATTCAGATATAAAATTTGAATTTGGAATCAAACACGAAATTAAATCCAGCTTCAAACATGCTAATAGAAATATAAGCATCAATTTCATCCAACCAAACATTCACGAGTTCATAAATAGTTAAAAAGATGTGACATCACAGATCCACTTCATACTCTTGTACGCATCCCTACTTGCTACTCTGCTAAACATCCCTAGCAAACAATTCTTCCTCGTCCTCGCTCTCATCACGTTCTTCCTTGCTCTGACGACCTTCTTGGTTGCATATCGTACAATTGTCTACACAAGCATCATGTGGCAGTTTTAGACTGCTAAGGAGAGACTTGCACTCAGCCACTGTCTTTGGCATTTTATGGTTCTCAGGTAGGACATCATTAAACAAACCCAAGAATGCATTGATGCTTGCTGCGGACATCTTGTTCCGTGACATAACTGTCACCAAATGTGCAGCTGCTGTTAGCTGTGGAAGACTAGTGCGATGATGGAGCGGCTCTTGTGCAGCACGCAACTTGCCAGAAAGTGCCTCAGCATCTGCTGTTGGTTCCTCTTCAACACTGCCTGCATGCTTTGCATCACCAACATCAGCTAACGTTGCACCTAATCCACCAGGAGTGTTGCGTGCATGTCCCGCTGTAGGCACATGGCTCTCTCCATGTTCTGTCCATCTAGTGTACCCAGGCATAAACCCTCCCTTGCACAGATGCATACTTAACACAGCCCTCCTCCACCTGATTTCATTTCGACACTCGGTGCATGGACAAGGTACCCTTGATGTTTCAGCATCAGGATTAGAGACACCACTAAAAGCAAAGTCAAGAAAAGCATCCGTGTTGCGAACCCAAGCTTCCGAATGATGGCCATTGTCATTCCATCCTTGGTACATCCAGCTACGGTCTTCTATCGACGACATGACTGATGCTGCAACAATAAACCGCAGCAGTAGAGAGTAGAGACCATGTCACTGACCACATCATGCATAACAGCATCAGCATACGTACTGTAAAACTTAGAAGCAAACATGTTTAATTCAGAGTGCAAACTAATAGCATGTTACCATCCTATCCAGTATATATGTACCCTACAAGTTGGTTTCTATAGATGAGTGCAAACCAATAATATATAAGCTGGTTGGTTTTACTAACTCTGCAATGTATAGTATTTACGAGAAGTTAATTTTTGTAGAGGTTAATCGTACTCATCTACCAAACATAATAACCCAAAGTTGGCTTGCTATTTCAAGGCCAAAAAAAGCATGAACATATAATTGTTACAGCTTGTGTATATATGAACAAAAGCGATAATCACCAGCACATCACTAATAATTTGTCGAAACTAATCAATGCCTTCACTAATAGAAAACCAAAAATAATCAGCAGGAGCCGCTGCTAAACAATGTAGCAAGCTCTACTGATGCGTTCAGCCCTTCACTACTGTTCAACCCTTCGTCCTGGCCATAGGAAACCAATAAATAAACAGGTTGCTAATTTGGCATTGTTACCGCACTAATTCGGTCAGCTGCTACACTATACAAGTTGGAATGAGAAGATGAGTGCGAACTGCAAACCAATAAACATCGTTTTTACCCATCCGTATTTTTTTTTATACTTGGTTCACTGCATTTGTATAGGTAAGTGTGCTTGATAAGCGGATCTAACAATAAACAAAAATTACTTTCGTACACATCTCACCTAACTGCACCCCGATAAGCAGATCTAACAATAAACAAAAATTACTTTCGTATGCATCTCAACCTGGAGATCCGGCGGTGCGGTGTGGTGGGCTGGGGGCGGCAGCAGGAGGCGGCTCGGTCGTTGGATGCGGCGATGAGGAGGCGCGGCGCAGCCCACGCTCCAGGGAGAGGCGGGCGTGATGCGGGGAGGCCGAGGGCAATCTGAGTGCCGATTTATATGCACGCGTTGGAGAGTAGATGGCGGCGGCAAAGCATGGAGCGCTAACGGCGCCAAGAGTGAAAATGAGAGGGAGGGAGGCGCGCTAGGGTTACAGCAGTTTGGGAGTGAAATGACCGGGAAAAACAATAAAATCAATTATCTCCAGATATCTCGGCAGTTTGGGAGTATTTTTCTAGAGCATTTTTTTTAGAGTTTGGATCATGCCCTAAAGAAAGAAAGACAACAATTCAGTTTACAGCGTTGTATTGAAGCCAACATACAAAGGTCTTGTTCGCTTGAACTTATCAAGCCATGATATAATATTTTTCTCTCACAACAAATTAGGGATTTCATACGAATCAATTCAATTTCATATGAAAAATGCAGGATTAAGAACATTTGTACTATAGACATGTTTAGTTTGCAGAGAAAACATGTTAGGGAATCCAAAGGAATAAGGTTGCTCACGCGTACAATCGAGGCAAATGGACTGGCAAGCTCGCTCGCTGTTTTCTCGTCATGAACTAGGTAGCCCGAAAATTCATATGAGCAGTTCGAGGGGAAAAAAATCATAGGAGCAAAAAGCCAACACTCCATTGAAAAAAACTGCAGAAAAAAAAAATCTGAGACTACCTATCCAGAGCTGTTTCCTAGCTAGCATGTATGAACTGGAGGTGCAGCTCTTTCGGAATGAGGAGCTGCAGATTCAGTCAGGAACGATTCAGTATTACAAACGATCAAATGGCTCAACTGCAAGCAGATAGATTACTGCATATAGCAGAATACCCTTTGCTACAAACAGTGCAGTCGGTGTTTTCATGGCAACGAGCTTAACACCGCAGGGTGTTACTCTTCTGATCATCTGATGAGAGCATAAACATACAGACAACAACTACATTATCATTAGACTGACCCTTCTCAGTTGCAACCGCTAAAAAAAGCTGATAGTGACTACGCATGTTAATTCCTTATGTTACGGGACAGAGCATACAATGGCTAGCGTGGATCAAGTTGAGCCCCCCACGTAGGACGTGCCATTGGCGACACGGTCGGCTCACACTCAGACAACGACAAGGGACCCTTCCTGTTCTCCTCGCTCCTCTACTGCTGTTCATCTTCCTAATTTATATTCACCTTGTAGCTAAATGTATCTCTAGTCTAGTCTTCTTTGATCCTGTGCTTCATGCCTTCATGGACTCTATTAATTTTCCCTCATATTGCATCCTTTTGGTTGTGTTGGACGTTATTAGATTTAGGGTTAAGTCCACTTTAGGACCTCCAACTATCGCAAAAGTCTAGATTTCAACCTCCAACTTCAAAACAGGATAACATTGGCCTTTAACTCTTGAAAAGTTCATTTTTCACCATTGAGCGGTTTTTTAGGCGGTTTGCATGGCACTGTTTGTGGTGCTGACATCAGCGATGACGTCAGCACTCATTTTAAATTTACGAAATTAGTATCTTTTTATTTGGAGCTCCAAATATATCAAATAATATATCAATTTTATTCGTCTCGACGAGCTCTTTGCAATTGTGTACTCCGTTTTGTTGTTTGAGATAGTTTTGTTTCGTAAAAAATAAATATTTCTATAAAACAAGTGTTTTAGCGGTCTCCAACAGAAGACACAAAGGCAGTAGGCATTTTGCGTACCGATCGAACCACAACACATATTTGCGTCGTCTCTCATCGAAGACACAAATATTCTCCCGTTGTTCCTCGTCATCCTCGTAGCTAGAGGCCAGGTGGAGGCGAGGAGCGACCTCCGGCTCGGAGGCGGGGAGGGGCACGGGGCGGTGGATCTGGTGCGGGCCGAGGCGACGGACGCGGACGACGTTGGTGGTGAGCGGCGTGGGGTTGGTGGAGCAGCGAGCGGCTGAAAGACCAAGTTTGATTTTGGTAATTAATGACACCAAGTTGCTAATGTTATTGTGTCAAGTGAATTGAGTTAGGCATAGCAACACATGTGATGAAGGAGCAAGGAGCATGGTGGTGCATGGACATGAAATGACGATCATGGTGGAGATGCACGTGAAATGATGGTCATGGTGATCAAGCATGAGGAGATGAACATGGAACAAAGTGATCAAGGCAAAGGTATAATCATAGGGTTTGTTTTTGTCGGTCTAAGATGAGTAGAGAAGTAATTGACCGGGTTTAGGATTAATAGCCGACTATCAAGAGGGGCAATCACAATTAGCTCATAAATCAAGTGCTACTAGGTCGTTATCTTGAGCATATGCATTAGGATCTAGTAGAGGGCTAACATAACGCCTTAAAAAATAATTATGAAAATGCTAATACACATGCATATGATGGTGAACACTTGGTGGTGTTAACACTTTTGCGAAGGCAGTGGAGTTTGAGTGGTAGAGAGGGGTTTGGGGTCCTCTCTCCCTCCCACCGAGCTTGCGAGCGCGGGATTCAGGCGTTTTCGAGGAAATGAAATGCCTATTTTCTATTGCGCCGGAGGCAAGAAAAGGTGGCGAAAGTCCGGAGTGTTTATCTATGAAAAACTCTAACCGGACGCGGTCTAGGGTGGACCTACGCGTCCGGTTAGTTCAAACCGCAGGCAGAGACACACACGTGAAGGTCGTGGACCGGCGCATCCGATCCCTCGCGGAACCGGAGCATCCGGTCACGCACCCAGTGGGCAGCGCGTGTCTCAGTGCCGATCGGATGCCATGGCGCGTCTAGTCACGTGCGACCGGACGCGTCCGATCGTACGAGGAGCTCTCTGGACTCCGATCGGACGCCGGGTGCAGCGCGTCTGGTCACAGCAACGACTCTCTCTAACACGCACTACTGCTATTTGTCCTGTAGTGACAGGACGCGTCTGGTCATCACGTTTTTCACTGCGTTGTCTTGCAATGGCTAGTTGCTTACCCCTTCGCTATAAATAGATGGTGGCCGGGTTTTGGCAGCTCTCTCTTGACTCTTTGAACACTTGAGACATACTTTGAGCTAGAAAATTTTCCCTCCACTCCCTCCACTCATCTCCTTGCTTGGTGCATACTCTAGTGAGATTGAGTGAGATTCAAGTGCATTGCTTAGTGATTTGCATATAGTGGCACTTAATCCATTGAGTTGGCTGCGGATTTCTTGTTACTCTTGGGTGTTTCCCGACATCCTAGATGGCTTGGAGCAGCGGTGGTGTTGAGCTCGTGATTGGAGATTGTTTCGAGGCTCACCAAGTGTCTGTGAGGGGTTCTTGAGCCTTCCCGCGGGAGTTTACGAATTGGCTACTCTAGTAGAGTTTGTGGCTTGGAGGATGGTGAGTAGATGTGTGGCACCCGCTGAGGGTTTGACTCTTGATAGTTAATTAGCTCGTGATCCATCAAGTGGGTGCATCGTCATAATGAGGAGTAGCTTGCCGGGAAGCAAGTGAACCTCGGTAAAAAATCTTGTGTCATCTCTTGCCGAGAATTCTTTTTATGATTGTGTGTGATTGATTCTTTGGATACATCTCATCTCTATACCGTTGGTATAAGAATCAATTCACTCCCCTTTTTATTCTTGCATTTTATCTTGTCTAGTGTGCTTAGCGTAGTTTGTATCACATACGAGTAAGTAGCTTAGTGACTTAGCTTTGTTGGTGTGAATTAGAGATCATAGTCTTGTTCACTAGAATTGTATAGGTGGCTTGCTTAGTATAGTTGAGCTAGTGCTAGAATTAGCGTCACCATCTTTCATACTGACAATTGTTGATTAGTAAAGCTGGTAGATTTTTAAATAGGCTATTTACCCCCCTCTAGCCATTTGGACCTTACAGCGGCGGGCCTGCCGGCGAGCGGCTGGAGCGGCGCGGCGTGACCGTCGGCGAGCGCTCGGTGGCGTGTGGTCGCGGGCGGCGTTCGATGGCGTGCGGTGGCGGGCGGCGCTAGCGGATCTGCGCGGAGGACGACGGCAAGGTGGGCCCGACGATGGCGAGGCGGGGAGGGAGGCTCGGCGGGGTGCGAGGCGGGCGAGGCTAGAGGAGCTCGCGGCTCGACGGGCGAGGCGAAGGTGTCGGACGGATGGGTGTGCTGTTGGAGAGGGCAGATTTTTGGGTGGGTGACTTTTTTTTTCTATGGATGACCCAAAACCTGGAATGGGTGTGGGTTTAGGTCTCCATTATTGGAGATAGTCTAATAAAACTAGTACACAAAAATCAAAGTTTTATCGTTCATATTGGCTCCGTTCTCACTTGTTTTATAGAAATATTTAATTTTTCATGAAATAAAACTATCTCAAACAAAAAAAGAGTACACCATTGCAAAGAGCTCGCCGAGACGATAAAAACTGATATATTATTTGCTATATTTGGATCTCCGAATAAAAAGATATTAATTTCGCAAATTAAAAACGAGTGCTGATGTCATCGCTGACGTCAGCACCACAAACAGTGCTATGCAAGCCGCCCAAGGTTCAAAAGTGAATTTTTTCAAGAGTCGGAGGACCAATGTTATCCGGTTTTAAAGTTGGAGGTTGAAATTTAGACTTTTACGATAGTTGAAGGTCCTAAAGTAGACTTAACCCTTAGATTTACGAGAAAGTCCTCAAAAAAAATTTGAGACAAGGGTTGGAAACGAAAAGTTTACAATAATATAAGATCAGTGCCTATTTTTTGGGGTACACGCATAGAAAAATTACAGAGATGAAATCACTTGGTACCATGCATCACACCTTTCGAGGAGCTTTCAATCAATTCATATATGCATGAGGGACGTGGTGGATGAGATGATAACCCTCCTCACCGGAATCCTCTTAGAAGCCCCTGCTAAATGCTGGGCAGTCTTCAATCCAAATTTCCTCAAGTGAAGAGAAATCTTGGATGAAACTTGGCAGCTTCTCCAATCCTGTGCAATCTGCGATGGCAAGATATTCAAGAGATAGAGCGGCGGATCTAAAGCTATCCGGAAATGCCACCAACTTGGGCAAGCCCTGGAGTACGAGAGAACGAAGGTTGCACAACCCACTCAGCGCTTCTTCTGGTTCCATTAGATCAAGCTCTGCACAATCATGAATCCTCAACCTGCAGAGTGCTGAGAGCTGCCTCATGGAAGAGGGAAGAGAAGCCAGCTTTGGACAGTTGAAAATGCGTATCTCTCTGAGTGCAGCGAGGCTGCCGAGTCCCTCTGTCAGAGATGTTAACTCTTGGCAATCCATCAGAACTAGAAATTCCAAGCAAAGCCAGCCACAGAATCCACTTTTCAACAAATGCTCCTGCTTTGATGTTAGGACCAAATACGTAAGATTGACAAGTTTATGGACATCTCTTGGTAGCTCGATCAGTTGGTAACACTGATATAGAAAAAGCGTCTGTAGATTCACCAGCTTACACAGAGAATTCGGTAGGTATTTGATCTTCTGATTCCATTGTATAACTAGGTACCTTAGATGCCTTAAATTCCCAATTGAACTCGGTAGCTCTTCAAATCCAGCCTCAGAAAAAACTAGGATACGAAGGTGTTTGAAAGCTGAGAAAAGGTCCATAAGGAAGGCTATACTCACGTTACCAAAGTAGTCTCTGATTCCAAAACTTCTAGCCCCACGTGCCCTTTGCAACTGCTTAGGAAATTTGATATCCGTTGATAAGTCAAGTTGATCCCACATAAGGTGCCTCACCCTGTCAGATACGTTCGCTTTTTCACAACTAACAACTGCGTACTCCTTTTGGGAAACTTTGATTGCAAGATCGTGAAGAAGATCATGCATTTTACAAGATGAAATAGTCCCATCAAAAAAAACTTCCTGGTCTTGGAGGAGAGATCTGTCTAAAAGTTGACGAAGATATTTCTCTCCACTGGACATCACCATGCCCTTCGTTTCGCTTCCTATGTGCAGCAACCCTGATGCCATCCAGAACATAGCAACAGTCTCTCTAAAAAGCACATAGTCTTTTGGGAAAAAAGATAAGGACGCAAAGCATCCTTTTAGATGGGGTGGTAGTGCGTCATAACTTAATTTTAATGCTTCCAAGATACCATCTGTGTCTTGCTGTTTAGAATGCCACGATTTGTCTTCTTTTATACGCCGCCACTCTTCAACTTCTCGACTACTGGACAGTAGGGAACCCAATGTCTTGGCTACCAAAGGAATACCATAACATTGCTCTACAATGGACTGTCCAATTTCCAACAACTTGGTGCCCTTTGTTTCTTCAGCTCTAAATGCATGCCGAACAAATATTTCCATGCATTTATCATGCGGTAGCTTAGCTACATGATATGGTTCCAACGTCTTCACCACAGATGCAACATTCCAACCCCGCGTAGTGACTACGATGACGCTTCCACTTCCACCTCTACGTAGAAGTCCTCTAAGCTCTTCCCAGTCACTAGCTTTATCATTCCACATATCATCTAGCACAAGCAAAAATCTCTTTTCATGTAAAAGAGCATAAATCTTTCTTTGTATTGCCTCTAGGTTTAAATGCTTGTGGCTTTCACCAGTAGATGATTGAATTATGTCATCCAAGATCTTCTTAAGATCATATACGTCAGAAACACATGCCCATATCTTCATATCAAACTCATTAGTAACCTTCTCATCATTATAAATCAACTTTGCCAATGCAGTTTTGCCTATGCCTCCTAAACCAACAATAGGGAGCACCGACAAAGGAGCTCTGGAGTTTGCAGCGGTTAGAATCCTTGCAATGATCTCATTTTTAGCTTCATCTCTTCCAATGATGTCAGGTTTGTCGACAAAGGAATGTGATTCTCTGTTGCTGCTCCTAGATTCCTGGCATTCGATTTGCTGATCAGTTAATCCAAAATTTGCTTTGTTGGCTGCTATCTCATCAAGTTTTTCACGAACCCTTTTTATTTCGTGGCTTAACTTGAAGGGATAAACAAGTAGATGACTTGCTTGACTGAACAAACTATTATGAACTTCTTGCTCAAGAGCTTTAGTTGCCACGTCATCAAATACATCATCTATGTCATAGACTGCATTTTTTAGATTGTCCAGCCACTCCTGAAGTCTATGACTAGTAGACTGCTTGCTCTCCGCATCTCTAAGAACAGCACAGATGGATCTTAGTGACGTTTCCAACTTCCCTAGTTCTTTCTCGACGTTCAGCGCTGACTTAACCTCATTAACAGCCCATTCCGTGCAAAAGGATGAAACCTTCTCTAGAACTGAGGTTGCCAAGTTCGATAGAAGCACCTCTGCCATAGTGATTCTGCTACTGCAGAGGTTCTCTCTAAAGAAGAAGAAAAAAAATCTATAAAATGACCATACAGATATTGTGTTACTGATGTTTTGCAACATGAAACATCAAATAACCACGAATGGAAACATCATGAATGCAAAAGAAGCTACAATTTCATGTTTAATTTAATAGCACAGGAACAGAAACAGAAGCAGAGTAAACTGTTCTAGTTTGGTCGAGTTGTGCAGCGTAAATCAAATAACTACTCCCTTGCTTCCAAATGGTGAGTCGTTCTAGCTTTTTAAGTACATATATTTTGCTAAGCACCTAGATCATATATTTGTATACATAGTTACAGTTCCTTGGGAGGCGCTGCAGGGAAGGTAAAACTCTTACTCAACAAAATACAGTAGAAAACATGGTAGAACAAAGCAAGCAACTAGATTGAACCGTCTACTTTTAAAAAAATAACTTGGGGGGGGGGGGGGGGGGGGGGGGGGGGGTTGAGGGGGAGTGGGGTGGGGGGGTCTTCACCTGGATTTTATTCCAAAAGAGCAACCAAGAGCACAAGATCACAGAGTTCTCAGCCGAAGGCGTTACAGGTGAGCTAATTTGAACTCTCGATCCTGTTCCATCAAACCATAACAATCGCAGAGTTAATTGAACATGCATGGACATGAACTGATGAACACACGAGTCTTGCAGAGGATTTTGCTTAAGATGGAGCTAGGGGGCACATACCTTAGGATGTCGTGCACCTTGGCATCTGATCTGAGGGGAAGACACCTCTGGATGCCCAGGCCGAGGAATTGTATCGGAGCTGTTTTTTTTTTTTGGGGGGGGGGGGGGGGGGGGGGGGGGTGGTGTTGGTCTCGCTGACGAGTGGCTGCTAATCCTCGAGACTGATTGTCTGGCTAGCAGCTGTCCTTATTTTTCAAACATTTGGTGCCAAAGTCAAGACTTATGGGATGGACCGAGCCACCAAGGAGGCGAGGACAAATCCTCGAGACTGATTGTCTGGCTATCAGCTGTCCTTATTTTTCAAACATTTGGACCTGGTTTAGATGCCTTCCAAATTCTAAATTTTTACACTCTCTTTTCATCATATCAAATCTTTGGACACATGTATAGAGTATTAAATATAGATAAAAAATAACTAATTGTACAGTTTGATAGTAAATCACGAGACGAATTTTTTGAGTCAAATTAGTCCATGATTAAACACTAACGAAAGTGCTACGGTAGCTAAATTTCAAAAAAAAATTGCATGTAAACACCCCCTCGGTGGCAAAGTCAAGACTTACGGGATGGACCGAGCCACCAAGGAGGCGAGGACTACTTCCAAGTTCCAACAATCATTTCTTGGGAAGGCTAGTCACGCAGTACTAGCTAGAGGTCTTGTGATCCTTGTCCTTGTTGAGCTCGGTCAGACTCTCTCGATGAGCTAGGGTGCCTCCTGCTGGTCGCCTTCTTCCTAAATCCTATGACTTGTGTAACAACTCAGAAATTTCCAGGAAATAAAAATCACAACTGCAATTTTTTTTTCTAAAATAACCTATGTTTGGTGAGGTGTCATATAGAGAACCTAACCTAGTTGCACAAGTAGCACCTAAAATATCTAATTACATCTTTGCATTTAACCATACATGCTTGAGTTGGATTTTATGTTCTTTGAATTGAATTAAAAGCAACAACATTTCTTGAATTAATTGCTTAAGTAAATAAATATAGAAATATAAACCTATCAAATAGTTGGAAACCAAAAATATATTTTTGTGGGCCCCATTGTGTTAACCAAGTGGAGGCAATATATTGGTATGCATACACATGCCTTGGCATAATGGGAATAAAGGAGAGATAAATAAAAAAGCTTGATGTTTAAATCAGAAAAAGGAGAAGAAACCCTATGTGGCCAGCCAACCCCGCCAAACCAGCCTGCCAAGCCAGCCCAAGCCGCACAGTGCGTGCCCAACCGTGCGTGGGCCGGCCCAGCAGGCCACCGCTGGCCCACACCGCACTCGCGCGCACACGCGCTCACCGCGCGATGGGCGGCCCAGCAAGCCGCACACGCCTCGGCCCGCGTCAAGCGCCAGAGAGCAACGTGCCTCCATCTTCTTGCGTCACTGACCGACGAGACCCGCAGGGTCATCCCCAACCTTCCGCTCCCTCTGTTCGCTCCAAAAACGGCGAGAAGCAGGGGACAAGGTCACGCAAGAAGCAAGGGGAGATTCCCTCTGCCCCCCTTGCTCTACCGTGCGCACCAAGGAGCAACCCGGCCCCACTCATCAGCCGCTCGCGCTTGCCGGTCACACCCCAAGCGCATGCCCGAAGCCGCGCGTGAACGCGCCATGACCCCACCGAGCTTGGCAGCTGGCACCACCATTCTCGAGTCACGCCGACCCCACGCGCCTAGGATCCTAGCCAAGGGGCGTGGATCACCGCCACGTGGCTCGGATGGCCCCATCACCGTTCGCCCGCCATTGACGAGCTCAGACTATAAAGTCCCGAGCCGAACTCTAGCCCCTCCCATCCTCCACACGCCGCCGCCCTGGTGGCTTCAACGCACCGCACCGTTCCAGAGAGGAGGAAGGGAAGAAGGGAAGGGAGGCAAAGGAGGAGCCACAAGGAGGAACCGGGACTGCGGGGGCACAATCCGAGCTCGTCGGAGACGAAGGCGGCGCTGCTCGATCTCTTCTTCACCGAAGGGCTCCTCTGCACTGCACGACAACGACTCTATACTGCTCCGAATCACCACTGCACCGCCATCCTACGACCACAAGCCCAAGGTGAGCCGCCCCGCTCGCCACCCTTTCTCTGCTCACCACCCCTTTCTCTGCTCACCACCGTGTGCACACCGGCGTGGCCGCGGCACCTCCATACCGGAGGTGGCCAAGGCTAAGCCTCGAACATCACCACACACCCTTCGGTAGGCGTAGCCGCAGTTTGCGTCGCGCACCTAGGGACGGAGAACGCCAAGAGCGGTGCAACACGGGACATGCCCGCCATGGCTAGAGCTCGCCATGGCGAGGTCAAGACATCGCTGTGTGAGCACGATAGAGGCATGAGCAAAAGGTCCAACAGGTTCACTTTGGCGAAGGACACACCATGCGCACCTTAAGAGAAGGAGGGACCCTCGGTGGCGTGGTCGGCGGTGTTCTGCCAGGTCAGAGCCGTCGAGCCGCCACCACCGCGGGAGGTTCTGCTGGAGCCCAATGTCGTCGTTTTGACCTCACCATCGTGCTCCTTTTGCGGCCGCGAATCGGTAGGAGACCATAGCGGCCGAGCTAAGCCACCGTGAAGCGCCACCGTGCAAGCACGCCACCGGCGGACGTGCTCCGGTGAAAATAGAGTGGGGAAAGAACGATCGAGATGATCGGTACACCCAGTGCATCGTGGACCGAGAGGAAAGAAGGGGAAAGTGGACATGGTCCACCGTAGACCCCGTTGTGGCCTGTGAACCGCCACCGCCTGTCCACCATAGACCGGCCTTATGAACCCAAGCCTGATCCAAATATCCATTTTGGTGACGTGGCAGCACCAGCGCCTGACACGTGGTGGGCCCAGCCCAGCCCAAATCCGGCCCAGCCCGGCCCGTCAAAGCCAAGTTGAGGCCCGGTCAGCGTTGACCGTTGACCAGTCAACGGGACCCACCTGTCAGTGGCACATTCGGTCCCGGCCAATCGGATGCTGCCACGTGTCACTGCCTGGATTTTTCTTTTTCTTTTTCTTTTCTAGAAAATCTTTTAGTCTTTAGAAATTCATAACTAATTCATTTTAACTCAGAAAAATATCAAACCAATTTCTAAATTTTTCTAAAAATGAGCTCCACATCTTAGGCTTGTGTTTGAGTGCATTTAGATCTTTTGAATTTTTGTTGCTTCTTTGTGCACCTCTATAGGAGTCGTTAATGCGACTCTACGTTACGTTTAACAGAGCCGGAGGACCTACCGACTGAGGAGTACGATCCCGACTACAGCGAGGACTTGGGTGACGACCTGCCAGGTGCCACGCCCCACCCATCTCCGTAGAAACTATTACGCATGCAAATATAGAATTGCTAGCGCTTTACTTTCTGTAAATATTTATGTTGATAGGCTGCATGGTAGATGCTTTACTTTGAGCCTTTACCTTGTCATAACCATGCTCCTGCTCACCCTGCTGTTAGGCTAGATGCTCTCATGTTACATATTACTGCTTTTACTCTTACTCGCATTATATCTGTGATGTGATGCCGGTGAGTGAGAGGCGTATATGTATAAGGTACATAGTGCCGAGAACTTGATAAACCTGACTAATGAACTAGGGACATCTTGGCATGCGTCTTGGGTGAGTGGTGAGGGTTGAGTCGATCGGACAGGATCCTACGACGAGTCTTTGGGGTGAGTCTTGCTGGAGGGGTGTGACCTGGGCATCCCTCACGAGAGATACCTGTGGCGGGTATATTGGGAGGAGAACTGGGGTGTTGATTATCCCTGGTGGAGGTGTTGTCGTGGCACGGGGAATACGGTGTTTTTCCCTGGAGAAGATATCATGTCTGGTCCCCCTAAGGACTGGTATGTCTTAAGAACCGGAACCATGGGACCTTCGTGCACACCACTCGCTCCCGATGGGCGGGAGACGATTACCCGACTGACTAGGGCGGTACCACTACTACTAGGTTGGAAGGTGATAGTGTAGGGAAGTACGGGCATGGGGACCCACACCCTCCTAAGACAGCGTAGTGACCTTGGGGGCCCGGTACTATGTCTCACAGTCTCAGCGTTTCGGTGGACGCCAGGGTGGCCCAGGGCTGAGTGGTAGGGTGGTACTGTACCGGTTGGAAGGCAGTTGGAATCAGCCTAGACGAGCCGGATCGTCGAGGATGGCGATCTTGTGGATTACCAGGTGTACACGCTCTGCAGAGTTGATCGATCTATACATATATCCACGTCCGCGGATATGGACATTCTCATGACCTACGCTTCACTTGATTAGAGAGAGGAGTCCTTTCTACCTTTCCCCGAGTTCTGTGTTGGATTCCGGCTTTGGTCGTTGAGACAAGATCTGAGCGGGAGTCAATCTCGTCGTCTAAAGAGAGAGTGAGATGAGATGTGTTGTGTGTGATGGGATTGGGAAAATGTGTGACTAAGATGGGTTAAAAATTGATGGTAATCTTATTATTAAAATATTAACTACTTGCATAGGAAACCCACAGCCTAAATAGGTCTCTTTCTACTTCTCTCAATGCATTCCACTTTCCATAAAGCATTGCAAGCATAGGGTGGGCGATGTGTGGCCAGTACCAAGTGTACTGATAGATTTTTGACAGGTTCTGAGCCCGAGTACGACTACGAGGGCGATGATTGGGAGAATTAGAGGGTCTGTTCTACGCTCAAGCTGGTTCTAGGAGATCATTTTCTACTGCTATCTACGTCGGATGCTGTTCCGGATGCTTGTGTGAGTGTGTTCCGCCCTGCGAGGCGAAGAGAATAAATTATGTAAAACCCTCTATTGTACTCTGATATTCGTGCATGACTTATGTATCACTGAGATTTGGGTAAATTGATGGAATGTTTCGTTATTTTACACTTTATTTCTATGGATTTCCCTTCATGGAAATCAAGGACGTTTCAGTTGGTACCAGAGCCATGCTGACCCTAGGACAGACCCATAGGATTAGACAATAGAATTAGGAAAGATCTTGACACTTTCGGTTATATTACCGACCGTGCTGCATTTTCGTGCATGGCTTATCTTATTTTCACACTCTCTTACCTACATTTCGTTCTACCTTACCTATCACATCACTCCGTTCCACCCTGAATCACCCTGTTTCACTTAAGAATTCATCAAGTATCACTCTGAGTTACATTGATTCACCTTGACTTACCAAGTTTCACTCTGAAATACTCAAGTTGCTACATACACAACAAGGTACTGACTCAGTCTTACGGTTAATTTGCAGATGGCCCCTGTTGCCGAGCTCCCTGTGGACGGACTGGCCTACCGTGGGTTCACCATGATCCTATACGACGTGCTGGACTCACTAGGCGTTCCCACAGAGCAGATCGAGTATGTGTGCCGGGGTGAGCCTAGACCCGATGGGTTCAAGGGCCACATCGTGGTCCACCTCAAGGTCCTCGCCAGCGAGTTCATACCCGTGTTGCGTGCCTTCGAGACACTGGAGGTGGAGAACTCTATTGCTTCATGCGTATAGTCCGTCTCACGCACAACTCTTCGTAGTGTGATGCGTGACGCACACGACTACCTCAAGACAGGACCGTACCGCCTGCTGCCTGCCGCTCTGGACCTAAATAGGTTCTCGGAGCCGCAGATCACTGCTACAGACCGTGCTGCGCATGACGAGGTCGACCCCTGTCTGAGGGCCTCCGTGCAGTACATCATCGCCTAGGATCGCTACATCATGGATGTAGAGATGCAGAACCGCCGCTACCGAGACCTCCTGTTCTGTTGCGACGAGCAGTTCCTCAAGGTGGAGCGCAAGGAGGAGGAGATGGTCGGCAAGCTCGAGGAGGAGCGCATGGGCTATGATAGGATGAAGACCTTCTATGAGAACCGTGAGTAGTCACTTCGGAAGGAGATCGCTGATCTCAAGGACAAGGTTAGGGAGGCTGAGCTTTGCCATGACTATCTTGAGTCCAAGGTGCTTGAGTGCGAGGATCGGATTGAGCGTCAGAGGCTTACCCTGAGAGAGCTCCACAAGAAGGAGAAGCAGCGTGGCTTCAGGAAGCTTGCCCTAGAGGCCCGTTGCAACACAATGGAGAAGCTAGCTATGGAGGCTGCCGTCACCACCACCTACAACATGCACCACTTGGTTCACTACATCAAGAGCACCGAGTACCTTCAGGACAAGGTGAACCGCATCAGTCAGGCTTGGATCGACGCTGATCGTAAGCGCGTCCAAGAGATCGGAAAGGTCCAGGATGTCCTCTTACCTGGGATGCGCAAGAAACCGCGTAGACAGCCTTTCCACGTTGAGGCCACCAAGCTCAACTTCAAGGCTTGCCCGACTGAGGGTTACTCAGAGGTTCCGAGGACTGAGATGCTGGACTACGCTCTCACCTACGTCGTGAGGATCTACCACTACGACGACGAGCTTCGTGCCATGGAGGGCACTCCCGAGGCTTCCACTTCTGGTCCTTCTACACCACCCGCCACTCTCGGACAGGAGTAGTCACCTTTTCCACATAATCATGTAATAAGGTAGTAGTAGACATGTTGAGCCCTATGAGGCCAGAGATATGATGATGCACTTAAGGAGTAATGTAGGATGTCCCACTTTTGGAGCTGCCTGCGAGTAGCATGATTCCCATGAATCTGTTAGTGTAGCTACTGGAGATATCGCTATGTAATAAATTAATGTAATGGATGTTTTGGATCTTATCACATCTTATGGTTCTTATTGCATCTTTGTATGAGTGTTGGATAGTTATCTCTTTTTAAAATTGATAAATCGCTTAACCATGCATCTAATGAAAATGTTAAACAACGAACTGACCCTGCAGAGAGATGTCTTGCCGTCGATCCGCTCGTCTGAACAACCGCTCGCTTTCCCCCGCGCCTATGGCCTGTGGTTGTGGTCGAGGCCGTGGAGGAGATCAGGGAGTTCCCTTTGGTGTTGGGGAGGAGCCTGCACCAGAGGAGCCTGCACTGGGGGCGGGTGCCGCCCAGCATCTTGGAGGAGAAGCACCGCCACCGCCACCACCATAGTTGGCGGAGGTGATGGACCGCCAAACTCACCTCTTGGAGACACTAGCTCAGGGAATGCTTCACCGCCACGGGGGTCCTCCCAACGACTTCTAGCAGAAGTTGGAGGGTTTTCTCAAGCTAAGGCCTCCTACTTTCGACACCGCCGATGATGACCCCATCACCGCTGAGGACTGGCTCCGTGAGATGGAAAAGAAGCTGGACCTCACCACCTGCACTGACGAGGAGTGTATGGGGGTAGCCGCCCACCAGCTCACTGGCGCTACACGCGCATGGTGGGACAGCTACTATGACACCCACGAGGACCCGGGGAGTATCTCTTGGGAGGAGTTCGCCGAGGCATTTCGTGAGCAACACGTGCCTGAGGGCATCATGGATGCCAAGGTGGAGGAGTTTCGCAACATTTCCTAGGGCTCCCAGAAGGTTTAGGAGTACACTACTCGTTTCACCCGCATGATGAGGTATGCTCCAGGCGAGACCGATACCGAAAAGAAGAAGATGTACTGTTTCAAGAAGGGGCTGAACTCTTGTCTCAAGGTGGCCCTCTCGGGTCATGCTTGTCGCACCCTTCGTGAGATGGTCAACAAGGTGCTGGAGATGGAGAGGGACCGTCTGGAGGCAGACGCCCTCCACAAGGAGAAGAAGCGCCGGTTCGAGAGTTCCACTCATGGCCCAGCTCCGCAGAGGCCACGTGCTCACGTGCTTCCTCTGCCCTGCTCTCGCTACACCTAGGGGGCGGTGACCGCTCCGAGCTATGGAGGTGGTACCTACACCACCAACTACCACTGCCCCGCTCAGAGCCGACCCGCTCCGAATCACCCCACTTAGGGAGCGGGCACGTGGAGGACCGCTACGCCTACCTCCATAGGTAGCGCGCCCGGTCACAAGATCGCTGAGTGCCCTGTCAAGAAAGGCACACCGCCTGCTTCGACCCAGACAAGACAGACTGCTACACCTGCTGCTCCGTGCAAGAACGTTGCTGGAGCTGTCCGCAGTTGTCTCAACCACATGACCACGGAGGATGCCCAGGACGCTCCTAACGTGGTGTACGGTATGTTTTTGGTACAGGGACTTATAGCTTCAGTCTTGTTTGATTCTAGAGCTACTTGTTCTTACATTTCCACCAAGTTTGCACGAGAACATAGCATACCTATTGAAAGGTCTTGATGGCTAGAGGGGGGTGAATAGCCTTTTAAAATTTTCTACAAAGACAAGCTAAACAAGTTTATCAATATAACAAATAGCGAGATGCGAGTTTTGCTTAGCCTACGGGGTGTTTGCAAGCCACCTAACCAATTCACAATTCTAGTATTTGCACTCAACCGCACAAGTCAAACCGAGAAGGTAACTACAACTACAACTAGCAAGCTACACAAAGGAGCTACTAAAGCAAAGCTAACTAGCTAGCAAAGATAACTAAGAAAGTAATACGGAGTTGAGTTGCGAGAGATTCACCGAGGGGCGAAGTAATGAGCCAACCAATATGATCAACAATGAATACCAAGATAACCGAACACCAGGATCAATCAATCACAATATGAAAGTGATGACACGAAGATTTATCCTGAGGTTCACGTGCTTGCCGGCACGCTAGTCCCCGTTGTGTCCCTCTTCACCACGTGGTTCGGTGGCTAATCGGTCTCACACCGAGCCTCTCAAAAGGCACCACAAGAACCTACCAAATGGCAAAAGGTTGCAAATGACACGAGCAATCCACTAATGTTGCCTTTGGCGCTTCGCCGAGGTAGGCACAAACCCCTCACAATCACCGGAGGTGGCCAAGAACAATCACCAACTCTTGCCAACGCCTCCAAGCTGCTCTAAGCCGTCTAGGTGGCCGCAACCACCAAGAGAAACAAGAATCCCACAGCAAATCAACCACCAAGTGCCAACTAGATGCTATCTCACAATGCAAATGCACTTGGATCACTCAATCTCACTTCGAATATGCAAAGAAGCAAGAGAGATGAGTAGGAGGGGAGTTGCTTAGCTTAAAGTGCTCACAAGTATGTCAAATGTTAGAGAGAGAGAGCCTTGAGCCGGCCAACAAGTATTTATAGATGTACCCCTTCGAATAGAGCCGTTAGAAACTTTAAACAGCTGAAATCGTGCTGACCGGACGCGCTGGTCCAACTGACCGGACACGCCGGTCGCACAACGGCTAACTGCGAAGCAACGACCGGACGCGCTTGACGCGCTGATCGGACGCGCTGCGAACGATCGAACACTCTAGTCCTGTGACTGACCGGACATGCTGGTCAGCCTGAGCAGCGCACAACAACACAATGACCGGACACGCTAGAGAAATGACCGGACGCCATAGTGCCAGCATCTGGTTAGAGTCCAGTAAGCTTCCTGAACGATCGGACGCGTCCGATCGTCAGTGACCGGACGCGCTGCGCGTCCGATCATCAACCTGAAATACACGCAGACGCTGAACGCTGATCGGACACGTCCGGTCATGCAAAGACCGCGTCCGGTTTAGCGTCCGGTCACCTCTGTGACCTCCGTTTGCCTCCATTTCTTTTTCGGACTTCCGGCGTAGTGGAAAATAGTCGTTTCAACTCCTCGAAAACGCCTGAATCCCGCGTCGCAAGCTTGGTGGGAGGGAGAGAGGACCCCAAACCCTCTCTACCGCTCAAACTCCACCGCCTTCGCAAACGGCTAACACCACCAAGTGATCTCGTCATGTGTGAGTGTGTTAGCATTTTCACAATCAATTTTCGAGGCGATATTAGATCTATCCAAATGCATATGATTATGAAATGCACACCTAGAGGCACTTAGGAGTTCAATAGCCGTGTCATTCCCCTCTTTATAGTACGGCTATCTAACCTATAATGTAACCACACTCACTAGGTGTCTTGGTTACTAAAACACAACCCTTAAGCATATACCTTTGCCTTGATCACATAGGGTTGCGTCCAAATCCAAGTGTGGCCATCATGATCACCATGTCCATCTTGCCACCAACCTTGGAATGTACTAATCCTCATATGCTACATACAACTTAGGCATATGATTAGTACTTAGGCATTGTCACTAATTACCAACACCAAACATAGGACTTTCAATCTCCCCCTTGTTGGTAATTGGTAACAAACCTTTCACAAAGATATTATGATAAAATTTTGATTGAACCCATGTCACATTGTCTAAGTATATTACCATGTGTAAGAATTATGGACTTGTGATCATGAATTCAAATTGATAGCAATGGCTCCCCCTACATGTATGCTATATGTTTGGATTTTAGAAGCATACATGTTAGATAGGAAAGATTAGGAGCATTGACTACCAATAGGTGCTAAGTGTTTGAGATTATAGACCTTTGAAGCGTGATACCATCGGAGTAGCGATAAACACCATCTTAGCACCTTGTGTAGTTAGATACCACTTGGAAAAGCACAAACATAACTAGAAACCTCGTGAGATCAACATTATAAGCAAGGCTCTAGTACCACTTTGAAAAATATGAAGCAAGAAAAATCTAACTACTTCCTATTCATACTAGTACCTCAATATACCATTCAAGTTATACTAGCAAGTCACCACACAAGCAAAGTATCAAAGAAAAAGAAATGCATAACTAAGCATCATACATATGAAGTGCACATGGAAATGCAACATTCATGTTTAAGAGCTTGCTCCCCCTACTTGTGTGCTCAAAATTATCTTTGTGAACAACATTTTTCTCCCCCTTTGTGCTTCTCCTCCTTTGAGTTCTATCTTTGTGAATAAGAATTTCTCCCCCTTTGGCACCAATGACCACAAGGGACCAATTTTAGATAGATTATCATGTTGAAATATGGGGTGAGGATCAAGTTTGTGATTCAACCTAGATTGCTTGCATAAATAAAATGCTTCGGTTTGATCCAAGGGCAAGCTTCTTCACACCTCACTAGAAGGGTTATCATGCACCATGTTGAAGCAAATATTTAGACAAGTTTTCTAGATTAAATACTTAGGATCACAAGCTACTTAAACAAGTTATATGCTACCACTAGATCATACAAGTCATGAAAACAATAGTGACACCATATAAACTTTAAATTCATTTGATTTTCATGAATGAGCCTAGAACATGTAAATTATGACTAGATGCACTAAACAAGTCCTTAGCATAGAATGTATGACATGTCAACCAATTATACCTTGGGGCTCGAAGGAGAGGCATGTCATATATGGGGTGCATCAACTCATGTTGGAGAAGTCAAGTATGTTCAACTCATTCTTTAGCTTGTGAAATTTCTTCTTATCAAGTGGTTTGGTGAATAGATCGGCTAATTGATCTTCGGTGCCCACACTCTCAATAGCAATGTCACCATTTTGTTGATGATCTCTAATAAAGTGATGGCGAACATCAATATGCTTTGTTCTTTGATGTTGAACCGGATTGTTGGTTAGCTTCACGACACTTTCATTGTCACACAGCAATGGCACATTCTTGAAATTGATTCCAAAATCCTTCAATGTTGCCTTCATCCACAAGATTTGTGCACAACAACTTCCCGCGGTGATGTATTCGGCTTCGGCGGTAGATAGTGCAATACTATTTTGCTTCTTGGATGACCATGAGACAAGTGATCTTCCCAACAATTGACAAGTCCCAGAGGTGCTCTTTCTCTCCACTTTGTCACCGGCATAGTCGGAATCCGAATATCCAACTAGCTCAAAACTTGCACCCTTGGGATACCACAATCCAACATCTTGTGTATGCTTTAAGTACCTTAATATTCTCTTTGTTGCCTTCAAATGACTTTCTCTTGATGAGGCTTGAAATCTTGCACACATACATACACTAAACATCACATCGGGCCTTGATGCCATCACATATAGTAGGCTACCAATCATTGATCTATATAGCTTTTAATCCACCATGTTTCCACTCTTGTCACTATCCAAGGTTCCACTAGTGCTCATTGGGGTCGTAATGCCCTTTGCATCTTCCATACCAAACTTCTTGAGCATATCTTTGATGTACTTGGTTTGGCTCATAAATGTTCCTTCCTTCATTTGTTTGATTTGAAGTCCAAGAAAGAAACTAAGTTCACCAATCATTGACATTTCAAATTCCTTTGCCATTATTTTCCCAAACTCATCACAATAATCTTGATTGGTTGAACCGAATATGATATCATCAACATATATTTGCAACACAAACAAGTCTTTCCCAATCTTCTTGGTGAATAGAGTAGTATCCACTTTGCCCATGACAAATCCTTTGGATAGTAAGAAATCTCTTAATCTTTCATACCATGCTCTAGGTGCTTGCTTCAATCCATACAAAACTTTTCTCAATTTGTAGACATGATTGGGTTTCTTGTCATCTTCAAAATCGGAAGGTTGATCCACATACACCTCCTCTTGGATGTACCCATTGAGAAATGCACTTTTCACATCCATTTGATATAGCTTGATATTGTGAGCACAAGCATAGGCAAGTAAGATCCTAATTGCTTCTAATCTTGCAACCGGGGCATAAGTTTCACTAAAGTCAAGACCCTCTATTTGTGTGTAACCTTGAGCCACTAGTCTTGCTTTGTTCCTTACTACTATCCCATCTTGATCTTGCTTGTTGCGAAAGACCCATCTTGTTCCAATGACATTGTGATCCTTATGCCTCTCAATTAATTCCCACACTTCATTTCTTTTGAGTTGTTGAGCTCTTCATGCATTGCATTTACCCAATCCGGATCTCTCAATGCTTTATCAATGTTCTTGGGTTCTTCTATTGACACAAAAGAAGAGTAAGCATAAAATGATGCCAATCTTGATCTAGTTTGAACTCCCCTTTGTATGTCACCAATGATGGAATCTAATGGATGGTCTCTTGCAATGTTAGTTGGTTGAAGCACTTGAACTTGATTGCTTGGATGTTGATGTTGATTATGAGTTGGAGATGATGAACTAGCCACTTGTTGATCTTGTTGCACTTGAGATGATGTACTAGCTTGATTTTGCATTAGAGAACCACTAGCTTGTGTAATTATACTTTGGAGCACTTGATCTTTGTTGTCATTCACATCAATCACTTGCTTTGGCCTAATATCACCAATATCCATTTCTTTCATAGCATTGGTCAGTTGAGTTCCTCTCACATCATCCAAGTTATCTTCTTTATTTTAAGAACCATTGGTTTCATCAAACTCAACATCATGCACTTCTTCAAGTAAACCACTAGCCAAATTCCAAACTCTATAAGCTTTGCTAGTAGTTGAGTAACCAAGTAGGAAGCCTTCATCACAGTTCTTTTCAAACTTGCTCAATCTAGTGCCCTTCTTTAAGATGTAGCATTTGCAACCAAATATCCGAAAGTATGCAATGTTGGGCTTTCTTCCATTCAATATCTCATATGGTGTCTTCTCTAAGAACTTGTGGCAATAGAGGCGGTTGCTATAGAAGCAAGCCGTGTTGATTGCTTCGGCCCAAAAAGAATGACTCACATTATACTCATTCAACATTGATCTTGCCATATCAATCAAAGTTCTATTCTTCCTCTCAACTAGGCCATTTGATTGAGGTGTATACTTGGCCGAGAATTGATGCTTGATTCCAAGCTCATCACATAGCTCATCAACTCTTGTGTTTCTAAACTCACTTCCATTGTCACTTCTTACTTTCTTGATTGTGGTCTCAAACTCATTTTGTACTCTCTTGATGAACTTCTTGAATATGTCAAATACATCACTTTTGTCCCTAAGAAAGAATACCCATGTATATCTAGTGAAATCATCCACAATCACAAAGCCATACTTATTGCCACCAATGCTTGTGTATGTAGTTGGCCCAAATAGATCCATGTGTAACAACTCAAATGCCTTGGAAGTACTCATAATGTTTTTCAATGGATGAGTGTTGCCTACTTGCTTTCCGGCTTGACATGCACTACATAGCTTATCTTTCTCAAATGTGACATCCTTCAAGCCTCTAACTACGTCATGCTTCACTAACTTGTTCAATTGCTTCATGCCAACATGACCAAGTCTTCTATGCCATAACCAACCCATACTTGATTGGGTGAGCAAGCATGTTGAAAGTTGAGTGTCACTAGCATTGAAATCAACCAAGTAAAGATTCTCATATCTAAAGCCCTTGAATATCAAATTGGAGCCATCAACACTAACTATCTCCACATCATCAACACCAAATATGCACTTGAAACCTAGATCACATAATTGAGCAACCGACAACAAGTTGAAATTGAGCTTTTCAACTAGTAGCACATTGGAGATGCTATGATCATTTGAGATTGCAATCCTTCCAAGAGCCTTCACATCACCCTTGCTATTGTCACCAAATGTGATACTATCAATGCCACTATCATTTGATTTGAGAGAGTTGAACATTCTTGAATCACCAGTCATATGTTGAGAGCACCCACTATCAAGCACCCAATGCCTTCCTCTGGCCTTGTAATTTACCTACAAAACAATTTAATATCTTTTAGGTACCCATACTTGCTTGGTCCTTGGAGGTTAGTCACTAAGCTCTTTGGTACCCAAATGGCCTTCTTATTTGGGCCCACAATTGGTGTACCAACAAACCTAGCATGCACACCTTTCTCACCCTTAGTAAGCAAATAACAAGAATCAAAAGGAATGTAAGGTACATTAGCATTTTTCTTGTTCTTGTTCATTTTATTGCAATTAATCTCTAGATGCCTAACTTGCTTGCATCTATTGCAATAACGACCATTGCCCTTCACAAAGCGAGTCTTTAGAGTAGCAAAGGCCGCCTTGCCCTTCTTGGGAGTATAGCCCAAACCCTCTTTGTTAAGAGAGAACCTTTGGTTACCCAAGCATTTTAGTAAGCGGGCATCCCCACCATAGGCATTGCCTAATGCGCGGGTGAGATCATCCACCTCTCTCTTGAGAGTCTCATTCTCAACCACAAGTGATGAATCACTAGTAGTAGAGGTAGAGTTAGTTGTGGTGGATGATGATGAGCTACATGAAGCATTAGTAGGACCAACAAATAAAGAATCATCAATAATATCACATGTTAGTCCAATATCACAAGTGACAATCACTTGCTCCTCCTTAGCTTCCTTCATGAGCTTTTCCAACTTGAGGTCCTTTTCCTTGATGAGCTCAAGTAGAGTGGAGTGGGCTTCCTTAAGCCTAGTGTGAGCAACTTCAAGATCCTCATGGTCTTCCTTTAGACACTCACGAGAGGCCTCTAGCTCATCAAAGGATTTCCTAAGAGCTTTGAGCTCTTGTTTAATTCCTTTGCACTCCTTACTTTTTTTGAGAGCAACAAGCTCCTCCATCAAGGCATCATTTTCACTGCTCTTGGCAATGAGCTCTTGCTCCAAGATCTTGCACTTCTTAGTTGTCCTCTTGTAGCCCTTGCTCATTTGATCTATTATGCCTAATAGATCATCCTTGGAGTAGTCCTCATCCTCCTCATCATCACTCCTACAATCATCACTAGCACAAGAATCATCATCACTATTATCATATTTTACCTTGGTAGGCTTGGCCATAAGGCATGTCGATATAGTATCGAAGATGGATGGCTTGTTGGAGAGGGCGATGCTTGCAATGGCTCGCCGAGTGGTCCTCTCATCATCACTAGAGCTATCATCTTCACTATCGTAGTTATCACTATCCCAAGTGACCACATAGCCACCACCCTTCTTCTTCTTGTTGATAGTTAAGCTCTTCTTCTCTTTCTTCTCCTTCTTGTTCTTCTTCAACTTCAACTCCCCATCATGATATCTTTTGTCTTCATAGGGGCACTTTGCCACTATATGATCGGGGCTATTGCAATTGTAGCAAAGCACCTCCTTTGCCTTCATAAAGTCTCTTCTCTTTTTTGCACCATATCCTTTCTTCTTCATGAACCTCCCCATCTTGTGTACTAGGAGGGCCATGGTCTCATCATCGAATGGATCATCATCATCGCTCTCCACCTTGCTCTTGCCCTTAGAGGATGAAGCCTTGAATGCAATGGGCTTCTCTTGCTTGACCTTGATCTCCTTCTTCTCATCTTCATCTTCATCATCATCATATTGAGCATCGATCATGACATCTCTAAGCACTTGGTTTGGAGTCACCTTGTCCAAACCCTCTCTTTGGATCATTTTCCTCAAGATAGCAAACTTCTTGGGTAAGTTCATCAAGAACTTATGTGAAAAGTCCTTGTCCTTAACATCTTCTCCTAGGCTCTTGAGATCATTGACAATAACTTGTAGCCTATAGAACATCTCCGGTATGGACTCATCATCCTTCATCTTGAAGCTTGCAAACTTATCCTTGAGCATATAGAGCTTGGCACTCTTTACCATTGAAGTGCCCTCATATGTTTCCTCTAATCTTGTCCACACTTCACTTGCCATCTCAAGATCCTTAATTTGCTCAAAGACCTTTGCATCAATCCCATTGTAGAGAGTATTGAGAGCCATAGTATTGCATTGGTTGTTGATATGATCATTGTTGGTGAGGTTGTCGGGATCAATGATAGCATAATCATGGTGAGTCACCTTCCAAATGTTCTCATGAATAGAGCCAAGATATTGCTTCATCTTTCTTTTTCAATGATCAAAAGATGTGACACCATTAAAGAATGGAGGCTTGCCCCCGACATGGTTGAACACAACTTGAGCCATCTTATACCGAGGTTGTTAATCCTTGAAAATGGTGACCATGGCTCTGATACCACTTGAAAGGTCTTGATGGCTAGAGGGGGGTGAATAGCCTTTTAAAATTTTCTACAAAGACAAGCTAAACAAGTTTATCAATATAACAAATAGCGAGATGCGAGTTTTGCTTAGCCTACGGGGTGTTTGCAAGCCACCTAACCAATTCACAATTCTAGTATTTGCACTCAACCGCACAAGTCAAACCGAGAAGGTAACTACAACTACAACTAGCAAGCTACACAAAGGAGCTACTAAAGCAAAGCTAACTAGCTAGCAAAGATAACTAAGAAAGTAATGCGGAGTTGAGTTGCGAGAGATTCACCGAGGGGCGAAGTAATGAGCCAACCAATATGATCAACAATGAATACCAAGATAACCGAACACTGGGATCAATCAATCACAATATGAAAGTGATGACACGAAGATTTATCCTGAGGTTCACGTGCTTGCCGGCACGCTAGTCCCCGTTGTGTCCCTCTTCACCACGTGGTTCGGTGGCTAATCGGTCTCACACCGAGCCTCTCAAAAGGCACCACAAGAACCTACCAAATGGCAAAAGGTTGCAAATGACACAAGCAACTAATGTTGCCTTTGGCGCTTCACCGAGGTAGGCACAAACCCCTCACAATCACCGGAGGTGGCCAAGAACAATCACCAACTCTTGCTAACGCCTCCAAGCTGCTCCAAGCCATCTAGGTGGCGGCAACCACCAAGAGAAACAAGAATCCCACAGCAAATCAACCACCAAGTGCCAACTAGATGCTATCTCACAATGCAAATGCACTTGGATCACTCAATCTCACTTCGAATATGCAAAGAAGCAAGAGAGATGAGTGGGAGGGGAGTTGCTTAGCTCAAAGTGCTCACAAGTATGTCAAATATTAGAGAGAGAGCCTTGAGCCAGCCAATGAGTATTTATAGACGTACCCCTTCGAATAGAGCCGTTAGAAACTTTAAACAGCTGAAATCATGCTGACCAGACGCGCTGGTCCAACTGACCGGACGCGCCGGTCGCACAACGGCTAAGACGCAAAGCACTGACCGGACGCGTCGGTCGTACAACGGCTAACTGCGAAGCAACGATCGGACGCGCTTGACTCTAAAATAGAAGCTTACCACCACACCTGTTCTTGCCTTGCCCGATATCCAGAAAGACTTCGTGGTCTATTGTGATGCATCCAGACAGGGACTCGGTTGTGTACTGATGCAGAGTGGAAGGGTCATTGCCTATGCGTCCCGACAGTTGAAGGACCATGAGCAACGCTACCCAACCCATGATCTAGAGCTTGCCGCCGTCATGCATGCCCTAAAGATACGGAGGCACTACTTGATCAGAAATAAGTGTGATATCTACACCGATCACAAGAGCCTGAAGTACTTCTTCACTCAAAAAGATCTAAACATGAGACAGCGCCGATGGCTAGAGCTTATAAAGGATTATGACCTGGAGATTCACTATCATCCGGGAAAGGCTAATGTAGTCACTGATGCCTTGAGCTGAAAGAGCTATTGCCATAATCTATCCATGAAAGCCATACCATCCGAGCTATGTCAGGAAATGGGCGAACTTCATCTCGAAATCCTACCCAGGGGTATGTTGAACGAGCTTCGAGTGCAATACAACCTCAAGGATCAGATCCGCAATGCTCAACTGGAGTGTCTAGAAATTTGGGAAATCCGAGAACTCATGAAGAAGGGCAAGTGCCCCGAGTTTAGGGAGGATGAGCCAGGAGTGTACTGGTACAAGGATAGAATATGTGTACCATCTAATTTCGCCTTGCAGCGAGAAATCTTGGAAGAGGGTCATGACTCCAAGTATTGTATTCACCCAGGAAGCACCAAAATGTATGTTGATATAAAGAAACAGTTCTGGTGGAAGAACATGAAGGCAGATATTGTCGGACATGTCGCGCGATGCGACATCTGTAATAGAGTCAAGGCTGAACATCAAAGACCAGCTGGATTGCTTAAACCCTTGGACGTTCCGATGTGGAAATGGGAGAGCATATCCATGGACTTTATAGTAGGTTTACCTCGGACTTCTAAAGGCCATGACTCGATTTGGGTGATCGTTGACCGACTGACCAAGGTAGCTCACTTCATAGCTGTGAGGACTGACTATAGAGTTGAGAAGCTAGCAGATCTGTACATCGAGCACATTCTCAGACTCCACGGAGCCCCCACTAGCATAGTGTCTGATCGAGGTACGCAATACGTGTCCAAGTTCTAGAAGAGTCTCCACAAGGCTATAGGGACTCGACTTGACTACAGTACCGCATACCACCCACATACAGATGGTCAGATAGAGAGGGTTAATCAGATTTTGGAGGATATGCTTTGAGCTTGTGTCTTAAAGTATGGAACTAATTGGGAGAAAAGTTTGTCCCACGCAGAGTTCTCTTACAACAATAGCTACCAAGCTAGCCTCAAGATGTCACCATTCGAGGCTCTGTATAGCAGAAATTATAGAACCCCTCTAATGTGGTCAGAAGTGGGAGAGAGATCATTCTTTGGTCCCGCAAAGATCAAAGATGCCGAAGAAGGAGTAGCTCAAGTACGAGAGAACCTAAGGATTGCCCAAAGCCAACAGAAGAGTTATGTAGATAACCGTCAGAGAGACCTCGAGTTTCAGGTTGCGGACTATGTCTATCTCAAGGTCTCCCCACTCCGAGGTACCGTCAGATTTCATGTGAAGGGAAAGTTGGCACCTAGGTACGTGGGACCTTACAGGATATGTCAGAGGATTGGCAAGTTAGCATACAAGGTAGAGTTGCCCGAGGAGTTAACAGGAGTACACCCAGTGTTTCACGTGTCACAGCTACGCAAGTGCTTGCAATTGCCAGAGCAAGAGGTATACACAGATGCACTGGATATCCAGGACACCCTAGAGTACAAGGAACAACCAATCCTAATATTAGATAGAGCTGAGAAGGAAACTAGAAGCACCGTTATACCCATGTGCAAGGTTAAGTGGAGTAACCACACAGAACGGGTAGCTACATGGGAGAAAGAGTCCGAACTCCGGATGCTTTACCCCTACCTCTTTGAAAGGTATGCCACACCTTAAATCTCGGGACGAGATTCCTGTGAGGGGGAAGGACTGTAACAACCTAGAAATTTCCAGGAAACAAAAATCACAACTGCAATTTTTTTTTTCTAAAGTAACCTATGTTTGGTGAGGTGTCATATAGGGAACCTAACCTAGTTGCACAAGTAGCACCTAAAATAGCTAATTACATCTTTGCATTTAACCATACATGCTTGAGTTGGATTTTATGTTCTTTGAATTGAATTAAAAGCAACAACATTTCTTGAATTAATTGCTTAAGTAAATAAATATAGAAATATAAACCTATCAAATAGTTGGAAACCAAAAATATATTTTTGTGGGCCCCATTGTGATAACCAAGTGGAGGCAATATATTGGTATGCATACACATGCCTTGGCATAATGGGAATAAAGGAGAGATAAATAGAAAAGCTTGATGTTTAAATCATAAAAAGGAGAAGAAACCCTATGTGGCCAGCCAGCCCCGCCAAACTAGCCTGCCAAGCCAGCCCAAGCCGCATAGTGCGCGCCCAACCGTGCGTGGGCCGGCCCAGCAGGCCACCGTTGGCCCACACCGCACTCGCGCGCACACGCGCTCACCGCGCGATGGGCGGCCCAGCAAGTCGCACACGCCTCGGCCCGTGTCAAGCACCAGAGAGCAACGCGCCTCCATCTTCTTGCGTCGCTGATCGACGGGACCCGCAGGGTCATCCCCAACCTTCTGCTCCCTCTGTTCGCTCCAAAAACAGCGAGAAGCAGGGGATAGGGTCACGCAAGAAGCAAGGGGAGATTCCCTCTACCCCCCCTTGCTCTATCGTGCGCGCCAAGGAGCAACCCGGCCCCACTCATCAGGCGCTCGCGCTTGCCGGTCACACCCCAAGCACACGCCCGAAGTCACGCGTGAACGCGCCATGACCCCACCGAGCTCGGCCGCCTTCTGACACCACAAAACCGTCGCGGAATCGCAGCTGGCACCACCATTCTCGAGTCACACCGACCCCACATGCCTAGGATCCTAGCCAAGTGGCGTGGATCACCGCCACATGGCTCGGATGCCCCCATCACCGTTCGCCCGCCATTGATGAGCTCGGACTATAAAGTCCCGAGCCGAACTCTAGCCCCTCCCATCCTCCACACGCCGCCGCCCTGGTGGCTTCAACGCACCGCACCGTTCCAGAGAGGAGGAAGGGAAGAAGGGAAGGGAGGCAAAGGAGGATCCACAAGGAGGAACCGGGACCACGGGGGCACAATCCGAGCTCGTCGGAGACGAAGGCGGCGATGCTCGATCTCTTCTTCACCGAAGGGCTCCTCTGCACTGCACGGCAATGACTCTACACTGTTCCAAATCACCACTGCACCGCCATCCTACGACCACAAGCCCAAGGTGAGCCGCCCCGCTCGCCACCCTTTCTCTGCTCACCACCCCTTTCTCTGCTCACCACCGTGTGCACACCGGCGTGGCCGTGGCACCTCCATACCGGAGGTGGCCAAGGCTAAGCCTCGAACATCACCACACACCCTTCGGTAGGTGTAGCCACAGTTTGCGTCGTGCACCTAGGGACGGAGAACGCCGAGAGCGGCGCAACACGGGACATGCCCGCCATGGCTAGAGCTCGCCATGGCGAGGTCAAGACATCGCTGTGTGAGCACGGTAGAGGCATGAGCAAAAGGTCCAATAGGTTCACTTTGGCGAAGGACACACCATGCACACCTTAAGAGAAGGAGGGACCCCCGGTGGCGTGGTCGGCGGTGTTCCGCCCGGTCGGAGCCGTCGAGCCGCCACCACCGCAGGAGGTTCTGCTAGAGCCCAATGTCGTCGTTTTGACCTCACCAGCGTGCTCCTTTTGCGGCCACGAATCGGTAGGAGACCATAGCGGCCGAGCTAAGCCACCGTGAAGTGCCACCATGCAAGCACACCGCCGGTGGACGTGCTCTGGTTAAAATAGAGTGGGGAAAGAACGATCGAGATGATCGGTACACCCAGTGCACCGTGGACTGAGAGGAAAGAAGGGGAAAGTGGACATGGTCCACCGTAGACCCCGTTGTGGCCTGTGAACCGCCATCGCCTGTCCACCATAGACCGGCCTTATGAACCCAAGCCCGATCCAAATATCCATTTTGGTGACGTGGCAGCACCAGCGCCTGACACGTGGCGGGCCCAGCCCCAGCCCAAATCTGGCCCAGCCCGGCCCGTCAAAGCCCAGTTGAGGCCCGGTCAGCATTGACCATTGACCAGTCAACGGGACCCACCTGTCAGTGGCACATTTGGTCTCGGCCAATCGGATGTTGCCACGTGTCACTGCCTTGATTTTTCTTTTTCTTTTTCTTTTCTAGAAAATCTTTTAATCTTTAGAAATTCATAACTAATTTATTTTAACTCAGAAAAATACCAAACCAGTTTATAAATTTTTCTAAAAATGAGCTCTACATCTTAGGCTTGTGTTTGAGTGCATTTGGATCTTTTGAATTTCTGTTGCTTCTTTGTGCACCTCTATAGGAGTCGTTAATGCGACTCTATGTTACGTTTAACAGAGCCGGAGGACCTACCGACTGAGGAGTACGACCCCGACTACAGTGAGGACTTGGGTTACGACCTGCCAGGTGCCACGCTCCACCCATCTTCGTAGAACCTATTACACATGAAAATATAGAATTGCTAGCGCTTTACTTTCTGTAAATATTTATGTTGATAGGCTGCATGGTAGATGCTTTACTTTGAACCTTTACCTTGTCGTAACCATGCTCCTGCTCACCCTGCCGTTAGGCTTGATGCTCACATGTTACATATTACTGCTTTTACTCTTACTCACATTATATCTATGATGTGATGCCGGTGAGTGAGAGGCGTATATGTATAAGACACATAGTGCCGAGAACTTGATAAACTTGACTAACGAACTGGGGAGATCTTGGCGTGCGTCTTGGGTGAGTGGTGAGGGTTGAGTCGATCGGACAGGATCCTACAACGAGTCTTTGGGGCGAGTCTTGCTGCAGGGGTGCGACCTGGGCATCCCTCACGAGAGATACCTGTGGCGGGTATATTGGGAGGAGAACTGGGGTGTTAGTTATCCCTGGTGGAGGTGTTGTCGTGGCACGGGGGAATACAGTGTTTTCCCCTAGAGAAGATATCATGTCTGGTCCCCCTAAGGACTGGTATGTCTTGAGAACCGGAACCATGGGACCTTCGTGCACACCACTCGCTCCCGATGGGCGGGAGACGATTACCCGACTGACTAGGGCGGTACCACTACTACTAGGTTAGAAGGTGATAGTGTAGGGAGGTACGGGCATGGGGACCCACACCCTCCTAAGACAGCGTAGTGACCTTGGGGCCCGGTACTACGTCTCACAGTCTTAGCGTTTCGGTGGACGCCGGGGTGGCCTAGGGCTGAGTGGTAGGGTGGTACTGTACCGGTTGGAAGGCAGTTGGAATCAGCCTAGACGAGCTGAATCATCGAGGATGGCGATCTTGTGGATTACTAGGTGTACATGATCTGCAGAGTTGATCGATCTATACGTATAGCCGCATCCGCGGATATGGACATTCCCATGACCTACTCTTCACTTGATTAGAGAGAGGAGTCCTTTCTACCTTCCTCCGGGTTCTGTGTTGGATTCCGGCTTTGGCCGTTGAGACGAGATCTGAGCGGGAGTCAATCTCGTCGTCTAGAGAGAGAGTGAGATGAGATGTGTTGTGTGTGATGGTATTGGGAAAATGTGTGACTAAGATGGGTTAAAAATTAATGGTAATCTTATTATTAAAATATTAACTACTTACATAGGAAACCCACAGCCTAAATAAGTCTCTTTCTACTTCCCTCAATGCATTCCACTTTCCACAAAGCATTGCAAGCATAGGGTGGGCGATGCGTGGCCAATACCAAGTGTACTGATAGATTTTTGATAGGTTCCGAGCCCGAGTACGACTACGAGGGCGATGATTGGGAGAATTAGAGGGTCTGTTCTACGCTTAAGCTGGTTCCAGGAGATCGTTTTTCGCTGCTATCTACGTTGGATGTTGTTCCGGATGCTTGTGTGAGTGTGTTTCGCCCTGCGAGGCGAAGAGAATAAATTATGTAAAACCCTCTATTGTACTCTGATATTCGTGCATGACTTATGTATCACTGAGATTTGGATAAATTGACGGAATGTTTCATCATTTTACACTTTGTTTCTGTGGATTTCCCTTCATGGAAATCAAGGACGTTTCAGCTTGCATGGCTCAGCACTCAGCAGCCAGTCGATAATTAACACAATAACACACTGCAAACATTTCAAACACAAGCGGCACACATGATTCCATACCTGATGAGTTTCTGGTTTGCAACTTAAGTACTCTCTCTGTCCCTGAATATCTGTCGTTTGCTCTTTCCAAGAAATAACTTTGATTAAATATATATTAAAATATATTAATATTTATGGTACATAGTTAGTATCATTAGAAAGATATTTGAATCTAGTTTTTTAATAAATTTATTTGAAGATACAAACGTTGTACGTATTTTCTACAAATCAAGTCAAACTTGTGGCACGAACACCAATAACGACAAATAAATAGGGACGGAGGGAGTAGTCACTAATGGAAAATGCTAGTTTCCCTAGGGTTTAGTTTCCTGGGAAAGGCTCAAAAACCCTAGGAAAACTGTTTCCCTAGGATATTATCGTAGGAATTCTAGTCTCTATGGAAACCTAGCTGACAGGGAGCAGCCATGCCTACCTGTAAAGGTATGAATATGATCCCTAGAAAATGAATTCTCTAGGGAAAGTATCTGACATGGCAAGCTTCTTTCCCTAGAAATATCAGTCCTAGGAAATAAAGACCTCTTTGCAAACAGCATGTATCACATAATTCGTATTTGAATTCAAATACAGATTGGTAACTGAATTCGTATACAAAATTTGAATTTGTAATCAAACATGAAATTGATGGAGAGATATAGGGAGCAGAAGAAGGACTTGCACATGGTCTTTATTGACCTCGAGAAGGCATACGACAAAGTACCGAGAAATGTCATGTGGTGTGCCTTAGAAAAGCACAAAGTCCCAACTAAGTACGTTACCCTCATCAAGGATATGTACAGGGATGTGGTGACGTTTGTCCGAACATGTGATGGTGACATCAGTGACTTTCCAATTAAAATAAGACTGCATCAGGGGTAAGCTTTGAGCCCTTATTTATTTGCTTTAGTGATGGATGAGGTCACAAGTGACATACAAGGTGATATCCCTTGGTGTATACTCTTTGCTGATGATGTGGTGCTAGTTGACGACAGTAGGGCGGGGGTTAATAGGAAGTTAGAACTATGGAGGCACACGTTAGAGTCGAAAGGGTTCAGACTTAGTAGGACTAAGACCGAGTACATGAGGTGCGATTTCAGCGCGACTAGGCACGAGGAGGGAGACGTTAGCCTTGATGGGCAAGTGGTGACCAAGAAGGATACTTTTCGGTATTTAGGGTCGATGTTATAAAAGGATGGAGACATTGATGAAGATGTTAGGCATAGAATTTCAGCTGGCTGGTTGAAATGGTGTCAAGCTTCTGGCGTTCTCTGTGATAAAATGGTGCCTCAGAAGCTGAAAGGTAAGTTCTATAGGACAGCGATTCGTCCGACGATGTTATATGGTGCTGAGTGTTGGCCTATAAAAAGGTGACATGTCCAGCAATTGAGTGTAGCAGAGATGCGTATGTTGCGTTGGTGTTGTGGGCACACAAGGAGGGATAGAGTCCGGAACGACGATATTCGGGATAGGGTTGGGGTGGCACCAGTTGAGGAGAAATTGATTCAACATCGGTTGAGATGGTTTGAACATGTCCAACGGAGGCCTCCTGAGGTGCCGGTGCGTAGTGGAGTTCTAAAGCGGGCCGATAATGTAAAGAGCGGTAGAGGTCGACCTAAACTAACTTGGGACGAGTCTGTTAAGAGAGATCTTAAGGAGTGGAATATCTCCAAGGATTTAGCTATGGACAGGAGCGCTTAGAGATTGACAATCAACGTGCCTGAACCGTGACCTCTTTTTGTCTTGTGCCCTTTATGTCCCTTTATGTATCTCCCTGTTTCTCGTCTCTTTTGGGTTTCATATCTAGCCTACCCCAACTTGCTTGGGATAAAAGGTTATGTTGTTGTTGTTGTAATCAAACACGAAATTGTTTTGAATCCAGCTTCAAGCATGCTAATAGAAACATAAGCATTAATTTCATCCAACCAAACATTCATGAGTTCATAAATAGTTAAAAAGATGTGACATCACAGATCCACTTCATACTCTTGTAGACATCCCTACTTGCTACTCTACTAAAACATCCCTAGCAACTCGCTGCTGAACCAACCCCACCAGATGACCAAATGCTTTAACTAACATGCAAGGCAAGACCCTCCAAGCCATGTGCTGTGCTGACATTAACAGTCAGACAATTCTTCCTCGCTCTGATCACATTCTTCCTTGCTCTGACCTTCTTGGTCGCATAGGATACAATTGTTTACACATGCATCATGTGGCGTTTTTAGACCACTAAGGAGAGACTTGCACTCATTCACTGTCTTTGGCATTTTATGGTTCTCAGGTAGGAGATCATCAAGCAAACCCAAAAAATGATTCATGCCTTCTCCCGAGAGGTTGTGCCTTGACATAACTGCCATCAAATGTGCAACTGCTGATAGCTGTGTAACACTAGTGCGATGATGGAGCGGCTCTTGTGCAGCACGCAACATGGCAGCCTTAGCATCTGCTGTTGGTTCCTCTTCTACACTATCTGAATGCAATGCACCACCAACATCAGCCAACGTTGTATCTAATCCATCAGGAGTGTTGCGTGCATGTCCCGCTGTAGGCACACTAGCAGGACTATCTCCATGTTCTGTCCATCTAGTGTACCCAGGCATAAACCCTCTCTTGCACAGATGCATCCTTAACACAGCCCTCCAGTCAGTGCATGGACAAGGTATTCCTGATCTTTCAGCATTGGAGACACTACTAAAAGCAAGGTCAAGAAAAGCATTTGTGTTGCGAACCCAATTGTCGGTGTTCGGACCAAGGGGGTCCTAAACCAACGAGTAAATGTTGCGTGACTCTTTCCTGGATGGTGATGCAAGGAGAACACACGGGGGTTTATCCTGGTTCGGGCAAAAGAAGGCCCTACGTCCAGCGGGGAAGAGAGGTTTGTATTTCCTTGCACCGGGGTGCTCGTGTAGGGGTTACAAGCAGGCGAGAGAGGGTGTCGAGCCCCAAGTCTCAAAGAGAAAAAGGAGAAAGATGGTTGCTTCGCGTTGTTTCCGTGATGCTTCGTGTTTTTTCCTCCCCCCTCCCCTTTGGTTCGCCCTGGCCTGCCTTTTTATAGGGCGAGAGGTGGCCAAGTCGAGGGGAGGCTTGAGGCGATGTTTCGTCGATTCCTGTTGAGTTGACTGTAGCGACGTGGCTTCGGGATGGCCGGCCATCCCTGGGTATCCTGACGTGGTACGGGACAAGAGGGTGAAATGACCCAGAGTGCCAGGCCATACCGTCCTTCGAGCTAAGTCGAGCGTTGGGGCCGGGTCGAGGCTGGGTCGAGGTCGGATGGATAAGGCCGAATCCCCGGTATCGCGGGGGACGGACCTTGTCTTATCCTCCCTCGAGGGTGACTGATGGTGAATAGTGCGCGGTATGGTGGATACAGTGACCGCTTTCACCTCCCATCACGGGATGGGCGGTAAAACAGTGAGACTTGACGTGGGTATTGTTCCCGCGTTGACCCATGCCGTAGCCATGTCGGTCGGTGGTAGTAGGTAACCGCATTGAATGCTATGGCTTTTGTCCCGGGTAGGTAAAGAAAGGGCGTCGAGGGGCCGGGGCGCGGTCGAGGCGCCCCGTCGAACGGGCCTCGTACGAGTCGGAGCCGGAGCGCGGTCGAGGCGCCCCGTCGAGCGGGCCTCGTACGAGTCGGAGCCGGGACGCGGTCGAGGCGCCCCGTCGAGCGGGCCTCGTACGAGTCGGAGCCGGGGCGTGGTCGAGGCACCCCGTCGAGCGGGCCTCGTACGAGTCGGAGCCGGGGTGCGGTCGAGGCACCCCGTCGAGCGGGCCTCGTACGAGTCGGAGCCGGGACGCGGTCGAGGCGCCCCGTCGAGCGGGCTATCTTTTCTACTGGTTTCGGTTTTTGTTAGTGTTTTGGCGATAGCTGTGGTACCCCCGTACTGTTGGTACCGACAGTAGCCCCCGAGCCTTTGGGTGAGTGTGTGATCACTCTCCCAGAGGTTAGTCAGAACTGGAGTCGTAGCGTCGTGATTTTTCCGGTGGGGGCGCGCGAGCGCACCCGCCGGGTGTAGCCCCCGAGGCCTCGGTGGAGTATGGAGACTCCTCCGAGGTCTTGTTTGCGTTCGATTGGGGGACATTTTGTTGCGGTCAAGCTCCCGAGCCTCGTGCGCGTGAGGTCGATTAGGGTCCCGGCCGTCTTTTGCTGTGCGACCCTCGCGCTCCTTTTTTGAAAAAAGGAGGAGGGGTGTAGGATGTCGTACTACCCTCGTTTGGGCCCGAGTTACGACGATCTCTGGTGAGCTGCTAGCGGGGGAATTCGAGTGAAAACCCGTGCCCCGTTCATTAGGGGTCGGCTAGTGGCCCGGAGGCGCCCTCAAAAATGCCAAGAAGTGGTCGTGTGGATCTCGATTCCCTTCGACAGGATTCGAGGGCTCGATGCCTCCCCCGGAGGGATTTCTACCACAACCTTCTCCTTCGGCCTCGAATACATCCTGGGGTGCCTCGAGAGCATGGCTCGAGCCCTTGGCCATGTACGGGCGCACCCTGGGTCGTCCCTAACTCTGTTGCTCGAGGGCAGCTGTCGAACCCCGTTCGAGGGCCAGCTTTCGCTCCCTCGAGACTTATTGCGGGCTTCGCACCCATTTTTGCGGTCGGGACCCCGAGCCTCGCACGCACGAGGTCGATCAGAGTCCCGGCCGTCTTTCGCGACCCTCACGCTCCTTTTTCGAAAAAAGGAGGAGGGGTGGAGAATGTCGCACTACCCTCGTTTGGGCCCGAGTTACGACGATCTCCGGTGAGCTGCTAGCGGGGGAATTCGAGTGAGAACCCGTGCCCCGTTCGTTAGGGGTCGGCTAGTGGCTCGGAGGCGCCCTCAAAAATGCCAAGAAGTGGTCGTGTGGATCTCGATTCCCTTCGACAGGATTCGAGGGCTCGATGCCTCCCCCGGAGGGATTCCTACCACAACCTTCTCCTTCGGCCTCGAATACGTCCTGGGGTGCCTCGAGAGCGTGGCTCGAGCCCTTGGCCATGTACGGGCGCACCCTGGGTCGTCCCTAACTCTGTTGCTCGAGGGCAGCTGTCGAACCCCGTTCGAGGGCCAGCTTTCGCTCCCTCGAGACTTATTGCGGGCTTCGCACCCATTTAAGACATACCTGGAGATATTTCGTTGTCCGGGCGCGTTTTTTCGGGAGGCGAGACCGGCGCGTTATCGGCGTATGGTTACGACGTGGGGAGCGGCCACGTGCTCAGTTCCTGCGAGATATAAGGAAACGGTTAGGCGAGCGGTTTTATCGCGAGAAACTGCTCCTTACTTTTCGCGCGGCCGTTGGGCTTCCGTCCGAGCATATAAAGCTAAGGCCTTGGGGTCTCCGTTCCCCACCGGTTACTTGCATCCCTACAATCCTTTGCCCTAGACATCCCCTGCCACATCGCGTTCTCCGCCCGTCTTGCCGCAGCCACCGCATCCTTTTCTCCCATCCCCTTCCGACGACATCGATGGCAGGAAAGAGCCAGATCCTTCCCGCCGACGACTGGGCCGCCTCCTCGGTGACGGAGAGGAGGTTGGAGGAGTTGGTCGAGGACGGGCTGTTGCGGCCGAGGACGAACTCGGCGCGGCCGGAGTGGGTGGCACCGCCCCCCGCCCACCAGGAGCCAGTGCCCCCCGAAGGGTACGTGGTGAGCTTCGTCAGCTTTCATGAGCGGGGGTTCGGCGTGCCGGCGTCGGTCTTCATGCGTGCGCTCCTCCACTACTACCGGGTGGAGCTTCACCACCTTTCCCCCAGCGCCGTAGCGCAGGCCGCCATCTTTGCGGCGGTCTGCGAGGGCTACCTTGGGGTGGAGCCACAGTGGAACTTGTGGCTTCACCTTTTCAAGGCCGAGCTCTTCGCCAAGAGGGCAGGGGAGAAAGGCGTCCTGTCCGCGGCCCGAGTGGGGAGCTGCGTGCTGCAAGTGAGATCGGGTCGGACGGATCTATACATCCCGGCCCGACTCATCTCCTCGAACAGTGGGTGGCACGAGGGTTGGTTCTATCTCCGCAATGATGAAAATCAGTTGCCGAGGTACACCGGCCGCGTGCTGACTGCTCGAGAAGAGCACTGGTCGTACGGAGTGCCCGAGGCCGAGAAGACGCGCTTGGATCCGCTGCTGGCGGCGCTGCAGCAGCTTCGCCTTCGGGGCCTGACGGCTGCGGCGGTGGCTGCGGGCTTCCATCGCCGTAGAGTGATGCCGTTGTGCCGGCGTCGTCTCCGCCTGGACCAGATGACTCCGGAGGCGAACCTGGAGGGCACCCGGATGTCCCACGAATCCCTCACCCTTGAGGAGGTTCTCCGGCGGGCTCGCCGGATGGTCGGGAACTTCAAGGCGGAGGAAGCCAATCAGGTTCCCATGAGGCCTACCGAGGGGTGCGAATCCGTGGTACGTATCCCGGGGCTGAGGTATTGCTTTTCTTGTTTTTCTGTGGATTTCGCTGATGTGGTCGAGGCCGGTGTGTAGGATTTGTCGGCGTTGCGGGAAACGCGCCCACCAGTCCCGGAGGACCGGCCCGCCCGGGAGGCTCGACGCCTGCATGCCTCCCAGAAGAAGCAGGCCAAGGAGACGGCCAAGAAGCGGGCGATCCGCAAGGCCAAGAAGGCGGAGGCGTTGAAGAAGCGCCGGTGCCAGCAAGCCATCGACGGAGTGCCCCTGTCACCGTCGCCTTCCGAGACAGTCTCGGGGGAGGACGACGGCAGCAGCGATGAAGATGAAGATGCCCTGTCGCGGTATGAGATAGCGACCAGGCTTGGGGATCTCCCCGACATTCGCCCCCTGCTGGAGCCCATCGGGGGGGGGGGGGTCCTCCTCGGTCGTCGTGGTCGAGGAGGTCGAGGGGAAGAAGGTGGAGAAGGGATCTGGCCCCTCGAGGGGAGGGGCCATTCTACCCCGGACCCGGCGAGAGGGGTCGTCGGGGACGTCCGCACCAGCCGGGGCCTCGCAAGCTCCGGCAGGGGCGGAGACGGTGGTACTGGCGTCGTCATCAGCGGCGGCGCCGATAGGAGTAAGGACCCGAGGCCAGCTGGCCTCGGGAGCACAAAGGGCGCAGGGCGGTGTGTTGGCCGGGGCTCCCAGGAGCGCTCGGCCTGCTGGTGAGGCCGCCGCGGGGCCACCAGCGGCCGTCCCGGGAGGCTCGAGCCGCGCAGGGTCGAGGTACTTGGTGCCGATTTCCGGGTAAGTATCTCAACTTGGTTGTCCTGCCTTTCCCAAAGTCCGTCGGCTGACAATTCTTCTCACTTCGTAGGCTGAAGCGGAAGGCGGAGCCAATAGGGCCTACCCCTGTGAAGTCGCTGCGAGCCAGCGCCGTTGTCCTCAACCGGACGGCGGAGCAGGACGCGGCCTGGGTCCGTCAGGTCGAGGCAGCGAAAGGGCGCCTGCGACATCAGCAAGGGTCGGCCGACGCCGCGGCGATTGCCGGCCCGGAGCCCGCCGTCGGGGGGGCCGAACCGGCAAAGGCGGCGGCTCTTGACGTGGTCGAGGCGGGGCCCCGGCCGTCGGGGACGGCCGAGGCTGCCGTTGCGGTCGCGACGAGCGAGGCACCCGTCCGCGACGCGGAGCAGGCGGGTGCTGACGTGACCAAGGAGGAGGTCGCGTCGGTGTCGGGGCAAGAGACGGTCCTGGCGAAGGGGTCGCAGCCGCGACAAGGCCCGTCGGCAGAGCCAGCGGGCGTGGTGGAGATCGGGGCGGTCGAGCCCCCATCCGGAGCACCCGAAGAAGAGACGCCGGCCCCGGCGGTGCCGACGGTCGAGGCGAGGGTACCGGAGCCGTCGTCGGTCGAGGTGTCGGCTCCGGTGGCGCCGGCGGTCGTAAGTGCCCGCCCTCACGCTCCCCTCGACAACATCTCCCTGGACAAGGGAAAACAAACGATAGGGGTCGAGGGGGGTGAGGTCGCGGACCAGGCCGGTGTCTCGACGACCGTTGGAGAGGCGGATACCGCGGGCGAGGCCGGTCCTTCCGCGGGACCGGGAGACGCCCCGGCCGGGTCGTCCTCCTCGTGGCCCGACATCGCCGCGCTGGCGATAGCGCGGGTCGAGGCGGAGCTGCCGAAGTGGGGGGGCCGTCCCTTGAGTTCAGGGACGCTACGAATCCCGACGCCGAGCCCGTCTTTGTCCTTAGCGACAAAGACGAAGTGCACCGATGGGAGTACCTCGAGGGCGTCCACCAGCATCTCGACCGGTTGCTTCGAGTGGCGTCCGGCGCTGTGCGGAGTATGGGGGATGCCACCGAGGTATGATCGACCCGTCGGCTCGCTTGATAGGCTGTTTTTTCTTCGGATTTGTGACCTTTTCGAATTACGTTCAGGAGCTGAAGGAGTACTCCCGCCGCAAGTCACTCTTCATCCGGGACGAGAGTGGCGTGTGGGGCGCGCTGTCCCAGCAACGGGTTCTGGTCGAGGAGGCCCAGAAATGGCTATCCGATCGGAACGCCGAGATGGCTGAACTGCGCGTCGCATACGCCACATTGAAGGAAGAGGCGGCGCAGGCATGGGCGGCCGAGGCCGTGATGCGCACAAGCCTGGACAAGGCTCGGGAGGAGGCTACCCAGGCGCGCAGGGATCTCGAGCCCTTGTCTGCGCGGGTGAAGGAGCTTGAGGAGGATGTCTCCCAGGTCAGTCTTCAGCGCGACGCCTTCCATGCCGAGGTCACGACGCTGCAGGGAGCCACCCAAAAGAAGGACGCAGCTCTCGAGTCTGCTCGGCAGGAGGTCGAGGCGCTAAAGGCGGCCATCCGTGACAAGGACAACGCCTTCCTGGGGCTCGAGCGAACATGTGGGGGGCTCCGCGACGAGGTCGTGGGCCTGCAGACCCACGTCGAGGGTAAGCGTGGTTGTTATAGTCACGACGTTGAAGGCCCCGCGTTGGGCACTAATTTGTTTGTCGTGTTTCAGAGCTGGAGAGAGAGAACCGAGAGGCCCAATCGTGCGCCAACTCCTTCCAGAGCCTCTTCGAAGCCGAGGTCCGGAGGACGCAACTTCTCCAGGGCGTGATCACCACTGTGTGTGATGGCCTAGGGGTCGAGCCCGACACCGACACCGGGGAAGATGTTCCGGGGAACTCCTTCGTCCGACGGATGGTGGCGCTGGGCCGCCTTGCCCGGGAGAAGATACGGAACGGCCTCCATCACGGCGTGAAGAGGGCGCTGGCCGTCGTCCGTTCGGGGTTTGTGTTTGATATGAGGCTCGTTGTCGAGGGCTTCATCACAGACCCCGATCGGACGGACGAGGAGAACGAGGACGCCTGCGTGGAGCTGATCGAAGCCGCCGAAGAGCCTGGGAGTCGTCTGGCCTCGCTTTTTGAAGCCGAGGTGGTTCCTCCTGCCGACGACGAAGGCCTGTGAGCCAAATCTGGGCATGAAGGCCCATGTAATAAGTTAGTATTTCGAATTTTGATTGCGGTGGCCGCGGAGGCCTAAAAGACTCGAAACATAAACCGGTTCGCGGTTGATTTAGTTTTACTCGAGCTTTTCTTCCCTTTATCGCACGGATCGTGTTCTCGCGTGATTTACCTAGCGCGCAGCTACATCCTTTGGCGTAAGGGAGCGAGTGGAGGTACCGTAGCCTCGGGGGCGTAAGTGATCTCGCGGCTCGACTGCCCTCGAGCTTCAGGGTGATGTTGCGGCCTAGTAAATCGTGTGAGAGCCTGATCTAAGTGACAGGGGGTATGCTCTTTTTTAATTTTAGGAACCGTTGTTTAGATCTTCTCAGCGTGAAGGGGTACCTCTAAAAGGCGCAAGGGTCGAGTGGAGGTACCGTAGCCTCGGAGGCGTAGGTGATGCTCCAGGCTCGAGAGCCCTTTCGAACCTTAGGGTGCTCTTTCAGCGAAGTCGATCTAAGAAATGGTTCTTAAATTTAAAAAAGAGCGCAAGTTTTTTCGGTTTTTCGGGGACCGGGGGTTCCCCCCTTGCCAGCCCTCGAGGGAGGGTCGACTCTGGGAGTGCAGGGTCGATCCTTCCTTATTACGAAACGAGAAAATTTAAACATCGCTGTATTCTTTATTGACGAAAAAGGAAATACAGAGCCTCGAGGCTTTTTAAGGAAAGAAGCGACGTAGCTGTTCGATGTTCCAAGCGTTGGTGAGGATTTCGCCCTTCTCGTTGGATAGCTTGTAGGTGCCCGGCTTTAGTACTTCTGCGATGATGTACGGCCCTTCCCATGGTGGTGTGAGCTTGTGCCGTCCCTTGGTGTTCTGGTTCCGCCGTAGCACCAAGTCACCAACGTTGAGGTCACGCTTGCGGACGTATCTGTCGTGGTAGCGTCGGAGACCCTGCTGGTACCTGGCAGAATGCAACAGAGCCACATCTCGGGCTTCCTCGAGCTGGTCGAGGGCGTCCTGTCTTGTGGCGTCGTTGTGTACTTCGTTGTATGCCTTCAATCTTGGGGACCCGTATTCTATATCGGTTGGTAGCATAGCCTCAGACCCGTAGACTAAGAAGAACGGAGTGAACCCCGTGGCTCGACTCGGCGTTGTTCTTAGGCTCCACAGGACCGAGGGTAGCTCGGCAGCCCATCTTTTGCCATGTTTGTTTAGTTTGTCAAAGATTCTGGGCTTAAGGCCTTGTAGAACCATGCCGTTGGCACGTTCCACTTGCCCGTTTGTTTTTGGATGAGCTACGGCCGACCAGAGCACACGGATGTGGTGGTTGTCGCAGAAATCCAAAAACTTCTTGCCAGTGAACTGGGTGCCGTTGTCCGTGATGATACAGTTGGGGACCCCGAAGCGATGAACAATGTTAGTGAAGAAGAGTACAGCTTGTTCGGACCTGATGCTGGTGATAGGGCGGGCCTCGATCCACTTGGAGAATTTGTCGATTGCGACGAGCAAGTGGGTGAAGCCGCCGGTCGTCCTTTTCAGTGGTCCGACAAGGTCGAGCCCCCAAACGGCGAACGGCCATGTGATGGGGATAGTCTGTAGGGCATGTGCCGGAAGATGAGTCTGTCTCGCATAGTACTGACAACCCTCGCAAGAGCGTACTAGCTTGACAGCGTCGGAGACCGCGGTCGGCCAATAGAATCCTTGTCGAAAGGCGTTTCCGACAAGGGTTCGAGGCGCAGCGTGGTGACCGCAAGCCCCCGAGTGAAGATCGCCGAGCAGATTTCTGCCTTGCTCTTTCGTGATGCAACGTTGGAGGATACCGGTAGGGCTACGACGGTAGAGCTCCCTGCTGTCGCTCATGATCACAAAAGTTTTGGCCCGACGTGCGATCCGTCGAGCCTCAGTCCTATCCGAGGGGAGGTCCCCATGGATGAGGTAGTCGAGGTACGGGACGCGCCAATCAGGCTCGAGGTCAGGCGATGACGTCGAGTCTTCCACCTGCATGGCTTCAGCCCCGGTCGAGGGGGCTTCTGCCTTAGGTGGAAGGTCGATCGATGCCTCGTCGACCCCCCCCCCGTCTGGCCTAAGGTCGACGGATGGGCGCTGAAGGTCTTTCGCGAAGACGTCCGGTGGAACCGTGGCTCGACCGGACGCGATTTTTGCCAATTCATCAGCGGCCTCATTATACCTGCGTGTGATGTGGTTGAGCTCGAGGCCGTGAAACTTGTCCTCGAGGCGCCGTACTTCCTGGCAGTAGGCCTCCATCTTGGGGTCGCGGCAACTCGAGTTCTTCATCACCTGATCAATCACGAGTTGAGAGTCGCCTCGGACGTCGAGGTGTCGGGCCCCGAGCTCGATGGCGATTCTCAACCCCGTGACGAGTGCCTCGTATTCGGCGACGTTGTTAGACGCAGGGAAATGAAGCCGGATGACGTAGCGCATGTGAACCCCGAGGGGTGAGATGAAGAGCAAGCCCGCGCCTGCTCCCATTTTCGTTAATGACCCATCGAAGTACATGGTCCACAGCTCCGCTTGGAGCTGTGCAGGAGGGAGTTGTGTGTCAGTCCACTCGGCCAGAAAATCTGCTAACGCCTGTGACTTGATAGCTTTTCGCGGCGCATAGGACAATGCCTCGCCCATAAGCTCGACCGCCCATTTGGCAATCCTACCCGAGGCTTCCCGGTTCTGGGCTATCTCTCCCAAGGGGAAAGAAGAAACCACAGTAACCGGGTGACCCTCGAAGTAGTGTCGGAGCTTGCGCCGTGTCAAGATGACAGCATACAGCAGTTTCTGGATCTGTGGGTACCGACACTTTGTTTCTGAGAGCACCTCGCTAACGAAATAGACCGGCCTCTGGACGAGCAAGGTGTGTGCCTCCTCGGCCCGTTCGACAACCAGGGCAGCACTGACAACTTGTGATGTCGCTGCGACGTAGAGTAGGAGTGGTTCCCCCGGGGTCGGAGGGACGAGGATCGGTGAGCTAGAGAGGGTGGCTTTCAGTTTTGTGAGAGCCTCCTCAGCCTCGAGGTTCCAGGAAAAATGGTCCGATTTCCTCAAGAGACGGTATAGAGGGAGTGCTTTTTCGCCGAGGCGCGAAATGAAACGGCTGAGTGCCGCCAAGCAACCTGTGACTCTCTGTACGCCCTTGAGATCTCGGATGGGGCCCATTTTGGTGATTGCAGAGATTTTTTCAGGGTTGGCCTCGATGCCACGTTTAGATACGATAAACCCTAAAAGCATACCTCGTGGGACGCCGAAGACACATTTCTCTGGATTGAGTTTGATGTTTTTTACTCTGAGGCACTTGAATGCAACGTCGAGGTCGCTGACCAGGTCGCCGGCACGTTGGGTTTTGACCACGATGTCGTCGACGTAAGCCTCGACGGTCGACCCAATGTGCCCCCCAAAAACATGTTGCATGCATCGCTGGTACGTTGCCCCCGCGTTCCGGAGACCGAAGGGCATCGTAACGTAGCAATACATGCCGAATGGGGTGACGAACGAAGTCGCGAGCTGGTCGGACTCCTTCATTTTGATTTGGTGGTAACCGGAATATGCATCTAAGAATGAGAGAGTTTCACATCCCGCGGTGGAATCAACGATTTGATCAATGCGTGGCAAAGGAAAGGGAACTTTCGGACATGCTTTATTTAAACCAGTATAGTCTACGCACATCCTCTATTTCCCACTCTTTTTTCTAACTAAGACAGGATTAGCTAGCCACTCGGGATGATGAACCTCCTTGATGAACCCGGCCTCCAGCAGTTTGTGTATCTCCTCGCCGATGATCCTGCGCTTCTCCTCGTCGAAGCGGCGCAGGCGTTGCTTCACCGGTTTGGCTCTGGCCCGGATCTCCAAGGCGTGCTCGGCGACTTCCCTGGGTATGCCCGGCATATCCGAGGGACTCCACGCAAAGATGTCGACGTTCGCGCGGAGAAAGTCGACGAGCACTGCTTCCTATTTAGGATCGAGGGTGGCGCTGACGCTCAGCGCCCTCCCCTTGGGATCAGCGGGGTCGAGGGGTACGAGCTTGACGTCTTCGGCGGACTCGAAGCTGCCGGCATGGCGTTTTGGGTCGGGGATCGCATTGGCTAGACCGTCGAGGTCTGCGGCCAAGATCGCTGACCCAAAAACAGCCTCGCCGTGCTCGACGCACTCGACGTCGCACTCGTAGGCATGTTCAAACGAGGGCCCTACAGTGATGACACCGTTTGGGCCAGGCATTTTGAGCTTGAGGTAGGTGTAGTTCGGGATCGCCATGAACTTGGCGTAGCATGGGCGTCCCAGGATAGCGTGGTACGTTCCACGGAATCCGACTACTTCGAAAGTGAGAGTTTCCTTTCGGAAGTTCGCCGGCGTGCCAAAGCAAACAGGTAGATCGACCCGCCTGAGGGGTTCCGCCCGTTTCCCTGGCACGACTCCGTGGAAGCCCCCGACGCTAGGCTGGAGGCGCGCTCTGTCGACCCCCAAGAGGTCGAGGGTCTGAGAATAGATAATGTTGAGGCTGCTTCCGCCGTCCATGAGCACTTTGGTGAGGCGTGTGTTGGCGATGACGGGGTCAACGACGAGTGGATAGACCCCCGGGTTGGGGACGTAGTCTGGGTGGTCATCACGGTCGAAAGTGATGGCCACCGCAGACCAATCAAGGAAGCGGGGTACTGCCGACTGTACGGAGAAGACCTCGCGCCGTTCTCGCTTGCGCTGACGCGCGGAGAGGCAGGTCGAGGGTCCTCCGTAGATCATATAGCAGTCGCGGATCTCGGGAAATTCCCTGTCCTTGTCGTCACCCTTAGGGTCCTCCCCCTTGTCGTCCTTCTTAGCGCCGGCACCCCCGAAGTACCTGCGCAGCATGTGACAATCCTCGAGGTTATGGTTAGTGAGTCCTTTGTGGTAGGGACACGGCTCTTTGAGCATTTTGTCGAAGATGCCCCCGCCGGGGGGGCCTCGAGGTTTCTTGTGCTCGGTAGCAGCGACGAGCTCGTCGGCCGGGGCCTCGAGCTTGCCCTGCTGGCCTTTCTTCTTCTTGCGGTTGTTTCTCTTGGGGCCTCGGGTGGAACTCGCGGGGTCGTCGACCTTCTGCTCCTCCCTTGCCGGCTCGCCGCCAAAGATCGCACCAACCGCCTCCTCGCCGGAGGCGAAGTTGGTGACGATGTCCATCAATCCGTTGGCAGTGAGCGGGGTGTTACGGCCCAACTCCCAGACCAACTCCTTACAGGTGGTACCGGAGAGGAAGGCCGTAATCACGTCGGAGTCAGTGATGTTGGGGAGCTCGGTGCGCTACCGGGAGAAGCGCCGGATGTAGTCCCGGAGGGACTCATCTGGTTTCTGCTTGCAGCTCCGGAGGTCCCACGAGTTGCCGGGGCGCATGTAGGTTCCCTTGAAATTTCCCTCGAACACCCTCACGAGATCGTCCCAGTCGTGGATCTGCCAAGGTGGGAGATCCTCGAGCCAGGCTCGGGCGGTGTCGGAGAGGAACAGGGGGAGTTGCCGAATGATGACCCGGTCGTCGGTGGCCCCGCCCAGCTGACACGCCAAGCGGAAATCGGCGAGCCAAAGTTCGGGTTTGGTCTCGCCGTTATACTTGGTGAGAGTCGTGGGGGGACAGAACCGAGCCGGGGGCACCGTCTCACGGATAGCCCTACTGAACACCCGAGGGCCTGGAGGTTCGGGTGAAGGGCTACGGTCTTCCGAGCTGTCGTAGCGTCCGCCCCTGTGGACGTGGTAGCCTCGAGCTACACCGTCACCGTGTTTGCGTGTGCGACGCTCGACGATGTTGCCACGGGTGTCTCGAGGCTCGCGGTCGTTGGCGATGAGCTCAGGGGCAGGTGCTACCCGGTTTCGCCGAGCAGGCTCGGGATGAACCGAGGCTTCTCTCTCCTGTCGGGAAGGCTCGAGGGTCCGCTCCGAGGCTGCTTCGCGCCGCCTCGAGGCAGAGCTCTCGGCCTGCTGCATGGCGGCAGTCTCGAGGAGCCCTCGGATTTCGTCTCGAGCCCGACGGGCGTCAGGGTTTGACGGCTCGGGCATGTTGCGCAGGAGCATGGCAGCGGCGACAACGTTTTGGCTGGCTCGAGCGAAAACCGGGGGGTCGACCGCCCGGTCCTCGTCGATGCGACGGTTGACGTCGCGAGCCCTCTCACGAGCTCTCCCGCCAAATGCGTGTTCCGCACGCTCACGCTCGAGGGTTTGCTAGAGGAGATCCAGGTTTTCGCGTTCCTCGTCAAGCTGGTCCTGCAACTCGCGAATCTGTCCGAGCTGCGCTCCTTGATCCGCAAGGAACTGGGGCTCGTTTCGCTCGGCAGGAAGCTCGACATGAGGGGGCGTGTGCCTTTCCTCGACCGGCTCTTCGTCCTCTGATTCCGAGGTGCTTTCAACGTCGATGTTGAAGCACTCACGAGTCGGATCATAGGTGTCATCGGCCGAGTCGGAGTCAGGTGCGCCAAAGTAGTAATATGATGGGGGAATGTGTGGCCGATGCCAACCATCACCGAGGTGGTGACGTGGAGAAGCAGTCACACGGGGTTCTGTTTCCGGTGTCTCCGTAGAGTCCCGATAATCAGAAACCGGCGTGGACGCAACGAGGTCCAGAGTGGAGCGTAGATGGTGTCCGGGGAGTTCCTCATAAGCGCTCATGCGAGTGCTCACGGAGGATGCATACACCCGGGCGACCGAGTCTAGTCCAAACGGGAATGGTGATGGGGACGTCACTGTTCGTGGCGAAATAGATGCTATGGACAGTGGTGTCTCACCGGACGGGGGAGCGGCGGGATTCCTCGTTGGCACGCGACCCTCGACCAGGCTCATCCTTCCCAAATCTTCCAAAAGGAGATCTGGGCTAGCGCCTGTCTGGGGGGTGCCGGACCGGGGGGTCCCATCGCCCTCCGTCAGGTAGAGACGGTAGTTGTGCTGGGCTCGCCGTCGCCAGGCGGCCCGCGACCGCCTGGAGCGACGGTGCCGGTTGACTGCTCCCCCGGGCTGGGAGAGCTCGTAATCTTCGTCGGTCGGGTGCCTGGGTGGGAGTAGGACCATGTCGTAGCCAGAGCCGAGCGACATGAACTCCAAACTCCCAAACCAGATCACCGTACCCAACGGGATCGGGCGTTCGGGGTTAGCCATCCAGGAAGAACGGCGACAAAGCGAGGTTTGCACGTAGCGTACCCCTACCTGGCGCGCCAACTGTCGGTGTTCGGACCAAGGGGGTCCTAAACCAACGAGTAAATGCTGCGTGACTCTTTCCTGGATGGTGATGCAAGGAGAACACACGGGGGTTTATCCTGGTTCGGGCAAAAGAAGGCCCTACGTCCAGCGGGGAAGAGAGGTTTGTATTTCCTTGCACCGGGGTGCTCGTGTAGGGGTTACAAGCAGGCGAGAGAGGGTGTCGAGCCCCAAGTCTCAAAGAGAAAAAGGAGAAAGATGGTTGCTTCGCGTTGTTTCCGTGATGCTTCGTGTTTTTTCCTCCCCCCTCCCCTTTGGTTCGCCCTGGCCTGCCTTTTTATAGGGCGAGAGGTGGCCAAGTCGAGGGGAGGCTTGAGGCGATGTTTCGTCGATTCCTGTTGAGTTGACTGTAGCGACGTGGCTTCGGGATGGCCGGCCATCCCTGGGTATCCTGACGTGGTACGGGACAAGAGGGTGAAATGACCCAGAGTGCCAGGCCATACCGTCCTTCGAGCTAAGTCGAGCGTTGGGGCCGGGTCGAGGCTGGGTCGAGGTCGGATGGATAAGGCCGAATCCCCGGTATCGCGGGGGACGGACCTTGTCTTATCCTCCCTCGAGGGTGACTGATGGTGAATAGTGCGCGGTATGGTGGATACAGTGACGGCTTTCACCTCCCATCACGGGATGGGCGGTAAAACAGTGAGACTTGACGTGGGTATTGTTCCCGCGTTGACCCATGCCGTAGCCATGTCGGTCGGTGGTAGTAGGTAACCGCATTGAATGCTATGGCTTTTGTCCCGGGTAGGTAAAGAAAGGGCGTCGAGGGGCCGGGGCGCGGTCGAGGCGCCCCGTCGAACGGGCCTCGTACGAGTCGGAGCCGGAGCGCGGTCGAGGCGCCCCGTCGAGCGGGCCTCGTACGAGTCGGAGCCGGGACGCGGTCAAGGCGCCCCGTCGAGCGGGCCTCGTACGAGTCGGAGCCGGGGCGTGGTCGAGGCACCCCGTCGAGCGGGCCTCGTACGAGTCGGAGCCGGGGTGCGGTCGAGGCACCCCGTCGAGCGGGCCTCGTACGAGTCGGAGCCGGGACGCGGTCGAGGCGCCCCGTCGAGCGGGCTATCTTTTCTACTGGTTTCGGTTTTTGTTAGTGTTTTGGCGATAGCTGTGGTACCCCCGTACTGTTGGTACCGACACCAATCTTCCGAATGGCGGCCATTGTCACTCCAACCTTGGTACATCCAGCTACGGTCTTCCACCGACATGACTTATGTTGCAACAATAAAACTGTAGCAGTAGAGAGTAGAGATCACTGTCACTGATCACATTATGCATAACAAGCATATGTACTGTGAAACGGCAAACGTGTTTAATTCAGAGTGCAAACTAATCCAGTATGTACGCTACAAGGTGGGTTCTATAGATGAGTGCACTGCAAACCAATAATATATAAGCTGGTTGGTTTTACAAACTCTGCAATGTATAGTATTTACGACTTATGAGAAGTTAATTTTTGCAGAGGTTAATTGTACTCATCTATCAAACACAGTAACCTAAGTTGGCTTGTTATTTTGATAAGGCCATAAGCATGAATATAGAAATGTTACAGCTTGTATATGAACAAAAGCGCTAATCACCAGCCCTTCACTAGCTAATTTGTCAAAACTAATTAATGCCTTCACTAATAGAAAACCAATAATCAGCAGCTGCTGCTGCACAATGTAGCAGCAGACTAATGCTTCAGCCCTTCATCCTGGCCATAGCAAACCAATAAATAAACAAGTTGCTAATTTGTATTGTTACTGCACTAATCTTGCCTCTAGATCCACCAAGTTTGGTGAATATGGATTTGGTGGATCTGGACTGTTTGACAAATTTTCGGTGGAGTGGACCTGAAAATGGTGAATTTGGTGGGCTGCTGAATCCCTGCCGAACAGGCCTAACACTACAAGTTGGAATGAGAAGATGAGTGCCAACTAGAAACCAAATAAGCACGTTTTTACCCATTCGTATTTTTTATACTGCTTGGTTCACTTGATTTGTATAGGTAAGTGTACCCAATAAGCAGATCTAACAATAAACAAAAATAGATCCGTACGGATCTCACCTGGAGATCAGAGACTTTTTTAGCAGGTTCGCAGTGCGTCGAGGGGAGGAGCGGCGCAGCCGGCCGCGATTTGGGAAGGTAGAGGCTGGGGGGCGATCTGGAGAGGCCGGTATTTGGAGTGCCGTAACCCTAGCGCGTTGGAGGGAGCTGGCGGCGCCAAGACTGAAAATGAGAGGGAGGGAGGTGCGTTTGGGTTACGGCACGCTGCTGGAATTTTTTATTTTATTAGTTAATTAGTTAAAAAATATTGCCACAAATATGAGCAACTAGAGAAATCGATTAGCAAGGAGATCGTTCTACCAGAGGCCAAAATTGGAGTAATCGTTCCAACAGTTAAACGACTTCTTATTCATGTAACGGAAGTGCCAGTGCCCGAACGTCAGGACATCCGCGTAGTCTGACCCCGTCCGCTCATTTTTCCTGCCCCGCACGTGCACCCAGTCCCGTCGCAGCGTCCACGTGTCTGGACTCCCCTCACACTCACAAGTCACAACCCGTTCTATCCGCCTTAATTCGAGGCCGTTCGCCCCACCCCGCACTCGCACCCTACCCCCATTGCGCCTCGACCGCCGGCCCCTAGCTCGTCGCACCCCATTCCCTGGTGCTCGCGCCGTGCCACCATCACTCTCCGCGCCCTCTGACTCTCCAAACAACATGAAAGATGTGAAACATAAAACACTTGAATGCAACATACGTATGCAACAGATGAAACATACCCTTGCAACATATGTGTGAAACATATGTAACATCCAGATAAAACACTTGCTTGCAAAATGAAAACACTTACTGCAACATAAGACTCAAATAACTGAAACATTTAGAACATATTGTTGCAACATTTGTGTGAAACATATGCAACATCCAAATCAGAACATTTGCAACGTACGTCTGGAAATAATGAAACATTCTGAACAATCCTCTGAAACACTTCCAACATGCCTCTGAAACACTTGCAACATGTGCAACATCCCCGATCTACTTTTGTAGCATCCATATGAAACAATTACAACAACCTCTAAAATGTCTGCACTTAAAACATACGCTTACAACATACGCTTTCATCGTTACATCACCTTGCTGAGGTCGCGTATCGCGCCACCGCGGCATCGACCGCGGCCATGACTTTTTGGTGGGGAACGACAACTTCGGCAGCACCCAGCAGCACCTCGGCACGCACGGGGGATGGAGCACGGTGTGCAGCAGTGGGCGCGCATGAAAGGTCCTTGTTTAGTTTTGGTAATTGAGTGACAACCTTAGGTGGACTAATTGTGTTTAATGAGAGATACACAGGAGATTAGTCCATAGGTGATGGTGTCACGGAGGAGCTCATTGCATATGAGACATGACATGGAGTCATGTGACCAAGGTGGAGAAGATCAAGATGAGGCTTGGCTTGATGGACCGGTTGCTAGGGTGAAGGGCAAGTTGTGTGATGGCTTGGCGCCGAAGGAGCGAGGCAACGGTGAAGAGAAAGTGAGGTCAAGATCGATGAACCAATACGGTCACGTGATGATATGAAGTGGATCATATCATTTGGTGATTGGTTGGTGCATGTGTTGCATCAATGTCGGAGGAGATGAAGTGGAATGCGCAAGGCAAAGGTATAACCTAGGGCATTTCCATTTCACCGGTCATAGGTGTGTAGAGAAGTTTATGACCGGGTTTAGGATAGATGGTCGTACTATCAAGAGGGGCAAACTTATTTGCATATCGGTCATCTAGTGCCACTCGTGTGATCTAACTATGCATCATTGCTAGGATCGAGTGGCGTGGCTAGTTGAGTGGTTAACTCCTTCAGTAAAATGTTTATGAAAATGCTAACACACGTGCACAAGGTGGTGATCACTTGTTGGTGTTGGCACATTTACGAAGGTGATGAAGTTTGAGTGGTAGAGAGGGTTTGGGTCTCTCTCTCCCTCCCACCGAGCTTGCGAGCGCAGGATTCAGACATTTTTGAGGACTTGAAATGCCTATTTTCCACTACGCCGGAAGTCACAGAAGAAATGGAGGCGAACGGAGGTCACAGAGGTGACCGGACGCTACACCGAACGCGGTCACGATTTGACTGGACGCGTCCGGTCAGTTCAACGTAGCCGCGGGTATTAGGGTTTGCAACCGGCGTGTCCAGTCACTCGCGGGACCAGCGCGTCCGGTCAGGCGCCCAGAAGGAGAAGCGCGTGGCGTAGAGCTGATCGGACGCGCGGCGCGTCCGGTCACATGTGATCGGAAGCGTCCGGTCATTGAGGGAGCTTACTAGACTCCAACCGAACGCTAGCACTGTCGCATTCGGTCGTTGTCTGAAACGCGTCCGGTCGTTGCTTCGCGGGCGCGCGTTACTGAGCGATCAGCGCGTCCGGTCGATTGAGCGGCGCGTCCGGTCGTGGCGTTTGACCATTGGCGCGTAGTGACCATTGGAGGATCGGACGCGGTTGAGCGCGTCCGGTCAGTTTCGACCGGCGCGTCCGGTCGTCCCGAAATCTGCCCAGTGAAGGGGTAACGGCTCTATTTGATCGTGGGGTTATAAATAGATGCCTTGGCCGGCCTTGGCCGGCAGCTGAGCACACTATAGTCTTTGTGACTTGTGTGGTAGTACTTGGGAGCCCTCTAACTCACTCATGCTTGATAGTGTTCATCGGATCGAGTGAGAGAGTGATTCTAGTGCGTTGCTTTGAGAGATTACATCGTGTGGCACTAGGTGATCGTGTTGCAAGCCGGTGGTGCTTGTTACTCTTGGAGGTTGCCACCTCCTAGATGGCTTGGTGGCTTGCGACTCTGTTGAAGCACGCGTGGAGATTGTGTGTGGCTCCGGAGGAGGATTTGTGAGGGGGATTGTGCTCACCCCGCGGGGATCACGACGAGCAACTCTAGTAAAGCTCGTGGCTTGGAGGATCCCCATCTTAAGAGTGGATGTGCGGCACCCGCTGAGGGTTTGACTCTTGATAGTCAATTAGCTCGTGATCCATCAAGTGGGTGTATCGCCACAACGGGGACTAACTTGGTGGCAACCAAGTGAATTTCAGTGAAAAACCACCGTGTCAACATTATGTACATCTTCTCAATGGTTTGCTTTCGATTCACAAGCTTGTATTTACATACATATACTTGTGTTTATGTAGTTGCTCTTGTAACTAGTTTGCTTGTGTAGTTAGCTAGTTACCTTCTTGCTTATGTAGCATAGAAGTAGCTCCCGTTGTGTGGCTAATTTGGTTTGTGTAACCTTGTTAGTCATATTGCTTAGTTTGTGTAGCTAAGTAATTTGCGCTCTCTAGTTTGACATTAGTTGCCTTGCTATTGAGCATTGCTAGTGAGCATAGGTGGCTTCGTGCTTTTGCTTACTAAAATTATGTAGGAGCTCCTCGGCTTTGCTAATGTACTAGTGCATAGGTTTGTGTGACCTTGCTCTAGAATTGTTTAGGAGAGCTCTTGCTAAGGAAAGTACCTTAGTTACATAATTAGTATCTTTGTGAGGTGCTTGTGAACTTAGATAGAGGGGTGTAGTCTTGGCTAGACTGATAGTTTTAATTCCGCATTTGTTTCGATTTGCTGACGCGATTAATTTTAGAGAGGACTATTCACCCCCCCTCTAGTCCGCCATCTCGACCCTTCAATTGGTATCAGAGCCTGATCTCTTATTTGTGGTCTTCACCGACCCGAGAGGATGGCGGAATATGGACTAGATGTTGATTGTCCTCACATGTTTAATGGCACACACTTTGCACGGTGGAAAAATTGGATGATATGCAATTTTAAGTTTATTTGCCCGCAAATGTAGTGGATGGTAGATGTAGGCTTTTCTCATGTGTTGGATGAAGATAATCTAACTCAAGCATAAGAGAAATGCCTAGATCTTGACATCCAAGCTACTAACATCATGTATAGATCTTTGGATGATAGCATCTTTGGTAAGATCATGGACCTCAAATCCGCTCATGAGATATGGGCCTATCTCAATGAAAAGTATGGAGCTATCACCAATGATGACGATGATGTCAAGTCCAAGGAGGTTGCACATGATGATGTTGAGCATGACCACAACACGATGGTTGTGGAGGATTGCTCCACCTCATGGTCAAGTGATGATGATGATCAATCTACCACAAGTTCACTTGACAAGGATGGTGATGATGCAACAAGTGTTGCAAGTGATGTTTCTACCCCAAGCACACTTGATGGTGACAACGTTGGTTCATGCTTAGGCCTTGATGATGCTACTACAAGCCCGTCCACTACATCACATTGCTTCATGTCACTAGGTAACACAAATGTATCAAATGATAATGTGATTGATCATGTTGATTCATATGATGAGCTTGTTAGTAGACTTGCTAGCATGAACATGTCTTTAGAAAATGAGAAAGCTAAAACCATGAAATTGGAAAATAAAAACTCATTTCTAAAAACCACATGTGAACAACAAAAGCATCTACTTTATGTTACTACTTGTTCACATGAGGAGCTAAAATTGGCTCATGAGGAACTTAGCGTTGCTCATGATAATTTGGTACAAGAACATGCTTCTCTCTTTAAGATGTTATTAAAGAAAATTAAAATTAATAAGAGCTCATCACATGGATCAAATGATCAATTGCAAAATGTGACTAACCCATGTGATGTAGGGAGAAAGCATGTATCCACCTCTTGTGATGACTTATTAGATATGTCATGTTCTTCACATATATATGCTTGTTCTACTTCTATGTCTTGTGAGACTAACATTTTAAAGGAGAACAATAAGCTCAAAAGTAAAGTGAATAAATTGAGCAACAAGTAGAGAGGTGCTACAACTCAAAAGTCACCTTTGAGCATATGTTGAAAACTCAAAGAAACTTTGGTGACAAGAGTGGCCTTGGTTTCAACAAGAGTAAGAAGAATATGACCAAAGGGGAAAAGAAAAGAGAAAGGAAGATGAAGAAGCTAGCTCGAGAGAAGCTCTCTCATTTCATGTGCTACCGATGCCATGAAGTGGGTCATCTTCACCAAACATGCCCCAACTTAGAGAAGCTCAAGTTGAAGAAAGAAGAAGAAAGGCTCAAACGCAAGTGCTTCAAGTGCCATACATGGGGTCACTACACCTCAATGTGCCCATGAAAGAAACTAGTGAAGCAACAATAAGAGCCTCAACCAAAGCCACACGTTGAGCATGAGAAGAAGAAAAAGAAAATAAGAAGGGGTGGAAGAGGAAGGCATCCAATGTAAATCCAAGATGCCAAGATGATGAGCAAGATTCAAGATAAGAAGAGAGATTTGGCTCACATCAAGTGCTTCAAGTGTGAAGATATGGGATACTTTGCCTCGAGGTGTCCTACCAAGCTTGAGAAGAATGCTCAAGCAACTCATGAGAGGCAAGGCAATGAAGAGCATCACATGAGCAAGGAAGAAAAGGCTCAACCAAAGAGAAGATGCTATTCATGCCGGGAAAGGGGACACATGGCTCATTCATGTCCCCTAGGTAATAATTCTAAGCCTAGTTCAATTAATGATACTAACATGCTTAGAAAAGGATGGTAATGGTACCTCATTGGTTGAAATTGCAAAACATCTCGCTATCCATACTAAGGCTTTGCCTAAGTATGTTGCTCCTAACTTGAGAGGACCCAAACTTGTTTGGGTACCATCAAAAAGTGGATGATTGTTTATAGGTACCATCGGCATTGGAGGCATGATTCATTTGGATTCATATTGGTCATCATATGTTGAATCAAGTTTTAAAGCTTAGTGCATATTCTATCCCAATGCCAAGTCAAAATAAGTGGAGTCTAAATGCTACAACATACAAGTGCAACACTCAAGATTGTGGTGATTTATTGGATATATTTGATGGCTTGTAAATATTTGAGTTGGAGCTTGCTAAGAGGATGATCATGTGATAACCAAGGTATATCTCTAGTTGATCATTTTATTTGGGTGCATATGAGTTGATTGAATTGGATATATATGCAATGTTGCTCGCTATGAGATGATTGAATGGATTAAATGTCTAGCAATCAAATTTGGATTGATTTGCGTTGGATAAATTCATGAGATGACATTTTGTAAGTGGATTGAATGGATATATGTCTTATGAAAGTGTTCAAACAAGTTAGTTTCAAGTTTGATTCAATTTGGTGAAGTATAGCTCAATGTATTGAAATCTGTCCATTATTGAAAATCTGAGCTAGCTGAGATCAAGTCTGAGTTTGAGTGACCAAATCATATTGGATTGGCTTGAAATTTGGTATGCATGCTCTAGACTTATGATATGAGATGCTGTATAAATTTCATGATAATTGGATGAGAAATTCTATGGTTTTAGAGCACATCTTATCAGCTATAGTGCAGCAGTTTTCAGCATATAGTAGTGGTGGAAGATTTGAAATCTAGTAGCAATCTAGAAGTCAAATGAAGCTCAAATTTTTACAGTTGCTAGATGACTTAGTAATTCACATCTCCATCAAATTTTGTGGTATTTGGACCTGTACATTGGGAGATATGAATTATTCTTTGAAGGGTACAGAATCTGCCAGAAAAGTGACAATTATTGGATTGATCTAGAGTCACTTTAAGTGAAAGGTCCTTAAGTTGGAGACATATTTATAAGTGTTTGAGGCACCTAAGTTTGGTTTTGAATTGATCTAGAAGCATGACAAGAAATGCGTACAAGGGCATTGATTGTGGAATGTACTTAGTGCATAAATTTGGTACTTAAATTTGAAAATGAAGATCAAACTCAAGATGAAGATAAGGTTCAAGTTCTAGTAATGATTGGAGATCATTTGGTAGAAAGAAAAGGACTTAAAGAATAATTCAAGGTTACTCATCAAGTTAAGTCCATAGATCAATCAATCAAAGACAATTCAAGTAAGTGTCAAGGATGGTTCTTTGGAGAGAGGTCACTTCTTCCTGCTGAGGAGGCTTGCCGCCCATGGGTGGGTAAACTGAGCACTGGCTTGGAAGGCTAACATAGAAGTGATGAATTCAAGGGACATTTGAGATGTTTAATTAAAGCAATCAATAGGGTTGATCAAGAAAAGCAAGCAACACCCAAAAGAGAGCTAGTCATGGTTATAAAATTGGTATCATAAGCACTTCTCTCATGCAAGCATTGATCAAAGAGAAAAAGCAAGTCAACCACAACAAGAGATAATGCACTTGATTATTAGTGGTTCTCATTTCATATGGGTGAAAAATAGATTTCACTATTGATAATTGGTCTTCACCAAACTATTCAATTGGACTTCACATTGCTATTAGAGTAATGAATTGAAATCTATGTGACTATCCTCTACTCCAAGATAGCAAAGGTATTATTGTATTGTGCATGATCATTTCATCCCTTACTAGTATGCGGTTAGTGCATATAGTACATGCTTATTAGGATCATGCATAACAAATGAAAAGTTTAAAATTCATAGCCTACCACTATTGCTTGATTATTTAAATGACCTAGTGGTATGTGTATGAATTTATTCATGAGCTAGTGAACCCAAGTACTTAATCTAGTTTGGATTGCTAACAAGTGACAAGTACAACATTGGCAAGATAACCCTTATTATGAGGTGTGAAAAAGCTTGTCATTGGATCAAACCGGACTTGGAAGCTTAGGCAAATCAACTTAGTTCAAGTCATACTAGAAGCTCATGACAATGCTACGAGTACAAGCACAAGACAACAATGCAAATGGATATCTAGGGTGTTTCAAATGGTATCTAGACTCAAAATATTTCTTCAATTGGTATTTACAAGTGGTGTCTAGATCATGATCTACAAGTGATATCCTACAAGTGGTACTCGTAAAGATAGCAAATATTCAAGAAAAGATCATATTGACACATCCTACAAGTGGTTCCATGATAGAGGATTCTTCAAATTGGTATCACACCCTTATTCGTGGTATTTCTACACATGATAACATTTATACAAGACGGTGGTTCCACAAGTGATCCTCAACTTTAAGTGATCATCAAATGAAGAAAGTTCCCTCACACACAAGAGCTCAAGATTATCAAGTGAATGACCCATGCTATGACATAGGGGGAGGAGCCCCATCTAATGGTATCAAGGTCAAAGATCCTAAGTGGTATCTCAAGAGCAACATACAAGTAATGTCATTCCAACATGTGCGGTGATGTCCATCAACAACGCAATATTCAAGTCTCAACCATCTACCCCAATGCAAGCCTTTGTATCAATGAGAAATACACCCTTTATGGAAATTGATGACAAAGGGGGAGAAGTTGGAACAAAGATATGTCAATGCACCAAGAGAGAGGTTTGGGGAGAGATTGAACAAAGACATAATGAGAAGATGGGTTTGGACATGGAAATGGACAAAGAGGGAGCAACAATGAAGAAAAGAGAAGGATCAAAATTCTTGGACAAGAGAAGCACACAAGTAGGAGGAGCAAGCTCATGAACATTGATTGGTTGCATTTGACTTGTGCATATTCATGTGCTTGCTAGCATTGCATAAGTTTTTAATATTTAACATGCATGCTTGCGTGGTGTTTGCTAGTTATAGAACTTGAATGATGATATGATAACTAGCATGCATAGGATGATAGCTAGACTTGTGTTTATCATGAAAAACTAGAACCTTACTTATAATGTTGATCTCACGGGGTTTCTAGTGTTTTTGATGTCTAGCTACTCATGATGCTAAGGATGATGGCAAACTTGTGTTTTCAAATGGTATCGAGCTATCAAATGGGATCAAACTACAAAGGTTTATTATATACACCTTAGCATCACTTAGTAGTGCTAACCCTCCCACAAATTTCATATTTATGCATATGTGCAAGCTTGAAACCAAACCATTTGAGCACATATGTAGGGAGAGTTATCACTACCAAGTTGGATTTTATGGTGCTTATCCAAATCCTAACATAGAGCTTAAAATGTCGGATAAGTGCCATAAAGTCCAAAAGAACTTAATTTCCATATCTTTGTAGAGTTATCATCAATTACCAAAAAGGAGGAGATTGAAAGGTCCTTGTTTGGTTTTGGTAATTGAGTGATAACCTTATGTGGACTAATTGTGTTTAATAAGAGATACACAGGAGATTAGTCCACAGGTGATGGTGTCATAGAGGAGCTCATTGCATATGAGATATGACATGGAGTCATGTGACCAAGGTGGAGAAGATCAAGATGAGGCTTGGCTTGATGGACCGGTTGCTATGGTGAAGGGCAAGTTGCGTGATAGCTTGGCGCCGAAGGAGCGAGGCAACGGTGAAGAGCAAGTGAGGTCAAGATCGATGAACCAATATGGTCACGTGATGATATGAAGTGGATCATATCATTTGGTGATTGGTTGGTGCATGTGTTGCATCAATGTCGGAGGAGATGAAGTGGAATGCGCAAGGCAAAGGTATAACCTAGGGCATTTCCATTTCACCGGTCATAGGTGTGTAGAGAAGTTTATGACCGGGTTTAGGATAGATGGCCGTACTATCAAGAGGGGCAAACTTGTTTGCATATCGGTCATCTAGTGCCACTCGTGTGATCTAACTATGCATCGTTGCTAGCATCGAGTGGCGTGGCTAGTTGAGTGGTTAACTCCTTCAGTAAAATGTTTATGAAAATGCTAACACACGTGCATAAGGTGGCGATCACTTGTTGGTGTTGGCACATTTACGAAGGCGATGAAGTTTGAGCGGTAGAGAGGGTTTGGGTCTCTCTCTCCCTCCCGCCGAGCTTGCGAGCACGGGATTCAGGCGTTTTTGAGGACTTGAAATGCCTATTTTCCACTATGCCGGAAGTCACAGAAGAAACGGAGGCGAACAGAGGTCACAGAGGTGACGAACGCTGCACCGGACGTGGTCACGGTTTGACTGGACGCGTCCGGTCAGTTCAACGCAGCCGCGGGTATTAGGGTTTGCAACCGGCATGTCCAGTCACTCGCGGGACCAGCGCGTCCGGTCAGGCGCCCAGAAGGAGAAGCGCGTGGCATAGAGCTGATCGAACGTGCGGCGCGTCCGGTCACACGTGATCGGACGCGTCCGGTCGTTGAGGGAGCTTACTGGACTCCAACCGAACGCTGGCACTGTCGCATCCGGTCGTTGTCTGGAACGTGTCCGGTCGTTGCTTCGCGGGCGCGCGTTACTGAGCGATCAACGCGTTCGGTCGATTGAGCGGCGCGTCCGGTCGTGGCGTTTGACCGTTGGCGTGCAGTGACCGTTGGAGGATCGGACGCGGTTGAGCGCGTCCGGTCAGTTTCGACCGGCGCGTCCGGTCGTCCCAAAATCTACCCAGTGAAGGGGTAACGGCTCTATTTGATCGTGGGGTTATAAATAGATGCCTTGGCCGGCCTTGGCTGGCAGCTGAGCACACTATAGTCTTTATGACTTGTGTGGTAGTACTTGGGAGCCCTCTAACTCACTCATGCTTGATAGTGTTCATCGGATCGAGTGAGAGAGCGATTCTAGTGCGTTGCTTTGAGAGATTGCATCGTGTGTCACTAGGTGATCGTGTTGTAAGCCGGTGGTGCTTGTTACTCTTGGAGGTTACCACCTCCTAGATGGCTTGGTGGCTTGCGACTCTGTTAAAGCACGCGTGGAGATTGTGCGTGGCTCCGGAGGAGGATTTGTGAGGGGGATTGTGCTCACCCCACGGGGATCGCGAAGAGCAACTCTAGTAAAGCTCGTTGCTTGGAGGATCCCCATCTTGAGAGTGGATGTGCGGCACCCGCTGAGGGTTTGACTCTTGATAGTCAATTAGCTCGTGATCCATCAAGTGGGTGTATCACCACAACGGGGACTAACTTGGTGGCAACCAAGTGAACCTCAGTGAAAAACCGTCTTGTCAACATTGTGTATATCTTCTCGGTGGTTTGCTTTCGATTCACAAGCTTGTATTTACATTCATATACTTGTGCTTGTGTAGTTGCTCTTGTAACTAGTTTGCTTGTGTAGTTAGCTAGTTACCTTCTTGCTTGTGTAGCATAGAAGTAGCTCCCGTTGCGTGCCTAATTTGGTTTGTGTAACCTTGTTAGTCATATTGCTTAGTTTGTGTAGCTAAGTAATTTGCGCTCTCTAGTTTGGCATTAGTTGCCTTGCTATTGAGCATTACTAGTGAGCATAGGTGGCTTCGTGCTTTTGCTTACTAGAATTGTGTAGGAGCTCCCTGGCTTTGCTAAAGTACTAGTACATAGGTTTGTATGACATTGCTCTAGAATTGTTTAGGAGAGCTCTTGCTAAGGAAAGCACCTTAGTTACATAATTAGGATCTTTATGAGGTGCTTGTAAACTTAGATAGAGGGGTGTAGTCTTGGCTAGACCGATAGTTTTAATTCCGCATTTGTTTTGGTTTGCCGACGCGATTAATTTTAGAAAGGACTATTCACCCCCCTCTAGTCCGCCGTCTCGACCCTTCAGCGCAGCTCGCAGCGAGCTAGAGTAGGTGCGGCGATGGAGGGGGCGTGGCGTGGGATGGAACACTGCACTGGATAGGGGAGCCGCACGACGTGAGATGAGGTGTGTGGCAGGAAAGACAGCGAGCGCACAACACATCAGCACATGATAAATGAGAGCGATGAGAAGATATTTGAAGAGACATGGGGAGACGCATACGCGCAGCTCAGAACGCGGCGTCCGAACGGACGGACCGACGCCCACTCTTTTAGCATTACCGTTCATAATTGGAGGGCGAAGCCCAAAAGTAATCGCTCGACGACAAAACGATTACTGCTTACCGTTCCACGGCAGACGATTTACGCCTGGTTTAGATGCACCCTAAAAGTTAGAATTTTTTCACTCTTTTCATCACATTAATCTTTGGACGCATGCATGCAACATTAAATGTAGGTAAAAAAATAACTAATTACACAGTTTAGTTGAAAATCACGAGATGAATCTTTTGAGCCTAGTTGGTCCACGATTGGATAATATTTGCCAAATAAGACGAAAGTGATACTATTCATCAGGTTAGAATTTTTTGCAATCTAAACGAGCCCTTAGTACTAATTGTACTACCAAGGAACGACTTTTACGGTACAACCTAACAAGTTTTGTACCATTTCTACAAGAGCTTATAAAAATCAAAAAGAAAATGCAGAAAAATCCTAAAATCCCGAAATTAGTTTTGTTAGGTTACTTATATTTATATCTTTAGATGAAAAATATAAAACTGCATGTTATGATACATAAGATGTTTTATTAATTTTAAAAGTTTAACTTATCCAAAAGTCATGAAAAACTTGAGTAAATCACATCTGCCACTTGTTATATGTGGTAAAAGTTTCATCCACAGAAGAGATAACATGAGAGTGGCAGAGTGCAGAAAATACAGCTATGTTTTGTCTTATTTAATACTTTGAAAATAGAAAAAAATGCTATGAAAAATGAAAAATATGAATTTCCTGCACTGTATAATAAGTTCAGATTTTTCATTGAAAATAGTCACGTTATACAATGCAGGGAATGCATATGCAGGGAACATATAAGTTCCCTGGTATGAACTAGAGTCTGGAGGGGCATCTCTTTCGGAATGAAAGAGGTGCAGGTTCAGTCAGCATCTGATCTCAGGAGTGAAGAATGATTCAGTGTTACAAACGATCAAATGGCTCGACTGCAAGCAGATAGATTACGACATATAGCAGAATACCCTTGCTACAAACAGCGAGCTTAACTGCAGGATGTTACTCTTCTGATGAGAGCATCAACATACAGACAACAACTATGTTATCATCAGACCGCCTTAACCCTTCTCAGTTGCTACCGCTAAAAAAGCCGACCACGCATGTTAATTCCTCATGTTACTGGACGGAGCATACAATGGCTAGAGTGGATCAAGTTGAGCCCCCCACGCAGGACATGCCATTGGCGACGGTCGGCTCGGACTCGACTCAGAGGCAGCAGGCATAGCAGAGCTCGATGCCGTCATCGCGGAAGCCGCCTTCTCCTTCTCCTCCTTGAGCATGGCGACGCTTTTCTTCAGCTCCTTGATAGAATTGTCCTGATTCCATTCGCCAATCAGTAACACTGACACCACGGATGGGAAGATCCCCCAGCTGAACCAATCATACAGCTCCCTGAACTCGTCAACCTTGGCCTTAACTTTCTTAAGCTCCCTGCGAAGGCTAGTCGCGGTGTCCTGCCATTGCAATGCATTAGGATCAGGCGAAGTTCAGAGCTATCACAGCCCAAACGTACCGAAAGTTAAGACAAATTTGAAGCAGAAATAGAACGGAAAGCAAGACCACCGAGATATTTATTTACGTTGTAAATTTTAAGTTGACTATGGACTCCTTAATCTACCCCATCCTTTAATGTGAGTGACATCACAGTATTCCCCTATCGCATGCTGCAGCCTACAGGCAAATACTCCATTTACAATTTTGCATAAACTTTGAAACTGACTACAGCCTACACAGCCTACTTATGAATTGAAACTCCATCAATCAGACAAAAGAAACAAGGGCCGTCGTGGGGTGAAGTAGACACCAAGTGACCAAATGGTGTCCTTAATTTACTCCTACATGTAAATTTTGAGTTGACTATGGACTCCTTAATCTATCCCATCGTTTAATGAGAGTGGCATTACAGTATTCCCATATCTGTAACTGTAAGTAACAACTACTGGCGCTACAGTAGAAGGCTGGGCATGCTTCAGGCAAATACTACTCCGTTTACAGATTTGCAAAAACTCGGAAATTGACTAGTCGGATTCTCGAATTGTTGCCTCGTCCTTGCATGGCCTGCGATTGATTGATTGATGGATGCCGACATTTTTTTTAAAAAAAATTACCAACATAGACAGACCTTAAGACGGGGGGAAATAGCTCTTTCAAGGGCTAGCTAGCTACGAAATGAGAGATGGAAATCGAGGCACTCACGGGTGGAGCCGTCGCCGCCGCCGTCGTCAGGGAGGGCGCCGCCCGCGGCCGCGCCAGGTGGCGGAGGAGGGCGACGGAGCAGGAGCGGATGGGCATCTCGATCGCCGGCGCCCGGTGCTTCTCGTCTTCTCGATGCGGTCGATGAGCAGTCACGCGGATAGTGCGCACTGCAGTATTTTAGTGGACAGCCTGTCGGCACCTATCGGCAGCTCACGGGCCGATAGGTCTACATGGCGTACAGGTGGCAGCCGACGCACGCCAAAGGAGCCTGTCGGAGGGCCCCTGTCGGCATGTGGACGGTCGATAGGGATAGCCGGTCCTAGGATGGCCGACAGGGCAATCGGTAGACCAGTTGCCGATAAGCCTGTCAGCCCCACACGACCGACAATACTATTTCATGCTGTATTCCTTCTCTTCTAAACACAACCATCACCCCATGTGATACTTTTTTTATAAACACAACCATCTCCAGATAAAAAACTAACTTTCCCACTTTTTGAGCAACACTAAAAACAGTGGATTAGTTCTCATCACAAATCCAAGAGTACATTAGTCCTTTTACGTTTTAATTGTCATTTGCCTCGATGCAGGCAATGGACTATATTGGAGCATTGCCTCCATGGCCAAAGTGCGCAATTTAGTTTATTAGTTCGCATCACAAATCCAAGAGTACATTAGTTTGCATCCATACATCCATGCTAGCATACAACCATACAGTCGCACACGTTTAACCTACACGACGACCACGCTTAGGTGCTTGTGCACCTTGGTGACGAACCTGGGCCGTAGGGTAAGTCCACTGGTCTGGAGGGCGTCGTTGTCGTACCGGTGGGGTCGACTCCATATACTCAGTACCCTGAGTCGGTAGAGGTGCACCAGAAAGCTGTGAGGGCTCGACCTCCTCGGAGAACCAAGGATGAGTGTTGTCCGTGTAACAGAACCGCCCAATTATACGAGATTAAGTAAGAAAATCGTCCAACGGCAGGATAATTTAACAAACTTAAGCCCGTATAACCCGGTAGTCCGTGAAATCTCGACGGATTTCAAACCATTCACATAACAGCCAAGATCGTACTAAGTTTAGAGGTCACCGTCATAAGTTACATAGAAGTTCGTGGCACAAAATACATCGGAGTTAAACATAGTTATTACAAACCAGTTTCAAATAAAAGTAGCGGAAGCATTAGTTTAAAACACGCACACACACATTGTTTTGAGATAAAGTGCCAGCTCGCGATCATCTCCAGCAAAAGCATCAGGCGAGAAGTAGTGAATGACCATTGCCCATGGTCCTAAGCTTCGCCCATCGTAGGGTAGAGACAGCTGATACAATAGCCATAGTACATCTGTCCATCTGCAACAAGTGGGAACAAAGCCCTGAGTACGAGAAGGTACTCAGCTAGACTTACCCGTCATAAACCAGAAATAAAAGACACCAAGGAATCATGATAGGCTTTTTGGTGGGGTAGCTGACTCATTTGCAAAAGGCATTTTTAGCATTTAGGAAAAACCTTTACAAAAACTTTGCATCAAGTTAAAGCTTTATTAACCTGTCAACTACATTTGCACCTGTACTAAAGTAATATGTAATTACACAGGCAATGATAACCAATGATCATTAACAACTTCCATTAAGTCATAATTCATATAACTGTCCAAGTGTTCCATCAATATCACTACGATGAAGTAGCTCAAGTCAAGTGTTCATTATCCAGTGAACGATGGCGATTCGAATCGATTATGAACCAGCTGGTAAGTTATTCCTCACACAAACCTCACTCACCCGCTAAAGTGAGGTGTTGGTCGCCGAGTCAACCATTCAGGTAAAGTCGCGAGCTTGCCAGGAACCACTTGTACCCGGGGGCCGCCCAACTGCTCTTTGGCCTTATCATCGCGCCCCAGTATCCTGCCACTACTGCTCCGGTACAGTGCGTTGCGGGCAATCCACTCGGCCCGAATAATCTCCCAGTTTCGCGGTCGGAAGGTACTTTATCCGGCCAGCTAAATGTGAGGCATACGTTCAACATGACCCGAGGGACAACAACGGACGGTCCTTAACCGACACAGACGGAAAACACTACAGTCCGAAACCCTGCAAGTTTTCGCCCGGTCTCAATTTCATTTCACACTTAGTTATACCATGACTTCATAGTCAAGCAAACAGATCCAGGTAACCACCTATAGCTCGCAGGTGACAGGAAATCATCCGACTTCTACCGGTCTAAGCCAGCTAAGCATTGACTTGACTACGGATACCAGGGTAATAAGGATAGGGTATAACGAATGTAAGCAAGGTATAATACAGCAACGTTTGCAAATAACTCCTAAACGTAATGCATCAAATTAAGTAAAGTTAATGATAAATTATTTACAAACCGGGAGAGAAATGCTCCGGGGCTTGCCTCTCTCGAAGGAGCTTAGACGGTGATCGGGGCACTCCGGGAGATCTTCACCGACCTCTTCTTCGGCTTCTGTCACCTCTTGCTGCTGCACCTCGATCTGCTCCTCTGGCTCCTCGGGCAAGATGACTGGGTTCTCGGTTTGCGATCCTGTATGATGCAATGCGCGTAAGTGATTATGCAAGTGTGCATCGAAGAAGATGAATGCAATGAATATGTTGAAATGCAAGGTAGTCAACATCATCCAGAAAATATATCCTACAAGCACATGTCATCTACTGCATTCTCTTCTACTACTATTATGTTAAGTTAACCTACCTTATGAAATGCTTCAAAGATACACCAAAGCTTTACTGATTTCTTAATCACACTTAAAGCAATACTTGCTTAAACTCTAAGTAATAATAGTAGTTTTGAATAGCAACATATATTTCTGATGCTCCTAAAAATCTAAGAAAATTACAGTAGCATAATACTACTCTAAATAGACTACCATAAAAATTTCATGGCATTTGGATAAGTAAACTATCCTACACAAAAATGACAAGCTATGGCATAAAAATGAGCATGAAATGACTTTGTACTATGAAAAGTGTCAAACAATAGAATTAATATTTTTCCTAGATTCTTCATAGCATACTATGACTGTATAAAAATTATCACATCCATGTTTTATACAAAGTTTGCTCTCTAGCAAAAATAACAAAAATCAGCCATTAAAGGCACTTGAACTACACTTCAACATTTTTCTATAGAACAGGCATGAGATAAAATTTCCCTAGCAAGTACATGGCATAAAAAGATTAATAAACTTGGAATCATATTTTTCTGATTTTTCTAGGATTTATTAAGCAATTAACAAGAAAACAGCCATTTCAATAGTTAATTAAAAACTCTACAGAAAAGTATCTCAAATTTGACATGCAATAATTTCATATCATAGATCTGGTTCCATTGCATCTAGAGAAATTTATTTCACAATTTTTAGAGCTGAAATGACTGCTAAAAATATTGTCCAAAGTATTTTTATCAAGAATAATAAAAAGAAAATGGAAATGAAATTCTTTATACGACGCTGGGCCGGCCCGGGAAAACAAGCGGCCCACGGCTGTTCACGGCCTGCTCACGCGCGCGGGGAGAGAAGGGCGAGCCGGCCCGGCTCGGGCTTCGGCCCAAGGCCGGACTGGCCCCGCGCGGTCGGGCGCGACCGTGGCCACGCCACGCCGGCGACCTTGGCCGCGGCAGCATGGCGACTGCCAACGGCCAACGGCCATTTCCGGTCGCGAGCGGGCGGAGCGTGGCGCGCACGAGAACCGCGACGAGAAGGCGAACCCGTTTTCAGTGCTAGGGAAACGAGAGGGGTAGCGGGGAGTCGCTTCCGCGGGAGGCCGCGCGCGGTGACGCCATGGCCGTCGGCGGCGAAAACACGGGGTCCGCACCTGCTGGGCTCGGAAGGCGGCAACAAGGTGTGCACGGGATGTCGGAGAAGGGGGCGAAGCTGGGTGCGCGAAGAGGAGAGCAATGGCGGCTCACCGTCGGCCAATTTGGCCGGCGGGTGCGGCGGTGGCGGTGCTCGCGCGGTGCGGCGTTCGTGCGGCAGAGAGCGGAGGAGGGCCGGGGTGAGGAAATTCGGAATGGGGGAGTGGGTGCGGAGCGCAGGCGGCTTAGAAGAGCGGGGCGCGCGCTGGCGGGGGCCACCGGCAGCCAGATGGCGACGGCGAGCGGCGCATGCCGGCCACGGGGCGCGCGGCGTCTGCGCGGGCGCGTGCGTGTCGCGGCGCGCGCTGGCGAGCGGCCACGACGCGCGGGCGAGCGGGCGAGCGCGCGGTCGGCTGGACCGGGCCGGCTTCGGTCGCTGGGCCGGAAGTGGGGCGGCGTCCCGATAAGGCTGAAAAGGTGATTTTCTTTTCTAAATAAAATTTCAGATTTTATTATTTGATTCAAATTCAAATTTTGAAGATGAAAAAGACATTTTCACAAATTGCCCCCAAAACAAAAGTTGTTCAAAATTTAATTCTCTACAACTTGGGTTAAGGAGCCAAATAAAAATTCCCAATAGATTTTGAATGGCAGAATAAAAGCTAAAATAGGAGATATTTTTGAATATTTTTACTCAATATTTTTGAACAGGTTTTCGACAAAATTTGAGTCATCTAGCTGCTCCAAAAATTGAACTAAGGTTCCAAGTGATGTAAAATTTATAGTTGCAAGATTTTTGGTGTAATGTGATTATCATATTAATATAGTTCATTACATATATTATTTTCAAGCTTTTATTTGATTCAAATTATAGCATTATCACACATGATTATGATGACATGAAATGCCATGCAGTATGATTGCCATGCAAATGCATTGCGTAACACCGGAGTGTTACAACCCTCCCTCCTTATAAAAACCTCGTCCCGAGATTTGGGTTACGAACCATTTATTATAAAAATCTTCGTATGCCTTTTGTAGGTATTCACCCGTTTCCCACGATGCATCTCCCTCATTATGATGACTCCATTGTATCTTATATGTTTTCACCACGCTGTTTCGAGTAGCCCTTTCTTTGGAATCCAAAACTCGAACTGGCTGCTCACGATACACTAGATCTGACTTAAGTTTTATGCCTCGAGGTTCGATTATTTCCTCTAGAACGAGTAAACATTTCTTGAGATGTGATACGTGAAAAACTGGGAATATAGCATCCATTGATTCTGGTAATTCCAATTTGTAAGCCACTGGACCCTTCCTTTCCAAGATTTTGTAGGGTCCGACAAATCTTGCGGCAAGCTTTCTGCGTAATCCAAACCGCTTCTTCTTCATTGGCGTGACTTTTAGATAAACATAGTCACCAACTTCAAACACAAGTGGTCTCCTTCTTTTATCCGCATAACTTTTCTGACGTGACTGAGCTGCTCTCATATTTTGCTGAATGATATGAACTTTCTTTTCGGCTTCTTCCACGAAGTCAATACCATAATACCTTCTTTCCCCTGGCTCAATCCAGTTTAAAGGTGTTCTACACTTTTGTCCATACAAAGCCTCAAAAGGTGCCATTTTGATACTTTCTTGATAGCTATTATTATATGCGAATTCTGCTAGAGGTAACCACGACTCCCATGAACCTCTGGAAGAAAACACACAAGCTCTCAACATATCTTCTAAAACAACATTAATTCTTTCAATCTGACCATCTGTTTGAGGATGATAGGCAGTGCTACGAATCAGACTAGTCCCCAAACCTTTGTGCAAATGCTCCCAAAAGTGTGCAGTGAACTGGGATCCTCTGTCAGACACTATAGTCTTCGGTATGCCATGCAATCTCACAATCTCTGCAATATACTTCTCGGCATATTGAGGTGGCCTATAAGCTGTCTTGACAGGCAAAAAGTGAGCGGTCTTGGTAAGACGATCTACGATTACCCAAATCGAATCATGGCCTTTCTGAGTAGTGGGCAAACCTGTGATGAAATCCATACTTATATCATCCCACTTCCAACTAGGTACTGACAAAGGTTGCAACAATCCGGCAGGTTTCATGTGAATAGCTTTCACTCGACAACATGTGTCACATCGGGCCACATAGGCTGCAATTTCCTTCTTCATCTTTGTCCACCAAAAACGAGGTCTTAGTTCTTGATACATTTTACTACTGCTAGGATGAATGGATAACTTAGAGTGATGAGCTTCATCCATAATTTTATTCTTAAGCTCTCTATCCTTTGGAACAACAAGACGGTTGTCGAACCACAACACGTCCTGCTCGTCCACTCTGAAGTGTTTTGAAGGTTCTTCTTTAATTTTCCTTTTGATGTGGAATACCCCTTTGTCTGCTTTCTGACCTTCTATTATCTTACTCTCCAAGGTACAACTGGTCTGAATATTATGTAACACGGCAGGGTGCATTAGATTAAAACCATCTTCGAGTAAGGGTTGCATATTCAGACAATGCGACTTTCTACTCAGAGCATCGGCTACCACATTGGCTTTCCTAGGGTGATACTGTACATTCAAGTTGTAATCTTTAATTAGTTCCAACCATCTTCGCTGTCTCATGTTCAATTCTGGTTGGGTGAAGATGTACTTGAGACTCTTGTGATCGGTGAACATATTACACATATTACCAAGTAAATAGTGTCTCCAAATCTTTAAAGCATGCACCACGGCGGCAAGCTCAAGATCATGTGTTGGATAATTGATTTCATGTTTTCTCAACTGACGGGAGGCATAAGCAATGACTCTTCCTTCTTGCATTAGAACACAGCCTAATCCTATTTTTGATGCGTCACAGAACACATCAAAAGGTTTCTCGATGTCTGGTTGTGCAAGAACTGGAGTAGTGGTCAACAGTCTCCGCAAGGTGTGGAAAGCTGTCTCACACTCCTCTGTCCACACGAACTTATGATCTTTCTGTAACAGACTTGTCATTGGCTTAGCAATCTTCGAGAAGTCTGGGATAAAGCGGCGATAGTAACCAGCTAACCCTAGGAAACTCCTAACTTCTGGCACTGTGGTTGGAGTTTTCCACTCCATAACCTCTTGCACTTTGCTCGGATCTACCGAAACTCCATTCTCCGATAGAATATGACCAAGGAAAGGAACTTTCTTCAACCAAAATTCACATTTGCTGAACTTAGCATACAACTTATGATCTCTTAATCTGGTCAAGACAATTCTCAGATGCTCTTCATGATCTATCTCATTCTCAGAGTATACTAGAATGTCATCGATGAAGACAACTACAAACTTGTCCAACTCTGGCATGAAAACCGTATTCATCAGATACATAAAATATGCAGGAGCATTTGTTAGGCCAAAAGACATAACAAGATACTCGAACAACCCGTATCTGGTAGAAAAGGCGGTCTTCGGAACATCTTGTGGTCTAATCTTTATCTGATGATACCCTGACCTTAGGTCTATCTTGGAGAACACTCTAGCCTTAGCCAACTGATCAAACAGAACGTCGATATGAGGCAAGGGATATTTATTCTTGATAGTTACAGCATTAAGAGGTCGATAATCCACACACATCCTGAGAGTACCCTCTTTCTTTTTCTTTACGAACAGGGCAGGACATCCCCATTCAGACTTACTTGGGCGGATAAACCCCTTCTTTATTAATTCTTCCAGTTGTTTCTTCAACTCAGCTAACTCATCCGGAGGCATCCGATAAGGTCTCCTCGAAATAGGAGCTGTTCCGGGGATCAACTCGATTCCAAACTCAACATCTCTATCTGGAGGAAGGCCAGGTAACTCGTCTGGAAACACATCCGGGAACTCACACACTACCGGAATCTGGTGGATAGGAACGACTTCCATGGCACAGGTCACACTTACAAGGTCTGTTCTTACGGGCAATGGTACCTGAAAAGTACCCTCTGCCTGCGGATCCTTAAGGGTAAGCATCTGACTGCTTGTATCTATGACTGCTCCCCAGTCTTTCATCCAGTTCATTCCTATTATTACATCCAAAACTAGTCCCGGCATAACTATCAGGTTCACTCGAAACTTCCAACTATCTAACTCAAGGGTTGCCCCTCTAACCATCTTATTGGTTAGCACATCAGCCCCTGCTGAACTTATGCGATAACCATAACCCAACTCTATGCATAGTTGTTCATGCTTTCGTGCAAATGCTTGACTCATAAAAGAATGCGAGGATCCAGAATCAAATAGAACAACTGCAGGGTGATGGTTAACAAGAAACTTACCGACAGTTACAGGTTCTCCTTTAGAAATCTCATCAACGGTGGTATGGTGCACACGGGCAGTGTAAGTCTGTTGCTTCTTTCTAGGCGGATAAGGGCAGAACTTTGAAAAGTGTCCTGACTGACCACAATTGTAGCAGGGCCCCTTTACTGTACCAGCAGATCCTATGGCTCCCTTGGAGTTGCTTTGCTCTGCAGCTGCGGTGATCTTTGCTGGCGGCACGACCATCTTGTACGGCTTCTGTGGTCCCTTGTAGTTCTGAGTTTTATGCTGTGGAGGCCTGAACCTTGCACCAGGTGCGGACGAACGATAAGAAGGACGATTTGCAGTGACAACTCTGGACTGGGAGGGTCCTGACTCAAACACCCTCTTGCGATTCTTGGATGCAGTGTAGGCGTTGTTGTTCTTTTCTTGCTTCAAACAATCACTGACAAAGTCATTGAACCTGGCACGGGTATTGGTACCCACATGCTTCATCATCTTCGGACTTAACCCTCTCTTGAAACTAGAAATTCTCTTTGCATCTGTGTCGACCATGTCTGGAGCGTAGCGGCACAAGTTGTTAAATGCATGCAAATACTGTGTTACAGTCTTGGTACCCTGATTCAAGGCTAAGAACTCTCCAAACTTCATTTCAACCAACCCTAGGGGAATATAAACTCCCTTAAAAGCTTCAGTAAAATCTCTCCAAGTAATCTGGGCATTGGGAGGAAAGGTGGTGCGGTGATGTTTCCACCACATTCCTGCCGGTCCCTGTAGCTGATGTGCAGCATACTCTGTTTTTAGAACTTCTGTCAGCCTCAACACACGGAACTTATCTTCCATAGTGTTGATCCATTCTTCAGCATCGAGTGGCTCTGCTGCTTCCTTAAAAATAGGTGGCCTAGTATCCATGAAATCCTTGAAATTGCTATACTAGTTTACTCCATGGCCACCACCTTGATTATTTCCTCTCTGAACATTTTCAGCGATGGTACGCAGAAAATCTTCCATATTCCTTTGTGACTGCTCGGCGTTGCGCTGGCTTCCAAGGAACTGTGCGAAGAACACTTCTGCAGTGAGCGGTGGAGGAGGGGGCAATTGTGGCTCTGGCTGTGGCTCCTGGTGATTGACGTTGTTTGCACCACCCCCACCAGCCCCTGCACCGTTGCCACCAGTTTCAGCGGCCTCATACGTGGCACGGCGAGTGTTTGCCATCTGCATATTTCAGCAACAAGTAATAATTGAGCGAAGTGGTAGTAATTGTATCCGAATGAACAATCATGTCATACTGAATTTATTGGAGAGAACAAGTCATGCAATAAGACAGAGGCACAATAATCACATTCCAATTAAAACAACATCACTAATCAAATTACTTCGAATGCAACATCGCGTTCCATACAACCATGTTGCCAGCATACATACACTGGACTTTTATGTGTTTAAGCATCACATACACAACCAAGATCCAAAAGATCGCCAGTCTCCAGGTCGAACAGGATACAACATGATACATGGAAACCAAAAGAAGGCTATCGCGCCAAAGCCTATCACTAACGCAAGGCAACTAGCCTACTCCTCGGGGCCATCGTCGAGGTCGGAGGCATCAACATCGCTACCTTCAGCAGTAGCGTCGTCGTCGGCGTCCATCTGGGCGGCGTCCGGAGGAGCATACGGGCCCATCCCGTGGTAGAGGGCATGAAACTCTTCATGCAAGTTGGCATTATACCCTTCTAGCTCCTCGACCCTCTGCCTCAGAAGGTCCCTCTCGTTCTAGGCTTCATTCCTTTCTTGTACTAGCTATCCCATCATGCGGTCTGCATTTCTATTGGCCTGAGTCAACCTCTGTACCTGCTGCATGGAACTCTCGCCTCTCTCGAGAGCTCGGTCCCGCTGCAAGCTCATGTCGGCCAACTGCTCCTGCAAGCTAGCTATAGCACGTGCTTGCTTCTTCTTCTGCTTCCTTGCTTCAAGCCGATCATCACCACGTATGCCAGTCAAGGTCCAATAGGTATTCTCCAGACCTTGGTATGCTCTGATGGCTGCATACTTGACACTCATGGTGTGGTTATCGCTAGCCTGTCCTTCACTGGGGCCTCTAACCAGGGCACTTCCCTGCGGCTGTACCCAAATGGCATCGCGAGGATCATCTCTCGGGAAAGTACCGGCCAAAGCTGCTGCCAACTCATTGGGGAACCTGCTCATGATGTCTCGGATGACGCGAAAGGCCGCGCCCTCTGCACCCTTGACTGGAGTGCGTCCTTCAAACTCCAGATGCCAACCATCCCATACTGGTGCATCACCAAGAGCAGGGACGGTGATCTCCACGACAGCAAGTCCATCCTCAGCTAGCTGGCTCTCGCTCCAAGAGTATACCGGCTCTTGACCCTCCGGGTACCCCACATCATGGAGCACTCTCCAAAGCAAGGTGGGCATACCAAACTCGCTTAGAAAAAGTGACCGTGTTGCGGTGCTCCCGCGGGGCCAGCTGACGATGGGGTGCTCTTCCGCCGGTGGACTTACGGGCAGTCTGCTTCGTGCGGGCCATCTGTAGCACAAGTTTTAATTACCCAGTGAAAACATATTTTAAGTTGTTGTCACTTTTATCAAAATAGGATAATCCTTTTATAAGGGGAGGAATGCATGTCATGAATGAAATGCACAGGCAATATGATGCATGCGCGAGTCTTACGTTCTCACAAACTTAGAAAATAAAGACATCTAACGATGAATTCGGTGGCATACAAACGATCTCTCATATACGTAACTAATTCGATCTACACGATAAACGCTGTTATGTACCTGCAGAAAATTTATTTCAGCCCATTCCCCATGAATGCATGAAAGCAGTAAATCTACCTACACGCTCTACATGAATCCCCAGATGCGTGTACAACGGCAGTAACTACCCAAACACATCGTCCTATTGACGGCATCGCCTCAACGGACGAAACACCCACACATGCGATACCTTCATAAAAATATGTGTACAACATGTAATTATTCTAGTATCATATAAAACACTCCCTAGATCGGCGGTGTATCCGATCATGCTCTCACAGCTCACACTTACCAAAGCGTAGAGGTATCTAATCCATACATTACCACTCAATTAAGTGGCACTCATACAATATCACGCCGTATGAGCGACGAAAGAGAAATATGGTGCAAGAACCCCAAGTTAGTACTTAAATAGCCACCTAGAGTCCTTAACTGGGCATACAGGATATGACCACTGGCACACATTTAGTTTTAAAATCACACTTTTTAAATATAATTTTGTTTTAAATACACTTATGAACAGTAATCACGCTAAACCATGCTCCGATGCCAGCTGTAACAGAACCGCCCAATTATACGAGATTAAGTAAGAAAATCGTCCAACGGCAGGATAATTTAACAAACTTAAGCCCGTATAACCCGGTAGTCCGTGAAATCTCGACGGATTTCAAACCATTCACATAACAGCCAAGATCGTACTAAGTTTAGAGGTCACCGTCATAAGTTACATAGAAGTTCATGGCACAAAATACATCGGAGTTAAACATAGTTATTACAAACCAGTTTCAAATAAAAGTAGTGGAAGCATTAGTTTAAAAAACGCACACACACATTGTTTTGAGATAAAGTGCCAGCTCGCGATCATCTCCAGCAAAAGCATCAGGCGAGAAGTAGTGAATGACCATTGCCCATGGTCCTAAGCTTCGCCCATCGCAGGGTAGAGACAGCTGATACAATAGCCATAGTACATCTGTCCATCTGCAACAAGTGGGAACAAAGCCCTGAGTACGAGAAGGTACTCAGCTAGACTTACCCGTCATAAACCAGAAATAAAAGACACCAAGGAATCATGATAGGCTTTTTGGTGGGGTAGCTGACTCATTTGCAAAAGGCATTTTTAGCATTTAGGAAAAACCTTTACAAAAACTTTGCATCAAGTTAAAGCTTTATTAACCTGTCAACTACATTTGCACCTGTACTAAAGTAATATGTAATTACACATGCAATGATAACCAATGATCATTAACAACTTCCATTAAGTTATAATTCATATAACTGTCCAAGTGTTCTATCAATATCACTACGATGAAGTAGCTCAAGTCAAGTGTTCACTATCCAGTGAACGATGGCGATTCGAATTGATTATGAACCAGCTGGTAAGTTATTCCTCACACAAACCTCACTCACCCGCTAAAGTGAGGTGTTGGTCGCTGAGTCAACCATTCAGGTAAAGTCGCGAGCTTGCCAGGAACCACTTGTACCCGGGGGCCGCCCGACTGCTCTTTGGCCTTATCATCGCGCCCCCGTATCCTGCCACTACTGCTCCGGTACAGTGCGTTGCGGGCAATCCACTCGGCCCGAATAATCTCCCAGTTTCGCGGTCGGAAGGTACTTTATCCGGCCAGCTAAATGTGAGGCATGCGTTCAACATGACCCGAGGGACAACAACGGACGGTCCTTAACCGACACAGACGGAAAACACTACAGTCCGAAACCCTGCAAGTTTCCGCCCGGTCTCAATTTCATTTCACACTTAGTTATACCATGACTTCATAGTCAACCAAACAGATCCAGGTAACCACCTATAGCTCGCAGGTGACAGGAAATCACCCGACTTCTACCGGTCTAAGCTAGCTAAGCATTGACTTGACTGCGGATACCAGGGTAACAAGGATAGGGTATAACGAATGTAAGCAATGTATAATGCAGCAACGTTTGCAAACAACTCCTAAACGTAATGCATCAAATTAAGTAAAGTTAATGATAAATTATTTGCAAACCGGGAGAGAAATGCTCTGGGGCTTGCCTCTCTCGAAGGAGCTTGGACGGTGATCGGGGCACTCCGGGAGATCTTCACCGACCTCTTCTTCGGCTTCTGTCACCTCTTGCTGCTGCACCTCGATCTGCTCCTCTGGCTCCTCGGGCAAGATGACTGGGTTCTCGGTTTGCGATCCTGTATGATGCAATGCGCGTAAGTGATTATGCAAGTGTGCATCGAAGGAGATGAATGCAATGAATATATTGAAATGCAAGGTAGTCAACATCATCCAGAAACTATATACTACAAGCACATGTCATCTACTGCATTCTCTTCTACTACTATTATGTTAAGTTAACCTACCTTATGAAATGCTTCAAAGATACACCAAAGCTTTACTAATTTCTTAATCACACTTAAAGCAATACTTGCTTAAACCCTAAGTAATAATAGTAGGTTTGAATAGCAACATATATTTCTGATGCTCCTAAAAATCTAAGAAAATTACAGTAGCATAATACTACTCTAAATAGACTACCATAAAATTTCATGGCATTTGGATAAGTAAACTATCCTACACAAAAATGACAAGCTATGGCATAAAAATGAGCATGAAATGACTTTGTACTATGAAAAGTGTCAAACAACAGAATTAATATTTTTCCTAGATTCTTCATAGCATACTATGACTGTATAAAAATTATCACATGCATGTTTTATACAAAGTTTGCTCTCTAGCAAAAATAACAAAAATCAGCCATTAAAGGCACTTGAACTACACTTCAACATTTTTCTATAGAACAGGCATGAGATAAAATTTCCCTAGCAAGTACATGGCATAAAAAGATTAATAAACTTGGAATCATATTTTTCTGATTTTTCTAGGATTTATTAAGCAATTAACAAGAAAACAGCCATTTCAATAGTTAATTAAAAACTCTACAGAAAAGTATCTCAAATTTGACATGCAATAATTTCATATCATAGATCTGGTTCCATTGCATCTAGAGAAATTTATTTCACAATTTTTGGAGCTGAAATGACTGCTAAAAATATTGTCCAAAGCATTTTTATCAAGAATAATAAAAAGAAAATGGAAATGAAATTCTTTATACGACGCTGGGCCGGCCCGGGAAAACAAGCGGCCCACGGCTATTCACGGCCTGCTCACGCGCGCGGGGAGAGAAGGGCGAGCCGGCCCGGCTCGGGCTTCGGCCCAAGGCCGGCCTGGCCCCGCGCGGTCGGGCGCGACCGTGGCCACGCCACGCCGGCGACCTTGGCCGCGGCAGCGCGGCGACTGCCAACAGCCAACGGCCATTTCCGGTCGCGAGCGGGCGGAGCGTGGCGCGCACGAGAACCGCGACGAGAAGGCGAACCCGTTTTCGGTGCTAGGGAAACGAGAGGGGTAGCGGGGAGTCGCTTCCGCGGGAGGCCGCGCGCGGTGGCGCCATGGCCGTCAGCGGCGAAAACACGGGGTCCGCACCTGCTGGGCTCGAAAGGCGGCAACAAGGTGTGCACGGGATGTCGGAGAAGGGGGCGAAGCTGGGTGCGCGAAGAGGAGAGCAATGGCGGCTCACCGTCGGCCAATTTGGCCGGTGGGTGCGGCGGTGGCGGTGCTCGCGCGGTGCGGCGTTCGTGCGGCAGAGAGCGGAGGAGGGCCAGGGTGAGGAAATTCGGAATGGGGGAGTGGGTGCGGAGCGTAGGCGGCTTAGAAGAGCGGGGCGCGCGCTGGCGAGGGCCACCGGCGGCCAGATGGCGACGGCGAGCGGCGCATGCCGGCCACGGGGCGCGCGGCGTCTGCGCGGGCGCGTGCGTGTCGCGGCGCGCACTGGCGAGCGGCCACGACGCGCGGGCGAGCGGGCGAGCGCGCGGTCGGCTGGACCGGGCCGGCTTCGGTCGCTGGGCCGGAAGTGGGGCGGCGGCCCGATAAGGCTGAAAAAGTGATTTTCTTTTCTAAATAAAATTCTAGATTTTATTATTTGATTCAAATTCAAATTTTGAAGATGAAAAAGACATTTTCACAAATTGCCCCCAAAACAAAAGTTGTTCAAAAATTAATTCTCTACAACTTGGGTTAAGGAGCCAAATAAAAATTCCCAATAGATTTTGAATGGCAGAATAAAAGCTAAAATAGGGGATATTTTTGAATATTTTTACTCAATATTTTTGAACAGGTTTTCGACAAAATTTGAGTCATCTAGCTGCTCCAAAAATTGAACTAAGGTTCCAAGTGATGTAAAATTTATAGTTGCAAGATTTTTGGTGTAATGTGATTATCATATTAATATAGTTCATTACATATATTATTTTCAAGCTTTTATTTGATTCAAATTATAGCATTATCACACATGATTATGATGACATGAAATGCCATGCAGTATGATTGTCATGCAAATGCATTGCGTAACACCGGAGTGTTACAGTCCGTGTGAAAGGTCCCGAAGCTGCTAGTACCCTCCGTGTAGTCACTGTAAGAAGCACGTGTACCTATAAAAAAAAGGTAGGTTAGATAGAGCATGTTACGTACATAGTACATGCGAAATCAGGAAGGTAATCGCTTAATTACCTAGGACTTGAACCCTCTGCAACAAAGAACGATTCAGTATTACCAACGATCAAATGGCTGAACTGCAAGCAGAGAGAATACTACATAGCAGAATACCCTTACTACAATTGTGCTCTCATGGCAACGAGCTTAATTGCAGGATGTTACTCTTATGAGAGCAACAACGTACATACAGACAGTTGCAACCGCTAAAAAAAACTGAGTACACATGTTAATTCCTCATGTTACGGGACAGAGCATACAATAGCTAGTGTGGATCAAGTTGAGCTCCCCACGCAGGACGTGCCATTGGCTACGGTCGGCTCAGACTCAGGCTCAGAGGCAGGCATAGCAGAGCTTGATACCATCGTCGCGGAAGCTGCCTTCTCCTTCTCCTCCTTGAGCTTGGCGACGCTCTCCTTCAGCTCCTTGATAGAAGCGTCCTGATTCCATTCGACAAGCAGTAACACTGCCACCACGACTGGGAAGATCCTCCCGCTGAACCGATCGTACAGCCTCCTGGACTCGTCAACCTTGGCCTCAACTTTCACAAGATCTCTGAGAAGGCTAAGCTCCCTGCGAATGCTGGCCACGGTGACCTGCCATTGCAATGCATTAGGATCAGGCAAAGTTCGGAGCTATCACAGTTCACAGCCCAAACGTACTGAACGCTAAGACCTCCGGACAAATTTGGAGCGGAAATAGGACAGAAAGCAAGACCGCCGAGAAACACGCCACTCCTACAACTGACGAACTAAAACTCCCATCAATCAGACGAAAGAAAAAAGGGCGAGAGCCCGGCAACTGGCTTCGTCTGACGGTTTCCAGTGTTTTGCTTGCCCGCCGTGGGGTGAAGCAGACAGACACCAAGTGATCAGATGGTGTCAATATCTTTTTTTTATTGAAATCTTGATGCAACCAACCCCCAGATGTTTATTTACTCCTACATTGTAAATTTTGAGTTGACTATGGACTCCTTAACTTAATTTGTCCCATCCTTTAACACGGTGGCGTCACAGACTCTGTAAGTAACAACTGCTGGCACTAGAAGGGTGAGCATGCTACAGGCAAATACTACTCCATTTACAGATTTGCAAAAACTCGGAAATTGACTAGTCGGATTCTCGAGTTGTTGCCTCGTCCTTGCATGGCCTGCGATTGATTGATTGACGCGCACCGACATAAATAAAATCGCAGCTCTTTCGAAGGCTAACTACGAAATGAGAGGGGGAAACCGAGGGCACTCACGGGTGGAGCCGTCGACGCCTCCGTCGTCAGGGAGGACGCCGCCCGCGGCTGCGCTAGGTGGCGGAGGAGGGCGACGGAGTGGAAGCGCATGGGCATCCTGATCGCTGGCGCCCGGTGCTTCTCGATGCGGTCGACGGCAGCGAGATTGGAAGACGAAGGTGCCTCCTAGCCTAGGGTTTGGGAGGGAGAGCGGCCAGGGGAGTGAACAGCGGCGGATGCAGAACACGATCGAAGGGGCTGGTCTCTTCTTTCTTCCTCTTTCCCTTTATTTTACTTCTTTCATCCGTATCTTCTTCCTCACCCTCCTTAAATTTCTATTGATGCACCCGCTGTAGGGGCTAAAGCCCTTAGCCCCCCTTTGGATTCACCCCTAGGAGTGGGGGACACGGTTAGTCAGTCACACAAATTGTGTTGAGTGCCGAGAAAATTGCTATTTGGTGCCTCTCAGAAGTGGGTTTCGCTCAAATAGACCCTTACAGGTGGGCTTCGCTGGGAAAGGTTCATGAAATAAGACCAAGCCGCTAGAATGGACTCTGATGACTTTATAATATTATTTACACAATCTGAGTCAACATGAGCGTTTGACATCACCCTTTTACCCCTTGCTAGCTTCTTATCTGTTCTTGGATCCGTTGTACCAGACGCGGCTCCGTTCGTCCGTGCACCAGAAAGGAGAAAGGGAGCCGAGGGCCACCGCTCGCTTCACTGGCGCCGACCGCTCCGACGGCCCCGGCCCCGTCCCTGACCAGCGTGCCGTCCCTGTACCCGCCTCCGACGGGCTCGTCCGGCCCCGGCTCTGGGCCCGCAGCGCCGCTCCGTTCCTTCCTCGTCCCCCAACTCTGTTGCATGCTGCGCCAGTTCCTGTGCTGCCGTCGCTATGCTCTAGGTGGTGGCAACAGTGCCGAGCGCAGTTGGAGAGAGGTGAGTACTCCGATTCCCTTTGATTTTGTGCATTTGTTGATTCATGTTGCCAGAAACTATGAATCCGACTGTTGTGCTCATGAACCCTAGAGTTTGGAGGCCCATGGATCTAGGCATGGAATGCACCTGGCTTAACCTCTTATCTTCAGAGATGTCTGATTCAGAAAACATCTCTGTGTCTGCAAGGTGGGTAATGTAACATGTAATATATTAGCAGCTAACTTGAGTAGTTTCACCTGGGATTTATGAAAATTAGAAGGTTGTACATCTAACTTCATTCTACTTATCAACGATTTTATCCAGGCTCGATGGGGAGCCTGAGCCTAGTTTAGCTCTTGTGGGTCTTCTTGCTGATGGTGGTGGTGGTGGTAGTGGTGGTGGTGGTATTTTCGAAAATGCAGAACACCCACACCAAGAAGGACAGCTTGTTGATTGGGCTACACTGCAGATTCTTGAGAGGCAAGATGAAGAAGAGGGAAGGTTGGAACTCATTGATGAAGACCAGGTGTATGTGCTTTTGGGTTTAAGGGATGAGGATGATAAGGCTGAGCAGGCTGCTAAGGAGGCTACCACAACAGCTGGTGCTGATGATGATAACGAAAAAGCTCATGCTGTGGAAGATACACTATCTGTCTATGTGAGAAGTGAACTGAACAAGTATTGTCTATGTAATTCAATGACAATTTGCACCTGTACTGTTTATGTTATCCAATGACAATCTGCAATGTGAGATGTGAACTGAACATCATATTATCAACTTGCTCATAATCTTACATCATTTCAGAAACTATACATAACATTATGGTCTCAAATATAAGAAGATAACACATGAACCTAAAACATAGCTGCAGTGTGACACTAAAAATGCAATCCCAACACATTCATCTACATTGCTACAACCCCATCGAATTCTGGACCCACACCTGCCAACCAAATCAGCACACGCTGCAGCTCCCTTGCCGGTTTGGCTCCGTCGTATCCCCTGCACGGAGAAACGAACAACGAGCCGGCCGACTGCCGAGCTGCGCGACGGGCGAGGAAGGACGAGCGCGGTGTGGTGGGCCCAAAGCCGGGGCCAAACACGACGGGTACACAGCAGCCGGTGGTGGAAGCTCGGAGCACAGCCGCCAGGCGGGGACGGGGCCGTCGGAGGCAGTCGGCGGCGGGGAAGCGGGCGGCGCCCCTCAGCTCCCTTTCCTAGCCTCACGCACGAACAGAACGGGCAGCCTCACGCACGCACGAACAGAACGGATCCAAGAACAGATAAGAAGCTAGCAAGGGGCAAAAGGGTAATGTCAAATGCTCCTGTTGACTTAGATTGTGTAAATAATTTTATAAAGTGATCAGGCCCATTCCAACGGTTTAGTCTCATTTGATGAACCCTTCCCAGTGAAGCCCACCTTAAGGAGTCCATTTCAGCGAAGCCCACTTCTGAGAGCCATCAAATAGCAAATTTCTCGTTGAGTGCCAGAATCCAGATCCCCTCTCCGGGACGACTGGCCCGTGAAGATCTCTGCTCTAAATTGTGATTTGTTCTGTCTTTTCTAGTACATAATTTGTATTTAGAAGAAAAATCAAAATGACTTATATAATTTGAAATAAAAGAAGTAACAAATTTGCTATATTATGCATATTTATATGTTCCTAGATAGCCAAACTAGCACTAAAATTCATAATGACATTGTCAAATTTATGTTCTCTAGATTGCTTGATCGCGTGCAGTGAAAGTAGACTTTCAAACTTTGAAGGTAATTCGTCCTGCACAGTGCGTTTAACCAGTGACGTCTAGCGTTTCATATTGATAGTTGAGACACTTAAGTTACGGTTAATATAACTATTTTGACACTGGCCTCTCTCTCTATCTATATCTTGTTCCTAATACAATTGTATTGAGAGTGTTATGAAATTATGGAATATGGTAAGAATCTTTTGTTAGCTTTTATTCAAAAGCTTATTAGATAATGTTCACCTTAACATAGCCCACGTGCTGATTATAGGATGAGACTGACAAGAAAGTAAGCTTAACAACCAAACGAACTATCATGTCAAGGGGAGCCAAAAAAATCACAGAGCCTATTAAATTTATAGAAATTAGCTCAAAATCCGGACAAGATGTCTTAGAACATTCTTTACAATAGAACTTAAGATCATTGTGGCACACATTGGCCCGTGAAGTCATTGAAGGTTAAACAATTATGTAGGCATCAATGTTTCTTATTGCAAACACATCAGGAGGCATCTCTTAACAACAGTAGCTTGATAACATTAGCTTGATAGTTAGTGATAAAGTCATGGGTGAAGACAACTTCAGACTTCAGACAAGATCCAGCGGTCGACAAGTAGTAAAAACTTCAATCAGATGGCTCTAAACTTCTGAATAATTTGTTTTTGTGGTCGGCCCCAAGAACAGTCATGTTGCATCGCCATTAGGGCAGCCCCTACGCAGGCTGCTATGGGCAGTGGTTTCAGCAAAAAGATTCCTTCCACCTAGACAAGGGTAGATTGAAACCACTAGTGTCACAACACTATAAATTTTTGACGGCTTCTTCTACTCTGTTGTTTGCGTATTCTTTTTCTCGCTAGACCACTCTACTCTATGCTCCAAGCCAACGCCTTTTTGCTGCAACGCATGGCTTCAACTGCAGCTTGTGCTTTTTCGTCAGATGAAGCAAATGTCTCCTCTGCAAGCCACACTTACATGCTGCGAAGCCACCTTCCCATCTTCTCTCACCTCCACGTGGGTATCCGAGCCTACGTGGCTTCATGGGGTAGCAGTACAGAGTGGAGCATTGGGGAAGACCTCAGTGGAGGATCTCATCACTCAAGATGGCAATGGGTAAATCCCAATCGGGTATGGACTCCCCAGACCCATTCCCATGATAACAATATGACACCGCGGGTATCCCCAAATCTGGTTTGCGGGTGGGGGAATTTCCCCAGACCCATACCCGTCAGGGTAAATTATACCCGGCGGGTCACCCATACCCACCAAAAGTTCTTTTGTTGCCTCATAGAAAATCAGCAATTCACAAATCACAAGCAACCATCACTCCTAGAACAAAAAATAGACAAAATAGTAGCATAATAATTTCTATTGCAACCACCAATCACATAGCACCATAATAATTCTTTAATTTTGGGCTTCTTTAATTTTAGGCCGAGTATTTTTTACCCACGGGTAAACGGATATGGGGCCTGCTACACCGTCCCCGTACCCACGTACCCAATGGGTGAAGGTTTTGCTCCGTTTACATACCCATGGGTATGAGTTTTACTCCATATTGGTACCCTAATAGAGTAAATACCCATCGGGTATCGGGTCGCGGGTCCCCATTGCCATCTTTACTCATCACCCACTAACTCGCAGCTAAGCCGCTTCAGCTCACTAACCAATCACCACATAGGCCGGATAGCCCGATCTCCCTCAATTCCAAATTATAAGACATTTTAAGAATCTTAGAAAGTCAAAATATCTTAAGGTTGACCAAAATTATAGAGAAAATTATAAAAATTTATAACATCAGATAGATATAATATGAAAATATAATTAATGAAGAATCTAATGATACTTAATTGGTGTCATAAATATTATTATCTTATCATATAAATTTGGTCAAACTTGAGATCTTTGACTCTCTAATATTTCTGAAATGACTTATAATTTAGGGTGAAGGGAGCAGTAGAGAGCTCGTGACAATCTGGTCACATGCCCAAGCCATGGGAGGGTACGAGTACGAACAAGGGCCTTGTTTAGTTGCCGACTCAGGGTGGCCGATTCGGCACAGTGCCACCCCGAGTACTGTAGCATTTTTTGTTTTTAGTGTAAAAAATTATTTAAAAATTGATTATTTAGACTTAAAATGTTCGTCTCGCAAAGTACAACAAAACTGTGCAATTAGTTTTTGATTTCATTTACATTTAGTACTTCATGCATTTGCCGGTATTTTAATGTGATGGGGAATCTCCTTTTTACATAGTAGAATTTGGGGACAATTTGGAAACTAAACAAGGCCGAGAACAATGAACAAGAGCAGCATGATTGGGACGGTGGGGCCCACAGGCAACGAGCAGAGCACACCCCAGTCAGTCCCCGCCAGGCCGCCAGCACGATGCCCCGGCCGCTCGCTTCCCTTCCCTATCCCTCACCGCACCACCCACCTCCATGTGGGCCCGACAAGCTGGGTCCCGTGCGCGCGTGACCGGGGCGCTACGAGCTCCGCGTGAGAAAAGGGGGGGCCGATGACGAGGAGAGAGAGAGAGAGGAGTGCCGGAGTGGCCGTTGCTGCCGGTGAGGTAATCACCACCTCACGCCTCGTCCTGTGCCCCGGCGATTTACCGTCCTGCCCTCGGGCTCGGCGCTGGGGACAATGGCACGGAGAGTAAATTTTCGCCGACCTCGGAGGGCAGAAGAGTCATCCTGGGGGTCCGGTCCGTCAAAGGGCGGTCAAAAGTACACTCACTCCCAAGCTGCACATATCTCGCCTCATCACTCCCTTCCTTGATCTCCTCCCCCACTCTCTCGCCAGGAGGGCGCCGCCGCCGACGCCGCCGACGCAGATCTCCGCCGCCGACGCGCCGCCATGGAGTACGAGCGCATTGAGAAGCCGTTCCCCGTCCAGGTCCCTCCGCCCCTCCCTCCTCCTGCTACTGCCCTTTCTTCCCCAGACAGATTCTCTCTGTCCGTTGGGCTCGGTCTGGTACCACGGATGAGTAATGCGGGAGCCCTGTGCCTCTCTCTCTCTCTGACTCTCTGTGTGTCGCTTGCTTTGCTGCAGCAGGGCGGCGGCTTCTCGCCCAAGCGCCTGCGCGCGATGCTGCTCGGGGCGGACAAGCGCCGCAAGGGGCAGCAGGACGGCGGCGCCGACGACGAGGAAGACGACGGCGATGGCGGCTACGGCGCCGTGCCCAGGGCCTACGCCAGATCCGACGCCGGCGACGGTGGGTGCTTCTGCTTCGTTCCGCCCGCCTCCCCCCGTTTTGATTTTCCCACACTCCACTCCTCGCGATGCTGCCTGCTGCCTGCTGTCGCCGATCTCGTCTCCTCGTCCTTTGCTTCGTTTCGGATTATTCGGGGTTTGTTGGATGGGCTGTTGCATTGGCACTGCTTGGAATTGGATAGGGCAATTTGATTTCGTGGACAGTGCCAATGTGGGGGAACAGTTTCGGTCCTCATTGTTCATCATGATTTTCCTCACCTTATACATACATTTACTGGTAATTGCTAGTGTGCCCTTTTTCCCCAAGCTCAACATTTTGAATTGGTCGCTGGGAGAAGATGGATGGCACTAGTCTGGATATGCAGAGCAATCTTTTTTCTGTAAAGTAGAGGCACCTCTGTACCCAAAGGGGAAGGGGAATGGAGAATCTTCTCATACTCTATTGTCCTCACTTACGAGTGCGATAGCCATATACTAGTGCACTCCAGAGGGTAGCTGAACTCAAATTGTACATGGAACAAGACAATGTGCTTGCCTGAACCTTCAGTTGATTTCAGAGTCTGAGACCGCATGACTGTCTTCTCATGTAGGTGGTGGAGGCGCCATGTGCGAAGAATACAAGGACGTCGATGTGGTGAGCACCATCTCAGAGTCCTCGACCTCACTGGAGACAGGGGGCGGGCACCGGTCCCGAGACGCCTACCCGATCCCCTTGGGTTCCAGGATCAGGGTGCCCGAAGAGAACTCGTGTGACTCGGAGAGCGTGGCGTCCAACTTTGAGTTCCACAAGGAGCGAGGGGCCACTGCCCGGTCAGCAGCGGCATCGGTGGTCCCTCCATTCTCAAAGCCTGCTCCATCAAAGTGGGACGATGCCCAGAAGTGGATCGCCAGCCCGACGACAAACCGTCCTAGCAGGGGTGGCGGTGGGGCTCCTGTACCTAAGAAGATAGAGAAGCCTAGCGCTGGCATCGGGAGGCTGCCGGCGACCAAGGTTGTGTTGGAGGCCACAGAGGAGATAGATACTAAGAGGATTGATCCAAGCCAAGAGAAGAGGGAAATTGGGTGGCAGAAAGCGGTGAGCTGGGCGCCGCCCGACCCCTGTCCGGAAGTGGAGCCCTGTCCAAAGACTACACTTGCTGCAGAAAGTACAATGGCTGCTTCAGCTGGTAAGCGTTGTGTTGCTCACTTAGCCTTCCCCTCATGGTATGATTTTGTTCCCAACGGTCTCTTCTAACTGGAAAAGTAGCACTCAGATGCAAACTTTTTCAATGAATGCAGTTACTTTTAACCGTCATGATGCATCCACCACGCTTCAAAGTGCAACAACATGCATACCTCCTCCATCAACAGTTCGGTCAGTGTCAATGAGGGATATGGGCACAGAAATGACTCCTATTGCAAGCCAAGAACCATCTCGGACAGGAACACCGGTCAGAGCAACAAGTCCAAATTGTTCTCGGCCAACAACTCCACGGAGGACATTAGGCCCCAATGCAATTGGTGCTGTTATCAGCCACGGAGAATGTAGCAATTCGGAATTAAGTGAACAGGAACTGCAAACAAAAACTAGGAGGGAGATAATGCTTCTTGGCACACAGCTAGGTAAGACCAATATTGCAGCATGGGCAAGCAAGAAGGAAGAGGAAAAAGATGCATCACTTTCACTGAAAACAGTGCCCATGGACCAATCAACACAGAACATAACTGCAGTCCGTGCAGCTGCATGGGAAGAGGCAGAGAAGGCCAAATATTTAGCAAGGTGCTTATATCTAATTGTCTATGTTTGAATTCTCTGGTCCTCGGTGACTTAATATGTTGTGCTTTTTACTCTCCAGATTCAAACGAGAAGAGATCAAGATCCAGGCTTGGGAGGATCATCAGAAAGCCCAAATAGAAGCTGAAATGAGAAAAATTGAGGTTAGCAGATTATTTCCTGTCAATTTTGCACGCCAACACAAATATAACAATGGCAATAGATCCCTGACAAATTCTGCAAGTTACTAAGATGCATTTTCCACCTCTTGAGTTTTTTAGCATCCTTGTTTTATTCTTTTTGCCACAATTGCAAAATGCATATGGATACAACAATCCCTTCACGGGAAGCTTGTTCAAAGTAGTTATCCTAGCTCTGTTAATAGTAAGTGCCCTGGTGCAACTTGTAAAAGCTTAAACACAGAGGCAAAATATTTGCAGCGTCTTACACCTCCTGCAGCTCCTATTTCTCTGAATTCAATATCATTGCCCTTTAGGCCACAGTTATTTGGTCACTTCCCATGAAGATGTGATGCTTTCTCTAATCTTTGTTTTGAAATTTAGCACGAGATAGTACTTACAGCCAGGACAGCAATTTTCTATTGCATCAGCATAGCAGTTGGTATTAGTATCCATTTCGATATGACATAGCAAGTTAAAGTATTGTTTATTCTGATATAGGATGGTAAGTATACTGGTTACTGAACGAGTCAACATCGTTGTGCTGCTACTCTTATTCAGTTCTTTTGTTCAGTTTGTAATATATGTTCAGGTTCAGAACATGTAAAACCAAGGAGTAAAAGTTCAGATATTTTTGTCACCATTTTTGTGGATACTGCATTGTTTGTATAATCGGATCCATAATTTTAATCATGGCTTGTGATTTGTGTTCCTGAAGGTTGAGGTGGAGCGGATGCGTGCCCGTGCACAAGACAAGCTGATGACCCAGCTCGCATCGGCGAGGCACAACGCAGACGAGAAGCGTGCTGCTGCAGAGCTGAAAAGGAACCGTGCAGCCGCAAGGACGGCTGAACAGGCAGAGCACATCAGGAGAACCGGCCGGGTGCCGCCTTCGTTTGGCTGCTGGAACTGGTGCTCGTAGGGAGAAAAAAAAGAGCATGGCAAGTGACCTCTCTTCCCTGCCGTGAAGCGCCTCCCGCCCATGAAAGAGGAAGCATCCTCGCTTGTTACTGTCTACGAGTACTAGCTGATGATATGAATGAATCATGGCCTCGTAGAATCTTCCTTATGGATTGGTTGAGTAGATATGTGGCACAAGAATGAGTCACTTGTAAGTTGTAACTATATACATACATATGTAAGACGTGAGCTCCATGTGTCCTGAGCTGTTTAGTTACTGTAAGTGTCACAGATGTACCAAATTCAAGGTCAAGTGTGGTTCAGAGCTAGGCTCAGCTTGGATTCCTAGTGCATATATGTGATATACTTTACATCAAGAGTCCTCCATGCTAGCTGTGCCTGGATAGGATTTGTGTTCTTCCATCTATACTTGATGTTCATACTAACAGTCCGCACTGTAATAGAGGTAGCAATGATGATGAACAATATAATATTAGTTTACAGAACAGGAAGCCAAGCACCTCTCTAACCTGAGCACTAATATAAGGTGACAGCAAGCTCAGGAAAGAACCTTTGCTAAACATCAACCATACATATGGAACTTAACCATGTCTGAGAAGGTAATGAACTTGAGTTATGGACCAACAAGGTTCCGTCCATTAATTTAATTCGTACAACACGATCTGGGAGCAGATGGAAGATAACGTCAACTTGAGTACTGGTAAGAAATTTTGTACATCATTTTCATTTTTTATGTTCATTTCTCTTGAAGTACTACAGCTGGAGGAACTGAAGAACATAACAGGACATGGGCAGCAGTGATACTGAATTTTTGTTCATTTCTCTCTTAAAGGAGTCCTACAGCTACAGGAACTGAAGAGCAGAACCTGCCATGGGTAGCAGTTATATTGAATGTGAAGTGTACAGAACAGAATCCAAGCACTTGTCTCGTTCTTCTCACATACAGAAGACCAGGAAAGGTTGCTTTCCATCAAAGGCCTTCTGTTATTCAGTTCAATTCACATAATGGAGGCGTTTCGTGTAGAAAAATAGAAACAATTTCAGATATAGCTCAACCACACATGTGCTAGTAAGTAGTTACTTGAATTATCGAGCAACAAGGTTGCATTAATCCATTCATACATGACTAGATGGTGAGCAGATGAAGATAATGTGAAGCTGAACAATAGCAAGAAAATCAGTACATTTTGTTTGATCTTTGAACTCTCTCTTGAGTACAAGAGTCCTACTGGTACAGCTGGAAGAACTGAACTGAACAGGGCCTGGCCATGGCTTTTCGTGTAGAATTTCAAACAGATCATCAACCACACATATATTACTAGTATCTTGAATTATCAACCAACAAGGTTGCATCAATAAATCACGATGGAGATCGAGCAGCACATCAAGTTAACGTGAACCTGAACAAGTAGTAAGAAAAAAAAAAGTAGTACTAGTAATACATCTTGATGCTGAATTCTCTCCTGATCATATTCGAAGAGAAAAGAGGGGGCACGGACCCTGAGCCCTGAGGGCTAGCTACTCTACTCGAACTTCTTGATGAGGGAGAGGTCGTTGAGCATCTTCTCGATCTTCTCGTCCCCGGCGTCGCCGACGAACCTGCCGCCGGACTTGAGGGAGGGGACGAGCGCGGTGGCCTCGCCGCTTGTGTCGGGGCAGAGGTTGCCGAGCGTGCAGAGCTCGAACTCAGCGAGGCCGTAGCGGCTGAGCGTCTCGCGGACCTGGCGCACGGCGTCGGGGTTCTTGTAGCGGCTGAAGCGCTTCACGTACTGCAGCGACTTCTCGAACACCTGCGACACCTGCGACGACGGGTCCGACTCCGACGAGTGCTGCAGGATCTGCTCGTACTTGTGCTCCAGGATGATCGCCACCTCGCAGTTCATCAGGCACTTGGCCTTGAGGAACTCTGCAGCCACAGGGTTACGGGTGAGTCGAGTTCGAGAGGGGCGAAACCCTAGCCGCCCGCCCAAGGACTGGACGGTGGTTGGGAGGGGAAAAGGGGAAGAAGGGAGGGCGGCGTGGAAGAGAGAACGGACCTTCGCCGATCTTGAGCTCCGCGGCGTTCTCCTCCTCCTCGCCGGACATCCTGCCGCCGCCCTGGCGCTTCCGACCGGAGCGAAATCACTCGCTGGAGTCGACGAGGTTGGAAACTTGGAATTGCGATTGGAGTCGACGGCAGCGGGGAAAACCAGAGGGGTTGAGGAAGGGAGGATGGCGGCGGCGGAGCAGGAGTGCTATGCGTTGGGCCGGATCGCCGTGGGCTCTGATCCAGAACTTCTAGAGTGGGGTGGGCCTCGAACTGCTCGGTGTGGACTGAACTGGGCCTCGGAATAGACTGACCCTGTCCACTCACTCCGCCGCAAAAGGAAAAGTTCTTTTAAGTTTGAGGCTTTTACACGTGTGCCATTAAAAAAGTTTATAATTACACACAAGCCATTAAAAAAGTTGAGCTCCCACGAGTGCCATCGTGTTGAACTTCTTTGCTCTCCATGCCATTCCGTCCGCTTTTCTGCCTAATGGTGTCAAACATGACCATTTAGCCCTACCATGGGGTCCATTTGTCAGCCACCAAACTTCTGTCCCAGGCACCGCCATCTGCTGCTGCGCTCGTCACTCAGTAGCTGCTGCACCCGTCTCCCTCCACGCAACTGCTGCACCCGTCGTCGTCCTCGTCCATCTCCTCCTCGTCGTGGCAGCATGCGCTGCTGCCGCAGGAGGAGCTGTTGCTGTCCTCCATGTCGTCATCGGCCATGGCAACCACACCGAGCGAGCGAGACCTAGCACAAGGCACCGCAGCATGCACGCGTTGGCCGCGTCCGCCGTCGGTGTAGCAGAACCTCGCAACGAGTTCGAACGACTCAGGAAGGAGGCAGTGAGGCATGCGTACCTGAGGACTGACGCCAACTTCTCCTCCACCTCCAGGCGCTGCTCCGCAACAGCCGCCTCGTGGTGTCCAACGCCGGCCAGCCTGCAGAAGGACCGGATGTTCGCGCACGACTGACCATGGTGGCTCGCCGCCCTGTCTGCATGGCCCGTCCACGGCCCGAGTGAAAGTCCTATGTTTGGTATTGGTAATTAGTGACAATACCTAAGTACTAATCCTATGCCTAAGTTGTATGTAGCATATGAGGATTAGTACATTCCAAGGCTGGTGACAAGATGGACATGGTGATCATGATGGCCACACTTGGATTTGGACGCAACCCTATGTGATCAAGGCAAAGGTATATGCTTAAGGGTTGTGTTTTAGTAACCAAGACACCTAGTGGGTGTGGTTACATTATAGGATAGATAGCCGTACTATAAAGAGGGGAATGACGCGGCTATTGAACTCCTAAGTGCCTCTAGATGTGCATTTCATGATCATATGCATTTGGATAGAACTAATATCGCCTCGAAAAATGATTGTGAAAAAGCTAACACACTCACACATGACGAGATCACTTGGTGATGTTAGCACGTTTGCGACGGCGGTGGAGTTTGAGCGGTAGAGAGGGTTTGGGATCCTCTCTCCCTCCCGCCGAGCTTGCGAGGCAGGATTCAGGCGTTTTCGAGAAGTTGAAACGATTATTTTCCACTACGCCGGAAGTCCGGAAAAGAAACGGAGGCGAACGGAGGTCACAGAGGTGACCGGACGCTGAACCGGACGCGGTCCTTGCATGACCGGACGCGTCCGGTCAGTGTTCAGTGTCTGCGCGTTTTGCAGTTCGATGATCGGACGCGAGGCGCGTCCGGTCACTGATGATCGGACGCGTCCGGTCGTTCAGGGAGCTTACTGGACTGTAACCGGACGCTGGCACTGTCGCGTCCGGTCATTTTCTTCAGCGCGTCCGGTCACTATTTCGTTGAGCGCTGCTCAGGCGACCAGCGCGTCCGGTCCTTCACGGGACCAGCGTGTCCGGTCGTTCCCGGCGCGTCCGGTCAGTTGGACCAGCGCGTCCGGTCGTTGCTTCGCAGTTAGCCGTTGGGCGACCAGCGCGTCCGGTCGTTTGGACCAGCGCGTCCGGTCAGTACTTCACGAGTTAGCCGTTGGGCGACCGGCGCGTCCGGTCAGTTGGACCAGCACGTCCGGTCAGCCCGATTTCGGCTGTTTAAGTTTCTAACGGCTATATTCGAAGGGGTACGTCTATAAATACTCGTTGGCCGGCTCAAGGCTCTCTCTCTCGAACATTTGACATACTTGTGAGCACTTTGAGCTAAGCAACTCCCCTCCCACTCATCTCTCTTGCTTCTTTGCATATTCGAAGTGAGATTGAGTGATCCAAGTGCATTTTGCATTGTGAGATAGCATCTAGTTGGCACTTGATGGTTGATTTGCTGCGGGATTCTTGTTTCTCTTGGTGGTTGTCGCCACCTAGACGGCTTGGAGTAGCTTGGAGGCGTTGGCAAGAATTGGTGATTGTTCTTGGCCACCTCCGGTGATTGTGAGGGGTTTGTGCCTACCTCGACGAAGCGCCAAAGGCAACATTAGTGAATTGCTCGTGTCATTGCAACCTTTTGTCATTTGGTAGGTTCTTGTGGTGCCTTTTGAGAGGCTCGGTGTGAGACCGATTAGCCACCGAACCACGTGGTGAAGAGGGACACAACGGGGACTAGCGTGCCGGCAAGCACGTGAACCTCGGGATAAATCTTCGTGTCATCACTTTCATATTGTGATTGATTGATCCCGGTGTTTGGTTATCTTGGTATTCATTGTTGATCATATTGGTTGGCTCAATACTTCGCCCTCGGTGATACCCTCCTATCTCTCTTGTATTAATTTCTTAGTTATCTTTGCTAGCTAGTTAGCTTAGCTAGAGTAGTTCTTTTGTGTAGCTTGCTAGTTGTAGTTGTACTTACCTTCTCAGTTTGACTTGTGCGGTTGAGTGCAAATACTAGAATTGTGAATTGGATAGGTGGCTTGCAAACACCCATAGGCTAAGCAAAACTCGCATCTCGCTATTTGTTATATTGATAAACTTGTTTAGCTTGTCTTTGTAGAAAATTTTAATAGGCTATTCACCCTCCCTCTAGCCATCAAGACCTTTCAAGTGGTATCGGAGCCGTGGTCACCGTTTGTAAGGCTTAACAACCTCGGTGTAAGATGGCTCAAGTTATGTTCAATCATGTTAATGGCAAGCCTCCATTCTTTGATGGCGTCTCTTCCTTTGATCATTGGAAAAGGAAGATGAAGCAATATCTAGGCAATATACATGAGAAGGTTTGGGATGTGACCAAAGAAGGATACGTCATTCTTGATGAGGAAAACCTCATTCCCAATGACCGCATCAACAAACAATGCAATACGGCGGCACTTGACATAATCTTTCGTGCCATTGATGATAAAGTATTTGAGCAAATCAAAGATCTTGAAAAGGCAAATGAGCTTTGGATAAGGCTTGAAGAAACATATGAAGGCACCTCAACGGTAAAAAGTGCCAAACTATATATGCTCAAGGACAAGTTCTCCACATTCAAGATGAAGGTTGATGAATCCATCCCGGAGATGTTCTATAGGCTCCAAGTCATTGTCAATGATCTCAAGGGGCTTGGGGAGAAGGTTGAGGACAAGGACTTCTCACACAAGTTCTTAATGTGCTTACCCAAGAAGTTTGCCACCTTGAGAAGAATGATCTTTAGAGAGGGATTGGACAATGTCAAACCAACCAATGTGCTTGGAGATATAATGACCGATGTCCAATACAATGATGATGAAGATGAGGTAGAAGAGAAGAAGGAGACCAAGGTCAAGCAAGAGAAGCCCATTGCATTCAAGGCTTCATCCTCTAAGGGCAAGAGCAAGGTGGAGAGTGATGATGATGATCCATTCGATGATGAGACCATGGCCCTCCTTGTGCATAAGATGGGAAGGTTCATGAAGAAGAAAGGATATGGGGCAAGGAAGAGGAGAGACACTATAAAGGCAAAGACCCTTTGCTACAATTGCAATAGCCCCGATCACATAGTGGCGGATTGCCCCTATGAAGATAAGAGATTTCATAATGGGGACTTGAAGCTCAAGAAGAACAAGAAGGATAAGAAAGAGAATGAGAAGAAAGCAAAGAAGAGCTTCACTTTCAACAAGAAGAAGAAGGGTGGTGGTTATGTAGTCACTTGGGATAGTGACAACTCCGATAGTAATGATGATGAAAGCTCTAGTGATGATGAGAGGATCACTCGACGAGCCATTGCAAACATCGCCCTCTCCAACAAGCCATCCATCTTCGACACTACATCAACATGCCTTATGGCCAAGCTTACCAAGGTAAAACATGATGATAGTGATGATGATTCTTGTGCTAGTGATGATTGTAGGAGTGATGATGAGAAGGATGAGGACTACTCCAAGGATGATCTATTAGGCATAATAGATCAAATGAGCAAGGGCTACAAGAGGACAACCAAGAAATACAAAATCTTGGAACAAGAGCTCATTGCCAAGAGCAATGAAAATGATGCCTTGATGGAGGAGCTTGTTGCTCTCAAAAAGAGTAAGGAGTGCAAAGGAATTGAACAAGAGCTCAAAGCTCTTAGGAAATCCTTTGATGAGCTAGAGGCTTCTCGTGAGTGTCTAAAGGAAGACCACGAGGATCTTGAAATTGCTCACACTAGGCTTAAGGAAGCCCACTCCACTCTACTTGAGCTCATCAAGGAAAAGGACCTTAAGTTGGAGAAGTTCATGAAGGAAGCTAAGGAGGAGCAAGTGATTGTCACTTGTGATATTGGACTAACATGTGATATTATTGATGATTCTTTATTTGTTAGTCCTACTAATGCTTCATGTAGCTTATCATCATCCACCACAACCAACTCTACCTCTACTACTAGTGATTCATCACTTGTAGTTGAGACTCTCAAGAGAGAGGTGGATGATCTCACCCGCGCATTAGGCAACGCCTATGGTGGGGATGCCCGCTTGCTAAAATGCTTGGGTGGCCAAAGGTTCTCTCTTAACAAAGAGGGATTGGGCTATACTCCCAAGAAGGGCAAGGCGGCCTTTGCTACTCCAAAGTCTCGCTTTGTGAAGAGCAATGGTCGTTATTGCAATAGATGCAAGCAAGTTGGGCATCTAGAGATTAATTGCAATAAAATGAACAAGAACAAGAAAAATGCTAATGTACCTTATATTCCTTTTGATTCTTGTTATGTGCTTACCAAGGGTGAGAAAGGTGTGCATGCTAGGTTTGTTGGTACACCAATTATGGGCCCAAAGAAGAAGGCCATTTAGGTACCAAAGAGCTTAGTGACTAACCTCCAAGGACCCAAGCAAGTATGGGTACCTAAAAGACATTAAATTGTTTTGTAGGTAAATTACAAGGCCGGAGGAAGGTATTGGGTGCTTGATAGTGGGTGCTCTCAACATATGACCGGTGATTCAAGAATGTTCAACTCTCTCAAATCAAATGACAGTGGCATTGATAGTATCACATTTGGTGACAATAGCAAGGGTGATGTAAAGGCTCTTGGAAGGATTGCAATCTCTAATGATCATAGCATTTCCAATGTGCTCTTAGTTGAAAAGTTGAACTTCAATCTTCTCTCGGTTGCTCAATTATGTGATCTCGGTTTCAAGTGCATATTTGGTGTTGATGATGTGGAGATAGTTAGTGTTGATGGCTCTAACTTGATCTTCAAAGGCTTTAGATATGAGAATCTATACTTGGTTGATTTCAATGCTAGTGACACTCAACTTTCAACATGCTTGCTCACTAAATCAAGTATGGGTTGGTTGTGGCATAGAAGACTAGGTCATGTTGGCATGAAGCAATTAAACAAGTTAGTGAAGCATGACTTAGTTAGAGTCTTGAAGGATGTCACATTTGAGAAAGATAAGCTATGTAGTGCATGTCAAGCCGGAAAGCAAGTAGGCAACACTCATCCATTGAAGAGCGTTATGAGTACTTCCAAGGCATTTGAGTTGTTGCACATGGATCTATTTGGGCCAACTACATACACAAGTATTGGTGGCAACAAGTATGGTTTTGTGATTGTGGATGATTTCACTAGATACACATGGGTATTCTTTCTTGTGGACAAGAGTGATGTATTTGACATATTCAAGAAGTTCATCAAGAGAGTGCAAAATGAGTTTGAGACCACAATCAAGAAAGTAAGAAGTGACAATGGAAGTGAGTTTAGAAACACAAGAGTTGATGAACTATGTGAGGAGCTTGGAATCAAGCATCAATTCTCGGCCAAGTATACACCTCAATCAAATGGCCTAGTTGAAAGGAAGAATAGAACCTTAATTGATATGGCAAGATCAATGTTGAATGAGTATAATGTGAGTCATTCATTTTGGGCCGAAGCAATCAACACGGCTTGCTTCTATAGCAACCGCCTCTATTGCCACAAGTTTCTAGAGAAGACACCATATGAGATCTTAAATGGAAGAAAGCCCAACATTGCATACTTTCGGGTATTTGGTTGCAAATGCTACATCTTGAAGAAGGGCACTAGATTGAGCAAGTTTGAGAAGAAATGTGATGAAGGATTTCTACTTGGTTACTCAACTACTAGTAAAGCTTATAGAGTTTGGAATTTGGCTAGTGGTTTACTTGAAGAAGTGCATAATGTTGAGTTTGATGAAACAAATGGCTCTCAAGATGAAGAAGATAACTTGGATGATGTGAGAGGAACTCAATTGACCAATGCTATGAAAGAAATGGACATTGGTGATATTAGGCCAAAGCAAGTGATTGATGTGGATGACAACAAAGATCAAGTGCTCCAAAGTCCAATTACACAAGCTAGTGGTTCTCTAATGCAAAATCAAGCTAGTACATCATCTCAAGTGCAACAAGATCAACAAGTGGCTAGTTCATCATCTCCAACTCATGATCAACATCAACATCCAAGCAATCAAGTTCAAGTGCTTCAACCAACTAACATTGCAAGAGACCATCCATTGGATTCCATCATTGGTGACATACAAAGAGGAGTTCAAACTAGATCAAGATTGGCATCATTTTGTGCTCACTCATCTTTTGTGTCAATGGAAGAACCCAAGGATATTGATAAAGCATTGAGAGATCCGGATTGGGTAAATGCAATGCATGAAGAGCTCAACAACTTCAAGAGAAATGAAGTATGGGAACTAGTTGAAAGGCCTAAGGATCACAATGTCATTGGAACAAGATGGGTCTTTCGCAACAAGCAAGATCAAGATGGGATAGTAGTAAGGAACAAAGCAAGACTAGTAGCTCAAGGTTACACACAAATAGAGGGTCTTGACTTTGGTGAAACTTATGCCCCGGTTGCAAGATTGGAAGCAATTAGGATCTTACTTGCCTATGCTTGTGCTCACAATATCAAGCTATATCAAATGGATGTAAAGAGTGCATTTCTCAATGGGTACATTCAAGAGGAGGTGTATGTGGAGCAATCTCCCGGTTTTGAAGATGACAAGAAACCCAATCATGTATACAAGTTGAGAAAAGCTTTATATGGATTGAAGCAAGCACCTAGAGCATGGTATGAAAGATTGAGGGACTTCTTGTTATCCAAAGGATTTGTCATGGGCAAAGTTGATACAACTCTTTTCACCAAGAAGATTGGGAAAGACTTGTTTGTGTTGCAAATATATGTTGATGATATCATATTCGATTCAACCAATCAAGATTATTGTGATGAGTTTGGGAAAATGATGGCAAAGGAATTTGAAATGTCAATGATTGGTGAACTTAGTTTCTTTCTTGGACTTCAAATCAAACAAATGAAGGAAGGAACATTTGTAAGCCAAACCAAGTACATCAAAGATATGCTCAAGAAGTTTAGCATGGAAGATGCAAAGAGTATTACAACCCCAATGGGCACTAGTGGAAGTTTGGATAGTGACAAGAGTGGCAACATGGTGGATCAAAAGCTATATAGATCAATGATTGGTAGCCTACTCTATGTGACGACATCAAGGCCCGATGTGATGTTTAGTGTATGTATGTGTGCAAGATTTCAAGCCTCACCAAGAGAAAGTCATTTGAAGGCAACAAAGAGAATATTGAGGTACTTAAAGCATACACAAGATGTTGGATTGTGGTATCCCAAAGGTGCAAGTTTTGAGCTAGTTGGATATTCGGATTCCGACTATGCCGGTGACAAAGTGGAGAGAAAGAGCACTTCCGGGACTTGTCAATTGTTGGGAAGATCACTTGTCTCATGGTCATCCAAGAAGCAAAATAGTATTGCACTATCTACCGCCGAAGCCGAATACATTGTCGCGGGTAGTTGTTGTGCACAAATCTTATGGATGAAGGCAACATTGAAAGATTTTGGAATCAATTTCAAGAATGTACCATTGCTATGTGACAATGAAAGTGCCGTGAAGCTAACTAACAATCCGATTCAACATCAAAGAACAAAGCATATTGATGTTCGCCATCACTTTATTAGAGATCATCAACAAAAGGGTGACATTGCTATTGAGAGTGTTGGCACCGAAGATCAATTAGCCGATCTATTCACCAAGCCACTTGATGAAAAGAGATTTCACAAGCTAAAGAATGAGTTGAACATACTTGACTTCTCCAACATGAGTTGATGCACCCCATATATGACATGCCTCTCCTTCGAGCCCCAAGGTACAATTGGTTGACATGTCATACATTCTATACTAAGGACATGTTAAGTGCATCTAGTCATGATTTCTTATGTTCTAGGATCATTCATGAAAATTAAATGAATTTGAAGTTTATATGGTGCCACTATTGTTTCCATGACTTGTATGATCTAGTGGTAGCATATAACTTGTTTAAGTAGCTTGTGATCCTAAGTGTTTAATCTAGAAAACTTGTCTAAATATTTGCTTCAACATGGTGCATGATAACCCTTCTAGTGAGGTGTGAAGAAGCTTGCCCTTGGATCAAACCGAAGTATTTTATTTATGCAAGCAATCTAGGTTGAATCATAAACTTGATCCTCACCCCATATTTTGACATGATAATCTATCTAAAGTTTGCTTCTTGTGATCAATTGGTGCCAAAGGGGGAGAAAATGTTGTTCACAAAGATAGAACTCAAAAAATGTTATGGGGGAGAAAATGTTGTTCACAAAGTTAAATCCTAAAGGGGGAAAATTGATAAAAGAAGCACACAAGTAGGGGGAGCAAGCTCTTAAACATGAATGTTGCATTTCTATGTGCACTTCATATGTATGATGCATAGTTATGCATTTCATTTTCTCCGATACATTGCTTGTGTGGTGACTTGCTAGTATAATTTGAATGATGTATTGTGGTACTAGCATGAATAGGAAGTAGTTAGATTTTTGTTGCTTCATGTTTTTCAAAGTGGTACTAGAACCTTGCTTATAAATGTTGATCTCACGAGGTTTCTAGTTATGTTTGTGCTTTTACAAGTGGAATCTAACTACACAAGGTGCTAAGATGGTGTTTATCGCTACTCCGATAGTATCACGCTTCAAAGGTCTATAATCTAAAACACTTAGCACCTATTGGTAGACAATGCTCCTAATCTTTCCTATCTAACATGTATGCTTCTAAAATCCAAACATATAGCATACATGTAGGGGGAGCCATTGCTATCAATTTGAATTCATGATCACATGTCCATAATTCTTACACATGGTAATATACTTGGACAATGTGACATGGGTTCAATCAAAATTTTATCATAATATCTTTGTGAAAGGTTTGTCACCAATTACCAACAAGGGGGAGATTGAAAGTCCTATGTTTGGTGTTGGTAATTAGTGATAATACCTAAGTACTAATCCTATGCCTAAGTTGTATGTAGCATATGAGGATTAGTACATTCCAAGGCTGGTGGCAAGATGGACATGGTGATCATGATGGTCACACTTGGATTTGGACGCAACCCTATGTGATCAAGGCAAATGTATATGCTTAAGGGTTGTGTTTTAGTAACCAAGACACCTAGTGGGTGTGGTTACATTATAGGATAGATAGCCGTACTATAAAGAGGGGAATGACGCAGCTATTGAACTCCTAAGTGCCTCTAGATGCGCATTTCATGATCATATGCATTTGGATAGAACTAATATCGCCTCGAAAAATGATTGTGAAAAAGCTAACACACTCACACATGACGAGATCACTTGGTGATGTTAGCACGTTTGCGACGGCGGTGGAGTTTGAGCGGTAGAGAGGGTTTGGGATGCTCTCTCCCTCCCGCCGAGCTTGCGAGGCAGGATTCAGGCGTTTTCGAGAAGTTGAAACGATTATTTTCCACTACGCCGGAAGTCCGGAAAAGAAACGGAGGCGAACGGAGGTCACAGAGGTGACCGGACGCTGAACCGGACGCGGTCCTTGCATGACCGGACGCGTCCGGTCAGTGTTCAGTGTCTGCGCATTTTGCAGTTCGATGATCGGACGCGAGGCGCGTCCGGTCACTGATGATCGGACGCGTCCGGTCGTTCAGGGAGCTTACTGGACTGTAACCGGACGCTGGCACTGTCGCGTCCGGTCATTTTCTTCAGCGCGTCCGGTCACTATTTCGTTGAGCGCTGCTCAGGCGACCAGCGCGTCCGGTCCTTCACGGGACCAGCGTGTCCGGTCGTTCCCGGCGCGTCCGGTCAGTTGGACCAGCGCGTCCGGTCGTTGCTTCGCAGTTAGCCGTTGGGCGACCAGCGCGTCCGGTCGTTTGGACCAGCGCGTCCGGTCAGTACTTCACGAGTTAGCCGTTGGGCGACCGGCGCGTCCGGTCAGTTGGACCAGCACGTCCGGTCAGCCCGATTTCGGCTGTTTAAGTTTCTAACGGCTATATTCGAAGGGGTACGTCTATAAATACTCGTTGGCCGGCTCAAGGATCTCTCTCTCGAACATTTGACATACTTGTGAGCACTTTGAGCTAAGCAACTCCCCTCCCACTCATCTCTCTTGCTTCTTTGCATATTCGAAGTGAGATTGAGTGATCCAAGTGCATTTGCATTGTGAGATAGCATCTAGTTGGCACTTGGTGGTTGATTTGCTGCGGGATTCTTGTTTCTCTTGGTGGTTGCCGCCACCTAGACGGCTTGGAGCAGCTTGGAGGCGTTGGCAAGAATTGGTGATTGTTCTTGGCCACCTCCGGTGATTGTGAGGGGTTTGTGCCTACCTCGACGAAGCGCCAAAGACAACATTAGTGAATTGCTCGTGTCATTGCAACCTTTTGCCATTTGGTAGGTTCTTGTGGTGCCTTTTGAGAGGCTCGGTGTGAGACCGATTAGCCACCGAACCACGTGGTGAAGAGGGACACAACGGGGACTAGCGTGCCGGCAAGCACGTGAACCTCGGGATAAATCTTCGTGTCATCACTTTCATATTGTGATTGATTGATCCCGGTGTTTGGTTATCTTGGTATTCATTGTTGATCATATTGGTTGGCTCAATACTTCGCCCCTCGGTGATACCCTCCTATCTCTCTTGTATTAATTTCTTAGTTATCTTTGTTAGCTAGTTAGCTTAGCTAGAGTAGTTCTTTTGTGTAGCTTGCTAGTTGTAGTTGTACTTACCTTCTCAGTTTGACTTGTGCGGTTGAGTGCAAATACTAGAATTGTGAATTGGATAGGTGGCTTGCAAACACCCATAGGCTAAGCAAAACTCGTATCTCGCTATTTGTTATATTGATAAACTTGTTTAGCTTGTCTTTGTAGAAAATTTTAATAGGCTATTCACCCCCCCTCTAGCCATCAAGACCTTTCACCGAGCCTCGCCGGGGCGGGGCGAACGGCGTCGGGGCGGAGCCTCGTCGGCTAGAGCACGCGCTCGCAGATCCCATGGGGCCACGATGGGAGAAGTGCTCGGACGTGGCGCTGCACTCGTTTGCACTAGCTTGATGTGTTGCTGCCGCGCTCGCGTGCGGCGTGCGGGCACGCTTGCCTGCGTTGGCCATGCTCGTCTGCGCCGGGGGAGTCGTGCTCCCGCGTCGCTGTGCTCGCTGTCGCTTGCTGTCGCGAAGACCGCCGCTGCGAAGGCCACGCCGCTGTCATGCTCGTTGCCGTGCTGTAGGCCACCGCCGCGAAGGCCGCGCTGCCGTGCAACAGGTTGCCGCAGCCGCGCAGACCGCGCTTGCGATGACGATGACGGTCACGAGCACAAGGAAGCGAGCTTTGCCGCGGCCGGTGGCCCGGCCACTTGCCTCGACGGCGAACACTTCGCCCATCCGTTGCGTCGCTGTCTCTCATGGCCGAGCTCCACCACAAAGACGCGGTGCGGGGGAGCTCGTTCCCGGCCGGTCGCCGCGGGGGGAGCTCCGCGACTTCCTCGTCCTCGCCTCCGTGGGCGCGGGTGCGGGTGCAGGGGCCCCCCGCCCCGGCCACCGCGGGCGCGTGCGGACGAGAGTCCGAGAGGCGCGAGAGGATAGAGATGAGAGGGGTATTCTTGACCTTTTGACTAATAGGACCCACGTGTCAGGACTCCTAAATGGCGAAAAACAAACGGAATACGAACGGAATGGCTCAGAGAGCAAACAAATTCACCACGATGGCACTCGTGGGAGCTCAACTTTTTTAATGGCTTATGTGTAATTACAAACTTTTTTAATGGCACACATGTAAAAGCCTCTTTAAGTTTTAACCCACCTCAACTCTTATAATAGTCTAACAACTTTTACGATAGTCTAATTTCACCCCTCATTTATATGATTGGATTTCTAACATTCCATAACTTTTAAAACTATTTGTTTTGCAGTTTAGAGTAACTCAAAGAACCTTGTTATATCTTCTTAATTAAAAGTTTTAGAAAAAAGGAATAATTTCGGTCTCTCAAGCATACACAACCATCTCTCACAAGGTTTTCCAGCATAACATTGATTAACAAAATATAAGGAAAGAGCACACTTTAGAATTAAATTATGCGCAAAGTTTAATAGGAATAAAATTTTGGTGAAAAAAAATACAGCCCAACAACTTATTTAATTGGATCTTCAAATATTACCATTCTCTAGTACAAATTTCTCGGTAGCCAAGGATGGAGAATAAACTGGCTCTCGAGTGCACAATATATAGAACGACTGTAAAATCAAGTGATAATTAGGCTCGCTCAGTAATCAACTACAGAGGTAAGTATGTGCATAATTGGGAAATTGGCCCTACATAAATAAATCAAAGATAATTAGGCTCGCTTCCCGAAGAGAGCATCATTCGGGGGTGTAGCTCATATGGTAGAGCGCTCGCTTCGCATGCGAGAGGCACGGGGTTCGATTCCCCGCACCTCCATCACCTTTTCTTTATATATTTTTTTGCTTCACTTACTAAGCATGGTCCCCACCTGCCACTGAGACGAGAGGTTAATCCAGGGCCCACCTGGCAGTAGACTCGATTGGTCTCGTCGCTCCTGCTCCTGCTCCTCGCGGCAGCGGCAGCGTGCGGCTGTGCCGTCGTCTCCTTTCTCCTCCACTCCTCTCCTCGTCGGCTCGTCGCAGACGGCAGACGACGCTGCCGCCTGCCTGTCGGAGCGCACGCACGGCCATGGCCATGGCCACCCCGCCGCCCACGGCTCTCTGCGCTCGCCACTTCCGGCCCCACCACTTCGCCTACTCCTCCCCCGCTCCGCCCCGCCTGCCCACGGCCTCCGCCGCCGCCGCCGCCTCCTCTCCACCGCTCCGGCGCCGGCTCGCCGTCTCCCCGCGCGCGGAAACTGGGACGGGGACGGGGACTGGGACCGGGGACGTGGAGGCACTCAGGGCCGGGGTGTCCGTGTACAAGCCACGCTCCTACGACGTGCTCGTCACCGACGCCGCGCGCTCCCTCGCCTGCGCCATCGACGACGGCAAGACCCGCCTCGAGATCGAGTTCCCGTGAGCTAACCTCGCTCCCTTCGCTTGCTGAAATTGCTTCCACCATTCCGGCATTATCTTCTCACCATTGTTCGTTTCCTTGTTGCCTCATGCCTTCTTCCTGGTCTGGACGACTCCCTGCTTCTGCACTGTGACGATATGTGTTATATATCAAGGCCTCTGCCAAGCAGCATCTCTTCGTACAAGGTTCATCTATCTACTCATCGCTTTATGTCCATGCATCACTCTATCTTTTATTTTTAGATTATAGAAAAAGTTTCCCCCGCTTTATTGATCATAAAGCGTTCAAGACAGTTAAGTTTCAGCGTATTGGCGCGCCAGCCACAAACAGAAAAGGCCTTAAAAGCCAACAGCACCACTACTCGAATACATTTTGGTTACTTTGTGTCTCCATCGAGTCTTCATTCGTGTGATGAGGAGAATCCAAACAGCCCCGTCCCAAAAACGATTTTCCTCCCATTTCCAACCTTCCACATAATCCCCATTTGAGCAGCCTGTATAGCCCACATCACCCCTTTCCAAAAGGGGGAGTCATATTATCAGCACAGCGCAAAGCATTTGGTCTGTTAGTCCCATACTTATGGTCTGCAATCTTAGTCCAAATAGAATTGGATTGTAAATGATACCTAAAGGTACAGAAACTCAACAACACCATATCAAGACTTCTTAAATCAGGCATTCGAAGACCCCCTAACTCAACAATTGCCGAAAGAAAACCAATGCTCATTACTTTATTATTACTGTACTAGGGAGAGCGTTATAGGCCACTGCTCTATTCTCCATCTATCTTAGCTGCTCTGTTTCTGATCATCCTGCTGGATTCCTGCAGGGCTCCTCAGACGAGTTCATCGATGCCAACATCCAGCTTGCTCTTGTTGTTGCTAGGAAGCTCAAAGAGCTCAAGGGGACTAGGTCCTGTATAGTAAGTTCAAAGCTTCACACGCTATCCCTGATGCAGATGCGCTCTAGGCATGCAAAACCATGCTCATTTGCTTTCTTCTAGTTGATTTCAGGTGTTTCCTGATCAACCTGAAAAGCGCAGGGCATCACAGTTGTTCAGGACAGCTATAGACATGGTAAATGATGTTCTTAGAAGGTCGATTTTTTTTCTTAATCGACCTCTGGTACGACTTGCTTCACTATTCCAGTAGCACGTAATTTAATTGCTCGTCTTTAGATTGAGGGTGTAACTGTCAGTTCCCTGGATGATGTACCCACCGACCCTGTCAACAGCTTCTTCAAATCAATAAGAAATACCCTGGATTTTGACTTCTCAGATGACAATGAAGGTAAAATATCTTGATCCAAATGCCGTAATGAAAGCAATAGCCATGTGACTCCTAGTCTAAAATGGTATTGTTGATGATATTATTTTGTCAAAGAGTTCATGACACTCTTTTCAATCGAAGCCATGAGCTAACTGAATGGTTGACACTTTATGCCAAGGCCACAAACTGAGGATACATGTTAATTCTTTACAATTTTTTAGTAAATATATAGCAAGCCTCTTCATGTTGATGAACATCTCGAAAAATGGAAATGAAACGACCGATTAGTGTGTATAAATCAAGCATAAGTTCCCTTTCCACCATCGAGTAACAAACATCAGTCAGTTTTGATCCTATTATTATAAGATAATTCTCGTATAAATACCCATGAACAAGGTTTTCATAACCAGTTGCCTGGTGTGGATACAGATAGATGGAAATCTGATGAACCACCATCATTATATATCTTCATCAACAGCAGCACACGTGACCTTGCTTCTATAGAGAAGTATGTGGTATGTCTAGAATATAATGCTTCATTTGTTAGCGACGTGCATGTATGTGTTATTTGCACATTCAGTTGATTCTTTCTTCGTGCTTTTGCTAATTTCAGGAAAAGTTTGCCACATCTGTTCCTGCCCTTCTATTCAATCTTGAACTAGATACATTGCGGTATGTCTCATATATCCCAAACCGTAGCTTGTTGCTTTATGAGGCAGTTACTTATGCAATTCACGGTGCAGTTCTGACTTGGGGCTTCTGGGGTTTCCTCCAAAAGATTTGCACTACCGGTTCCTTTCTCAATTCACTCCAGTATTTTATATCAGACAGCGTGACTACTCCAAGGTATTCATTAATCTTACATTTATCCATCTACTAGACATATCCTTTGTGTTTATGGCTTCCTTTTTTTTACCATCTCTGACTACTTTCCCTTCTTAACTGTGCAGACAATCGCAGTTGCTCCGTACATAGTGAATTACAGCGGAGCTGTATTCCGCCAATACCCAGGTAAATATTGGAGAGCTTATTTGGATTTCTTCACTTGAAAAGATTACAGTTTGGAAGATAGATCTGCTGTGCTGGGTATGCAATAGAAGATCAAACTAAAAAATTATGCAAAGTCAATCTTTTGGCAGGTAATGTCATCCCTATTTATCAGCATCGTCAGCTACTGATCTACTGAGTTACTGTTTGTTCAGGCCCCTGGCAGGTCATGCTGAAGCAGGCTGATGGGTCCTATGCATGTGTTGCAGAGAGCCAAGCTCGGTTCACTTTGGGACAGGTCATACCATAAGCTACTCGAATACATTTGGCCTTATTTTTTCTGCTCTCCTATGTGTTTGGGAAAAAAAAAAACACTAACTTCGTTGAGCTTGTTGGGTCTGCCATGGAATTTCTCTTCTTTCAGGCCAAAGAAGAACTATTGAGAGTTATTGGTTTACAAGAAGAAGAGGGAAGCTCACTTGAATTTCTCAGAAGAGGATACAAGGTTCATCTCATCCTAGTTAAACAGTTGATTGCAGCTTCAAAGCGCCTGCTTGCAATAAACTGCATTTCATTATAGCACGTCATGAGTTTTAGTAACCGAGTTTCTGTGATGCAGAATGCTACTTGGTGGGAAGAGAACGTTGATCAGGAGACGTCGGCTGCGTGGCGAACTTGAGACGCTACAGCTGCTGGCTGAATGCTTTTCTGACCTGGGAGTGCAAAATAGGCCAAACTAGTGTCCATGTCTTGTTGTATGTAATTGGCAAATCTGAAATTACAGAGAGAAGTCCATGTACAGCGTAATAACATTGCTTGTGTTCCCTGTTCGCTTGAACTTATCAGCCCGGCTTATTAGCCATGGTACAATATTTTTCTCTCACACCAAGAATGTTTTTTTTTCTTAATGATGACTGTACATTTGTTCTATTTGTGCTTTGTCCTTGGGCTCTTCAGCTTGAAGGTGCTAAAATGCAGGGGACTCAACCAAAACATTTCAGTCTTGCTACTTGTGTTTCAGTCTTGCATTTCATTTGCCAAGCATATGGCTGTGAAATTTTTCTTGGACGCATGCCAAAGTGGAGTGGTAGTCGTAAGGAGAGAATTGACCCAATTCCAGAAACTTCTATAGCAACTGAAAGAGTACGGACGTATTTTAAACATGTGCAAGATCTCGAGGTCATATCTGTAAAAAGACCACCACGCCCAGGCGGAAGCGGAGACTGGAAATCGGGAGGGAGACCAGAGACGAGACCCCGCGAGATCGCCGGAGATGGAGCCGAGAGCTGCAATCCACAGATCCGGCGCCCTCCTACTCCTCGCCGCCATCCTCGCAGCGGCTGTCACCTCCGCATCCGCCATCGGTGACAAGTGCGCCGCCTGCAAGGCCGTTGCTGTAAGTTCCTCTTCTCTTCGCCTTTCTCTACTCCCATTATCGGAGCACCCTATTAAGTGTGTCTTGCAAACGTTTTACGTCAGCGAAGTGAATAAATTAGCTTCGATCTTTTCCACTCCTCGTGAACCTCTAGTCCAAGATAGATCGTGGCCTGGATCTTGTAGCGTTCTCTGAATAATTTCGATGCTGGTGGAGTCAAAGTTTGAACTTTTGCAGATACAGGGCCCTGACTAGCACTGTTGTGTTGATAAATTGAAATAGCTGAATGGATTAACGAGATGTTGCACTGAGGTAGTGGGAATACACCATTTTGTTGGAAAGATTCAATTTTGAGTTCTAGTGACATATGCTAGTACCTCTTATTGCCTCTCTACTGTCACCAAATGGGATTTGTGTTTCATATGCTGCATTTTGTTCCAGCAATTTGGGATGTACACTATACATTCTGATGTGTCTCTTTATCTTCTTTCCAGGCGGAGCTAGAAATTGGAATTTCTAGTGTAAGTGAATCAATAGCTTCTCCTTCAGTTGCCTTTAATTTAGTGATCCGAGTTTCCAATCATTCTTTACAATGCTGATTACGGTTTTATTTTTATTAAATACTATCTCCATTCCAAATCGTAAGATGTTTTGGCTTTTATATATTTGTAGCTTTTGCTATGCATTTAGATATACACTATGTCTAGATACATAATAAAAGCAATGTATTTAGAAAAGTCAAAACGTCTTATAATTTGGAATGGAGTGAGTAGTATCTTTATCCTTCTCAAGTGTGATTTTTTTTTACAATTAACAAAGCAATCAATCCATAATCTTAGTAGTGTATTATCATATTAGTTTTGTTGGAACCATTTGGTCAATTTTTTGTTCTTGAATCCTGTAATGCAGGAGAAGCCGAGAAATCACTTGGACTTGCGCAACCGCTTAAATTCTAAAGGTCAGAGGGAGGGGAAGGTCATTGATTACAGGTAAAAGAAGACAGCATGGGCACATGCTTTTTTTAATGACAAAATTGATGCATACTTGTATTTAGTGGAACAATCCTTGATTTAACATTCCACATGGAGACCATTCAATCTTGACAAGCATCGTTTGACCTCACATACTTGTAGCAATTTATGGACATATTTCGTCACTTACTTTTGTAATGTTATGTACTTGGTTTTGTATACATGGTGCAGGGTCAGTGAGCTTCGGGTTGTAGAACTTCTGGATGGCCTATGTGATAAGATGCAAGATTATACCTTAAAGAAGGTAGGCAATAAAGATTTATAATTGTTTTAGAATTTGCACTTAACACTATATTATTGATGCTGCATCCCTTTTCTACATCCTCTGCCCCATATTATAGGTAGTTTTGGCTTTTCTAGGTACATAGCTTTTGTTGTGCTCCTAGATATACGATATGTCTAGATACATAATAAAAATTATGTATTTAGAAAAGCCAAAACAACCTATAAATTGGAATGGAGGGAGTATGTATCAAGTGTTATAATTTATAAACATGCCATAAATATGAACTATGTTTTCACTTTTTAGTGTACTTTGAATATGCTAAGCATTTATCCACCTAACATATTTTTTGTATGCAGTTGGAATCAGGCGAAAAGGGATGGGTTAAAGTAGCAGACTGGAATAGCTTTCAAACTGGTAATTTTTACCAACTTTGTGGCTCCTGTTTACTCTTCTGAGTTCTGATGGCCTGTTACTATATTGAAACTGAGAGCCCGAAATGCAATGTCAATCCATAGTTTCTTAATTATGCTAATGCATTCTTTCTGCTTAATCGTTCTCTTACATGCATCATCGCAGAAAAATGCAGGCACCAGGTTTAGAACTGTGTTTTTTATAGTTACTGTATGTGCGTACATGATAGACTTATTAAGTTATTATAAGCAATTCAGATTCAGTGATGTAAATATATAATCTTGGAGGATAGTACAAAAAGAAATGTCCCTAGTAATTGATCCAAGACAAGGAAATGAACTTGCATTTTCTTATGGTAAATTACAATGCTGAATGCTTGCCAAGCAAAGAACAAGCACTACCTTTGGGTTTGTTTTGCTTCATTGTAATAAACATTTATCTGTGTATAAGGACTGTTTCTAAATATCTAACATTTATTGCTTATTGTCGTTCTTTTTGCAGAAAATAAGGCAGCAGCACGAGCGCATTCGAAAAATTTGTCCACCTTCTGTGGAAGGTACAATATTTTCCCAGTTATTTAAAAAATTGACGGATAGAATAGGCAGCATATATTGTTTGAAATTTTCATTAATTTTTTTTTAATATTTAGCTGGCAGAACATAGAATGTACGCATAACCTTGTTCTCATTTGCGTGGATACAAAATTTGTATGTGTCTTGGTCAATTACATCCCCCTCCCCTCCCAGACATGTTTGTTCTTGCATGCCTTTTCCTAATTGCTGATTATTTTTTTTATTACCTGTTAAGTTTCACTGTTGATTACTTGACTTAAAGGCAAGGCTATACAAACTCTTCAGTCACCATGTGCTTTAAAGCACTTTATTGGTTGTGTAAAGATAATATCGGCTTTCTGTGATTTCTGTAAGAATCATACCAACTATTTTAGTGGATGAGCTAACCAGCTTCACTTACTACACAGGCTACTGGAGGAAACCGAGGATGAGGTAGGCTTGTGTTGGGTGGAATTGGCTACAATTTGTTTTAGCAAATACGGAGTACCACCTAATCTTTAGCATGCTTAATAGCTGCATTCAATGTTTTGAATCATATGGTTTTCGTGTCATTTAGTCAGAACATGATCTTATATGGATTTTGATTCTTTTTTCTGGTTCATCTGCAGCTCGCTGAGTGGATAAAAACAAGCTCTACAGAATCAGAAAATGTAAGCAAGGCCCTTTGTGAAGATATTAGCAAACACTGTCAATCCACAGGGTATGTCATACCTGATAATGGTCTTTTTTGCCTGCATATAAAGAATTTCAGTGAGCATGCGTGTCATTGTAGTGTTTCAAAAAGGAAGATCCTTTCCTTTCAGCCAATTTTTTGGAACAAAATTTGTTGCCCATGCCAGCTATTAGATTCTTGAATGAGCACACTTGTAAAACAACAATGCAGGCATGTTTTACATTCACAGATCACGCACACTTTTCTCCTAATTTAGTTGGTCTAAAATATGTCTTTCCGTTTCCTTTTCCTTCCAGTGCTACCATCCAGATCGATGATGAACTATGACATGCTGGGCAGACCGTTGTTTGGCAAAGCAAAACAGGCGACGGGCTGGGAAAAGTCAAAGAACAAAGCTGTAGTAGTCCCTGATACATTTAGAGAGACATGAAGCTGCAAATTCTGATTGTTTGTGCCGCACTGTATTTCTTGTAAACGGGACATGTAATTCGTTTGGTCAAAAAGCTTAGAATGATATGTAGAGAAAGCAACGGGACATCAAATTTTGTTTACTGATGAATTCGCTGTTAAAAATGGCCGGTTGAACTATCCTGTCAGGGGCTATTGGAAATCTGAATGCTCTATTCTAAGGTTTTGTTGCTGAGTACAGTTTGATGACTGCATGTAGGTCAATGGCATCAGTGCATCACCGAGGATTATATGCATTTTAGATAGAAGATCACCGAAGATCATATGCATTTTAGATCGAAAGTCACAGAAGATCATATGTATTTAGATAGAAGATCATCACCGAAGATCATATGCATTTTTTATAGAAGATTATATGCATTTTAGATTGAAGACGCAATTTGCTAATACAGTTGGACTGCCATAACAAGTCAGAAATTTGTGGTCGCAAATTGCTAAATACAGCTGAACTGCCACATCTTTTTTTTTTTCCAGTGCATTTGAAGATCTCAATATCTTCTTTCCATTAAATGAAGATCGCAATATCCTGTGCTCGTCTTTTTTGCTGTACGGTCTACCTGTGACGTCATCAAATGCACCAATTATACCGAAGATCCCCCTTATTCGCAAAGTGTTGTGCGCTCGTTGACATTGCCAATTTGTCATCGCAAACCATTCCTTTCAAACTGTTGATTTTCTTTTCTTTCGTATAACTGGAAGGATACACCGCGCATTGCTGCGGGACCTTTTTAAAAATAAAGTTGTTGCATATATATAAGTTAAATCTACAGGTTCTTACAACCATTCTTATTGAAATTGGAAAAGTCAATGAAAAAATAAAAAGCTAATATAATTAGATCAAATTATAAGGCGATGGAACAACAAAACAAATAGCAAAATATGGATGTCTTCTATATTTCTTTAGATATTGAAAGTAGTAATTATGCTTAATGATGACTTGCGTTATTGAAAGTTAGTGTGGTGACATGACTACTAGTGGGAGATGGTGTGGATGATTTGCATGTTAAGATAGAATTGTAGTGATGATTAGCTTTTATAAGCTATATATAGATATAGATATTTTTAGAGTTTATATAGATATAGATATAGATATAGATATAGATATAGATATAGATATAGATAGATAGTATCTGGCATAGTCCATAGAACTCTTATTTTCAAAATTGTTACCCTCAAAAGTAAAAAAAAAAATACACGTCGTCACATTTCATTTTGCACGATTTTGAAGCATACATTTAACCACTAATTTGTTCTAGATAGAATATATATATTTTTAGAATCCTTCAAATTTTGATCATTTGACAAGTCTTTTCAATAAAATTTCACACATATAACCATGTTTTGAAACCAAACAATCTAAAAGTTAGAATTTACCCTTTATTCTAAATTATAAGACGTTTTGGATTTTCTTTCTATATTACTTTTATTATGTATCATAATATATATCTAAGTGTACAATAAAATCTATGTATTTAGAAGGTCAAAACATCTTATTATTTGGAACGGAGGAAGTATGTTTTGGCTTGATGGTTTGACAAAACTTTATTTTGAGCTTAGTATACATGTTTTTATCACCGGAGGTGATTTAATTTTGATCAACTTTACCTGTTGGTCACAAGTACCCTGTGTTGTGGGCCACACCACACTGAGCCGCGAGGAAAACGCAGACAGATTTCCTTTCCATTAACTGCCCCCGTTTCCCTCCTCCCTTCCGCCCCGGACTTCGATTCCGTCCTGCTCGCCCATCCCCAAATTCTTCCTCCTCACATCCCGTGCAGCCGGCCTCACCGCCGGCGACGGGACGCGGAGACCCGGGCTGCCCCCACCGTCCGCCGTGCTCCTCCATTCCTTCGTCGCCCCCGCCAAAACCTTGCTCTGCCGAGGCTGCACCGGTTGGGTGGCTGATCCCTTCGTTCCTCGGTGAGTAAACGCTAGTCGCTCTACGTTCTACGGGTTCGTTCGTTTCGTGCGGCGAGATCTCTTATTTCTCTACTGCGGCTGCGGGTTTCGATTCGTAATCTCACTGTCCGCGTCAGTCCAGTTAGTCTCGTGCTGTGTTTGTTTTGCTGAGGCCTGCGGATTGCTGTGATCACTGTTCGATTATCCTCTTCTACGGCTCGGTGTACCGGTCCCAGTTGCCCCCCTGATGTCTTGAAAATCTCAGTTGACCCCGTAGGACTTGGTAATCCCAGTTGACGGGTCTTATATTCATATATGTTAATTAAAAAAAAAAGAAACTATGCCTCTGGGTTTTGCAAACCAGACCTTTGGGAGTCACTTCTCTTAAGTTGATTTTCAGGAGAAATTGATTCAGTTAATCTTGTGGAAAATTTGGTAATTGAGTTGTGAGATGAAAGGCATCAGAATCATGACAACTTGCTATTGTATTAGGAAAAAGTCTACTTAGCCCCCTGAACTATCAGCTACATCCCAAATTATAAAACCGTCTGTTTTACACCTTAAACTTTTCAAAACCGTTCAAATTACACCCTGGAGTGGTTTTAGACGGCTGTTTTGCTACAGTAACCATAGTTTGGCTACAGTACAACGATTTTGACTTTTTCTTTTCTATTTATTTCCGCTGAATTTTTGAAAAATCATAGTAAATCACAGAAAAATCATAAAATAGAAAATCTAATTTTGTTGGACTCCACATGAGTAGATCTACACAATGAATATATAATATAGTATGCTTCAGTACAATTTTTTTTTCTGTAGTTTTAAATTAGTTAGAAAATCAAATTTTGTCTGTAATTAATTGGAATAATTTATAGGTACAGCTTTTATGATCCAATTATGGTTAAATTTTTATAGTGAACTAATTATTGTATGCTTCAACTGTAGTAAAAATTTTATACTGAATGGATCATGTATAATTTAGTTATAGATTTATTTATATTTAACAAGCATAAACCTAAATAAATCTATAACTAAGTTATATATGATCCAATGAGTATGAAAATTTTACTATATTTCAAGCATATAATAATAACCTCATCATAAAAATTTCACCACAATTGGACCATAGAAGCTGTAGCTATGAATTATTCCAATTAATTACAGACAAAATTTGATTTTCTAACCAATTTAAAGTTACAGATAAAATTTGTACTAAAGCATACTATATTATATATTCATTGTGTACATCTACTCATGTGGAGTCCAACAAAATTAGATTTTATATTTTATGATTTTTCTGTGATTTACTATGATTTTTCAAAGATTCAGCGAAAATAAATAGAAAAGAAAAAGTCAAAACCGGTGTACTGTAGCAAAAGCATGGTTACTGTACCAACCGCCGTCCAAAACCGCTAATTTGAACGGTTTTGAAAAGTTCAGGATGTAAAACAGACGATTTTATAGTTGGGGGTGTAGATTATACACTAGCTGATAGTTCAGGGGGTTAAGTAGACTTTTTCCTATTGTATTACTGCATGATTTTACTTAGGAACCTGGTATCCTTTATGCTGTCGTAGCTCCCAAGTTTTGCTTGCTGGACTTGTGGGTTTCAGTGCGAATAGCTGAAGCATTCTCTGAACTTACAGTACTGCTGAACAAAACTCTCAGCTTTTGGATTGTGGAATGCAAATGGAAAACAAATTGGATAAAATTACATCTGTTCTACCGTTAGATATTTCTTCCACCGTTATCCTTACTGATTATTCGATCAAAAACTTCAACACTAGCTGTTTCAGATCACAACTTGCTCTGCTAATTCATTATTTGTATGTCGCCGGGGATAACACCTCTTGTGCATCATCATCTTCGCAGGTTCGATTTGATATTCCAACAAAGGGCACCTTGCTAGTCTTCCAGATTGTTTCCTAACAATGAGGACGCATGAACGTGCTGCCAATTTGGCTCTTGCCGGTACGTTAATTGTGCAGTTGAGCCATGACTGCCTTTACAGCGCTCCTTTCCTTCATCCTTTCCCTTTGATATAATAAGCCTGTACTGACCTCAGCAGGCATATGTATTTTACAATATGCAGGTCTGAGCTTGGCGCCACTTGTTGTTAACGTAAACCCAAATGTGAATGTGGTATTGACAGCATGCCTTACTGTCTATGTGGGTTGCTACCGTTCTGTCAAGCCAACTCCACCCTCTGTAAGTAACACGTGTCGATGTATCTGCTGGCTATTATTGTGACTTGTAACTCATGTGACCAACTGAATTATTTTTGCATTTGTTATGTTGGAGTATATGTATATGAGGCCCATGTGGCTAGGCCCATGAGGCCCATGTATGTTACACTATATAGCTACCCTCCTAGGGTTAGCCTAATCAATCTAGTCCATTCATTCCAACATGGTATCAAGAGCCTAGTTTCCTTTCCCTTTCTCCCTCCCTCCCTCCCGCAGCCAGCAGCCGCCAGGCCCCCGCCGCCCCCGCCGGCGCGCCGCCAGGCGCCATGGCCGGTCCTGGCTCCCCTCCTCCCCCATCCTCCTTCCTCTCTTCCCCCCCTCCCCAACGCCACTTCCTGGGCCCAGGTGGCGAGCGCGCGTCCTGCGCCGCCGGCCAGCCAGGTCGCCGCCCCCTGCGCCCCTCCTCTGCTCTCTGGCGCGCCGCCGGCCCGCCAGGGCGCCGCCTCCTGCGCCTCTCCCCTGCTCTCTGGCGTGCCGCCGGCCCGCCAGGGCGCCGCCACCTGCGCCACACCCCCCTCTGGCGCCGCCCCCTGCGCCTCTCCCCTGCTCTCTGGTGCGGCTGCGGGCCTGGCCTCTGCGCCGCCGGCAAACCTGCTGGTGCGCCCGGCCCTCGCCCTTACCTCCGATGGAGCTCCGACGGCTGTGACTTTCCCGGTCGACCTTGCCGCTGTCGCAGACGCTGTCGGGGCTGATCTTCCAGTGGATGCAACCGCTGCAGCTGCTGCTGCTGCTGCCGTCCTGGTCCTGCTAGGTGGTGCTGGTGCGGACTCCCACCAGCAGGGACCGACCATGGGCAGCAGCACCTTCCACCTTCCCGCCCCGCCTTCGGCCGTCCTCTACGATCCTCGGCCCGTCTCCGCCCTCGCTGCCGCGCTCGTTTCCGCCCGGGCCGCGGCCGCCGCCGGACAGGAGCGCGTCCGTGCGGCTGCTCTGGTGTGGCAACGGGAGCGGGACGCCGCCGACACCTTGGCCCGCCAGATCGCCGAGGCGGAGCAGCTTCTCACCCTCGACGGGGGGGGGGGGCACCTCATCCGGCTCGACGGGACACCTCACCTCCACCACCACGCCTCTCCGTCTCCGTCACGATCCGGCCGATCCCCTCGTCTCGCAGCTTCACTACCAGGCGGGTGGTGTCCAGAACATCCGGCTACTCGTCCCGGTCGTTCTCGACCCCGAGTCGCCCTCGTACGCCCGTTGGAGGGATCTGGTGGTCCTTACTCTGCGCCGCTACGCCCTCGACGACCACGTCCTCGACGAGCCAGCGCCCATGGTCCAGACTCCGTCGTGGCAGCGTCTCGACAGTATCGTGCTTTCCTGGATCCTCGGCACGATCTCCGTCGACCTCCACGACCTTGTCCGCACCTCCACCTACGCTCGCCAGGCCTGGCTCGCACTCGAGGGCCAGTTTCTGGGCAATGCTGAGGCCCGGGCTCTGCGTCTCGACGCGAGCTTCCGCACCTTCGTCCAGGGGGACCTTGCCGTTGGCGAGTTCTGCCGGAAGATGAAGACCATGGTGGATTCCCTCGGCGACCTAGGCTGGCCCGTGGAGGATCGAATCCTCGTCCTCAACGTCCTTCGCGGGCTCAGCGACCGCTACGCCCATCTCCGGACGTGGATCACCCGTCAGTGGCCCTTCCCCACCTTCCTGCAGGTTCGTGACGACCTCGTCATGGAGGAGCTCACTCAGGGTCTTCAGCCGGGGTCCACCGCCGTCCAGGGGTCTTCGACGGCCCTGGCTGCTACTCCGCCGCGCCCGTCTGCCCCCCCTCGTCCGTATGCTCCACCACCGTCGTCCCTTCTTGGTCCTCCTCCCTCCGGACCTAGCGGAGGTGGGGGGGGTCGTGGCAGTCGTCGCCGACGCGGTGGGGGCGGTGGGGGTCGTGGTGGAGGCCGTGGTGGTCCACCGGGGGGGCACCATGACCTTCTTTCCACAACCCATGGTCAGGGCGCATTTCTATGTGGCCCTACCATGCTCCAGGGGGTGAGATTCGCCCACCAGCGGCCATGTTTACTGGTGCTCCACCTCCAGGCGTCTCCACTACACCGCCGTGGGCTACTTCCCCTGGCACCCCGCTAGGGTCTGCCGGCTGGGATCAGGCGTCCTTGGCACGGTCGTTCAGCACCATGGGCTTGACACCTCCTGTCGGACCGGAGTGGATTGCCGACTCGGGTGCCACCTACCACACCACCCCTAACTCTGGTATACTTTCTTCTGTCAATTCTCCTTCTGCTTCTCTCCCCTCGTCCATTATGGTCGCAAATGGTTCGTGTCTTCCTGTCACCTCTGTGGGTACCGCCGGTGCCCATGGGTCCTTTCGCCTTCCTGATGTTCTCGTTGCACCCTCTATAGTTCACAATCTTCTTTCTATTCGTCGTTTTACAGCTGACAACTCGTGTTCTGTGGAGTTTGACTCTTCTGGTCTTACTGTGAAGGATTTGGCTACCCGGCGTCCTCTGCTCCGATGTGACAGTACGGGGCCCCTTTACACCCTTCGATTTCTGGCGTCTGCCTCGCCATCTTCGCTTTTGTCAGCTGCCTTCGCCATCACCTCTTCTACTACCTGGCACCGGCGCCTCGGCCATCCTGGACGTGATGCCCTGATGCAGCTTAGTCGTAGCTCAGACATTCGTTGTACTCGAGCTCATGCTGAGCATTTGTGTCATGCTTGCCAAATGGGCCGTCATGTTCGTCTTCCTTTTTCCAGTTCTTCTTCACATGCGGCTCGCATTTTTGATATTATACATTGCGACCTATGGACGTCTCCTGTACTCAGCATTTCTGGCTATAAGTACTATCTGGTGGTGGTTGATGATTTTTCGCACTATTCGTGGACTTTTTCCTTGCGTGCCAAGTCTGAGACATTCCCTGCGCTTCACCATTTCTTCGCTTGGGTTTCCACTTAGTTCGGCCTCACCATCAAGGCCGTCCAGTGCGACAATGGCCGTGAGTTCGATAACTCCACGTCACGGGCTTTCTTCCTCTCCCGCGGTGTCCAGTTGCGCATGTCTTGTCCGTACACCTCCTCTCAAAACGGCAAGGCAGAGCGCATGATTCGCACTACAAATGACATCGTCCGTACCCTCCTCCAGGCTTCACTCCCCGCTCACTTCTGGGCAGAGAGCCTGCACACCTCCACCTATCTCCTTAACCGCCTTTCTTCCACCGCTTGCCCGGCTCCCACACCACACCACGCTCTTTTCGGTACCCCTCCGAGGTATGACCACCTTCGTGTCTTCGGGTGTGCGTGTTACCCTAACACCACGGCCACTGCTCCGCACAGTTGGCTCCCCGATCCACTCTCTGTGTCTTCCTTGGGTACTCCCCGGACCACAAGGGGTACTGCTGCTACGACCTCACCTCTCGTCGCGTCCTCATCTCACGCCATGTGGTGTTTGATGAGTCTGTCTTCCCCTTTTCCACCACCAACACCCCTTCCACCTCCGGGCTTGACCTCTCCTCTTTACTCACTGATGCGGTGGTCGAGCCACCTTTGTCTTTGTTTCCTGCAGGTTCTACGGCCCCGTGCCCTGGCTCGCCATCGGCCGGTGCCTCTCCCGACACTGCACCTCGTTCGAGCCGGGACGGGGACCCTTTCGGGCCGGCCCCTGTCACTTCGACTGACGAGGGTTCCCGGCCCTCACCTCCGGCTCTGACTGCGCGCTTTGCCCGGCCGATCCTTGTGTACCAGCGCCGGGCCCGGCTTGCGCCGGCACCTTCGCCGCCGCCGGTGGCCTCTCCTTCATCGGCGTCACCAGCGGAGATATCTTCCTCTCCGCCAGGGACACCGGGGCCGTCGCCGCAGCCCCAACCTACCCGCGTCGAGCAATCGGTATATCACCCGCCGCTCATTCACCGCCACCCGCGTCATGTTCATCCTACGGTGACACGACACGCGGCTGGGACCCTGCAGCCACGGGCTCTTGCGGCGATGCCCGTGGACTCGCAGATCTCTCCGGTACCCTCGTCCGTCCGTGAGGCCTTGGTGGACCCTCACTGGCGCCACGCAATGGAAGAGGAGTACGCGGCTCTCCTCGCCAACCGGACGTGGGACCTGGTGCCACGTCCACCAGGCTCCAACGTCGTCACCGGCAAGTGGATCTGGACGCACAAGCGCCGGGCTGATGGCACTCTCGAGAGGTACAAGGCCCGTTGGGTTCTCAGGGGTTTCACTCAGCGGTCTGGTGTTGATTATGATGAGACTTTCAGTCCAGTGGTGAAGCCAGCTACAGTCCGCACGGTGCTCTCCCTCGCACTCACTCGCTCTTGGCCAGTGCATCAGCTGGATGTCAAGAATGCCTTCCTGCATGGTCTTCTCACTGAGACAGTTTACTGCAGTCAGCCGGCTGGGTTTGTTGACTCATGTCCTGACATGGTCTGCAGGCTCAACCGATCTCTATACGGTCTCAAGAAGGCACCAAGGGCATGGAACCATCGCTTCGCTGCCTTTCTGCGATCACTGGGGTTTATGGAGGCCAAGTCCGATACGTCGCTGTTCATCTTCCACCATGGGGCTGAGACTGCGTATCTACTGCTCTATGTTGATGACATTGTCCTCACCGCCTCCACTGAGTCACTCCTTCGCCGTATCATCGCCTCTCTACAGCAGGAATTTGCTATGAAGGATCTGGGTGTGCTCCACCACTTCCTTGGGGTCACTGTTGCGCCTCATCCTGCTGGCCTTCTTCTTCACTAGCGGCAGTACACTCTTGACATCGTTGAGCGAGCTGGGATGACAGACTGCAACCCCTGCTCTACCCCAGTTGACACACAGGGCAAGATGTCTGAGGCCGAGGGTAACCCGGTGTCTGATCCCACCGCGTACCGGAGTCTCGCTGGTGCTCTGCAGTACCTCACCTTCACTCGACCGGACATCACTTATGTAGTTCAGCAGCTGTGCCTTCATATGCATGATCCGAGGGAGCCCCACCTCACTGCCCTCAAGCGCCTCCTCCGCTACCTCCGAGGCACTGTGGGCTACGACTTACTTCTTCACCGGCGGTCCTCCTCCACTGAGATGGTTGTCTACACCGACGCTGACTGGGCCAGATGTCCGGACACTCGGCGTTCCACCTCCGGCTACGCTGTCTTCTTGGGCGGCAACCTGGTGTCCTGGTCGTCCAAGCGTCAGGAGGTGGCCTCCCGCTCCAGTGCTGAGGCGGAGTACCGCGCCGTGGCAAATGGCATGGCGGAGGCCTCTTGGCTCCGACAGCTCCTGGCCGAGCTCCACAACCCTCTTCTCCGGAGCACGCTTGTCTACTGCGACAACGTCAGTGCGGTCTACCTCTTCACCAACCCTGTGCAGCACCAGCGGACGAAGCATGTGGAGATCGACCTTCACTTCGTCCGTGATCGGGTTGCCATCGGCGAGGTGCGAGTCCTACATGTACCTACTACGTCCCAGTTCGCAGACATCTTCACCAAGGGCCTCCCGTCATCGACCTTCACCGCCTTCCGCTCCAGCCTCAACATCACCAGTGACTAGTTGCGTCTGTGGGGGGGGGGGGGGGGCTCGTATGTTTTGTATTTTCTTTTCCTGGTGTTCAGTCTGAATCCGCTGCGACGGTAGTTCAGACTGCGGGGGTGTTGGAGTATATGTATATGAGGCCCATGTGGCTAGGCCCATGAGGCCCATGTATGTTACACTATATAGCTACCCTCCTAGGGTTAGCCTAATCAATCTAGTCCATTCATTCCAACATGTTATTATGCAGGAGACCATGTCCAAGGAGCATGCTATGCGGTTACCCTTAGTTGGAAGTGCTATGCTTTTATCACTGTTCCTTCTATTCAAGTTTCTCTCAAAAGACTTGGTCAACGCTGTGCTCACTGCCTACTTTTTCATTCTAGGCATTGTTGCTCTCTCGTAAGTCCATTTTTTCTTCTAACAGCTTTTGCAGACATGTTAAGCTGTTTATGTGCTGTACTTATGAGGCCCTTCTTATGCAGTGCAACACTCCTTCCTTCTATAAAACATTTTCTTCCAAAAGAGTGGAATGATAATCTCATCGTCTGGCGGGCTCCATTTCTCCACTGTATGATCCTGACTCCCTTTCTTTTGTGCTTAGTATTGTTGATCCAGTTATGCAGATCTTCAAATATTACTACACCTATGTTTTCAGTGCTGTTTTAGAGCACTATTTGATTGTATTTTAAGTACTGCTGCTCATTTTAAAAAAATGCGGTGACTGGTGACTAAGAGTTGATATATTATCTTTTGTACTGAATGAACTCGAGCTTTTTCACCATTGACTCTTTTAACATTGCTACAGACAAAATGATATTTCTCCATGTGGATGTGGAAGCTTACATTTTTTGTGACATTAGAAAATCTAAATACTGGCATGGATGTATATTCTTTGTTTACAGCATTTTTATGGATATGGAAGCTTCCATTTCTCCCTCTGAAATAGACGTATTATAAGATTTCAGTTACAATGGCTGTCATGGTGTTAACTGTTAATAAAACCTTTGCATTTGATATTGACTTCTTATGAATCTTAGACTCTTATTCAGAACAAGGACTGGATTTAACTATGCCAGTAGCCTCCCTTTGCTATCTTTATTCTTGAAGATGGTTTAAGTCCATGAATTTCTTATTTTAGCACTCTCAGTGGAGTTCACAAAGTCCCAGATTGTTGCTTCAATACCTGGATTTTTCTTTTGCTTGTGGTATGCGTCAAAGAAGCATTGGCTTGCAAACAATGTTCTGGGATTGGCTTTCTGTATTCAGGTTTGTTTGCACGGTTTAACATTAATATACATTACTAAAGATTATGGAATAAAACCTAAAATCGTTTGATTTGTTTTACGCACCAGTTTTTAGTTGACCAGAACCTTAACACTTCAATTTTGCAGGGGATTGAGATGCTGTCATTGGGATCATTTAAAACTGGAGCCATTCTCTTGGTAAGGGTTTTCCCAATGTTTGCTTGATTTGTTCTGAACACTATATATTTCTATTTTATGTCATAAGTTCTAAGAGCACATCCTCATTGTTTCAGTCACAAACCTGTCCTTATTTTATTATCTCTGCACTATCATAATCACCACTGAAACATTTTATATCTATGGTTCATTACGGATCATCTGGTCTCAATATATCTTGACTTTATTTGTCTATGAAAGGAATTGTCTCCTATGCACCATAGGAAGCTAAAAGTATTGCTTGTTGTCTGTTTGTGGATTCAAATATGTACAATTTCTTATTCTTGTCAAATTGTATTGTGCTCCAATCTGCATAACGGTTCAATATATTTTCTAACACTTCACTAAGTGTATTTAAGAATCAAAACTCAGATCATGCTTTCTGTTGTTTCTCCCCCTGTATTGACCAAAACATTTGTTCGACTGAAATATTTGTCCTAGCTGTGTCACCATGTTGGTAAATTTAATTTAATTCGATGCCTTGGGGTGTTTTTAGCGTGCACTTTGTCATATACTTATTAAACTTTGAAAAAAAGTAGTTTTCCTTGGCAAGCTTTGAAGTGTGATCATATTAATCATGAATAGTAAAATATGGAGCCTTTGTCTGATGTATAATAGATTAATAGTTCTGATTTCTGGAGTAATTTGGGCTGGGCCCTTGCATTTTTTACTGCACTATTTCTGAAAATAATTTTTACAACCATTTCGTCACTTATGACTGAATTGATTTCTTCTGTTTGTTTCAACATAGTGCCACTGAATCATTCTCTGTTCTTTTATTACATTCATATTGTCAAGCGCCTGAGCGCTCAACAATGGCGGACCGCGACTACGTAGCTCGTAGTCGCGCTCCAGACCTTCACCGCGAGGTTATGCCCCTCTGCCGGTGGCTTACGAGAGATAGGGAGGAGATTAGATTGGTAATTCTTGATTCATTCTTCATAATCCAAGTACAGGGAATATAAAGGCCACTTGGCCAACTAATTTAGGAAACAAACTCCTAATTTTGGGGCCTAATCTTCTCCTAGCCACTAGAGCCGGACCTGCCAACCGCGTCCGCGGTGATTGCGGCCGCTGCACCGCGCGCAAGCGCGTCGCGCTCCGAGGCCCGCTCCGCTGCCCTGCGGATGTCGCGTGCTCTTTGGCATCTCACGTATGTGGAGCCCCACATGACATCTCTCCCCTCCTCGAGAAGCAGCTCGTCCTCGAGCTGGACGTCTGGAAATTGCGTGCGGAAGTCGTCGAGGTCTTCCCAGGTGGCGGATTCCGGTGGCTCGCCTTGCCAGTGTACCAGCAACTGTCGAACCCCACGAGCTGTGCGCACTCGTTCCACCCGAGCTGGAGTTGGAGTCACCACGCCATGGTGAATGGGAGGCAGGGGCGGTGGTGCGGACGAAGGCTGGCCGCTGAACTTCTTGAGGACGCTGATATGGAACACATCATGTATGCGAGCGTGCGGCGGCAGTTGGAGGCGCACAGCGACGTCGTTGAGCAGCTCGATGACGCGATAGGGCCCGATGTAGCGCGGCTTGAGCTTGCCGGTCGGCGCCTGGTGAAGAGAAGACATGGTGCGCTGGCGGAGCCGCAGCCACGCCCAATCACCCACCTGATAAGCCACGTGGCGATGGTGGCGGTCGTAGTGGTGTTTCTGAACGAGCTGAGCTTGCTCCAAACGGTAGCGGACATCCGCCAAGAATGCCTCCCGCTCCTCCATGTCGCGTGCCACGGCAGCGACGCGGGTTTCACCCGGCTCGTAAGAACGGATCGTCGGCGGGTCGTGGCCATAGACGACGCGGAAGGGTGTCTCTCGGAGCGATGACTGATAAGCCGTGTTGTAGACGTACTCCGCCCACGGAAGCCACCTCAGCCACTGGCGTGGTCGATCGCCGGTGAAGCAGCGAAGGTACATGAAGATGACGCGGTTGGCCGCCTCCGTCTGGCCGTCGGACTGAGGGTGGAAAGCGGACGTCATATGCAGCTTGGTCCCCATCATGCGCATGAGTTCGCGCCAGAACAGTGAGGTGAAGACGGGGTCGCGGTCGGAGACCACGGACTGGGGCATGCCGTGGAGGCGTACGATGTTGGAGAAGAACGCCTGCGCCACGGTCTCGGCGGTGTATGGGTGTGCCAGGGGAATGAAATGGCAGTATTTGCTGAAGCGGTCGACGACGGACAGGATCACCGACTTCCCGTTTACCCGCGGGAGAGCTTCCACAAAGTCCAGCCCAATGTCCGCCCAAACGGTGGATGGAACGGGCAGCGGCAGTAGGAGTCCGGCGGGGTGAAGATGCTCGGATTTGTACCTCTGGCATGTAGCACAATCCCGGACGAAATCCTGCACACAACGACGCATGTGTGGAAAATGGAAGTCACGGCGGAGGCGGTGGAGAGTGCGCTGGACACCCTCGTGTCCATCGTCGTGGATGGCCGACACGATCTCCTGTAGAAGCAGCGAAGCCGGCGGAATGTAGAGCCGCCCGTCATATGTGACCAAACCATCGGCGAGGGCCCAGGGCGCGGCGCGCGTACCTGCGCTGATCTCATCGTGAATGGCCACCAGGGCCGGGTCCGTGGCCTGGGCATGACGAAGGCGGCCGATGAAGTCGAAGCGGGAACCCGAGACCGCGAGTAGCGCGCCCGTGGAGTCCTCCTCGGTGTCGCGGCGAGAGAGAGCGTCGGCCACTGTGTTCGACGCGCCGGACTTGTACTCGACGGAGAAATCGAAGCCCAGCAGTTTGCCAACCCAGTGGTGCTGGGGAATCGTGGCGAGGCGCTGGTTGAGGAGGTACTTGAGGCTGTAGTGGTCCGTCTTGACGGTGAATCGGCGCCCCCACAAGTACGGCCGCCAATGCCGAACAGCGAGGACGAGGCCGATTAGCTCGCGTTCATATGCCGCCAGGGAGCGATGGCGCGGCGCGACCGGGCGGCTGAAGAACGCTAGCGGGTGCGCGTCTTGGATGAGCACAGCCCTGAAGCCATACGTGGACGCGTCGCATTCCACGACGAAGGGCTTGGTGAAGTCGGGAAGAGCCAGTATGGGGGCCGTCGTCACCGCGCCTTTGAGGGCAGTGAAAGCCGCCTCGGCGTCGGGGGTCCAGAGGAACCCGTCCTTCAGTAGGGCGGTGAGGGGCGCAGCGATGGTGCCGTAGTTGTGTACGAATTTTCTGTAATAGCCCGCCAGGCCAAGGAAACCGCGCACCGCGCGCGCAGAGCGAGGCCGGGGCCAGTCAGAGATAGCCTGGACCTTAGCCGGATCCATCGCCACGCCGGCTGCCGAGATGATGTGGCCGAGGTAGCCGACGGAGTCGACGCCGAACGAGCACTTGGATCGCTTGACGAAGAGGTGGTGCTGACGAAGGATGGTGAGAACAGCGCGCAGGTGTCGCAGGTGATCCGCCCAGCTCTTGCTGTAAATTAGAATGTCATCGAAAAAGACGAGGACGAACCGGCGGATGTGTGTGCGGAGGACGTCGTTCATGAGTGCTTGGAAGGTTGCCGGGGCGTTGCACAGCCCGAACGGCATCACTAAGAACTCGTAAAGGCCGTCGTGGGTGCGAGGCCGTCGTGGGTGCGGAAGGCCATCTTGTGGACGTCCTCCGGGGGCATCCGCACCTGGTGATAGCCGGACCGCAGGTCAAGCTTGGTGAAGAAGCGCGCACCCTGAAGCTCGTCCAGAAGCTCGTCGACGACGGGGATAGGGAACGCGTCCTTGACGGTGAGGGCGTTCAAGGCGCGGTAGTCGACGCAAAACCGCCAGGAGCCGTCGGCCTTCTTGATGAGCAGCACTGGGGACGAGAATGCCGAGTCACTGCGGCGGACAATGCCCTGCTTGATCATGGCGGCGCATTGGCGTTCCAGCTCGTCCTTGTGCGCCGCCGGGTACCGGTACGGCCGGACCGCCACGGGCGCTGTGTCAGGCTTGAGGGTGATGGCGTGGTCGCGGACGCGTGGCGGAGGCAGCCCCGTGGGCTCGGCGAAGACGTCCTCGAAGGTGGCCAGCAGCTCATCGAGGAGAGGCGCGCTTGGCACGGTGGAGTGGAGCCGCGGCACAGGTGCGGACGCCACGCCGGACCAGCAGAGCCTGCGCCCATGGAGCTGGAACGCCATGGAAGGCGCGGCGAAGTCCCAGACGATCGGCCCAAGTGTGGCCAACCACTGGGTACCGAGCACGACATTAAAACCTGCAAGCGGCATGACAAACAAGTCGATGTTGAAGTTAGTGCCGTCGATGGAGATGGGCGCAGCACGGATCACGCCGGGGCACGAGATCCTTTCTCCATTGGCCACGACCGCGGTGAGACGAGGACGGGGCTCCACCATGAGCCCAGTGCGCGCCGCGGCCCCGGCGGAGATGAAGTTGTGGGTCGACCCACTGTCGATGAGGGCGACGAGCGAGGCACCGCCCAAGGCGATGATGACCTGCAGCGTGCCGCCGCTAGGAACGCCGACAACGGCGTGCAGAGAGAAGACGGGTGATTCCGCTGCCGGCTCGTCGGCGGCCGCGCTGTCGTCGTCGTCGTCGTCGAGTTCCACGCCGGCGATATGGAAGATGCGACGGCAGACGCGGTTGTGGCCTCTGCTGTAGGGTTCATTGCAGTTGTAGCAGAGGCCCAACCGGCGGCGCTCCGCTTGCTCCTCCTTGGATAGCCGCTTGGCCTGGCGGCCGTCCCCCGGGTTCGCGGCCACCGGAGCGCGCTCGGCTGGTGGTGGCGGTGCCGGGAGGGCCAGCCGAGGTGGCGGCGCGCCCAGCAGCCCGCGAGCGGGGGCCCTGGCCGGCGCGGCAGGAGCCGGGACGGTCGTGTACTCGGCCATCAGCTCGAACTGCCGAGCCAGGCTCATGGCGGACGCGAGACTTTGGGGGTTTTGCATCTGGACCTGCAGGCTGAGCGGCGGTAGAAGATCGCCCGTGAAGAGCTGGATGCGCTGGGCTTCGTCCAGCCTACCGGCGCGGGGGAGCAGCGCCTGCCACTGGTCCTGGTACTCGGTCACCGTTCCGGTACGACGGCAGGCCGAGAGCTCGAAGAGCGGCGCCGACCGGAGCGGGGGCCCGAACCGCAGGTTGAGGAGATCCTTGAAACGCGCCCAAGTCGGGGTGCCCTCGTCCTCCTGCACCTGCATGTACCACAATTGGGCGATGTCGCTGAGGTTGTACGAGGCCATCCAGACGCGTTCCTCTGGCATGATGCGCTGCTGCAGGAAGAAAGATTCGCATTTGTTGATGAAGATGAGCGGATCAGTCTTGCCGTCATAGCGCGGAAATTCCGGCCGCCAATGCTTCGGGGGTCGGTCCTGGGTGTGTTCGCCGGAGTGCTGTCGAGGTCCTGAGGCGGACGAGGAGGTGGAGGTGGTGAGGTCGGCGATGGCCTTGGCGTTGGCCTGAATGGACGCCTGCATGAGCGCCACGTTCTTGGTGAGGGCGTCGATGGCGGTCCGGAGGTCGTCGTTGTCACCCATGTCGCCGGCAGTGGAGGTGACGAAGGAAACAAGGGATGGTGGACGGCTGGTGGTAGGAGAGGAGGGGCTGGCGGCTGCTGTGGTGGTGGCCGGAGGGGCAGTGGAGGATGAAGACTTGGATCGACGAGACACCGATACCAGGTTGTCAAGCGCCTGAGCGCTCAACAATGGCGGACCGCGACTACGTAGCTCGTAGTCGCGCTCCAGACCTTCACCGCGAGGTTATGCCCCTCTGCCGGTGGCTTACGAGAGATAGGGAGGAGATTAGATTGGTAATTCTTGATTCATTCTTCATAATCAAAGTACAGGGAATATAAAGGCCACTTGGCCAACTAATTTAGGAAACAAACTCCTAATTTTGGGGCCTAATCTTCTCCTAGCCACTAGAGCCGGACCTGCCAACCGCGTCCGCGGTGATTGCGGCCGCTGCACCGCGCGCAAGTGCGTCGCGCTCCGAGGCCCGCTCCGCTGCCCTGCGGATGTCGCGCGCTCTGCGGCGTCTCACGTATGTGGAGCCCCACATGACACATATCTAAATGCATTTTTCCTTTTCCTTTTCCAGGGTGGACTTTTTGTGTATGACATTTTCTGGGTGTTCTTCACTCCAGTTATGGTCAGTGTGGCTAAATCTTTTGATGCTCCGATAAAGGTCAGTGCTCTTTCCTACTGAACTTGGTCTTTGTTAATACCATTGTCAGTTAGTTTCATTTTCTCATCTTGATGCTTCAGCTGATCTGGCTTTGCTTGGTTGTGTACAGCTTCTGTTTCCAACTGCAGATGCTGCACGACCATTCTCCATGCTTGGCCTTGGTGACATTGTAATACCTGGTTAGTAATAAAAATTTCTTTCCTTGTGCTATGTTATATTCTACTTTGCAGTGACGCAGATTTTCCCCCTTATTGAACGGTAATATCAGCCTCTGTAGGAGTGTCAAGTGCCAACTTTGTTCTACAGGATTAGGTTATCTGTACCAAACTGCTATATATTAGAAAATTGTTAGAATGTCTATAAGGAGCATTTACTGATATGCTGTATCAATTGAGCTCTTGCTTTTGTTGATTCATGGGGATTGATCAGAATTTTAGATTTATGATATGGTTACTTTTGGTATCTATGTATTTTTTGTAGCACTTGACAGAGAATCAATGTTGTAACTAGAATTGGTCCTGCTGGATTTAGATCATGCTCTGCACCATATTGCTGCAACCATGCTCAGGCATACTTTTAGGCCATCTCGTTGCATGCAGCCTTAAGTTATTGCCAATACAACCAATATTTGTGTCCATTCCTGGCCCCTGGAGGACCACACAATATGTATCAACAGAAACAAATTATAATTTCAATTGATTCAAGTTGCATACAAAAATGTGGTATTTGAATCTGAATTTAGGCAGTTATGAAGACATTCAGCACATAATATGTATTTGTACTTATGCTTCCAGGTATATTTGTTGCACTTGCCTTGCGCTTTGATGTCTCAAGAGGTATCAAGAACCGTTACTTCAACAGTGCATTTTTGGGATACGCTGTGGGTATGACGGTGACCATCATTGTAATGAACTGGTTTCAAGCTGCACAGGTGAGTTCTGTTACTCAGGTTTATATTGTCTTGTTTCCCCTTGTTTCTGTCATCCCTGTAATATTGATACTATAATTATTTTTGGGGCTTATTGCAGCCTGCTCTACTATACCTTGTTCCTGGTGTGGTCGGTTTCGTCGCTGTTCCCTGTCTGTGGTATGGAGAGGTGAAACAGGTCAGATTCTGAATACTTACTGCAGCTACCATTACAAAGAAAAAGTTTTGTCTAGCCTCTTAACTCATCCTTTGCCTTTAACTTTGAATAGCATAAAAGTTAAATAAAAGATGAACTGTTAGACACAGTAAATATGCTTCTTTGGATGGGCCTAACTCTGTTCCTGAATTTTCTGCTTGGTTGATGCTTGTCTCTTAACTGTTACGACAAAACCATATCACATCTTAAAAACTAGCGTTGCGTTGCGCATGCAAGAAAAGGGTTTCATGACAAAAGTAAATTTCTTAGTACTACAGTTTAGTATTGGGTGTAAACTAGTGTCTTTTAAAGAATACAAATAGTAACTCTTGTTTTGCAATCTGATTGCTTCACTTGGAGTATCTGACTGACACAGGCACCTTATGGCCCTTTTATTTGTACATTTGGGTACCTGTACTTCTCACTATCAGTACTAATGCTGAGTTGGTCTTAACTTCTCCTATTACACTTGTTGATGATTGAACTCAAGACTGTTGATGGCAACATGTCCTGGTCATTTGTTCCGTTTTCGTTTCATCTTTTTTTTTTGGGGGGGGGGGGGGGGGGGTGGTGTTGCTTTGCAAAGTTTTATCCTTTTTGTTTCCCACAAAAGTAGGCATGCTATAAAATATGTATCATAGTGCAGGACCTTTTGAGTTCTGACCTCATTTCGCACAAATGCAGCTGCTGGAGTTTGACGAGTCAAAAGTTGAGGCGGAGGAAGGCGGTGCAGAAGAAGAGCAAGATGATGATAGTTCCAAAGGCAACAAAAAGGTGGACTAGCATTCTAGCAGGATTTAGTTCCGGAGGTAAAAGGACAGGAAGACAGTTTTCGTGTAAGGTCGTCTGGCAGCTAAACGGGCTTGATGACCTCTAATACCGGGTCGGCTTACTTAAGAACTGAGAAATGGTTCAACATGATACAAGTTTTTTTTCGCTTTGCGGATTATTTGGCTTGGACTCGAGAGTGGAAGATGAGGGAAAATAGATGTTTACTTGCGATGTCCTGACTTGCTCCTGATTTGTTAAGGAAATCACCACAACTCTGATTGGGCCGACGCATTCATGCCATGCATCATGTTTGCTTTGCTTTTTTGCAGGCAAGAATTTCATTAGGGCCTGTTTGGTTAGTGCGGATTGAGGCTAGGAATTATTCTCGCTGATCAATGTTATACAAATTTGACAATGGGAATCGTTCCAGGTGTCCATTCCGAGATATCCGAACAGGCCCTTATGGTTTTTACAGGTTGAATCAGCTAGGGGAGAACACCTCAGATCTTAGAGAGAGTTACTTTACCGACCATGCCGCATCATCATATAGTGACTCATAATTGTTACTTGGGGCAAATTCTTTCCTAGTTATATGAAGGTCTGGCAAACCCAGAATGGGCTGATGGCCTAGGGTACTTTAGGGGTGTCGAACTCATGAGGCAGAATGGGCTGCTACCTAGAAAGAATTTGAGATGCCGCGACGAGCTTTAATCATATTGTCATGAGTCATGAGGTTGAATCACGCTGGTATCTCAATTTGATCTTAGGCAAACAAATTAGATGTAGTTCAAGCAACCACTGGTCGCTGTAGGTTTCTAAAAAAATGATAATTTTTTTCACCGTTTCCAGCTGCTGAGCTGAATAAGCTGAGGAATTGAATGGTAGTGCAGAAGAAGAGCAAGATGATGGTAGTTGTAAGGGCGTGTATGGCAGAGTTCTTGCGGCTCGAGCTCCTCTACATCTCGTACTGTAACAGCAGGAGCCATTTTTCTTTCTCTCGGCAAAATGAATGCGGAGCTGGGAGAAGCCACTATTTGTGGCTTCTTCGTTGATATAGTGGAGCCCATTGGCGGATCCAGGGGGGCTGGGGGGGGCTGCAGCCCCCCCTGGGCCAAAATAGCAGAGAGCAGCTCTTCAGAGCCCAGTGCAGCCCAGTCCAAAATTCTCCACTGAACCCTATTCTAATATTTTCTTTTGAATATTCAGTGATCCGATTATGATAGTTTTACTTTCATACCTTGTAGGGTATAATCAGTAGTACTGTAGTAGACTAGAATGGAGAGATATTGTGCTAAGAATGATGCTTCAACTTCGAAGATTGCAACTAATGAGAGTCGGGTTGAGAAAAAAAAGACCCCGCATTGAGCTTGATATGAATTGATATCAATCTTTGCTATATCTATTAGTGTACTGTATACAACGAGCAAATTTTTTTTTGCCCTCTGTTATTTAGCCCCCCCTTACCCCGTTTCTGGATCCGCCACTGGTGGAGCCGAAGTTCGAAGGAGCCCAACCAAACAAGGCGTAAAGACAAGAAGCTAGCTGGATTCATGTTGTTCCAAAAACAACAAAGAGCAAGAATGAGGTAGTGCAGAAGAAGAGCAAGAATAGTTCTCTCTCAGAAACAAATCAAGAGCAAGAATAAGCCGATGATGGTGTATTATTACTTTACTTTGCTGATTTTTTTTGTCCGAAAAGTGGTGTCCTGACCTATAATCTTGGTTGTGTCAAGATTCACCAGAACTCTGACTTATTTGTCCACCGCATGCATTCCACATTTGCTTTGGTACCCTCTCATCGTGGTTAACCAACAAACAGTTCATCTGTTTGGGATTTTACAGCAAGTCGTCTCCAAAGTAGTTATTACATTTTGCTTTTTTATGGTGGACAGGGGAAAGGTGAAATGGCCCCCAGGAGAATATCTTGCTCCAGCTCATGGCAGCAGTGTCCCATGCCTCGTCGCCATCCTGACAGTCCGCGTCCTATGTACAGGGAGACGGAGTGTGCGGCGGCGTTCCACGAAACCCTAGCCGCCGTGTTTGCCTAGGTCAGTCCTCGTACAATCGCAACAGTGGTGATTTGAGTTGAAGGTTCTTGCATACGCAACAGTGAAAGAGTGGAAGTCCAAATTCAGTCGCCTTTTTTTTTTGGTCTGTAATGAAAATTTTCATGCCCCCAAGTTAAAGTCTGCAGATCATATCAGTATACATTAACATTCATCATCTAGGGTGATTGAAATTCAGCAACAAAGAAAAACATTCTAAATTTTATGTTCACTGGTAAAACTCTGCATGTGCCTATATTCTTTGTCTGGTAATGCTTATATGTTCTATTTCTTCCTGTTCCTTTTCTGCAATGCACAGGGTCTTGCTATTCTGTTATACTGTGTGATAACCATCGGTGCGTGGAGAACTCAATGAGGCAGAAATGTTGGATCAAGAGGTAATATATTTCTTTACCGCTGGCAGCAGCTTGTATACTGTGGTGTTTCCTGGTGCTTGCTGAATGACTGATTTTTAGTTCCTTGTCATTTTGTAGATCGAAGCAACAATCATGCCTCCTGTATATCGTTAATGTGGCCCATAGCGTTGGCACGAACTATTAAGCAAGAGATGTGTGTTAGCACTCAGCATAGAGATGCCTTACTAATTCCCGTGTTGATATGACTATATTCTTCCTTGCATCATTTTTTTGTTTCACTTCACTAGGGCAATTTATGTTCTAGCAGATTACCGCATTATGTAGAACAATTAATGGTCAGGATAACATGTGTTACTGACATGTCCTCACAGATGATTATTGCTTGTAGCATTAAAATATTCAGTGCTGATGCTTTATTGGCTTTATTTATTGCCCTTATCGTAAATTTTAGAATGTACCTTTTCAGAACTAGATGTCTAATTTATTCCAAAACCAGAACTTGGCCATTGGGTAATAATATAACCAAGTTCTGAAATATTTGATGATGGAACTTTTAGAGGCTTTTGCTACGACGACGGGCTGGCGTCTTGGTTTCCTCTCAGCCCTTAAACATTTTGTTGCAGCATGTGGAAATATCCAAAGCCAGGTGATGATGGGTTTGCTGCCTCTCTCGCTTCTTCTTTCTGTCCACTAGCTTGTGATGATGAGAATTTCAATGAAATAAGCAAACAAAAAAAGATCGCAGCTTTGTATTATTAATTGATTCATTTGTTAGTTACATGCCTTTCGTAAGTTGCTCGGTATGGTCAATTAGCTTTGGAGTTAATGTGGCCACGTAGCGTTAGCATGCACAGTATACTAGTTACGTATATGTTCTTGGCAAGGACGCACGTTAGTTAGTATAAGTGGTCGTGCGAAGCATCAGATCTGCATATATCGCACCATCACAGCTAGGTACCAAAGCAAGAATAATTATTATATATATTCTGCCGTGTATGTCAAAATGTTCGGCTGCTGCAGGCGTTAACTAACTGGAAGAAGCATGCTGCGTTTCCATCTCATTTGCGGCTTAATTAACTGGGCGAGTGGCAAACAGGTTTAGGCTTCATATTCTTCTCACACACATGCATATATATAGTAGGCTGGTTAGATGACTGTAAAGCCGGCCACACCGCGTAGAGCGAGATGGAGAATTCTCACTTTCTCAGGCAGGCAGGCAGCATCAGATGCATGCTAGCTAGCGCTAATCCATCACATTCACATGCACCATGCACAGCGTCTTTATTTGGTCTTTTCCTGTTCCTTAAGCAAAAAATAAGGACATATTCGTCTCTGGTTTCGACAGCTGATTGCTACTAAGGATCAGTTATTTCTTCAGTGATCTTTATTTGTTCCTTATTCTGTGTGTATATATATAATTGAAAGAGTGTCTTGCCAATTGCCATATACCCTGTGTTCCATAAGAACCTAATTCTAAGTCGTCAGGTTCAAATCAAACTGTATTAACCTTGTTTTTTTTATCACAGTTAACCTAGCTTGTTTAATAATTTTATAGAAGAAAATAGTATCAACGTAGTTTATAACTTTAAATAAATATATTCTATGATGGTATAATGGTGCATATTTATAGTATGTTAAATATTAGTATCTTTTGTTATTCGAACTAATTTGATTAACTTAAGAAGGTTTGACTGAATACTGTTATAGAATTGTGTTCTTTCTGGTACGGATGGGGTAGTACTACTAGTCATGGAATATATATATATATATATATATATATATATATATATATATATATATATATATATATATATATATATATATATATATATATATATATATATATAGGACGTCCGGACGGACGGACACCTCGACCGCTCACTCCCGTAGCGCTCGTGCCCCTCTCCATTCTTATCATTTCACGTCCCGCGCCCACACCCAACGACGCGGCGACATCGCTGCTTCCTGGCGGGCGGCGGCTCCTTCCCCCACCCCGGCGGCCCCTTCTCCTGCCCCGACACTCGATGTGGAAGCGGTGGTCGCACCCACGACAGCGCGCGGGCCGGGTCGCCGTTGACCGTCGCGGCGGTCCTTGTCGCCATCACCACCGATGGCCAGGCTCCGAAGCAGCCACCGCTGGTCATTGCCGCCGACCCCCAGCGGCCAGAATTGACCAGCAGCCTCCCCTCCCCTATGTTCGCCGACCCTTGGCGGCTCCTTCCCCCACCGAGGCGTCTTCCTCCCCCACCCCGGCAGCGCCCCTCCCCCACATCGGCATCCTCCCCTACTAGGAGCCCCTAATGCCCGCAGATCCGGCGGCCATGGCACTCCCCACGCCAGACTTTCTCTCTCCCCCTATGTTGCAATTGTATGTTTCAGTTGTTTCAGGCGTTTAAGAGGTATGTTGCATTTATTTCATATGGATGTTGCAAAAGTAGATCGTGGGATGTTGCACATGTTGCATATATTGCAATTGTTTCGGAGGCATGTTGAAAGAGTATGTTTTCGAGTGTTTCAGATGTTTCAGAGGTATGTTTCATCGTCTGTGTGTTTCGGACGCATGTTGCAATTGTGTTTATCTGAATGTTGCATATGTTTCACACATATATATGTTGCATGCGTTTTATTCGGATGTTGCATATGGTTGCAATGGTTTTTAAGTGTGTTTTTCAGGTGTTTCATAAGCATATTTCAAGTGTTTCAACTGTCTTCAAACATATGTTGGAACCATTGTATTTGGATGTTTCAAAAGTAGATCGGGTGTTGCATCTCTTCTCCTCCCGTCTTCTGCTGCATCGTCTCTCTCCCGAAGCCGGTAGAGCATTCATATGAATGAAGGATGGGCGATGGGCATGATGGGTGGCACTGCCTCTGGAGCGGGATGGGCACTTGGGTGGAAGGGGCTGCATATGACGCAGTCGCATCCGAACGCAGTTCTGGGGCCGGACGTCCGGACGCTAGGCTTGCCGTATATATAGTGCAGTTTTTATTGCTGAGGCAACGCAAGGTATATATAGAGATTAATTAATTAACAATACCGAGATCCAATCGCCTGTCTTGTCGTTGTTCCAATAAGGTGAGGCAAGGAGGATATATATACAGATAACCAAAAGGTGCCTGCTGCTCGCCCTTTTCTACATACACGACCAACCAAATTAATGTTAGTAGTATATTCACAACACATTTATAAAAAGAGTAGTATATTAGAAACAAGATGCTAAGATAAACATAGTATTCCCTCAGTCTTGAAATATAAGGTCATCACTGTTGTCATAAGTCAAATTATAGTAACTTTGACCAAATTTATAAATAAGAATATTAACATGTACTTCATCAAGGAGGAAGTATATTATAAAAATGTACTCTGAAGTGTATCTAATTAAGCTAATTTCGTGTCCTATGTATTTTTCTTCTTTTCTATAATCTTGGTCAAACTTACAATATTTTGACTTAGGACAAAACTGTATTCCAAATACGTGCCTACAAGTGGCACGGTCGCGGAAAAAAAAAACAAAACTGGATTATTTATATTTCAGGATGGAGGGAGTAACTAAATACAAATGTTCTTCTTGGCTTGTCTTGCCGATGAAGCTTAAGAAAAAGATATGCATTTGCATTAATTGTTGTCCTTCCAATGAAGCATGAGAAAAAGATATGCGTTTACATTAATTGCAAATAAAGCGACCTTCTACGTCAGAATATGTTTCGATTGATTATTATCAAAATTGCTGTCATGTCCCAGCTAAAAAAAGAAAGATGGAATGGAAATTGGAGAGTACATATATAGCATGCATGATGTAGAAAGGTGAAGGAATTGAACGACCTGCTGGTCAATTAATTGCTGTGTGGACAGATGAGATCATCGAGAGAGAGACGTACGCACAACACAATACAGGTAGCGGACAGTCTTCATCGAGGTAGACTTGAGTGACAGTGACGTATCATATTCATATCAGCTCGCGTGGTGCACGTTTATCTGCACTGTTTAATTTTCCGTTATATATATACTTCGAAAAGTCAATCAATCCTAAATTTAATTAAATATATAAAAAATAATAGTATTTATGATACATAATAACTGTCACTAGATTAATGAAAAATATATTTTTACAAAAAAATGTTTAAAGAGATAAATATTTTCTAATAAATCTAGTTAACTTTGAGATTATTTTTAACTTCCGACAAACGAGGTTCTTATTTTTTTAAGAACGGAGGGAGTACGGACTAGCTAGTTCTTGGTTCCTTCCTAATTGCTCTCAGCCTAAACTTGTCTCCCACAGATATATAGGCATATAGCTAGCTAGCTTTATTCATTGTCACCATGAAATCCATGCATGTATACTTGTCCTTTTTATACTTGACATTCAGGACAACAAGTAAAGTTAACCACAGTCTAATATAATAAAAATTCATGGGTGATATTTATACATGCATGATGACTTCACGATGACTTAAAAGAGTGTTAGGGGCTGTTTAGTTGGTAAAATTTTTGGCGACGCTACTGTAGCAGTTTCGTTGTTATTTGGTAAATATTGTCCAATCATGGTCTAATTAGGCTTAAAAGATTTGTCTCGTCCATTTCGTCTAAACTGTGTAATTAGTTTTATTTTTTATCTATATTTAATGTTTCATGCATGTGTTTAAAGATTCGATGTGACGGGGAATCTGAAAATTTTGGCAAAATTTTTGGCATCTAAACGGTGCCTTAGCCTAACAAGAACAAAAGAAAAAAGAACTCACACCTAGCTAGCTGAAAGTAACAAGTGGCAACAGCCACCAAGGAAAAGAGTTGATTACAACAGATTGATCCAATTCCCACGGTGATTGCTAGGTAGCCTATAGAGATGAAGTTTAACTTCACTCTTGAATCGTCAAGATTGGGATTTTGTGATTGAAAATAAAGTCGTTTCTTTCCTTCTAGATGCACTAAGCAGCAATCATAAACAGGTCGGGTCACTTGCTAAATAAGGTTATTAATTGTTTTTTGGTAAAAAACTAGAATTATACTGAGATCGATGGGTGGATGGATGAAACGATCGAGTAGCTTCTTCAGCAAGTACTGAAAATGACTATTCGGAGGAAGCTGTCCCTGCAGGCCTGCACGCATGCTATCACCTTCGTCATTGCTCCCATCTCCTAGTATTTGTCTTGATGTTACCCTTAGTTTGTGCCTGTCTCTGTCTCTGAAACATACATACATATCACATCTTGCACGTAGTACTCGAGGCAGCTAGCTAGCTAACAGCAGTGATCAAGACAATTACTGCTCAATCATATCATGCCTATGCCTTGCCCCGGCCTGTCATCTGCAACTACGTAACCAGGAGATAGGAGGAGTGTGCTACTATGCTTCAAACTGCATTGTTTGCGATGATGGATAGATAGCATCGGTGGGGCCGGGTCGGAGGACTCGATCGTCGGCTCGTCGCCATGCAACTAACCACCAATGCTGCTGTCGTATTCATGCAAACACCTGTCCACCGGCCAGCTTCATCTCTATTGCAACCTGAGCCGGACTCACCAGCGAAACCTACTCATTAGCGAACGTGCGAACCTACGTACTCCGTATATAGTAACAACGGATGACGGGCTCACGGCTGACGTGGTGCACCACGTACGCCGTACGGTACGGGTATGATTACCTTGCATTGCTCCCCCGAGTGGGGCCCACCTGCTGCCATGTAGTACCATCGCCATCTCCGCCTTCTCCTCTGGCTGCTGGCTCCACAGCACAGCTGCACAGGCCAGCCAGCTCCAAAATAAAATGACCTGAAGAGCAAATGGGGAGGTTCAGGGAAGGCCGCCGCCTGGTCCTGGGGTGTTTGAGTTGAGGAGGACACGAAGACGAGGAGGAGTCAAGCTCCCTCCGGAGACGACCAAGATTTCCTCTTTCTTTCAGGGGAGCACGAGTGCCAACGTCAGCCCCAACGTAAGTCCCTTTCTCCTCCTTGCGCTTACTGCTTCTGAACTACTGTAGCACAAATCATCCCGTCAGGGGGATAGGGCGCAAGTGGCGGCGGGCAGCTAGGGTAGGGGGCACGAGCGCAGGGGAAGGAGAGGCGGTGGCAGAGAGAGGGGGGTAGAGGAAGAATTGTTTATTCCTTGTGGTCACATGACCCCTTTATTTATAGTCCTTGGAGGCTTGGTCCTTAAACGATCTAGACTTTTCTTTCAAGAAACTAAGAGAATATTTCTTATAGATTCAGACTGTTTCATTTACCAACAAACTTATTTATTCCCTGACTAAATCCTAATTTATTTTATCTAAGCGACTCTCTATTTATTCCCCTACCTTTTTCTGGTTTTCCTCTTTTTTTTTCTGGATCACCTTGAATGTTGGGAGACTTGACAAGCAGAGGTGGCCTACCCCCATGGCCGAGCGCCCTTGCTGCCATGCGCCGGGGGTTCCTGGGGTCGGCCTAGGCTGGGTCGTGGGCTTCTCCTGGCCTAATGATCCCGACGTTGGGCCTCTAGTTTAGGCACATGACACATCCTCTCCACCATTTTGTTCTTAGAGCTTACCGAGCAAATCCCTATGGGCGTGTTTGTTTGTTTGGACTAGGGTGGCCAGCACATACTAGCTGGGTCTGGTCAGCACCAGGCCCGCCCTAGGCGGTGTAATTGGTGGTGTTTGTTTGCCTTGGACCAGTTGGGGCTGGCTCACACTATCCCCATGTTTCCATGTTTGTTTGTCCGGACCATGTGTTAGTTTTCCCTTACTACCTTCAACTACCACAAAGGGATGGTGTTTGTGCCTGGCTTTGAGTTGGTTCTTGAGTTGAATGCAGCAATACCATCATCATATGAGCTAAACTTTTTGTAAGAAGCACCAGGAAACCATGGACTTGGTCATGGTAGTCAGGCCAGTTGGAGTAATTAAACTCCCAGCCGACAGGCATTGAACACAACATAGCATCCGTTCATCTCTTTTCTGCAAAACCCAAACATGCTGCCTCAATTTTGACAAGTAGTATAACAATGAGCAAACAAAAGTAAACATCATTGGCAGCACTGATCTCCAGGCCTCGGTCATGTGGTTGCTGGTCACAAACCAACAATTTGCTTTAGATGCCTTCACCTTGTTGTAAGCCAAACTAACATTTGGTTTGGGCATAAGGAGAAGACACAGAGAGCAAACTAGACAGCCTGCATCCTAATCCATTCAACATCATAGACATCACTAGCAAATATAAGTAGTGGCCTCATATTTTTTTTCCAACATCTCATATGCATAAAGAATCATTGGTGGCACTTAACAAGACTGAAGATGAAGGCATAATTCAAGCAAGCACTGGACCATAAAGATGCAAAAAAAAGGTTCATTCAGGCGTGCACTGGACAACAACAAGCAAGCATTGGACAATACAGTTCCAAAGGGTTTGTTTGTTTGCCAGGACAGAAGAACAAACAGGCAACAAATAGGCCTAGCTATACCATAGACAGAAAACCAGGAGATTAGTAGAAAAACCAACCAGGAGATCAACAGGAAAACCAACAAGTGCCACCTCATCATAGTTTTTGCTGAATGATATGCTACCATGGGACAACACCCATGAACTACTAACACCAAAATGATACATGTGTACCTCATGCTCTAGCATGACATGCACATGTACCATCGGAGTGTTGGTAACCAATATAATGGATGTGGCCCATGGTACATAACATTCAACAAAAACAACAGAACAGTAAGACAGATGTATCACAAGTTCAAGTACTAGTAAAACAAAGACAGGAAGATAGTAAGACATGTATACAGGAGTAAGATAGATATATGAAGCAGTAAGACAGTTGTCACTGTAGTTGTGTTCACTAAATCAACAAAATCATCACATTGCCTCACCAGATCAAGTACCAGCAGCTAGGGCTGCTACAGCCAACAAGAAGTTGGACAAATACCGCATGATTGGTAGAGTGCACCACCCCAGACTAGGCTCAGCATATGCAACATCTTTACTTTTTCACTTATTTGGTTCCCTGCGTTCCCAACTCAACCAGGCTCGGCAGATGCAAAAGTGTTGCCGGAGCCAGGCGCTGTGGAAACGAGAAACTCCGGCGTTTCTGCTGAGCCTGGCCCAAACTAGCACATGAATGCTCCTGCAACTGGGCCAACAAAAGTCTACTAGGACTCTGACAAAGTGCATGCAGCCGGTTCAACTAGATAACCAATCACATGTGTAGCCCAGACTGCATGAGCATAAACAGCCAAACAAACAAGCTAACGTTGCGCTGGCATGGTCTATTCGAGCCTGGTTAAATCTGGCCAGGCTCTTACGAACGGGCCAGTCCAAGGAGCTACACCCTACCAATCATTCTCATATAGTTAGCCGCCCCCAAATGAGCAATGAAAAAACCCCTAGTCAATCAAGCTACCTTGTTGCACAAAAGACCTATGTCTCAGCACAAAAGATTAGTTAAGGAGGGTGGAGAACATATACTTCTCAACTTCTTCCCTCGGTAGTAGTTCTTGGCCAGGAAAGTGCTAAGCCAGAGAACTCTATGGTCGTCCACCATGTCCACAAAAGCCCTACCTTGGGACATGTTGTCCCACAGGTGGCTAAAATCAACAATCATAGCCTCCTCTGAGAAACTAGGCATGTACATGACAGTCTGGTAGAGGTTAGCATCAACATGAGAAGGCCTAGTCCACCACATTATTCATAGCATCAGTCATGTTGGTCATGAGCAACATCTCATCCTCAGTGAAGTAAGACCTCTTCCTCTTCCACCCACAGTTGGGGTAAGCACCTCAGTTAGTCAGTTGCCTTGCTTCTCTCCCCATGCCCAGTCTTGTCATCCACCTATTGGCTCCCAAATGTGCCCTCCAAGCATCTTCCCTGCTAATGTGTTAATTGTGTTGCTGTTCACCCCAAGGGTCTCATTTGAGCCTAGAGAAAATCTACCAGTGGCTATGGAGCTTCCAAAGATGGTCTCCATCTACTCATAGAACCTAATGGGGGTGTTGAGGAAGTCAACATCCTTGGGGTGGTCCTACAACAAGAGAAACAGGCATAAGTTAGTGCAATGCATATCAAAACAGTAAGCTGCAACAATTGAAAATAAAGGCGGTACCTTAACATGACCAACATAGTGATCTTGCTCCAGCATGATGGCTTTGGTGTCATCATCCCAAAGTGCCCCACTTAGATCCTTCAACTTGCACACCCTTCCCCACCTTTATCTCCACTTCCTAAGGTGGTTGTACACCTGTGCGGAAGTCACCTCCTCACCAGAAAACTCCCCAAGGGCCTTAGCCACCTGGTTTACATCATTCTCCTTGAATCCTTGTCTGCCCTAGCACTAGTTTGGATGAGCTGACTAATCCTACGCAGCACAAACCCACTAGTGTTATTTTTCCACCTCATAGGTGGCCTAGCACTAGTAGCAGCCCCATTGCCAGCAGCAGCAGCAATAGCCCCATTGATAGCAGCAGGTGGTTGCCCATCAGCACTAACAGGTGGAGGAGCCCAATAGTAGGGGCAGGAGCAGCAGCAGGCACCCTAACCCCCCATGAGTGAGGCAGCAATGACAAAAGCCCTCAGTAGCACCATCACCAAACACATTGACAGTAGGCATCCTATGTAGGGCAGCAAGGTAGCATTTAACTAACACAACAACTTAATAGCACAAGAGCATCATTCATAGATTAAGTTGCAAACCAACATGAAAAAGCAAAATGAAAAGTAGTCTCAACATTGTCCATTTTAAGCTCAGAGACACTGCTCACTTATTCCATACAAAGGTAGCCTAAATGGTTTGAAATTATTACATAAATGTGCCCAACATTATCAAGTCCTAGAAGTACCTCTATTGGCTCACATGCCAGAAGAAATAAAATCTCTCCTAGCTGTCATCCCAGTGCTCTCCTAGGATTGCTACTCATTCACAGGTTGGCTATCTACAACAACTTCGAGATTGGCAGGCCACACTCTTCTTCTGTTGGCACCACTTCATCAATGCCAAAACTAAGTATCCAGTGATGCAGTATGCAACAAGCAAGGACACACTTCACTTGGGTCTTTTATGGGTGGAAGGGCTTATTGTCTAAAATACAAAAGCGATTCTTCAGAGCCCCAAAAGCCTGCTCAATTGTCACTCTAAGTGAAGAGTGCCTCAAGTTGCACAGCTCCCTAGCATCACTAGGATAGTTCCATCTAGAATACTCTGACAAATGGTACCACACACCTCTATAGGGTGGCAAGAACCCCGACCGACAAGCATAGCCTGCATCAACTAGGTAGAACTTGTCTACAAGTGCAATTAACATATTTTGGTAAGAATGTGTGTGTTATGTGCACAATAGTATGACTTGTATGGACAATGAGTTACCTTCTGGTACACTCAGCCCATCATCTCTCTCAATAGCATCAGCCAGTATCAAAGCGTCATGTGCTGAATCCTCCCACCCAGCCAGTACGCAGGTGAACTTGAGATCAAAGTCCACAATAGCCACTACATTTTGTGTTGGTTTACACTTCCTACCCCTGAAGGCACCTTGCATGTGCCTAGGCACCCTTTGCCAACATGGGTGCCATCAATTGCCCTAATGTAATCCTAGAGACAAGGTCAGACACAATCAAATTAATTTTGGACAGTTGTGTTAAGTAATTCAAGTACCTACAATGGACTCGATAGAAATGGGCTGGTACCTTAAAGAAAGGGTTCCATCTTTGGCTGCCCAAAATCTTTGGGTGGGTCTCAAGGCTAGGTGGCTTGATCATCTCATTTCTAAGCTCTCTAATTGTATATAGGACTTGGCGAAAATGGCGGCATATGGTTTCTACGGATCTTCTAAAAATCTGGTGGATAGACCTAAACCTCTGGTTGTGGCCAACAACATGTAGGAACATAGAAACTTGTTCCTCAACACTTGAATTGATATTGTCTAGCACAAGGCCCCTCTGCCTAAACAGATTATAGAGAGCACATAAAGGAGCCCTACTCATCCTTAGCATGGCAATACACTCTGCATCGGTAGAGTTGTAAATGAGCACAAGTTCTTGTGCCTATGCTCATCTGCTATAGCCCTAGGACCATACACAATGGGTTCATCCTCACCCCTTAGCCTCTTTATTATGGAAAACACAAAAGCTACCATGACCACAACCATGGTAGCACCTTGAGTGGCCATAACAGAACGCTGGTTCATTGGATCCATCCACATGCAGGCATTAAACACAATTTTTAGAACTCAGACATGCCTTTGCTGGCCTCAAAGTGAACTAATTCACATATAGTAATCAGGAAGAGGAAGTAGATCTGGAACAGAGGAAGAAGAAGAGGCCTGTGGAACACCGACCACCACCAGCTAGCACCCGGCGAAGGAGATGAAGCGGTTGGTGGAGCGGAGATAGAGATGTAGCAGGCAGAACACCAACGCCACCTCCACCACACCGACGCCAACGGGTGAACTCCCAAACCCCAAGGGCCGGGAGCGTCTGCTACCGCGTCGTCAACACTGGGCCAAGTGAGAGCAGAGAGAGCGAGGGAGCGAGAAGCGGTGGAGAAGACGGCAAGGGGGATAAATGGGAGGCCGAAAACCCTAGAGACGTCGCGTGCGGACATTTCCGCCTCCCGCACGAGCCCGCCGTGGCCACTTGCATGGGCCGAAATGAGCCAGGCGAGCACCTGCTCTAGCAGAGCCCGATTCGTTTCCCCGCGGCTAGGCCCGTGGGTGCTTTAAGAGTCGTGGCAGCCTGGCTCGCGGGCTGGTCCAAGTAAACAAACAGGTCAGGTTGCACCCCCGGGCTCGACTCCCCATTCAGGCCAAGCAAACAAACACGCCCTATGTCTCCACCTGCCAATGGCTGCCATTTCTGGCCGTTTCCTTTGCTCTTAGTGGTGATTTGGAGCAAAAGTTCTTCTTGGACTAGTTCCTGCGCATCCCTGTTGATCCTTTCTACTTCTCCTAGTTCTAGTAGTAACATTTGTTAGTACCTGGCGCTGTTGGGTTTTGATTGGAGCGAGGAATTCGCTAGAAGATCTGTGATTTAGGTTCGTCCTGTCGATAGTCACTTGCTAAAACGAGCACGAACCGCATGGACGGGCTGATTGCTTGACAAATTAGGCATTGTTGCACTTTTTCCAGGAAGCCCCCTCCCTAAGAGTTTGTTGGAACATACAACTAGTGTGTATCGATACAAGGAATAGAATTGATACCTTGATTGGTTCTTATGCCTTTGCACAGTGCCAAGGTATGAATATCCAGCTTTTCTTCTTTTCGTTCACAGCGAAAGGGTGCGCCAAATGAATATGTGGATCGAGTAAGACAACCACATGTTTTATCTATCGCTGTTCACTCATGGAGACCACACGTTGCATCTGGGTTATGGGATAGATGATGATTGCCAGAAGAATCCATGATCCATTTAAGCTTCATTTGGTGAGGGTTGATCAATGCTGGGATTTTGTTCGCTGGTTTCCCTTTATCTTCCTTCTGGAAATACAGAAAGTGGATATCATGATTGGCACCTATCAAAACATTTTGTACCATATTAGAAATGAGTTTTTTTTTTCATTCATCATATATCTAGTGTAGTAACCAAGTTGCTTTTCTTTCAAACGTTCAGTCCATTATGTCCATGTTATTCCTATATTTTCTTCTTGTTGTCTATATTTGTTGATCTTCTTCTTTCTAATTGTTTTCCTTTCAATTTACAAGTAAACTCCCTGTATATTTATTCTCTTGCATATGTTCATCCTAATAATAAGGTGGCTCTATGTTTTTCTCTTTCGATAGGGTTCACACACTCATTGACAATTTGCCAACTTCTGCATATGTTTGTAGCAGCCTCTGAAATATTTCGGCCAAAATGAAGATAGCTTTTCTCATGTTGTTGGTTTTCTCCCTGTTTCTCCTCCCTAATGGGATTCGCAAAAGCTTAGCTGCAAGGCCTTCAGTCGTGAGTATTGGGTCTATTCTTCAGTTGAACTCCACCACTGGAGGTGTTTCAGATGTTGCCATCCATGCAGCAGTGGATGATATCAACTCAGATCCAACTGTTCTAAATGGAACAATGTTACGAGTTGACACGAGGGATACAAATTGTGACGACGGTTTCCTTGGCATGGTTCAAGGTACACCATCTTTAATACCGATTCCCTTTTTTATTTCACTGTTCAATACTGCGTGCTTCCATTCTAAGACTTGTGATGATGACACAATATTCCTTTTTTTTAGCTTTGCAGTACATGGCGACTGATGTTATTGCAATCATCGGGCCACAGTGCTCTCCTATTGCTCATATCATTGATTATGTCGCGAATGAGCTCAAAGTTCCTTTGATGTCCTTTGCGTCGGATGCAACTCTATCATCAATCCAGTTCCCATTCTTCATGCGGACTATGCCCAGCGATCTCTACCAAATGGCAGCTGTGGCAGCAGTTGTTGATTACTACCATTGGAAGATAGTGACTGCCATATACGTTGATGATGATTATGGTCGAAACGGCATTGCTGTTTTGGATGACGAACTTACTGCAAGGCGCTGCAAAATTTCATACAAGGTTGGGTTCCGTTCCAATGCTGAAACAAGTGAGCTTCTAAATCTATTGGTTACTGTTAGTAATATGGCGTCTCGTGTTATTATCCTCCATACTGGTTCGGGAACCGGACTCAAGCTTTTGTCAATTGCTAATTCACTAAACATGATGGGCAACGGCTTTGTATGGATTGCAACTGATTGGCTTTCTGCTTATCTTGATGCGAATTCATCGGTCCCTGCTGAAACTATAAATGGCATGCAAGGTGTTCTGACTGTACGTCCACACACTCTAAAGTCAAAGATGAAGAGTAATCTGGTGTCCAGGTGGAGCAGCTTAAGCAAGAAATACAACCACAGTGATCTTCGCATCAGCGCTTATGGTTTTTATGTTTATGATAGTGTGTGGACTGTAGCTCAGGCCTTGGATGCCTTCTTTGATGATGGTGGGAGGATTTCCTTTACAAATGACTCAAGGTTGAGTGACGTAACTGGGGGAAAACTTCACCTTGAAGCCATGAGTATTTTTGACATGGGAAACAAATTACTGGATAAGATTAGAAATGTGAACTTCACTGGGGTGTCTGGCCAAGTGCAATTTAATGCTCAGTACGAACTCATTCATCCGGCCTATGATATCATAAACATAATTGGGAATGGCATGCGGACCATTGGTTTTTGGTCAAACTATACAAGATTGCTATCGACTGTAGTTCCAGAGGACCTATATTCGAAGCCTCCCAATACTTCTCTTGCCAATGAACAACTCTATGATGTCATTTGGCCTGGACAGACTGCACAGAAGCCTCGAGGCTGGGCCTTTCCTTCCAATGCCAAGGAGTTGAAAATTGGCGTCCCTAACAGATATAGCTTTAAAGAGGTTGTTGGCCAAGATAATGCTACTGGGTCAATGAAGGGCTATTGCATCGATGTCTTCACTCAAGCATTGGCATTGCTTCCTTATCCAGTTACATACAGGTTTATACCTTTCGGCAATGGTACTAAAAATCCTCATTATGACCAACTTGCACTGATGGTTGCGGACAATGTAAGTGTGGACATGCAATTTTTTTTCCTCCTCCACATTTCATCATGTATAGTAGTGATCAGAGTTACTTTATCCTGCAGGATCTTGATGCAGCAATAGGGGATATCGAAATTACAATGAGCCGAACTAAAATTGTTGATTTCACCCAGCCCTTCATTGAGTCAGGCCTGGTTATCTTGGATCCGATCGAAAAGCATAACACAAATTCTTTGGCATTCTTGCAGCCATTTACATTGGGGATGTGGGGTGTTACAGGGTTGTCTATTCTTGTTGTGGGTGTGGTTATTTGGATTCTTGAGCATCGAATAAATGATGAATTTCAAGGCTCGCCACGGGAACAAATAAAAACTATTGTTTGGTAAGGATCTGAATCACATCTTTTGCACTTAATATACACACATCTTGTTTTCACTTACAAATGTTTTTTTCCTTTGTTTCCGTGCAACATGTTACACTTTATTGGCAGCCTTAAACTATGTTTTTCAACATTGACATTTTGTCCAAATGGAACACCTAGCAACGAACAAGGAACTTAAATCTTATAATTTAGATTGGTTGAAGAAAAGATGTTTGCACTCTCTTAATCTATGTCACGTGATATTATGGTATATTATCCTCTATTTTTTTAGTTTTGCCTATCAAAGTACTTCTCCACACATATTGTTAAATGCTTGTCTGATGTCTTGATTCTTTCCTCTGAAAGTAGTTCTTATGATATGATTTATTCTCTGCAGGTTCAGTTTTTCGACTCTATTTTTTGTACAGAGTGAGTAACCTAACCTTTCCTGTTCTGTCCTTCAGTATAACTGACCCTCTGTTCTGATGTGGCACCTCTGCTCTTATTTTTTATTACCAGGAGAAAACACTATGAGTACCTTAGGACGTGGTGTTTTGATCATATGGCTATTTGTTGTATTGATCATTCAATCAAGCTATACTGCAAGTCTTACTTCCTTCCTAACCGTGCAACAACTTGATAGTTCGATAAGAGGACTTGATGACCTGAAACATAGTGATTATCCTATTGGTTACCACTCCGGTTCTTTTGCCAAAGAATACATGATTAAGCAACTGAACATCTCACCGTCGAGGCTAAAAGCTCTTGGTTCTCCTGAAGAATACGCTGAAAACCTCAAGCTAGGCCCGAATAAAGGAGGTGTTATGGCCATTGTTGAAGAGCGCCCCTATGTTGAGCTATTTTTGTCAACTTACTGCAAGATTGCTGTTGCTGGCCCAGAATTCACCAGTGCTGGATGGGGCTTTGTAAGTGCATCTAACTTTAAGTTGTCTTGAAATATATTCCATTCTAGTAGAAATATAAACAGAAACACATCTTATATTTCCTTCAAGATTATCAAAGTAGTGTTACATCATTAACTACAAGCGTTCCATCCAGTGTTCACATAGCTGATAGTACACTCTAAGAGAAAGGTCACGTGCTCTAAGACTATGGAGCCTTCCTTGCACTTATTTGCAGCAGAGGTCTAATGTCCAGAGTGTAGCAACTTCGCTTCATTAATTCGAACATAGCTCTTACAGAACTCACTCTATCAGGTATTTCCAATGGATTCCCCTCTGCAAGTAGACATGTCCACCGCAATCCTAGCACTGTCGGAGAGTGGGGACCTGCAGCGGATCCATGACAAGTGGCTCAAGACAGGCGATTGCTCAACTGAGTTTGTGGACTCGAACCAGCTCCGCCTTGAGAGCTTCATGGGCCTGTTCCTCATTTGTGGCGCAGCATGTGTCCTCGCCCTGCTCATTTACTTCGGCATCATGCTACGCCAGTACCTGAGACATAAACAGCCGGGATCAGCAATCTCCGTGGATGCAGGATCATCGACATCGTAAGCGCAGCCTCAGAAAATTCATTTCATTTGTCGATGACAGGCAGCCGCCACCAAAGAAAAAGCAGACCATGAGCCTCTCAAGAAGTTCAATGCCAACAACCCCAACCGCCCAATGATAAGTGGATAACAAGTTGTCTGATTTTGGCAAAACTATAAAATTGTATGGAGTCAACCCTTGTTCACGAATGATGATGGTGTTATGAATGGAATAAATGTTTGTTTCAGTTGATTTGTTCTTTCAGATTTCTCTTGTTATGCTTGCGATGCATCTTCTGGCCACCATGAATTGATTTCACAAGTTTTTTTTTTCTTGGAACACAACAAGGTACTACCTTTGTCCACAAGATAATACAATTCTAGATGCATTGTTGATTAAAGTGGCTAAAGTTTAACCAAGTATACAGATAAAAATATTAATGTCTATGACACCACATAAGTGTATATAAAAGTATATCTTATGACAAACGTAACAGTACTTATTTGATATCGTAAAATATTGATGTTTTTTATATACAGTTAGTTAAACTTAAGATATTTTAACTTAGTGGTTCGTGCAGCGAGATCTCTCATTTCTCGGTTGTGGGTTTCGATTCATAAATAATCTTACTGTCTGCTTTAGTCCAGTTAGTTTCGTGCTGTGCGACCGAGCGTTAGCTCGGGTGGCTGAGCGCCAGGTGTGGCTGCTTGCCGGCCAGAGTTCGATCCCTTCGGGGAGCGAATTTCCAGTCCGCATGCCCCGTGACCAAGTTCGGGTCTCTGTTGGGACTATCCTGTGATGGGCGAATTTCGGTCGGCGGTGGTAAAAAAAACTCTCTCGTCTGTCCCGCGTCCCAAAAGCACAGGAGTGGCCCGGCCCTCTCACGGGGATGCGGGCTCTGTGTGTGGGCGGGGCAGGGGTTCGGGGGTTTTCTCGGCCTGCGTGAGAGGTCTTCTACCTATGCGCAAAGTCGCGGGGGCTGTCTCCTGTCCGCAGGCCGAGTTTTTTTTTTTTAGTTTCGTGCTGTGTTTGTTTTTGCTGCGGCCTGCGGATTGCTGTGATCACTGTTCGATTAGCCTCTTCTACGGCTCGCTATATCGATCCCAGTTGTCTCCCTGATGTCTTGAAAATCTCAGTTGACCCAGTACGACTTGGTAATCCCAGGTGACGGCCTTATTATTCATATATGTTAAAAATAAAATGAGTTTACGCCTCTGGGTTTTGCGGACCAGATCTTTGGGAGTTGCCTCTGCTGAGTTGGTTTTCAGGAGAAATTGATTCTGTCAATCATGTGGGAGATTTGGGAATCGAGTTATGAGATGAAAGACATCAGAACCATGACAACTTTGCTGTTGCATTACTGCATGATTTTACTTGGAAACTTGGTATCCTCTGTGCTGTCGAAGCTCCAGAGTTTTGCTTGCTGGATGTTACGATATCACGTCATCTCCATAACATCTATCAGCAGTATAAGTGGAATTTGGGGCAAAGTAAGATTACAACGAGCGCTTGCTCGCCGCCGTCGCCTCCGGCACAGCTGGCCAGTTCCTTTCGTCTCTGTTCTACTTCTCCCCTTTCTCTCTCCCGCTAGATAACGTCTCCTAGCCGAACGATTCTACAAAGCTCCTCTCTTTTGGGCCATCCATTCTGGGCCGTGGTAACGTGGATTGGGTTGTAGTCTTCTTCTGGGCCTGAGGCGTAGCGGTTCTGTCTTCAGTGCCGATGTCATCCTCTTCTTCATCGGCTCCATGATGTCCTTCTTCAGTATCGGCTGTCACCGGTGCCGTGACACTGGACTTGTGGGTTTCAGTGTGAATAGCTGAAGCATTCTTTTACCGTACAGTACTGCTGAACAAAACACTGTTCTATCGTTATATATTTCTTCCACTGTTAGCCTTACTGAATACTGATTATTCGATCAAAAACTTCTACACTAGCTGCTTCAGATCAGAACTTGCTCTGCTAACTCATTATTTGTATGTCGCCGGGGATAACACCTGTTGTGCATCATCATCTTCGCAGGTTCACTTTGATATTCCTGCAAATTGCACCTTGCTAGTCTCCCAGATTGTTTCCTAACTGTTAGACTAGCATATGGTTGCATGAGTATTAGACCAACATGTGGTTGCATGTGTGTGAGTGTTAGACCAACATATGGTTGCATATGTGTGCGCGTCTTGTATATGACTTAGTACTCTTGGAATAGATGGTAACGAGCATTCCACTCCACTTTCATGGTATTGGAGGGGTTCTCTCCTGCGACCTTTTCGCTTTCGCAAACCGCTACCGCCGCTGGGCTTCACGATGCGCCGGCCCAATCTCCTTCGCCGTTGCTGAGCCTCCTTGGCTCCCGATCCCTCTTGTGCCGTCGCAGGGCCCTGTGCTCGCCGACACCATCCCACAACGCCCACGCGAGCTGCCGCTGCCTCCGTCGCCGGCTCGCGACCCCGCCGCCATCGCGACGCCACCGTGCCCGCGTGGCCGGGACAAGTCTCCACGCGCGCGCGGGTCAGCACCAGCGGGCGGTCCGTTCGTTCGATTGCCCGCGTGCCTACGTCTGTGTGACGCCCTACGCCGCTCCGTCTGCATCGGCCTCCAACGACCACGCGCCCACGCTCCACTCGACCCGGCCCCGGACCGCGACTCCCGGCGCCGATTCGTCACCGCCGCCGCTCCAGTCCGCATGGCGGAGACTGAAGATGAGCGCATGGCGCGCGAGCAGTGCGAGTGCGAGGCCGCGGAGGCCCAGCGCCGCCAGACCGAGGTCGCCTGCATCGCCGCCCTCGAGGACTATGAGGCCAAGCACGCCGACGTCCACGCCGCCGCCATCGCCGTCCTCAACATCAAGGTGCTTGTTCCCGTGATCCTCGATCGCGCCTCCAACAACTACAACAGCTGGCGCGCCCTCTTTCTCGTCGTCTTGGGGAAATACGCCCTCACCGATCACGTTCTCACCGACATGGTCAACGCCGATCGGTCGGCATGGGTGCAGATGGACTGCACCGTCCTCACGTGGATCTATGGCACGATCAACCCCGACCTCCAGCAGTCCACGATGTTGAAGGACCCCAATGCGTGCACCGCCTGGCTCCACCTCGAGGACGAATTCCTCGGCCAGCGCGAATCTCGCGCCCTGTTGTTGTCCGCCGAGTTCCGCACGGCCAAGCAGGGGCCTCCTCGATCACGGACTTCTGCCGCCGCCTTGAGACAATGGTGGCCAGTCTTCGTGAGTTCGGCGACCACACCCTCGTCCTCACGCTCCTGCGTGGCCTCTGCGGGAAATTCCGCACGCTGCTTCTTCTGGAGGAGATCGACCTCAACGATGTCGCCATCGAGAATGACATCACGCCTTCTCCGGCGCCCACCGCCCTCGTCACCGGCTCCTCCGGCCCGCCGCCCGCCGCTGCCCGGTCTGCTACAGGGCGCGCTCCCTCTGGGGGCGTCCCCACCTACGGCACCGGCGGCCCAGGCCAGGGGGGCAGCTATGGCCAGGGCAACCGCGGCGGCAAGCAGCAGCAACAGCAGTAGTACAACGGCGGGGTGCACCGTCTGCCGCCGATGACCTACAACCCATGGGCGGGCACGGTTCAGTTTTGGCCGCACCCACCGCCCTCAGGCAGTGCCCCAGGGGCACTCTCTTGGCCACCGCAGCCTGCCTTCATGGCCGTGCCGCCGCCGCCGCCGTCCTACCAGCCGCCGTACGCATACGACGGCCCTCTTGGGTTTGGTGCCCCCCTGGGTTCGGCTACGGGCAGCCCGGCCCCTATGCCGCGCCACCATAGCAGTAGCAGCAGGCTTGGAACCTGATGCACGGTGGCTCCTTCGACACGTCGTCCCTCGCCAGCAACTTCAGCACCATGTCGCTCACTCCACCAGGATCTAGCGAATGGTATGCTGATTCCGGCGCTGGTTCCCACATGGTCAACAACGCTGGTATAATTTCATCCTCTCATCCTCCTTTATCATCGAGTCCTTCATCTATCATTGTCGGTAACGAGGCCTTGCTTCCAGTTACCTTCGTGGGATCACACTCATTTTCTACTTCACGACGTCCTTTAGTTCTTTCTAATGTCTTAGTTTCACCTAACATTATTAAGAATCTAATTTCCGTCCGTCATTTCACTACTGATAATAACTGTTCCATCGAGTTTGATCCTCTTGGTCTTTCTGTGAAGGACCTTCAGACGCGGAGCGTGATCGCCAGCACCAGCCACCACCACCGCCTTCACTGCTGCTGCACCCTCCACCACCCTATGGCACCGCAGCCTTGGTCATGTCGGTCACGAGGCTTTGTCCAAGCTCATTAGTTCCATTGTCATTTCATGTAATAAGCGCTATGATACTCATGTTTGCCATGCATGTCAGCTCGGGCGCCATGTGCGCCTCCCTTTTAGCATGTCAAACTCCCACAGCGCTTCACCCATTTGATTTAATACATTGTGATCTTTGGACATCTCCAATTGTTAGTGTGTCTGGCTACAAATATTACCTTGTCATTTTGGACGATTGCACCCACTACACCTGGACGTTTCCTTTACGCCTCAAATCTGACACCTTTAGTGCTCTCACTCATTTTTTTCTCATATGTGCGCACGCAGTTCGACTCCTCCATTAAGGCAGTTCAGTGCGATAATGGTCGTGAATTTGATCATTCCTCGGCCCGCACGTTCTTCCTCACCCATGGTGTCGTCCTTCGGATGTCATGCCCATATACCTCTTAGCAAAATGGGCGGGCTAAGCGCACTCTTCGCACCATAAATAATATTGTGCGCTCCCTCCTGTTCCAGGCCAGTCTTCCACCGGTTTATTGGGTGGATTCTTTGCACACAACAACTTATCTTCTTAGCTGACATCCCACCAAAACCTTAGACGGCCAAACACCCTACTTCACATTATATGGCACACAACCCTCCTACACCCACCTCCGTGTCTTCGGCTGCGCCTGCTATCCAAACCTGTCATCCACAGCTCCACACAAATTATCACCTCGTTCACCCCTTTGTGTTTTCCTGGGGTACTCTTCCAATCATAAGGGTTATTGGTGTCTTGACCTTCATTCCAACCGGATCATCATCTCTCGTCACGTTGTTTTTTATGAGACGGTGTTTCCCTTCGCTGATATGTCCTCTTCACCCCAGGAATCCACCGCCCTTGATTTTTTGGATGACACTGATGATTCATCTTTACCCAGTGGGTCAAGAGCTGTGCATGCAGGTACTCGTCTTCCCGGCGGCATGGACGTCGCCTCGGGCAGCCCAGGCGACAGTGGGAGTATGCCGGCACCCAGCCCTCCACCGGCTGGTGCTTCGGCGTCCCCCCAGGCGCACGCCCTGCTGCTGCCCGCGGTGCCACCTCCGCCGAGCCGACTGGTGCTGCTGCCCCTGCGGACGCCTTGTCCCAGGTCGCTGCCAGTAGCGTTGGTTGCCTCACCGGCCGCACCATCGCCACGGCACCCCAGGCGATCATTCTCGTCACTAATGCGCACAACATGCGCACACGTGGCAAGGACGGGGTTCGCCATCATGTCGACCGCCTAAATCTTCACGCCGCGCCGATATCTCCAGAGCCCACCTTGGTCAGCTCCGCCTTGTCTGACCCTACGTGGTGTCTTGCTATGCAGGAGGAGTTCGATGCCCTGCAAGCAAATGACACATAGACCCTGGTTCCTCACCCACCTGGTGTCAACCTTGTCACAGGCAAGCGGGTCTTCCGTCACAAGTTCAGATTAGATGGCTCTCTTGACCGCTACAAGGCTCGGTGGGTTGTCCGCGGTTTCACACAGCGTCCGGGTATCGACTATGGTGAAACCTTCAGTCCTGTGGTCAAACCAGCAACCATTCGGGCAATTCTTACTCTGGCACTTTCTCATTCATGGCCAATTCATCAGCTTGATGTGAAGAATGCGTTCCTCCATGGCACCTTGAACGAGACTGTCTACTGTGCTCAGCCGAAAGGTTTTGTTGACTCCTTTAGACATGATTATGTTTGCCACCTGAACAAGTCTCTATACGGATTAAAGCAAGCCCCTCGCGCCTGGCACCATCGGTTTGCCTCTCATATCACCTCCCTTGGTTTTACAGAGGCAAAGTCTGATACTTCACTATTCATTTATTGTCACGGCACCGACATGGCTTTCTTGCTCTTATATGTTGATGACATTGTTCTGACGGCTTCCTCCATGAGTTTTCTTCAGCGGATTATCACAGCTCTCCGCCAGGAATTCTCTATGACGGACATGGGACAACTTCACCATTTCCTTGGCATCAGTGTTTAACGCCATCAGAACAGCCTGTTTCTCTCCCAGCGTCAGTATATGCTCGATATTCTGGACCGCGCTGGCATGCGCAACTGCAAGCCTTGCAGTACACCGGTGGATACCCATGCCAAGCTCTCTGCTGATGGTGTCACAGTCGCCGACCCTACTCACTATCACAGCATCGCTGGGGCTCTTCAGTATCTCACCTTCACCCATCCGGATATTGCGTATGTTGTACAATAGGTCTGTCTATATATGCATGACCCTTGGGAGCCTCACCTTGGTGCTATGAAGCACATTCTTCGCTACCTTCAGGGCACTTTGGATCTCGGTCTTCACCTTCACCGGACCACACCGGCTCATCTTACTGTCTACACGGATGCTGATTGGGCGGGATGTCCGGACACGCGCAAGTCTACCTCTGGCTATGCGGTGTTCCTCGGGGGCAATCTCATCTCCTAGTCATCCAAGCGCCAGCCTACAATGTCCCGGTCCAGCGCTGAGGCAGAGTATCGGGCTGTGGCGAATGGTGTTGCTGAAGCCAGCTGGTTGCGCCAGCTCTTGCAAGAGCTCCGTCATCCTCTTCGCCGTGCCACCGTGGTCTATTGTGACAACGTTAGTGCCGTCTACCTCTCCACCAACCCGGTCCAGCATCAGCGAACCAAGCATGTCGAGATTGATCTACACTTTGTTAGAGAGCGAGTCGCCCTCGGTGAAGTTCGCGTCCTGCACGTCCCCACCACGTCGCAGTACGCCGATGTCTTCATCAAAGGATTGCCGACCTCCGTTTTCACTGAGTTTAGGTCCAGTCTTAATGTTCGCGGTGCTCCCAGTTCCGACTGTGGGGGAGTGTTAGACTAGCATATGGTTGCATGAGTATTAGACCAACATGTGGTTGCATGTGTGTGTGAGTGTTAGACCAACATGTGGTTGCATGTGTATGTGCGTCTTGTATATGACTTAGTACTCTTGGAATAGATGGTAACGAGCATTCCACTCCACTTTCGCTAACAACGAGGACGCATGAACGTGCTGCTAATTTGGCTCTTGCCGGCACGTTAATTGTGCAGTTGAGCTATCACTGCCTTCAGCGCTCCTTACCTTCTTCCTTCCCTTTTGATATAATGAGCCCGTGCTGACCTCAGCAGCATATGTATTTTACAATATGCAGGTCTGAGCTTGGCACGACTTGTGGTTAATGTAAACCCAAATGTGAATGAGGCTCAGTGTTGATGGCGATCTGTAGTCCCATCTCCTGGTCATTTGTTTCATTTTCGTACCATCTTTTTTTTTTTTGGTTGGTTTGGGGGTGGGGGGTGGTGTAGTACTTTGCAAAGTTTTATCCTTTTGGTTTCTCACAAAAGTAGGCATGTTATAAAAATATGTATCAGAATGCAGGACCTTCTGAGTTCTGATCGCATTTCTTACAAATGCAGCTGCTGGAGTTTGACGAGTCAAAAGCTGAGGCGAAGGAAGGCGGTGCAGAAGAAGAGCAAGACGATGATAGTTCCAAAGGCAACAAAAAGGTGGACTAGCATTCTAGCAGGATTTAGATCTGGAGGAAAAAGGGCAGGAATCGTCTGGCAGCTAAACGGGCTTGATGACCTCTAATACTGGCTCGGCTTACTTAAGAACTGAGAAATGGTTTACATGATACAAGTTTTTGTTTTTCACTTTGCGTATTATTTGGCCTGGACTGGAGTGGAAGATGAGGGAAAAATATATGCTGTTACTTGCGATGTCCTGACGTGCTCCTGATTCGTTAAGGAATTAACCAGAGCTCTGATTGGTCCGACGCATTCATGTGCATCATATTAGCTTTGCTTTTTTGCAGGCAAGAATTTCATTATGGATTTTACAGGTTGAATCAGCTTGGGGAAAACACCTCAGATCTTACAGCATGGGCATAAAGAGCGAGTGATTTTACCGACCGTGCTTAATCATATACTCATGACTCATTAGTGTTACTTGGGCCAAATTGTTTCTAAGTTTTTTTTTTAAAAAAAAGGGTTGGATTTTATTGATAGGGTAACAGTACAATTACATCCAGCCCCCCTAAAGGGCACCCCTGAACACAAGAAAGATTACAAATTATTCCTCTAAAGGAGTACCCAATGGGCTTCGCCGTCGTCGGCCAGCATTGCCGCAACCCGGTCCTTCTCCATCTCCCGCAATGAAGACGACCCGGGATGAAACTCACGGCCGATACCCGAATCGACGAAGAGTCTTGAAATTTTAAAAGGCCCATCAGTAACACGCACAAAGCATGCTTTTGATCCATTGAACGCTCCGGCAAACGGCAACATGTCGTCTCTTCATTGTCGCTGAAATCTGACACCGGTCGCCTCACCGGCCAAACCCAGACGACGAACAGCAAACCCACGAGAGGGGTCAAAACGCCGGCGAACGACTTACCATCGCCACCGGTACAACCACCGAGGCTCCTCGAAACAGCAGCAACCAAGTCATGGGTGACGATGCTGGTGGCGACGCAAATCGCATGGATGCTGACAGCACAAATAGATTCCCAGAAGATTCGAAAACCGACGCAAAGAAAGACAACAAAGAAATCATCATCGGTTTCCAAATCCCTGCATATGACACCATCAGCAAGCTCCACACACACAGCACACACCTCCAGGACCAGTACACCACCGACGAAGTCGACGCCTGAGAAGCTCGGAAGGAACCAAAACACGAGCCGACCTCCAAATCCACCGGAGGAACAGCCACCGAGGAAGACAAACCCGCGCCGGATCGACACGGGTAAACGAAACCCAAACATATCCACCCTATCACAAGGATGGAAGTAGTACCTCATACTGTCGTCGGCCGCCAAGATGGGAAAGTGTCACACCTAGTTTTCTAAAGAACAAAACCAGGCTAATCATATGTATGCCCAGGAAGTCCACACATATGTCAGAATGAAAAAGTATCAGAAACAATGTTATTATATAACATATACATAGCTATATTAACACTTACATCAGAGTATTGCGGAACAGTGACTAAACTTCAGGCTCCATTCCTCTCAGGGACGACTGACTGGTGGCTCCGTATGCCAAATACTTCTGAAAGACTTCTGGAAACTCCACTACCTCTTTATCGTCTTTATGAGCAGCACCTCACTACACACTGAGGTGTGGTGGAAATAGCAAGAGTGAGTCCATGTCGAACTCAACAAGTATAACACAGGGTTCATGAGGCTCAAAAAGACTAGATGTTGTTTGACTGCGTTTAGCTTTTAATCATCATATAATTAGCAATTGAGTAGCATCAAGATGAACCAATTCCCATTAATGGACCAATGATCAATTGCAATAAGGATAATGAATAGTATTAATATGAGCATAATAACAACAACAGTAATTAAGCATGATATAACAATAGTGATCATCTATCCGTAGATGTTCCAAGGCCGCTCGTATCCGTGAGCACGGCTAGTATACCAGTTTATTAAACTCTGCGCAGAGGTGTACACTTTCACTGTGAGTTATGATTTCTAAATGCATGGGTTAATTACTCCCAAAACACTGAAAACCATATAAAACCATTCAAAAGTTCGTCTAACAAGTTAGGGCCATTAGATTCACTCGGCAGGCAGATGTAGGAACCCCTTTTTCAAATGGCACAATTCCTTCTCGACTATACTCATAGACTAGAGGCTGTCCTACACCCAACGTGTCACGCCTTTCTTACGCCATTTAAGGTAACCACTAACAAGTTAGAAAAGGTCTCTTGAACAACTAGAGCCAGAGCCATATAGCCCTCACAGCTGTACTGTATGTCCCGAATAAATCATGTACAGATAAGTCCTTATGGAGAGAAACCAGAGCAACAATATAACCCCTTGCTCTAGCCCCCTTTTCAACAGTAATAAAATCATCTTAATGGTTGATTGCTTAATTCATTAATCAAATTACAAGATCATTGTTCATAATTAAGCACTAGCAATAGCTACCCAAATGCATCCCCAAGGTTGACAAGGAATCAAGGAAACAATCACTACGTTATAATCTCTAAGGTTATCAAGGATGACACATGCATATGTATGATAATTTTAGTGAATAGGACAACAAGGATGGTCCCATATTATACTTGCCTTGATCAAAGCTTTCCTGTTGACCCTGCTGATCTGGCTCAAAATAATACTCCGGATCGTCAAGAAACTGCTCACCGTCTATATTCGATCACCAAATATCATCACACAATCATCCGAGCAATCATACACGAAGCAAACAAAGAAACATAATTATAACAGTACATCAACAGTAGCAAAACAGTATGAAAAGTTTGTAAAACTCTTCTACATGTTCCTACGATCACACAGACGTAAAGATCACGAAATTCAGATTTAAAACATGAAAGTTATGAATTTTCTAAGATTTTCTATAGATAAATAATTACTTTAATATAAACTCAAAAATTAAATTTCTCAAACCTACTGTCCAGCTACACTAACATGTAGAGCTCACAAATACAAACCTAACGCAACTTGAACGGGTCAAATCGGAGTTAAAACGAAGATTTTACGACCAAAACAATTTGAGTGGCAAAATTGTAAATACCAGAAAACATATTTTTGATTTACCGGAAAGAAATACGTTTTCAGAACTAACAAGCGTATCTCCTGAATGACGCTAAGGACGGCGGGTTCTATTTCATGAAAACACAGGGGCTCTTTAACAATTTTACCCGCGAAGGGGTATCTTCTAATCTCGACCGTCGATCAACCAACAGACGGTTGATATCGTCTCAGGCAAAAGAGAGAGAGAGGCGCGGCCTCCTTCGCCAGCGCTGAAAGCCCAAGTTTGGTTTTGGTAATTAATGACACCAAGTTGCTAATGCTATTGTATCAAGTGTGATTAAGCTAGGCATAAGCAACATGTGATGGAGGTGGAAATGGCATGGAGAGATGGCCACAAGACCACATGATTTGGTGTATGAAATGATGAGCAAGATCATGGTGGAGATGCACATGAAACAATGGACATGATGATCAAGTGAAGGAGAAGGATCTAAGAGCGCAAGGCAAAGGTATAACCATAGGGTTTTCCTTTTGCCGGTCTAAGATGAGTAGAGAAGTGATTGACCGGGTTTAGGATACATAGCCGACTATCAAGAGGGGCAATCACGGTTAGCTCGGGAATCAAGTGCCACTAGATCAATGTCTTGAGCATATGCATTTAGGTTCTAGTAAAGAGCTAACATAACGCCTTGGAAAAATGTTTGTGAAATGCTAACACACATGCACATGGTGGTGTACACTCGGTGGTGTTAGCACATTTGCGAAGGCGGTGGAGTTGGAGCGGTAGAGAGGGGTTTGGGTTCCTCTCTCCCTCCCGCCGAGCTTGCGAGGCGGGATTCGGCGCTTTTTGGAGAAGTGAAACGCCTATTTTCTATTGCGCCGAAAGTTGGAAAAGAAACGGAGGCGAACGGAGGTCACTGCGTGCACCGGACGCAGCACCGGACGCTGCACCGGACGCGGGGCGCGTCCGGTCAGTTCATCGCGGCGCGGGTGCTGCTAGGGTTCGTGCACCGGACGCGGGGCGCGTCCGGTCACGTACCACCGGACGCGTCCGGTCGCGTCGGGAGCTTACTGGACTCCCACCGGACGCGGGCACTGTGGCGTCCGGTGGGTCCTTCGGCGCGTCCGGTGGTTGTTTCGCGGTGCGCGGCTCGGTGCTGACCGGCGCGTCCGGTGGGTCACGGGACCGGCGCGTCCGGTGGCTCGGTCGAGCGCGTCCGGTCAACGGTAACGGCTAGTTGGACGAGCACTGTTCATGTCTGTCGCGTAGTGACCGGACGCGTCCGGTCACCCAGACCGGAGCGTCCGGTGCTCGCGATTTCAACTGCGTCGCTTCTAACGGCTAGTTGCGTACCCCTTCGTTATAAATAGATGGTGGACGGGTTTTGAGGGTAACTCTTGCACATTTTGAGACCTAGAGACATACTTTGAGCTAGAGAACAACCCCTCCACTCATCTCCTTGCTTGATTGCACATCTTGAGTGAGATTGAGTGAGATTCAAGTGCATTGCTTGAACAAAGGGGGAGAGAAAAGTCACAAAGATAGAAAAGTCACAAAGGGGGAGAAAGAAATAGTAAGGGGAGAGAAAAGTCACAAAGAGAAAAAGTTAATAAGGGGGAGAGAAAGCATAAGATAAAACTTTGGAAAGGGATCAATTAAAATTGAGCACACAAGTAGGGGGAGCAAGCTCATGAATTATTTGTTGCATTTGTATGTGCATTAACATGATGAATTGTTGCATTGCAAAGCTTAAATTCATAATCATGCTTGTGTGGTGATTGCTAGAAATAGAACTTGAATGATGAATTGTTGAGAGTAGCTTTTTAAGTGGTATCTAGACACCTTTGCTTATAATGTTGATCTCACGGGGTACTTTAGTGTTTGTGATCTTTACAAGTGATGAATTACAAGTGGTGTCTAGCTACATCGATGCTAAGGATGGTATATAAAGGCAACTCCGATTGGTATCACGCTTCAAAGGTCCATTCTATATACCTTAGCATCAATTTGATAGTAGTAACTCTCCCAAAATTCAAATCCATACATATGTGCAAAATTGAACCAAACTCATGAAAGCACATATGTAGGGGGAGCTAATACTATCAAAATTGAAAATTGATTTCATTTCATATCTTTGTGATGGTTGTCATCAATTACCAAAAAGGGGGAGATTGAAAGCCCAAGTTTGGTTTTGGTAATTAATGACACCAAGTTGCTAATGCTATTGTATCAAGTGTGATTAAGCTAGGCATAAGCAACATGTGATGGAGGTGGAAATGGCATGGAGAGATGGCCACAAGACCACATGATTTGGTGTATGAAATGATGAGCAAGATCATGGTGGAGATGCACATGAAACAATGGACATGATGATCAAGTGAAGGAGAAGGATCTAAGAGCGCAAGGCAAAGGTATAACCATAGGGTTTTCCTTTTGCCGGTCTAAGATGAGTAGAGAAGTGATTGACCGGGTTTAGGATACATAGCCGACTATCAAGAGGGGCAATCACGGTTAGCTCGGGAATCAAGTGCCACTAGATCAATGTCTTGAGCATATGCATTTAGGTTCTAGTAAAGAGCTAACATAACGCCTTGGAAAAATGTTTGTGAAATGCTAACACACATGCACATGGTGGTGTACACTCGGTGGTGTTAGCACATTTGCGAAGGCGGTGGAGTTGGAGCGGTAGAGAGGGGTTTGGGTTCCTCTCTCCCTCCCGCCGAGCTTGCGAGGCGGGATTCGGCGCTTTTTGGAGAAGTGAAACGCCTATTTTCTATTGCGCCGAAAGTTGGAAAAGAAACGGAGGCGAACGGAGGTCACTGCGTGCACCGGACGCAGCACCGGACGCTGCACCGGACGCGGGGCGCGTCCGGTCAGTTCATCGCGGCGCGGGTGCTGCTAGGGTTCGTGCACCGGACGCGGGGCGCGTCCGGTCACGTACCACCGGACGCGTCCGGTCGCGTCGGGAGCTTACTGGACTCCCACCGGACGCGGGCACTGTGGCGTCCGGTGGGTCCTTCGGCGCGTCCGGTGGTTGTTTCGCGGTGCGCGGCTCGGTGCTGACCGGCGCGTCCGGTGGGTCACGGGACCGGCGCGTCCGGTGGCTCGGTCGAGCGCGTCCGGTCAACGGTAACGGCTAGTTGGACGAGCACTGTTCATGTCTGTCGCGTAGTGACCGGACGCGTCCGGTCACCCAGACCGGAGCGTCCGGTGCTCGCGATTTCAACTGCGTCGCTTCTAACGGCTAGTTGCGTACCCCTTCGTTATAAATAGATGGTGGACGGGTTTTGAGGGTAACTCTTGCACATTTTGAGACCTAGAGACATACTTTGAGCTAGAGAACAACCCCTCCACTCATCTCCTTGCTTGATTGCACATCTTGAGTGAGATTGAGTGAGATTCAAGTGTATTGCTTGAACAAAGGGGGAGAGAAAAGTCACAAAGATAGAAAAGTCACAAAGGGGGAGAAAGAAATAGTAAGGGGAGAGAAAAGTCACAAAGAGAAAAAGTTAATAAGGGGGAGAGAAAGCATAAGATAAAACTTTGGAAAGGGATCAATTAAAATTGAGCACACAAGTAGGGGGAGCAAGCTCATGAATTATTTGTTGCATTTGTATGTGCATTAACATGATGAATTGTTGCATTGCAAAGCTTAAATTCATAATCATGCTTGTGTGGTGATTGCTAGAAATAGAACTTGAATGATGAATTGTTGAGAGTAGCTTTTTAAGTGGTATCTAGACACCTTTGCTTATAATGTTGATCTCACGGGGTACTTTAGTGTTTGTGATCTTTACAAGTGATGAATTACAAGTGGTGTCTAGCTACATCGATGCTAAGGATGGTATATAAAGGCAACTCCGATTGGTATCACGCTTCAAAGGTCCATTCTATATACCTTAGCATCAATTTGATAGTAGTAACTCTCCCAAAATTCAAATCCATACATATGTGCAAAATTGAACCAAACTCATGAAAGCACATATGTAGGGGGAGCTAATACTATCAAAATTGAAAATTGATTTCATTTCATATCTTTGTGATGGTTGTCATCAATTACCAAAAAGGGGGAGATTGAAAGCCCAAGTTTGGTTTTGGTAATTAATGACACCAAGTTGCTAATGCTATTGTATCAAGTGTGATTAAGCTAGGCATAAGCAACATGTGATGGAGGTGGAAATGGCATGGAGAGATGGCCACAAGACCACATGATTTGGTGTATGAAATGATGAGCAAGATCATGGTGGAGATGCACATGAAACAATGGACATGATGATCAAGTGAAGGAGAAGGATCTAAGAGCGCAAGGCAAAGGTATAACCATAGGGTTTTCCTTTTGCCGGTCTAAGATGAGTAGAGAAGTGATTGACCGGGTTTAGGATACATAGCCGACTATCAAGAGGGGCAATCACGGTTAGCTCGGGAATCAAGTGCCACTAGATCAATGTCTTGAGCATATGCATTTAGGTTCTAGTAAAGAGCTAACATAACGCCTTGGAAAAATGTTTGTGAAATGCTAACACACATGCACATGGTGGTGTACACTCGGTGGTGTTAGCACATTTGCGAAGGCGGTGGAGTTGGAGCGGTAGAGAGGGGTTTGGGTTCCTCTCTCCCTCCCGCCGAGCTTGCGAGGCGGGATTCGGCGCTTTTTGGAGAAGTGAAACGCCTATTTTCTATTGCGCCGAAAGTTGGAAAAGAAACGGAGGCGAACGGAGGTCACTGCGTGCACCGGACGCAGCACCGGACGCTGCACCGGACGCGGGGCGCGTCCGGTCAGTTCATCGCGGCGCGGGTGCTGCTAGGGTTCGTGCACCGGACGCGGGGCGCGTCCGGTCACGTACCACCGGACGCGTCCGGTCGCGTCGGGAGCTTACTGGACTCCCACCGGACGCGGGCACTGTGGCGTCCGGTGGGTCCTTCGGCGCGTCCGGTGGTTGTTTCGCGGTGCGCGGCTCGGTGCTGACCGGCGCGTCCGGTGGGTCACGGGACCGGCGCGTCCGGTGGCTCGGTCGAGCGCGTCCGGTCAACGGTAACGGCTAGTTGGACGAGCACTGTTCATGTCTGTCGCGTAGTGACCGGACGCGTCCGGTCACCCAGACCGGAGCGTCCGGTGCTCGCGATTTCAACTGCGTCGCTTCTAACGGCTAGTTGCGTACCCCTTCGTTATAAATAGATGGTGGACGGGTTTTGAGGGTAACTCTTGCACATTTTGAGACCTAGAGACATACTTTGAGCTAGAGAACAACCCCTCCACTCATCTCCTTGCTTGATTGCACATCTTGAGTGAGATTGAGTGAGATTCAAGTGCATTGCTTGAGAGTTGCATTCTAGAGGCACTTGATCTTCGAGTTGCTGCGGATTTCTTGTTACTCTTCCGTGTTTCCCGACACGGTAGACGGCTTGGAGCAGCGGAGGTGATTGAGCTCGCAATTGGAGATTGTTGGAGCCTTCACCAAGTGTTGTAAGGGGTTCTTGATCCTTCCCCGCGGGAGTTCGCGAATTGGATACTCTAGTGAAGCTCGTGGCTTGGAGGATCCCCATCTTGTGTGCGGTTGTGCGGCGCCCGCCGAGGGCTCAACTCTTGATAGTTGATTAGCTCGCGAACCGACAAGTGGGTGCATCGCCACAACGAGGAGTAGCTTGCCGGGAAGCAAGTGAACCTCGGGATAAATTCTTGTGTCATTCTCTTCCCGAGGATTTCTCTTGTGTGATTGTTTGATTGGTACTTCTCATCTCTACTCGGCGGTATAATCACTCGAAGCTCTTCTCTCGTTTTACTTCTCGTTTCTAGCTTGTTGTTGTTGTGTTTAGTGGATAGCCTTGTACTAGAATTGTGTAGGTGGCTTGCTTAATTAGTTAGAGCTAGTGCTTTGTGCTTCGCCACCTTTCGCACTAACTTGTGGTTAAGTAATTTGTGTAGAAGTTTTTATTAGGCTATTCACCCCCCCTCTAGCCTATTTGGACCTTACAAGCGCCGGCCAGTGGCCGCCATGGCCGGCCTCCATGGCTCGTCGGAGAGCTCCGGCTTCCCCGTTCCCGACCATCACTCGACTCGCAACCGACACCAATCGAACGAGAAGGGCAACACGAACATATCTACACTGTTTAGGAAGGCCGCGACAGTTTGAGGACGGAACGTGGCTCGGGATGGCGGCGGCGCCATTGCCGGCTCACTGGAGCTTCGCAAACTCGTGATTCAAAGCACTAAAAACCTAAAGAAGAGCATGGGAAGGGAGAGAAAAGGATGACAATCTCACCAATGCAAAGAAGAGAGGCGCGGGTTCACCGGCAAGCTCCGACGACGTACAACCGCGACTTCTTAGGGTTTCGAACCGACTAGGCTCGGTTTCAAGCGGTTTGGCTCGGAGTTAAGATGGAAAAAGAGGAGAGGGGGCAAGCGGCTACACGTTTATAGCTCCAATTCGACGTTTTCGGGTAGGAAATCCCGGTTTCCTCGGTGGATTCGGTTGGGTTGATGTTCGTCTCCGGCTCGGTCACGACGGAAGGGAAGAGGAGCGCGGCTGACAGCGGGGTCCCACCCGTCAGCGACACGAGGGAGAGGAACGCGCAGCAGCAGCGGCTCCTGGGCCGGCCCACGCTGGCACGGGGAAGAGCGGGGAAAACGGGCTGCTCGGCTCGGCGGCCCAAGCGAAAAGAGAGAGGGAAAGAAGAGCTGGCCAGCTCGCGGGCCTCCAACCGCGGCACAGGTAAGTTTCTTTCTTTTTTTTCTTTCCTTTTTCTTTTCTCAGTTAAATAGATTTTCAAATCCAAATCAATTAAAATCAAAACCACACCACACTATAAAACAAATGCAACAGCATGAATGCATCACCAATATTCCACCTATTATTTTAAATTTTAATCCCCATTAAATATTATCTAAATTATTTAAACTCATAACTATTTTTTAACTTCGAATTTCATCTAATTCAATTTTTTTAAATTTTTAGGTGTTACAGGAAGCCGTCAAGGATGTCGGAGAAGGTCTCGCCGAAGCTCGGCTCAACAGTTTCAACCTCACATCCAAGACGTCGCTCGGCGGAGACAAAGCAGCAGAGGAAAGGGGATCCACGTCGCAGCAACGGCATGGATGAAGCTAACCCTAAACTAAGCAGACGAAGCCAAGAAAAGAGGGATATGTACACCGGCCGCCGAATCCGCCGGTCCCCCAACCATCCGGCGCCGACGAGGCCACCGGAGGCGGAGAGGACCCAGCGAATTCGACGGCGGATGGTGAATCGCCTCGAGTTCGCCCTTTTCTACTGTAGACGGTGAGAAGAGTCGAGAGACTACTTTTTCCTGGCTGTCCAAATTGTTTCTTAGTTATATGAAGGTTGGTGGCAAACCCAGAATGGGCTTATGGCCCATGGTACTTTAGGCTGCCACCTAGAATGGGCTGATGGCCCACGGTACTTTAGGCTTAGGAACTCATGAGGCAGAATGGGCTACCCAGAAAGAATTTGAGATACTGGGACGAACTTAAATCATATTGTCCTGACTCATGAAGTCGAATCACTCTGGTATCTCACAAATTGATCCATGTTCTCTTATAGGCAAGCAAATTAGGTGTAGTTTAGGCAACCTAATCGGTCTCTGTAGGTTTCTGTCACAGACTCCGTACTTCATCTACTCATAGTGTTTACCTTTACTCGTATTGGGCCAGTAAGTTGGCATGTGGGCCGCTTGGTTGTATCGGGCTGAGGTCCAAAACCTGGTGAACTAAATATTCGCTGTGAGGGAGATCGGGTGGTCAGCGAAAATAACAAATTAAACTCCTAAACCTCTCTTCCCTTGCCGTTGTTTCTCTGCTCGACACGGCGCCGCCGTGCTCACCGCCGCGCGCGCTCGCCGGCAACCACTCCAACGGCAAGGGTCGCCACAGTTTCCTAGAAAAAAGTGATCCATCTTTTAAACCGTTTCCAGCTACTGTAGGTGAGCCAAGGGCTGAATAAGATGAGGAATTGAAGAGATGGTAGTGCAGACGAAGAGCAAGATGATGCATTGATGCTAGTTCTAAAGACAAGAAGCTAGATGGACTCATGTTGTTCCAAAGACAACAAAGAGCAAGATGATGTGCAGAAGAAGAGCAAGAATATCTTGCGGCTGCAGCCTCCAAGTCCAAATCCAACGGGTGCCAAACTTTGGCCAACTTTTGCCTGGCCCTATTAGAAGTAGCAATAGCGATCAAACCCAAATGGTAAGGTTCCATGCAAATAAAGTAGACTGTAGGCTACAGTCTGAAAGTATCTGATTCTCCTCTGCATCAAAGCCACGGCCGAAAGCCATATATATGCCTTGCGTGGTTTGACCCTGCCTTCCCAAATCCCATTTCCGTGGGTGGCAGTGGCACCAATAGAATGACAGGCTTGGCCATGAGCTAAATGTTATTGTTGTGTGCGTTCGCAGAGGCTGCAACATTTACTTTTTCAAAAAAAAAAGAGCAAAATGCTAGACTGCACTGGGGATGCTTCATGCTTGTGCTTCCTTCTCCTGCACACAATCTACTGAATTCCACGCCCTTAATAAACCTGTTATTGTTGAATGACGTGCATGGAGCTCGTGGTTTAATATAATTTATTCTTTTCACCAATATAACCCATCCAATTTGTATTATTGCTACACGTATAAGGGCCTGGTTGACTGCACTTTGATCCACATGTATTATAAGGTAGATCGGAGTGGAAAATTAACTAGTTTTCCGGCTCAATCCACTAGATACATGTGGATTGGAGTGGACTAGATTGTAGCCAAACAAGGCCTAAATGAAAAACATAAGGCCATGACCAAATTAAGCTCAAATCAGCTAGACTCACCCAATTACTAGCTACTGCGCTAGTATGGTTTCCAAGATACATATACATATTAGACATATCTTTTGTTGTAAATATTAATACTTTACTCTATAATCTTGGTCGCATGGTTGAACTTTAGAAACTTTGACTAAAATACACGCATAAGTTAAATTCGTCCTCGAGCATGTGCTCCCATCCCCAACATCATCATGTGGATGTGGATGTGGATGTGGATGTGGATGTGCATAAGGATAGGTGCATCCTCACGCACATCCAAGGGACTGGTGCACATGTCTGGGTAAAAACTTGTGTTCATAAATACACATAACATAATTGCATTTTTTTCCGAACAGATAAAAATGTATATGTTTCTGATGAATATAGACATGTATATGTTCTTGGCGACGACGCACTTTAGTGATTATAGTTGGTCGTGCGAAGCACATCAAATCCGCACATATCGCGCCATCACACAGCTAGGCACCAAATTAAAGCAAGAATAACTATATATATTCTGCCGTGTATGTCAGCTGTTGTAGGCGTTAACTAACTGGAAGAAGTATGCTGCGTTTCCATTTCATTTGCAGCTTAATTAACTGGGCGAGTGTGGCAAACAGGTTTAGGCTTCATATTCTTCTCACACACATGCATATATATAGGCTGGTTAGATGACTGTAAAGCCGGCCACCGCGTAGAGCGAGACGGAGATTTCTGATTTCTGAGGCAGGCAGGCAGCATCAGACGCATCACGCATGCTAGCTAGCGCTAATCCATCACATTCACATGCACCATGCACAGCGTCTTTATTTGGTCTTTTCCTGTTCCTTAAGCAAAAAAATAAGGACATATATATTCGTCTCTGATTTCGACAGCTCACAGATTGCTAATAAGGATCAGTTTTATTTCTTCAGTGACCTTTATGTGTTATTTATTTATTCTGTTTATTATATATAAGAGTGCCTCGTTGCCAAATACTCCCAGCGTTCCCGAAGAACCTAATTCTAGGTCTGGTCTAAATCAAACTATCTTAAACTATTCTTTACCTTGTCTAGTAAGTTTATAGAAAATAGCATCAAAGTAGTTTATGACTGAAATAGATATACTGTAAAAATATCGAAAATGCTTGGAATAGGGCGCCCTACCGTTCCGCTTCCTAGACCGTAGAAATGACCACGTGCCGTCCACTCACTCCCGCCCATGCTGCATGGCCTTGCCGCCATCCGCTCGCTCCATCCCCTACACGTGCCACCATCCCGCGCCGTGCCGCGTGCTCCGCTGCCCGCCCGCGTCCCACTCCGCCTCACAACCTTCTCTAGCGCGCGGTCCGCCTTCTCCACCAGAGCAACTCGCCGTAGTGTTCTCCACCGGAGTGGTGAGCTTTACACCGATAAACTCCAAACACGACGAGCCACTATTCCCAAACAGCAAGGAGTTGTTACACTGAAAGTGCATGTTGCAAATATATATTTCAGGTGTTTCAGATGTTTCAAAGGTATGTTGAAGTGTTTCATATCGGTATTGCAAAAGTAGATCAGGATATTGCACATGTTGCAATGACTATGCATGTATGTTTCAAGTGTATGTTCCAGATGTTTCATCTATATCAGACGTACGTTGCAAGTGTTTTTATCTGGATGTTGCAAAAATAGATCTGGATGTTGCAAGTGTTTCAGGTGTTTTTTACGTAATACGTATGTTGCAACTGTTTCATCTAGATAGATGTTGCATATGTTTGCAATAGTTTTAGGTGTTTTTGTAAGTGTTTCAGACGCATGCTTCAAGTGTTTTATCTGTCTTCTTTTCTATGTTGTAACTGTTGCACCTGGATGTTTCAAAAGTAGATCGGGTGTTGCATATGGGATGCACGTGGAAAGCGGCTGGCGGCGCGGGCGATGTCCGGGGCGGCGCGGGTCCGTTGTTGGGACACTCGCTCACAAGCCCAATGCGTTAGGATGCTCGCTTGCTCGCTGAACGGATGCTAGCGCTTCGGATCGAATGTTCAAACTCTAGCAAGTCCGTAAAAATATATTATATGGTAAGTATTATAATAATACTTATGTAGGTTAAATATTGATATCTTTTTTATACAAGTTAATTTGATCAACTTAATAAGGTTTGATTGAACACTGTTATATAATTGTGTTCTTTTTTTTTGCGAGAATAATTGTGTTCTTTCTGGAACGCAGGAGGTAGTACTAGTCATGGAATATATATAATGCAGTTTATTGCTGAGGCAACGCAAGGTATAAATATAGAGATTAGTAATTAATAATACTGAGATCCAATCGCCTGTCTTGTCGTTGTTCCAATAAGGTGAGGCAAGGAGGATATATATACAAATAACCAAAAGGTGCCTGCTGCTTGTACTTTTGTACATACACGACCGACCAAATGAATGTTAGTAGTATATTGATAACACACATTTACAAAAAAAAAGGTATATTAACTATGCTATGATAAAATTTTACTCCCTCAGTCCTCAAATAAATCAATTTCTAAAATCCTTGCAAATCAAACTGTCTAATGATACTAATTTAATATCATAAATCCTAAACCCAACGCTGGGGTGCTCGCTGAGTAACAACATCTTGACATAAAATGAGCATATTATGAAAATATATTATATGGTATATCTAATGATACTAATTTAATGTCATAAGTCTTGACGGAATTTTTAGAAATTCGGTTAAAATTTAAAAAGTTTGACTTAAGACAACTCTAAGAATCCATTTATTCATGACAAAGGGAATAACTAAATACAAATGTTCTTGGCTTGCCTTGCCGATGAAGCTTAAGAAAAAGAGATGCATTTGCAATAATTGTTGTCTTTCCAATGAAGCATGAGAAAAAGATATGCGTTTACATTAATTGCAAATAAAACGACCTTCTACGTCAGAATATGTTTCGATTGATTATCAAAATTACTGTCATCTTCCAAGCTAAAAAAAAGATGGTATGGAAATTGGAGAGTACATATATAGCATGCACGATGCAGAAAGGTGAAGGAATTGGACGTCCTGATCAATTGCTGTGTGGACAGATGAGATCATCAAGAGAGAGACGTACGCACAACACAATACAGGTAGCGGTCAGTCTTCATCGAGGTAGACTTGAGACTTGAGTGACAGTGATGTATCATAATCATATCAGCTCGCGCGGTGCACGTTTATTGCACGTTCTGTAGGTACGTACTCCGAACGGTCAAACAATCCTGAATTTGATTAAATATATATATATATATATATATATATATATATATATATATATATATATATATATATATATATATATATATTAGTATTTATAATATATAATAAGTGTCACTAAGTTAATAAAAAAATGATATTTTTACAATAGTTTAATTTAAAGAGATAAATAATGATACTTCATCTATTCCAAACTATAAGACATTCTGACTTTTATATATACACAGTTTTGTCTATATATGTCTAGAAGTAGTGCATATCTAAATACATATCAAAAGTTATGTGTCTAGAAAAATTAAAACATATTATAATTCAAAATAGAGATGGTATATTTTTCTATAACCTAGTTAAGTTTGAGATTATTTTTGACTTTTGAGAAGCGAGATTCACACTTTTTTAAGAATAGTGGGAGTCCACACTAGCTAGTTCTTTTTTGAGAAATTACACAGTACAACGCACGCACACTCACCCTTATAAACATATGCACGCAAACCCTACACTTATGAGCATTTTCGAAGACTAGCAAATCCTCAAGATTGACCGTTAAATCTTGAAAAAAATTCGCTCCTATGGAGAGTCGAACCGAGTATCTGAGATGGTACTAAAGTTTTTATAACTGCTAGGCTACCGGCCCTTTCACAGACTAGCTAGTTCTTGGTTCCTTCCTAATTGCTCTCAGCATAAAATTTGTCTGCCACAAATATATAGCTTTACTCATTGTCGCCATGAAATCGATGCATGTATACTTGTCCCTTTCATACATGACATTTTGTAACACCTCTGGTGTTATGGAGACTAAAAATCTGCCATGTCATCATATTGCACCGCAAAGCATCCATGATTAGGTCAACTACGTTATGCATTAACTAAAACGAGTTTACATTCTTAGGTTGGATGTGCTTTTGAGTTGTGTGACTCGAATCGAAAACCCTAATTTCGAATGTCACCGCAAATACTTAGTTTATGCCCTGCGTAATTTGAGTCAAGTCCAACTCATAAAATGGAGCTTTAAGTTTGAGTTTGAATTTGGAATCCAAAACTTGTCGCATGTTTTTCGATTCGAATTTGAATTCACATTTGGAGAGTTATTAAAAGATTTTCAAAAGTCAAATTGGTCAACTAAGAGTGGCATTTGGTCAAACATGTGATGCTTGACTAAATGATGCCCTTGGATGATGGTGTGATCACTAAATAATCACCAATTAAATAGCAACAAGTTTCAATTTGAAATTCTTCCAAAAACCCTAAATTCAAAACCCTGATTTTTTACCCCTTGTGAAATAATTCAAAATCTAAGCAAAATTTGGGGGAAAAATTTGAAACCAAGTTTGTATATATTTTCAAGGGCTACAACTTTGGTGTTTTGAGTTTTCAAATTTTTAGTGTAAAAGGTGGAGCAATTTTGAAAAGAAGCAAATTCCAAATTTGACCCCTTTTCATCCCCAAACTCAAATTTCAAAATGGAGGTAGAATTTGAAAATAGTTTGAATAGCAAAGTTGTAGGTTTTGGCTAGATGTACAACTTTGGTGTTTGGAGTTTTTGCAGTTCCAATATAAAATTCAAAGTAATTTATGAATTACCAAATTGCAGAAATTGTCCCCTTTAGATTTTAAATTCAAATTTTAAAATCTAGTTTGAATTTGAAAAAGTTTTCATCATTAAACTTGTAGAGCTTGAAATTCTGAAGATTTCATATTTTGCGAATTTTTCAAGTCACTACATGATTTTAGGAGTTATTTGGCAAAAACAGTTTGAAATTAAAAATATAGGGGTTGCTACAGTAACCAGCAAATCAGAGCAGGGCACCGAGCGGCATGGGCACCGACGAGCCGCCGTGGCCTTCGGCCAGCTTCCAGGCGCGCCCACGACCACCGGCTGCTGCTTCGCGATGGCCAGGCGGTCACGCGTGTCGTCCTCGCGTTGCTTGGCTGCGGCTATAAAGCATGAACTGCCGTCACCGTCTTTTCTTTCTCCTCTGCTTTTCTCTTCATCGCCGCCACAGCTCCGCCGCTCGCCACTGCCTCCGTCGAGCCGTCACCAGCCACGCAAAACGCTCCACCACATTCGTCTCACTCTCGCGCACCTCCTCGGTCACTCGTACCAACTGCTACCACCCGGGACGCCGCGTAGCCGCTTTCTTTCTCCTCTCCGGTGAGACACGACAGCCGTGCTGCCTCACCGTGGCCAGCTGCCTCCCGTGCTCTTCCACTCTAACCGATCACTTATTTGTGGTCGTGGTATGCCCCTGGTGCTCCCTGTCCGTAACATTTAGCTGTTACCCCTTTGTCTCGCCGGAGCGACGTGAGCCGTCGCCTCCGAGCCGCCATGGCCGTCGGGAAGGGTTCACCGGAGTGCAAGCTTAGGTGTAAAGGGTCGTAATCGGTTCGCGAGGTCAACAGGGTCGTGTTGGTCCAGCTCGGTCTCACCGGGGTCTCGCCGTCGGCGAGATGGCAGCTGGTGGCACTGTTGGCCGTGGTCGGCCGCGGGAGAGAGTGAGCGTGCGAGAAGGGAGATGACAAGTGGGTCTGCTGTGTCAACGAGCGAGCGAGCGGGAGAGAGTGAGCGTGCGCGAGCGGGCCGCATTGCTGGGCCGCGCGTGCTGCTGGGCCGGGCGAGCGCAGCTGGGCTGCAAACACGGGCGCGGGCTACTACACGCGAGCGAGCGGGCCGCGTTGCTGGGCCGAGCCGAAGGAGGAGTCGGCCCGAGCTGCGGTTTTGTTTTTCTTTTTCAAAAATATGAATAGTAGTAGTATTTGTTTATTTCAATAGATTTTTTGTAAAGCTCCAAAAATAGTGAAAATTTTTGGGTAAGCTTTTCAGAGTGTAAACTATTTAGAAAAAAAATGTTAAATGCCAATTTTGATTACTTTTTGTAAGTTATTTAATTAGCTCAATTAAATATTAAATGCAACTTTCAGGAATTTTAGTAATTAAAATATTAATCCAAAAATCACGAAATTTGTTTTGACACTGTTTTAGGCCATGATTAATCTATAGAAAAAGTTTAAGCTCAATTAGAGGAAGTTTGATTTATTCTTAATTTATGTCTTAATTATTTAAGTGTTTAAATAAATGTTAAATTGATAACTTTAAGGATTGTGTGCTCTTTTTGATTGAGTGATGACCTTGGGTCATTAACCCTTAATAATCCATGGCACTTTAATTACTTGGTTGAGCTCATGCTTAACATGTTCGTTGAGAAATAATAACGTTGCTCGTTGAAGTACTATTAGTTAGTAGGTTTTGTTGTTTGCAACTGTACCGTGAAGGAAAGTTGTACTCAAATCGTTAATCTTGGCATGTCATCATCAAGCATCATATTTATCATCGCATCATGTTGAAACATGTTATACTCTCGTATAGTTCCCGCTTTTGAGGAAGTCGACGTTGTTGAGCAAGCCTCCGGAGAAGAGCAGTCGCCGGTGGGTTTTGGACCGGACGTCGAAGTTGTTGAGCCCAAGCTAGTCGTCTCGTCTGAGCAAGGCAAGTCCCGGTGCATTTAAACCCTTCCTTTAGTTTTATAAGTTGTTATCACTGGTACTATGGTTTACTGCATTAAGTAATTAGGAGTTGAGTGATAACCCAATTGCTGTATTGTCATCCTTGATTATTGCGATATCACCCTTGGTACCTGTTTTATTGAAAATACGTAGTATGCTTCGCTATGCTTAATGAGTTAGGCTTTTAAATGAAATGTTTACATGGCCATGATGGCATATTTGATGAATAATGAAACATAAGAATGAACTTGAAGATCGGGCGGGTGGTTTGGCCACTGCTAACTTGCATTGAGAAATGAGTCTCAATGTAGTGTTTTTGTCTTGTCAGTTAAGGACCGTCCGTTGTAGGCCCGCTTGTGTTTCGAGATTTTGCAACTAGCCTCATGCCTTGGGTAAGCCCAAGATGTCAGTGATTCCATTACGAGAACGTCTAACCTCGTACTAGGAGTGGAGAGATGGCGGGAGTTGCGTGTACCCTCGGGGCTAGAATTGGGCTGGGTTCGAGGGGTACTGTACTCTCGGGTGGCGATGGACACGTTCTGGTCTTAGGAGATCTAAATGAGGGTTGGCATATGTAAGATTGGGTTCTACATATGTCGTGAGATTAGAGATCCCCAGCTAGGTATAATCGGTTCAAATCATCGTTGCTCCTCGGTTATGGAGACTCGATCGTCTGACCTGCATCGTAGTTAAGAAATGGAAACGTGGAAAGAATCAGAAAGAATTTGATGAGAATTACCTGATCTAGATTAGGATCACTTAGAATTGGTTAATGAACCATCAATGATAAAAAAAATATTGAAGGTAATGACTTATTTTAGTAAGCTTTTCTGCAAAAGAAATTCTGCTTCTTGAATACCCATACCTTGATTCCCTAAAGCTAGCATGTCCTTGCAGTCTTTTCTTAGTCAGGTAAGTCTTGTTGAGTACTCTCCGTACTCAGGGTTTGTTAAACCCCTTATTGCAGGTGCGGTTCATGAGCAAGTCTGCTTTGAGCCTTGCTGCATGACCGTTGTCGTTGAAGAAAGTGACAACGAGTAGGCTGTGTGGCCTCTGGGCAAGGCATCTCGTTTGGGTGTTGTAATAAAGTTACTACTGATACTCCACTACTACTGGTTTGTAATAATGTTACTTGAGGTTTGAAATTTGGAAACTATGGTTTGTAAACTTAAGTTATGTAAGACTTTCGCTACTTTACTCTGATGTTATTTTGAATAAACTGTTGTAATATTGCAATACTCTTGTAGTTGGATCATGTTCGGAGGATAGTAGACCTTTTAAGTTATGAGGAACATAAGTACGGCTGTCAGAGGTCATTATGACAATGACATGTACATGTGGGTCATCATAATTAAGAGGTTCTGTGACACATTTAAAGCAACAAGTAAAGTTAACCAATCTAATAATAATAAAATGGGTGATCGATCACTTGCGTATGTACACATGCATGACTTCACAATGACTTGGGTCACTTGCTAAATGAAATTATTATTTTAAAAAATAAAATTTTACTGAGATCGATGGATGGATGATCTAGTGGCTTCTTCGACAAGTGCTGAAAATGATTATTCGGAGGAAGCTGTCTCCTACACGCATGCTGTCACCTTCGTCGATCATTATTCTCATCTCCTAGTATTTGTCTTGTTAACCTTGTGCTTGTCTCTCAACATACAATATATAACATCTTGTACGTAGTTGTTAGATACTCCCTCCATTTCAAATTATAAGTCGTTTTAACTTTTTTGATCGTTCATTTTGCTATGTATCTGGACATTATTATTTATCTAGATGCATAGCAAAATGGATGTAAAAAAAAGTCAAAGCAGCTTATAATTTGGAACATAGGGAGTAGTTATTTCTCTACCATTAGAAAAGTTTCTAATGGAGCATTTGGATATGGTACAACATAAGAGAAACACATGAATTACAAGAGAATGATAGACACAAAAGAATGTTTCCAAGAGGTTGGACCTCATGTTAAATTTTCTTCAAATTTCCCTATAGATTGAGCCATTCCATAAGAAATTTATATAGGATTTCAAGATGACCGATCCTTTGTCCCAATGGGTCGCATAGAAAAATTTTCTATAGGTTCACAAACCTATAAAATTCCTTGATATATAAATCATATGTTCCAAAGGGAGCCTACCTATGGTAGGAAAAGAATAACAGAGAAAGATTAAAAAAATCTATATGGCATGCATGTAGTGTAGTAACTCGTATTCCTTTCTTTGCCCAATCATACACTCCAAGGCTCAAGGTTGCAGGCACCGGCAGCAATGGATGATGTACGGACCATGGATGATGAGACCGTGCTGTGACCATTAGGCTCAGTAGGCTACTGTGCTAGTATTTGCTTAGGTAGAGGTTGCACAAAAGATGCCTTACCCCTGTCTGCAAACTACCAGGAATGCGCGCTATGCCTCAAATTGCATTCTTGCGATGAACAGATGAAGCGTGTCAGTGGGGCCGGGTTCGTCGCCATGCATCCACCACTGCGGTTGTGACACGTATGCCGGCCGCGCGGAACACGTGTGTCACGTCATCTTGTCTATGGCTCACCAATCACCATGGATAGATGCTTTCACTAATCATCTTGTTCAAGAGCAGGGAGCAATCGGGTTGAGGGATTCTAAGTTAAAATTTCATAACTTGACCAACAATACCTATGAAAGTAGCACACCGTTTGAAATCAGCTTCAGTCAATTTATCAGCCGCAGAAATCATCAGGTGAACAACTCCTATATAAATATTGTGTGGCAGGCATATGTAAATGTTTAGTAGATGTTGACGGCCGAAACTAAGGACCTCTTAGGAATACAGAAACTTCACATGAATTGTATAATGATTTCACTGGAGTCAGTTCATTTTTCATAAGAAAAGCGCATGAAAAAAATTCTCACGTGTTAAAGGGGGCCTAGAATAGTTTAACTCGAGAGTCAAGACAATCCTAACTACCCACAATATATAATTTAGTCAATATAAGTCCTCAGCATAGAGCTTGTTGTGGTCGATGAATAAAAGGTTCAAATCACACCTACTAATCCGCAAGTGCAGAGTAGTAGACTCTCGTAGAATGATATAGGCCCTGTTCGGCTGTGCTGATAAGCCGGCTAAAAAACACTGTTGACTGATTTGTTGTGAGAGAAAATACTATTCCGACTAAAAAACAATATAAAAAAGACGAATTATAAGCCGGATGAACCAGGCCATAGGCGCACGGCTGACGTGGTACACCGCGTACTGGTATCATTGCCCTTGTCCACCGTGTGGGGTCCACCTGCTGCCATTCTCCAATCTCCGTCTCCCTCCTCTTGCTATATACTCCCAGAGTCCCAGATACAGCCCAGCTCCTCTCGCAGTCTCGCCTCAAAATAAAATCACCTGAGAAAATGAGCTTCAGGGAAGGCCGCCGCCGCCGCCTCCTGGGGTCTTGACGAGGAGTCAAGCCGCGGCACGCTCCCCCGGAGACGACCAAGATTTCCTCTTTCTGGGGAGCACGAGCACCAACGCCAACCCGTAAGTCTCCCTCCTTATGCTGTCCCCGCTGCAGAACTAGCGCACCTCCTCTTCTTCAACATTCTGTTCCTGGAGCCGGGCAAATCCCCGCGTCTCCACCTGCCAATGGCTGCCGTTTCCTGGGCTCTCAGCAGTGATTCGGAGCAAAAGTTGTCTTCTTGGACTAGTTCCTGCACATCCCTCCCCCGGCCGCTACATTTGTTAGTACCTGACGCTGTCGGGGTTTGATTGGAGCGAGGAATTCGCCAGAACATCTGCGATTAGGTCCGTCCTGTTGGTCGTCACTTGCTAAAACGAGCACGAACCGCATGGAGGGGCTGATTGCTTGACAATCTAGGCATTGCTGCACTTTTTTCAGGAAGACCCCCCCAACGAAAGTTTGCTGGAACGTACTGTACTAGTTGTATGGAAGCGTACCTCCTCGTGACAAGCGTGCTTGGCAATACCCAACCTCATCATTATAGTAGTGTGGAATGCGTGTTTTTTTTTCTTGTTGTCTGATCGACACAAGGAATAGAATCGATACCTTGATTGGTTCTTATGCCTTGCACATAGCACAGTGCCAAGGTATGAAATATCCAGCTTTTGTTCTTTTCGTTCATAGCAAAAGGGTGTGCCAAATGGAATATGTGGATTGAGTAAGACAGCCACCTCTTTTATCTGTCGCTGTTCACTGATGGACCACGCATTGCATCTGGGTTTTGGGTGGGATAGGGCGATATGAGCAAAGTTAGGTTCTGGATGATGATTGCCAGGAGAATCCATGATCCATTTAAGCTTCATGTGGTGAGGGTTGATCAATGCTGGGATTATGTTTTGTGGTTTCTCTTTCTCTTCCTTCTGGAAATATGGAAAGTGGATATCATGATTGGTACCTACCAAAACATTTTGTACCATATTTGAAATGAGTGTTTTTTTCCTTTCATGGTATGTCTAGTGTAATCACCAGAGTTGTTTTTCTTTGAAACGTTCAGTCCATTATGTTGAAACTTTCATGGTATTGCACTTAATTTTTCTGAGGAAAACAGAAAACAAATATCTTGGTTAAAAAAAATATTATGGCCGTTTGGGAGTTAGGACATCGGATCCATCCATCCATCCATCACGGTGACGGCAGCCTGGCCCTGGTGTCACACAAAGGAGGCAGCTTTACCGGAAGAAGAGCAGCGGGGGAGAAGAAGCATCTCAGAGAACAAATGTAGCATTCGAGTGGGTCGGACGGATGGAAAAAAAATGAATTGGTACAGGTGATTAATGAGTGGCAAAGCGTGTAATTATCCTCTACTCCATGTGGGAGTATAAAACTCCAAAACCTGAAGTACCTCTTGAGGTGCTCCACAAAAAACGTGGAGTTGGCCCCTAACTCCATATTTTTCATGGAGCAGAGTTTTAGGAGCTAGAAGTGTTTGGCAAGATGAAGCTGAAGCGGAGCTGCAAAACCTGGAGTGGAGCAGTCCCAAACACCCCCTATATTTGTTCATCTCCTTTTTTATTGTTTTCCTTTCAATTTACAAGTAAACGCCCTATATTATTTATTCTATTGCACATGTTCATCCTAATAAGGTGGCTCTATGTTTTTCTCTTTTGATAGGGTTCACACACTCATTGATAATTTGCCAACTTCTGCATAAGTTCAAAGCAGCCTCTGGAACATTTGGGCCAAAATGAAGATATCTTTTCTCATGTTGTTGGTTCTCTCCCTGTTTCTCTTCCCTAATGGGATCCACAAAAGCTTAGCCGCAAGGCCTTCAGTTGTGAGTATTGGGTCTATTCTTCGGTTGAACTCCACCACTGGAGGTGTTTCAGATGTTGCCATCCATGCAGCAGTGGATGATATCAACTCAGATCCAACAGTTCTAAATGGAACAACGTTACGAGTTGACACGAGAGATACAAATTGTGATGACGGTTTCCTTGGCATGATTCAAGGTACACCATCTTTAATACCAACAACAACAATAACAACATAGCCTTTTGTCCCAAGCAAGTTGGGGTAGGCTAGAGATGAAACCCAAAAGAGACGAGAAACAGGGAGACACAGTCTTTAATACTGTTCAATACTGATTCCCTTTAATACCGATTCCCTTTTTTATTTCACTGTTCAATACTGCATGCTTGCATTCTAGACTTGTGATGATGATACAATATTCCTTTTTTTTCAGCTTTGCAGTTCATGGAGACTGATGTTATTGCAATCATTGGGCCACAGTGCTCTCCTATTGCTCATATCATTTCTTATGTTGCAAATGAGCTCCGAGTTCCTTTGATGTCCTTTGCGTCTGATGCAACTCTATCATCAATCCAGTTCCCATTCTTCATGCGGACTATGCCCAGCGATCTCTACCAAATGGCAGCTGTGGCGGCAGTTGTTGATTACTACCAATGGAAGATAGTGACTGCCATATATGTTGATGATGATTATGGTCGAAATGGCATTGCTGCTTTGGATGATGAACTTACTGCAAGGCGCTGCAAAATTTCATACAAGGTCGGGTTCCGTTCCAATGCTAAAAAAAGTGAGCTTCTAAATCTATTGGTTACTGTTAGTAATATGGAGTCTCGTATTATTATCCTTCATACTGGTTCGGAACCCGGACTCAAGCTTTTGTCAATTGCTAATTCACTAAACATTATGGGCAACGGATATGTATGGATTGCAACTGATTGGCTTTCTGCTTATCTTGATGCTAATTCATCGGTCCCTGCTGAAACTATAAATGGCATGCAAGGTCTTCTGACTGTACGTCCGCACACCCCAAATTCAAAGATGAAGAGTAATCTGGTGTCCAGGTGGAGCAGCTTAAGCAAGAAATACAACCACAGTGATCTTCGCATCAGTGCTTATGGTTTTTATGTTTATGATAGTGTGTGGACTGTAGCTCGGGCCTTGGATGCCTTCTTTGATGATAGTGGGAGGATTTCCTTTACAAATGACTCAAGGTTGCGTGACGAAACTGGGGGAACTCTTCACCTTGAAGCCATGAGTATTTTTGACATGGGAAACAAATTACTGGATAAGATTAGAAATGTGAACTTCACTGGGGTGTCTGGCCCAGTGCAGTTTAATGCTCAGTTTGAACTCATTCATCCTGCCTATGATATCATAAGCATAATTGGGAATGGCATGCGGACCATTGGTTTTTGGTCAAACTATACAAGATTGCTATCAACTGTCCTTCCAGAAGACCTATATCTGAAGCCTCCTAATACTTCTCTTGCCAATGAACAACTCTATGATGTCATTTGGCCTGGAGAGACTGCACAGAAGCCTCGAGGCTGGGCCTTTCCTTCCAATGCCAAGGAGTTGAAAATTGGCGTCCCTAACAGATTTAGCTTTAAAGAGTTTGTTAGCCAAGATAATGCTACTGGGTCAATGAAGGGCTATTGCATCGATGTCTTCACTCAAGCATTGGCATTGCTTCCTTATCCAGTTACATACAGGTTTATACCATTCGGCAATGGTACTGAAAATCCTCATTATGACGAACTTGTACAGATGGTAGTGGACAATGTAAGTATGGACATGCATTTTTTCCCTTCTCCACATTTCAGCATGTATAATAGTGATCAGAGTTACTTTATCCTGCAGGATTTTGATGCAGCAGTAGGGGATATCGTAATTACAATGAGCCGAACTAAAACTATTGATTTCACCCAGCCCTTCATTGAGTCAGGCCTGGTTATCTTGGCTCCAATAAAAAAGCATATATCAAGTTCTTGGGCATTCTTGCAGCCATTTACGTTGGGGATGTGGTGTGTTACAGGGTTGTCTTTTCTTGTTGTGGGTGCGGTTATTTGGATTCTTGAGCATCGAATAAATGATGAATTTCGTGGCTCGCCGCGGCAACAAATAATAACTATTGTTTGGTAAGGATCTGAATGGCATCTTTTGCACTCACTATACATACATCTTGTTTTCAATTACAGATGTTAAATTTTTTATTTGTTCCCATGCAAAATGTTACACATTATTGGCAGCGTTAAACTGTGTTTTTCAACATTGGCATTTTGTCCAAATGGAACATCTAGGAATGAACAAGGAATTTAAATCTTGTAATTTTATATTGGTTGAAGAAAAGATATCTGCACTCATAATCTATTTCACGTGATAATATGGTATATTATCCTCTATTTTCTAGTTTTGCCTGTCAAAGTACTTCTCCACATGTATTATTAAATGCCTGTCTGATGGCTTGATTCTTTCCTCTGAAATTAATGCTTATGATGTGTCTTATTCTCTGCAGGTTCAGCTTTTCGACACTATTTTTTGCACATAGTGAGTAAACTAGCCTTTCCTGTTCTGTCCGTTAGTGTAACTGACCCTCTGTACTGATGTGGCACCTCTACCCTTATTTTTTTTATTGCCAGGAGAAAACACTATGAGTACCTTAGGACGTGGTGTTCTGATCATATGGCTATTTGTTGTATTGATCATTCAATCAAGCTATACTGCAAGTCTTACTTCCATCCTAACCGTGCAACAACTTGAAACTTCTATAAGAGGAATTGATGACCTGAAAGATAGTGATTATCCTATTGGTTTCCAAGTTGGTTCTTTTGCCGAAGAATACATGGTCAAGGAACTGAACATCTCACGGTCGAGGCTAAAAGCTCTTGGCTCTCCTGAAGAATACGCTGAAAACCTCAAGCTAGGCCCTAAGAAAGGAGGTGTTATGGCCATCGTTGATGAGCGCTCCTATGTTGAGCTGTTTTTGTCAACTTACTGCAAGATTGCTGTTGCTGGCTCAGATTTCACCAGTACAGGCTGGGGCTTTGTAAGTGCATTGAACTTTAAGTTGTCTTGAAATATATTCTAGTCTAGTCTAGAAATATAAACAAAAACACATCTCATAATTCCTTCTAGATTATCAAACTAGAGTTACAGCATTAACTAGAAGAGTTCCATTAGTGTTTACATAGCTGATGGTACACTCTAAGATCAGTTTTTCTTAAGAGAAAGGGTACATTCTCTAATATCCAACATAGCTCTTACAGAAGTCTAATATCCAGAGTGTAGCAACCTTGTTACATTAATTCCAACATAGCTCTTACAGAACTCACTCTATCAGGCATTTCCAAGGGATTCCCCTCTGCAAGTAGACCTGTCGACCGCAATCCTAACACTGTCGGAGAATGGGGAACTGCAGCGGATCCATGACAAGTGGCTCAAGACAGGCGATTGCTCAACTGACAACACTGAGTTTGTGGACTCGAACCAGCTCCGCCTTGAGAGCTTCATGGGCCTGTTCCTCATTTGTGGCGCAGCTTGTGTCCTCGCCCTGCTCATTTACTTTGGCATCACGCTACGCCAGTACCTGAGACATGAACAGCCAGGATCAGCAATCTCTGTGGATGCAGGATCATCGACATCGAAGTGCAGCCTCAGAAAATTCATTTCATTTGTCGATGACAGGCAGCCGCCACCAAAGAAAAAGCGGACCATGAGCCTCTCAAGAAGTTCAATGCCAACAACGCCAATGAGTAAGAGTAACCGTCCTGGTACTGAAATTGATATAGAAAGCTAGTGCTTGTGTATACGTTTTTGACCTGAGATACATCATCTTTGGGCCAATCTATGTGTCCTTATATGTAGGAAATTAGAGCCAAAGGCTGTGTAGCGGATTGCGTTTGTCTGTTTTTAGCATCCCAACCGCCCAAGGATAAGTGGATAAAAAGTTGTCCGAGTTTGGCAAAACCGTAAAATTGTAGAGTCAACCCTTGTTCACGAATGATGATGGTGTTATGAGTGGAATATATGTTTGTTTCATTTGATTTGTTCTTTCAGATTTCTCTCTTCATGCTTGTGATGTATCTTATGACCACCATGAATTGATTTCACAAGGTTTTTTTTTCTCAAACACATTGATTTCACAAGGTACTACCTCTGTCCACATAAGAATACAAATTTTAGGTGTATTCTTGATTAAAGTCGGCAAACTTTGATCAAATATATAGGTAAATAATGTTTGTGACACCAAATAACAAGTATACGATAAAAATATATCACATGGTTTGATATCATAAAATATTGTTAAGATACTTTAAATATGGTACTGTGGACGGAGGGAGTACAATCCACGTTCATTTGTTCGTATTTCAAACCCAAGGTTTTTTTTTTTCTTTTTGGCGACTAGATTGATTGCAAAGGTTTTTTAAAAAAAAAAGCACACACACTCCAAGACAGCATACAGTTAAAGTTTTCAATCATTTTCTTGCCTCTGAAACCAGCACAGCAGTTGTCGGAATGGTAAAACGTACTCCGTCCAGAAAAGAATGGAATTCTAAGACAGTGTCATAGTCTTGTATCTTAAGTTCGATCAATTATAAATAAAAAAACTATCAATATTTATGATATTAAATAAATATTATTAAATTAATTATAAAATATGTTTTTATAATAAATTATTTTGAAGCCGTAAATGTGAATAATATTTATTAGAAATTTAGTCAAACGTGAACTACTTTTGCTGAGGGAGTAACGTCTGACGGGCCACCTATAGGGAATTAGGTGGGGATCTTCCCCGTTGACTTTCAACAAAAAAAAGTTTTCAATCAGAATATATGACAGATCACCAGTTACCAAGTCACTAAACAACCACCAGCACGCCCTGGAAAATGAAAAAAAGAAAACTGAAAATTGATGGAATAATAACGAAAATAATATAGAAAAAATAACGACAATAGTTTGTTTCAGAAAAAAGGGGGGAAATGGGATATTCCTGGTACCCCTTCCACACCTGTGCTTTCTTTATGGATATCATGATGACGCGGCCGTTGTGGGCGCGCCATTTCGGACCCTCCACTCCGCTCTCGCATGGCTTCCTCTGCTCTGCCTTCTAGAACCTTCCACCGACGCGCGCTCCCCTCGTCTGCCCCGTATCATCCTTCGAGGGAGACCTTCGCCCCCTGCTGCCTCCCCGGCGCCGTCTCCCGGCGGCGAGCGGCCGTGCAGCTCCTCTCCGCCGGATTCTTGACGTCCGTCGCGCCGCCACTGCCGTCGCTCGCCGCGAGGAGGGGACGCATTGTAGTGCCACCGGAGGACTACGCCACTGCACGTACGTCGGTGTGCCTGCTTCCTACCGCTGTTGCTTTCTGCATCTGCTCTCAGTTTCTTGCTAAAGTTGGTACCTTTATTTTTTTTGAACGCGAAGTTGGCACCTTTATTTGCGACTGAATTTCAGCTGATTGCAGCCTTTTGCTGTTAAGATTAAGATCTTTTTATTGCAAAGAAAATGATGCCGTTGGTACTAACTTGTTTATGCCTGCAACACCATATCCTTCCTGAATATTCGCTGTGTTGTTTGATTGAAATTCCGTTTTGAGTTCTAAGTAATCTGTCTGATAATATTTTGATCTGATAACATTTTGGGAGCAGCTGATGGTCTGAAGTACTATGATCTTGTTGAAGGGAAGGGGACAATTGCTGAAAAGGGCTCAACTGTGCAGGTAATTGATCACTTGTTCACGCTTCCAGTGCCCAACACTTCTTTAATTGAAAGTAATGGCTATCTTCTCAACTCTTAAAGGTTCATTTCGACTGCATATACCGTGGCATCACCGCGGTGTCAAGCCGTGAATCGAAGCTCCTAGCAGGGAACCGGAGTATTGCCCAGGTGATGTGGCAAACTGCACATGATTCCTGTGTGTTAATTCTGATATCCCTGCTCTAGAACAATGAGAATTAAGATGTTTGTGTGTCTTCTTCTAGTAGCCTTATGAGTTCACTGTTGGGTCGCTGCCTGGGAAAGAACGAAAGCGGGATTTTGCAGACAATGCCAATGGGCTATACTCAGCGCAAGCGGCACCAAAGCCTCCAGCTGCCATGTACACGATAACTGAGGGGATGAAAGTAGGGGGAAAGGTATGGAGAAGGACTACTAGCACAAGTGAAGGCAAATAGTTCAGCCTTTCTATCTCTAGGACATTACTAACTTCATCTCTGTCATGCAGAGGAGAGTAATTGTCCCTCCAGAACTGGGATATGGGAAAAGGGGAATGAGTGAGATACCGGTACATGTTTTGATTTATTAAAGTTTCATTGGTCAAGCAGATTGATTAGCACATTCATGTACCGAAGTTGTTTTGTTTGATTCCATGCTTCTTTGCAGCCTGATGCTCCTTTTGAACTGGATATAGAGCTACTGGAACTCATTTCTCCTGCCGAAAAATGACCTTTTCTATTTGCAGCGGAGAGGGAGCATTCAGGTACTTATGGAGTGTGCCAAATTTCAGAGGAATGGATTACATAATTTACTGACATTTGAGGTCCATGCTGATTAGATATGCAATTGTAATAAACCTATGACTAGATGCATGCTGAGAGCCTGAGATGGTAGTTGCTGGGACAAGATTCTTTTGGTTCAAGACACAGAAATTTCTTTTTGGACAATAAGCAGAACTAAAGTATGTAAAATATTTCCCTCAAAGAAGTAAAATACATGTAAAATTTCTTGATTATGTTGAAGCAAAACTGGGCAATGAATATTCTCCATAGTGTCATGGAGCCTGTTTGAATATACAGGAAAAAAACACGAAAAATGATCTGCCACTTGGTGAAGTGAGCTTCCTTGCTAATTCCCATCTAAAGGTCCTCAGGGCCATTGATATCCTGAATAAAAGAATAAATACCTGTTGTTAGAAACATCGATTGTGCTATCAGCTTGCTTTCTCATCAAGTTATGATAACCTTACATTGTCTAGGATATCTAACTAGTCTGAGCATGTAACAATTCTACTATTGTTCTCTTTCCTCTTCAAAATTGTCCTTACATTCCTTTTCATATCCATAAGAGGAATGCTTAAATTTGTTGACTTGTCTAGGAGTTCTAACTAGCGCGAGCATGTAACAGTTATAAAATCGTTCTCTTTCCTTTTCAAAATTCCCCTGAAGACAGCCATAAATGTGACAAACATCAAACGGAACAAACTAAGGTGTCTGTTTACTTTAAAACTGCAAAATCCTTGAGACATCAACAGTAGTGCCTCTTGAGAAAACATACCTTGTTCTCAATCACTACTCCGTCTGGGATTTCTAGCTTGACGCCAGATTTTGCTGTGATGGTCACTTTCCCCTAAAAGTTACAGAGAAGAAGTGTCACTACTCCATGGCTTTAACACTGTAAGATACTGTGTCTTCATAAAGGAGTCATAACAAACAACATGGGAAAAGGAGCTGCAAGTTGTCCCCATAAAGTTTCTCAGCAACTTTTTAGCATGATACATGTGGTCTTCGAATAAATACATGAAACTTATCTGAACTAGGAAGGTGTTCTGCAACTTAGGAATATTATAGCTGTTCTCTAACTTAGGAAGATGTACCTTCAATACAATGCCAGAACCAAACCAAACATCACCAGAAACCTTCAAGCTGTCAAGCTCAACAATGCTAGGGATCGACTTGAAGCGTCCAAGGAAGCACCCAACCTGCGAATATGTGAAGAAAAACGATCATCCTATCCGCGTTGGGACCTCATAAGTTAATGTTTGAACCTCTTTTTTTATGAATTAAATGCTAGTCTGACCTTCTTGAACTCAGGACCAAGTTCAATTGAGGGATTTGATGGATTTGTTCTAGCTGAATTACGTGTAACGAAGCCATCAACCAAGGTATATAGATCAGACTACAAGGCAAAAAAAAAAGTTCTCATTTAGACAGCTAGAGAGCGCATTACATACTCAATTCTATTCAGCATAGCATACAAACCTGTACTAGCTGCAGATCTGATGTTGCCTTAACCGGTAGGAACCGGGACCTTGGAACGTTGATACCAATGGCGTGGTCAAAGAACTGGCCCAATAAAATTTTGTTTGTTATATTTGTATATAGTCATATAAAAGCATGGTAATTTACATAGTACTTTGGCAGTACCCTAATTGCTGCACCAGCTGCTGTTTCCAGCTGAAGAACTTTCACACCATCGACTTCCTGAAATTATATGTTATCCATTATAACTATAGTTTTCTATTAAAATTCATACCGGTTGTGAAGTTAATGAAGTGACCCAGATGGAAACAGGGTTACCTAACGTTCACTCATACCTTAGGATTTGGAATGATCTCCATCTTGAGTGCATCAGCTTCAACAAGGCGTTTGATGGCCTTCAAGTTCACCCACCTGCCAAACCAGTAGTAGCATTAGGTAACATCAGGAATTTTTCTTTAGAAGAAATGAAATTCAAAAAATATGATCCTTACAGATTGTTGGTGTTGAATATCTTGAATTTCTCAATTGATTTGAACTCATTCACCTATGTTCAAAAAGTTTTGGCAACGATCTCAGAAAAAGCCATACAATTACTTAGCCGTGATACTTATTATCAATGCATATGCAGTGCTATCTTAGAACTTACATGTGCATCAGGCACTTGTGCAATCTCCAGAAGCTGCATACAGAGAGAAGGTGATTGTCATTTAAACGGTAATCAGGCGTCAATGAAAAAAAAAGTTAAGGCATGAAAACGGCTGTATAAACACTTTCCAACAATAATACATGAAACTACATTGCAGACTGGAAAGCATAGAAAGAAAAATTCATTGCTCCATTAGAGCAAGGAAGTAGAAAAGATAACCTGAACCCTTCCTTCATATGAGATCAGTGTGCCACCTTTTACATCAGCCAAAGTTTTCGGGGTGACCTGAAAAGAGTTTGTAGACATTCCTTATCAGCCAACTGTCCAACTCCAAGTAATCTTGTTTCATCAGATAACTACATACCTCCATGCAATATTCATTCTGCTTGTGTATCAAATGGTTCAGTATCTCTATTCAACGGTTAAGTACATTGCAAAGTCTCTTTATTAACCAGAAAACTTGCAAAAGTAAATGGTAATGCTAGTTTACATAAGGATACTCATGTCAACAATAGCGCCCAAGTTATCCGAGTTCGCAATGAACACATACTCTTTTCCCTACAACAGGGTGAACAAAGAAAAGAATGTAATTATGTTAATAATGCATGAGAACTCTGGATCAACAATGGGAGGTAAGGGTATATCCAGATTGATGCAAACCTGTGAGAGTAGTAAATCGAGCTTTCCACTGTTCATCAGTGATGGGAAGATATCACCATGGCCAGGAGGGTACCTGAAAAATTTTATATAATGCAAAGATATTCAAAGTTGGTACTAGTGTTCATGTCATGAATGTTCTGGTTGAACTACACATAGCGATGACTTACCAGCCATCCTTGTCAGTCTTTCCCTTGGACGGCCATGGCAAGAACTCGTCAGCTACCACACGAGGGTATTGGCTCTGCAATGATAACATTTGTTTTTACTGTCAGCTTAGCATATTTTCAGAGTAAAATTGGTAAACTAAGATTAAAAAAAATTGCCTATCATACCTGGTTGAATGTGTGGATGTCAATGCTTGAATTTGCGTATTTCTCAACAATCTGCGGGACAAGCATAACTGTTAGTTTTCGGTCCCCAATGTGAAGAGGAAGAATTCGTGATGAGGAGAGAATTTACCTTCAAGGTGTCCTCATGGGTGTTGAAGGAGTTCATCAGAAGCAGCGGCACATTGCTGCCGTACTTCTTGTTGAGTGACTGTAAGAGAAATGACGCAGCCAATTGTCACCAGACATACAAGATAGAAAGAAGATCGAGTGCTGAAGTTTGCAGGAACAACGCTGCATTAGTCAGTCGTGATGATGTTTTAAGTTAACCCACCTCAATCTGGATGACAATCAGGTCGAGGAAAGTAAATCCGTTGCGCACTTCGATGACCGATCTACATGCAATTAACGTTAGTTTCAGACAGCATTGTTGAGACTTGAGAGAGCTCTATAAACATGATGCTCATATTCAGATACGACACCAGCAGCCACATGTATATGGAAGCAAAATGCTAGAGCTTGATTCAGGCATTGAATTGAAACTAAACCGAAAGCCGACTTGCTTATACAGCCTACTGCATTCCTGAACTGGATCTGATAGATCTGGACACGATTTACTTGGGTCCGGTGCATCCCATGGTCGTCCCCAGGCCGCCATTGAGCTTGAGCACGGCGAGCTTGTCGAGCAGCTTCTTGGTCGCCTCAATGTCTGCATTAATTTATTATATTACATGGACAAATCAGTCTAGGCATTCACATTCACATTGCCATGGATCAGATTCAGGAATCCGCAGAAGAGCAGCGTGGATTCAGGCCGTCTGCTGTGCAGTGGGGTACTGTACGGTACCTTCAGGCGGGGATTCCAGGGTGTCGTACGGCACCACCACCTCGTCGGTGGGCGTGTGGATCTTGGCCCACTCGATGAGCTCCTCGTCGCCGCTTCAAGTTCGCCGGCACGATGAGACACTGTCAGATCGATCGACATTTCTCACCCGAGCAATTCTTCATCATGGGCTGATGGTACTTACCTGAGGTAGCGGCCGACGAGGCTGAGGAAGCCGGACTTCTCATTATCGCTGCAGACACCGCCAAGAAACCAACCAACCAGTCAGGTGTCACCAAGACAAAGCATCCGGAAGGTAGAGGCCAGAGAAGAAAGAATTGCGATCTCGCTCATGGGGCCATGAGTACGTGATCTGAGAGCGGAAGGGTGCATCAGACCTGATCTGCGTGAGGCCGGCGGTGGCTTCGCGCAGCTTGGCAAGCTTCTCGTCCGCCATTACTGCAACTGCAAGATGCGCGTCTGACGCCGGGAGATGGATCTGGGAGAGAGGAGGGAGACGGGGAGATCGGAGGAAGGAGAGGAGGTGTCGGTTATTATAAGGCAGCGCGATGGCGGGATGATGAACCACCCAAAAAAAGGGGCCGTCGCAAGAGACAGCCCGTTACCCGCGGAGGAAGCGCTATTTTTATTTTTTTCCCCTTTTATTTAATTCATTCATTTTTTTTCTTCTTATGTCAAAAAATATTGTTTATCTTAATATAGATGGAATGTGATCTTAGTAGGGGAAAAAAATGTAGCTGGAATTTACCTTGACTTAGTTTTCTCCACGAATTGGGTCTGCGATGCTAGCTTGTTCAATATATTTATTTATCAGTATTATAGATCTGGAAGAGATGGCATTCACCCAGACATGTGAGCGACAGCGACCAATAGAAATTCAGAATCATCAGGTTCAGAACTCATGTGTTTGGTGCACTCAGACATCATGATGCCAAATTGCACCTACCACGATTCTGCTCCAGGCAGGATATACCATTTGCAATGTCGGTCGGAAACACACAAAAAAAATGGTTCACCATCCAAGTCATCCTTCCACCGTGCATCCAACAGGGTTACAATTTCAGCATCTGTATCTGTATATACAAAGGATAACACATGTAATAACCAAAGAACAAAGCCAATGATTTCTGGAACACACTAATACACGTAGTATCTAACATTTTTTCCATCTACTCTTAGCCTATTGTTTTCTAGTGCCGACGTATACACAAATGTGGAGGTAGTATTCAGGGTTCTTCAGGTTATTGGCGACCCAAAGGAACGGGATGTCCATGTCCAGCTCGATGCCTTGCACCCTTACCAGCTTTACCCTCGCTTTCTTGGCAGCACCGGCCTCTCGTGGACTTGCCAGGGCTTGTTCTGCCTCCTGAGAACTTCTTGAAGAGTTGGTGGTATCTGAACTGTCTGCAGCTGAGTCCAGTGCCCCCGCAGGCTTTGAGCTGAAGAACTCTGGAAGCAATGTTTGCAATGCATGTTCCAGGGTAATGTAGCTTCTACCTGCGACGTAGAGTGAACTACATGTTAAGGGAAACAACTAGCTTAGCCATACAAAAACATAAAAGTTCTGTGGCACCACATACCTTCAACCTTGCGAATCTCAAATGGCCGATTTATGTAGGACACACCTTCCCAGTCACTAACAGGTACTGCATCTTCTATATACTCAAGGTCTTCTTGAACATTGCGTACATATAATCGAACAGGGACCCTGCCTAACCATAGATTAATTGATCAGAGCCAGCAAGGTATGTGGGCATACCATAACATGGCATCACTTAATGTTATATAACTTGGGAAGTGCATTGAATGAAACTATGAAAAAAAATCCAGATTATCGTATTAAATTCTTGTAAGCACATGAATGTTTAACATGAATGACAATATAAAAGTCCCAGAGCAAAAGAGCATACACGGTTTGCTAGATCCAGGAGATTCAGGTTCATCAGAATTTTGTTGACATTGCCGCTCCGCGGAGGCTGTTCGTACTAACCCATCATCTTCATATGGTCCAAGCTTAAGCCTGGTGGAGATATTTTTATACCCATCTACGTTACCTAATAACAAATAACACAATAATGGTTAAAATGTGGCGGAATACATTTCAGAACATTTCACCAGCCAGAGATATGTTTGTCAAAGTGAGATGATGTTTCTAGAGACCTTTCATTACAGATTCCCACAGAGCGACTTGATCAGCATGTGACATATTCATCACACTCTTACTGTTCCCAGTAATGATGAAGGTGGCCTGAAGAGGGGAAAAAAAACCAAGATTACTATCGTCTCCTTTGTGATGGGACTTGGTGGTAATTTTGGTTCTCAAAACAAACCTCTTTCAGGGAATTCATGTAGCTCCACTTCACGATATCTTCACCCTCGCATGGTGACAAGATTTCTGAGGGATATCCCCTAAAATGGACCTATAGTTGATACATAAGTTGAGTTAATATACAACTATATAAGAACTGAACAAGAGAAACGGACATGTGGTAGCAGAAACATCAAGCTAATGCAGAAATTTTATCTCATAATTCCAGACTCCAACTGAAAACTGCCATGCATTAAAAAAAATCCTTAAGTTTGTTTTTTTCCATATTGCCCCCAGACCCCACTCATGTGGGAGCCTCCGGCATTGGGTCTGCCCTTTTTTTTTTGCCCCAGTCAAAGTAAAGTGTCATAAACACCCAACGCTGTTCTTTTTAACCTAGCAACCTAACCATATTACACTGTGTGAGCAATCTTTGAAACATTGATGTCTGTATAACTTCTATAAAGCAAGGGATACAAAGTGAATATCTTGCAGTAAAAAATGTTTCCATTATTTCAGATTGACCTAACTGGCCCTTCACTGAGCTGAATTGCTAACCTAGTAACTAGAGTTGGAGGAGTATGGTCCAAAATTAAGTCAAAAGTCCAAACAGAGAGAACTTCAGAAGGGGTAGAGTTGGTATAAAATACATAGTTAAAGATAATTCAAGCAAACAAAAATATGAAACATAATGTAAATAGTTTATGAAAGGAGATATATCAGTCCGTCTTTGAATATGTATATTACATCAACAAACCACAAATGACAGAGAACATACTACATGTTGGAGTATGTGTGTGTGTGGGCCTCCAGCCCAGGCCAGCCCATGTAGGGCAAGGCCCATTAGGGTTAGGGTTAGGCACTGCCTAAATGTACCCTGGGGGTTCACCCTCTATCTATCCAATACAGACAGACTTTCACTCTAGCATGGTATCAGTGTAGTTCCCGATCCAGGCCGACCACCACCTCTTCCGCTGCCGCCAGCACGCCCCGGGGAGAGCCTCCTCTCCACCGGGGGCAGCGCCCTTGGTTCGGCGTCGATCTCATTCGATCCGCGCCCATGGTCGCGTCAATAAGTCCTAGCAGGAGCAGCAAGCAGCAGAGGACCTACCTCCACTTCGTGCACGGCGCCAGGGAGCCGCCATGGCCGGATCCGGTCGATCCGGGCGACGGCGCGCAGGTGGCTGGCGGCGGTGCCGCCGCCGCCGCCCCTGACCCACGCCCTCCCTCCAGCCCCCTCTCCTCCAGCTCGCGAGTACCTCCACTTCGTGCACGGCGCCAGGGAGCCGCCATGGCCGGATCCGGTCGATCCGGGCGACGGCGCGCAGGTGGCTGGCGGCGCTGCCGCCGCCGCCGCCCCTGACCCACGCCCTCCCTCCGGAGGACCTACCTCCACTTCGTGCACGGCGCCAGGGAGCCGCCATGGCCGGATCCGGTCAATCCGGGCGACGGCGCGCAGGTGGCTGGCGGCGGTGCCGCCGCCGCCGCCCCTGACCCACGCCCTCCCTCCGGCCCCCTCTCCTCCAGCTCGCGAGTACCTCCACTTCGTGCACGGCGCCAGGGAGCCACCATGGCCGGATCCGGTCGATCCGGGCGACGGCGCGCAGGTGGCTGGCGGCGCCGCCGCCGCCGCCCCTGACCCACGCCCTCCCTCTGGCCCCCTCTCCTCCAGCTCGCGAGTACCTCCACTTCGTGCACGGCGCCAGGGAGCCGCCATGGCCGGATCCGGTCGATCCGGGCGACGGCGCGCAGGTGGCTGGCGGCGCCGCCGCCGCCGCCGCCGCCGCCGCCCCTGACCCACGCCCTCCCTCCGGAGGACCTACCTCCACTTCGTGCACGGCGCCAGGGAGCCGCCATGGCTGGATCCGGTCGATCCGGGCGACGGCGCGCAGGTGGCTGGCGGCGATGCCGCCGCCGCCGCCCCTGACCCACGCCCTCCCTCCGGCCCCCTCTCCTCCAGCTCGCGAGTACCTCCACTTCGTGCACGGCGCCAGGGAGCCGCCATGGTCGGATCCGGTCGATCCGGGCGACGGCGCACAGGTGGCTGGCGGCGCCGCCGCCGCCGCCGCCCCTGACCCACGCCCTCCCTCCGGCCCCCTCTCCTCCAGCTCGCGAGGCTGTCCCTCCAGCGCCTCCGCCGTCGCCGCCGCCGCCCTGCGCGCCCCCAGCGCCGCCGCTGCTCTGGCCGCAAGCGCGGGGGGCCGACGCGGGCGCGGGTTGACCAGGAGCCGGCGCCCCCGGCGCGGGTGCGGGCGGCCCCCACCAGGCGCGGCTGCGGGCGCGAAGGGAGCGGCGCAGAGGCCGGCGCCCGCGCGGCGCGGTTCACGCGCGGGCGGCTTCACTCCGCGCGGGGCCGCGACGAGGACCCGCCCGGCGTGCTCCTTCCGGACCCGGTCGCCGCTTCTTCCTCACCCTGCCGGGCCACCCGCCTCTGCATCTCCATCTGTACCGCCGCCTTCCCTGGGGTGCCGCACCGCTCCACCACTCCTGCTGCTGCTCTGCTCTGCTCTGTATCCTTTTTTTTCTTCTGCCTGGTCCGAGACCGGGATTGAGTCGCCCTGCCGTTCGTCGTCTTCATCGACAATCCCGAGGACGAGCCAGCTGCTGCGCCCTTCCGGCTGCAGCGGCGCCGCTCGTGGTCTGCCTTCACCGCCGGTGTCGCCGCCTTTCCAGGCGGTCGCGCCACCCGCCGTCGGTCGTCGTCAAGCAAGCTCGTCCGGAGTCCACGCCCTTCGCCGTCTACCGCGAACAACGCCCCCTCCTCGCCACCCCTGCTCTGAGCGCGGGACTTCTACGAGGGCGGGCAGGAAAGCCGCCACCCCACTTCTCCCCCTCCGCCACCCCTGATCTGAGCGCGGACCTCGACTTCTCCGCCACCCCTGCTCTGAGCGCGGTCTCCGAGGTATCCGGGTGCGCTGCCATCGCTTGGCGCCCCTACCGCCGCATGGCTCGGCTCATCGTTCCGCGGCCACGACAGCTCGGTGTTGCGACTACGTCTTCGACCGTCTTCGCTGCCACCTCGACTCGGCGACTTCTACCTCGGCTACGACCACGACGACCTCGACCTCGGCTACTTCGGCACAAAGAGGGCTATCCTCCACTTCTTCGCTCCAGCCACAACGTCCGCGACACGGTTGCGACTGCGGGGGGATGTCATCGCTTCGGCTTTGTTTGTCTCCAGTCTCATCGTGTGTGCGCTCCCGTTGTGACTGCGGGGGGATGTTGGAGTATGTGTGTGTGTGGGCCTCCAGCCCAGGCCAGCCCATGTAGGGCAAGGCCCATTAGGGTTAGGGTTAGGCACTGCCTATATGTACCCTGGGGGTTCACCCTCTATCTATCCAATACAGACAGACTTTCACTCTAGCACTACAAATCAATCAGGTACATAAAAGTACATATAAAAGTAGAAGTGAAAAATGCAGCCTTACTATTAGATTCCATGGTCTTTCTGGATCTGCGCATAGAAGGTCAAAAAGAACACCAATTGGCACAAACCTAAGAGTGCAAAAATAAACAAATAAAATAAGGCAGTCAGCAACTTCAAAGAGTATTGAACAATAGCATGCGCTTCCATTATTTAACTCAACAGTAAATGGAGAAAGTAACATATGTTACCATTTTAAAGGCAGCCCTTTATATTCAAACCAAACAGTGTCAATACCAGGTGGGAGCGCACTGCTGAAATGAGCCTTTATAACAGGTATCAAGAGGGGCAAGTACCCAATTCTTGGCCCCAAAGTCTGTTCAAGACAAAAAGAAGATCCATAAATGAAACAGATAAGATTATGGAGGACTAACAGCGTATGCCAAAACTCCAAATATTTCTCAACACGAAGAACAGTCCTGTAAAGGGAAGTATAGGCCTTTCCATAGAAACAAAAGGCGAATAGCAGCTTTGCACTTTTGTTGTACTCGAGGGTAGGAAGGGGTAAATAGATGAATTTTCAGTGAATTCCATAGAAACACTAGTATACACCATCTGAGTGCACATAAGATGCCAACTAAACAAGCCAAGGAAATAAAAAAAAAAGAGTGCACACATGATTATCAGACTGGAAATCATGCTCAGACAGGTATTAACGACAGACACAATGAATTCTCCTGTGTTGTAATTGTAACAGCAACGGAGCACACAAACCTTATATACTAAACCTTATCACTGGCCACTGCATAAAACTCTGCAGGGATCGGTAGCGCTAAATTCAACTCCTCACACAAATGGAAGGAGTAGGTTCCAGATATAGAGTAGAGAAGACCTTGTGAGCTCCGAGAAATTGACCCGAGAGTCATGATGATCCACTGATATTCAGCTTCAAAATATTAATTAACCTAGACTAGCTTGTAAGTCTGGCATGAAGTTTTGCTTGGTTTGCATTACAGATTCGTGGGTGAAGACGACGATTTTACAACCCGTAGTTGGGTATCTTGTACATGGGTTCAACCAACCAAAAGACTGGCAAATCCTACAACAGCAGCTCAGTTTCTGATGTGATGAGCACAAACGGGCTGTACTGTGCCTTACTGTAGTGGCCTAGAAACTGAGCAGCTGTGATCTTAATTAACGTAACAGTTAAGCGATCCAAGCAATCGGCAATGGAGTAGCACGACGGAGAATTCCTATCCTGGGAACAAAGCGAGTTCGCAGCAGAAATTGCAAACGAAGGGCAGGAGGCGGTAGGTAGATGCTGAGGGAGCGGGTCTCCGTAGGGGAAGGGGGCATACGCGCGCATACCAGGAAGGGCGGCGGCGGGGGCAGCGCGGTGACGTCGGCGTCGTGGAGGTGGACCTGGAGCGGCACGGCGCCGGCCCAAACCCGGCGCACCGCCTCCTCGGACCACGCCGCGGCCTCGTCGTGCGGGGCAGCCATTGCCGCCGCCGGCGGGCAGATCTCGCCGGCTACGACGTCGGTCCCCCCTGCCTAGTCCGAGAGAGTTGGGGGCTTGGGGCGGGGGCGGGGGCGGCGAGAGAGACGGCGGGCGGAGGAGAGGAAGGCGAGCACGGACGGTTTGGGAATTTGGGACGGGTTCGGTTGCTGGGCCTGGCCCACCAGTCAGGAAGAACCGGAGAAGGGAGGGAGAGCCGGAGTCCTTCGTTTCCTGCCCGGAGGTCCGGAGCGCAACACGCACGCCTCTCCTCAAAGGATAGTGATCCAGCCAATGCACATGCGGTTAGTGTTAGGGCTGTCCAGTGCAGCGTTACTTAGCAGGATTCAAATCCTGATTTTTCTAGAATTTTTCTAAAATTTTTAGGGTATACATACGCGTACACGTTCGGTGGTACTGCGCGTTTCCTGCGCACTAGAGGCGACGTCGCCCAATCTCTTATTTACGTGTGTACGGATGCGCACGTGTGTGTGCGTGTGGTGTGAGTGTGGAGTGTGTGGGTTGTGTGCGTTCAAGTTGTACCCGATAAAAAAAAGATAGTGATACATACCGAACGGACGGACACCTCGACCGCTCACTCCCGCAGCGCTCGTGCCCCTTTTCATTTTTATCTTTTCGCGTCCCGCATCCACACCCGATGACGCGACCATCGATGCTTCCTAGCCCGGCATCCTCCTTTCCCCACCCTGGCGTTCTCCTTCCCACCCCGGCGGCCTTCTCCCCTGCTCCAGCACTCGATGTCGAAGCGGTGGCCGCACCGCGGCAGCGTGCGGGCCGTCGCCATCGACCGTTGCGGCGATCCTCGTCACCACCACCGGCGATGGCTAGGCTCCGGAGCAGCCACCGCTGGTCGTTGCCGCCGGCCCCCGGCGGCCGGAATCGACCGATGTAGCCTCCTCCTCCCCTATGTTCCCGGCACCTGGCGGCTCCTTCCCCCACCCCCACACCGGCGTCCTCCACCGGGAGCCCCCAGTGCCTGCATATCTAGTGGCCATGGCACTCTCTGCACCAGACTCTCTCTTTCTCCCCCGATGTTGTAATTGTTTCAGACGTTTTAGAGGTATGTTGCATTTATTTTCATATAGATGTTGCAAACGTAAATCGGGGGATGTTGCACATGTTGCTTATGTTGCAATATGTTTCAGAGGCATGTTGGACGAGTATGTTTTTGAGTGTTTCAGAGGTATGTTTCATTTGTGTTTTTTCCGAACGTATGGTTGCAATGGTTTTCAAGTGTGTTTTTCAAGTGTTTTCATAAGCATGTTTCAAGTGTTTCAACTGCCTTCAGACGTATGTTGCAACCGTTGTATTTAGATGTTTCAAAAGTAGATCGGGTGTTGCATCTCTTCTCCTCCCATCTTCTGTTGCGTCGTCTCTCCCGGAGCCGACAGGGCATCCGTACGAACGAGGATGGACAATGGGACGCGATGGGTGACGCTACCCTCTGGAGCAGGGATGGGCACTGGGCGGAGGGGGTTGCGTACGTCGTAATTGGGAGCAGGCGTGTGGTGACGTGGGGGTAGGGCGCGGCGGGTGCGCAATTCTGTTTCAGTTCGATTCGATTTTACCTAGGGGGAGGGCGACAGGTGCTTCGAACGGGAGCCGGCCGCGTCCGGGCGCTAGGCTTGCCGCTCCTCAAATCAAATCAAATCAAATCAAATCAAATCACATGAGAGCATCCTCCCTTCCTCCCTATCTGTTTAGATAGTCACATATTTTAATATTATCTATTATTTTTTTTCCTCTAACAATACTACCTAAAACACCAAAAAAACCATCCTCCTAAAGAATAGCACGTGGAGCCCACATGTCATCTTCTCTAATGTTCTTGTCTTAGACGCCGAGGAGGTTCGCCAATAGCGTGGAGGCAAGGTGTCCGCAGGGCGCAACATGGGTATAGCGCTAGCGGTATTTCCCTATATTCCATGGAATACCTAAGATTTTAGTAAGAAAAATAAGTATACATAGTACATCCCTATATATATCTCTTTGTTATCAATTCTTTCTGGGTTGCAGATGTTTCATATTAGAGAAGGTCCTTTGTGCACTTGGGGGTGACAAGTTCTGAAGAAAAAGAGATGACACCATCTGACATGCTTTAGGAAAAGAAAATGACATGGTAAGATTATCATCTTAATTTTTTCTCTAGTTCTTCTGCTTAATGTTGCCAATTTTTGCCTGTAGAATTGAGTTACCATTTGGTGGTGCCTTATGGAAAGCTTGAGACTTTGCTGCAAATTTGGATCTGATTTTTATTGTACAGTTCTCCAATTGGCATGGTAAGATTATTCTGCGCACTTCATTTTTCCTCTTAGTTGACCTGTACATGATCTGATGTTCATGGTGTTCTGTATTATCAGTTTGAAGTGCCTACTGCCCAGAGTATACATGATCTGATGTTTAAGGTGTTCTATATTGCTGTCGAAGGGCTTGTAGGAAGTAGCAATTACTAAACTTCTATGTTAGTCACATGAATAGCTTTGTAACTTAGGTTTGCTTACTTTATTTTGCAAGGCGTGTAGAATGTAACTTAGATTTGTTGACCATTGAACTATATGTATGAACAATAAATGTATGAACAATTTGAATGATGATTATATGCATCAGACAATTGAGTGTAACATTTAATGCTGGCTGGTGTGTGCTTCAGCTAATCCATTATTTGAATAGTTCAATGAGCTTTTATGGATACTAAAAATGATGTTTCCCGGTTGACTGACATAGAAAGCTGAACCTTCCCTGACGGTATTGCAAATGACAGGGAAAGTTTGATCCTTCCCTGACGGTAATATAACTGACAGGGAAACTTCAAACCTTCCCTGATAGTACTGTAACCGATGGGGAAACTTTCTCCTGACGGAAAGAAAAAACCGACTGGGAAACTCTTCCCTGACGGCAGGAACCGACAGGAACCATTCCCTGACGGTTTCCCGTCAGGGAAAGTTGACTTTCCCTGTCAGTTCATCCCTGACGGTTCATCCCTGACGGTAACCGTCACGGATAGTCTTTCCTGACGGTTTTGGATACTTTCTCTGACGGAACAGGCCGTCACGGAAAAAGTTGCCTGGGGTAGTGTGCTCTCTTTGCTGCTTGTTTAGCACCTCGCGTACTGCGTCCCAAGCTAGCGGCGGCAGTGTGGGCCGGTGCCAGCAGCCGAGCAGACGAGCAGCGGATCACGGACTGCAGCGACCGGCTCCCTTGACTCGGCCCCTTGGCAGTCGACTCTCGCCGGCAGCCAGGCACAATCTACTGCGTGCTACTTTGTTTAGTACCGTGATGAAATTCTAGAAATAATTTTATTTTTTTTACATTCGATCTGTTCTTGTACTGTACATGGAAAAGAAGGCTAGCACTAGCATGTTTGTATTGTGAGAGAAAGCTAGCACTTGTATATTTGCATTGTAAGTTTTTCTCTACATGGAATACCTGCCGCAAGATCCTACCTCCGCCACTAGTCGTATCAGAGCAGAGGCGAGGCGGACAAGGCTGCCATAAAACCGTCTAATTTATACAAGATCAAGTATTGCTGCTCCTGCTAAGAACGTTGGTGCGCGCATACCATCACGTACTTATATAAATCCGATAGTCCGTCGAGTGTTACAAAGGACCTCGATAAGTCACATCACAACCAAGATCATACTCGATTAAGCAAATACATATCACATACATGGAGTTTGCAGCGAAAATAATGTTACAAAGTTGAGTTCACAAATAATAAATAAGTTGGAGGTGGGTCCTAGCTATTGGTGGAGATACAACTCCCCCTTTATTTAAGGAGAGATATCGGTGATCACCATAAAAAGAGGATGGGAAAGGGGAGCTGTTGGAACATCAAATTTGGCTTATCTCCCATAATATGACAGGTTTATGGGGATAGAGGATGAGAAATGGGAGCTGTTGGAGATGCTCTAACTAGCTAATTTGTTTACTAAGAGCATCTTTAACAGTTTGGCAAATTTTGTTTCCCAAATCTCGTTGTTTACCAACTCCCAAAATAATATGGGGAGAAAAAAAAGATCTCATCTCCAACAGTTTGGCAAATTTTGTTTTTTAAAAACGTAAAAAACCCGTTAACGAAACGAAAAGACCCGCTAAGCAAACGAAGAGCCCCGTTAAGCGAACGAAGAGCCCCGCTAAGCACGAGGAAACTACGATGCGCGGCCGGTGCCCAGCGCGCATATATGCGCGCAATCAACCGAGATTTGCTAACTTGTCAAAGATGCTAAACCCAGATACCAAACTATTGGAGAAGTATTTTTCTCATTTTGCCAAAAATTTTAGGATATCAAACCCATATGCCAAACTCTTAGAGATGCTTACGTATAGCGTATTAATATATCAATGTACTGGTGAAAGTAGGAAATTTGGGTTCCGACGTGCAGTGTGAAATGCACACAGGATTATATTACATATACCTCATCTGGACTAGCACCAAGTGATTCCAACAGAATCTTTACCCCGTTTCCTTTGGAAGTTCCAAGCGGTACAATTTCAAGCACGTCACGCTGTGCCTGAACGACTTGAGATCGCCTCAGGAGTTTCTAGGAACACAAACGTCTGCATTTCCATTATGACATATGAAACAGCAATATGCCAATATGATGATAGAAAATGAAAACATCGTATGACAGCAACTAGCTAATTAGCTAGTGATTGAACTTCTAATAAGGAACAAAAGGGAATCCAATATGATTCGTTCAGAATTGATAATGATTCAAACCTGTATGTCAATGGCATTCAGAAAAATGTCAACATCTGATATTATCTTTGCCTGAAAAATGATAAAGAAACATAGATAAATTAGCCAGCATATATATTATAATAAAGGGGCAAAAAAAAAAGAGACGTGCCTCACCTTTGGTTCGTGGTACACAACATGGAAAAAATCCACCAGAGGGTCATCAAACATGGTGTAGCAATCATCCTGGCTGAAGGCCACCAGGGCAATTTTGTGCTCCAAAGAGTAGAGAAGTGCCTGAAACGCCAAGAGCACCAATCAGTGCCTGTGTTTAAAAACATGTTAATCAATCAGTGCCTGTGCAGCAGCTTGCCTCTCTGCACACTTCTATATCCAAATTCTTTTGATATATTTTTTGTCCTCCCTCACCGTAAACTAACAAACCCTGCAAGCATAGAGGAATAAAAAAAGTTTTCAAGCAAAGGGCCAAGCTATTGCACCCAACTAACCTGAACAAATACCCCTGGCAACGATTCTGAAACGATACCCCCTGTTCCAGATAGATTAACCTTGCCGAGAACTTCAATAACTGTAGGGCGGGACTGTTTCCAAAATTATCATGGAAATTAGTTAAACATTGAGACGGACAATAAACTTCTCTTTACAAGCTATATTACCTGAACAGAACAAAGTTAGCATTACCTTTCCTGTCGCAATGACTGTTTCTACCCCTCTAGACCTGGCCACCCTAATGGCTTCAGCGTTCGTTTCTGTAACCAGACTGCCACTATCCAGAAGTGTGCCTTGTACGTGCAAAGAGAAATTGAATAAGATCCTAACACACCTCACTCAGTGCAAAGATAATTAAGTTGAATATAAGAAAAGCATACCATCCATATCACAGAATATGTACTTGAACTTGGGTTGATAAAACATGCCAGCTCCTCCCTCGTGGACATTGGCCAATTGTCCTGTAAAAAGTATTAGACGGGATCAACAATAATAGCAATGCAACAAATTCTTGAGCAACATCAAGCTGGGGTTACATACCAGCAGCCATCCGACAGCAAGTACAGATCTACGTACCCAAAGGCTAGAGACTAGCAAAAAAGGAAAAGGATTTGTTTTCAACAGGTCTCTATTCTGATTATCTCCTCTCCTTAAATTAAAGATGGCATTACAAAAGGCTTCGGCCAGGAAGCCTTGACATCCCAGACGTGTAATTTTAATTTGACACCCTTAATTCACATGAAGCAAAATTAATTCTGATGTGTAATTGACATATTTATTGGATTATTATTGGAGCCTATAGTCCTACTATACCTGCTGATCGGACGAGCGAGTTCCAGCTGCCCTCGCCTTGCGCGGCGACGTTGTTGACAAGCAGGAGGTCCTTCTCCACCGTCCACGGCCCGCGTCGGAGCTCGCCGCCGGCCATGACCTCCTCCTCGCTGCTCGCGTCTCTCTCGTGCGCCATGTCCATCAAATCACCTTGACCGTCGATCGACCTGAGCGGGATCGCTCGTTGCTCTAGCCCGTGCGAGCTGGATGTATAAGTGAGTGGTGGGATCGAAGCTAGCTTGAACAAGTAGCAGCTGCTGCTGGGAGGCGAAGGTGGGAGAAGGAAGAAGAGGAGTGCGTGCGGTGATGAAGTGGGCGGGAGAGGAAGGGGGCCGGGGCGCAGTTGGTTTATATAGATGGGGAAGGGAGACTAGTTTATTATTACCAGTGGAGATGCATGCACGTCACGCACGTATTTACAAATATCATATAATGTTCATACATGATATGACTATTAAAATAAGGAGACATAGAGTCATGTTAGGTAACACATAGATCTAAAAGATATGTAGGGACGTGTTGCATTACGTGTACTTCACAATGCAAAATTTATTTTTCAAAAATATAATAGAATAAATTGAGAAAAATATAACGAAAGTGCGGAAAGGGCAATAAGGCTCAACATGCAGGGTAGGGGCCATGGAACGGCTTAACCTAAAGTAAGTAACAATATATTTTTGTGGATATTTTAGTTTTTAAGGCTACGAGTTACAGTGTTATTATTTCTTTTTGTCAATGCTTTTCCAGAGAAATAAATATAGGTGCCAAACTGAGAAAATAATGAGGATAAAAAAAACTGAGAAAATAATGTGCATAAATGTTATATAAGCAAGAAATTGAAATTCAATATTCTAATTTTACCAGCAGTAGAATATACTTGATTTCCATGTGAAGCAAGAAAGATGATCAGTTTTTTACAAGCCTGTTGGTGTACTTTTTCAGTGACCTGCAATATTGACCCAATCATCCCCGATAGGAAATTTCAGCGCGAATGTCATTGTGGTCAAGGTCATCATCCAGAAATCTACCAAACTCTACGATGCACAACACTATACAGAATTTTAGCTTGCACTATTAAATTTGGATTATATTATGAATAAACCTGAAATATCTAATCAATAGCCTTTCCTTGTAATAACATAGAATATTCATGACTCACGGCTCTGTCAGGTAGTGTACAGAACAAAAAATTGACCAGCGACACCAATCATTAGAAGTCAAAGGCATCGGTACCTCAGGAGGAAGGTCCCGGAATTTGTTAGCTTGAGAAACACAATCATCATCTTGCTATTGATAGAGTGATCCTTATCTTTTACCCATTGAGGGAAAAAGCCCACCTTTGACACAAAACAGATGGTTATGATAGCATAGATACGAATAGAAGAAATGCAAGAAAAGCACCTATTTTCTTGAGATCCACTGAGGCAGAGGCGGGGACCAGAAGCATCCTAGATAGAAGCACTTTAAGGAGGGGGCTCATGGAGAGACAACGCCTTCGGAAAGCGCAGAATCATTTATGGATCCTGCCCGTCTCCAAAAACCTAAAACACCTGCCTACGAAAATCTGCATAATAGTAGTGACATGATCATGGCCTTATGATACAATGACAATAATGAAGGTCAATTTAAGTTGATTGAAGTCACAATGACTTCTCATGAGTGGAGATAGGAAATAAGATAAACTTTGCATGGCAGTTTTTTTTTTGCAACTCTAATTCTTTTGAATTACGAACTATAAATGGATAAAAGCACCAACCAATAAGTGGATCAATTCCAAACAGAAGAATCATGCTCCATCTTGCAATCTTGAATTATGTTCCATCTTGCAATCTTAAGAAGTCTTTCTTGTAATCTTCACTTCAGGAGTCAGGATAATAATTTATAAATTATTTCATTTATAGCAATTTGCAGATATGTCAAACACTCCGCCCTAGTTCATTTTACATACAACGATGGCTGCAACACTGCTTATTGGTAGCACTACCTCCATAACAATTTCTCTATCTGCAATTCAGGAAATCACAATAGCATCATTCATATATATATATATATATATATATATATATATATATATATATATATATATATATATATATATATATATATATATATATATATATATATATATATATATATATATATATATATATATATATATATATATATGTGTGTGTGTGTGTGTGTGTGTGTGTGTGTGTGTGTGTGTGTGTGTGTGTGTGTGTGTGTGTGTGTGTGTGTGTGTGTGTGTTCAGCACATAAGAAAAGTGATAGGAAGATAAGTCGCTACTTATGGAGAACAGGCAGGCATGATAAGCATAGGGCATAAGAAATATGATAGTTCGTTATTAACAGGGCTGGTTTAGGTATACTCTCTATCAAGTTATTGCGTATCAGCAAGCTTCTTACTATTATTACTTATCAACGCGTCTAATAGTTAGACGACCAGCAGTTATCTCTAATATAATCATTATGTCTATGGAATTCAATTGAACCCTGCGTTTTGATAATCTTCTCGATCGGGTGTCAGAGCTGACTTTGACGGACACGGCCAGCATGGAAGCATATCTTGCCTGATGGCCATGAGCGCATGTTACGTTCCTGAATTAACAAGAGCCCCGGGCGCGGGCGGAGCTAGAGCACTCGACCAGAAACACACCCACGCCTTGCATTTGCACATGCATGCAGCGCCGATCTGAATCTGATGGGCTATCGGCATGCGCGCTCATGTGTGCGCCCGTCGATCTCTATCACTTGGACTAAACTGCTGCTCGTCAGCTCGATCGAATTTGAACCCTTCCTATTTCAGAACTCGTCAAAACACTGCTTTGCATATCAATCTAAACTGGTGTGGAGCATGCAAAATTAAATTGAAGATGCAGAAGCAAGAACTGAAGTGCAATAGGATTCAAACCTATATCAGAAGACTTCGTGGCACGGTACCAGGCACCAACGCCTCGTGCGGGTCAATCTGCGCGCCAGGCTCCGGCGCCCGGCACTGCCTCGGCAGCTTCATCCAAGTCCATGGGGATGGGATCGCCACCGATGTGAGGGTCCCTCAACCACCAATCCAATAATTCAATCCCGTCTGTGAGGAAGAGGGTTTGCGGGGTGCAATCGATGAGGTTTGCATGGGAACCAGGGAGGGCGGCGCTATTTCAGGCGGGTACAGGCTTGCGGGTAAGTTTGACACGGGTGAAAAAAATCAAGCGTCGGTATGTATAAACACGCGTAAAGAATAAAAATTTTTCTGGCCGGGCCTGTTTGTCAGATTAGGACGGGGATTAGATGCGTTGGATCTATGATCTAAGGGATACAAATTTAGGTGGATAGGAAACATAAAGGTGAGAGCCTATTTTCAATTCTTTCGCTCTTTTATAGTATAGATATGCCTGATTTCTTTCCCTTTTACTTAAGACTAGCTAATTTATCCGTGCGTTATAACGGAAGATAAAAAAACTGCACAACTGCAGCGGCAGCAACCGCTTAAATTTGTATAGGTGCTACTTTTGATGTTGTATAAGTGAATGTTGCACCAATCATAAACGAACGGGCTCATTAGTGGAACAAGAACAATAATGTTCCATATCTATTTACTTTGTATCATTTCTATAAAATTTAAAAGTTGTACTTTAGTTCATGACGATCATGTCATCCATAATATAAGTAAATATTAGTAATAATACGGAAATGTCTTATTAATTCTGTATTGAATTAAAATATAATCTTGATATATTTTTTTCTTTCGTTGTAAGGCACAAAAATATTTACCTGTAAATATGGCATAACTTTAGTTTTCATAATATTCATATGTTGATAGAGTTAGTTATCAAGTTCTGCGACCTTTCTCTGAGGATCCATAAAAATATGTAATTTAATCGTATTAAAGTTGGTAAGGGGTTAGTCGTCATCATTTGTTGATGAGTATGAACTATAAAGTATGACCGAGACATCTCTCGATTTTCACATGTTACCTGAGGGTTGCACTGGTATATACGAACAAGTAACTTGAAGAAATGTTTAATTTGATCAGATTGGATGACAACATACGGCTCAAGATTTCAGTTTACAGTTTGATTAGTTAGGCCATTAGCTGATTTATGTTATAATAATAATTTTTTCGTAAATCAAAATTACATCAACGACTTAGTGATAGGAATATTTAAATATTTTATGTGCTAGGTAATGGTCGAAGTTTTCAAGACCCATCCGCCGATTTTATCGGTATTGGGGGTGGGATAACGCTCACCTACTGCGGGGCGCCATCCGGTGGTCGCCTGATCGGGGAGGATGCGATCGAACACCATCTCGTTGAGATCTGCCCCGGTGCAGGTCGACTTAATAACCCGCTCAACATTGCGGCCGGCCTCCGTGTGGGCGCGCTTCTGTCCCCTTGCCATGGCTCGGATCTGAATCTGGGAGAAGGATTCGATTGGATTTGCTCTAAGGGCGGTGTTTGCGAGATGCGGATGTAGGAGCACGAGGAAGGAAAAGGAATGACAGAAAGTGGGCGAGTGCGTAAGGAAGACGAAGCAGTGGTGGAAGAGTGGGGGTCGTGCGCCTCGGGCAGCGGTACTTATAACGGCTAGCCCCCACTCCCTCGCATTCTAGGGTTTTTAGGAAACCGCGCTACACCACGCCACACGGACGCTCCGAATTCTCCGCGGGCAGGATTAATGGGCCGTTAAATGGGCCTTCGGTTATTCCAATTAACAGGCCTTTTGCGGCGGTTTAGTGCTAAGCACAATTAATTTCTTCGGTATGGCAAAGTTTTTCACTTAATTTCTTTGACCCTGCTACAAGATGTTTTCTCCATCTTCTGGCAGGCTCGGGGACTAAGTGTGTACACTTCACCTAGCGGTGAGTATACTTTTTTCTTTTAAGTTCATAGTTCTCAACTCTTAGCTAAGTTGGGGACTGGAGTCTTCTATTTTTTTTGACCCTGGCACCAGGTGAATTCTTCACCTACCGTCAGGCTCGGGGACTAAGTGTGTACACTTCACCTTGCGGTGCGTGTACTGCTTGACATGCTCTGAGCCCCCTAATTGACTAAGTCATGGATGATAATCATCTTCCATCGTGTTTCTCAGATGACTAAGTCATATATGATAATCATCTGACATCGTCGACGACACCTAAGTGTGTACACTTCGCCTAAGGTGAAGAATTTTCAAATTTAATTTTGAGCTCCTTACATTCTTCTGGTAAGCCTTACTTGAACAAGTTCGAGGCATGCTGACCAGTTAAACTAGTCATCACTTATTTTAACCAGTCGGACTACCGGTTAAGCTGGTCGGTTTCAAGCTAGATTGCTTGGACATAATCAAGGTGATACTGCTCAACAGATATAAGGTGTTTGGGGACTAGCTGTAGGGGGTATAACCCCGGGTACTCACGACACAAGACATGGACCGCACCATCAGGAACGGTCCAGTCCATAAGATAAAGACTTGCGGTGCATGACACTGGTCGGCGTGCACCACAAGGTTCCAGAAGATGTCCTGAAGATAGAGATCAATTTGCTAGGATATGCGGAATATTTGATTCATTGTAATGTTTATCAGTTTCCTGATTGGATTTAGATCTAACCGACCTTTAACCCTACCACCGGCTATATAAGATAGGTAGGGACCCCCTCAAATCATCTCATCATCTCATTATTCCACCCCATACAATATAACCCAACAGAACACAGGATTAGGGTATTACGTCGAGCTGATGATCTGAACCTGTCAAAGTCTTATATCTCTATTGCCATCTAATTCCTATTCACGCGCACCTCTCCATACAATCAAGTATTGTGGGTTTACCCCTCGGTGATATCTCGTCGACACCATTTCACCCGCATAGGAAAAGATTTCTGTAGCAGTGGAGCCTCCCCCGTTGACAAAATTTGTTTGCTTTAGAAAGATGTAGAGATAAAAAAATCTGATAAAGTCACCGAAAATACTACAGAATAATCCAAACCCATATCGATGCTATTCTTGCCTCAAGATCAAGCCAAATAGTTGCCAATCCGAAATGTACATAGCTTTCGTATATAGAAAAGCTTAATTTTGCATTTCATCCAAATTAAATAGATTCTATATATCCTGGGAAAATCCACCCCCCCCCCCCCCCCCCCCCCAAAAAAATGTCCTAACACTATGCAACAAGCTCATCCATCGCTGGGCTTCGTACGTCGTCTCGTAGACTTTTTTTCCCCACTAGTCGCGGCCTTCGGGCGTACGTGCCGGGTCGTAGGTAGATATTTTATTCGTCGCCACACTATTTTTCATCGTGACACGTTCCAGCAGGGCAACCACAATTTTTAATGCATAAATCGTATTTATATATATCAAACTAGTATCCTCAGAAATCAGAGACAATTTTTATTAGCCGATCGAAAGACTTAGCCGTACGTAGTACGTATATACGAATTTATACATGCACCTAAACGGGACCTGCATGCCTTGATGGAGGGCCACGTATCAAGATTAAAGAATAGCGACTCATGAAATGTTGGAATGTCGCTATCCCGTACCTTAATTATTCCGAGGAGCAAGTTAAAGCTATATGGAAGGCTACACAGTTTTGTCAACATTGAACTTGGCTAGATGGAAGGCCACACACCCCCTCTACTTAGCCCTTATTTAGTTCTCAAAATATTTTGCAAAATATTTCAGATTCCCGTCGCATCAAATCTTTGAGCAATATTGGATTCAAGTAATTAGAACTTCAACGAGTATTTATATATTGGATTCAAGTAATTAGAACTTCAACAAGTATTTATATATTGGATTCAAGTAATTAGAACTTCAACAAGTATTTATCATCCCTTTCTGCTTTTCAGAATGGATATTCAGCTTTAGCACAAGTCAGTTAGATGCAGAAATGATGCTTTGCATCGAACATACTTCCCTTTCCTATTTGTAGGCTCTAGAGGATTTTTCCTGTCCTGTTTGAACTATCTAAACCATATTTGTATCATATTTTTTAGAATGTTCCTCTTGAGCAAACAAAGAAACTGAGACTATGTTCGATTCTAGATGATGGATTATTTGTTTATTAAGCTTGAGTTGAGTGCCTCCTCTTAATATGCTTATGCAGGACCTTGCATTTGTTTTGGATGATTGGGCACTCGAAATAATTTTAAAGCATTCCAAGGAGTCTTTTACTAGGTTGGCGATGCTGTCAAAAACAGCAATATGTTGTCGGATGACACCTTTGCAGAAAGCACATGTTTACCTTTTATTTTTTATCATCGTTTTTTTAATCCACCAAAGATGAACCGGTGTTGTTTGCATTGTTGTCAGAGGATTATATTATTTTTCAGAAATATAAAACCTCTATGATCATTTTTCCCCTGTATTTCGCTATTGCCTTTCAGGAAGGTTTGTTGCAGCTACAGACTATGCATTAGCGGTCTCTGGTTATATAGCACCTGTCCAATAAAACACATGAAGATACATCAACCTCTTGTCTGAAAGCAGGCTTCTTAACTCCCAACCCGTGCACCATGGAGGTTACATTCTGCCATATTTCAGTTCTACATATTTACGTGCTTTGCTTCATGACTGATGCTCGTATTTTTTTATCATTTGCTTATGCATAGACTAATTAGAGATGAAAATTTACTATAGCTGCCAATCTGTGTCCATGCACCATGGAGGTTACATTCTGCCATCTTTCAGTTCTACATATTTACGTGCTTTGGTTCATGACTGATGCTCGTATTTTTGTATCATTTGCTTACGCATGCACTAATCAGAGACTTTTAGTTGCATCATGACTGATGTTCTCTCTCCCTTATACATGTAGTGTAGCAAGTAGCATCATCAAACAAACACTTTTAGTTGCATGTCTACTTGCCTGTATGCATGACTACATCCTCCAAATTGCTTTTTGCTGCTATGGTATAATGCTTGCTAAGATGTGTTAAATCTTTTGTTGCTAACCTGGTAAGCATGATGTCCTCAAAGGTCTTGTATATTGGTAATGCTGATATTCATAATTTCAATAATTGCTTCCTTTGCTTGCAGAATTTTGTTGACCTTGCTGGAAGTGAAAGAGCTGTACAAACACATGCCATAGGTGCAAGGTTGAAAGAGGGTTGCCATATAAATCGCAGCTTGTTGACTTTGACTACTATCATCAGAAAGCTAAGGTAGAATTCAAAACTCAAGTTCTACTTGTGCATAAGAAGACCCAGTCAAATTTTATTTAGTACCTTTTCTCTGCATTGAGATGGTTTGGACATGTCCAACGGAGGCCTCCTGAGGCGCCGGTGCGTAGTGGAGTTCTAAAGTGGGCCGATAATGTAAATAGCGGTAGAGGTCGACCTAAACTAACTTGGGACGAGTCCATTAAGAGAGATCTTAAGGAGTGGAATATCTCCAAGGATTTAGCTATGGATAGGAGCGCTTGGAGATTGACAATCAACGTGCCTGAACCATGACCTCTTTTTGTCTTGTGTCCTTTATGTTCCTTTATGTGTCTCCCTGTTTCTCGTCTCTTTTGGGTTTCATCTCTAGCCTACCCCAACTTGCTTGGGACAAAAGGCTATGTTGTTGTTGTTGTACCTTTTCTCTGCATTCATCTAGGAATAGTAACATTGAAGATTTCTGCTAATGAATGCATCAGATGAACTCTTCATTAACTTTATTAGTTTATTGTTACATTAGCCTTAGTTCTAGTTATTACCTGTTTGATCTGTACAAGTTAATTGGGGTAACTTAGCTCATAGTAGATTCATAGATGAGTACACAAGGACGATGTGCTAAAGAAAATGTATTAGATGAAATGCATTCTGCTGAGATGCCATATACTCATTGGCCATTTGCCATTTTGAGCAAGTCAGTCAGCATGTCTGCAGCACACCAGTGTTGCATCTCATGGTAGTGCAATCCTTTACTTATTTAAGAATGTCTACCCTAATTGTTTGGCTTAAATCACTGAGTCAAAAGTGAAGGATAAAGGCTTTTTAAATGTGTAGTGGAACTTGCACATTTCTGGTCCATGAATTCATCTTGCATAACAAAAGCTTCTAAGACAACTTCTCCTCAAATTGACTGTTTTGCTGTTGTATGCAACGATCGATAACTTTAGGTTTGGTGTTAGATAAATGGTGATTAAAGATGGTTGCTACATTCAGTTTTCAAAATAGGATATCACACACATTAAAACATTTCTAACCCAAGGAAAATCAAGTGAACCATCCTGCCTTATGTATACAGAATTCCGACGCCTTGTCTTTCTTCTTATAATGGATGTTTTTATATTCTTTCAGGCAAGTGAGAGCTGCAGAGACTGGTGCTAACAAGTGAGCTGCAGAAAACAGCAGGACGCGAGCATGACAGGCAAGTGCAAAGACTGGTGCTAACCATTGATCAGATCAGCTGCTATAGATGGAGCCCTGCTTAATTAAGTTTTTCTTTGTCTTTGAGCTCATTAAGGACATCGCTGGTACCTGGTAAACAATGGCCCATGGTTGATAACATATTGTGTAGTATAACTTGTATGTAAAAAGCTTGTAAAAAATGATTGTTGAAATGGTGGAGCTTGTCTGATGTGTATGTGTAAATATATATATAGGATCATGTCGTGTGTGTGTGTATATATATATATATATATATATATATATATATATATATATATATATATATATATATTGCATATATATATAGGATCATTTTTTTGTTTTCTAAAATAGTTATTAGTGACGTGTATTGGCTGGCCGCGTCGCTGATAGATGGTTATCAGTGACGCGTATTGGATACACGCGTCGCTGATAGACGGTTATCAGTGATGCGTATCGGATACACGCGTCGCTGATAGACGGTTATCAGTGACGCGTATTGGATACACGCGTCGCTGATAGACGGTTATCAGTGACGCGTATTAGATACACGCGTCGCTGATAGATAGTTATCAGTGACGCGTCTTTACGCGTCACTGATGTGCCCTTATCACAGACGCAAAAACAGTGACGCGTCTTTTACGCGTCACTGATGACCCTTTAGAAGTGTCACTGATAAGCTTTTCTGGTATAGTGACATGCATGAAGCATTAAATATATATATAAAAAATAAAACTAATCACACAATTTTGTTGTAAATCACGAGACGAATTTTTTAAGCCTAATCAGTCTATGATCGGACAATAATTATCAAATAACAACGAAAAGTGCTACAGTAACACTACAGTTACATTTTGCAAAATATTTTGGGAACTAACCAAGGGCTTAGGGAAGAAACGGTCCGCAGGCCACCCACACATGGGCTGCATGTGCCTGCATGTGTGATGCAGTTGACGATGAGTCACGCTCACACTGTCCACACTGTCTTACACGTCCTCTTTCCTTTTGAACTTGCTAGAACACCGACGAATTTATGAGAATTTAAGGATTAAACAAGGAATAAGAATGATTTTCTACGTATAAGAAAAAAGGATATAAGTTTTTATACATAAAATCTAAGTAAATTGGATTTGCTGGCTAACGAAACAAGAGGACACTAATTAGTGTACTTACAGCGCACTGCCAGCTAACCGGCACATTTGATCATTATAATATAAGAGATTCTCTAGTAATTACTACTACATCGTTTATTCTTTTGTTGAGTGCCTCTCAACTGGGTGCGGTTGTAGTATCTATTCATGCATGCACATACATCACACTCACACACCGCAACTATACTCAAAACCAAAAATCACGTCTTTCAAGAGATCATTAATGCTATCTGTAGACTATGGGAGTGGCATGGTCCCTCTGTGGCTCCACGTGAGAGAGATCCACACGCACGCCCAAGCCCCAGGCTCGAACTGTGGTGGGAAAGCTTGTAACTTAACCACTGAGCCTACCACCGGAAGACTACAAGTACGTTTTCATATCGTTCATATATATTTCTATGCTGTCTAGTGACACTAGGGCTCGGAACTTCGGCCGATTTTTGGTTCTTTTGGTATAGTAATTTCGGTTTTTATTTTGGATGAAATTTTGTCAAAAATTTAAATTTTAGTTAAATTTCATCCGAAGAAGTGCAAATTTCGTCCGGTTTTTGGTATAACGGTTCTACCCGTCATTTCTCTTTTTTTTTGGGGGGAAAAGAAAAGGCTAATCACTGAGTGACACCGACATATATATTGTAGTAAAAAACAAAGTAATAACGGATTAAATATAACCGGAGCAGGAGGCTGACCGTCATTATTTAGTCCATAATATTAATTATAATTGAAACAAGAAGATGAAAAAATTCTTTAGATGTCTAGCTAATTTAAAAGGTTGTAATACGTACGGGATACGGGATACGAGCAGTAGCCCTCCATCAAGGCATGCAGCTGGTCCCGTTTATATAGGTACGGTGTACAATGCAAATTCGTGTATACGTACGGCCTAGTCTTTCTTGGCTAATAATTCCGATCCGTGCGAAGAAGGAAATTAAATTGGTGGTCCGAATGCCCGATCGACATCATCCCTGCCGACCTTTGTCTCCGATTTCTTTCTGATGACGTACACCTTTGATAGATACTACGATTTATGCATTAAAATTGTGGTTGCCTGCTGGAATAATGCGTCACTGCACGCTATATATAGCTGCGCGCTAGTGTGGACGACCGACACGGCACGCCCACAGGCACTGGCGGAGCCTCGCTGAGGCGAAACGTGGCCCCCCTTTGCCTCAGACAAAAATGAGTGATAAGCCTATGAATCCGAAATCCCTCGAGAAGGAAAATATTCCCCTCGCCTCCGAGGCTCTGACAAAAAACAAGTGAACAAGTTTGCGAGCCCCTCGAGAAGAAAAGGATGAGACTGTATTACATGAAAAAGTTGTGTTTAGTTCCTAAATTTGGAGTGTCAAAATTCACTATAGCAACACTGTAGCATTTCGTTTGTATTTGGTAATAATTGTCCAACCGTTGACTAATTAGGCTCAAAACGTTCGTCTCGCAAAGTACAACCAAACTGTGCAATTAGTTTTTGATTTTATCCACATTTAGTACTTCATGCATGTATCGCAAGTTTGATGTGACGAGAAATCTTTTTTTTTTCACAGTGCACTTTTCAATGGAACTAAACATATAGGGGCTGTTTAGTTGGTAAAATTTTTGGCGAAACGCTATTGTAGCAGTTTCGTTGTTATTTGGTAAATATTGTCCAATCATGGTCTAATTAGGCTTAAAAGATTTGTCTCGTCCATTTCGTCTAAACTGTGTAATTAGTTTTATTTTTTATCTATATTTAATGCTTCATGCATGTGTTCAAAGATTCGATGTGACGGAGAATCTGAAAATTTTGGTAAAATTTTTGGCATCTAAACGGTGCCATAGCCAAAAGCAAAAAAAAAAAACAGGACATGTAAACTGGTACAGCAATAACTTCAGCTATGACTGACCATAGAGAAGTAGAAAAAGGCTAGCGACGCCATGCCTGCCACGGCCACTGTCATAGCTACAGTAACACCGTTTAAAATTAGCCCCTCCTTGATTACGATTCGCCCTCCGCCACTGCCCACAGGCCGCGGCTCGGCAAAGTGTGAGACGACGAATTAAAACCCAGCGACGCAGAGAACACATAGATGAGCTTGGATAGCACCGCACGGCAAGTTCGACAAGGCGACGATGGATTGCCGCGACTATGGTGACTTTGGCCCACTCCACCAATGAGTGCGACAAGCCGAAGAAGCACTACTACACACAAGCTTTCTGCAGGCGGGCGTTTCTAATTTTCACATACGGTCAACACATCCGTTTCGATGAAAAGGCCTGCGTTAATCAGCTTTTCTCCAGGCGGGCACAATGTCCGTCTGCGAAAATAGAATTATAAATAAAAAACAAAAAAGGCATAGGCCCGCCGCCGAGCCCGTTCTCGGATCCACGTTAGGAGTAGGTACGGTGCTCCTCGCCGGATCCACACGCGCCGCCACCGCTCCTCGCCGGATCTGCTCGCACCAAGGAGAAACGCCCACACCACCCTCGCGAGCCTCCACTGGAGGGGTCGGAGCCACGGACGCTGAGGAGCCGCCGCCGGGGCCGGGCGCGAGCGGCCAGCCGGGGCACAAACGCCTCCCTCCAGTGAGGGGGGGGGGCGCTGCGAGACATGAAGGAGAAGGGACCGGGCCACGTGAAGGAGGGCGGGCTGTGAGCGCCTCCCTCCGGTGAAGGGGCCGCCGTGAGATGTGAAGAGAGAAGGAGGGAGACAGGTGAGGTGAGAGTGTGGGCTAGGGTTTCGTTTTCGTTTATATACTCGAGACAGCTAAACGGGCTAAGATGGGCCCATAGAATGGATTCTGATCTAGGCTCGATTAACACAGTCAACCCACATAAAGCATCCGCCTCTGAAAATGGCCTCCAATTTCGGAGGCGGATGTCTTAAGAGGCCCGCCTCCGTAAATACATTTTAGGAGGCGGGCAATATACGACCGTCTGCATAAATAAAATGTCTGCCTCTGTAAATCCATTTTGCGAGACAAGCAATGGTGACCGTCTCCATAAATAAAATATCTGTCTCTGAAAATCCTCAGGTATTTTAGGATACAGTTGCATTTTGTGACTGCCTGCGTTAATGTTTGGGCAGTGTCTCGCAAAATTATTTTTGTAGTAGTGAAGGTGACACAACATATTGAAGTTCTAGTAAGGTGGAGTTCTCCCAGTGTTTTAGCATTCAAATTTAGTATAAATTTTCTCTACTAAATGCCTCATAGTGAAAATCCCATATGCTATGATTAGTGGTAGTGTTTTATTACTACTTAAAAATACTAGGAGAATTCCAACATTTTGGTAGCGTGACTAAGGCAGTGGCGCACGGCTTGCAGTTGTCAATGCTGATGACGAGCCAACGTTGCTGTCAAAGGTCGTGCGGAGGTGCAAAATAAAGCCAACAAGATTAGGGGGTGATTGTTATAGACATAATCTTGTTTGCTTTTGTGTATGTGTGTGTTTTTTTTTACGAAACTGGAGGGGTGTGAACCCCTATAGAAATTTATTGAAACAACTAAAATAAAGGTTCAGTACAGGAAATTAATTAAGATACAAAGAAGGAAATGAAAAAAAGCAAGCTTAAGCAAAAAGATTACAACAGATTCTGGATCCATAAATGAAAAATGATTGAAACTCTGGTTTTTGCCCTCAGATTCAGCAGGGGCAATTCCTTTTTGAAGATTCCCTTCGCTGCTTGTATATCTGGCTGCACATTCGTGAAGATGAGATCGTTTCTGACAGTCCATATTGCCCAGCACATTAGAATGAAAACTGGGTGAGACTAATATCTGAGTTGCAAAATGCAGTGAATGATGCTTAATCCATTCTGAAAAGTGATACCCAGCAAGCAGCTCCAGCAATCTTTGGCGAAGGGACAGTCAATGGAAGAGAAGCTCACAGGTTTCTTGTACCGAGAGGTGGCATAGGACATAATTAAAAGAATATAGATGCATGTGTTTCCTTCTTAGGATGTTTCTTGTACTAAGCCTATTGTTGTTTAAGAGTAACCAAAACAAAATAAGACTTATGTTTCGGCTGACAGAAGCAATTCCAAAGCCATGCATTTGTATCATAGTTTTAAATCTCCGGCTATAGTCGAAGATATAGCCGATTATAGCTGTTTGAGACTGGTCAAGCTACGAGCTATAACCCGCTATATCCCGCTATATTTCTATTTAACCCCCGCTATTGCTGTTTTAGAGATCATCCGCTAAATACCCTTAGCCGGCGATTTAAAACCTTGATTTGTATACTTGGTGGACATTTCTGTGTCCAATCAGGAATAATCTGTATGTATGTTTTAGAGGCTGAGAATTATTCACCCCACTTAGATGACCATTTGTCATGGTCTGCTGGCTGTTAGAGGGAAATGTTCGAAGAAGGATTGTGCTGCTTGTAGCTATGAGTATGCTTCTGCTGACAAGGGGTAGGCTGAATAAATCTGGCCGGTGTTGCTGAGCATAGAATTCCTTGGTTGAGATGGCTTTGTTTCTTGCAAAAGAATGGAGCTCAGGATAACCATTTTCCATAGTCTGATACTCTGATGTATACAATTGTCTGTCCAAAAGAGACATGTGCTTCCATTTTGTATGTGGAGCTCAGGATAACCATTTACCTCCCTCGTCGCGCGCCTCGCCGTCGCCGACCAGCAGGACACCGAGCAGCACCACGCTGAGCTCTGGATGGGCACGCTCCTCGACGACGACGGTGAGCTCCTGCTCCTCAGGGACTGGCTCGCGCGACGCGCTCGGGCCCGCCGTCGCCGCGCGCTGGGGAGGCGACCTCCCATTCCTCTTCAAGGTACGTGTTGCTGCTTGCATTGTTATGCTTGCTGGTTGGAGTACATACGTTATTGGAATCGTCATCAGGTGCTGTCGGTGGCCAAGGCGCTGTCCATCCAGGCGCACCCGGACAAGAAACTCGCCGAGTCGCTGGCTCGCTGCACGCGCTGCGGCCGTCCGTCTACAGGGATGTGACAACCACAAGCCCGAGATGCATGGCCATCGCCATCACCGAGTTTCGGGCGCTCTATGGCTTTGCGGGCATCCAGGTACGTGCCTGCGTGTCCATTCTTCTTTATCGTCTCCTGACTGATTATTATATTATAATTATATATCTTATTAGGAGGAAATTAACTGCTTATTATTATTATTATTATTATTATTATTATTATTATTATTATTATTATTATTATTATTCAATGTTCTAGTCTGGAAATAAAGGACAATCTATCCCTAATAATGAAAAGACAAAATTTCTGCCATATTTTTTTTCTACCTGTTTCTTTCCGTATTTTTCTGTCCGCTCCATGTTCGTATCCGTTCGGTGTCCGGCAGGGTGTATGGGCTGGGCTGAAGCCCATGGCCCAGCCGCACAGTAGCTCTTTTCTTTCTTTTTTGTTTTATTTTCTTTTATTAAACTAGATGAGAATTCTAAAAATCATAGCAAACCACAAAAAACTCACAAAAATCGGTTTTGTTACACTCCTATTAACTAGGATACACAGTAAACATATAATATCATATGTTTTAGTATAAATTTTTTTGTCGTATCTATATAGCTATGCTTTTATGTTTATGTTTTTCACGTGGTTCTGTTTTTATTTCCATCCATCTTTTTTCGTTTTTCTATTTTTGTGTTCATATTTTTTTCCTTTTCTTGGTCTCGTCAACTGCTTTTCGTGCTTTTTGTTTCCTTTTTTTCTCTCCCAAAGTTTTCGCCTGCTCCAAGTTTTTCCATGGTTTTTGTGTTTTCTTTCTAAGTGCTTCTCATTTTGATTTCTTAATTATGCTTCTATATCTAAAACTAAACCACCAAGTCATATTTATTGTTTTAATCATTATCTCCTTTTTTTAAATAAGAATTTTCCCCACTAATTTGTTGCGTCCATTATATCCTTTGCTCTCCTTTGCTCGAGTTATATTCATGTGTCCGCTTCCTAATCCATGTGTTTGTCACCGGTTTCGTCTTTGTGTCGGTCGCAGAGGTAGCTTTGTTCTACTCCCTCTCCTAGTCCTAACCCATTGCACCTCTAGAATCTCATTAGCATGTGCGCAATGGATTGTCGTAGAACTATGGCCCTATTAGAGTTGGAGAGCCCCTAAAAGGGTGCAGGAGAACGATAACAATGAGGCAAGGCAGATGACACATATTGAAATTATGAGGACCTGTTGTTGGGAAGACCGATAGTGGAGCTGTCGACTAACCATCCAACTACTAGCTAAGGCTGACCTCCACCAACTATTTTGTCATCGGGTGCACCGATGGCACAATTAGGTCTCTCATGCATGCCGCTCTTCTCGGTCGTTAAGGGCACTATAAGGATTGTGTGCTCGCTCAATTCCAACCGTTAGGCCATGCCTGTGCCGCTCCGCGTCCGCTTAACCACCACTAGAGCCGTGCCCACAAGCCACCATCGTGTGGTTACGCAATGCTAGACCATGTCTTCTCGATGGCCGGTGCACCACTGTCATAGGTTGCCTGGCCGTGCGCGGTGACACTAGGCACACATGCTACCGTGGCTGCTGTGCCGACACACAGCTCCACCGTGCAGCCACGCTCGTGCCACCGACAATGCAATAAATTGTTCTCCCGTTGTAACGCACGGGCATGTTTGCTAGTAAATCCTTACATATAAATTAGCATGCCCCCTTCTTTATTATGCAATGATGAAGGAGCTCAGGGATGTCCTGAGGACTGTACCTGAAGTTGAAGGGCTAATTGGGCATGAGCATGCTGCCAAGCTGATGAGCTTCAACGAGTATGATGATGATGGGGGTAATGAACAAGTCAAATCCAGTTTGCAATCAGCTTTTGCTAAGCTAATGGCAGCAAGTAAAGACATGGTTTCTGAAGCACTTTCCAAACTGATCAGTCGCCTGAATATTGAGAGCAAGGTGGGTTTTTTTTTTTCTGGACCCATCCATATATAATTGCATGCTGTGAGCTTCTACAGTTTAATTTGTAGGTGTAAACTTTAGGGGCTAGCTTCCACCTCAGCTTACAGTCAACGACACTCAACACCATTAAGTGCCAAACATGGGTAGAATATAGGCTAAATGCAAAAATGAGATAATGTTAAGCTAGGTTTATATATATAGTTTACAAGATCATTTGCATGCGGCTTGCAAAGCTAAATACCATATTGGTTCAGACACATTTAGAGTATTTAATGATATATTGTAACATTATGTTTCCTTGGAAATAAAACAGGACACATGCTTAGCATATAACTGACAAGGTTGATCACAAAAGCCTCGATCAAATGTTGGATATGTCTTGCCTTTGGGACATGGACCATTGGAAACTGCAAACATGTACTACTGCAAGTAGTTCTAGATCAGTCAAAGCTCGAAATTTTGCCATGCTAAAAGGCACCCAGGTTGCCAATTTTATCTACATCGTGTCATTATCCCTTTGTTTGGATTAACATGATTTGAATGGTTTTTTTTACACCTAGCTTGTTTCTCTGTTACAGTTACAGCAAGACAAATTTGCACCAATGTTCCCTATTTTTTCATATGACACATATATACTTTTGAAGTTCGTATGACCACCCAATTTATTCTTTTTTTTTGCACACCAAGTATATATAGTTGTCACCCAATATTTTGGAAGCAAGTGTTAAATCTAACAAACATGCACTAAATTGAATGTATAGGCGGTAAACTGCTGTATTCCATAATTATAGGCTGGTATCTGTGACAATTCAAATATTTAAATTTGCCCAGTGCATTTTGTAATGGTTGAAAAGGTCCTTGATGAATGGTGATATAACTGATAAGCAACTAGACAAACAGGCTCCTTTTTCCCAAAACAAATATGTTTTGGCATCAGTACGTGTTCACTCATGCATGTTCCACGTCTTGCTTTTTAAAAGTTTTTGATGAGCAACAATGGCGAAGCCTGCTTTGATTTCTTCTTGGCTCATGACGATTAATTTCTTTATCTATCCAGATTAGGACCTTCACAGATAAAGAACAGCTGGTTTTGTCACTGGAGAGACAATATCGAGAGGATGTCGGTGTTCTAGCAGCACTCTTCTTTAATTACGTCAAACTTAGTCCTGGTGAAGCACTTTATATTGGTGCAAATGAACCGCATGCGTATCTCTCTGGGGAATGCATTGAATGTATGGCCACTTCAGACAATGTTGTCCGTGCTGGTTTGACTCCTAAATACAAAGACATACAAACTCTCTTCTCAATGCTAACATACAAACAGGTGAGTGTCGATATTACTATCGTGTTCCTTTATATTTTACTTGTTCCACCTGTATGTATTTGGCAAGTATATCCTCTGTGTTTACAATGTTGCCAGTGATCTTCTCTGATCTATATGATGTCAAACCTCACAAGTTAGTACCTAAGTTCACTAGGTCCATTCTATCTTTGGTGTTAAAAAATATATGTTTTTTGAGAATCCTAGTTTTTTTTCCGTCCTATATATGCACATTCATGGAAAAAGTGAAATCTGTATGTTTTTTTTTTTGAATCAAGTTAATGAATGAGCACCACATCTGTCAAGTCAGGAAATAAAAACTAACCGATAATCGGCTCTTCCAAGCTACTGGCATGTTTTTGTAATTTGCTTCTTTAATTCTATATTTTGTGGGTGTCTCATCAGTCATCACTGAGCCTACTAGCTCCTTCAATTCATGCAGGCATTCCCGGAAATCTTGCAAGGCGTTCCTGTGCAGCCACACGTAAGGCGCTACACGCCTCCATTTGATGAGTTCGAGGTCGACTGCTGCTTGGTACCTGCAGATGAACTTGTTACTATATCCTTGGTGCCAGGCCCATCTGTCTTTCTCGTTATAACGGGGGAAGGTGAGCTCCTGGCAGATTCTCTGTCTGATGGGAACAAAAAGGCAGAGGAAGGCGATGTTTTCTTCGTCCCTGCACATATACACTGAGATTAAGCTCTCTGCCCGTGGCCGCCCTGAATCCATGCAGCTGTACAAGGCTGGGGTAAACAGCAGATTCTTCATCAGTTAACTGATGGTGCATCTAATAAATCTTTGGTCACCAGGGTGTCTCCAAGTGGACTGCACTGTAATTGTACGGGCCTGTTAGGCAGGCAGGCAGATTTGAATCGGGCCTTGGGCCCTTGCGTGTGTTCTCACCGCCGCCGGCCTTTGACCGTGTGCGTGTGGTTGATTAGATTCATGGGCATGTCATCCTACTGGCTGTGACAGTTCTATAATAATGCTTCATCATAATCAGTCTAGTATTGCCGCATCATAATCCCTCGCTTTCAGGGAGGAGTTCCCAGTTGTGAAATATACTTGGCATTGGAATAGTAGGAGGTCTTGTCACCCCCTCTTGCATGAGGGTAACCAAAAATCTTGGGTGTGTATAGGCAACCAAACACCAGTACTATATCTTGTCTGTGAATTTGATTGTACATGCTGCATGTAACCAAACGGAGTCTCTGTATAGCGAGGCCAGATGAATCCAACCAACCAAAGGATTTTTTTTATTTTTAATCCTTATTTATTAAAAAAGGATTAAAAATGGAAAAAAATCCGTTGGGTTCTGCCGCCACCAAAGCCTTTGGAAATGACAGAGGAAGAGAAGGTTGATGCTGCTTTGCACCGTCTAGCCAACCCTCCTCGTTGCCACTGTAGAGTGTCTGCGATGCTAACTACTCCCAGCCAACGTGGTGCTTTCACTGCCTTCTACCGTTGTGGATTGCCAGGTAGTGTAAGTGCTCATGGAAATCATCCATTACGAAGCTTTATTGTTTGTTTTCCACATACAACATTACACTTGCAATATTTGTTTCTTGCAGAGGGAGTTCCCATCTTGTGACTTTGAGGAGTACAATTATGGATCCAAAGCGCACTGGCCTTCTGAGTATGAATTTGTAGGGTTTGAAATAGGCATTAAGCCATGGCCTTGCACAACGATACTAGAGTGTAAGTGCAAGTGTGGCATCAAGGCTTACGAAGGAGTTGTTCCGTCTGAGCTAGGCTACGGTTACTATTGCGGCAATGCATATGGAGGGCCGACCGAGTTCTGGGTGAGTTCACTGATCGTTGTAGTTATAAAATCAACAATGTTCATGAGTTTGCTTTATTTCATTCGTTTGTGTTTGCTTAGGCGGGGAGGACATGCAATTCGAAGGACTACCCCGGCCGTGGAGCCTTAGTAGAGAGGCTGAAGGTATGTTTGCCTCTCAAAAAAGACACGAAGCATTGGCACCGGTAGCAGATTCAGGAACGCTTCAGGAAGGAATACAATGTACCGAGGCCATCATGGAAGATCCGTAACAGGATTTTCGAGGACTTTTATAGGGTGACTGATCGGCGTCTTTCATGGTACTTTGAGGAATTAGAGTTGATAACCTCCTGGCGACAACACATGGAGACGTATGACTTTAAGGAGGCTGAGGATGCGAGGGAGGAGGCCTTTTTCAGGAGGAGGCAAGAGGAGTGGGCTAAAAACCTAGCCAAAAAGTCTTTGAGGTGTCGTTTATGTGAGTAATTCATTCTGAATTGTTTTGAATTGTGCATGTTTTTACCAGTGCTAGAAATGAGACACGGTTTTGTTTTTGTAGTTGATGATCCACCGCCAAACGACGGACATCTCCCAGCACCCATGGAGGAGGAGGACGACGACGATGATGACGATGATGGGGACGATAACGAGGACGAGGATGAGGACAAAGACACTTTAGTTTGGTGGTCGCTCCACGATTAATTACTAGAATGTCGTCTTTCGTGTCCAGTCTAGAGTGTACTATACACTAGGATGCACTATATTTGTGGATGGAGCGAGTACGATTTATGCATTAAAAATTGTGGGTTTTTTTATGACTCAAATAACTTGATTACTAAGAATATGAAACTCCATATAGCGCATAGATTCTGTGCGCTCTTTGGGTACTGTAGCGTCTACTGTTCACCAATCAGGCGAAGCCCCGTGCCTCGTGTGTAAGCACTGAGAATAGAGTACAGAGTCCATGGGACTAAGGTCCTTCGCTACTAGACACAACACGTACCTTCGCTACTCCGAAAGATCGAAACCAGTGAGTAGGGATTGACAACTTAAATTTAAGAGAGAGCTCTAAAAATGTACCACCCAAAAGCGGCCGGAAGAACTTCTTGTTGACCCATTGTACGTACAGTGAATCTGGTCACTGGACAGCAGCACAGGAGGTTTCCTAGGCCTGCCTTGCACTCTCTGGTGCTGAAGGTTGTGAACCGAGCCATATTTGTGAGGGATGCTTCTCCGGGCTCAAGCAAACGCCTTTGACAGATTGACAAATCGTTCATGCCGAGTTGGGTCACCACACCGATAAGGAGCTAGTTCGCTCTAGGGCCTAGTTGACGTTAGGGTCGGCTGGCGCCTATGGTTTTTGTCCACATCGGGATCTTGTGCCTCCAGCAATGAGCGCAATATGCAAGACACGTCACCGGAGGAGCCTCGCCAGGAGCACGATATGTAAGACATGCCGGTGAGGTCTCTTGAGAACCGAAACCCAACACGCCTAGGAGGGACCCCTGTCGGGGTGTGCGGTGGCTATGGGCTTCCCTAGCTGGCCTGACTGCTCTAAGACGTCGTCGTCGTCATCGATCCTCCAGCCATGCAATATCGACGAAGAACGAGGAGAAGAGATAGATGGGAAAAGAGGGTAAAGAGATAGTAGATGTGTTTTTGACGATTGGGTGTTGGGATCTTGACTGTAGCTACAGGAAATACTGTAGCGGTAGCAGTTAGTACCGTACTGGAAACTGAAGTAGATCTGAACCATATGGAAGGTTGTTAACTCCGGATCGATCCTTTTGTGCAAAGCGAGGACGAAAGCGTAAGAGAGTTAATTAGCAGGTGTGACTTATTCAACGTGTAGAGTGGGCCTTAGCCGTCTTCCCGGGTTGGGGCGTTACAATTATCCTCTCAAAGGCTAACTGTATCACCCCTATCTGACAAATTAACATTGTGCAATGCCTCTGAATTGTCTTTTGTCTTCTGGCACAGCCACCATCTCCCATGCAGTTAGATTATAACCTTTGGCATTAAAATCACAGCTGTTTTGGGCAAACTAAGTGTGCACATGAAGCAAGTAGGAACAGAGGAAACCTCTGAATTAATGAGCTGCAGCCTACCTGAACAAGATAAGTATACTGAACTGGCACAGAGCTTTCTCTCAACTCTGCAAATCAAAGGATCATAATCTTGATTGTTCTCCCGGGTAAAAACCCATACTGGTTTCTGTGTACAACTTGCAAGATCACTTTTTACATTCTATTGGGGAGGAGTTTGGTAAGAAACTTCATGGTGGAATTTAGAAGAGAGATTGTCCTAAAATCCGTGACCTTCTCTGGATTAGGTTTCTTAGGCACCAAAGTGATATAAGAATAGTTGATACTCTTTAGATCAGCTGTATGGTCACAGAAATCTCTGCACAATCTGTCATACTTGATCAGGCTCCAACTTTTCTTGAAGAAGTGGCCATTGAAACCATCTAACCCAGGGGCCTTATCAGTTGGCAAATCCTTGGCTATTGCATCCATTTGTTCAGTGGGAAAGGTGTGATCAACTCTTGAAGAAATAAGGTAGAATGTTAAAAGAACAATCAAATAAGAGGCCAAAATTAAAGAAATAAAGTAGAATGTGCCAACTGCAACACCATATAATCATCAACCGTTCGCCATCCGAGTGCTAGGTCAACATCCGTGCGTCCTTGGAGATTGCAAACAACCGTTTCAGGCAAGGAATTATAGGGAAGTACCACGTGACCTTCCTAGAAACTCTACGACGCATCTCCTCGTCGTCACCACCCTCATCAGTTCTTCATTTGCGATGAGAGGTTCCACACTTGGGGCATTCAGTTAGAGCTTCATTGTCACCACGGAATAAGATGCAGTCATTTTTGCAAGCACGAATTATATACTCTTATAAAGCTAAACCCCACTAGAGATTTCTCTCAACATGCAAGCTATCCACATCAACAATCCATTAGAACTTGCAATAATAGCCAACTAGCACATGTAATTATGATAGTTATCTCTTCATCCACTAACATGCATTTAGCTGTCCACATCGATGTGTCAAACCATTCACCAAAATTAAATTATCTGGAATCCCTGCAGCAACGCGCGGGGTATTTTTCTAGTTTTCTCAAACTTCAATCCCGTTGGACAAACAATCTTTTTGGCCTCATATGTAGTCTTGGGTATCTCATTCCCCTGGATAAACATATCCACAAGCACTTCTAGCAATTCTCTGAAGCCCTTATCAGTCCAATGATGTGCTGCCTTCAATAGGAGAAGCTTTAGCCAAGCGGACAACTTTGTATACCTCTCATTGCAACACGGATAGAGTGGGGTCTTCATATCTTTCCACGGCTGTTTTAGCTTCTTGAACTCCGAACCCGTCTACTCCTCAAGCCGAAGACATCACGCACCATCTCCTCCAGATTCTCCACAAGATGGACTGCATCATAGTTGGCAGCAATATCTGCTACATCATCATCACATAGTTCCTAATCGCCAAAGGGTGCTTCCTCGCAACCGGCATAAGTCTCATGGAGGCCTTTCTCACCATCGTGCCGACTAGCAGCCTATGCCTGGTCTTGGTCATTGACACCTTCTCCATGTTTGTTTCAACATCTGTAGTCATCCATGAATCCTTGAATTATTAGATGGGCATGGACCGTTAACGAATTTGAGTATTGCTTTTTATTTTTACAGTCAATGCATGGACACCACATAGATGACTTTTGTCCATTCAACATATCTGCCTATGCAGTAGTTAGGAAAGATTTAAGACCATCTAAATAGTCATCACAAGTACGGTTCCGAAGATACATCCAGCGGCTTCGATCCTCCATAGTCTATAAAAGAAAATTAAAAATAGAAGAATAAGTCAATCATACAGTAGAAGTTGTCACAACACAACAATTTTGGTACAATTCGTCAGCATGTTCCATCATCATAGTTGGACACAAGCTCATCAAAGTTTAGAATGCAAGTTAATTAGTTGCACAAGTTGTTGCTGAGCTCACCTCTGGCCACTACTGGGCAGCGAAGCACTTCTAAGGATGGCGATGGTGTAGCACCGCAGAGATTGAGAAGAGTAAGCACTAGTGCACCCTGTTGCAGAGATCAAGATAGAATTAAGCACATGGATTTCATTTGGCAGTTGAGTTGATCATGCTCACACAAAAATTACCATGCTATTATTAGAAATGAATTTGGTCACTACCTGATCGAGCTGAGCTGAGCACGTCGGGGACCAACAAGGAGAGGATGATCGTCAGTGGACAGACCGTACGGTTGGATGGATGGATATGGATCGAGAGCAGAGCTAAAGGGGAATAGGCGCTCGGTGGCCTTAGCATGCCTGGGCACGCCCTTGGCTGCCCCAGCCACCGGCGCCGGCGCCGCCGCATACGTGTTGACACCTCTAATGCCACATAAGCTAGGTTGTCATCCCCAGCATGACACCAAAGGTGCTGGTACTAAAATATGTAAATGCTCCTCTGAAATAAATATGAAATCCGCAAGCGCATAGATAATACCGATGTAGCATTTTAACCGGGAGTAATCCAGGTGTCGTTATTTATATTTTTACCACTAGGAAGGGATGCTAAGGATAATGAGTAATGAGCATCACTACATGTGCTAATGGAGAGCATAACCATGTCTTTATCTATCTTCTCATACAGGGTAAGTGTCACAAGATAAATAATATATATGAATAATAATAAAGGATAATTGGTAAGCACATAGCCATATAATGATAAACATCTCAATAGACTACTCTAGATATATAGCACTAGCATGGATTAAGACGAACTATAGGAATAAATCCTAGGTTATTCTAACTATAAGGTCAAAACATACAATGATTAGTGCAATTATACTTGGCAATCATGACAAGAAAAGATTATATCTACGCATAGTGATATTACTAAGGAAGATATGGAACATAGCCGTCACTTCCCTGTAATAGTTGTGCTATGGCTGCCCTATACTCGGGAGGTGGACTACAGAGGACTCAACAAGACTGTCACTCCCGCGATCTACCATACGATCCAGAATATAGGGTGCAATCGCAGGTAAATACGGTATAGGCACCACGCTACACAATGTTTACCACTCACCCATGATATCAATGAGCAAGCGCTATACGATCCTATACTTGAATATAATTCTAATCTAACTATGCCAAGCATATAATCAAAGTAGACTAGAACAATATAATTGAGAACATAATCAAATAGAGCAAAGTCATATCCAATATGATAGAATAGACTAAAGTCATATTCATACAAATGATGAACTAGATGAATAATATAAGAACAAATACAAAAGTAGGAGAGAATTACCAAGTATTCTCCGATAGATCCGGAAATCAAGCAATGCTTGGCTCCTTCTAGTTCTAATCCTATGTAGCTATGCTAAACTAGAGATCTAATTGAGATGGTGGCTCTAGGGCTTCTCTGAATGAGATGAATGAATAATGAATTCCTGAATTAGATTAGGGTTTCTCCTGGGGTCAGGGGCCTTGCTTATATAGCCCTCTAGAAAGCACCACAACCCTTGAATCAAACCGACCTTGATGAACGATTATTATTGATCCTCAAAGGCGGTGGAGGCATGATCCGCGAGGTTGACCCTGATTGGCCACATAGGTAGGGCGGGCGCCCCGGCCCAGGGGCGGCCGCCCCTGTTCCGGGCCTGTTTCGTCTCCCGTTTGTTTCTAGAGTCTTCTCGTATCTTCCACATTTTAGAAAAGTTATGTGTAGCCCCTTTGTCTCTATGTAAATCTGACATATGGGTCTCCTTTAGTTATTTCCTGATAACCCCCTGCAGAAATAGATATTCACCAAAACTCGTGGAATTCTGTCAGTGTAACCCCTATATCTAGATAGCATTTATATTTAGATCATTTCTCATGCTATGTTGATGATTAAAAATGATACTTATCTACCGTCAACAATATGTTGCGCCAGCTAGTGTTGCGCTACATCGCACCCGCCACGGCCGCATGTGCGTCGCGTCTGTAGGTGCCGCCCACGTGATGCGTGCCTCCCGTGCCCCCGGCCTCCGCCCGCCTCGCCGCGCGCGCCCGGCCGTGGCCCGCCTATGAGGACCGCGCGCCCGCTACGCGCACCACGGCCGGCCGCCGCCCTGAGCTGAGCTGAGCTCTCCGTGAGCCGGCCTGTCGCCACCGGCCGGGAGCGTCGCGCCGCCTTGACCTGGAGCTGAGGCGGAGCCGTGGCGCGTGATGAGCAGAGCAGCAGTCAATGAATTGAATTAAATGATTGTACTGGCCAACTACCCAGCAAGTGCCAAAGGTAGTACAAACGCGCCTCAACAAGCGTTTGCCATAAATCAATCACAGACGCATTACGATAACTACAGACATGTCTTTAAAACATGCGTCTGAAACTCAACATGCGCCTGTGATTATTGAAATAATGCAAACACGTCTACAATAAGTACATTAGTAACTCAACATGCGTCTGTGATAATTAAGTCGACTAACTGCAGACGCCTTCCTATAACATGCGTCTGTGGTAATACTTCAGACGCACCCATTATTACATAAATGTGTTGACCCCGCCGGACTAGCGACCCAGTCGACGAGTTACTATAGACGTTTGTCGGGTAACGCGCGTCTGTAATTTGTTATCACAGACGCGCTTTCGTCTGGCGTCCCTAGGTGCCGCCAGTGGATATGACCTTTTTTTTTACATAGTGCGCAGCTCTGCCGCGGACTGCATGCATGCGTTGATGTGCGCAGGACGGAGCCCCTTGCTCGCCGCCGCCGTCATAAACCCCTGGCCTGCCGGTGGTGGACGGCCTGGTTCCTACGTCGAAGGGGCACGTACGATAGTCGATAGGGCAGGCAGCAGCGCGGATCGGCTAGTAGTAGGGCGGACCACTGGAGGAGGGTCAGCAGGAGAAAGCATGCGCCGCCGCTCGGGGGACCTTGCATGCAGTGACACCTCGCCGGCCGCGCCATGGAGGAATGCCCGGGCGTGGCCTTCGGCAGGTGGGACTGTGGGAGTGGCGCATGATGAAACAATTTTCAAGTGTCCATATACAGTATGTGTATATATATATATAACTAATACAAAATACTATATTCTGTAGCCAAGCCATGCGGCGCACCAGAATTGAGGCATCATCCGGCGCACCTGGTCCAGCCTCCATGGTTACCATAATTATTGACGATTCTATCATCTGCGCTGCAAGTAAATGTTGTGCATGTAGGCGACCAACGCTGCAGCATGCATGCAGAGGCAACAAATTCCATTTATTGTTCCTGGCTTACCTGCCAACCTATCTCTTATTTTTCTAATTTATTTCTCTCCCCGCACATGCAGAGCCCAGTCGCAGCCCAGCTTTGTCTACCGCCCCCGCACTCCGTCCGCACTCCGCCGGCGATGCCCCGGGCTCCGTCCGTGATCCACCGGCGACGCCCCTCGTCTCCGTCCGTGGTCTGCCCATGACCCCTAGCGGTCCGCCGGCGACGCCACCCAGCACCGTCCGCGGTACGCCCGCCATCCCGACGAGGCCGTGGCCCCTCCTCCTTCATGGCGGCGACGGCGATGCAGCCATGCACACGGCGGCCCGGCGCCGACGCGCAGCCCAGCAAAGACCAGCCCGCTAGCCTCATGACCGGCCCTGCTCGTGCTCCCTGCGGCGTCGACCTCCACCGCGTGACCGACGGGGATCTCCACGGCTCCACCGCGTAGACCTTGCCTCCATACATCGAGCTCCTCACGACGGCCATGGCATGGCTGCTGCTCATGCTCCGGGCGTTCCTCGGCGCCGCGGCCACCGGCGCAGCCGTCGGGCTCTTGAGGGCATCCGGGTCGGTGGCGCTCGTGGGGTGGGTCGCGCCGGTGATGTTCGCGCACTCGGACATCGCCTGCTGGATGAGCCTCGTCGTCGCCGCTGCGGAGGAGGAGGGGTATACGGGCCGCGCGGCGGTGCATAGGGCCGATCGAGGCGCTCGTGGGCTCATCGCTGGGCGCAAGGCGCGCGGCGTCGCCGTTGGATGACAGCCCTGATGGTGGATCCGTGAAAGAGAGACTGCGTCCTCTCCTCCGGTGAGTGCGACTTCTCCTGTTTATTTGTTGATCGGAATCATTCTCCTGGTTTATTTGTTGATGTGAATCCGTGAGTATTAAACTGTATTTTTTTCCCCTATGCCTCCGCATGATTTATCTCTATATTAAAATAATTTGTATGGATTTATCTAATTATCAAAGTGCACTGTTGTTCATCTAATTATAGATTCTGATTTTTCCACAATTTTTTTTCTGGAAGATGCTATTAGCCTCATGATCTTGCTAAAAGTTTTATCTTCATTTTTTTTTCCTAAATCCAGGTGCATAGATCCTGGCTTTCCAGCTTCAGAGGTTTGTGGATGGTACTGCGTCAAAGATTCATCAATTCAGAATACCTCTTTTCTTGTAACATGGACCTGATTATATATATGAATGAAACAAGAAACAATATAGTCTGTAATTGTTGAAGCGGTTTGGTACCATTTTGTGATGTTGAGATATATGATTCGCCCAGTACAAGCTGGTGTTATACAGTATGTACCATTTGAAATATCGTAACTATCTTATGGTTATGGTAAGATGGTCTCTATATTATAGTAACTAGTTATTATGAACCATTTGACTCATGTAATTCTCGTATCAAGAAACTCGAATTCTCGTAATTATATCATGGTAAACTATTGACTCAGTTACTATATATAGGTCTAGACTTCATGCATTCTCGTAACTGGCCAACTAGTTACTCGGAAAAACCAGAACCTAAACAAAGTAACTCATCATGTAATTCTCGTATGAAGCCAACTCGAATCCTCGTAATTATTTCATGGTTCTCGTAATTCACATTCAAGGTTCATTCTGGTAAATCAAAGTAAATTCTCGTAAATCATAGTTGTCAAATTCAAAAGGATAGCAAGGCATATATTCTAGTAAATCACAATCAATGGTACAAATTTTCTAGTAAACCATTTACTTATTAATACTAGTATTCTCGTAATACTTGCCATGGCACCAGCTGAACTAGTACACCAGCTTTATGTGTATTCTCGTAACACATCGCTTGCATGCATGCAATGGCACCGTGTGAAGGCGTGAAAATAGTTCCAAATATCCATCGTCATTAATTACTGCAATTACCTGCAGTGTTGATCCACATGCATGCAGCTGGAAAGGAAAGCAGTAACGCTGGGCCGGCCGGCTGGATCGGATGGGCATCAGGGTGCGGTCGGTTGGCCTGGCTACAAAATAAGCTATTTTGTAGCTAGCCGCAGAGTATACTCTCCCTATATATATATATATATATATTGACATATAGGTCATAGTTATTACCAATCACACGCGAAGAGCAACATAGTATGTCATTCATAAATATATCAATCAGGACAAATTACAATTATCTTTTGGGCTGTAGTTTGCACACTTGCATCACCTTATTATATTGCAAAATCACAAAGATAATAATTAAATTAAAATCGGATGAGTACTACTATAGTTGATGGTTTGGCACTTCCATGTCTGTTACCTCAAACGTCCTTACGAGATATATATATATATATATATATATATATATATATATATATATATATATATATATATATATATATATATATATATATATATATATATATATATATATATATATATATATATATCAAATATAATGCATTTTTGTTATTTTCAGACAAAATAAGGGAGAGTGTAATAGACGTATGTACCCTCACTTGTCTTCCTAACGTATTGAAATTTAATTATTTTTCGCATAATTAAAGGGTAAACTCTTAGTCTCCTATACAAAATATGGCAAGTGCATGAATTACTTTCCTTAGACAAAATAATCACGTATTTTATTTAAGTAAACAATATCTTCTTGTTTTCTGAATGCATTATATTTAAAAATAAATTTTAAATGGTAGAATGTACTTTATTTGAGGATGGAGGGAGTATCACTTAGCACGCCCCAGCCTTGAAGCCCACGGCGCCCCGGCCAACGTCGTACAGAACCTCGAACGTCCGCTGCTGCACGTTGCCGATGATGCCGGGAGAGCTGTCGTCACTGTTGGCCGCGAAGGCGAGGCAGACGATGCTGCTGCTGGTCTGCAGCATGATCCCGTTGGCGTCGAGGTTGACAACGGCGCCCCCGGAGAAGACTAGCGCGACGGCCGGTATCCTGACGCTGGACTGGCCGCTCAAGTCAAAGCAAGTGTCGAGGAAGCCGCCGCTTGGCGGTGCCAGCGGGTAACCCTGCTTCATCATCTCGGCCTTGAACGCCGACGACAGCGCCAAGTAGGCTGTCAGCGGCAGCCGCGTGACGACCGTGCCGGAGTCCATGATCGTCCCGGCGGAGAAGACCCAGGTGGGGATGCTGAGCTGCCTCCCGCCCACCCAGATGGCCTCAAGGCGCACGCCGTAGAACGTGGGGACCTGCCTGCTCCTTAGCATCGGCGTCTTGACGAAGCCGGCCGAGGTTCCGGCGGCGCCGAGCGTGAGGAACCCGGAGGAGTTCGGCGTCTGCGGGAGGCAGTACGAGAAGGCCGTGCCGCCGAACGTCCCCGCCGTCTGCGACACCAGCGACTGCTCGCCGCCGCCGAGCCCCATGAGCCCGTCGGTCTGGTCGTCGTCCCTGAAGCCCGACTCCACGTGGCTGCACCCGAACCGGAACTTGCTGAGGACGGTGTTGGAGCCCAGCGCGAGCGTGTCGGAGCTGTAGGTCCCGGTCGTGCCCACCGAGCCGTCGCCGTACCTGACAATGTACTGGCACTGGCCAGAGCTGGAGCAGCCGTTGCCGTAGCCTTCCTGGTGGAGCTGCGCGCACGCGGCGGAACTGCAGGAGAACGGGGAGTAGGTGCGGGACGACCTGGGGTCGAAGAGTGGGTCCACCTGGGAGCGGCACTGCCAGCACGGCTTGCACTGCACCCATGACACGTCGCTGCCGGTGTCGATGAACATGGTCTGGGACTTGCCCGGCGAGCCCAGGCGTACGGTGATCAAGTACTGCAGCGTGTTCAGGGAGGCGCCCAGGGTCGTCGGCACGGTGGCAGCGTGCGATTGCTGGACGTCACCACCAGCGCCGCCGCGGCCGCCCTTCTTGGCGCTGTGGGAGAGCTTCCGCTGGATGTAGGCAGCTCGGAGCTGGTCGCGGTGGAGCCTCTCCTCCAAACTTGGCATCTTCTTGGTCGGCAACGGCGAGCATGGGCCGTGACGGTGATGCAACGGCACCGTGGTGGCACCGGACGACGACCGAACCGCTGGGATCAACCATCAAAGCAAGGGAAACGATCGATTGTCATATATTAGAAAAACTGTGCACAAAATAATCAACCGAGTGGAAGGAAAGGAAACTGCTGGTGCGTGCACGGACAGTACTGCACCTTTGGACTCGGAGGAACAGACGGACTTGTTGGTCCTCAGAGACTGAGAGCCAATGGACAGAACCTTGTAGCTGCCATCATCACCTGCTGCGTGAGCAATGTGAGAGCGATAGCAGCTGAGAATAAAGAGGAGGCTCAGGAGAAGAAGCTTCGGAACAGAAGCCATGCCTTGCGGTTAAGTTCCTTGCTTGCCACTTCGCCAGAGAGGCAATGCTTCAGGAGCTAGCTGAGATATCAGAGATGCAGTGATCGAGTTGCCGCTTCAGAATAGCTGCACCTGCTTATATAGAGAGGGAGGCAGGGAGCGACATGAACTTTACTCGAGGACTAGGCAACTGGCTTATATTTAATAACAACGCATTTGCGCAGCATGTTCCGACTTCGAATCCTTGCTGGAGTTTGGAAACTATATATTCTAGCCTATATATGGGCAAGTTCCTCTCCATTTTGTTGTATTAAATAAAAGAAATTTTGGATATCGTCAGCCGGCCGCTTCCAAAATATAACTTGGACTAGTATTTTTTTTCAACATATTTATAGAACACAGGAAAAGTGTACTTTTATATGAATGAAACTTTCGAGTTAATTCTATCCTATCATATTTATTATCCAAACGCAACACACAGTAATATCTAGTCCGTAAGTTGAAATGGTCGGTTGTATCAATTGCTGTTCTAATTAGAAATTATAAATTGGCTACGAAGAAGGAAGCAAAGGTGCGTAAGGAGTGGCAAAAGCCTCTAGAAAGAATGATCATGGTAAATGTTGATGCATCTTTTGATGATGACTAGTAGAGAGGGCGCGCACCTGCGCACCAAGTTGGAACAAATATCGTAATAGAAAGGATAAAGAGACGCGACAGAGTAAGATAAGATCATAAGTTTCTGTACAATAAATGCGTTTAATACAGAGTTTATCGCAGTCCGAAATGCGATAAGAGGTGACATTGCAGTATGTGAGGTGATATAAAACAACGTAGGTTGTTATAAAAAGCTGCTGTGGTAGACTGAGGAGCCTGCATGATGACTGGTATAGTTGATACATTAGGTTATACATTAGGTTATCGGCTAATGCATTTGTTTTTTCATTTATTTGATCAGTCCATGTTTCAGAGTTCTCAGTGAGATCCCCATCATTCTAAGAACAACTATTCTGGTAGGAAACATAAGCAAAGAATGGGGCATTAGAGGAGCAAGTAAAGCGAAATGTTGAAGAGATTATCTGTACAAATTCATGAGCTATAGAGTAAAGTTGATGCTTTGCTGACCTTCCGTAATTCTGCCTCACCACCTGCTTCCTCAATAAAAGCAAAATTTGATCCATGGTGATTGGTGCCAATTTTTTGAACCAAGAGAGTTTGTCCAACAGCGTATGCTTATGGCTATTTGCAAGATGGTAACAAAGAAAAGTAGTCAGTTATTGATCATAGACCGTAACAGCAGTTGCAGTTTAATAGGTGAATTGAAAAGAGTTTCTAATGAGTGGCCTAGCACCGTCTAGTAGCCTGTAAATTATATTATTCAGTGTCGTAAAGACAATGTACACATTAGCTGTGAGGTGGTATTGTGCACGAGCTACACACTGGCTAAAACTGCATCGTTGGAGGTAACTGCTGAAGAAACAACAGTAGTCGATGAAGTAGCTGCTGACTTCACTTAAGGTCCAAACAAGCAAAACAGAGTATTATTGCTGTACACATCATGACTATATAACCTACCAAGAGTCCAAGACAGATTCATCCAAACTGAAAATTCTTCATACAACCAAACATATAGAAGAATTCTCACATAGTTTTGGTGGTTCCACAGGGTATAGCCATGAACCAATATTAAAATACTGAGCTTTGGTATCCAGCATGCATCAGTTTGAACCAAGACTAAACTACATGGCACCCCACAGCAAGTAAACTACAAACGTGGAAACACTGTCCAGATCGAAAGACACAACCACTAAGACATATTTGGTTTAGAAGAGGAAGGCACACAAGCTATGTACAATGACTATCAAAGGTTTTGAGGTACTCTGTAAATAATGTAGGAAGATATGGTATGGAGAAAACGCCATAGATGATCTGTAAATTAGAATTTGAATAGGGAAGGCATCCTGAGGGCATCCTATCGGTTAAAGTAGTGGAGGACATCCTGAGGGAAGGGCCCATGCCACTGATTAATAATAATGAACTGGAATTATTTAAATAAGTATTTTATAAAAAAATCTTTATTTTATAAACTAAAAAGTATAGCTCAATAACTATCTTGTATCCAAATCACATACCATGTGCATAGGACAGTCGAAGAAAGAAGCAATAGAGAACTCATGTGTGGCAAAAAAAAACCTTAAAGTTGGCGTATTAAACTGAACATGTGCAGCAAAGCTACAAAATTTGGTGGCCTCTACAGTAGGGGTGTAGCCCTTTAATTGTAGTGGGAAAGGAGGATAGACTACTGTGTAATTCTGGGGAAAATGTGAAACACGTTGTACCTTTTGCAGCGAATTCGTGGGGCAGCAATGCAGTACCACTCCCGTCAGGCAAGATTCCACGTAACAAATTCTTTCTGTACCTCCACTGAAGGAGTACAGAAAACAACTTGACGCTAATTCTAGGACACCACCGCTGCAAAGTATGGAGACAAAGTCTGTAGAAATAAAATAAATATAACAGGAATTTCCAGGAATGAAGAACCAAGATGTAACCTTGGAACCAATCCACAACGAAACCTCAAGCTGGAGGAAGCCAAATCGGAAGAGCACATTCATCGCTGCAAACTGGTTGGTCGAATATGTGGGTCTATGATAAAAGAAATAAAAGCGAAAAGCAGGTACAAGTAAGAAAGGGTAGTGAAAATCTATATGTGCAATCAGAACGCATAAATGGAGGCGTACCCTTTGTTACCTTTTGGCTAGCCCTCCATTTCTGTAAACCAGGGGGTAATGCGGAAGCAACAAAAGAGCAGTTCACAACAGCAAGGGTCAATGCACAGCTGTGTAACCCTCAGCATGGATATCCATATGAACTAAAACTTATATTTCCTATCACCTCTAACCCTAATGGTCTGTAGGTAAACTAAACGACCTTTTTTTTCCCTCTGAAAACAAAAGGGTTACTGAACCACAGTGCAGAACCTTTAAAAACTCATGTTTCTGTAATCATAGGAATTTGTAAAATTTTCCTTATAGCCTGTAGATCCATACGTTCAGTTAATAGAACTAAGATAAAATTGAAATAGCCTGCACCACGACGCCAATTCTAGCACACCATTGCTGCAAAAGATGGAGACAAAATTAATATATTTGAAACAGAGACCAGAGGAATTCAGTAATAGAACTGAAATGAGTATCATTACGATATCTAGAGCAAAGATAGTTGTTTAATTAGGTAATTTATTAATTCATCATGTCAATTATGAACATAGGCTTTTAGAACTAAGAGAGAATTAATTGCAGCAGGATATTCGGGCTTCCTAATGTAGAGAATGTGCTACAAAATATATGAGCACTCTTCGTATAATATTGCTATTCTGTAGGAAGGATCAGCGTTTAGGACAACTACTTATGTCAAAGAGCGACATATTATAAGTAATGATGAGGTGTTAAATGCAGAGGCCAACCACCATGCTATGCATTCAGTAGATCATGTTTACATTTCAGTTTTTTTTGTCACCAATATGTGTTACTACTCATGTCAAAAGAGCGGCATATTATAAGACACGATGAAAGCTACCAAACGGACTATATGACAAAACTATGAAATAATAAATCTCCCAGAAAAAATAAGAGGAACCATCAAAATCCATGGCTGCATGTTTCTGATGCGTAGGACCATATATCTATATATGTGGTATTCATGAAGTCTATAACTAAAATAACCATCTTATCTGCAAATACATATATGTACCCAAAATTAATTTAAAGACCAAATGTGATAAGATGCAAAATTTAAGGAGCAATACGGTCAGCTCCTGTCCTGCTGAAGTTTCATATAACAGTACTCCCTAGTATTAAAATGACACATTAGTCAGAAAATAGAAAGAGAGGTTCACTCAAATTTCAGAAATCTTACCGGGATGAATCAGAGGCACAATGAGTGGAAAATTATTGAGTAAAGCTGATGGATTTGGTGGTGCTTAAATGTCATGGAATAAACCTGTAAATACATAGAGAAACTATGAGTAAGCAATAGATCCACCAAAAATGAAGCTCATTTGAGGGAAAATAATATTGCAGGAGTATAATGGATGTTATTAACAAAATAATATTGCAGGAGTATAATGGCTGTTATTAACAAAGAAGGTATGAGTAAGCAATAGATACAGCAAGAAGCCAAGTCTGCTACACAAACATGGACACCTTGATGAAGCCAATGTCCTTGGCATTGGTGTGGAAGCACTGGCTACAGCACATAAAGGCCACACTTCCAGATAAGACCATGAGAGACCCGATTGCTCAAAAAAAAAGACCATGAGAGACCTGGCTTGAAAAACAGAAACATATTTAGAGAAGCAAGGCTGTGATGATGAAGTTGCTGGTTTTAAAATTATTTGGGCATGAAGTATTAACCATGAGCAGCAACTGCTTAAAAGGACGAGGAAGTTGTGACAATCCACATGCTGTTTAGCACAACAGAAATAGGAGGAAGATGTATGTATTAATTGATAATCCACACCTCAGTTACTGGAACTAAAAGAGCATCTCCCATGAACCTGCGTCAAATTAGAGAATAGTGAGGAAAAAATCTAGAGCTATTTTCGTAGAACAAATAGTAGTGTAAATCAATATAGGAAGCCGTTAGATAACCATGCATCACAACGAAAGATGAAATGATATTTGGAGAAACATTTTTTTACTTTATAAGGTGGGTAAGGAAACTCTGAGCATATTGAAGTACTTCGATTTCGTAACAATCATACCAACAATGTAAATTGGTTGGCGCTAATTCAGGAATAACAGAAATATTTCTTAACCTGGCTCGTACGGTTATCGGTTCTTTTTGAGCTAAGTGAATCATGGCACTCAAATCCATGTCGAGGCTAACCAAACGGGATGGGCCATAAATAAAAACGATAGATTCAAGCAGGGCGACAGCACCCTACAAATCACAGTAACCATTTTTGTTATTTTTTTGTAGCAATTTCTTAAAATAATATCAACAACCATCATTACTTTAAGACAAACTCCACGCTGCATAAGAATTGAGCAGTTGGTTTGAACGTCATAAGGGGCACACTGTAGGCGAACTAACAGTGGAGACTATGAACACAGAGGAACCAGTACTATGTTGACTAACCTTGATAATAAGGTTGAAACAAGAAGACAATAATAGGTTTCTGAATTATTGTGTGAAAAGAGAAGAGGAGGGTGTGGGAACTTACGTTGGCTCCAGAGCCAAGGAACTCCCAAGTACTGTGCAGACCCTAGGAACGCCGGGCACGGACGAGCAGCCGGGACCAGGACGCGCCACAGGAGGAGGCGGCGGCCACCAGCGGTGCCCGCTGCCGCTGCATCGTGGCTGGGGATGGCGACCGCCAGGGCCAAGGCAGGCCCTGCATCCGTACGGCGCCAAACCCTAGGCACGCAGGGCACGAACAAGCAGCCGGGACCAGGAGGAGGCATGGGGAGGAGGCGGTGGCCAGCAGCGGCGGCCGCTACCGGCGCGCCGTGGCCGGAGACGGCGACCGCCAGGGCGGACGTAGGGCTGCGTCCGTACTGCGCCCGTGCCGTCGCCGCCGTCGCATCGCCCGCGTCAGGAGGGAGAGAGGGAGAAAAGAAGAGAGAGGAAGCGGAGAGGGGAGGCGGAGGTGGAAACACCGGCGCCGCCGGTGGCCTCCCGCGACGGCGCGGCTTCGGGAGAGGCGGAGGCGGAGCGGCCTCTGGAGAGACAGAGAGAGCGAGAGTTTTTTTTTCTGAGGCAAGGGGCTAGGCGAGGGGCTGGCTGCTTATATTTGGAGCTGGCCTTGCTGACGCGGCTCCGAGGTGGACCAATCACAGAAATCGGGGCGACGTGGCCGGGCTCCCTGCGCGGCGGTGAACTGCGGCTTAAAGAGTTTAATGTGGGGTATGGAAACATAGGAGTTGCAATTAGAGACCACTCATGGGGGGTGATTGCTACCGCGCATAGCTTCGTTTCTCATGTGGTAGATGCGCCTATGGCTGAAGCATATGCACTGAAAGAATGTCTTTTATTGGCAAAACACATTGGAAGCAATAGACTAGCCATTCAGGCAGATTGCATGGCAGCGGTAGAGACTATGAAGGAAGGAGGATTTTCGGCAAACTTGGCGGTTGCCATCTACAACGAATGTAGCACTTATTGGAGCGGTTTCTAAGAGATTTCTATTGAGCACCATAGGAGAGATGCAAAACGTGTAGCGCACGACTTAGCAAGGTGAGCTATGCAAACCAAGACAAATTTTATTTGGGACGATGAGCCCCCTAGCTTTATTCTTGAGTTTGTACTAAACGATGTAATTGTCTTTGATTAATAAAGCTAGCATATGCATTTTCAAAAAAAAAACAGTCATATAGATCTAGACAGTTAAAAGCCAAGAAACTACGCGACAAAGGCGAGGGTGGGTTCCAGAGAGCCGCCGCTCCTTTGCTACTTGCCACCACCGTTGCTGCTGCCTAGGCCCCTCCTACGGTGAGTCTATCTGTGATAAAATGAAGAGGGGACTCATCCCTCTTTTACAGTATAATTTATTTTTAGATCTAGATTATTTAGGGTTTAGCCCGAATAAATCTATGAAGGAAATCAAATAATTTTTTTTATAATGCTATCTGTGAGATGGCTTTGTTGATTCTCACGACAATGTTGTCATTGCCTGATCTGTAGCCATTATCGACAAAGGGATGGTGCTTCTCGACACTCCCCACAAAGATAGGGAACTCCAGGTCATTTTGATCTCATCGTCGATGGTCACGGAGAGGAAATAAGGTATACACAATGAATCAAGGGTGGCGGTGATGATTTTGCAACCTATGGCATATCCACTGATGCAACGTTGGATCTTGCGACATGTCAAATGTTTTGAAAGCATATATAAGGATTGCACTTTGCCGCATCAGGAAAACCATTGAGGAAGAAGACGATGAAAGAATATGAAAGAATATCGTATCTTTTTTATTTTAGATTTTTTCATGTGTAGTTTGGGATGTATATATCAAATTTTGATATAATTCCTCTTCACTTTGGAAAAAAAACATCAATTATTTATGATCGGGGTATCGTCGACAGAGAACGATAGAAAAAAATTGGGAAGTTATGTGCTACTTCATCAATCTATCTCTTCATCATTATAATAATCGCTACAGCTAGACATCCCAACATTCTAAGTACATCAAAACCAATCCAGTCAACTTCTCACTGCGCTAAGGCGGCTAAGCAATCTATGAACATGGGCCGAACGCTTGTTGCTGCAGTGTCGATAGTACCAACAAACGGCCGTTTTTCAGTTGTTGTTGGCTGGAAATTCGAATGCTTGTGTGTGTGTATATATAGTAGTATAATTTTAGACATAAAACACATGGGGGTCTGCTCGCTTCTGCTTGCTGCTTGAGCTTGGAACTTGACCACCCAAATAGTATTTTCTTCGTCCTTTTGCACGTGAGGCATAAAGTCAAACTAATCAAACTGGCATGCAGTCTAAATTCGTTAGTTGTAAGCAGCCAAATATTATTTATCTGCCTTCATTAAGCCACAGATCATTTTTCGACTTTCCTTTCGCTGCTTGCATTTGGCAACATTATCATTTGGTACTGTAACATGCATTTGGCGGCTAACCATTCATCATGAAACGATGATGAAACCTAGTCACATGCATCATTGACTTCTAGTAATCTTGTGTTTATTTAATAATAATAATAATAATAATAATAATAATAATAATAATAATAATAATAATAATAATAATAATAATAATAATAATCTGTTTCGCGAAATTTATAAGCTTCAAATGGGGGGCTTTCAAGTGAGAACAGGTATGCTAGGGCAGCGGACTCGGCTCATCTTCTAGCCAGTATATAAAATGATAAATAGTGTTACCACCATTAAACTACATTTCCAATTTTCCACCATTGTACGTTGTCCCATTGTGTCATGGGTCATGGCATTGTTCACTCGAGGGCACCACCATTTCGTACGAAAAACTACAATAACGAATCTTACGGCACATGCATAGAGCATTAAATGTAAATAAAAAAACTAATTGTACAGTTTGGTTGGAAATCGGGAGATGAACGTTTTGAGCCTAATTTGTCTATGATTTGACACTAAAGTGATACAGTAACAAATGTGCTACTAGCAGATTAATTAGGCTAAATAAATTTGTCTCGCGGTTTCCAGGCAAGCTATGTAATTAGTTTTTTTATTAGTATCCGAAAACTCCTTCCGGCATCGCACGAAACATCCGATGTGATATTTTTCCATAAAACTTTTCACCAACTAAACTCACCCTAAAGTTTCGCCTAGTTCAGAACACGTCAAATCGTTGAAATGAGATTCTGTACGAACTACGTACAGTGGCGGAACCAGGGGCCAGGCAGGGGCGTGCCACCCCCAAGCACAGTACATTTCAACAAATATCAATATAAATAATTGAATTTATAGTATAAAAATATCAATTTTCACTCATTTTGTATTAAAATATTATGATTTTGGTTATAAACAGTGTCAAAGTTTTAAAAAGTTGTTGAAACATATAATTATATATATTTTATCACACTAAAAAATACGATCATATTTATCTGGCCCCTTAATCAAAATTACTGATTTCGCCTCTGACTACATACGTGCTCTAGTGGATCAGTCTCCGTCCCGTCCTTCAGAAGAAGAATATGAGAACTCATTAGCAAACCTCCTTACATTAAGTCCAAGACCCAATCATTTCTTGCAAATTATACTTGGATGTACTTCTTAGCTACTCCCTATGTCCCAATTTATTTGTCGTTTTCGGTTTTCGTGCCACAATTTGACTCGATTTGTAGAAAATACGTGCAACATTTATATCTCGAAATAAATTTATTAAAAAAACTAGATTCAAATATCTTTCCATTGATATCAATTATGTATTATAAATATTAATATTTTTTTAATATATATTTTATCAAAGTTGTTTCTCGGAAAGCGAAAAGGATAGATATTTGGGGAAGGAGTATGTACTTAACCTCAGAAGAAAAAAGTTAGAACCAAGAATTGCTTCTTTTGGTGGTTGTGCCACCTCCTACTACCAGTAAGGTATCGAACCTTAAGTGACTTGTATTGACACGTACTTCCTCGTTCCAAATTATAAAACATCTTGTAATTTGGAATTGATGGAGTACTTCAACAACAAGGTGCTTTCACTGTGTCTCAAACAGCCATTGCGCCCCTTCGGCCCTAGAACCGGTGGTGAAATATTATCACTACCGATTCTTCTACAACTGGTGATAGAAAGGGTGTAGCAGAAATGGTTTACGTAGTAGTTAATAAGAACTAGAGTTTGAATTTAACACATGGATCAAAATTTGTAACAACCATATAAGACCAAAAGTTGAAAGCCAAAATATCGATTTATTAGCAACAAGAGTTTGTATAAACTAAGCGAAGGTTTTAAGTAATGTCTCTTATACTTTCAGGGCCTATTCGAAAGAGAATCATCCAGTATCTCTTAGTCCTGAAAATCAGAATAGGACGAACGAACGGCCTCCGTGGATATCTTTGCTTCGGAACAAAACAACTAGCATAGAGATGTAATTCAAATAATGAAAACACATATAGAGTAATTGACAAATTTAAACACATCCGGATAGAGATACTAGGTTTTTTTAAGATGATCGATAGAGATTCTAGATGGGTATTTTTATTACAAAATATAGAGAGTAAAGATAATCAATTTTTTTAGTTGCATGCATTAAATTTATTCATGGAACTTTTAATACGTATGCTGGAGCACAAATGATAATCTAGGTGCATTGCTTTCTCTAAGAGCAACTTCAGCATGGTCACTGCTTGAGCCCTCGAAACCAAATTTAAGGACCAGAGTCAAAAAAAAAAAAAAAGAGAGAGAGAGAGAGCGCGCTCTCAGAGCCCTCAAATTTTACGGGCCCCCTCAAATCCCCTCCCACCCCTCATTCCTAGGGCCTTGGTGCAAGCCCTCAAATGACGGTTGTGATAGTTTTCCCTCCAGCGCACTCGTGGAGCCGCTCCCGCCCATCCGCCTCCGACGATGATTCGCCTCCTTCTCCATCCCCCGCAAGACCGCCCCTCGGCGTAGCTCCCTTGATGAGTCCTGCCCAAGCTCCCTTCCCTAGTGAGAGCACCCTAAGCTCTCTTCCCCTGCAGCGGTGTCTTCCCTGGCGGATCTCCCTCAACCGGCTCCCTCTGTGACAACCTCTCTCACCGGCGAGAACCTTCCCCGGGGCGGGGTGCACGCACATTCAGGATTGGGTGAGTCAGAGGAAAACCGTCGGATATAGAGGACCCGCCGCCGCCGCAGAGGCTGCGCTGCGCGTGCGCGGTGCAGCACTACAAGTGGGACCGGCGCGGAGCTGCCTCCCTCGTCGCGCGCCTCGCCGACCAGCAGGACCCCGACCATCACTACGCTGAGCTCTGGATGGGCATGAACCCGTTGGGCCCCTCCACGCTCCTCGACGACGGCGGCGAGGGCGAGCTCCTGCTCCTCAGCGACTGGCTCGCGCGGAAACCCGACGCGCTCGGCCCCGCCGTCGCCGCGCGCTGGGGAGGCGACCTCCCAGTCCTCTCCAAAGGGACGTGACGTATGTCGGTGGCCAAGGCGCTGTCGATCCAGGCGCACCCGGACAAGAAACTCGCCGAGGCGCTGCACGCGCTGCGGCCTTCCGTCTACAAGGATGACAACCACAAGCCCGAGATGGCCATCGCCATCACCGAGTTTCGGGCGCTCTATGGCTTCGCGGGCATCGATGTACGTGCATGTTCTGAACCATAGTACGCCTCGATCACTTAGCTTTGATCCGTCGCAATCAGGGATGTCGTCCTGAGGACGACTGTACCTGAAGTTGAAGGGCTAATATATTGGGCATGAGCATGCTGCCAAGCTGATGAGCTTCAACGAGTATGATGGGGGTCGTAATGAAGTCAAATCCAGTTTGCAATCAGCTTTTGCTAAGCTAATGGCAGCAAGTAAAGACATGGGGTCTCTGAAGCACTTTCCAAACTGATCAGTCGCCTGAATATTGAGAGCAAGGTGAATTTTTTTTTTCTGGACCCATAATTGCTGTGAGCTTCTACAGTTTGTTTGTTGTGACATCAGTTATAGTAACAATCCCTTCATTGGCATCAGCTTTGCACGTGGCTTGCAAAGCTAAATATCATATTGGTTCGGACACATTTAGAGTATTTATGACAGATGTTAACACTATGTTTCCTTGAAAATAAAAATGAACACATGCATGCTTAGCATATCTAACAAGGTTGATCACAAAACCTCGATCAAATGTTGGATATATATTGCTTTTGGGACATGAACCATGCATTGGAAACTGCAAACATGTACTACTGCATGTAGTTGTACATCAGTCAAAGCTTGAAATTTTGCCATCATGCTAAAAGGCACCCAGGTTGCCATTTTTATCTACATCGTGTCATTATCCCTTTTGTTTGGATTAACATGATTTGAATGATTTTTTTACACCTTGTTTCTCTGCTACAGCAAGACAAATTTGCACCAATGTTCCCAATTTTTTCACATGACACATATACTTTTGGAGTTCATATGACCACCCTTGTTTTTTTTTTGCACACCAAGTATAGTTGCCACCCAATATTTTGGAAGCAGGTGTTAAATCCAAAAAAAATGCACTAAATTGAATGTATAGGCGGTAAACTGCTGTGTTCCATAATTATAGACTGGTATCTGCGACAATTCAAATATTTAAATTTGCCCAGTGCAATTTGTAATGGTTGAAAAGTTTCTTGAATGGTGAGAACTGATAAGCAACTAGACAAACAGGCTCCTTTTTCCCAAAATAATGTTTGGCATCAGTGTTCACCCATGTTCCATGTCTTGCTTTTTAAAAGTTTTTGATGGGCAACAATGGCAAAACCTTTGATTCCTTCTTGTCTCATGATTTCTTTATCTATCCACAGATTGGGACCTTAACAGATAAAGAACAGCTGGTTTTGTCACTGGAGAGACAATATCAAGAGGATGTCGGTGTTCTAGCAGCACTCTTCTTTAATTACGTCAAACTTAGTCCTGGTGAAGCACTTTATATGCAAATGAACCGCATGCGTATCTCTCTGGGGAATGCATTGAATGTATGGCCACTTCAGACATTGTCCGTGCTGGTTTGACTCCTAAATACAAAGATATACAAACTCTCTGCTCAATGCTGACATACAAACAGGTGAGTAGTGTCGACGACATTACTATCATGTCACGTCTATATTACTTCCTTTATATTTTACTTGTTCCACATGTATGTATTTGGCAAGTATATCGATCCTCTGTGTTTACAATGTTGCCAGTGATCTTCTCTGATCTATGATGTCGAACCTCACAAGTTAATACCTAATTAAGTTCACTACGTCCATTCTAATCTTTGGTGTTACAAATATATGTTTTTGGAGAATCCTAGTTTTTTTTCCGTCCTATATATGCACATTCATGGAAAAAGTGAAATTTGTAAGTTTTTATTTTTTGAATCAGAAGTTAATGAATGAGCACCACATCTGTCAAGTCAGGAAATAAAAGCTAACTGATAATCGGTTCTTCCAAGCTACTGGCATGTTTTTGTAATTTGCTTCTTTAATTTTATATTTTATGGGTGTCATCAGTCGTCATCATCATCACTGAGCCTCCTTCAATTCATGCAGGCATTCCCGGAAATCTGGCAAGGCGTTCCTGTGCAGCCACACGTAAGGCGCTACACGCCTCCATTTGATGAGTTCGAGGTCGACTGCTGCTTGGTACGTGCAGATGAACTTGTTACCATATCCTTGGTGCGAGGCCCATCTGTCTTTCTCGTTAACCGGGGAAGGTGAACTCCAGGCAGATTCTTTGTTTGATGGGAAGAAAAAGGCAAAGGAAGGCGATGTTTTCTTCGTCCCTGCGTACACTGAGATTAAGCTCTCTACCAGTGGCCGCCCTGAGTCCATGCAGCTGTACAGGGCTGGGGTAAACAGCAGATTCTTCAGTTAACTGATGGTGTCGCAGCAAGTGGACTGCACTGTAATTGTAGGGCCTGTTAGGCAGGCAGGCAGATTTGAATTGGGCCTTCCATTGGGCCCTTGCGTGTGTTCTCACCGCCAGCCTTTGACCGTATGCGTGTGGTAGATTAGATTCATGGGCATGTCATCCTACTGGCTGTGATAGTTCTTCTATAATAATGCTCCATCGTAATTAGGGCTGATATCGAGCCAGCTCGGCTCGTTATCAAGCTGGCTCGGCTCGGCTCGGTTTGGTTCACTTGGCAGCTCAAGCTGGCTCGTTTGGCTCGTGAGCTAACTTAAAAAATTTTTTCTTCTTGTTGAGATTATTCATCCAGCAAAAGATAGAGAAGTACTGATTTGGAAAAAACAAAATAAATAAGAAGACGAATGATTTGATGCTGGTTTGGGAAAATCAAGAAAAAAAACAAAAGCTAATGCTTGATGCTGTGCATTGGCTTGCAAGGGAGTAGACAAAGCTGCGATTGCAAGGCCCTAGCGAGCGGCAGGCATTGGACAACTTAAGCGTGTGCCACGTGCCGCAGCTCAGGACGGGAACATCTGAGTGTGCATGCGTTTGCGGCTACGCCTATGTGGAATGACGGATGGGGGAAGTCTAGGGTCTAGGGGTGGGAGCGTGGAGTTAGGGGCTAAGGTTTTATCATATTGGGCCACTGGGCGATAGCATATATATAGGCTGATTTAAATTGCTATTATCTGATTTACCTGGGCTCGTTTTAGCTCAGAGCGGCTCGCGAGCTGAATCGAGCTGGCATGTTAATTAACCGAGCTAAAGTGCGGGCTCAGCTTATTTAAAAATTCAAACGAGCCGTGCTCGAGCCGAGCCACTAACGAGTGAGTCGAGCGAGTTAGCAAGTTACGATTTTTTTTGTCTAGGTCTAATCATAATCAGTCTAATATTGCCGCATAATCCATCGCTTTCAGGGAGGAGTTCCCAGCTACTCCCTCTGTCCATAAGTCTCCATCGTATTAGCCTTCGGCGCAATGACCAACGAGCAGTAAACAACGCTGATTTGCATTTAAGGCAAGGAGCAGCCAAGGAGTCGTAGTCAATGAGCAGCCAAGGAATAATAAATATAGACAAAGAGCAACCAATGAGCACCAAATATGTAGCACGTACGAGAAACCAAACCCGTGGTCCCAGACTAATACGAATGAGACTTTTGGAAAAAAAATGCTTAGACGAAGGAGATAAATGGACGGAGTGAGTATAAAATATACTTGGCATTGGATACAGTACTATATCTTGTCTGTGAATTTGCTTGTACATGCATGTAACCAAACAGAGTCTCTTTATATCTAGGCCAGATGAATCCAACCAACCAAACAATACAATCTTGAATGTGTTGAGCCTGTCCAGTTGGGGTCAACCAATCACGTCCATAGTTTCACTAGTTTTAAGTACCGATGTTGCATTGGTTTTCTGTGATATCATATTCGATTTCAGTTTTTTTTTGGGAGAAATATGATCGATGTTGCATTGGTTTTCTGTGATATCATATTCGATTTCAGTTTTTTTTGGGGAAAAATATGATTGAGAACGGTTTACGACTCTTCCGATCCTTTTCGACCGTTTTCGTCTCTAGGCCTCTAGCACTAAAATCATATTTCTTCAGCTATCAGTCTATCTATCACCCTTGGGCTTTTCGTTTTAAAAGAAACCACATTTGCAAAGCAGTGACGACGGCAGAGCCGGTGATCACAACTTCGTTCACTGAAAAGCAACCATGCATCAGCGTTTTCCCAGCTGCTTGAAGTAATGCAAAATCTGTGCCGCCAAGATGTCGACCCAGGTGTCCGGCACGCCAGGCACGCACCAGTGCATGCAGTCCTGCCCGTACACAGCCACCGCGTCCTTCTTCCCCAGCCAGGTCGCCGGATGGGCGTCGGCTCTGAACTCGCTCATGTACGTCAGGTTCACCAGCCGGATCCCAGACCCTGCCAGCGCTTCTTGGATCACTGAATTCACTGTCCTCGCGTCCTTGTTCACTCCCCCGAACCGCGGATCAAACCAAGAGTCCAGCTGCACCCACCAAGATGAGAACGTCAAAAAAAAATCACAATTTTGAAATGGAGGACTGGAACTGAAACAGAAGCTAGCTGATGTCCGTGTCAGTCAGAAATCAGAAATTCAGAATGGTAGTAATGGTACCTCATGCTCTTTGAGGAGTCTGTCAGTAACGCAGCTGCCATTGTGATCCCACTCGCCGCCATGGAAGTGCCGAGGCGACTGCGTGCGCCATAGCTTCAGCGTCGTGTCCGGGGCCTCCCTGTCGATGTAAGATGCCATGGTTTTGAGGACTAGTTTCAGGCCGTCAAGAATGCTGAGCGGAGGCTCGATTGGCTTTCCATCTTTGTAGAAAACTAGGGGAGTCTCTTTTGGGAATTTGTATGTCCCCCACCTGATTATGGACAAAACATTACAATAGGAACATTACTCATGGACAAATTAAACTATGGCCCAAAAAATAAAAGGAAAAGAAAAACTGCTAGTTTGGGAACAGCAACCTTACCAGTGCCCGGTGTTGAAAATTAGCACATCATAGAACTTGGTGACGTTTATCCATTCATCAGCAGGAATGTCCACATCCACTCTGTAAATTCCTTTTTTCCCATTCTTCTGAATTTCCTCCGGGTTCTCCACTGGCTGCCACCTTTTGCATAATTAGTTACCACCATGTGAGCTTCATGATTTTATTGTATATATATATAAAGTATACAAAAGTACAATCCTGCTCTCCTTAAAAAAAACACATGCTGACATGCACAAGCAATAAAAAAGTCCAGAGTGCCCCAGGTTTGATCCCTCAAATATCATTACTGCTGCGATGCAGATAAATACAACTATTGCTGCAAACTAATACTATCTTCCAGATTCTTAAATCTTCATATTGATCACACAAAAAAGTGAAAAAGATTGCTGTTGGCTGTTGCTGAAACCTTAACCAGATGCAGGAAGAAGGCAACAGCACCAGCATTGAGGAGCAAGCAGACGAGCAGTACTCACTCACGTGTACTTGGCGAGCAACACGGCGCGGTGGAATGCGACGGTGACGTCGTCCCGGGGGAAGTAGCCGCCGCGCCAGGCGCCGCGGCGCTTCCACCTGCGCGCGCCGGGGTCGGCGGAACGGAGCGCGCAGAGCAGCGCGACGGCGAGGTTCTCGGACAGCGAGTCCCCGACGAGGCCGACGCGGCGGCCGCTGGCGGCGGCGAGGAACGCCGCGGGGTCGATCCTCGGGACGACGGCGCCGCCGCAGCGCGCGGGCGCCCAGGAGAGCGGGGCCAGCGGATGGCGGCCGTTGCGGAGGCAGTTGTAGGAGCCGCGGTGGAACCGGCAGGACGCCGTGTAGAGCGGCGCCGGCACGGGCTCCGGGGTCGGCACCCACCGCCCCGCCGTCGCGTCGGACGGCGCCGCGCCACAGGGCAGCGGCGGTTCCGGCGGCCGGGACCGCCGGGAGGGCAAGGAGAGGAGGCAGAGGACGGCGGCGATCGCGAGGAGGGGGAAGAGGAGGAGAGGGAGGCGCAGGCGGAGTCGCCGCATTGCGCTCGCGACCGGCGACGCCGGCGCCGGCGAAAGGGACGCCGCCGTCTTCCTCCTCATTGCAAAGGGAAGGTTCGATGCTCCGGCTACAGTATGATCTCCTTCTTTTGTTTTTTAAGGGAAATAAAAAAGAAAGAATGTGTTTAGTTCTTGTATGGGTAGTGGATGTTTTGGCAATTAATTCATTCATTCTAGTTGTAGTATAGATTTTCAAGAGAGTATTTTATGTTACTACTACTCATGCTTTATGACACAAGCTTAGAAATCTCCATTTCTTATCAAACAAAAAACGGAAAGAAATATCTGGAAGCACATTTGAGATTCAGTAATAGAATTGCGGTTTAGATGTTGCTTTGAGAAACTTTACTTTTTTCTATTTGACTTAAAACTTTGTTTCTGAGATTGCGTGGACCTTTATATTTTTATTTATAATAAGAAATAGCTATATGTATTAGTTAATGCAGAAGTTGAGATATTAATATTTTTTTTAAAAAAAAGCATTTGAGATTAGATATGCAAATCTAATCTCATTGCTGCATGCAAAGAGTCAATCCGGGAGCTTGGCCACCAATGGCGCACGTGCGAGTGCAGACGAGTTTATGGGCACCGGGAAGGAAATCTCAAATCGTCGACGGAGCTAGCTTCACCGCTGGCGAAGAAGGAAGAAGAACTGACCGGCAGTGGCAGTTTTTCTTTTCATCAAGGGAAAAAAGCACAAGAACTGACACTGACAGTTGGGAAGGGAGAGAGGATTGCCAGCTCAGCTCTCTTCTCTTCTGATGGGCCAGGCCGTACGAGTTTTATGGGCTGGGCTGTTTTAGTCGGCGATGGATAATGGATGGAACAGCCCATTATCTTGGTTTATTTATTTTTTATTAAGTGATACATTCGACGACGCTTTCAATGCACCGATACATTCGAGGACGCTTTGTGACTAAATAAAAAAAAATCGGCATTGCTAGCCCCGGACCCACGGATGTGGGCGTCCACCCGACCCCACACAGTATCGCCCCTGTCAAACCCCACGCGGCGTTTGCGCCCCACCCTTGCGCCCCACTAGCAGCTACAGCAGATGGGTCACATTGCAATGCAACACTCGATCTAATTTTAAAATATTTAGATGCAACACTTACAACATATATCTGAAAACAGATGAAATACTTGAAACATGAGTCTGAAATAATTGCAAAACACCTGAAAACAGTTGAAAATCATTGCAAACATATACAACATTCAGATAAAAACACTTGCAACATATGTGTGAAACATATGCAACATCCAGATAAACACACTTGTAACATACGTTTGAAAATAGATGAAACATTAGGAACTGAAGTTCGCAACATACGTGTACAATCATTGCAACATTCATATGAAACACTTGCAGCATATCTCTGAAACATCCAAAAAACTTGAAACATACGCTTGCAAACATGTGTTTTCAGCGCAACATCTACTTGCTGCTCGGACGATTGGAGGCTCGTCAATGCGGAGCTTCGCGCGATGCCACTGACTGGCGCGCAACTCTGGTTGAGAAGGGCACTCCGATGGAGAAGGAGGCGGGCGTGGTGGAGAACGCCGCAGCGGGCAGATGGCCCGATTGAGAGGAAGGATGGCGGGCGGCGGCGCTAGAGTGTGGTGGAGAGAGGGCGGTGGCCAGTCGGGCACGATGGCGCGGCCGTGTGGTTGCGCTAGAGCACACGCAGTGGAGAGCGCCGCGGTGGCATTGTCGCACTAGAGCACACATGCGGCGGTGCGGACGCGACGGTAATGGTGCGATGAATGGAGAGGAACGGGCGACGAGCACATAAGGTTGGGGACGAGCGGATACGCAAGTAAAGATTCGGGCCGTTTGGTTGGTGTCGTGGCCCATCAACGACAGCGTTCGAACGGACTGACGTCCTTAGCACAGAAATCAGAATATTTAGCTTAGAGATGCATGCAAGTTTCATATATATGGGTAGAGCGAGTTGTCTGCGGAACCACTTGTATTTATTTAGACATTATCATAACAACAATAATGCAATATTTTGATGGATATAACTCGATTTTTTTAAATAAATGGAAAATTTTTTTAGATAATAGAACAACGTTCGGGCTCCTATTTTCTGAGGAGAAAGTACACAGTTGTATCTCGATCTGCCTATAGCCCTACGCTATACGTATATTTTGCGGCAGAATACTGAGAGATCAGATACACACGTCCTACGTAGTACGTACAGTGCAGGACACGCGTACCGTACGGTAGGCATTGGGTACGTATGTATATGGACCCACGTACAGATGCATGCATGACGCGACTTTATGGTTGGCGCGAGGCAGAGGCAAAGCGCAAGTGCATGCATGCTGATCGCCCCTCGGACCAGGTCCATACATCATAGATGTTGTGTTGACCAGCCGACGACGACGCATATATCTATCTTTCATTCATAAGAGTAGTTTCATTTGATCTTGATGCATCTCTAATCGATCTCTCACACATATTGATGATCTCACACATATGTTGTTCATCCTGTTTTTCAGCACTACTTTAGCAGTATTTTTCAGTGATGAAATAGTTTTTTTCTCGCAACAAATCAGGAGAGCCAAATTTCAGCTAGCCAAACAGGGTCGTTGCATTTTGTGTTTGAATTAAATTTGATGATGGGTACGTTGTGTACAACACCACATTGTATGCTTCTTTCATTTCCATCGCTCATTCAACCATGTACCGCCACTATTTTTCATGTTAAGTTCAAATCCAACATACTTGTTATGTCCCTTATTTCGTATTCCATGTATCCTGGAATACAGCACACTCCAAAATTTTTAGGATAGATTAATAGAGAATACAAAAGACACATGTGTCCTCACTTTATTTTCTAATTAGAAGCTGTCGTCATCATCTATGTGATTGATGAGATTGTTTGATTATATGGCCACGGATGCTGCTAGGTACTCCAGGTTTGGAGGGTTTGGTGTTGGGCGATTTGGCAATGACTGACGAGTAATGGAAAGCTTTTCCATTTCAAAAAGGTTCGCCGCCGTTCGTCCCAAAATAAAATAATTATGATCTTAGAATCACTCTAAATCAAATTACCTTAAGTTTGACTAACATTATATAAATTAGTAACACAATCTATCCAACCAAATAAATACATATATGAACATATAATTTCGTCACGTATATGATGATACTAATTTGGCCTTGCAAGTATTGATGATGTACTTCTCTATATAAATTTGATGAAGCTCAAAACCGTTTAATTTAGCATAACTTTTAAAAGTTGATTTATCACGGACAGAGAGAGTAATTGTGTTCCACGCTAGTTAGAGTCTCAAAGTCTCCCAGAGATATGTGCAAGTGATCGATCGATCGATGTCGACAATATGCATGCATATGGAGTCCACCAGTCAACGGCCGGCCGGCCGGCCCTCAATTAATAACGCTCAGATTAGTTATAGTGATTGCCAAGTCAAGTCCAAGCTTGTATTAGTTCTACAGTGTGCTTCTCGAGTTCTTGTGGCTGGCTCATGCTGACGATCATCCACACATGACCACATCCATGATATATATGCCCGGCCAGCTAGCACCTAGCAGGATTTTTTTCGAGAGCCTGCTTTGGCACGTTTTTTATTAAGCAAGAGATAGAAGTTTGTTACAAAAGTTAGGTTATGATAAACCTTAGATTACCAAAGCCACAGCCCTTGGCCCTCTCAAACAGCTCGTACCTAGCTGGATGAAGGCAAGGTGTTCCTGGTGTACGCTATATAAGCCAATATAGTAACCAACCAATTAACCAAACCGTGTTATTGTTAGTAGTTCTTGCAGAATGCAAAATGCATGGTTTGCCGTCAAACAACACGTGCTTCAATTCTCTGCCATATTGGCTCCATGTACTCAACAGATGCAAGTGTTGACGCGAATTGAATTACGGTCATCAGTACTAGGGATGAAAACGGTACGGATATTTTCCGACCGTATTTGATACCGAATCCGTTTAGAGGGGTTTTAATCCGTCCATATCCGAGTCCGGATATTTAACATCCGATACCGTATTCGTATCCGAATATTTAAATCACATATTTATGATGTCGATATCCAATCGTATCCTATCCGACATTTTTTATATTATCCGTATTCGAATCCGAATCCGGACATAAATATGAAAACAAATACGATACCAGTCATATCCGTCCGTATCCGATCCGTTTTCATCCCTACACCCATAAGGAGCTAGATCTTTCGGTATAGTTAGCTAGATCAAAGATCAGCCTAGCCAACCCTCAAGTCAGGTAGGCTAACGCTTACAACATGCTCGTAGACAAACACTTTACGTGGTGCCTCTAGCGATGAACGCGATACTATTTTACCTCCAGAGAGAAATCAATAGTATCTTTTATTTTTCTTGAAAAGACGTGCAAACATGACACTTCTTAATTATTTATTTTTTGAAGCAATTTTAAGAGGCACGATCATTTATAAATGAAATAAAATATTAGAAGTTTATGGGTACATTGTTGTAGACCACATTTTATCAAAGTTGCTTATATTTATTCTTTCTATAATAAAAACAACACACATACATGTATTGTCTTTTCTTTAATTGCGATAAACTTATCTACTAATTATGTACCAAAAATATTTCACGCATCACATCTTTGTATGCGCTTGACATCAATTTATCTGAAACCTTAGCTCGAGTTATGTCAGCTTTTGTTACAACCCGTGTTTTGTCACTTTATGAATGAAAAGTTGACCATAGTTATTTTAGTTCCTCTTTGAAATAAATGACTTACAAAACATAAGAATAGAAAAAATGCAGGAATGAAAAGTCGTAACACTTCAAATCTGATAGGATTTCAGAACGAAGGAAAGTCTAGGAAGATGTCTTTTGAAGCAATGTAGAAAAAACACACGAAACAAAACAATGAGATTGGAGCTCATGTTTAGTTTCCTCCAAGATCCATTTAGAATGGCCTAATCTGTAGGAGTTTAAAAGGAATGTTTTTTGAGTGAAACAGGAGGGGTTGCCCCCTACTGGATTTTATTAACAACAAACTAAAAGTGTTTACAAAGCCGTCTCATGAGACAAAGAAAGAAACATAAAAGGAATTGTTGGGAAGCATTCCTTTATTCCAAAGGGATTTCATAGGATGGTTTTCTATAGGAATTGAATCCTCGTAAAATTCCTATATTTTTTCTTTATTCCAAAGGGATCTTAGTCTTATTTTGTTGCAATTTGTAAGAAAAGGTAGATGTGTTTAAATCCAACACTTGTTATGTCTCTTATTTCACACACTCTTATTATACTTGTAATAGTTGTTTTCACCTGGGACTTCTCTAGCAAAAAGAAGGCCTATGATTAGAATATCAGTGTAAATGTATGTTACAGTGTTTCAGTTTAAATAAATAAATTTCTTGAACAAGCAAGTGTTTGCAACCCAATTTTCAAGCACACAGTAACGTACCAGCGATCAATCATGAACTCCTAATCACTTCTACCTTACGGATCTGATTATCTATTGAACTAGTCAAGGATTTTAATTTCGTTATCGCAAAAATTTCGGTCACCACCAAAAAGAAATTCGGCCGAAATTTCGCCGAAATTTTTTTAGAGATTAGGACATGAAGTATATTGTTTCTAAAAAAGTTTAGATCTAAATAAATATTAGTATGATTTATAACTACACATCTATTGAATAGAAGAATATACAATATAATCAATAGAAAAATGCAAGTCTAGAGTTATACATCACATGTATTAGAGCGTTACAAAATTTTGGAGTTTTCTTTCGGCCACCACCGAAATTACCGAATTTCGCCGAAATTTTGAACCCTGGAACTAGTAACTCCTGGTTTGACCAAACACTATATAAAGCAATAAACCGAGAACTCCAAAGTTCAACCAAGGTAGAACAGAATCGAACTGCACCAGGCACAACACAAGGATTCAATGACATGCAAGAAAAAACACTGTATAGAAACAAAGCAAAACAGAGAAGAAGAAAAAAAAGCAAGGGACAAGGAGAGCTCCAAAACTCCAGTCAGTCTCGAGAGCCTCTTGCCGTCTTGCATCGAACACGCATACACTGTGTGTGTGAAAGCGGGCAAGAAGACATCGCCATTTTCGTCTCCCTCCTCCCTGGGCACGCACGCGCGCAGCTGGGTCAACAAAACCACGCCATCAGTATCAGATCACTGATCAATATAATTTCAAAGCGAATCTCAAGCGAGTCCTAACCACAGGTTAGTAAGTACTCCGTAGCTAGATAGTTTAATGGTTCTGAAGATTTTGGTTGTGAGGTCGCTCTCAATCCTATCAAGTTCCTGTGTTCTTTGATGTTTCTCTGAAAGTTACTTGTTCCCTTCCTGCACCCTTTCCTTCAGGTTATCTGGTAGCTGCGTGGTCAGCTTGCTGCCTAACTGATAACACTACTAGTACTTTCCATAAAAAAAACACTACTAGTACTTGCTAGTACTTTGGTAGTCTTGATATGTACAACCACAAGCCAATTATCCCTCTCTGATCATTGTTGAATAAACAAGTACTCATATTGCTGAACCTTTTCATTTTCATGGCCAAACCTTTCCAAGCTTCAAAATTTCTCAGCAACTTCTTTTGGACAGATCGATATGACAATGTTCATTCTGACTAGCAGCTTCATAGTTCAAGAAAGTCTGGTCGTCTGCTTTTTCTAAATATCTTTATTGCTCTTTCCCTTTGAGCTAGCTAACTAACTTCATCAGCGGCTACCTGGTCGCTGTTGTCGCCGTTATCTGGGTTCTTTCGGCGGTTGATCATAGTGGCTACCTAGTCGCTGTTGTCACCGTTATCTTGGTTCTTCCGGTGGATGCTTTGCTACCGCGGCTTCGTTTTCTGAGTGGGCAGCCTTTGCTTTGAATTTTTTTTCCTGCAGGTTCAGTCGGTTAGGTCTACGGTGAAGGGTCCTCTCCCTTCCGCCTTTCTTGCTGTTTTCTTGTTTTTTCTTGTATCGGGTGCTTAGGGTCTTGGTAATCTTGGGATTACCGGGATGCCTGTTGTTCTGACTATTCAATCTTGGGATTACCGAGATGCCTGTTGTTGTGACTGTTTAACTACCTCTACTTCCTCCTAATGAAAACGGGCTATATGCCCGATCGAGGGGAAAAAAACTAACTTCATCAGCCTGCATATATAGCACATGAAACCTAATTAACCTACCTTGCCAATCTTGTAGTTGGTTGCAGTCATCATCTCAAATCTCTTGTCGCCCACTACAATCGCAATTCGCAAAGTGCAAGTGCTTCTGTTCAAAAAGAGCAAAAGTGAAAAAAGGGGGAAGTTGGCATTTTCCTATGGCTGGCCGGGTTGTGTAGTGAGTGCTCCATCTGCTGATGCAGTAGTAGTGGTGTTTGAGGCTTTGAGCCAATCACATATTCACATCTGTTCTGCTCTGCTCCTCTCTCTTTGGGTTAGTTTATTTTGTCAAATGTCAAGTCAACCCCGCAATGGATGATGCCTACTTGCCAAGGCATGCGTTCTCTGCAGACTTCAAACCACATGCTGTTAGGCAGTCACGTTTCCCCACTTATGTAATCTAATTTAGATTTTTGCTGATCATGGATCAGTATAGCAAGCACTATGTTGATATAACTTTTAGGTTTGTCTTTTTGCTATATATGTGTATATTAATGATTAGTATAGTATAATCTGAAATAATGTAACTGTGAACTATGATGTTATGGTGATGGAGGTTAGGAGGTAGCACTACTATTCCCAGTTGGACATGCAGTTCAGTGCTTGGACCACTGAAACTTGATGTTCTTCCATTTGGCCATTGGATATATCACAAAAGCTCAGCAAGATTATATTAGCTGGTGAAGGAACAGACAAGTTTGGATAGTTTGTACTAGTAGTAACCAAACAATCGGCCCAACAAGATAAAAGGTAAATAAATCTTTTTACTGAATCAGTCATTGGTGTGTATCAATTTATTCAGTCCTCAACGACGAAGAATGGTTTAGTGGCTGCTACTTTCAAGCGTCATCCAATGAGCTGACAAAAGCGACGGATAATTAATTTTTACTGTGTTTTCAAGTTTTATTTCAAAAAAAAACTGTGTTTTCAAGTCAAATATTCTCTTGGCTTTAACCAGCATCACCTTGTCATATGAGGAAACATGATATATACCAGATTTATTATTTACCTAAACGGAGATGCTACTTGGTGCTGAACCGACTTGGACTCTTTTATTAGAAACCTGCTATTTTAAATTTAGTCCAGCATTTTTCTCAACCTTAGAAGTAAGATGCTAAAGTCAAGTCAAATGTTCTGAGCATATCCTTTCAATTTTCTAGGATATGTGAACACACGAAAGAGTAGAGATAGAGATGACATAATGCTTGGGTTCATGAAGTAAGCATGGTTTTAGATTTGTCTATACTCTTAAACCACATCATTCCAGATTTCCAGTTTTATACTTGGGAGAAACATACAATTCACAGTTGATTTGTTTAACACAGTCTAGCACAGTAGCACCTGCTGCAAGTGCATGCCACTACTGTCAACCTCTGAAGATCCCATGACTGAGTGCCCTGTAGTCTATTCCCTTGTACGTCTTTCTGCTTTTATTAGAATATAAATAAGGGGGGAAATGGACTTTCAGAGTGACAAACTATATATTCACTTATTCACCATGCATATATTGTACCTGAGACCTAATTAACCTACCATTGGAAGGTGATGAGAAGATGCAAAGAAAACTACTGCGCCGATCTTGTAGTTAGAAGATGGTTGTAGTCATCATCTCATTCTGCGACCCCTAAATTGCAAAGTGCTGCTTCTGTTCAAAAAGAGCAAAAGCGACAAAAAAAAAGGGAAAAGGGTTGGCATTTTCCTAAGGGTTATGCAATGTATCAGCATCAGGAGATATGCAACTAGTTGTGTTAAATTTTTTAAGGCTTACCACTAGTGGCGTTTAATTGGTTGCGTCAAGTCAACCATCGGTAGCTTAGCATGCGTTTTCTGCAGGCTTCAACCACATGCTGTTAGGCAGTCACAGCTCGCCACTTATATGATCTGCCTTTCCTACCGGATCATGGATCAGTATAAGAAGCACTATATATGCTAATTGGAGCTTTTAGGTTTGTCTTTTTGTTATATATATATATATATATATATATAACAAAAAGACAAACCTAAAAGCTCCAATTAGCATATATAGTATATATATATATACACTACACATGTATGAAATGATCGATGTAATGTAACCTGAAATAATGCACTTGTCAAGACAGAATGTCAACCACTGTGAGTTGCAAATGACAGAGCTAGCACTATTCTTCCCAATAGTCGGATAGGTACTGATGCAGTGCAGTGCTTGCTTCACTAGCTCCAAGATCCTATTTTTATGAAAGATTGCTCCAAGATCCTCTTGTTGTGCTTTCTACAGGCCATTGCATAAACAAATAACTGGTGGGTGAAATGGAGAAATCTTGGATTAACCGACCAATCTCGTGACACAAGATAAAAAGAAAGTGGGAGTTTTTTTTACTGAACTTCTCTCTTCTGCCTGTCAATATGTTCAGTCATCATCGAAGAACGGTTCCACGGCTGCTACTTTTGTGTTTCGGGGAGCGTTGCCATGAGCTGTCAAAGCATGTCCATCAATCGAAGTTGACGAAAAATTAAGCATAATTATTTTTTTACCATGGATTTCAAGTCTCACATCTGACTTTAACCGGCAAGTCTCAGGGAGCAGATGAAGCGATGCTCGCTTGCTTGCATCAGGGTTTTGTGATTGCTTGGCTGCTTGTGTTTTGTCTTGTATACACTCAACTTCTACTAACTTGCAGCTGAATCTTTTTTTTAAAAAAAAATGAATGGTCACGAGAGTGTGCCTTTTTCATTGATATAGAAGAGGTAGACAGACAGCCTGTTTTAATAATGGGCAAAGAAAACCAAAGTTGATTACTCTCTCGACAAAAAAATCGCTAGACTTTTTTGCTCCTGCTGCAATTCCGCTTTGATTTGTGCAAAAAGAGACAGAGGGCTTGTTTCGCACTTTCTGAATATTGTTGCATTTTCGTTCCTTCCAAATCTTCAAGATTATAAGAAGGGTGAACTTCTAACCGCCTTGCGAGGGTTGAATCTATTTTGAAATTCTATTCCAATTTACCGCCAACATTTGCCTCAAACAGAGAAGGGTAAGACAAGAAAAAAAGATGCTCAGTCTAAAATCAAGTCAAATGTTGTAAGCACAACACAAGTCCATAAAGACACATCCTTTTCTAGAATGTGTGAACACATCTTTAAGAAAAAGAGATGGCATAGACTGAACATTTGGGGGGTTCATGATGTAAACATGGTTTTAGATTTGTCTATACTGACATTCAAGAACCAATCAAAATGCAATATTCCACAATCTGATACTAGAGCGAGAGAAATAGAAAAAAAAAATCATGTACAGTGTAGTACAGATGATTTTGTTTGACACAGTCTAGCACCTGTACATACCATATCAATATTGTCAAACCTCTGAAGATCTCATGACTCGGTGCATGCTCTGAAGTCTCTGTCCTTGTCCATCTGCTTTTTGATGGAATTGCAGAATATTTACTTCTATTTCGTGAAAGCTTAGCGTGGCTGGTCAAACAAACCACTGGCTGGCTCTTGTTGGGTTGGGTTGGACCCAGTCTAAGCTACGTAGTACTACTACTCCTTCATCGATCCCAACAAATCCCAAGTCATGACATTTGCTTTCATAAAGAAAGAAAGAAATATGCAGGAACTACGGTTTGCAAACCTGAACTTACGGTACCACTTTTTAGTTGACAGCATAATTAAAACATTTTTTTCTTGTGTATGATGTAAAATGCTCAATAACTAATAAACAGTACTAGACATACTGTACTGAATCATTGTCGTCGGCAAAGTTTCTATATAGAATGTCCAGTTCACTGTTAAAAGCTGCATTTCTACTGCAAAACTGAAACAAAATTGGCATTAAGCGGTTCAACATGTCTTGTCCAATTCCAAAAAGGTTAATGCAGCAGATAAAGTGCCCTGCCTGCCCAGATTAAGAATAGGATATTTCAGGCATGCTTTTACACGCAGCCGCAGGCGGAGGAGGAAGATTGGTGACGAATCCATGGAAAGCAAACAGGTAGTTTGCAGTTTGTGCCTCTGTGGTGAATGAAGGAGATAAAAAACAAGGGAAAGCTGAAACGGGGCGGAGACTTCGCCGAGGCCGAGCCGGCGAGCGCTCGGTTTCTTCTCTTCTCGGTCAGCTGCACTCTCTCTTCGTCAGTCAGTCTCCCTGCATACTTATATCCCCCTCCTTGACTTCGCCATACCCCCTCTCCTACGCTTTGTTCTGGGCTCTTCGTGGCTTCCTCCTCTCCTTCCTCTTCCTCCTCCTACTCCTCCCCTGTAGAGAGAGAACCCAGAGAGGGAGCGAGCTCTGAGAGAACCGGAGATGGGGAACATCTGCGGCGGGAAGGATCGGGTGGCCGAGGATTTCAGGCCGTCTAGCCCAGGTGAGGACCTGCATCAATCAAGAACCCGTTTTGTTTTGTTTTCCCCTTCTTCGTCTTCTTCTTTCTCCTGTAATTTTTCATGTGATCCTTCCAATTCGTGGATCCTGAGGATGGGGCGGCCTATCCTGGTCGAGAAAACTTTCCTGGCTTCCGCTCAATTTGTTTTCTGGAAGTTTCATCCTGCAGTTCGCCTAGCTGAAGATACATGTTTTGTTTAGGATCCTAGATTAGGATTTCCTGTTCCTTGTATGTATCATGGCAGTAGAGACTTAGAGACGGGGGGATTTCAGATTTGTGATGAAAAGGCACTTCTCCGAGCTCAATTCTTGCTCTTCACTTTTATTTATTTATCAGAAATTCGCAGCTTTTATTCTGGAGGAAGGGTGGGAAAAAGGCTAGCTTTTTGCTGAATTCTCCATGTTCTTCACTAATTCCCACTGTAATCAGTAATCACACTTATGAATCGTTGCCTAATCGTGTCACAGGGACAACAATGACCTCTAAGACGAGCGGCAGTATAACCACCAGCCAGAGCACCACGGGGAAGCTCTCCTCCATGGGCAGCAGCTTCATGGCGTCCACCGGCAGCACCAGCGGCGGGTTTGACGAGGGGGCCAAGTTCCCTGACGGCCAGATCCTGGAGGCGCCCAACCTCCGCACCTTCACATTCATGGAGCTCAAGACGGCCACCAAGAACTTCAGGCCTGACAGCGTCCTCGGCGAAGGCGGGTTCGGGAGAGTCTATAAAGGGTGGGTGGATGAGAAGACCATGGCCCCGACCAGGAACGGCACCGGCATGGTTGTTGCCGTTAAGAAGCTCAATTCGGAGAGCATGCAGGGCTACGAGGAATGGCAGGTAAAATCTAGCCTCCTTTTTCTTTCCTTCTATATATTCTACTATATTAAACAACAAGGATGATAATCTTGGAATAGAGAATGCCAAGTTGATGAGCATTAGTTAGTATAAGATCATGACAATTGGACTTTGACTTGGTTTTGTTTGCTCTGATGATGGTACGTGGTACCAGTACAATCAAAACAATCGCCTTGTTGTTAGCTACAGATGCAGTTCAGTTTCTGGTGATACAGCACTAATGGAGCTAGAGAGCTTAAAAGAAGCACAACGATTTTGAAGATTCTCCTGATCACTGGATGCTTTATGGTTCTTATTGTGATTTGGGGAAATTTTCATTGGGCTGTCCCCAGCACACACCCACACCCTCTATTCATTTGCTTTCACTTTTACATAGGAGTCCTCTTACAAACTTCTATTTACACCAACACTCCCCCTCAAGATGGGCTAAAGATATCTATCATGCCCATCTTATTACAACTCAACTCATTTTCACCAGGTCCTAGACCCTTTGTGAAACAATCCGCTAGTTGACTACGTGATTTTACATACCCTAGCCTTAGAATCCCACTATCAAGCTTCTCCTTGATGAAGAATCTATCAATTTCCACATGCTTTGTGCGATCAAATTGAACCGGATTGTTTGCAATATTGATTGCAGCTACGTTGTCACAATGCAGCATCAGTCTCTCATTTCTTAACAGCTGCAGCTCTTTCAATAAGCCTTTTAGCCACATCATCTCACATAGACTCAATGCCATAGCCCTATATTCTGCTTCCGCAGTAGAACGAGCCACAACTGCTTGTTTCTTGCTTCGCCATGAGACAAGATTTCCTCCTACAAACACACAATAACCAGAAGTAGACCTCCTATCATCCCTGCTACTTGCCCAATCCGCATCACAGTATCCTTCCAAATCCAAGTGACCATTCTTCTTGAACCATAAACCTCTTCCAGGGGTTCCCTTCAAGTACCTCAAAATTCTATAGACCACCTCCATATGCCCTGTTCTAGGGTCATGCATATATCTGCTTACTACACTCACTGCATAGGAAATATCAGGCCTGGTATGACACAAGTATATCAATCTCCCGACCAGCCTTTGATATGCTTCTTTATTAACTGGATCTCCAGATTGGGCACTTGTTTGATGATTTTTGTCGATAGGAGTATTACATGGTCGACATCCAAGCATTCCAGTTTCTGTCAACAGATCAAGGACATATTTCCTTTGAGAGAGAACAATCCCCTTAGGCGACCTAGCAATCTCCCTAGGACCAATCATTTGGTACAAGTTCCAGTTTTAGCTTCAGTTCAGGTGCCACCCTAGGACCAATCATACCCATCTCCAAGAGTTCCTGAATCATGGACCTCATCTCATTCTTCATCTCACTCTTAGTAATTGGTGGATCACCTCCACCATTACTACCACCGGCATGGTCACCCGATGCCTTCTTTGCATCGTCTGCTGCTTTCCTATTTGCTTGCTCCTCCAGATCCATCTCCTCTTTGGATCAGGCCTCTCCCCAAGCACCGAACAGCACTAGCAACCAAATCCCCGCAGCGCACTCACAAGCAGCGAGACTTTCACCTTCACCAAATCCCCAAAAACCCAGCTGCACCTCAACAGCGGCACCAAGCAACAGCACTAACCACCTCAACCAGCAGCTCAACACAGACTCCTCTTCTCTTCTTCTTCCTGGACCTCAACAGCAGCCCAGCAACTCGCCTCTCCCTCTTCCTTCACCAGCTTCCCAGAACAACCCAACAGAGCACACGGAGCAGCACACAGCAATAGCGATTTCTTTCCCTCACTGTCATCAGCTACGCCATCCACCTGAGTGCAGCCCGCCTCCAGATGAGGCAGACCAGCGCCCGTCGCCCGCTGGGCCTGCGTGCGCAGCCTGAGCTGCACCACCGTCCGCTCCAAGGCCGCCGCCGCTCGCGCCTGTTCACGCACACACCCGCGTGTCGCTCCCGCGTGCCCGCGTGCCACTCCTGCTCGAGCCCGCGTGCACACGCGCCGAGCCGCTCCGGAGCTCGCGTGCGCCGGACCTCCACTTCCGCCTGTGCGCAGCCCCTGCCGGTGCGCCGCCGCTCACAGCAACTCGCCCGCGCCGCCTGAGGTAAACCGAACCCTAGCTCGTGATACCATATTGTGATTTGGGGAAATTTTCATTGGGCTGTCCCCAGCACACACCCACACCCTCTATTCATTTGCTTTCACTTTTACATAGGAGTCCTCTTACAAACTTCTATTTACACCAATAGTTCTTTATGCTTTGTTTAACTTCTGATGACCTGTCTGTCAGTTTAGTACATGTGTGATGGCTGATTGTTTAATTCAGCTGCGTTATCTCGGTAGTACCAATGGTCCAATGCTGACCAGAAACATATTGTTGGAAGTGTTATACAATAATACAACAAGCCACATGTTTATCACAATGCAGTTACTTTTTGTTTGGTGCCTCGCGTTTGACAAGAAAAAAAAACTTTTTGTTTGGTGAAATATGTCATTTTCAGAAAACTCAACAATTTCATCGATGTGCCATATTTGCAAATTGTGGCCATAATTGACTCAGTTTTCTTAGTTTAGTCTAATAAATGTCATTGTCTTGCTAAATGTTAACTAGCATAGCTAATGGAGTCTTCTCAATCTACCTGCAGTCGGAGATAAATTTTCTAGGAAGGCTGTCCCATCCGAACCTAGTGAAGCTCTTGGGCTACTGCTGGGAGGACAAGGAACTTCTTCTCGTGTATGAATTCATGGCCAAAGGGAGCTTGGAAAACCATCTATTCAGGAGTGAGTTCTTACTGCTCATTAAAAATACCCTCGATGAAGTTCCATGCACGTTTCACTGAACAAGTTTTGGAAATCACCTTGCTTACAGTGGCGGAACCCCCCCCCCCCCCCCCCCCCCCCCCCCCACACACACACACAATATGGAAAAAATGTTTAATACCCCTACAAATATTTCAATTCACGAAGGCATCGATTCACCTATTTTTTATCATAATATTGTGATTTTTCTTTACTGATACTGGAGCCAATTAATTGCATTTCCCTTTAGGAGGATGCGCTCCACTGTCTTGGGAACTGAGGCTGAAGATAGCCATTGGTGCAGCTCGAGGACTTGCATTCCTGCACACATCAGAAAAGCAAGTAATCTACCGTGATTTCAAAGCGTCTAACATCCTTTTAGATGCGGTAAGTTCAATGCTATGCAATGTATTTTTTTTTACGGAACTGGAGGGGCCTAAGCCCCTACAGGCAAATGTTATGCAAATATGCAATGTACCTTTGATATATCAATTCGCTATTAAGGTCAAATATTGACAGTGCTTTATTTATTTTTTGGCAGAACTATAACGCAAAGCTCTCTGATTTTGGCCTTGCCAAGCTTGGGCCAACTGGTAGCAACTCACATATCACAACCAGGGTGATGGGAACATATGGCTATGCAGCTCCAGAGTACGTAGCAACCGGTATGTGTCCAGTGTCCTCATGCATCTCACCAGCTGATACGCTCATACTCTGCTTCCCTTGTAATGAATTGTCAACACTCCATGTGCTAGTCATTCCACACATTGAAACAAAAACATACACGAGTACGCGACGTAGATTTGGTTGTCCCCCACAATCGATACCACGCTGTTCTCGCCCTGCAGACATTTCCACATTTGATTTGTGTGAAACAGCAGGCATACATATCATTCACGTCACTTTGAGTATATTCACACCTTTGTTAGTCTCCATCCAGGTCATCCTCACTCATGTTTTTGGTATGCATCAGACTCTACACCTTTGTCTTGCTTAATTTAGAATCTTGTACACCAGAAAATGCAAACACTGGACCATGGCCATGGATGTCGAAACAGAATCCAGTTGCAGAACCGATTTTCCTACTCTAAGTCTCTAACTACTAGTAGAAGGGAACAGAGCGATTTGCTGTCACTGAATTCCTAGAGTAGTGGGGCACTACTAAAAATGACCTGCACCTACACTTGCTACCCGATAATATCCCACAAGAATCATGCATGGCCATTCCAGTGTCTTGTCACTTTCACAAAAAAACCATGACAAGGATGTGCAATCTGTTTACCCATTAATCCTTTCAGCAAATTGTTCCCATCCGAATGCAGAGTTTGCTACAGTTACAGTTACTTTCCTTGAGCTGCTTGCTGATGTTGATGAACGATGATTTGTCCAGGCCATCTGTACGTGAAGAGCGACGTGTACGGCTTCGGCGTGGTGATGCTGGAGATGCTGTCCGGGCAGCGGGCGCTGGACCCGAACCGCCCGAGCGGGCAGTTGAGCCTAGCCGACTGGGCCAAGCCGTACCTGGCCGACCGCCGGAAGCTGGCGCGGCTCATGGACCCGCGGTTCGAGGGGCAGTACAACTCGAAGCAGGCGTTCCAGGCGGCGCAGCTGACGCTCAACTGCCTGGCCGGCGAGCCCCGGAGCCGGCCGTCGATGAAGGAGGTGGTGGAGACGCTGGAGCAGATCGAGTCGATGAAGAGCCGGGCGCGGGAGGCACGCAGCGGCGGCTCGTCGCGGGACCGGCACCACGGCCGCACCGGCGGCACGGGCGCGCACCAGCGGTCGCCGCGCGCCGGTGGCGAGACCCGCGGCCGTGGCGCATCCAGGGCCGCCAATGGCCACGCCGGCAGGGCCGCGCGGTGACACTACTCCGGCAGTGACGGATGATGACGATTCTTCATGTAAATGGCGTAATTTTTTTGCCTGATCTGTGTGCTGTTCATGCATGCCTGCTGGTGATTGCTGGTGCGGTGTTGTCATGGCTCATGAGGTGGTTCTTGCCCAATCATGATGAGGTGTATTAAAAGATTAATTAGCAAGGAATTCAAGAGGGATGGTGTTGTTGTAAGTTGTAGCCAATAGTCCAGAATAGTAGAAATAGAAGAAAGGAATAATCATTCAAAATGTATTTTCACAAAAGAGAAAGGAAAAGGATAGGTTTTTGTGTATGTGGTGTTGTTTTTCCATGAACCTTGGAAAAAGGACGCGGAGTTTATACTTGAGAAGATGTGGATATATTTCTGTGCTGAGCGTGTTGAATTGATCGTTGCTGGTCTCTCTCAAGTCTTAGCCGGATCATCATGAGTCCATGAAGTGCATGAATGTGGTGATGCTTGCGCCTGCGTCAAATGTCTGCAGAATTATCTCATCAGCCATATAAAATATATATCAGTCTCGCCTTTACCTTTTTTAATTAATAATAAAAATTTAATAATGTTCGTGTTGTGAAAGAGAACAAAAAAGAGTGTGAAATATAAGAGAACTGCTATATTCAGGCACCTGCATTTTTAGCAACAATCTTATGCAACCAATTTGCCTCCCTCTATTTTGTTTACACATCGTATTAGTTTTTTTTTCCTAAATCAAAATATCAAATATGTTGACCATCAGTTTTAAAATTTGTATAGATTAATTAACAAACATGTCTAACCATCAGTTTTAAAAAAGTTGTATAGGCTAACAACAAAAAAGTAACATTTATGTGTTTTAGATTCACTACCAAAAAAAAAAACTTCCATAATAGTATATAGTTTTTTTTTTGAACAAGATAATAGTATATATAGTTCATGTTATGAAACTGTATGGATTTATCGAATTCGATGATCAAAGTTGAAAATGTTGAACTGAAGACAAATCTGCATGTAAAAAAACAGAGGAAATACGATCAAAGTAACAACTCATGAGAGGCAACTCATAATTATTTGTATGGCTAAACCATAATAAAATCATATATCCGCTGAACAATAATTGAAAGGTCGGGCGCGTAACGTCATGAGAGAGATGGGATCATAAACAAAGCATGAGAAAAAAGTCAATACGCCAAGATCCTGTAGATCCCGTGAACGTCCTTGGTTGACGTTGACCAACCAAGCAACGCGCACGCAAACAGGGGTGGGATGGGGACAGGCTGCCTGGACCTTACTGGGCCAGCTGGCCGCCCATTTTGACGCCCAAGCAAAGGTCCAATAGTCCAACTCATTCCTGTGTCTCCGACCTGCCAACCAATCAACCAACCAACCCAGGCCCATCTCTCTCGGTCTCAGGTCCAGCCAAAGCCATCGCCGGAATCCAGAGGCCGCGCCGCAAGCGAGTCGCCGCCAAGACTTGGCCAGAGAGGACGGCCTGACGCGTCGCCTCGCGCCTTTTACCGCCATTAACCTCGCCGTAACTGTGCCGACACGACACTCCGCCAGGAAGACGCGTGTTGATTGCGACACCGGCGTGGTACATGTAATACGTCCAGGTTTCCAACGCGTAGACCGTTTTTTTTTTCCGTGTTCTTAGATTCCTGGAGAAGAGAAGCGAGGGATGAAAACTTTTCACCGTCAAAGTTCCAGTGGACGAAAAACAACCTTTGTTCTTCTGAACCAGACATACACTACGAGTTTCATTCACATGAACTTTGCAGTAATTTTTATACAGTATATATAACAAAAAAGATGACATCACATCACAGGAATTAAAAGGACGCAGGATGAATGGAGTTGATTACTTCTGTGATGCTAAATGAACTGGTCTGGGCTGTTTGTTCAGTGGTTACGTCGGGCCCAATGTGCACGGCCCACACAAGAGGCCCACAGACTAAAGATGCAATTGGGCTAGCTAGCTAGCTAAACTAAACATGCGATTATGCAAGCGGCCCCCTGCGCTACTCGGGATTATCAAACCGAGGCGTGTTCCTGCTCCGGCAAGAGGCGGCACACCGCGGAAGCATGGCGCCTAGGGCTGCTCCGGCGCTGCGGGTGCTCCCGCTCGCGCTCGCCGCGGCCATCTTCTCGGGGCTCACCGCCATCCTCGTCTACCTGTCCGGCGTCTCCTCCTCACGTAATGCCCCCACCCCGCTCCCCCCCTCTTCTCGTGTTTCAGTTTGCGTATCGTGCTGGAGATCCCTGATGCTGGAACTGGATGGGTGGGTGGTCGGTGCGTGCAGATGGCGGCGCTCGGCTCTCGGAGGCGGACCTGGCGGCGCTCGCCGCGCTGCGGGGCGGCTTCAGCAAGTGCGTGGTACGATCCTTGCTCGTCTGCCTCCCTCTCGGCTGATTACGATTCGATTTGTCTTATTAGTGCTCCTGCTCATCTCGTGCCGCATTGTGATTGTGAACTCTGGGGGCACTAACTCGTTGGAACCACGAGCTGTGGTCGATTGGGAGAGTGGTTGCTTCAGAATTCTTGATTCCGTGTGCCAATTGTTCTGAGTCTGAGGTGCACTGTTTAGTGTGTGCGAGAAAGCACAGTGACAGTGAGTTTTTTTGTTCTGGTGTGAATACAAATTTCTGGGATTATAGGGTATCTATAGTTGAATTGGATGGCAGTTGCTGCATAAATTTTGCAGGGTTAGCAGCTTCAGGGTCTTCTTTGTTGTCTTGGTTCAGACAAACCTTGCTTACTTGCTTAAAAAATCTGCAGGATGCAAATGGGCTAGGACTGAAAGTGGTGACCGGAGAGGACTACTGTCGAGTTGTGATACAATACCCAAGTGACACAGTTTCTAAGTGGGTAAGTGCTTTCTTGTTGTGTTACAGGCAAAGCTTTTACTTGATACAGGCAGGACTTTCCCCATTTCAGCCTTATTAAGAAACAGCTTGCAAAGTACATTTGGTTCTGCGCTTACCTAGCATCTTATGCTTTTGAAACTCTGCTTCATGTTCAGCCAGCAATTTATAGTATTTGCTCTGTCGGCCTCCTCTCGTAACTAGGCTTGCTTGCCTCATGTCTATGATCATTTTTTTTTGCAGAGAGATCCAATCACCCATAAGGTTGAAGGTCTGTCGTTTGAGTTCAATCTGTGCGAAGCTGTAGCCTCATGGGAGCAGGTGATCATACTTCGTATTCATAAGTCTGTGATTTATCGAACCCAATGAATCCAATATCATATAGCGCTGCTTTCAAAAGTCATATGACGATGCCTGACAACATTGGCAATGTTGACAAAGTTGTACTCTGTCACTTTTCAACTGCCCCATCTGAATTTCATGAACGCCATAACATACACTGTACGGCAATGTTGGTCTATAGTTCTTCACAGCTACACGGTTAGCTATTGATATGGTCACTAAGTAAGTAGTTTTTCTCTCCCAGGTCCGAAACAGTACAACAGTACTCACAAAGGAGTACATTGATGCTTTGCCAAATGGCTGGGAGGAGTATGCATGGAGAAGGATCAACAAAGGAATCCTTCTGTGGGTAGATACAAATCCTTGCCATTTCACTTAGACTTATAAAGTGTGGTTTAACTCCAATAGATTACTAAGCATATATAGTTCTGAGTTTGCAGGAATAAGTGCCAGAACAGAAGCCTTTGCATGGAAAAGCTCTCACTAGTTCTACCTGAGACATCTCCATATGTTCCTCACCAATTTGGTAGATGTGCTGTTGTTGGGAACTCAGGTGATCTTCTTAAAACTAAATTTGGGGATGAAATTGATTCTTATGATGCCGTCTTCAGAGAAAATGGTGCACCCACCCAGGTTCGTTAAGATGATTTGTTAGCTGGCCAGTTTTCCCCCCTACATTTGGATGTTCCCTGAACTCGTTCTATCCATACTGCAGAATTACACTGAATATGTTGGTACAAAGAGTACATTTCGCCTTCTGAATAGAGGATCTGCAAAGGCACTAGATAAAGTTGTTGAGTTAGATGGTAAGTCTGCCATCTATCTTTTGTCCCCTATAAGTGGGATATCAATATGAAAAGGCATGCTAATTTTTATGGTTGCAGAAACAAAAAAAGAAGTACTGATCGTTAAGACGACAATACATGATATTATGAACCAAATGATTCGGGTAATTTAACTTCCATGTTAGAAATCAGACCACCTTGAGTACATGTTCTATATTTTCTTATCTGGCTGCTGGAACTCTTGCTATGTAGGAACTTCCAATAACCAATCTGGTATACCTCATGCTAGGCACATCATTTGGTTCCTCAGCTAAAGGAACAGGGCTTAAAGCTCTTGAATTTGCCCTTTCCATCTGTGACAGTGTTGATATGTATGGCTTCACAGTAGACCCAGGTTACAAGGAATGGTTAGTGAATGGTTGATCTTCACATAGAGACAGTAAAGAATTCTGGTCTACAGTTTTGCTTATAGCTGGAGCTGTTATCTTTCAGGACAAGGTACTTTTCAGAGGTCAGAAAGGGACACACTCCACTACATGGTAGAGCATATTATCAGATGATGGAATGTCTTGGCGTGAGTTTCTTTCTTGCTGTAATCTTAGCTAACAAAACTGTTTACATCCATTATGTTATGTTATTTTGCTTGTTACCCATGATAATGTGGTGTACTGATATTATATCATGTGCAGCTGGTAAAAATCCATTCACCGATGCGAGGTGATCCTGGCAGGACAGTGAAGTGGCTGCCTACCATGGCTACCATCGACGCTGCCAGAGTTGCTTCTGAGAAGTTGTTGAAGTAAGTTTTGGGGCCTTCCTTTCTTTTGTGATTTAGTTCATCTGTTCATCAGGATAATTGCTGTGTTTCTTCAGTGTCTCTATCTCCTTGAATCACGGCGCTGTATTAGCAAAACTGATGAACCGTTACTGATGGTAACTGTACTGAAAGTTCAAACTTGCAATTGTCACTGCAGGAGACCTGGGGCTGGAAGTAATAGCCCTCTGGGGACTTGCACCATGATAAAGAAGCGCAGGAAAGGGAAGGAACCAAACAGATCTGGTCTACGAGATGCTGCCATGAAGCACCTCGAGGACATGAAAGGTGCCACCAAGTATCCCCTGGAGCGGAATGCAGGGGGTGGGTACCTCTGCATAATCAATGATAGATAGGACTACGGCTGATCATGGCATCAGTGCCTAGACGAAGAAAAAATGGCGTTGAATGCTTGTGATGAATGTGCAACTTGAGGGAAGAAAAGGCCGGTGTCTTTGATTTATGCAGTTGGTGTACAATGTTTTGAGTGTAGAGAATGTTTGGTGTATAATTTTTTCGAGTGTAGAGAAAGTTATCTTGATGAAAGAGCTTTGGCTGGGGGAGAGTGGAGACCAGCATATACATATCGAGGCGTGGTGCTAGCCTGATTGCGAGCCACTTTGGTGAGATCTTTGCTGTGCTGTGTCCTGTGTATTAGGGTGAGAATGGTAGGCGGTGGATGAATTTTTGTAAATAATATTTTTTAATGAATAATTGCAAATCTAGAAGTTGTTATACAAAAATTATAGATATACTGTCGGCGGCTAGGAAGCCGACAGGAGCCTTGTCGGCCTCTGGAAGGCTGACTGGTCTCATGTCAGCACGACGACGCCGATAGTAGACCTATCGGCAGCTGGAAGGCTGACAGGCCCTATTGGCTTTAGGGAGGCTGACAGGCTTGTCAGCTATCAACACCCAATTACACTATTTCATGCTTTATGACCCGATATGAGCTCTTTTCTGAACATAACTATCACCAGACAGAAAAACTAACTTTATCACTGCAACACTAAAAACATTTGCTCTCCTTTTCCGGACATATGAACATATATTACACACCGTAACCTAAGAAACCTTACAAACTTTTGAAGGCAAACACATTATAATATTAACCCAGCGCGGTGTAACGGAACCGTCCAAATTATAAGAGCACAAGTTCAAAAACAATCACCGAAACGATCAAATTCTCAAACTTGAGCCCATATAACTCCGGTAGTCCACGAAATCACGAGAGATTTCAAACCAAACCGAGAGCAACCAAGATCGTAGTGATTCAACATAACACAACACTTGTTACAACAGTTCGTAAGTAGCTCTTATACATCGGAGTACAAATAATTTTATTACAAAACTAAAATAAAGATTAGCGGAAGCAACATAATTTCTGAAACCATTTAAAATCAAATACTGCCAGTACATAGTCACATCCTGCAAAAGCATACCAGAAGAGATACTACAGAGACCATGCCCATATGGTCTAGTCTTCATACCCACATGGCGAAGACAATACTTGCAGCAACAAGTACGAATCTGCTACCTGCAACAGGGGAGAATAAACTCTGAGTACGAGAAGGTACTCAGCTAGACTTACCTGACAAAAATCAGAAACAACGGTGACACCAAGGAGTATGCAAGGCTTTATAAGGTGGGCTAGCTTGACTCATTTGCAGAAAAGCTTATTACAGATAAGTAATCATTAATGCTTAAGCATCGAGTTAATAATCATTAACCTGTCATCTAGATTAGCACCTGTACTAGAGCAATCACTTCATTAGGAGCAAACAATATTAACCATAGCAGTTATAATAAGGCCATCATCATCATTATCATCAATTCCGAACCATCATTAATAATTAGTGTATCTACGCTGGAGATAACCAGTCAAGTTTCTCACTATCCGGGAGAGACGGCAACTCGAATCGATTCCAACTCAGCTGAGGGGGGTATTCCTGACACTCACCCGGCAAACCCCGCTAAAGGCAGCCGTAGATAACCTTTGGTACAACTCAGGGTGGGCCCGAACAGCGCCGCGTTCTCGGGGATACCAGTGGCCAGGATGCTCAGGACTTTTAACTCACCTACCCTTGGACCCTCTGGCTCCCTTCCGAGGTGACTTTCACTTTTCGACTTCTCAGCCTGAGTTGAGCTACTAGGCTTCGCGGTCGGCAACCTCAGGCCGGCCAACTAAATGTCAGGCATGCGTTCAAAATGACATAGAAGGCTCAAGGTCTCGGTCCTTAATCGACACAGACGGGGATAGATCCACACCCAAGACCTCCATGCCTTGCTGCTTCTCTATCGTCATCCCGCCCGGTCTCATTTCATTTCATTAACACATGGTTCATTTCCACGATAGCAAATATAGCCAACCGTGACCTGATAAGTCCCTATATCTCGCAGGTGACAGGAAATCACCCGATTTCTACCGGTCTAATTTAGCAGGGCTAAGCATAGATACTATCCTGTCTACATAGGATTCAAGGTTTGAATTGCTGGACAAGGAGTGTTATCAATGCAGCAAGGGTTTTCAACCAACTCCTATCACGTAATGCAACAATACATATAACATGTATATAAAGATAATTACTTTAAAAGTATGAGGCTTATAATGGTCCGGGGCTTGCCTTAACCGAAAGAAGATAGATCAAGGGTCAGCTTCAAGAACGGTTTCCACACCTTTTCCGGCTTCGTCGGACTGGGCCTCCGGCTCCTGAACGGACTCCAACTTCGGGTTCCACGCCCAACGGAACTTCGCTTGTAACACGATTCTTGGCACACCTATTGCATGTATATGCATCCAATGAATTTCATGTGTGCATCCAAAAATGACATGATGATTTATGGACGTGCATGAATGATGTGAAGATGAATGCAATGACATTGCAACGTTGTAAGCACAAAACCAAGTTATGTGGTGCTCTATTCAAATCACTTCAAGATTAGGTGAAAATTTCCTCTCCGGTATTAACACGTTCCTCTAAGAAACCACTAGGTTCCACAAGGTTAAGACCAAACACACACATAATAAGATTTCAGCAATTTAGTATTTACCACATAATATCAACAGTAGCTAAGAAAACTCACAACTGAAGTTCTACAAATCCAAATGACCTGAAAGAGGACATTCTGGAAAGCTTATGAAATTGTCTATATTTCATTTATAAACATCTAAGCATTATTTCATCATTTACCAAGTTAAAATAGCATACATACAGAATCTGTTCTAAATGACAGAGAGCACTTCCAAAACTGAACCCAACTTGAAATAGCTGTCATTTCTAAACCATATGTCCAAATGCTACCAAAATTTACCAGCAACTAGTTCATGAAATTCTCAACAACTTTGCTATAAATCACCAAGCATGAAAACATCATTAACATAGGTTAATTCTCTTAACTAGCAAATCTGTCCAGAAATAGCAGATTCACTAACTTAAATAATTAATGACGATTCAAAAGCACAATTGGACCAAACCAAGTTTACCAACTTGTTGTGCATACCAAAGGAACATAAGAAAGTATAGTGCTAACTTCTAAATAAATTATTTAATATTCTTTTATAATTTATTTAGTTAATTAGGTGATTAAAGAAACATATAGTAAAACTATATATAAAAATCTACAAAAATTACAGTAGCCACCTAATGCTTCACATAGGCTACTATAAAAATTTCCAATCAATTGGATGGGCAGAACTTGATATATCCAAAATAACAGATGACATGTCTATATCTAGCATAAATAGGAAACCCTATGGAAAAGTATCAAGCAACAGATTTCATATTTTTTCTAGCATCCTTCTAATATAATAACAACATTCACCAAGTTTCACCCTTACGGGATCTATAGAAAAATTCTGAAAATTCACACAAGATCCATTCAAGCAAACAAGATAATTATATAACTCCACCAAACCACATCCAAATTGCATGAAAATTTAACCATAAGCTATTCATAGTATGACAAATTCACTATAAAAATTTCATGTCATTTTGAGCTTCACAGAAAGAGATATCATTTTCTCCTTTTTCTACATGAATAAAAGATATAATTAATAACTATTTATTTCATCATAAAACATGGCACATATTATATTTTTATAATAAACTAGACCTCACATAGAGAACAACACATTTTGAACCATATCATTTGGAGCTACCAATCAAGAGATATGACTTTTTGAATCTAGCATCAAATCTGTGAAATAAAAACAAAAACCACTTCCTAAACCTAACTGGGCCGGCCCGACTTGACTGCTTGGGCCTCGCACGTGGCTCAGCCCGGCATGCGCTCGGCCCAGCGCGCGGCTTGGCCCAGCTCGCTGGCCCAACCATGCCGAGACAGGGGAGGGACGCCGACACGCGGGCCCCGCCCATCAGTCTCACGCAAAGCACAGGATGGTGGGTCGCCGGCGGTAACTCGCCGCCGACGAGTTCTCGGGCACCGGTGAGGGCACCAGCGTGCTCTACTCACCCAGGCGAGTAGCGGGATGGGTTGGAGTGGAGCGTGGGGCCACCGGAGATGCTTGCCGGCGTGAGCGGCTGGCAGCGGTGATCTGGTGGCGGCGCGCCGGTGGTAGGAGGCACGGTGGTCACCGGTGAGGGGCTTCGTAGCTGCACGACGTCTAGGCGACTCCGTTGCGCACAAGCACATGCACGGAGGTGCTATGGAGAGGCGAGACCACGGCGAGCGCTCGCGCGGAGGAGCTCCGGCGAGGTCACCGCGGCGGTGAACCGAGCAATGCGGCCTTGTCGGTGCTCGAGTGGCTCCACGGAGGGGATGGCGAGGTGGAGGGGGTTAAGGTGGGGCTTCGTGCGGTTGGGATGGGGCAGAGGTGCGACGGCAGCAGCTCACGAGCTCGGCGAGCTCGCGGTGGCGGGGGCGCCTCGGTGCTCCGCCCTAGCGAGCGCGGCAAGGGCGAGAGAGGGAAATGGAGGGAGTGGGCAGCAAGAGGGGGCGGCGTGGCGTCTTGGCGAGACGCTCGGCTCGGCCGGGTGGGGCCCACGTCAGCGTACGGCTGCCACGATGCCTCCACGCGGTGGCAACGGACTGCGGTGGTCGGCCACCGAGTTCAATTGACAGAATGAGGGTGGCGATTCAATACCGACGTCGACTGACAGAGCAACTCCAAAGGCCTCCAACTCCCAAACTAGCTCGAACTAGATCAAGATGCAATTGACAAAGTTGTCAAGCTACAGGTGGGCTTTAAAAGTGTCAATAAGAGTTTGAGCTGAAACATCATGGTTTGCAAGATAAAGAGCTCCAAAGTAGTGTATCTTGAAACTGTAACTGCAGTTCTAGACTTAGAAAATTTTAAGTGTTGAAACAGCACTGCTTCAAGCATTGTGGGTCCTGTTTGAGCATAATCCAGTCATTTTCATGAGATGGTCATATTGAGACTTTTATTCCTTGATAAATTGGCTACAACTTTGGTAAAGGGTGCACCTCCATGCAAGGTCTCTAGGTTGGACTTTCTAATCAGTCAAACAGAGGCACTCTATAGGTCACCCCAAGTCAAACCTCCCTTTAGAGGGCAAATTAGTCATTTTGGTCCACATAAACAGTGCTCCACTAGGTGTCCTAAGCATAGTTAAGCTACCAGAGATCATGTTAGAACATCACATGTGTCATCTACACAAAAACCCTAGCAATTGTTTCAAAACTATGTTTCAAATGTTGCAATTGAATGTTTCACACTTTTACTAATCAAACATGATGCTATGCTCATGATAAGAGACTAGGATGCCATGATCATGCATTATGAATGCATTATGAGGCTAACTAACACCAGGGGTGTTACACGCGGTACATGGACCAAACCTGCAAAGCATACGTCGTTTGTCCGCTGAATTGTCCTTTACCTCAATGCAGGCGTCGAAAGTTATTGGAGTGTTGCCTCCATTAAATGGTTGTAACGCGACTAATACGGTCGGAGGCATCCGATATCCAGGAGTAAATTTGTTCACATCCATACAACCATATGACTAATACAGGTTAATCAGCACGACGCCCACGTTTGACGGCCTGTGCTCCTCGGTGACGAATCTGCGCCGTAGGGTAAGTGAGATGGTATGGAGGATGGTGCTAGCGTGCTGGCGGGGTCAACTCTGTAGGCTGTGTACCCTCAGTCGGCTAAGTAGGCAGAGGTGCACCTAAAAGCTATGAGGGCCCGGCCTCATCGGGGAGCCAAGGAGGAGTGTTGTCGGTGCAAAAGGTCGCGAAGCTGCTAGTACCCATCGTGTAGTCACTACAAGAAGCACGTCCACCTACCAAAAAATTGTAAGGTCACATAGATCATGTTATGTACAAAATGCATGAATAAATGGGAAGGTCATCTTAAAAGTACTTAGGACCCCAACCGTCGGGTGCGAAGAATGAGCACGTCCTCTAGATCCTATGACTGGAGGCGGAGGTGGAGGCGGCGCTGGAGCCTCACCCTGTTGGACGTGAACAACTATATTTGAGGTGTGGCGGCATGATGCCCGGCGTACTCCCCCAAGCAACATTGCCCTAGTCGCCGAAGGGCGGCAACCAACTCGATCCTACCAACCGTTGAGGGGTTCTGCTCGAACCGCTGGGCATACAAAAGCAGCTTGTTGCCCACGTCGCTGCAGATATCTGTATGCAAGGTATACATGTATTGTTACATGAATTGTTGTGACTTGTTGGCAAAGTAACGATAGGACAAAGAAGTTTACAAATTTACTTACTAGTGCATGGAAAGTAGCGGGTGGCTCCATCGCGAATGTGTCGGTGATCTTGGCCTCATGCGGTGCGGCCTGTACCGGCATGGGGAAGCAACGAACGCGTGTGGCTATGTGGAACCAACGCGAGTACTCGCGATACATGCCCTCGTTGAATGGCGCACCTAGGTCGTGCACGTCGGCGTCCGCCTCTGCCCAGGCGTTGACCCAAGGCATCATCCTATCCACCCACGACTGCTCAAACACTATACCTTGACCTTTCTCCTTGAAATCCTACAATAGAATTAATAATGAACAAAGTTGTACCAGCATCAAGAAGAAATGTGAATACAACAAGACTTACCTATGTGACCCATCAAGCTGAAGTCAGGGAAGGGGGAAGACATGCAAGCGCCCAAACTGGCATGCCATCGGCTCCGGACAGTACGACTCGACGAAGATGTCGAACACCAGTCGTTTCCTCGTGTACCACAGGTCCTGGTTACGGTAGCACATCTCCACCAAGCCATGGAAGCTGAACTGCTCATCCTCTCCCTCCCCCGGCTGGAACACACCCTGGAAATGGTGCAGGACCTGGTCCTCCCAGTCCCTCGGCACTACTACAGGGCCGACAAGGGCACCATCGAGAGGTAGACCGAATAGCATGGTGACGTCCTGCAGAGTGACGGTCACCTCACCTATAGGTAGGTGACAAGTGTGCGTCTCCGGTCTCCAACGGTCGACCCAAGTAGGGAGGAGTGCACGGTCAACCGGAAAACGCGCACTCCTGTGCCGGTGTCGCTCAAATAGGCGTGCGAACGGAAGCAGACCAGCAGCACGTAGCCTGTGATAAAAAAGAATATTGATTACCGAATTTGAACACTCCTGCTTCTCCATCCTCTATCATGTTCTGAACCGCCTGAGGATCAGAAACATAGGTCTGCTCAGCATTTGCGGCCTCTAAGTTCTCCTCTACTACACTTATGTTGCTACTCTCACCCTGCATGAAACCATCCAGGAACTCAACAAGCATGATGTTGTAATAATGACGCTCCAATGCCTTAGACACGAGAAAATGTCACTTCTTCGTGTTACTGGCCTCATACTGTAACATCCCGGCCCAGGGCTTAACATGATTAATAGGATACTCATACCAATAAGTTGCAACTTCTTTTTCGGAAGCCCATCCCTAAAGAACTCCAAGTTAAGCGTGCCCATCCTAGAGCGATGGGTGACCGACCGGGAAATTCTTCCCGGGTGCGCATGAGTGAGGACAAAGTGCGCAGAAAAAACTTGTGTGGGTCTGTGAGGGCAGTCTATGTCATAGACTAGAAAGCGGCCAGATGTAAGCGGGCCCGTTCTCGAGGAGGCGAGACGTTAATGAGTAAACCTTACTATTGTAATTCTTTTATTCGATGTATGACTATGTCGATGTAACATCCCCGAAGGATAAAGTATGCAGAAAAGACTTATGTGGGTCTATGAGGGCAGTCTATGTCCTAGAAAGCGGCCAGATGTAAGTGGGTTCGTCCTCGAGGAGGCGGGACGTTAATGAGTAAACCTTACTATTGTAATTCTTTTATTCGATGTATAACTATGTCGATGTAACATCCCGACCTAGGGCTTAACAGGATTAATAGGATACTCATACCAACAAGTTGTAACTTCTTTTCTGGAATCCCATCCCTAAAGAACTCCAAGTTAAGCGTGCTTTTGACCTAGAGCGATGGGTGACCGACCGGAAAATTCTTCCCGGATGCGCATGAGTGAGGACAAAGTGCGCAGAAAAGACTTGTGTGGGTCCGTAAGGGCAGTCTATATCCTAGAAAGCAGCCAGATGTAAGCGGGCCCGTCCTCGAGGAGGCGGGACGTTACAGAATGGTATCAGAGCTGACTCTCGTGGTTTCACGGATGCGTGTGTCGCAGTTGCACATGCATGGTACGCATGGCTGGTGTGGACCTAGAGTGGTCACACAGCATGGCACATGCACTGGACACACAGACATGGCCAAGAGAGGACGTTCCTGACTTGGGATTGACCGACGAGGACGTCGGTCTCTTAAGGGGGTGAGGATGTAACATCCCGGCTCAGGGCTTAACATGATTAATAGGATACTCATACCAATAAGTTGCAACTTCTTTTCCGGAAGCCCATCCCTAAAGAACTCCAAGTTAAGCGTGCTTGACCTAGAGCGATGGGTGACCGACCGGGAAATTCTTCCCGGGTGCGCATGAGTGAGGACAAAGTGCGTAGAAAAGACTTGTGTGAGTCTGTGAGGACAGTCTATATCCTAGAAAGCGGCCAGATATAAGCGGGTCCGTCCTCGAGGAGGCGGGACGTTACACATACAACTTCCACCTACATCCATTCTCCGGCAATCTAGGCACAAACATACTAATCCTGAAACGATGTTGGGAGGGCGGAACACCCAAATATTCATGCAGCCAGGCTAAAACTTATTTGCGGCTATAATTTAGCGGCGAATTCAGCTCTGTGTCAAAGATCTGGAACTCACTAAGGTCTATCCCACTGTCCCCATATCTGATTTCACTGTTGCCATGGTAAATTCTGAAAGGAACTAAATCGGTCGACATTCCTGGTCGCATCGTGCAAGGTATCGTGTCAGTTATATGAAGTACCATATGAACTAAACAAAATAAACTAAAACTAAACTAACCCTAAGTAAATTGAACCTACAACCTAACTAAAAATAACTAATGACAACTAAAACTAACCCTAAAAAAACTAACCCCAAAAATCTAACTAAAAAAACTAATCTACAACTCAAACGGACCCTAAAAAACAAATCCTGATCTCAACTAACCCTAATCCTAAAAACTAAATATACTAATTAATCTAACCCTAAAAAACTAATTAATCTAACCTAATGTACGACTACAAACTAAATATACTAATTAATCTAACCCTAAAAAACTAACCATAATGTATGACTACAAACTAAATATACTAATGAATCTAACCCTAACCATATCTAACTAAACAAACTAAACCAACAAAATCTAAATAAACTAACTAAAAAACTGAAATCTAAATTTACAAAAAAAACACTTACCTGCACAGCGCCAGGCGAGCAGGTGCGCGCGGGCAGGGTGGGGGGCGGCGGCGGCACGCCATCCGCCGGATTCAGGGTCGGCCGGCGCAGGGAGGCCACCCGCGCAGCGGGGCGGGCGAGCAGTGGTGGCCGATGGCGACGCGGTGAGAGAGAGAGTGCGAGTGAGAGGGAAGGAGGAAGACACCGGCTAGATATTTTAGGACCTATCGACCAGCAAAGAGCCGACAGGACCTTGTTGGCCCCAGAGCGGCCGATAGACCTATCGGCCCGATATGGCTCACTTTCCTCCGGAGCCTTGTCGGCTTCTGGACGGCCGATAGGCCTCCAATCGGCTATCCAGTGGCCGATAGGCTATTAGATTTATAATTCATTTTAATCAAATGCTACATTTGTAATTAATGATTAAAAAATATTATTTAAAAAAAAATCGGCGGTGGACGCAGTCATAAACAGCAGCGCTGCTGCGATGCAATCTGAAGTCCCAACAAGGCAGGGAACGCCGAACGCCCTGCCAAGTGCCAAGCGATGGCTTCTGTACCGTGTAGGAGTACGTACGTACTCTAGCCAATTGGACGTAAACGCGTTGTACTCTGCTTGTCAGGCGTCAGCCCACGCCCTGCCGTGGGTCGGAACTCGGAAGCAACGGATTGATGCCCGGCCCGGCCTTCGTGAGAATGTGAGCTGCGACAACATCGCGCCGAGCACAGCTCCTATCATCATGGCGGCCTCCACCTGGCAATTATCATGGCAACCCGTCCGTCGTCCCCATCTTGGAAGCGGGCTGTGCGATAGTATCGAGGAGCTTGGGATGGGACGCGTTCTCCAGTTGCCGGCGCGGCAAGCAGCACGGGGTCGCGCGGCGCCCGCTACGGCCTTCTCGATGGTTGTGGGCGGGCTCACTCGGCCGTACGTATGCGTGCAATACCCATGTATACAGTAAAATCGTCGTGGCTAGCGTGGACGTCGTTTGCTATGCCTGTCTCGCCAGTCATGCATGCTTCTAAGTTTGTTCCGCATGTAACTGCTGCGACTGCACGTTTGCCCCCACGTGCCGCAAGCAACTGCTGCGCCTTCACACCCGCTCCCTACGTTGGTGCGTCTATACACGTAGTTATGCGTCTCGTGCCTGGTGATTCGCATGCAGGTGGGGATCACCCACATCCACTTCGCTTGCCGCACACGTGGTGATTGCTGCGTCCGCGGGAACCATCTCCGTATGCGCCCGCTTCCTGCGCCTGCTAATGTTGCAACATGAAGCACTTCTGCAACATACGTTTGAAACAGGTGAAACATTTACAATATACGCTTGCAACATACCTGCATAGCAACTGCAAGATATGTAACATACGTCTAAAACAGATGAAACATTTTGGATAGACGCTTGCAACATATGTATAAAGCCACTGAAACATATGAACTCCAAATAAAACACTTGCAACATACGTCTAAAACAGATGAAACATTTGAAACATAAACATGCAACATACGTGTACAACCACTACAACATATGCCACATCCAGATGAAACACATACAACATTCGGATGAAATACATGCAACATCCAGATGAAACATATGAAACATACATCTAAACGCATCAAACGTAAGGAGCTCGGTGCCATGGAGTATGCGGGCCCCACACTCCTCTTTGTCGGTGCTTCTCTCTAGTCACAGCGCATGCACAGGCTCCACACACCGCATGCACCCACGTTGAGCGAGGCCGCATGCCCTCCCATGCGCTGCCCCGCACCGCATGCACCCCCACGTCGAACAACACACGCTCCCATGCGCTGCCCTGTAGAAAGGACCGGTGTAGGCCCCATCTGACTGCAACTACGTGTCCCACTTCTTTTTTTCTTGGTTGCCACGCACGCGGGGGTTGGTCCGTCTAGATGGATGGACGCCCTCAACCAAGCATTACCGACAGTAAATTAACCAAAAAATACTATGACCGAACAAAAGCACAATTCATTACCTTGTATAAATAATTATGAAGTATATACATTATCTCACATAAGACTATAATAATCTATCAACATGTAAATATTTAAGAACTACGTAAGTTATCTCACACGAGATTTTGTAGGTTACCACTATCTAACGACAATGAAAAGCTAATCATTAAGGGCGGTCTGCCATGGCAGAGAACTCACTACTACATATTGCTCATTACCGCTAGTTTCATCCTTAGTCGGTGTGATAATCAGGGTTATCACCATCGGTCAGCAGTGATAGTGGTTTTCCAAAAAAAAAATTAAAAAAAATTGGTGAGCCCCGGAGGAGGTGACAGGAAATGATGATGCTCGATATTTGGTCAAGTGAAGATAACTCTTGATTGGGTGGAAACTTGGCATTCAGGATTAGGTTTTTGATCACAAAGACCTAAACTCTGCTATCGCAGCACCATGTCCCCATTGGTTATCGATCATGCACCGTCCGGTTTACCTATTCACGAAGGCTATTCCTTGCCTATGAATCAAGAACACACATAAAAAAAAGAAGTCAATTGAATTTTCTAAATAGGATTAAACTCACGAGCTGTGGTTTCACAAACCAATGAACAATAAATTGTTCTATGATTGATTAATCTAAACAAGGTCTGAACGCTAACTTTTTTTGAAAGATCATCCAAACTCTAACTTGGATGATAACTGCCAAATATATAGTGTTAAAGGCGGCCATGGACCCCCTTGATGCATACCTAATAGAGTCTGACATGATACACAGCCCAGCGACCCAAAATATGGTGACAAACACACTTCGACTTCATCGACCCCGTCCGAAGGGAGAACTTGAATCATCCACATATCCATCACATTCAGAATGGTATCCAACAATGCCATACATAGCTTGAATACATCACAAAGGTTTTGTAATAAAGTTATTACAATATCAGTTTAAAATAGTGGATATTTAAGTATATTTGAACACATTGAAAGCCCACACAAAGAGGAAAATTGGTATAACAGTGGCATCGTAAGGCAACTACATCGGTTAATCGTAGATTAACCAAGGCGAGTGTTGGACCGGCTGCCCAGCTACTGCATAACGGAGGTGGGCAACCAGCCCGCCCGCCTTAGAGCTCTAGAGGAAAACGCCACGTAGAAGTTTTTGTGTAGTAGTTAATAGTAGAGGTGGGAGCCAACAATGATGGAGACCAGACACTAGGGATCTCACTCTCTATTTGATAGATTTGATGAATCAAAACCTCTCAAATCTTCTATCTAACCCCAACTCTCTCTCATCAGCACAAGAACAAAACACAATCTATTTTTGTTTGAGTTAGGGAACACGCCATATATTAGTTGTTTCCAGAATATATAGCCCTTGGAGTTTGAGAATATCGAGTTAGAGCATCTCCAAGAGTTTCAATAAAGCCTACCAATCTAGGATTTTTTTTTGGCAAGAACGGAAAAAACTTATCTCTCACGGTTCCTAATCCCATCTCCCAATCTTTCCGTATCTTGGAAAAATAGACCGATCGTGCGGATATATTGGCGCATCTACCACATACGTATCCATGGGAAAGGGCGTGGGAAAAATAAAGAGTAGAAAAATGTTCCTGATGCAAATGTACAAGAGAGAAAGAATATATAGAAGTGGTTAGGATAATTTAGAACGAGTATAGGATTCGTGATGTAAAATCGTCTTCTATATTTTAGGAGTGAATTATTGAAAATTATTAGAGATGATCTTATTTATTACTTCTAATAATTTTTGGTGAGTCCTAAAACCCCATGGTTTTTCGGCGAGTCCCAAAAACTCCATGGTTTTGAGAAGAAATTGTTGGGCACTGATGGAGATGCTCTTATACATTATTTGTTTTTAGAATAGCCCTTACAGTTTCAGAATATGACAAATTCCCTCCCGTTTTATCATACAAGCAAAGGCTTCTAACCAAGTCAACAAAAGATCCGTGAGCCAGGATAGACAACGGAGACGGAGGCACGTTGCCTCTACATGTGTGGTGAGAGTCACCCAGAGGTTGACCAGAAACATGATCATTGGGCTTCATTAGTTGGTACCATTGCTGCCATACTGTTTTCCTCTAATATCTGAAGTGAAACATTTAATAAAGAAATAGGACTTGGTCCATCTTGTTGTCGAGTTCCTCGATCTCAATCATATCTATTCTCCGTTTGCTTCATCTAAACTAAACCCATATATAGATAGTGGCTAGTCATGTATACATTAACGAAATTAAAGAAACACTCTTAGCTTGTTAGACATGCGTCTCAAATGAACAGCAGTCTACCAACCGGCTCATGTCTTTGTTGTTGCATATAAGCTTTTCAAAGATCGCTATGCTCGGTGACATGCTCTGTTCACTTTGACATGAAGAATCTCTTATTTATATTTGACTATTTCTATTCATAGACGGCAAGAAACACAAATTAAGTTTGCCAGTTTTAGGCACATTTCAGCTTATCGAGTGAAAATAACCACTTATGATTCTTCAAAAAAAAAACCACTGAGTACATTCTAGTAGTAATTTGGCAGTATACATTTGATCTCAAAGTGTCCAGCAAAAGGATGGATTATCATGATGAATTTGTGATGCATCTGAGTAGCATGCAGGGGGTCCCTCAAGGTTGGTACGGGTATTATCGTGTTTTAGACTTTTATTAGGAAATTTTCGCTATGATAAGCATGCAAGAGATGCAGGTCATGTTCTTCTGAAACTGGTACGGTGGTGAAGCACGCGCGCGGAATCAATAAAGGATAGTGCTTTTATCCATGCATCTGTCCCGGGACTCTTGTCCGGACGAGCCTCATTCACTCATTCACGGACCTAGCCCGCGTCGCATGCTCGCTCTACACTGCACGCCCCTGCTCAAGTGACGGCTCCACTCGCCCATGCCGGCCCCGCTCAGATGTACTCCGCCTGCGCTCCTCCTCGGCGCCGCCCCCGCCTGCCATCGTGGGGCGGAACTTTGCTCGCTAGTGCTGCCCCCGCTCCAACGGACTCCGCCTGCACCGCTCGCCGGTGCCGCCCCTGCCCGCCATCGCGGGACGAATTCCGCTCACCCACACCACCCCCGCTCGCGGGACGGACTCCGCCTGTGCCGCTCGCCGGTGCCACCCTTGCCCGCACCGCCCTCCTACCATCCGCCGGACTTGTGCCTCCCATCGCGGCTGCGCTCCATCCGTCTGCCGCGGCCACTGCCGAGGTCCGTGCCACCGTCGAGCTTCGCACCGGCGGCCTTCGAGCACTCTATGGCATTGAGCTCCGTGCCGGCGTCGAGCTCCACAAAGAAGGGCTCCATTCGTCCAAAAGGTAGCATTGCACTGAAAGCACGTGTTGCAAGGGTTTCATATGGATGTTGCAAAACTAGATCAGGATGTTGCATATATTGAAATGGTTGTACACTTATGTTGCAAACGTTTGTCCCCAATATTTCATCTGTTTTTTCATACATATGTTGCAAGTGTGTTTATCTGAAAGTTGCATTTGTTTCCAGCATATGTTGCAAATGTTTTTATCTGGATGTTGCTTATGTGTTGCAAATGTTTTCAAGGTGTTTTTGCAAGTATTTCGGACGCATGTTTAAAATGTTTCATTAATTTTCAGACATATGCTGCATTTGTTGCATCTAGATGTTTCAAACTAGATCAAAGTGTTGCATCTCCTTCCTCGCTTTTCTGCCGTCTCGCCTCGGTGTCAAGTGCGGGATGGAAGAGGCGATCACCACCTATGTTGCACCGATACGCCAATACCGATACCGAGATACGATGATACGGCATTTTTCAAAAACAAGGATACGCCGATATGGCAAGTATATAAAAAATCAGAATACACATACTCAGAGCATTTTTCACTCTAGCAGAACCAACAAAAAAATGGCAAAACATAGATATTGCTAGTGCCATGAAGCATCTAAGACAGCATAGTACAAATAAAAATGCAACTGGAGCAGGCAGCAAGAGCGAGCGTCGTCGGCAGGAGTGTGCGATGGAACAGGTGACTATTAGAGTTTGAGGTTGTCCAAATGGGCCACCAAACTAGCCTGCTAAGATGATGTACTTCAATTAGAGGTGTTATGGGCTGTGAAGTATCGGACAAGTATCATTCAAGTATCGACTAAGCATCGGGATTTAATTTATTTATTTTTATTGCTGTATTTTCCGATACTTCACTGATACCGTATCGGCGGCGATCGACGTATCGATACATATCGCGATACCGATACGCAACTTCAGGGAAGTATCGGGGTAACGTAGATCACCACTGGTGCGGGCGGGCCCCATGTGCTTGCGGATGGGCGCAACAGACGAGATATGGGTATGCGGGACGGAGGCTGTGGCGCGGGAGTCCGGATGTCCGGACGCTAGCCACGCCCATCAATAAAACTGACCTTGTCCATAACAAACTGACCTTATCATCTCCAAGAACGAGTCGCCGGCGGAGCGACGCAACGGCCGCTCCAGCTAGCCCAAGGCACCGTATGTAGCTTCGGCGAGGGAGTGAGAGGGGGCCTGTCGGCCAGCGGATGACCGACAGAATACAATCGGTCCTCGGGTGCCGATAGGGCCCACTTGCATGCCGTGTCTAGTCACGTGCGGACCCTAGTCGGCTTCTCGGTAGCCGATAGGGTCTTGTCGGCCCACCGGCTGCCAACAAGTTCCCTATCGGCTCTCCAGGTAGCCCCAGGCGCCGTAGCTTCTGCGACCACCGCGACGCACTGCTCTCCGGCACGACTGACCTGCACTGTAGCGCGTCCGGGTTGGTGCGTGCTAAGCGCTCGGGCGAGGGCTGGCAGGCCGTCGTGAGTCGCGATCATCGGGTTAGGGTGGGAGGAGACCTTGCTTTCTTGCCCTTATCATCGGACATTCTGATGTTCATCGAAACTCTGTCTGAGAACATTTTTCGAGTGATGACAACACAAAGGCCAATAGATATGTTGAACCAAAATTGCGGTCTCAAACTCAAGTTGGTGCGACTGCAATATCTTTTATTGTCCATATGGTTGACGAGAAATTAAATGATGTACCCCTCCGCGATTATCCAAATTGTAAGTTTTTTATTTGCTTTTCTAAGTGCAAGCTATATATGCACCTATATGTATACAACATGTCTAGATACTTAAGAGAAGTTGTGTATTTAGAAAAGACAAAACGAGTTCCAATTCAGAGTACGAGTAATTTTAACAAAAATGCTACACAACTATTTACAAGTTATTTTCAACGTGACCTTTTGGACGAGGTTTTTGTCCGTTCATTCATAAGGAGGCCAACCAGTCTAATTTGACGTGAATGAGTATTGGAGACTATAGTAATGGGGATTTTCGCTAAAATGGGTGGTTTTTTTAGTAATAGGCTTAGCGCTTAGTTATTAGTCTCTTTTAAATCCTTCTCTTTTGTTGTTTTAAAATGGTGACTGGAACTTTATAATAATAACTAGAACGATACCCTGCGAGTTGTATAGTGGGATATTTTTTATAAATAAAGTTGTATAAGTTGGTTCTATATATGTTCTTATATCGGTTTTGTTCAAAACTGGGCAAGTTAATGGAAGAATCCAATAAAAAATAACAAAATATTAGATTGAATTATAAGATGATAGAACAAAACATATAGCATGATGTGGATGCTTTGAATTATTGTAGATTGACAATAGTAGTTGCACTTAATGAGGGATAACATGGATATATTTTACACTTAGTTCGGGATGATGTGGATCGTTTGCATGAAAAGGTCAAAAGTTAGTTTGGGGAAGGGAGTAGAATGATATGCATTTAGTGAAGCATGATGCAGATAACTTGCATGTTAAGATTGGAAGCTAGTGGGTGGATGGTGAGGCATTTAGTATAGGATGACGAGGATAACTTGCTTGTTGATATTGGAAGCTAGTTGTTGTTTTAATAAGATATATAGACAAATAGTTGGGTTATATTAGAAGCATGCACCGATAAGTTTTCCTGATTAACAGTCAAAATTCGTTGGGTTATATTAGAAGCATGCACCAAATTCGTTGCTTTCTTATATATGAAAAGCCTTTGTTCCTAAGCATGATGATGTCCATGCCAACCTTGAGGGGTTCGACATGTTTTGTTCAGAGATGCATCAAGAATTGATGATATTCTTTTCTGACCATATTGAGACGATGGTGACAAACAACCACTAAAATGTACTGAGCATAGTTGCTCTTTCTTTTGTGCAACATACTAAAATATGCTTGAAATTGCAAACTTATGTGTTTCTCATCGATGTCTATGTAAAACATAAATGAGAGATTCTTCATGCTAAAGGGAACAAGGCATTTTGCTTGGAGGCTACATAGAGATTGTTCGTTTTCCATGCATGTCTAATAAGCTATGACTATAAAGCTACAGTCTAGCTAAGAGCCCTTCTTCCTTTCGTCACCATGTCTATGCGTGACTAGGTACTATCTCTCTAAGTAGTTTAGATGAGGAGAATAGATCTGAGAGAGAACTCAACCACTATGAGGGACCAAGTCCTATATCTAACAACAAAGAACAGAGATCAAGTCCTATGTCTTTATTAAGTGTTTCCACTTGATATATTGGGGGAAAACAATATGGCCATAGTACAGCTTGGGAGGGCAATGGAGCTATGATTGATGTCTTGAATTGCGAAGTAGCCACAAAGTTTCCTAATAAATGGAGCTACGATTGATGCCTTGATTGCGAAGTAGCCACAAACACAAAGTTTCTTTGTATTTATATGTTGTACCTGCATATCCTCTTATCAATTGAGTTAACCACCATAATTTTGTGATTTTTTTGTTCTTGAGCTTTCTACTCCGCATAATTAAGTTTCAAAGTTGAATGTTTCAAAGCCAAATTTGACATTGCCATGAATGATTAAGAAAGTAACATGCTACGACATGATATCAAATTATTCATGCTAGCAAACTCCCATAATAAACCATCACTGTGGCACTTTGGTCCCTTGGCACTTGATAACAGATTCCACAGTTACATCAACAAAGACAGACACAAATGACACAAATGATTCGGTTACTCCAATCCAACTGAACCAAAGGCTTTATGAACTGATGAATTATTCTAGCAGGCAATCCAACAGAACCAAAGGCTTTATGGACGGATGAATTATTCTAGCTGGCGATCATGTATGTGGCGCAAGCAAAGGATTGATGACATGTCCGGCGAAAACCACCACACCACTGACATCCTCCATGAGGAAGAAAGCGAATGGGTGATCCGCGACAAAGTCCACAGTCGGATCACTGGACATGGAAGCCCCGAACATCAAGGCCACGGTGCCGGCGGCGGCCATGGTCCCGCTCTCCTTCACTTTGACGACACACTGGTGCACCACGGACGACAAGGACACCGGCGGCGCTGGCGGGGTCAGCATCTCCGAGAACGAGTCGCTGGAGGAACGGAAGGGCAGGTCCAGCCCTAGGCTCTGTAGCATCTTCGACGCGTCCACCATCAGCGACACCTCGAACTTGGGGATCTTGAGCTCGCCCACCTTGAGGACGGGCTGCTCCGGCACGGCGGACCTGCCCAGGAGCGTGTCCGGGCTGGCGTTGAGCGCTCGCACGAGGGCTGGCAGGCCGTCGCGGTCGTCCGGGAGGTAGATGTACATGGCGAACTCCGTGTCACCGCCGCCGACGCCTCGGTAGGGCATGCGCAGGACCTTGAAGCCGCCGCCGTCGGCGTGGACGCCGATCTGCATGTGCCTGTGCCTGAAACTCCCCCTCATGAACGGCACGCGGACGACGGCGTGGTCCCGCGACGCGTCGTCGACGACGTAGAACGGGCCTTCCTCGGTGTACTTCGGGATGAAGGGGTGGCGCCAGTAGCCGTCGAAGTAGACCGAGTTGCCGACGACGACCGCAGTGGAGGCGTGGCAGTCGCCCTCCGAGAGCATGTTCTTGATGAGGCCGCCGGTGGTGCGCTCGAACCACTCGTTGATCTGCGTCGTCGCCTCCCTAGGATTGCTGCGGAAGTTCACCGATCGCGCATCGGCCTTGTGGACGGCGGCGGCCGTGTCGGCGAAGGCACGGCTGAGGCGTAGCGAGGCGTCGACCCAGACGCCGGTGGCGAACCGGACCTTGGACTCCCCGTCCCCGCCGCCGCCGCCGTCGCGGCCGGCGAGGACGACGGACGCAACCTTCGAGGCCAGCGCGGCGTGCGCCTCCGCGCCCGCGGGGCCGAGGAATGTGGCGATCTGGTCGCGCGTGGCGCCCGATGCGCCGGCGGCCAGCAGGGACAGCGTGGAGTGGAAGGAGATCGGCGAGAAGGCGAGGTTGGTGGTGGGCATTCCGTTGTCGAGGCCTCCAAGGTGCCGGAGGAGGAGCAGGCAGAGCGCGGCCTGGTCCCGCACGGCGGCGGCAGCGACTGCGTGGCCCGCCATTGATGTCTCGGCTTTTCACTTGCCGCGACCGCGATTTGGAGGGGATCGATGGTACTACAACCGGGTGGGCGCACACCTGCTATCTCCCACCGTCCAAAGCGCTTTCTTATTCGCGCTCGTGCTGCCTGGCCGCCCAGCTGCCTCACGCACGCCCTCACTGCTCAGGCAAGATTCCGAAGGCCCCACGCAGACGCGACGCAGGCGCAGATAGCTTTATGTCAGACCCTCCCATCCCGTCTTGCCTGAAGGCTTGATTATTGCGCGGCTAAAAAGTTTCCGTGTCACACTGGATGTGTCGTGAGACCGTGGAAAAAGACGTCAGGATATTAATAAAAAATTAATTACATAACTCATTTAGAAATCATAAGCCGAATTTATTAAGTTTAATTAATTAATTATTAGTATATATATGTACTGTAGCAATTATGACTAATTATGAACTACTTATGTTTATAAGATTCGTCTCGTGATTTCCATACAAACTATACAATTAATTTTTTTTATCTACATTTAATGTTCCATGCATGTGCCTCGACATTCGTTCCTTGACGACGAAGCTCCCCCTCATGAACGGCACGCGCACGACGGCGTGGTCCCGCGACGCGTCGACGACGTAGAACGGGCCTTCCTCGGTGCGCTCCGGGACGAAGGGGTCGCGCCAGTAGCCGTCGAAGTAGACCGAGTTGCCGACGACGACCGCAGTGGAGGCGTGGCAGTCGCCCTCCGAGAGCATGTTCTTGATGAGGCCGACAGTGGTGCGCTCGAACCACTCGTTGATCTGCGCCGTCGCCTCCCTGGGATTGCCGTTGAAGTTCACCGATCGTGCCTCGGCCTTGTGGACGGCGGCGGCCGTGTCGGCGAAGGCAGCACTAAGGCGTAGCGAGGCGCCGACCCAGACGCCCGTGGCGGACCGAACCTTGGACTCCTCGTCGCCACCGTCGCCGTCGTCACGGCGGGCGAGCACGACGGATGCGACCTTCGAGACCAGCGCGGCGTGTGCCTCCGCGCCCGCGGGGCCGAGGAATTGGGCGATCTGGTCGCGCGTGGCGCCCGAGGCGCCGGCGGCCAGCAGGGAGAGCGTCGAGTGGAAGGAGATCGGCGAGAAAGCGAGGTTGGCGGTGGGCATTCCATTGTCGAGGCCTCCAAGGTGGCGGAGGAGGAGCAGGCACAGCGCGGCCTGGTCCCGCACGGCGGCGGCGACGACTGCCTGGCCCGCCATTGACTCGGCTTTACACTACACCTGCCGCGACCGCAATTTGGAGGGGATGATTATTCCCACAAGCACAGTGAGCAGGGTTTAATAAAACTTTAATAAATATATAACAGATTTTCTAGTTTCTTCTTTCGTTGTCATAAGTAATGAAACCTTAGCTCGTAAGTAAATGATATTCTTTGCTTCCTACCAAATTTTTCCAAATTATAATTCGCTTGATTGTTTTTTTTCACCCCAAGTTTAACCACTCGTGTTATTCAAAAATTTGTGCAAAATATCACTTCTTTTACTGTGACATGTTTTATTAATAAAAGTTCTTTAAGAATGACTTAAATTTGACTATGTTTGCACAAACTTTTTGAATAAGACGAGTGATCAAACTTGGGATCTAAAAAGTCGAACGAATTATAATCTGGAATGGAGGGAATAGTAGTCTAGTGCCATGCATTGTTTGCGGCTACATGCCAAAACTGCAATCTTTTTTTTGAAACTTTATACTAAGTATATAACGGTTCTTTTGGCTAATTACCAAAACTGTCATGGATGGTTATAGAGGGCTAAATGTCAAATTAAAAGATGCAGTTTTGTTTGATCGAAAATGCTATGGTGCGGAAGTCCGACAATCCGGACTCCGCGCTTCCTAGGCTTGTGCACTATCAGGCCAATAGGCATGTTTTCCTTTACCTTCATTCTTTCATCGTTTCTCAAAATAAAAAAACGGCGACATTCCCATCTAGCAAGCCCGTCGCAGCATTCCCTACCACTCGCCTTCTCTAGGGGCGACCACCTCCGCTTCCTCCGCCCCGGGGCCCTCGCCCGCCTCCTCGACACCAGGTTGCGCCGCTGGAGTCGCGGCTGCCGCCCGCTCGCCTTTGCCCTTATCGTCGAAGCCAGCACCAGCATCCTCCAAGTCACCTCCTCCTGAGGCTGGAGACCGTGAGGGCGTCGCGACCATGCCGTACTTCACGCTCGCATCGAGGCTCCGTGCGCCTCGGTGCCCTCAGCGGGAGAAGCTCGCGGTAGCCAAGCCCGTGGTGCTCTTCGCTCCGCTACCTCCAAGCCCCGATCTGCCTATCAAGCCGGTTATCGAGTTCCTCAACGCGCCTGACATGGTGGAGCGCCTCCCACTAGAGTGTCGTGCTTGACATGTTGCAAGCGTATATTTTAATTATTTTAGATGTTCCAGAGGTTTGTTGCAAGTGTTTCATATGGATGTTGCAAAAATAGATCGGGATGTTTTATGTGTTACGAAGTGTTATAGAGGGACATTGCAAGTGTTTTAGAGGCATGCTGCAAGTATTTCAGAGACATGTTGCAAGCGTTTGTTCAAAATGTTTTATCTATTTCACACGTATGTTGCAAGCGTTTTTTATCTAGACGTTACATATGTTTCACACATATGTTGCAAGAATATGTTCAAAATGTTTCAGTTGTTTCCGTCTTACTTGCAATAAGTGTTTTCATGTTGCAAGTTGCAAGTGTTTTATCTGGATGTTGCATATGTTTCACACATCTTGCAAGTGTATGTTCCAAAATATTTCATCTGCTTCAAACGTATGTTGCATTCAAGTGTTTCATGTTACAAGTGTTTTATGTTTCAGAGTTATGTTCAGAGAGTCATGGAGGCACGGCCTGGGCGCCGGGGGAAAGGGCGCAGCGAGCCGGGGGCTAGCGGATGGGGTGCGCGGCGCTCCTGGGGGTCCTGCAAACGGGGTGTGCTCGTCCTTATCCCGGCTCTTTGGTCCCGCCGGCGCGGAGAGAGAGGAGAGGGTCATGGGGAGGAGCGGCGGGCGCGAGGCAGACGGGGGCCGAGGTACGCGTGCAGAGCGGGACGAGGCAGACAGGGAAGACTGTAGCGATAGGGTGGGAGTGCGGCGCGTTTTTGATGGGCCGTTTTGCCAGGCCGTTCGGCACCGTCCGATGGAATCCTATCCCATCGGACGTCCGGGTGCCAGCAATTTCCTTGTTTGACTGCATGATCTACTGCTACTCCTTACCATCACCATGTTTCTATTTCTTTTTTATTTTCTATTAGAATTTGGTCAAACCCAAGGCTCTCTGGGGCCTATTTGGTATGAAAGCTCATCACCACAGTCACCATGGTAGAGAACTCACTACGAAAGCTCATCACCGCTAGTTTGAAAGAGATCGTCACTGCTGGTGTCGTCTTTTATTGATGAGAGTCGGCGGTGATAATTACGGTTATTACCAATGGTCTGCTCGTGTTACGAACCGGCGATAATATTATATTTTAAAATAAAAAGCCTAGTGAACCATGGAGGAGGTGATGGAAAATGATGTTGTCCAATCTACCGTCAACTAAAGATAATTATTCTTGGTTTGGTGGAAACTTGGCATTCACGATCCAGCTTCCCATTATTAAGACCTGCACCCCGGTTGGCCTAGCCACGAAGGCTAATCCCTGTCCGTGAATCAAGAACATAAGCAAGAACAAGACTCAACTGAATTTTTTAAAGAAAAAGATTAAGCTCACGAATTGGGGTCTCATCACAAACCAATAAACAATAAAACTGTTCGATCACAGATTAATCCAACCAAAATCCAAACCCTAACCTAGACGACAACTACTGAATACACAGTGTTATGGGTCGGCCAAGTACCCCTAGACTTTTCTAAATGGAATCCGACAGGATACAAGATACAATGGACCAAAAGACAGTAACACCACCTTAATAGATTCTAAACTTCTACTTGTTTCGACAATTCCTTTTACTTGTTTCAACGATTCCTATAAAAGTTCGACGATTCCTATTAACTCTAAAAGAATTTGGCCATGGTACCGGTGCCATTGAAAAATTTATCTCTTTTTTCGTGTATGAAGAAAAATAAATGCGCGGGCGTGCTAGTGTACCAAAGTACACAAAAATAAAGAAATGAGAGGGAACAAACTTTATTCATATTTAATAAAAATACAAATATAGGTCCCTCGTATAAATGCGCGCTCCATAGCCTGCTGTGGCTATCTGACTTGGGCTGACATAGGCGATGTGGTCTTTATGATTCCTGGGGCTCGGAAAGCTCCCAGTTAATTACCCCTGCGAGGCAGGCTCATAGAGTACCGATTAAGCTGCGTTGGTCATCGTCGTCGATCTTCGCTTCATGTCTCCATGCATGTGTGTTGATGTAGATGTGGATGGCGTCGGTACGAGGGCCTCGTCGGTCCATGAGCCGGTAAAGCGGAGCTGGGGAAATCAGCTACGCTCGCTTGCGCCGTTTGCCTCGTCGTTGTTGAACGGCGCGTGGTGTTGTCGTGGTTGCACTTGCGTGGTTGGTGTAGCTCGGACCGTTTCGGACTTCTTCGGCAGCATCGTCATGGTACGCCGTGGAACTTGATCGGTGGGGTTGAACTTGTAGTACTATTTGATGAAGACTTGCATCCGGCGTAGTAGATGCATCTGATCCCGGTCGCTTGCTTGTGGCGAGCCTTGCACGTACACATGCATGCTAGCTGTGCATGCACGGCACACGTGCTTGTCCATCCCCCAGTACTCGCCCGGAGCGTAGTGGGTGGAGTCTCTCGCCCATGTCGCACGTCTCGCCGGCGTCGATAGAAGTGTGGTAGTGAGTGAAGTCGCCCGTGTCGCACGCCTCACCGGCGTCGGGCAGCGCCTAGTGATGGAGTCGCGGTAGCGTGCTCAAACATAGGGCGACGCTCGCTTGCGTGGTCCGCCGGCGGTGTCGGCGCCGCGTGTAGTAGATGGGGTCGCTCGCCCACGTCGCTGCGCCAATGCAGAGGGGCGCTCGCTGCCAGCTAGCCTCTTGGCATAGTCGGCCTGAGCTGCATCTCCACTCCATGTCTCCTTCGGTGGCGCGGCGTTGTTGGTGTAGAGGTGTCGTCTCCTCTGCCTCGGGGCTCTCGTCCGGCGGGCGGCGGCAAGAAGGCGTCGGGGCGCCGCCTCTGGCTCGGCGAGGCGGTGTTGCTGGTAAGGTGTCGGCGCTTCAACGACGTGGGGCGCATGGTTCGTCGAGGTGTTGGGGCGGACGTCGTCGCGCTCGCGGCCGCATTCATGCCGATGCTGAGCGCGCTCGCTGCCGTCATGCCGACGTCGCGCTCGCCGCTGCCACCATGTCGATGTTGCGCTCGCCGCTGCGGTTCCTAATCCTGCCTCGTCCTCGCCTACACGGCTGCCTTGATCTCATCTCTTCTGATGCACAGGGCACATGGGGCGTACCCACGCGTCCCGGCATCTGCCGTCGAACGGCGGCGTGACCAGCCGGCCGGCCTCTTTGTAGATGCAGAACACGTTGTGGCAGGCAGCAAGTGTAGCGTAGGAGCCGTGCAGTTCGAGCTGGCCGGTCGAGGTTGCGTGGTGCCTTGCTGCGACGGCGACCGTCCCTTCGCTCCGAGCCTCTGCATGGATGGCGCCCCTGGCGACTGCCTGTCTCTGCGCCGCGCCATAGGTGGCTGCCTTCGTGATCGCCTTGGCGCTGTAGCGGCGGCCTCCCCCTCTCCGTGATCCGATCGTCCGGGCGTCCTCTGCATCGCTCTCTTGACGATGGCCTGCTCGTGTCTGATGTTGGCCAGCGGCGGCGTGGTGGTTTGGTGCAGCCGGGGCGCGCGCAGCGGCGCTCCCTGCGTGCGGTTTGGCCCACTTGTATGGCGTGTCCAGCCACATGCGGAGCCTAGTCGGCTTCTGGGCGGCCGATGGGGTCCAAATGCTAGATTTGTAATTAATAATCATTAAAAATATATCATTTAAAAAAATTCTCCATTTTAATTATACATTCCACTAGTCCACTAGTTGTCCGTTTCTAACATGTCTCGCCTCTGAAAATCGATTAACCGTGGCAGACGTCTTAAGGTGCTCGTCTACATAAATAGTTCATAGAAAACGCAAAAAACCAAAAAAATTATGTCCTTCTCAAGACTCGAACCCACGACCTACAACTCAACACTTACACCTCCTTGGGAAAATATGTAGTGCAAACATGCAAACTTTTTTAAAAATCATACTTCCGTTATTGCAAAAATAACAAAATTGGTGTCCATGTGCACTAGAAGACAAAATTCCTATGACTTTGTCTTGCTACAAAAACTAGTCTATCTTTTTGTCTAGATTGCGGTCTATTTCTAGCTGCCTTTACAAAGAGAAAGAGAGTCTGAACGATTTCATGGTTGGTATTTTTAGCTGCCTCTCAAAAATAGAACCTTTTTTGTAGAGGCGACTAGAATTTACAATTTAGAGTCGCCTCTAGTGATATGACACAATTTCTACGGATGGCTGGATTCCATTGGTCTCCACTGTGATTCAGAATTGGTGTGAACGAAGCCCCATCCTATCTCCTCCCCCCATCTCCCACTTTAATTCATCACACATTCACTCTTCCCATCTTTCCTTTTAGATCTAATGGTTCAAAAAGTTTACAATTTAAATAGATAAACCAGCGAATGCAGAAAAAATATTTTAGGAGAGGCTGAGCATAACAAGGTACCAAACCAATCTAAATTTATTGTATCTTATACTTTGAAACAATGTAATTGCACTTAGTGGAGTACACATGGATATATATATATATATATCTTTTACACCTAGTTGGGGATGGTGTGGATATATAGTTTGCCTAAAGACAATGAAAGTTAGTTGGGGGATGGGGTAGTGGGATGATGTGGCATTTAGCAGGGAAATGACTTGCATGTTGAAATTTAAAAATAGGGTAGATGATGTGGCATTTATTAGAGGATGACGAGGATAGCTTGCCTCTTTCCCCTAAACACTCCACCCATAACACATTTGTGTCCCCTTAGGATATTGGTCCTCCTCATTTTATCTTTATCTGGTTTTGCAATGAGTATTTTAGATCCTAAATGAATTCAAATGAAAAAAAATGTCAACTACAAAGTTTTATATCTTTTCGGGGTCTACGACTTTGGTTTTGGTCGTTTCTCCATCCGAGGTCATTTGAAAATTTTGAATTTCAAATGTAAGAAATTGAAATGTAATTTTCCATGCATAGATGAATTCAAATGAAAAATTTATCAACAACAAAGTTGCATAACTTTATGAGATCTATAACTTTTGTTTTGGTTGTTTCTTCAACCGAGAACGTTTGGAAATTCAAATTTAATATGCAGCTCCTATTTTTAGAGACGGCTGAAATTAGTTTCTAGAGGTAGGGGCGTTTATAGATGTGGCTATGAACAACAACTGCCTCTACAAATGCATTTCTAGAAGCGGTTTGGTTTCGAGGCCATTGTAAAGGCAGTTGTAAATTGACCTGCCTCTAAAAAAAGCTCCCGTTGTTGAAAATCAATTTTGTAGTAGTGGATATAGTATACTATACGTATAGATATAGATATAGAGAAAGGCAACTTGTTAGGTCAAAATCATGCACTGACAATCCTTTTCCAAAATTAGCAATAGTAATCCTTTTAGGAAAGGTTCCTCGGTTATGCATATCGCATCTCTTTTTCACTAAGCATGACGATGTCCGTGCCAACCTTGAGGGATCCGCATGTTTTGTTCAGATGCATATTAAGAACTGATGATATTCTTTTCTCAACACAATACTTAAATGTACTCACACCGTTCCAAGTTATAATATGTTTTGGCTTTTTTAGGTACATTACCTTTTCTAAGTATCTAGACATAGTGTATATCTAAATGCATTGTAAAAACTATGTATCTAGAAAAACCAAAACTTCTTATAATTTGGAACGGAGGGAGTACTAAATAGTTGTTATTTCTTTTGCGCAACACAAAGAAAATATGCCTGAAATAGGAAACATGTGTGTTTTTTCCTCCATGTCTATGTATAACAGAAACGAGAGATTCTTCATGCCAAAGTGAATATGACATTTTGCTTCTAGGCTGCAACTGTTCATTTGCATGCATGTCTAACCAGCTATGACTAACAAGATAGAGCCTAGGGCTCTTCTTTCATTACGACATGATCTATATATGCATGACTAGGAAGAACATGTGTGATCTAGACTCACCAACAACAAGCAGATAGACTTTTTCTTTATTATTAATAGTTTCCGGTTGATATATTGGAGGAAACCTACATGCCACAATGTGCCTGGGAGGGCGATAGAGCTACAACAACAAGCGGATGTTTTCATTACTAGAGAAAGTCACACCTAGTTTTCAAACACTGCGCACCTAGATTTTGAGAACAGGTGTGGCTGGTTCACATAAGTGGTTAAAGGTGTACCTAACTACTTTGAACTAGGTTTATTCCTTATTGACGCGATGCCCATCTTCTAGATAGATCCTCAGATGGCGTGCTACGATCGTGCCTTTTCACGGTACTCTTGTGTATCACCCTGAAGATTTTGTCTGTTCTTCCATTTTTCTCTCTAGACAAGCTTTACATATAGGTTTCAAATCAGAATTTGACATAACTCTCGTCATTACTCATGAATCGGCGGTATAGTTTAAGCCATAACATGTACAATCGCCAGAGCACTTTAATCCCTATCCATCATATTCCAGTTATACCAGCAAAAATACACATCCATCAGTCCGATCACCGGATATGCAAAACTCTTGTCCTGTTGTATACTATACATATAGATATAGATAAAGGCAACTTGTTAGGTCAAAAGCATGCACTGCCAAGCTTTTTCCTAAATTACCAGTAGTAATCCTTTTAGGAAAGGTTCCTGCTTGGTTATGCATATCTTTTTCACAAAGCATGACGAATGTCCGTGCCAACCTTGAGGGATCCGGTGGTTATGCATATCCTTTTCAGATGTCCGTGCCAAACCTTTGAGGGATCTGGCATGTTTTGTTCAGATGCATATCAAGAACTGATGATATTTTTTTCTCAGCACAATACTTAAATGTACTTGCAACATTCCAAATTATAAGATGTTTTAGCTTTTTTAGATGCATTACCTTTTCTAAGTATCTAGACATAGTGATCTAAAAGCATTGCAAAAACTATGTACCTAGAAAAAATGAAACTTTATAATTTGGAATGGAGGGAGTACTAAATAGTTGTTATTTCTTTTGCGCAACAAAAAGAAAATATGCCTGAAATAGGAAACTTGTGTGTTTTTCCTCTATGTCTATGTATAACCGAAACAGAGATTCTTCATGCCAAAGTGAATATGACATTTTGCTTCTAGGCAGCAACTGTTCATTTGCATGCATGTGTAACCAGCTATGACTGACAAGATAGAGCCTAGGGCTCTTCTTTCATTATGACATGATCTCTATATATGCATGACTAGGAACTATCTCTATATATATGTAAATTTTGATGAAGCAAAGGGAGAACATGTGTGATCTAACTCACCAACAACAAGCATATAGACTTTTTCTTTTTTATTAATAGTTTCCAGTTGATATATTGGAGGAAACCTACATGTAATAGTTTCCGGTTGATATGTTAGAGGAAACCTACATGCCACGGTGTAGCCCGGGAGGGCGATAGAGCTACAACAACGAATGGATGTTTGCTTCACTAGAAAAAGTGACATGTAGTTTTCAAACACTATGCACTTAGATTTTGAAAACAGGTGTGGCCGGTTCAAATTAGCTGGCTATAGGCATTTAGCGGTAAGGTTTTTCTAAGTCTAAAACCAAGCTATAGCGAGCTATAGTAGGCTAAAAGAGCTAAATTCAACGTAAGTACAAACAACGGTACATTAAACAACTACAGCGGGTATAGCGGCAGCTATAGCCGGATATTTGTTACCTTTAACTTGCTGCTAGGCACTTTTGGTGTCCGAGCCAAAAGTTAGATGTGATGAAGGCATGTGCGTGCAAACAAATGTGGCACACACTGCACAATACCTGATCGATCTACAATTTATTCAACAGGTCATCAAAAAGAAACAAATCTGATTTATTCAGAATAACTGGTCGGATAGAACTCCAGGCCATGCGCCGCTGCCACGGTTGGACTCCGATCTGCATGAAGTAGCGGTGCTGGGAACTTCCCTCATGAACGGCGGGAACACAGTGTGGTTTCGGTAACGCGTCGACCTATACGGGCCTTGCTCGAGAAGGGCGCGCGGCTGCCAGTAGGAAGTCCCGTTATATAAAAAAGAGTTTTGCTTGGGTGGACCCTTCCATGAAGTTTGCACGAATTTTAAAGCAATATGATATTATTCGGCACGACTAGCGTCCGACGTCCGGTCTGAGGCCAGCATCCGGACGCCGCACTGCAGTTCCCGCGCTCCCAATAGCAATCCACGCCTGCGCTCGCACAAAAAAAGCACTACCCACCTGCGCCTGGGTTTCGCGCGCCCATGCGGGGTCAATGCCGCCAGACTACGCGTGGGGACCACTCATGTCCCCTCCGCTTGTCATGCGTATTTCGACATGTACAATACCCGATCTACTTTTGAAACATCTAGATGCAACACTTGCAATATACGTATGAAGACAAATGAAACACTTGAAACATGTTTCTAAAACACTTGCAAAAACACATAAAAAAACTTGAAAACCATTGCAAACATACGCAATGTCCGGATAAAACACTTGGAACGTATGTAACATCCATAAATACACTTGCAACAATACGCCCAAAAACACAGATGAAACATTAGGAACAGACCTTTGCAACATACGTGTACAACCATTTCAACATATGCAACATTCATCTGAAATAATTGCAACATACATCTGAAACATCCGAAACACTTGAAACATATGCTTGCAACATGAGTTTCAGCACATCGCAACATCTCCTTGCTGCTTGCGAAATGGAGGCTCGCTAGCATGTAGAGTTAGTCGACGCACCGCCGCCACCATTGAACAGATGAACTCTGCCTACTACGAGGCCGCGCGAGGACCCCTTCATGGCCGTTGGTATCATGGGCTCGACACACAGCCCCCTCTCGCAGCTGGCATCGCAGTCCCCACCACCATCGGATCTCTCTCCGCGTAGTGGATCTTGTGGAAGGAGCAGCAAGGCAGAGTGGGGTGGAGGAACGCGGCGTGCGATGCGGGTGAGCGGCCACCTCACCGGGGGGCTAGCCGCACGGCTAGGGCACTATCGGGCCGGGCGTGTGCAGTGCGCGGAGGTGGCTACACTTTAGGCCACGTCGGGAGAGAGGGAGAGAGGAAAGGGCGGCGGCCGGGGCGGATGAAAGGTCTTGATGGCTAGAGGGGGGGTGAATAGCCTTTTAAAAAAACTTTCTACAAAGACAAGCTAAACAAGTTTATCAATATTACAACTAGCGAGATGCGAGTTTTGCTTAGCCTACGGGGTGTTTGCAAGCCACCTATCCAATTCACAATTCTAGTATTTGCACTCAACCGCACAAGTCAAACCGAGAAGGTAACTACAACTACAACTAGCAAGCTACACAAAGGAGCTACTAAAGCAAAACTAACTAGCTAACAAAGATAACTAAGAAAGTAATGCGAAGTTGAGTTAGGAGGGTATCACCGAGGGGCGAAGTATTGAGCCAACCAATTAATATGATCAAGAGGTGAATACCAAGATAACCGAACACCGGGATCAATCAATCACAATATGAAAGTGATGACACGAAGATTTATCCCGAGGTTCACGTGGTTGCCGGCACGCTAGTCCCCGTTGTGTCCCTCTTCACCACGTGGTTCGGTGGCTAATCGGTCACACACCGAGCCTCTCAAAAGGCGCCACAAGAACCTACCAAATGGCAAAAGGTTGCAATGACACGAGCAATTTACTAACGTTGCCTTTGGCGCTTCGCCGAGGTAGGCACAAACCCCTCACAATCACCGGAGGTGGCCAAGATACAATCACCAACTCTTGCCAACGCCTCCAAGCTGCTACAAGCCGTCTAGGTGGCGGCAACCACCAAGAGAAACAAGAATCCCACAGCAAATCAACCACCAAGTGCTAACTAGATGCAATCTCGTAATGCAAATGCACTTGGATCACTCAATCTCACTTCGAATATGCAAAGAAGCAAGAGAGATGAGTGGGAGGGGAGTTGCTTAGCTCAAAGTGCTCACAAGTATGTCAAATGTTCGAGAGATGGAGCCTTGAGACGGCCAACGAGTATTTATAGACGTACCCCTTCGAATATAGCCGTTAGAAACTTAAACAGCCGAAATCGTGATGACCGGACGCGCTGGTCCAACTGACCGGACGCGCTGGTCACACTGACCGGACGCGCTGGTCATACTGACCGGACGCGCTGGTCGCACAACGGCTAAGTCGCGAAGCACTGACCGGACGCGCTGGTCCAACTGACCGGACGCGCCGGTCGCCCAATGGCTAACTGCGAACCAACGACCGGACGCGCTCATCGCGCAGACCGGACGCACTGCTGACGACCGGACGCGCTGGTCGCCTGAGCAGCGCACAATGAAACAACGACCGGACGCGCTGAAGAAACATGACCGGACGCGACAGTGCCAGCGTCCGGTTAGAGTCCAGTAAGCTCCCTGAACGACCGGACGCGTTCGATCATCAGTGACCGGACGCGCCTCGCGTCTGATCATCAACCTGAAAAACGCACAGACACTGGACACTGACGGACGCGTCCGGTCATGCAAGGACCGCGTCCGGTTCAGCGTCCGGTCACCTCTGTGACCTCCGTTCGCCTCCGTTTCTTTTCCGGACTTCCGGCGTAGTGGAAAATAGGCATTTCAACTTGTCAAAAACTTGTCAAAAACGTTTGGAAAATAGACCCAAACCCTCTCTACCGCTTAAACTCCACCGCCATCGCAAATGTGCTAACACCACCAAGTGATCTCGTCATGTGTGAGTGTGTTATCATTTTCACAATCATTTTTCGATGCGATATTAGTTCTATCAAAATGCATATGATCATGAAATGCACACCTAGAGGCACTTAGGAGTTCAATAGTCGTATCATTCCCCTCTTTATAGTACGGCTATCTATCCTATAATGTAACCACACCCACTAGGTGTCTTGGTTACTAAAACACAACCCTTAAGCATATACCTTTGCCTTGATCACGTAGGGTTGCGTCCAAATCCAAGTGTGGCCATCATGATCACCATGTCCATCTTGCCACCAACCTTGGAATGTACTAATCCTCATATGCTACATACAACTTAGGCATAGGATTAGTACTTAGGCATTGTCACTCATTACCAACACCAAACATAGGACTTTCAATCTCCCCCTTGTTGGTAATTGGTGACAAACCTTTCACAAAGATGTTATGATAAAATTTTGATTGAACCCATGTCACATTGTCCAAGTATATTACCATGTGTAAGAATTATGGATATGTGATCATGAATTCAAATTGATAGCAATGGCTCCCCCTACATGTATGCTATATGTTTGGAATTTTGGAAGCATACATGTTAGATAGGAAAAATATAGGAGCATTGACTACCAATAGGTGCTAAGTGTTTAAGATTATAGACCTTTGAAGCGTGATACCATCGGAGTAGCGATAAACACCATCTTAGCACCTTGTGTAGTTAGATACCACTTGGAAAAGCACAAACATAACTAGAAACCTCGTGAGATCAACATTATAAGCAAAGTTCTAGTACCACTTTGAAAAATATGAAGTACGAAAAATCTAACTACTTCCTATTCATGCTAGTACTTCAATTCATCATTCAAATTATACTAGCAAGTCATCACACAAGCAATGTATCAGAGAAAAAAAATGCATAACTATGCATCATACATATGAAGTGCACATGGAAATGCAACATTCATGTTTAAGAGCTTGCTCCCCCTACTTGTGTGCTCAAGATTTTTTAGTTGATCCCCTTCTTTTATCAAAATTTCCCCCTTTAGGATTTATCTTTGTGAACAACATTTTTCTCCCCCACAACATTTTCTTCCCCTTTGAGTTCTATCTTTGTGAACAACATTTTCTCCCCCTTTGGCACCAATGACCACAAGGGACCAATTTTAGATAGATTATCATATTAAATTATGGGGTGAGGATCAAGTTTATGATTCAACCTAGATTGCTTGCATAAATAAAATGCTTAGGTTTGAACCAAGGGCAAGCTTCTTCACACCTCATTAGAAGGGTTATCATGCACCATGTTGAAGCAAATATTTAGACAAGTTTTCTAGATTAAATACTTAGGATCACAAGCTACTTGAACAAGTTATATGTAACCACTAGATCATACAAGTCATGGACACAATAGTGACACCATATAAACTTTAAGTTCATTTGATTTTCATGAATGAGCCTAGAACATGTAAAATATGACTAGATGCACTAAACAAGTCCTTAGAATAGAATGTATGACATGTCAACCAATTGTACCTTGGGGCTCGAAGGAGAGGCATGTCATATATGGGGTGCATCAACTCATGTTGGAGAAGTCAAGTATGTTCAACTCATTCTTTAGCTTGTGAAATCTCTTCTCATCAAGTGGCTTGGTGAATAGATCAGCTAGTTGATCTTCGGTGCCCACACTCTCAATAGCAATATCACCCTTTTATTGATGATCTCTAATAAAGTGATGGCGAACATCAATATGCTTTGTTCTTTGATGTTGAACCGGATTGTTGATGAGCTTCACAGCACTTTCATTGTCACATAGCAATGACACATTCTTGAAGTTGATTCCAAAATCTTTCAATGTTGCCTTCATCCATAATATTTGTGCACAACAACTACCCGCGGCGATGTATTCGGCCTCGGCGGTAGATAGTGCAATACTATTTTGCTTCTTGGATGACCATGAGACAAGTGATCTTCCCAACAATTGACAAGTCCCAGAAGTGCTCTTTCTCTCCACTTTGTCACCGGCATAGTCAGAATCCGAATATCCAACTAGCTCAAAACTTGCACCTTTGGGATACCACAATCCAACATCTTGTGTATGCTTCAAGTACCTCAATATTCTGTTTGTTGCCTTCAAATGACTTTCTCTTGGTGAGGCTTGAAATCTTGCACACATGCATACACTAAACATCACATCGGGCCTTGATGCCGTCACATAGAGTAGGCTACCAATCATTGATCTATATAGCTTTTGATCCACCATGTTGCCACTCTTGTCACTATCCAAACTTCCACTAGTGCTCATTGGAGTTGTAATGCCTTTTGCATCTTCCATGCCAAACTTCTTGAGCATATCTTTGATGTACTTGGTTTGACTCACAAATGTTCCTTCCTTCATTTGTTTGATTTGAAGTCCAAGAAAAAAACTAAGTTCACCAATCATTGACATTTCAAATTCCTTTGTCATCATTTTCCCAAACTCATCACAATAATCTTGATTGGTTGAACCGAATATGATATCATCAACATATATTTGCAACACAAACAAGTCTTTTCCAATCTTCTTGGTGAATAGTGTTGTATCAACTTTGCCCATGACAAATACTTTGGATAGCAAGAAGTCCCTCAATCTTTCATACCATGCTCTAGGTACTTGCTTCAATCCATACAAAGCTTTTCTCAACTTGTAGACATGATTGGGTTTCTTGTCATCTTCAAAACTGAGAGGTTGCTCCACATACACCTCTTCTTGAATGTACCCATTGAGAAATGCACTCTTCACATCCATTTGATATAACTTGATATTGTGAGCACAAGCATAGGCAAGTAAGATCCTAATTGCTTCCAATCTTGCAACCGGGGCATAAGTTTCACCAAAGTCAAGACCCTCTATTTGTGTGTAACCTTGAGCCACTAGTCTTGCTTTGTTCCTTACTACTATCCCATCTTGATCTTGCTTGTTGCGAAAGACCCATCTTGTTCCAATGACATTGTGATCCTTAGGCCTCTCAACTAGTTCCCATACTTCATTTCTCTTAAAGTTGTTGAGCTCTTCATGCATTGCATTTACCCAATCCGGATCTCTCAATGCTCTATCAATGTCCTTAGGTTCTTCCATTGACACAAAAGAAGAGTGATCATAAAATGATGCCAATCTTGATCTAGTTTGAACTCCTCTTTGTATGCCACCAATGATGGAATCCAATGGATGGTCTCTTGCAATGTTAGTTGGTTGAAGCACTTGGACTTGATTGCTTGGATGTTGATGTTGATCATAAGTTGGAGATGATGAACTAGCCACTTGTTGATCTTGTTGCACTAGAGATGATGTACTAGCTTGATTTTGCATTAGAGAATCACTAGCTTGTGTAATTGGACTTAGGAGCACTTGATCTTTGTTGTCATCCACATCAATCACTTGCTTTGGTCTAATGTCACCAATGTCCATCTCTTTCATAGCATTACTCAATTTAGTTCCTCTCACATCATCCAAGTTTTCTTCTTCATTTTGAGAGCCATTTGTTTCATCAAATTCAACATCATGCACTTCTTCAAGTAAACCACTAGATAGGTTCCATACTCTATAAGCTTTGCTAGTAGTGGAGTAACCAAGTAGGAAGCCTTCATCACATTTCTTCTCAAACTTGCTTAATCTAGTGCCCTTCTTCAAGATATAGCATTTGCAACCAAATGCCCGAAAGTATGCGATGTTGGGCTTTCTTCCATTTAAGATCTCATATGGTGTCTTCTCTAGAAACATGTGGCAATAGAGGCGGTTGCTATAAAAGCAAGCCGTGTTGATTGCTTCGGCCCAAAATGAATGACTCACATCATACTCATTCAACATTGATCTTGCCATATCAATTAAGGTTCTATTCTTTCTCTCAACTAAGCCATTTGATTGAGGTGTATACTTGGCCGAGAATTGATGTTTGATTCCAAGCTCATCACATAGCTCATCAACTCTTGTGTTTCTAAACTCACTTCCATTATCACTTCTTACTTTCTTGATTGTGGTCTCAAACTCATTTTGCACTCTCTTGATGAACTTCTTGAATATGTCAAATACATCACTTTTGTCCACAAGAAAGAATACCCATGTGTATCTAGTGAAATCATCCACAATCACAAAACCATACTTGTTGCCACCAATGCTTGTGTATGTAGTTGGCCCAAATAGATCCATGTGCAACAACTCAAATGCCTTGGAAGTACTCATGATGCTTTTCAATGGATGAGTGTTGCCTACTTGCTTTTCGGCTTGACATGCACTACATAGCTTATCTTTCTCAAATGTGACATCCTTCAAGCCTCTAACTAAGTCATGCTTCACTAACTTGTTTAATTGCTTCATGCCAACATGACCAAGTCTTCTATGCCATAACCAACCCATACTTGATTTGGTGAGCAAGCATGTTGAAAGTTGAGTGTCACTAGCATTAAAATCAACCAAGTATAGATTCTCAAATCTAAAGCCTTTGAGGATCATGTTGGAGCCATCAACACTAACTATCTCCACATCATCAACACCAAATATGCACTTGAAACCGAGATCACATAATTGAGCAACCGACAACAAGTTAAAATTGAGCTTTTCAACTAGTAGCACATTGGAAATGCTATGATCATTTGAGATTGCAATCCTTCCAAGAGCCTTTACATTACCCTTGCTATTGTCACCAAATGTGATGCTATCAATGCCACTATCATTTGATTTGAGAGAGTTGAACATTCTTGAATCACCGGTCATATGTTGAGAGCACTCACTATCAAGCACCCAATGCCTTCCTCCGGCCTTGTAATTGACCTAAAAAACAAATTAATATTTCTTAGATACCCATACTTGCTTGGGTCCTTGGAGGTTAGTCACTAAGCTCTTTGGTACCCAAATGACCTTCTTCTTTGGGCCCACAATTGGTGTACCAACAAACCTAGCATGCACACCTTTCTCACCCTTGGTAAGCACATAACAAGAATCAAAAGGAATGTAAGGTACATTAGCATTTTTCTTGTTCTTGTTCATTTTATTGCAATTAATCTCTAGATGCCCAACTTGCTTGCATCTATTGCAATAACGACCATTGCCCTTCACAAAGCGAGGCTTTAGAGTAGCAAAGGCCGCCTTGCCCTTCTTGGGAGTATAGCCCAAACCCTCTTTATTAAGAGAGAACCTTTGGCTACCCAAGCATTTTAGCAAGCGGGCATCCCCACCATAGGCATTGCCTAATGCGCGGGTGAGATCATCCACCTCTCTCTTGAGAGTCTTATTTTCAACCACAAGTGATGAATCACTAGTAGTAGAGGTAGAGTTGGTTGTGGTGGATGATGATGAGCTACATGAAGCATTAGTAGGACCAACAAATAAAGAATCATCAATAATATCACATGTTAGTCCAATATCACAAGTGACAATCACTTGCTCCTCCTTAGTTTCCTTCATGAGCTTCTCCAACTTGAGGTCCTTTTCCTTGATGAGCTCAAGTAGAGTGGAGTGGGCTTCCTTAAGCCTAGTGTGAGCAATTTCAAGATCCTCGTGGTCTTCCTTTAGACACTCACGAGAAGCCTCTAGCTCATCAAAGGACTTCCTAAGAGCTTTGAGCTCTTGTTCAATTCCTTTGCACTCCTTACTCTTTTCGAGAGCAATAAGCTCCTCCATCAAGGCATCATTTTCATTGCCCTTGGCAATGAGCTCTTGTTCCAAGATTTTGTACTTCTTAGTTGTCCTCTTGTAGCCCTTGCTCATTTGATCTATTATGCCTAATAGATCATCCTTGGAGTAGTCCTCATCCTCCTCATCATCACTCCTACAATTATCACTAGCACAAGAATCATCATCACTATCATCATATTTTACCTTGGTAGGCTTGGCCATAAGGCATGTCGATGTAGTGTCGAAGATGGATGGCTTGTTAGAGAGGGCGATGTTTGCAATGGCTCGCCGAGTGATCCTCTCATCATCACTAGAGCTTGCATCATCATCACTATCGGAGTTGTCACTATCCCAAGTGACTACATAACCACCACCCTTCTTCTTCTTGTTGAAAGTGAAGCTCTTCTTTGTTTTCTTCTCATTCTCTTTCTTATCCTTCTTGTTCTTCTTGAGCTTCAAGTCCCCATTATGAAATCTCTTATCTTCATAGGGGCAATCCCCCACTATGTGATTGGGGCTATTGCAATTATAGCAAAGGGTCTTTGCCTTTATAGTGTCTCTTCTCTTTCTTGCCCCATATCCTTTCTTCTTCATGAACCTTCCCATCTTGTGCACAAGGAGGGCCATGGTCTCATCATCGAATGGATCATCATCATCACTCTCCACCTTACTCTTGCCCTTAGAGGATGAAGCCTTGAATGCAATGGGCTTCTCTTGCTTGACCTTGGTCTCCTTCTTCTCTTCTACCTTATCTTCATCATCATTGTATTGGGCATCGGTCATTATATCTCCAAGCACATTGGTTGGTTTGACCTTGTCCAATCCCTCTCTAAAGATCATTCTTCTCAAGGTGGCAAACTTCTTGGGTAAGCACATCAAGAACTTGTGTGAGAAGTCCTTGTCCTCAACCTTCTCCCCAAGCCCCTTGAGATCATTGACAATGACTTGGAGCCTATAGAACATCTCCGGGATGGATTCATCATCCTTCATCTTGAACGTGGAGAACTTGTCCTTGAACATATATAGTTTGACACTTTTTACCGTTGAAGTGCCTTCATATGTTTCTTCAAGCCTTATCCAAAGCTCATTTGCCTTTTCAAGATCTTTGATTTGCTCAAATACTTTATCATCAATGGCACGATAGATTGTGTCAAGTGCCGCCGTATTGCATTGTTTGTTGATGCGGTCATTGGGAGTGAGGTTTTCCTCATCAAGAATGATGTATCCTTCTTTGGTCACATCCCAAACCTTCTCATATATATTGCCTAGATATTGCTTCATCTTCCTTTTCCAATGATCAAAGGAAGAGACACCATCAAAGAATGGAGGCTTGCCATTAATATGGTTGAACATAACTTGAGCCATCTTACACCGAGGTTGTTAAGCCTTACAAACGGTGACCACGGCACCGATACCACTTGAAAGGTCTTGATGGCTAGAGGGGGGTGAATAGCCTTTTAAAAAACTTTCTACAAAGACAAGCTAAACAAGTTTATCAATATTACAACTAGCGAGATGCGAGTTTTGCTTAGCCTACGGGGTGTTTGCAAGCCACCTATCCAATTCACAATTCTAGTATTTGCACTCAACCGCACAAGTCAAACCGAGAAGGTAACTACAACTACAACTAGCAAGCTACACAAAGGAGCTACTAAAGCAAAGCTAACTAGCTAACAAAGATAACTAAGAAAGTAATGCGAAGTTGAGTTAGGAGGGTATCACCGAGGGGCGAAGTATTGAGCCAACCAATTAATATGATCAAGAGGTGAATACCAAGATAACCGAACACCGGGATCAATCAATCACAATATGAAAGTGATGACACGAAGATTTATCCCGAGGTTCACGTGGTTGCCGGCACGCTAGTCCCCGTTGTGTCCCTCTTCACCACGTGGTTCGGTGGCTAATCGGTCACACACCGAGCCTCTCAAAAGGCGCCACAAGAACCTACCAAATGGCAAAAGGTTGCAATGACACGAGCAATTTACTAACGTTGCCTTTGGCGCTTCGCCGAGGTAGGCACAAACCCCTCACAATCACCGGAGGTGGCCAAGATACAATCACCAACTCTTGCCAACGCCTCCAAGCTGCTACAAGCCGTCTAGGTGGCGGCAACCACCAAGAGAAACAAGAATCCCGCAGCAAATCAACCACCAAGTGCTAACTAGATGCAATCTCGTAATGCAAATGCACTTGTATCACTCAATCTCACTTCGAATATGCAAAGAAGCAAGAGAGATGAGTGGGAGGGGAGTTGCTTAGCTCAAAGTGCTCACAAGTATGTCAAATGTTCGAGAGATGGAGCCTTGAGCCAGCCAACGAGTATTTATAGACGTACCCCTTCGAATATAGCCGTTAGAAACTTAAACAGCCGAAATCGTGATGACCGGACGCGCTGGTCCAACTGACCGGACGCGCTGGTCACACTGACCGGACGCGCTGGTCATACTGACCGGACGCGCTGGTCGCACAATGGCTAAGTCGTGAAGCACTGACCGGACGCGCTGGTCCAACTGACCGGACGCGCCGGTCGCCCAACGGCTAACTGCGAACCAACGACCGGACGCGCTGGTCCCGAGAGTGACCGGACGCGCTGGTCGCCTGAGCAGCGCACAATGAAACAACGACCGGACGCGCTGAAGAAACATGACCGGACGCGACAGTGCCAGCGTCCGGTTAGAGTCCAGTAAGCTCCCTGAACGACCGGACGCGTCCGATCATCAGTGACCGGACGCGCCTCGTGTCTGATCATCAACCTGAAAAACGCACAGACACTGGACACTGACGGACGCGTCCGGTCATGCAAGGACCGCGTCCGGTTCAGCGTTCGGTCACCTCTGTGACCTCCGTTCGCCTCTGTTTCTTTTCCGGACTTCCGGCGTAGTGGAAAATAGGCATTTTAACTTGTTAAAAACGTCTGAATCCCGCGCTCGCAAGCTCGGCGGGAGGGAGAGAGAGACCCAAACCCTCTCTACCGCTTAAACTCTACCGCCATCGCAAATGTGCTAACACCACCAAGTGATCTCGTCATGTGTGAGTGTGTTAGCATTTTCACAATCATTTTTCGAGGCGATATTAGTTCTATCAAAATGCATATGATCATGAAATGCACACCTAGAGGCACTTAGGAGTTCAATAGCCGCGTCATTCCCCTCTTTATAGTATGGCTATCTATCCTATAATGTAACCACACCCACTAGGTGTCTTGGTTACTAAAACACAACCCTTAAGCATATACCTTTGCCTTGATCACGTAGGGTTGCGTCCAAATCCAAGTGTGGCCATCATGATCACCATGTCCATCTTGCCACCAACCTTGGAATGTACTAATCCTCATATGCTACATACAACTTAGGCATAGAATTAGTACTTAGGCATTGTCACTCATTACCAACACCAAACATAGGACTTTCAGCGGAGACGGAGACAGTGTGAAGCCAGCGGCGCCAACCGATGGGGGTGTGAGCGGCGGCCGCAGAACGGAGTGGAGTGCATGTCGATGGTTTCTTTTCTTTTTCTTTTTTTGTGATGTGGGGGAGCGACACGAGCGGGTTGGTCCGACGCCTGGTCCTAGTCTTTATCGTATTTTAATTAGAGTAACATGCATGGACGGTCGTCGAACTTACGAGGGTGTGTTATCACGGTCCTCGTACTTAAAACTGTGTCGTTTTTTATCCTTAAACTCAGTTTGGGTTTTCTATACATTCAAACGGGTCAGGTTCCACGTGTCAGCTCCATCTCTCCTCTCTACGACGACGACTGACCCTGCTGCCGTGCCTACGGCGCCCGGTTGCTGCACGCACGCACGCCATCTCTATCGCAGGTCCACCATCACCTGGCCACGATCAACGCCCGCGAGGCCAGAGCAAAAAATCCGAACGCATAAGCGCCCGTCCAGCTTATAGCGTGACTCTGATTGGGTGTGTTCACTTCGCGAAAAGCAGGTGAAAAGTTATTGTAGCATCTTTCGTTGTTATTTGACAAAATTTATCTAATCATGGACTAACTAGGCATAAAATATTCGTCCCGACATTTACAGACAAACTATGTAATTAGTTATCTTTTTTACCTACATTTAATGCTCCATGCATGCGTCGAAAGATTTGATGTGATAGGTGGAAGAGAAAATATTTTGGGTTGGGATGAGAAGTGAACAAGGCCATACCTTTTCATTTTGTGGGGCCTACTTAGTCAAGTAGAGCAAGGGTGTGTTCACTTCGCGAAAAGTAGCTGAAAAGTTACTGTAGCACTTTTCGTTGTTATTTGGTAAAATTTGTCCAACTATGGATTAATTAGACTCAAAAGATTCGTTTCGAACTTTACAGACAAACTATGCAATTAGTTATCTTTTTTACCTACGCTTAATGCTCCATGCATGCGTCGAAAGATTTGATGTGATATGTGTAAGAGGAAATATTTTGGGTTGGGAGGGGGAAGTGAACGCGGCCCAAATACCTCGCGCTTGTTTTTTGCCTGAGATTCCTGCCTCACTTCGCTCTCATACCTGTACTATTTTAGGCAGGCGGACATATCCTGTCGGACTTCATTTTGGTTTATAAATCCACATCGCGGTTCTCTTTAGGGCCGTTCGGCTGGAGTTATAAGCCGGCTGAAAAACACTATTGACTGTTTTTTTAAGAGAAAAATATTGTTTTGGTTGAAAAAACAAGCCGAATAAGACGGATTATAAGCCAAATGAACAGGGCCTTTCTATCCCTCTCTTGTTATTTCTCTCTTGTGACGCCGGCGTTCTTCATTTCTCTCTCTTGTTCTTTCTATCGCTCTTCTCTCGTATCCTCTGTTCGCCGCTTCCTTAAGGTTTCCAATTCCTCTTTTCCTCTGCATATCCAGGAAGAAGTAATAGTTTCTCTGCGTCGTGGAGCTCCAACATTTAGTCCTCCTCTCTTTTCTTTACTTGGTCCTCGCTGGTTGTTTCTTTCCTTCACTTTCTTCTACAGTCATTCTTGTTCTGGATCTAGCATCCCAGGTTCCTTTTTTTTATCTCTAAGTGCTCTCGGTTTCCGTTATAGTTTATTTATTATACTTTTTTCCTTTTTCAATTCATCCAGTTAGATATGTTCTTATGTACTTCGGCAGTCTTAATGGATTAGTTTATACTAGTAATTAATGAATCCCCTTGTTACAGTTCTAAATAGCGCGGATGGTCTTGTTTTTTTGTACCTTAGAGTCATTTGTTGAGATTAATGAATCCGCTTGTTACAGTTCTGAATAGCTCGGATGATATTTTTTTTTTGTACATTAGAGTCAATTGTACATTCAAGTTATCTTCTTTTGGATCTAGCATACCAATGGCATGTTTTTACCTGTAGGTTGTTTAGTTTAATGGTATAGCTGTTTTTTGCCTTTTATTTACTTTGGCACTGCTTTTAGTTACATATCTTTTTATGTACTTATTGCAACTCAAGGTAGTTAGGTCATCTCAGTAAATAATTGATATGTTTGTTTGCAATACTAGTTAGCTTGCATCGTCTTGTTAGTCTGGACATTAGATGTTTTTGATGAACTCGTATGTTTTGCGTATTGAAATATAATTTATATTTAGCAAAGCGAGAGTTTAATTTACACATTAGAGTTATCTTCTTCTTTATCTAGGATCCCAGGAGATGTTTTTTACCTGTATGTTTGTTTACAATACTAGCTGTCATGGTCAAGTTAATATGTACATTAGATGTATCTGATGAATTTTTGAGTTGTTTTTTCTATTGAAAATTTGTTTTCAGAATATTAGTTTAATTTATACATTAGATTTAACAGATGAAGTCAGTATACTATATAGGTCACTATATCTGTTTATTTTAAAATTTTGTTTGTTTATTCAGATTTTCAGTATTTGTAGTGAGAAAGACAATGGTTTCTGTTTTCTGGACATAATCATATCACTGTTTGTATCCTATACTCTATTTTTTTTCTTTCTTCAAGTAACTTATACATGCAGTACTAGATGCATTTAGATTTTTTTGCAACCTTTTGGTCGGTATCCTCCCCTCTATAAAGTGTCACATTTCTGGTCATTGGTAATGTGCTAAGGACGGGATCGTAAAACCAAAAAACAGGTACTGCCTTTTATTACTAGAAATGTCTACTAGTCTCAGCTGATTTTGTATTAGGCTTGAGGATTATCTACTATCTAGTTGCCTAGTTACTTCTACTACTCATCCATACTACAGGCTTTCTGTAGTATAGTAGGCCCACTGAGATTAACTGTCTTTCGTTTTGCCCTCTAATCTAGTTTGCATTTAGCCATTTTGAATCTTTGTTTTGATCTCCAGCCATTTTCTTATTTCTTTTTTATATGCTCATCGATCTATATTTGTTCCTTTTGGTTTGACGTTATTGCCGTCATCCCTTTTCAACTTCTGATACATTTTTTCTTTACAGATCTGGAAGTATGCGCTACGCTGCACTGTTAAGGTACTACTTTAAAGCAGCGCATATTTTTTGGATATCTTTAATCATGTCTTGTTCCAAAGAATCTTTTATGAATTTGTTAATGGACTTGTTTATATTGCAGCATAGGACTGACCTCACCGTTGTCAGTAATCAGTTAGCCATTGTTCTGCATTTTGGGTTCCATGTTGGGGTCCAAATAAATTAATGTGTAAACATTAAATGACGTTTTTAGTCTATCTTGTTTGAAATTTGCACTTTGGCAGTACCAATTATGTTTGTTTAGCTAGCAGTCATCCTCTATATTTGTATTATTTCAATTGTATAGTATTGTCTTTAGCACTTCCCTTTTAATGTCACTGTTCTTGATATTTTTTTTCCCTTCGCTCACACTTGACACTTCAATCAATTTACATTCTTAATCCTCACTGTTTCCGATCACTTTATTTTTTGTAATATGTTTCTGTTGGAAGTTTCTTTTATCCTCTACATCCAGCTTTTAGCATCGTGATCTGAAGCACCTTGTATTCATTCTTATGATTAGAAGTTGGTCCATCATGTTTCACCGCAATACTTGTTCTGTGCTTCTTTAAGAATTATATATCCACATATATTAATTTCACAGTAATTGAGAGATGTAATTCCAATATATTTTATCTGTCATGTACCAATTTGTCCTGAGGCAACACTCTTGTTTTTACAAGCGAACAAGCGCTCAGACGTATTTCTCTTTAGCACAATCTCTCTTTAGTTTCCTTTGTTTTTTCATGCTTCACTGTACCTTCTTCATCGTGCTCTTATATTTTCCTTTTTGCATTTAGTTCTCCACCTTATTTGATTCTTTTTTGGTATGTCTGATTGTTTTCTTTGTTGCACGTTTTAGTTCTATTCTATAGCCTTTTGTTCAGAATACCTTTAGGTCATTCCGCTTATACATTCTGTTATATTATTTGTTTACAGATTTCCAATGTCATTAAGCATTTATCCACCTCGATCTACTTTCAGCATTTTTGTATATTCTGCATTTAGAGGAGTTCTAAGCATCGGTAAGGTACTACCTCTTTGTTGGAACTACAATGTATTTTCACTAGTACTTTAACCATGCCATTTCTAATTAGAATAATATGTAAACCTTATCTGACGTTTTAGCTTTAGCTAGTATGACTTTTTCCTCTTTCGCAGTATCAATTCTATATCTTTATGTAGCATTTGTTATCATGTTTTAGTAATGTACCTCTTCTCGACTATTGGATCAGTACTTACATTTATGTACTTGTTCAATGGATGTATCTCTTCTCGAAATTTTTTGGCAACACCATGAACATTAACTAGCAGCTTTCCAAATAAGTCTCTTTTAGTTTGGTGGATTTAATTAATAATATATTCTTTGCCGATAAACTTATTTGTTTTAGCAACTGTAATCTAACCCTCTAAAATCATTAAGCTAAGCTACTACTAGTGTACTACTATGTAGCCCCAATGCCATTTGTTTAGCACTGGTGCCAAGACCTAAGGAAAATAAAAGACTAACAAGATCTTATTCAGCTACCATGCTTTTTTTATTATTATTTTAGAAATACTCACTAGACAGATTGCATGTTGTTCATGGCTGGCAGAATTTTTTTAAACAATATAATCTGGCTGACATAAGAGTTGAAATGTTGGCTCAGCATATTTTCTGACAGCCAGCTAAAGAAAAATACTAGAGTGATTTGCCACCATAATGTATCTTGAGTTTGAATCTAAACTTTGCTATTTTTAGCAGAGCTTGTGAAAACAGTCATGAGGTATGTTGCTTCAGTAGTATTGTTTGTACATGGAGTGAGGACTATTTCCACAATAGGATCAATGTTTTTGTTAGGAAAACCTTACTTTAGAATGCTACTAGGCTTCTGTGTGGCATCAGGTTCATTTGACTATCAAACACTACCTTGTGGATCGCTCTCTAATTCTCTATTCCTTTCATAGTTAGAAATTGGTTGCTTTCATTATTACTTCACTTTTAATATATCACTGTATTTGAGGTATCTTTCAGTTGATTTTTGGCATACATATTTATATACTCGTTCATTTTCGTTCCATTCAGTAAGTCCAGTATTATTTTGTTCACCAGTTTTCTCGCAGTAAACATTAATTTAGTAGGACTTGGTCACTGGGTCACTGGGATGCTTTTTTTTAGTTGCTGAGCACATCTTTTGCTTACTGGATTTAAGGAGACTGAAAAACTAGTATACGATCATTAAACATAGCAGAAACTGCATGTCTTTGCTAAGCTGCTTTAGTTGCTAGTTGAGGCTATCATCTTACTGGTTGTTCATTTTTGTTCCCTTCAAATAAGTCCATTCATATCTTCGCAAGTTTTCTCAGTGTAAACATAATTTAGTAGAACTTGGGCATTGCCAGATAAGTGCCAATGATGCTTTTTTAAATGTCGGGCAAGTCTTTTGCTAATTGGATTTAAGGCGACTAAAAAATTAGTATACAATCATTAATGACAACAGGAACTGCATGTCTTTGTTGCTAAATAAGGTTAACATGTTACTTGCTGTTCATTGTTGCTCCATTCAGATTCGATTGTTTTTTTTTTCACAAGTTTTCCCACTGTAAACATTTAATTTAGTACTATTGAGCTGAGCATGGGAGGTTTGGATGGTACACGTCACCTACCTAATGCTTAGCGGGTGTCTTCTGGGGAGGATAAGCCTGATGATAGTCTGGAAGTCCAAGTAATCAACTGCAGCATGAACTAGCTGGAAAGGTACAAGTACACCGTCTCATATCTGTTGATCCATTGTGCCAACTGGCTATGCAAACCATTAGTTTCTTTTCCCTTTTTTTGTGTCAAGGTGAATGTAAGATGCTAATATTACATACAGTAAGCAATGTAGCAGAATTGCACAAGCAAGATCATTGATTTAAAAATGCCTCCTCTAAGAGAAATATGCCAGTGATTTTGCTTCCCCCTTTTACTATCAAATTTCACTACCTCAACATAGATTATCAGAACGGACAAAAGCAAAAGAACTCGATACACACAAGTTTTCCTATCTCTGAATGAAAATAACTCTACAACAATCATGTTGTCAGTTACATCACTGACCTGAATGAGAAGCGATTTTGATCTATACTTTTCAGAAGATCTAAATTTATGTCCATGTGCCATGCATTTGGTGTAGTTTTCTGATTGAATTATCAAATATAACTCATCACATAAGCTTTTAGCAATAACATAAGTTGGGGATCCAGTTCCATGTTTGTAAGCTATAAATATCATTGGTCTTTTATTTCAGCACAGTAACGGGAAATATAATGATTGTTTCTCTTGCCGTGCACGTTTGGGAATTACCGGCTTGCTTGATTTTCTTGTTGCTTGACTAACTAATTTTAGTCTATGCAAAATAAAATAGAATCTATTAAGAGTTATGAAATTTTATTGCGAAAAGCTTGTGATCAACTACTGATTGTAGGAAGCAAGAGTACCCTTTTACATTTAAATAAAGGTGCTTGTGCCATTGTGCTGAATTTGCTATTTTGGTTTAGCTTCAGTCAATATAGAAAAATATGATCGCATTATTTTCCTAAAAATTACCTAAAAATCCAGCTTACAAGCTCCTTAATTGCTGCCAACTGAATATATAACCAAGTAAACTTGATCGCCATGTATTAGGCTCTGAAGCCGTTCATGCAGGGGCATTATGTAGTGTACTAGTGTTATGCTTGACTCCCATTCTACTCCTTTTTGGTATGTAGCAGGGAGAGGCACTTTCATATGAAATGAGCATCAGTAAGAAAAATGAGGCATTTACATATTTGCACATATATATTTGTCTACACAAACATCTGTTTAGCATATGTTTGTGATTTTAAATTAGGCATCATAACATGGATTGTAGGAACATGGAACATTTCAGCCTCTATGCTACTCGTCAAATGTGCTGCATTCTTGATTTTAATTAATATATTGCCTTTGTACTGAATTGTATTTCTAACATTTATCTCGAGCAATTTTCTGATCTGCCAATGTTTTATTTTCAATCATCTTTGTGGCCCATGCACATATTGATGTGAGATTGCCAATGTTTAGTCCCATCTAGCCCAGGGCGACTCACCCAAGTTCTTGTCCCATTTTTTTTTAATTAGAAACCTGATGGTTTGTAGCTTAACATTGAAACCAAGATACTGCTATTGTGTGACAACTAGTATAACCTAATAAGCATTGGTTGCGTCGCCCTGGCTAATGACATACTGAGTTACCTTGTCAAAACTGTTTTGGAATTGATATCTTCCCTGGGAAAACTATTAAGCTATTTAGGATTGATATGTTCGTTATTCAAAGCTGCGGACAATTAGAACAGGCTACACCTGGGATTGCTTTATCTTAATTACATGAGAACTTGAAACGTTCATATGGTGTTTTGTGTCACTTACCTGTTTCTGAGGTGTTCTAAATCTGACCAATTAAGTGTTGATTTTGTAAAACTTGGTTGGTGGTCATGAATATGTTTATGAACTGTCCATATAATTTTTTGTGACAGCTGACATACTGAGTTACTATTGCAACTTTAGATGTGTTAAGCATATATCATATAGGAGTACTTTTTATTAGATCAGATCAGTGATGCAATGAATAACGCTACCACTGAGTGGCCAGAACTGTGAGTCTGTGATGCAGCAATGTTGTATGCAATATAATTTAGCCTAAGGGCATGTATATGGCGTCCCGATGTTCTTATTTGTCCTAATCTGCCTCCTAATATTGGAATTTGTTTTAGCTTAACCTGGCATAAAGTATGGTACTAATTCTTTTGGTTTTATTTTAGTAGTGCACATGTTATATGTTTATATCTGTTAATTAACGGCTAGTAACATTTGGTACATGCTTGCTTATAGTGTAACATAATTTTGGCCCGATAGAATTGTTGTGGTAATAGTGATGCTAACTTCAAATGAAAGAATGCAGTATGTTGGGTGTATTAAATGGTCAATTGAGATTTAGCCATGGAGCAAGACAAGTTATATCACAGTTAAATGATTGATGTCATTGTATTCAGTTCTATGGATGCACCAGTGCAATTACAGTAGCCGCAACGCTGAGGTGATAAATTTGCTAGCTGTTGACCTGTCGTTTTACAATGTCAATGTTTGTACTTACTATGTTGCCTACATTAATTCGCTGGCATCATGGCAATCATGTATCACTATGGCACTACCTGATCCTGGAGTGTCAGCTAATTGTCCTTATCATGCAACTTCAAACTTGGCATCTAGCCATGATTATGTTTTTGTGTTGGTTACGTTGCTTGTATCCTGATCTTGTTGCATTTAAGTTCGTCTAATTTTGTAGATAACAGATTGCTATTCATATTAGTTACATTTTTAGTTGTATAAATTATGAAACCATGATGGCATTTCTCATGATGATTGTATTCATCTTCTTGCAGCAATGGGAAATGAAAAGGCAACATTCAAATAGTTATTGGGAAGCAGAGTTGCCTCCAAACTCTGATTCTTTTTGGATCTTTCAATACTTTGAATCTGGCATTCTTAATGCTTATCCACTTACTTTTTCAAGCAATACTTGGGACTTATATTATGTTTGAATGAAGGTCTTTCATGGAAGTAGCAAGGGAACACGTCAATAGGGTACTCCACCCTCGCACCCACCGGACCTTGCCATAGCTAATACAAGCACGCAACGGCTCCCCATTGTGGCTCCTTTTCCGCGTCAACTCACCGCACTGGTTCCTCCGTGTGGCGTGCGCGCGTGCATTGTCACCGACAGGGTGGCGCCACATTGTCACCGACAGCGCCCCTGGGTACCAGCATCGAGGACCCCCTACAGCAAGTGCAGGGACACCAAAGCGGAGCGCGTGGTGCCCCCTTCTGTCTCTTGGTGAGTTATGACTCTCAAATCTGGACTTCCTCACTCTGAGCCAACATTGATTAAACATTTGGATTCAATTATATTCTTGGTGAGTTATGATTCTCAAATCTGGACTTCCTCACTCTGCGCCAACATTGATTAAACATTTGGATTCAATTATATTCTTGCATAGCCAACTTTCACTCCATCATGCTTTCTGTATTGAACAATACAATCTGTTATTTTGATTTTTTTGTGTGCCATATTTGAAGTCAATTGAGAAACATCAGACTCCCAAGGATGATTTGATCTTCATTTTTTTTAAAAAAATTAACTTGATAACATATTAGTCATGCTATTTAATGCAGTATACAGGCTGTATACTATAAACTATAAATAGAGGCAAATCAAGTTTCAAATGTGGTTATCTAGTGCCACTTGACTTGTCTTCTGTTGTGTACACATTTGTCCCTGTTTGGATGCAGCTCCCTGTGATGTCAATCCCATCTTGTACTTATTTGGATGCATGTAAGGAAATAGCAACTTGAGACGTTTTTAGTGCTTCTTGATGCATCACCCTGTGATATGTGCTGCCTCTCTGCTACTATGCAAGCTTGCTGCTACAAATTTTTAAAAAAACTGAAGGTAAGGTACGAAGGGGGGGGCCGGTGAGTTGTTCAGCTTGAAAGTACACATTGAAATAATGATTTCACCTCTGCTGTGCTTGGACTAGTGGATGAAAAAAGTGTCTCGAAGTGGCTGCTTCTTGTCCAGTAGTTCTAAAGTAGATGTACTGCATGAACTCTAATACTGTAGGAGGATGCGCTTTCTTGGTAGTATGGTTGTGTGTTCAGATGCCGAATCGGCGGCCGGAATCGGCGTCTGATGCTACAGTGTTCCTGTCGGAACACTGTAGCAGCTTTTGTTTTTAAGTGCAAAAAATTATCTAAAAATTGATTAATTAGACTCAAAATGTTCGTCTCGCAAAGTACAATAAAACTGTGCAATTAGTTTTTTATTTCATCTACATTTAGTACTCCATGTATTTGCCAGCATTTTGATGATGTGATGGGAAATCTCCTTTTTGCATAGTGGAATTTGGGGGAAGAATTTAGGATCTAAACAAGGTACATGTGTTCTCTTGTACTGTAGCAGGATGTGCCTTTCTAGCATGGTAGAATTGTTGACATGGAATATTTTAATAGGTTGGCTTTGATGTCCTCCTACTCGACGCTCTCATGTGTCCGTTGTACTCATCCACTATCCTATTCTCCCTTCCCGCACCCACCATACTTGCCATATTTTTTATGTTGCCATATATTTATACTTTATATACAAAGTATTTTGATTCAATATACTCCCACTGTTTTTAAGATAATGTTTAGCACAAGTTAATTATATTATTTTTTATTTAATTATTTTGTCATAAATATTTTACAAACAGATGAAGTGTTTATACATCCATTCTTTAAAAATCACATCAGTACCATCCATAAGCTCCTTAGCTGTTTTGCCTCTATTGCCACTGCTCTACACAGTAGTACTGGTGTTAGCCGCACTCTGGCTACTGCTCTACAGTACCAAAATTCAAAATATTTCCATTGGTTACCTTTGAAGACCATTCAATCCTAGAACCTTATAAGTTTGCCATCCATTGTTGTGTTTGAGGCTAGACATGTTTTTGTAGTTTCATTCCTTATTGATTCCATTTTCATTAAGTAATACCTTTCTTTTTATATTTGCTTACTGTTGTTGATGATAGTTTTGAATTTTTTCTTAGGATGGGAAATCTATTCTGGATTTGATCCGTGATCTCTACGAGGAAGATGCATCTCCTTTGCTAACTGTTGTTGATGATAGAACTGCTTTGATTAATCTATGACCATGCCGGGTAGCATGGCTTCTTTCTTGATGTACTAGTGCTACTCTTTATTTCTAACAAATCAAAGTCTAATAGCTTTGTACAGTACTTATATAGGACAGGAGCGTGTCACATACTAGTGTACTACTATGCGGTATACTAGAGTTATGCCATCCCTTTGTCATTTATTAACTTCAAAACTCTAAACTCTGGATTTATGCCATGCCTTTAATTCCTTATAAAAACCATCTGTCGCCACAAATTCAGAGGAAGCCACCATTGTTGAAGTTGTGGTGACTAGGCATCTTTTGATGCTTTTGGCCAAGAACAAACACCACAAGCACCTCTGCAACAAATGCGTCAGCTTATGCACCTGAGCCACCGCGTTGGATTATATTTATCGTAATATTATAAAATTTGTTTCATGACTTATCTAATATTGCCTACTCCATTCGTTCTAAAAATAGAGTAGCTATGGAAATCGTGTTGGTCATAACTTTTTAACTTTAACTAGATTTGTAGAAGATGCGTGCAACATTTATATCTCCGAATAAGTTTATTACGAAAGTATATTTAACGATCTACCTAATTGTACTAATTATCTGTCATAAATATTAAATCTTTGTTAAATATATTTGGTTAAAGTTTAAAGTTGCTGACTTTTTGGGAAGCGAGAATAACTCTTCTTTTGAGACAGAGGGGGTATTTAGTACGGTAAATACTAATATTTTATATAAATTTAGTTGAACTTACATATTTTAACATAATGTTGTTCTAGAGTTGCATTCTTTTTGAAACAGGGGAGTACTTATATTTGTACGCCAAGCATGTAAAATAAAACTTGCTTGATTTTAAATTTAATCAAACCACATGAGTACACGTTAATTTCATGTGGCTTTGATTACAAATTCAAAGTCAAATTCTAATTCTTTTCCTCGATCCTTAATATGCAATGCAACTCCAAACATGATGAAACAATATATATGTATGTATTATGTATGTGTATGTTCTTAGCTAAATACGCTATTATAGTAAATAATAGTACATTATGACAAAAACTTCATTCCACAAAACAAGTAAATCTTAGGTAAGTTTGTGTACCACTTCCCTAAAAATTACAAAAAATCATATATACAATGATTTCTTTTACAAACTTATCCGGACGAGAGTGAGTACGTACTTAAAATTCAAAGGTGTAGTTGTTCTGGGAGAGTTGTACAATTCGGAAGGGTGTAGCTAGTTGTGGTCCGTGGTTAGAGATATGACAATAGCTGACGCAATTGCAGGAGTCGTGCTTTGGCTAGCAAGGTGGTGTGTACGAAAGATGGTTTGACTTGCACGGATTCTACTAATAGATTGATTTGGAGACGGAGCAAGTACTACACTTAGAGACACTTGGGTATCTACTAGGTGTTTTAATACAATGAAGTAAAAAAGATACTCCCTCTGCCCCATATGAAGTGTCGTTATATAAACATGCATGTCTAACTTTCTTAACTTTAACTAAGTTTATAAAAAATATTAGCAATACTTGTATCTTCAGATAAGTTTATTATAAAAGTATATTCAATGATCTATCTAATGACGCTAATCATGTACTATAAATATTATATTTTTCTATATATTTGGTCAAAGTTAAAAACATTTGACTTTTTCTATATAGAGGAAGTAACTGTTACACTTATTATTACAGTACTGGGTATGCCGCACCATAGTCATTAACAAAACAAAAATGCAAGTCCACACCTGAGTATACCATCTCCGTCCCAAACAGAATACATTTCTAGATGTATTTTAAATGTATTCTCGGTTAAAGTATCTAAAGTACCAGATATGTAATTAAAATATTGTTTTTTGACTTTAAATAAATATAGTATTAAATGTGTTTCATGACAATCTAATAGTGCCTATTTAGTGCGATAAATACTAGTATATTTATAAATTTAGTAAAACTTGACATATTTTAACATAACATTGTTCTAGAGTTGCGTTTTTTTACAGAAAGAGTACTTAGGCCCTTATTTTTATACGCCAAGCATGTAAAATTAAACCTATCTATTTTTAAATTTAATCAAACCACACGAGTACACCACATTAATTTTATATGGCTTTAATATCAAATTGAAAGTCAAATTCTAATTATTTTTCTCCGTGCTTAATATGCAACATCAAACATGAAGAAACAATATATAAGTGTGTATTTATGTATGTATATGTTCTTAACTAGATACACTATTATAGTAAATAACAGTACATTATGAAAAAGTCACTCCACAAAAACAAGTACATCTTAGGGTACGTTAGTGTACCACTTCACTAATAATTACAAAAACATATATACAATGGTTTCTTTTACAATCTTATCCGGACGGGAGTATGTACCTAAAATTCAAACGTGTAACTGTTCTGGAAGATAGAGTACTACGATCCGGATGGGAGTAGCTAGTGGTGGTCCGGGGTTAGAGATGTGACCAGAGTTGAGGGGATTGCAGGAGTTGTGCTTTGGCGTAGCAAGGTGTTGTGTACGAAGATTGTTAGACTTGCACGGATAATTGATTTATCTGGGGACGTAGGGAGTACTACACTTAGAGACACTTTGGTACTTACTAAGGCCTCGTTTGGTTTGGAGGAGTTAAAGTTTAACTCCCATCACATCAATGTTCTCTCAAATGCATGGAGTACTAAATGTAGACTAATTGCATGCATGTCGGCACAGATTAGGAGTAATTTACGAGACGAATCTATTAAGCCTAATTAGTCTAAGATTGAAACTTTTTGTCAAATAAGACGAAAGTGCTACAGTGTTTGTTAAACTTTAACATCCAAACCAAACGGGGCCTAAGTGTTTTAATGCAATGAATAAAAACAGATACCCCATACCCCATATAAAGTGTCGTTATGAAAAACATCCATGTCAAACTTTCTCAACTTTAACTTAGTTTATAAAAAATATTATCAAAATGTGTATGTTCAGATAAATTTATTATAGAAATATATTCAATTATCTATCTAATGATGCTAATCATGTACTATAAGTAGTTATATGTTTTCTACATATTTGGTCAAAGTTAAAAATATTTGACTTCTTAAGAACCGAGAATAACACCTTTTACGGGATGGAGCCTGGAGGAAGTACCTATTACACTTATTATTAGTAGTACTTGGTATGCCGCACTAGAATTAACAAAACAAAAATGCAAGTTCACATATGAGTATACTATCTCCGTTCCAAACATAATACAATTCTATATGTTTTTAAATGTATTCTCAGTTAAAGTGTCTAAAGTTTGACTAGATATATAATTAAAAATAATAATATTTATGACTTTAAATAAATATACTATTAAAATATGTTTCATGACCGATCTAATAGTCCCTATTTAGTACGGTAAATACTAGTCTTTTATATAAATTTAGTTGAGCTTGACATATTTTAACATAACGTTGTTCTAGAGTATGACTTTAAATAAATATACTATTAAAATATGTTTCATGACCGATCTAACAGTACAATGAAGGAGTACTCATATTTGTACACCAAGCATGTAAAATAAAACCGCTTGTTTTTAAATTTAATCAAACCACATGAGTACACCATGTTAATTTCATGCGGCTTTAATCATAAATTCAAAGTCAAATTATATTTCTTCTTTCTCCGTGCAACTCCAAACATGAAGAAACAATGTATGTATTTATGTAAGTAACTAAATATGCTATTATAGTAAATAACATTACATTATGAAAAAACTTCACTCCACAAAAACAAGTACATCTTTGGTATGTTGCTGTACTTGCTCTAAATGGTACTTCTAAATGCTCTAAATGAAAAAACTTGCACTACCAGACTCTTGAATCAAAAACCATGCCAAGCTTTGGTTCAAAGATGTGTATCCCAAATTTTCCCTTCTTTGCTCTTCTCATTGCCTTTTCAATTGTTCCTAGATCTCTTGCAGGCCTGCAGTCCGGCACAATAAACCCTTTCGGGAAACGACGCCTGCAAGATAGTGTAAAAACTAAGAACAAAAAGAAAATATAGTTGATGACAAATTAAATTTCTCAATGTTTAGATCCAAAACAATTTTCAAAAGTTAAGTACCTATACTTAACTTATGAATAAGTGTATATAAAATGCTATGTACCTAACAAACAAACCTCACTAGAAACTTTATTAGTGTCATTAAGTGTACACTAAGGCAAACATTAGGTGTGTCCTTTGGTTTTAACCACAAGAACCAATACAAAGGATACGAAAAATTCAACTCGTAGTCAATTGACACAGCACCTGTACAATTAAGATTGACTGCTATTTTATCCTGTGTTATGGCATACCTTTTTTTAGGGAGCCGACTTCCATTTTCGCAGATAGGAACCATTTCATATTCAATGGAGTTGTCTCCATCCATGTTATCTTCATTTGTACTTGATGGCTGCTGCATTCAATGTTTTCTGATCGGCTGATCGTTCCTAATCGGTCTGGTACCGATCAGGACGATCATGACGATTAATCGTCGATTAGGACGATTAATCGACCTCTGATCGGTCTAATCGTCCAGCATATAGCAGGACTATATATCATATATGTATGGTTCTTTAGCCTGCTCAGCAAGTTCTGGAGGCAGTGCTGCTATAGCCTTTTCTACTAGGGCTAAAACATCTGGAGCAGCTGAGGATGCTGAACCAGCACCAGCAGATGCAACTGATGAGGTTGCAGCAGCACCTCCTTTAGGATTAGCCTCAGGCATGATGACTTCTACTGCAAGCTTCCGCCTTCGATTTTCATCTACTCAAGTTCAGCAAAGAGCCAAAGAAACAAAGCATCAAGATTTGAGCATAGTGCAGAGGAGAGGAGATGACAGAGATGACAGAACAAAGCCGATTTAATGACTCACCTTCAGAGGAGGAGCTCATCTTCGTGCTCCCTTGGACCTGCAGCCTCCAGGTGGGGAAGAGAGTAGGCGCCCTTCCAGCAGAAGGGGGAGGAGGAAGCAAGCAGCAGGGAAGAGGGAGGAGAAAGCAGCAAGCAGCAGCAAGCAAGCAGCAGCGGGCTGCTTGGATTGGAACGGGAAGGGAGGGAGGAGGGAGTTAGTCAGTGAGATGCAGCAGCTCAGAAGATGCACGAGCAGCAAGCTCAGTAGCTGACGGCTGGAGTTGGGAGTGAGGACTGAGGAGAGGGAGTGGTGGTGAGGTATATAAGTGAAACCCTAATGGGCCTGGCCCAAATAAATATAGCACAGGCCAGAAGCAGCCCATCTTCTTATTTAGCTCTGATCGGCCAAGAGGCCTGATCGGACGATTAATCGCGACTAATCGATGATTAATCGGACGATCAGGTTTCTGATCGCTCTGATCGAATCGAAGCCTCTAATCGAGCGCTATGTACCGATCAGGACAATTAATCACGATTAATCGCGATTAATCGGACGATCAGAAAACATTGGCTGCATTCCAGCATGTTTGTTAGTGACAACATCTGAATCTTCATCATCAGCGTCATGGTATTCTTCTTCTTCCTCACTATCTGTTCCATCTTCTGTGTCATCTTCGCCACAATCTTGTATATTATCATCTTCTATGTGAAAGATTCCAAAAGAAAATCATGTCAAATTATCCATTACAATATTTAAAAAAAATAAATATCCTGTAATTCAGTGAACTAATACTATTACTGAACTGAATCCATGCCTATACTGAGTTCTCTTATAAAAGAGTATAGCAAAAAGAAGATATGTTTCAACCATAGTCTTAACTGTTAAGTTTTCGATATAAGCAAATTACTGGTTGTGATTATGCTTTCATGTCCACAGTCTTTTTTAGTCATTTATTGGACCACTATAAGATTGTAAGTACCAAATTTCATATCATGCATGATTGTTGAACATTATCTTATTAACTTTATCTCCATATTGAAATTATGTTCCAAAGTGGTAGTAATGAAAGCTAAAGTTCTTACTATACAACCTTTTCACTTAATTTGACATTCAATTATGCAATGTAGATATCCAGGAAACCATCACTTGATAAAGCAATAAGGTTAAAACATAAACAAGGCAACAAGAAGTCCATAAAATTTTTTGTTTGGACACCACCTGATTATTAGTTCACTATCTCAGGACAATGATCCTGTTATGCAATTATCAGTCTGAAGCGCATCATAAATATAGTAGAGGGAAGTATTTGACATACCGACAGTACTGGGATAACTTGCTTTAATAACTGAGCAAAGTATCGAGAACATACCATTCGGACAGACACTTTCAATATTACAATTGTTGTTTCCACTTATTCTAGTATCTTCCTTACCCTTCTCGCCAAGTACTGGGATTCTGTTACGTTGTTGTTTACCCTCTAGATTCCAATTTGGCGATGACACCGTACAAAGCAATTCCTGAAATGAACCTTAAAAAATATTCTTTATCTCAGTACTCTATCCTTGTCTAAAACCAAAAACAAGTTTTTTAGTCCTAAAATGAATGTTACCTCCACAGCTGATCATGGGTTTTTTGAAATTCATGTGTTCAATGCTCCCATTATTTCCAGGCTGCATTAGTATCAGTTGTGGTACGGAGTTTCCTTGCATGAAATGAATTTGCCTCTGTGGATTGTAACCTAAAAAGTATCCTTGATGCTGAAGAGCAGCCATATTTTGTTGAACCAAATATGGACCTATTCAATTAAAAGAAAATATATGCATATTATATGATAAGAACATACTCTGCTGATAATACATTCAGACGTCATGGTATCAAGCTTTATTAATACTAATACTGTATGAAAACCATGAAGACAGTAAATTTTATCTTCATATTAGACTAACCGACACATATCACATCAAATGCTGTCCTTCATAAGAAACCAATAGCACACCTGTATTAGGATTTGGAATGAACTGGTTTGTTGAATGGAATCTTGCTTCTGCCGGATGAATCTGCATTATGTTCGCAGTACCAGGAAAATTTGTGGTACCGTTGAACTGAAACGGCACACACCCTGTAAAATATATTTGAAAATATTTTTTTTAAAACTGATTGGTGTATGAAATTTAAGAGATTTCAAATAGACTGTCACACTCAAAGAAAAAAAAAGTAACTTTTCTTAAACCAAGAACGCACCTGTATTAGATGTGGCAATCAACTGTTGCGTCGAATACCAACTCCCACATTGGACCGGCCTAGAACCTACAAATTTATTTCATCATACAATGCTTAATCTCATAATTTCTGGGAAATCACGAACGATTGAGGAGAACGTCAGAGGTGCAGACAAATGTGTCTTTCTTCTCAATCGAAGAGAGAGACCGGTAGATAAGCTCTGAGAGAGAAACCAGTAATGTCATTGGTGTTGACACGAACAACGCACCTGTGTTAGCTCTTTCATTGTACTGTGAGAGAAAATTGCTATTATAGGACGCGAAACAATGGGCTTCGCTGTTATAGGACTCTAAACGTTGATTTCGCTAAAACGACCTTTGAAGCGTTGCCACTTTGTTTTACATGACATTTGGCCTCTTTAATCATTTTTCTCAACTCAAATACATGTATTTTGCCATGATGTGACCGTATTGCCCTCAGGGCTTGAATCACGTAAGAGATCGACGTTTGGTTTCCTTCCATCCGCTGAACTGAAGACCGACTGTTCCTCTCCCGCCGCCTAAACCCACTGCCCGACATGGAGGAGCCCCATCCCGGCGATCACCCGACGGCGGCCAGAGACCCCATGACGGCGGCCGGCGATCCCCCTACGGCGGTTGGCGATCCCCCGACGGCGGCCTCCCTTGGCCAGGACGCGCGGGCCGGCCAAGCCCACACACCGGTGGACCTAGGGCTAGCCACGGCGGCCGCCCAACGCACGACGTCGGCTGGCCAAGGGCTGGACATGGCCGCGGCCCCCGAAGTCCAGGCTGCCCTAGGCATGGCCAACCAAGGCATGGCCGCCCTAGCCATGTCCACGACGACCTCTGGCCTAGCCGCACCGGCTTCTGGCCTGCCTGCGCCGGGTGACAGCATGGATGCGGCAGTAGCAGAAGGTCTGGACGCGCCGACAGAAGCCCCCATGTCCAGTGCTCTAGCCCTAGCGAGATCGTTGCTGCCCACTGTTCCTCATCCGGCAGTAGAGTACAATCTTCCAGTTCTTGATGTGCAAAGGTAATGGCCATAATGATTTCTGTTATTTTTACCAGTACTGTAGTGGACAATCGTAGTAAAAATTGATTTCACTTGTTTGTAGGTCCCAAGTTCATGTGGAAAATATGGAAAGAGTAGATTGGGATAGCATACAAATAGTGGAGACACACGATGACGAAGGTCGTATTGCACTTATGAGTGAGTCGTAGATTTGTGAGTTTTTAGGCATGACAGAGGAGGACACAACAAATAACCGTGCACAGGGCTTTGATTGCCAAATGGATGAACAGGGGCATGATAATGAGCATGGGCAAAATACAGATGGTGCTGCCATTCCCACTAGTGATGCCATACCAGATGAGATGGTCATTTCATATGATAAGAACAACCCATCAATGGAGATAGGAACAGTGTACCCAACAATGGAGGAGTTCAAGCTGGCAGTGCGACAATTTGCCATCAATAAGGAATTCGATTTAGGAGTAGAAAAGTCATGTAAGACGAGATATAGGGCTTTTTGCAAGTCCGGTGATGAAGATTGCCCTTGCCCTTGGAGGATAAATGGCACTAAACAAAAAGGCCAAGCCACTGTGGAGGTGAATAATTTTTTTTATTTCATTAATTCTACTTGTTATGTACATTAATATCAATGTCATTGATTTTTTTCGTTACAAGTGAGATATGCAGCAAATAGAGTTGTAGCTAGCTGTTTGCCTGCTTAATTGCCTGGATGAATGAAAATCTTGCTTGCATTGCATGTAGTACTATATATATACATATATTAAATTAGCAGCAGCATGCAGGAGCTCCATGATGCATGCCTCTGTTCACGTACGCCTTCTGCAGCCGCTGCACCTTCTGCAGTACTGCAGCTAGCTCATTGATTAAACAGTATCTCATTGATTTTTTTGTTTTGCAGGTAACCGTCTTAGTCGATAACCATACATGTGTGTCTAGCATGAGGCAGATAACTACAACTCCAAATTGCAAGTGGGTAGCTAGCAAGGCTGTGAGTATCCTTAGAGATGATCTAAATATTGGTGCTAAGGAATTGCAAAAGAAGTTGCAGACAGATCACAAGTGTCAAATTGCATATGACACTGTATGGCGGGGTAAAGAAAGAGCTCTTAATGAGGTTAATGGCAAATGGTCAGATAGTTTTGAGCTGTTATTTAGGTGGAAGGCTGAGGTGATGAAGCGGTGCCCCAGGAGTGTAGTTGAGATTGAGGTACTTGAGGTGGATGGTCAAGTATATTTCCACCGTTTTTTTGTGCTCTTAAACCATGCATTGATGGTTTCTTGGAAGGTTGTAGGCCTCATTTGAGCATAGATGCCACAGCACTTAATGGAAGGTGGAATGGTCAGTTGGCCGCAGCTGTAGCAGTTGATGGTCACAATTGGATGTATCCAGTCGCTTATGGCTTCATAGCTTCTGAGACAACAGACAACTGGACTTGGTTCATGGAACAATTAAAGAAGGCTATAGGTGATCCTCCACTCCTTGCTATTTGTTCTGATGCTTGCAAGGGCTTGGAGAATGCAGTGAAGAATGTATTCCCAAATGCAGAGCAAAGGGAATGCTTTTATCATCTTGTCAAAAATTTCCACAAGAGATTTAGAGGGTTCGGCCAGATATATCCTGCGGCTAGGGCTTACAGAGAAGACATCTTCTATGACAATATAGCAAAAATGGTTAGTGAGTCAGCTGATGCAGTGAAATGGTTACAGACCAATCATAAGCTATTATGGTATAGGTGTGCTTTCAATCCAGAAATTAAGTGTGACTACATAACTAGTAATATTGCTGAGGCATTTAATAACTGGATTAGAGACCACAAAGACTTACCTGTTGCTGACCTTGCTGATAAGATTAGAGAAATGATCATGGTACTTTGGAACAAGAGAAGGAATATTGCATACAGGCTACCTGAAGGCAGGATACTTCCAGCTATTATGCATCAGCTGAAGGCAAATACTAGAGGGCTAGGACATTTGAAAATTGTTGGATGTTCTAATTGGAGTGCAGAGGTGTGGGACCATAGCAGCAGAGTTGAGAGGCATATTGTCAAGTTACACCAAAGGACATGTACTTGTCTTGAATGGCAGCACACTGGTAAGCCTTGTCAACATGTGTTGGCCTATGTAACTGTAGCACCCGGTTTTAAGAACAAAACCAGATACACACCATATGTGAGCCCAGGAAGTCAAATCTCACATATAGCTACAAATAAAGGTAATACCAAATGACAATGCTTAATATATAACGTACTTATTATAAAAGATATAACCTTAGATAGCAAACAGCGGAAAGACAACTCCGGTCTTCAGGTGAAGACTCCACTCCACAGGGACAACTGACTGGTTGATCACAAGCCTGTCTGCTCCAATTTTTAGAAATCTGGTACCCATCCGGGATTTTTCCAAAGTATTGAAAAATAAACAAGCGTGAGTACATTTCGTACTCCACAAGCATAACATGGGGATTCATGAGGCTCAAAAGGCAGACACGGTTTACTGCATTTAGCATTTTAGTAAGTCAACATTTTATCATTGGTTAACATCAACTTATGCTTAGGCTCCCAAATTAACCCACATGATCACATACTAGAATTAATAGAGTTATTGATCAACATTATATCATCATCATCGTCATCATTATCATAATACCATCATAGTTCACCATGAACAACAACATCATAAGTAACCAGTTATTCTGTGAGTTTTCCGGGCCGCTCGTGACCGTGAGCACGGCTGTTATAACAGTTTTAACACTCTGCAGAGGTTGTGCATCTTTACCCGTGAGTCGTGTTGCCCATATGCCCGGGTTAATTACTCCCATAACACTTCCAAGGTGAGCGGGCAGGGTACACTATGAAGCCTTCCATAGGTCTTGTCTAACAAGTTAGGGCCGCGAGGTTTCCTCGGCAGGCAGATATAGAGAACCCCCCTTTCTGTGGCACAATTCCCGCAGGCTATACACACAAGAACAGAGGCAGTTCTATACCTAAAGTGGCAAGCCCCTCTTGCGCCCTTTCGGGTAACCTCTAACAAGCTAGAAAAGATCATATTACTGAGCTAAAGTCAGAGCCATATAACTCTCACGGTTGCACTGTATGTCCCAGCTTTTGCCCTACAGATAAGTCCTTACGGAGAGTTTAGGGCAACATGATCGACATCATTTGCACCATCACCCTATAGTTCAATTATTACCATCATGTTTATCCGTTTGTTCCATTAATCATAGTATTGATCATGTTTGAATAGAGCACTAGCATTCTACCCATATGCAATAAAACCCATAGGCATCAAGGTATAAGTCATCAATGGCTAGGATGTCCTTATAGTCGAGCAATATTAGACACATGCATAATGAGTAGATTATATAATGAATAGGAATCAAGGTAGGCCCATGCTATACTTGCCTTGGTTCACGAACTGATGCTGGTCCTGCTGCTCCTCGCACGCGTCCGGATTTCCGACGTACTCCTCACCGTCTGAACTCGAACGACACGAAGTACAACACGCAATTCGGAGCAGACATACAAGCAAAACATGGCTACTATTAGGACAGTACACCAACAATAAATAAATCTGAATAAAATGTTTACCAAAATCATCTACGTCTCGCTACGATCACATTGACGCGAATTGCACGAAAATCGGAGCTACAACGCAAAAGTTACGAGACATTTACTATTCCAGAAGCTAGCTATTAACTAGATTTATTTGAGAAATTCAAAAGCTATTAACAGGTCTAACAGTAGCACTATTGCGTAGATTATGAAATTACGAATCTAACGCAAGTTGAACGGGTCGAATCGGAGCTAAAACGACGATTTTATACACGTTTTACTGCAGTGGCAATTCTGTAAATAAATTGAAAACATTTCGGAATTAAAATAAAACAAATTCGGGAAATTCCTATCTGGCCGAGGACTGCGGGTAAAATAGGAAGAAATCCGAGGGCTCTTTAGCAAGAAGACCCGCGAAGGGGTATCGGCTGCCCACAGCCGTTGATCACGCGATGAAGGGCTAGGAAAGAAAAGGGGGGAGGAAAGAGAGATGGCCGGCCATCGGACCCAGAGAAGAAGACGGCGGCGCCGCCATGGAGCTCGCCGGGGCTGCTCGGCCGGGCACTCCAGGGCTCAAATCGCCAAACCAAATACATAGGGAGGATGCGGAGGGGATGGGGGTTCCGTTTTTGCCACTAACGCGGCCGGGGAAAGGCTCGAGGGCCACCCGCCATGGCCGGCCATGGAAGAGCTCGCCGGAGCTCACGTAGGACGGCCCTAGAGACCACCAAACGCCACGGGAGAGGGACGGGGAGAAAGAGGAGAACGCGGGGGTGCTCACCGAGCGGACAACCGGAGTCGAGGCAGCTCGGGGCGAAGACCGACGGGGTGGCCGAATGGTGCTCCGGTGATGCGCCGCTGCGGGGCTTCGTGTGCTCAATAGAGTGGGGTTGGAACGGGAAAAACAGCAGGGGGAGGCGGTGAAGGGGGTTGCGGCTCCCTTTTTGAAGAGGTAAGGGCGCGGGGCGCTCCCACGCGCGGAGGTCGTGGGCGCGGGGGCGGTTGCGGCTTGACCGGCGTTCGGAGCGGGAGGTTGGGGAAGAACGCGCCGACATGCGGGACCGGGCGGTCAGCGACTGCGGGAGAGTGGGCGGCAACTGCTGGCCGAGATGGGCTGGGCCGCGGCCCAAGAGGGAGTGCGGGAGGGCGAGCGGGCCGAGGGGAGGGAGATGCGTGCGGGCCAAGGGAAAACGGCCTACGGGCCGAAAGTGAGGGAGGGAAAAGAGAGTGAAAGATTTTTTTTTCCTTTTCAAATTCTAAATTGATTTTTCCAAAACCAAATTTCAAATGATTTTTAAACCTTTAAGCAATGGAATAAAAAGCAGTCACCACAATAAATAAAAATGCATCGGCATGAGTGCATCAACATGTAACTAACCTTACGATAAATTTTAATTTCACAAAAATTTATTATCTCCTATATTTGAATGCACACTCAAATACATAAATAAATCAAATTTATCTATTTTTGAAACAATGTAAAATTTAGGGTGTTACAGTAACCCGCCAACGGGGAGTTGACTTGGAACAGTTTGTGCACGACTATTACTCGGTGAATAGATTCAGGGCTGCTTATGGTAGAGAGATTGAGCCTATGACAGACAAAACACAGTGGCCACAAGTTGACCTACCAATTTTAGTTGGTGCACCTCTTGCTAAATTACCTGTTGGAAGACGAAGGAAACTAAGAAGGAAGGGATGGATGGAAGGTGGCCATAAAAAGAAAGGTTCGAAAGATAGTGAATCTACCAACGAGGGTGAAGGTCAAAATGGAGGTGACAACGACACTGCTCCAACCAATGCAAAGGGAAAGAAGATGATTAGAGGACCTATGACTTGCAAAAAATGCGGTGAAAAAGGTCATAGGCAAAGCTAGTGCCAAGTGCCCACTCAATGGGACATCCAAAAAGAGGTAAGTAATTATTTTATTTACCACAAACTTGAATGAAAATGTCATTAATAATCTATTTCATTACTTATAGGAAGCGTAGGCAACCTAGGAAGAATGTTACAAAAGCTGCTCCGGCCGAACCTAGCACCCCACGGAGGCCGACTAGAGGGTAAGGAATATTGACTTATTTACTGTACAAGTCAGTTTAAATATATTATATTCAATGCATCTATTTACTGTACAAGTCAATTTACTGTGCAAGTTTGTTTACTGTGCATCTAAGTGGTCAATGCTCTAAGCTCGATCTATTTACTCCATCTATGTGCAGCAAGCTTGCGATGTTGTTAGGAGAGGGCACCTCTTCGCAAACCGATACCACTAGTCCTATGAGGATGCCTACGGCGGCTCCACCCAAAAAGATGACTCCAAAGAGAAAACTTCACATTGGATGAATTATTTTATTTGTGATGAGATGTAAACTCATGTTTTATTTTATATGACTTGGATCTCGTTTGGAACTAAATTATGGTCTTCTAAGATGAACTTATTTATGCTATAATCATGATTTTATGAGATGAGCTCGTTTGTGTATGGATCATCCTTTGAGATGAGCTCGTTTGTGTATGCATCATCTTTGATAATTTATATTACATGTATTAAACTGTACATGGCGGCCAGCCAGCCCGGGCGGCGGCTAGCCCACGGCCAGCCAGCCAGCCAAGGCCACGGCCAGCCATGCCCAGGTGGCAGCCGGCCAGCCAGCCAAGGCCATGGCCAGCAGCCCCATCCCACGTCAGTTCAAGCCCTGAGGGCAATACGGTCACATCATGGCAAAATACATGTATTTGAGTTGAGAAAAGTGATTAAAGAGGCCAAATGTCATGTATAACAAAGTGGCAACGCTTCAAAGGTCGTTTTAGCGAAATCAATGTTTAGAGTCCTATAATAGCGAAGCCCATTGTTTCGCGTCCTATAATAGCAATTTTCTCTGTGACGTTGAACCGCTCCTCCAATCCGCAACTCCCATTGTTGTTTGCGTCGAACTAGCAGCAATGTTTGTGCTACCGAAGTAGTGTATGGGCTGAGATCCTACGAAATCAGAGCGGTTCTGGTTGAATCGGACAGCTTCACCAGCAACAAATCTCGTCGCTGTTCTACTTTCACCTTGCAGCATGTTCGTATTGGCTAAAGAAAGGTGTAAATTGTTTGTAAGCATTAGCTGAGAATGCTGATTCAAATCGGGAGGGAAACCTATGTTATGAACGACGTATGGAATATGAAGTAAAACCAAAATCAATCATAGCAGAGACACACGATTTAACGTGGAAAACCCCTCCAATACGAAGGGGAAAAACCACGGGCACCAGCCAGCAACAATCTCACTATCTCAAGAGTTTTGGGTTACACGCCTGTGGTGGCTTACAAGAGAATCAAGTCTCCAAGAAACCTTCGGCATCTACGGGCCTCTGCTTCGCTCCGTCAGAAGTCTGGCCTATATCTTGCAGTGAATTTGGAACAACCTCCAACAACCTATAGGCTCTTTGGGTATCATTGAAGTTCAAGGAAGAAGAAGATTTGGGGATCTAGGGTTTGCACAGGGAGACGGAGTGAGAGAGAGAGCAGTGTAGAGAGAGAGGGAGAAAAGTGTAAGAGAGAGAAGACTGACCAGGTATGGCGATGGGCCGGTGAGGTCGGATTCCTCTGGATCTGAAGTCCGTGTTCGAGATCCAGATCCGGTGGTTTTTTTTCTGGAATCTTGCCGGCGGTTTCCTGTAGTCTCAGTTGGCCGCTAGTGATTTTGATGCTCCTGAGCGCCGTCGGAGGATGTTGGAGTGGTAGATCTGCTGAGGTCGTCGGCGATTTTGCAGCTCCTTCCTTCGGTGGTGCTTCTTGGAGAACAAGGGTAGAGCTTGGCAGATCTGGATTTACATGTGTTCTGGATCCTGGCGGGTTCTTCCTTTCTCCATCCCCAGACTTTATCGACGTTTGTCTGGTGAAGTCTCTTGGGATGTTTGCTGACCAGTTTGGGAGATCAGGTTATTGAAGGGTCGAGATGGCGGACTAGAGGGGGGGTGAATAGTCCTTTCTAAAACTTAAACGCGTAGGCTAACCAAAACAAATGCGGAATTAAACTTATCGGTCTAGCCAAGACTACACCCCTCTATTTAAGTTCTCTAGCACCTTACAAAGATCCTAATTAAGCAACTAAGGTGCTAAGCTTACCAAGAGCTCACCTAATCAATTCTAGAGCAAGGTCACACAAACCTATGCACTAGTACTTTGCCAAGCGAGGGAGCTCCTACACAACTAGTGAAGCAAAAGCACAAAGCCTAAGCTCGCTAGCAAAGCTCAATAACAAGGCAACTAATGCCAAATTAGAGAGCGCAAAAAAACTTAGCTACACAAACTAAGCAATGTGACTAACAAGGTTACACAAACCGAATTAGCCACGCAAAGGGGATACTTCTAGCTACACAAGCAAGAAGATAACTAGCGAGCTACCCAAGCAAACTAGTTACGAGAGCAACTACACAAGCACAAGTATATATGAAAGTAAATACAAGCTTGTGTTGCACGAAAGCAAACCACCGAGAAGAGTAGATAATGTTGACACGATGATTTTCTCCCGAGGTTCACTTGGTTGCCACCAAGCTACGTCCCCGTTGTGTCGACCAACACTTCGTGGTTCGGCGGCTAATCGGTCACACACCGAGCCTCTCAAAAGGCACCGCAAGAACCCACCATAAAGTGTGGTAGCTCAATGACACACTCAACTAGAGTTGCTCTTCGTGATCCCCGCGGGGTGAGCACAATCCCCCTCACAAAGCTTCTCCGGAGCCTCGCACAATCTTCTTGCGAGCTTCGATGGAGCCACGAGCCACCAAGCCGTCTTGGAGGTGGCAACCTCCAAGAGTAACAAGCACCACCGGCTTGCAACACGATCACCTAGTGCCACACGATGCAATCTCTCAAAGCAACGCACTAGAATCGCTCTCTCACTCGATCCGATGAACACTATCAAGCATGAGTGAGTTAGAGGGCTCCCAAGCACTACCACACAAGTCACAAAGACTATAGTGTGCTCAGCTTCCGGCCAAGGCCGGCCAAGGCATCTATTTATAACCCCACGGTCAGATAGAGCCGTTACCCCTTCACTGGGCAGATTTCGGGATGACCGGACGCGCCGGTCGTAACTGACCGGACGCGCTCAGCCGCGTCCGATTCTCCAACGGTCACTGACCCCAACGGTCAAACCCTATGACCGGACGCGCTTCTCAAAACGACCGGACGCGCTGGTCCAACTGACAGGACGCGCCGATCGAACAACGGCTAACTGCGAAGCAACGACCGGACGCGCCCCTGGCAACGACCGGACGCACTGCTGATGACCGGACGCGCTGGTCCCGAGAATGTCCGGACGCGCTGGTCGCCTGAGCAGCACTCAACGAAACAACGACCGGACGCGCTGAAGAAACATGACCGGACGCGACAGTGCCAGCGTCCGGTTAGAGTCCAGTAAGCTCCCTGAACGACCGGACGCGTCCGATCATCAGTGACCGGACGCGCCTCGCGTTCGATCATCGAACTGAAAAACACGCAGACACTGAACACTGACCGGACGCGTCCGGTCATGCAAGGACCGCGTCCGGTTCAGCGTCCGGTCACCTCTGTGACCTCCGTTCGCCTCCGTTTCTTTTCCAGACTTCCGGCGTAGTGAAAAATAGGCATTTCAACTTCTCAAAAACGCCTGAATCCCGCACTCGCAAGCTCGGCGGGAGGGAGAGAGGAACCCAAAACCCTCTCTACCGCTCAAACTTCATCACCTTCGTAAATGTGCCAACACCAACATGTGATCACCACCTTGTGCACGTGTGTTAGTATTTTCATAAACATTTTACCGAAGGAGTTAACCACTCAACTTGCCACGCCACTCGATCCTAGCAACGATGCATAGTTAGATCACACGAGTGGCACTAGATGACCGATATGCAAACAAGTTTGCCCCTCTTGATAGTACGGCCATCTATCCTAAACCCGGTCATAAACTTCTCTACACACCTATGACCGGTGAAATGGAAATGCCCTAGGTTATACCTTTGACTTGCGCATTCTATTCCATCTCCATTGATGTTGATGCAACACATGCACCAACCAATCACCAAATGATATGATCCACTTCATATCATCACGTGACCATATTGGTTCATCGATCTTGACCTCACTTTCTCTTCACCGTTGCGTCGGTCCATTGGCGCCAAGTCATGCTCAAGCTTCACCGTCACACGCGGTCCCTCACTTCAAAGCCTCTAACTTGCCCTTCACACTTGCAACCGGTCCGTCGAGCCAAGCCTCATCTTGATCTTCTCCACCTTGGTCACATGACTCCATGTCATGTCTCATATGCAATGAGCTCCTTCATGACACCATCACATGTGGACTAATTTCCTGTGTATCTCACATAATCACATATTAGTCCACCTAAGTTGTCACTCAATTACCAAAACCAAACAAGGACCTTTCAATCTCCCCCTTTTTGGTAATTGATGACAACTCTACAAAGATATGGAAATTATGCTTTTTCAAGCTAGAACTTCACACAAAGTGTAAATTGCTAACTTGTTTTGGATTTAATGTTACTTATCCAACTTTTAAGCTCTATGTCAAGATTTGGATAAGCACCATAAAATCCGACTTGGTAGTGATAACTCCCCCTACATATGTGCTCAAATGGTTTGGTTTCAAGCTTGCACATATGCATAAATATGAAATTTGTGGGAGGGTTAGCACTACTAAGTGATGCTAAGGTGTATAGAATAATCCTTTGTAGCTCGATACCAATTAGTAGCTTGATACCATTTGAAAATCACAAGTTTGCCATCATCCTTAGCATCATGAGTAGCTAGACATCAAAAACACTAGAAATCCCGTGAGATCAACATTATAAGCATGGTTCTAGTTTTTGCATGATAATCACAAGTCTAGCTAACATCCTATGCATGCTAGTTATCAAATCATCATTCAAGTTCTATAACTAGCATACACCACACAAGCATGCATATTGAATTTTAAGAACTTATGCAATGCAAGCAAGCACATGAATTATGCACATATCAAATGTAATCAATCAAAGTTCATGAGCTTGCTCCCCCTACTTGTGTGCTTTCTTTGTCCAAGAATGTTTGATCCCCTTACATTCTTCAATGTTACTCCCTCTTTGTCCATGTCCATGTCCAATCTTTCCAATCTCTCCCCAAAGCTCAAAAAGCTTTCATATCTTTGTCCAACTTCTCCCCCTTTGTCATCAATTTCCATAAAAGGTGTTCTTCTCAATTGATACAAAGGCTTGCATTGGGGTAGATGGTTGAGACTTGAATATTGCATTTTTTATGGACATTACCACATATGTTGGAATGACAAACTTTATGGTTGCTCTTGAGATTCCACATAGGATCTTTGACCTTGATACCAATTGGTGGGGCTCCTCCCCCTATGTCATAGCATGTGTCATTCACTTGAGATACCACTTGGAGATGAGGGTAGAATTTCTTGATTTGATCACTTAAGGTTGAGGATCACTTGTGAAACCATCGTCTTGCATGAATGATACCACGTGAAGCTACCATGAGTAGAAATATGATACCATTTGAAAGAATTTTCTTGTATGGATTCACTTTGAAGGATTTGGCAATAATATTCACTTCTTGAACATTTTCTATCTTCATGAGTACCACTTGTAAGATATCACTTGTAAGTTGATCTAGACACCACTTGTGAATACCATGTGAGAAATCAAATGAGTCTAGATAACACTTGAAGCAAACTAGATATCCATTTTCATTGTTGTCTTGTGCTTATACTCTTATCATTGTCATGAGCTTCTAATGTGTCTTGAACTATTTTTCCTTGCATAAGCTTACAAGTCCGGTTTGATCCAATGACAAGCTTCTTCACACCTCATGCTAAGGGTTATCTTGCCAATGTTGTACTTGTTACTTGTTAGCAATCCAAACTAGATCAAGTACTTGGGTTCACTAGCTCATGAACAAATTCATACACATAGCACTAGATCATTTAAATAATTCAAGCAATAGTGGTAGGCTATGAATTTAAACATTTCATTTGTTATGCATGATCCTAGTAAGCATGTACTATATGCACTAATCGCATACTAGTAAGAGATGAAATGATCATGCACATTGCAATGATACCTTTGTTATGTTGGAGTAGAGGATAGTCACATAGATTCCAATTCATTACTCCAATAGCAATGTGAAGTCCAATTTATAAGCTTGGTGAAGACCAATCATCATAGATAAATCCATTCTTCACCCCATATGAAATGAAAACCACTTATGATCAAGTGCACTATCTCTTGAGTTGTGGTTGGCTTGCTTCATTTTTTTGATCAATGCTTGCATGAGAGAACTACTTAGAATACCACTTGAAATATATGACTAGCTCTCTTTTTGGGTGTTGCTTGCTTTTCTTGATCAACCCTTTTGATTGCTTCAACTAAGCATCACAAGTTTCTCGGATCGCCACTTCCATGTTAGCCTTCCAAGTCCCAAACTTGGTTTCACCTACACACGGCGGCAAGCCCCTCACTAGGGAGAAGTGACCTTTCTCCAAAGAACCACTCTTGATACTCACTTGAAATGATATAGTTTGATTGATCCAAATGATGAACTCAATCTTGATGAATAATCCTTGAATCTACATTTGAGTCCAACTTTTCCTACATGTTTAAGTTCTTTTCTTTCTACCAAATGATCTCCAATCATCACTAGAACTTAAACTTCATCTTCATCTTAAGTTTGATCTTGATCTTCAAATTGAGTACCAAATAAGTACACCAAGTATATTTCACAATACAAAAGTCTTGTACTCATTGCTCATCATGCTTCTAGATCAATCCAAAACCAAACTTAGGTACCTCAACCACTTGTAAACATGTTTCCAACTTGAGGACCTTTCAATTAAAGTGACTCTAGATTAATCCAATGATTGTCACTTTTCTGGCAGATTCTGTCCCATTCAAAGAATAATTCATATATCCCAATGTACAGATCCAAATGCCATAAAATTTGGTGGAGATGTGGTTCACTAAGTCATCTAGCATCTGTAAAAATTTGAGATTCATTTGACATCTATATTGCTACCAGATTTCAAATCTTCCACCACTGCTACATGCTGAAAACTGCTGCACTATAGCTGACAAGATGTACTCCAAAGCCAAAGCATCTCTTATCCAATTCTCATGAAATTTGTACAGCATCTTATAACATAAGTCTAGAGCATGCATACCAAAATTCATGCCAATCCAAGTAGATTTGATCATCCAAACTCAGACTTGATCACTGCTAGCTCAGATTTTCAACTTTGGACAGATTTCAATACATTGAGCAATACTTCATCAAATATGAATCAAACTTGAAACTAACTTGTTTGAATACTTTCACAAGACATATATCCATCCAATACACTTACTAAATGTCATCTCATGAATTTATCCAACACAAATCAATTCAAACTTGATTACTTAAGCATTTAATCCATTCAAACATCTCATAGCAAGCAACATTGCATATATATCCAATTCAATCAACTCATATGCACCCAAGTGAAATGATCAACAAGAGATATACCTTGGTTAGCTCATGATCATCCAATAGCAAGCTTTCAACTTGAATATTTGCAAGCCATCAAATATATCCAATAAATCACCACAATCTTTAACATTGCACTTGTATGTTGTAGCACTTGGACTTCACTTATTTTGACTTGGCATTGGGTTTGGATATGCATTGAGCTTCATAACTTGACTCAATATATGATGAACAAAATGAAACCAATTGAATCAAGCCTCCAATGCCATGGTACCTACACACATTCATCCATTTTTTGACGGTACCCAATCAAGTTTGGGTCCTCTCAAATTAGGTGCAACATACTTAGGCATAGCCTTAGTATGAGTAGCGGGATGTTTTGCAATTTCAACCAATGAGGTACCATTGCCATCCTTTCTAAGCATATTAGTATCATCAATTGAACTAGGCTTAGAATTCTTACCTAGGGGACATGAATGTGCCATGTGTCCCCTTTTCCGGCATGAGTAGCAACTTCTCTTAGATTGAGCCTTTTCTTCCTTGCTCATATGTTGCTTCTCATTGCCTTGCCTCTCACGAGTTGCTTGAATCTTCTTTTCAAGCTTGGTAGGACACCCCGAGGCAAAGTGTCCCATATCTCCACACTTGAAGCACTCGATGTGAGCATGTACTTTCTTCTCATCTTGATTCTTGCTTATCATCTTGGCATCTTGAGTTTGCATTGGATGCCTTGCTCTTCCACCCCTTCTTGTTTTCTTCTTCTTTATCATCAAGTCACTAACATCTTCGTGATTGATCTTGACTTTAGCTTGGGGCTTTGCTTTTGGCTCAACTTGAGACTTCTTGGTAGGGCAACACTTGGCAATATGTCCCACTTCATGGCATTGGTAGCACATGAGTTGGGATAGCTTCTTTGCATCTTGCTTCTTCATAATCTTGCCCTTGCTCTTGTTGTAGCCAATACCACTCTTATCACCATATCTTCTTTGATTGGTCATGATATGCTCAATGGCGATTTTAGAGTTGTAGCACCTCTCCAACTTGTTGCTCAAATTCTTCACTTCACTTTTGAGCTCATTGTTCTCCTTCAAAAGGTTAGTCTCACAAGACATAGCAGTAGAATAAGCATCTAATTGTGAAGAACATGGCATATATAATAAGTCATCACAAGAGGTGGATACATGCTTCTTGCCTATATCACAAGGGTTAGTAATATGTGATTGATCATTTGACCCAAATGATGAGCTCTCACTAGATTTGGTTTCTTTATTAGAAAGCTTCTTAGTGAGTAAAGCATGTTCTTGTACCAAGTTATCATGAGCAACACTTAGTTCCTCATGAGCCAATTTTAGCTCCTCATGTGAACAAGTAGTAACATAAAGTAGATGCTTTTGTTGTTCACATGTGGTCTTTAGAAAAGAGTTTTCTTTTTCCAATTTACTTGCTTTTTCCATTTCTCTTTTTAAGGCTCTTGAGAGTTTATAAAGAAGCTCAAAATTTGGATCATCACAATCCACAACAAAACCACCAACATGTATCTTAGTGTTACCATGTGATGATGTTGAAGAGCTTGTTGAGGCATCACTCTCATAGCCATCATCTTCACCATCAAGTGTGCATGGAGTAGAATCATTGCTTGCATCACTTGTGGCATGATCATCATTCTTGTCAAGTGATCTTGTGGCATGATCATCATCATCATCACTTGACATTGAGGTGGAGCAATCCTCCACAACCACCTTGTTGTGGTCATGCTCAACATCCTCATGTACCTCCATCACTATGTGATCATCCTTCTTGAATTTTCCATCATCCCAAATTGAGGAGCTACAATAGTGATGCTTGAGCGCCGTCCACATGCTATGTGCACTTGAGAGACCCCTCACCTTGTCAAAAATCTCATCATTCAAAACTTTGATTAGATAAAACTTAGCTTGTGCATCAAGTGTTCGGCAATCCTTTTGAGCTTGGGTACGGTTACCACACCTATCCAAGTCATGAGAAAAGCCAACAACTATGATCCACCAAAACTTAGGGCCAAGAGCACGAAAATGATCAAGCATGTGATTTTTTCACCATGCATAGTGAGTGCCATAAAAAATGTGTTCCACACAATCATCTAGCCCATAAGCCGCCATCCTCTCGGGTCGGTGAAGACCGCAAATGAGAGACCCGGCTCCGATACCACTTGAAGGGTCGAGATGGCGGACTAGAGGGGGGGTGAATAGTCCTTTCTAAAACTTAAACGCGTAGGCTAACCAAAACAAATGCGGAATTAAACTTATCGGTCTAGCCAAGACTACACCCCTCTATCTAAGTTCTCTAGCACCTTGCAAAGATCCTAATTAAGCAACTAAGGTGCTAAGCTTACCAAGAGCTCACCTAATCAATTCTAGAGCAAGGTCACACAAACCTATGCACTAGTACTTTGCCAAGCGAGGGAGCTCCTACACAACTAGTGAAGCAAAAGCACAAAGCCTAAGCTCGCTAGCAAAGCTCAATAACAAGGCAACTAATGCCAAATTAGAGAGCGCAAAAAAACTTAGCTACACAAACTAAGCAATGTGACTAACAAGGTTACATAAACCGAATTAGCCACGCAAAGGGGATACTTCTAGCTACACAAGCAAGAAGATAACTAGCGAGCTACCCAAGCAAACTAGTTACGAGAGCAACTACACAAGCACAAGTATATATGATAGTAAATACAAGCTTGTGTTGCATGAAAGCAAACCACCGAGAAGAGTAGACAATGTTGACACGGTGATTTTCTCCCGAGGTTCACTTGGTTGCCACCAAGCTACGTCCCCGTTGTGTCGACCAACACTTCGTGGTTCGGCGGCTAATCGGTCACACACCGAGCCTCTCAAAAGGCACCGCAAGAACCCATCATAAAGTGTGGTAGCTCAATGACACGCTCAACTAGAGTTGCTCTTCGCGATCCCCGCGGGGTGAGCACAATCCCCCTCACAAAGCTTCTCCGGAGCCTCGCACAATCTTCTTGCGAGCTTCGACGGAGCCACGAGCCACCAAGCCGTCTAGGAGGTGGCAACCTCCAAGAGTAACAAGCACCACCGGCTTGCAACACGATCACCTAGTGTCACACGATGTAATCTCTCAAAGCAACGCACTAGAATCGCTCTCTCACTCGATCCGATGAACACTATCAAGCATGAGTGAGTTAGAAGGCTCCCAAGCACTACCACACAAGTCACAAAGACTATAGTGTGCTCAGCTTCCGGCCAAGGCCGGCCAAGGCATCTATTTATAACCCCACGGTTAGATAGAGCCGTTACCCCTTCACTGGGCAGATTTCGGGACGACCGGACGCGCCGGTCGTAACTGACCGGACGCGCTCAGCCGCGTCCGATTCTCCAACGGTCACTGACCCCAACGGTCAAACCCTATGACCGGACGCGCTTCTCAAAACGACCGGACGCGCCGGTCCCGATGATCGGACGCGCTGGTCCCGATGACCGGACACGCTGGTCCAACTGACCGGACGCGCCGATCGAACAACGGCTAACTGCGAAGCAACGACCGGACGCGCCCCTGGCAACGACCGGACGCGCTGCTGACGACCGGACGCGCTGGTCCCGAGAATGACCGGACGCGCTGGTCGCCTGAGCAGCACTCAACGAAACAACGACCGGACGCACTGAAGAAACATGACCGGACGCGATAGTGCCAGCGTTCGGTTAGAGTCCAGTAAGCTCCCTGAACGACCGGACGCGTCCGATCATCAGTGACCGGACGCGCCTCGCGTCCGATCATCGAACTGAAAAACGCGCAGACACTGAACACTGACCGGACGCGTCCGGTCATGCAAGGACCGCGTCCGGTTCAGCGTCCGGTCACCTCTGTGACCTTCGTTCGCCTCCGTTTCTTTTCCGGACTTCCGGCGTAGTGAAAAATAGGCATTTCAACTTCTCAAAAACGTCTGAATCCCGCACTCGCAAGCTCGGCGGGAGGGAGAGAGGAACCCAAAACCCTCTCTACCGCTCAAACTTCATCACCTTCGTAAATGTGCCAACACCAACAAGTGATCACCACCTTGTGCACGTGTGTTAGTATTTTCATAAACATTTTACCGAAGGAGTTAACCACTCAACTTGCCATGCCACTCGATCCTAGCAACGATGCATAGTTAGATCACACGAGTGGCACTAGATGACCGATATGCAAACAAGTTTGCCCCTCTTGATAGTACGGCCATCTATCCTAAACCCGGTCATAAACTTCTCTACACACCTATGACCGGTGAAATGGAAATGCCCTAGGTTATACCTTTGCCTTGCGCATTCCATTCCATCTCCATTGATGTTGATGCAACACATGCACCAACCAATCACCAAATGATATGATCCACTTCATATCATCACGTGACCATATTGGTTCATCGATCTTGACCTCACTTGCTCTTCACCGTTGCGTCGGTCCATTGGCGCCAAGTCATGCTCAAGCTTCACCGTCACACGCGGTCCCTCACTTCAAAGCCTCTAACTTGCCCTTCACACTTGCAACCGGTCCGTCGAGCCAAGCCTCATCTTGATCTTCTCCACCTTGGTCACATGACTCCATGTCATGTCTCATATGCAATGAGCTCCTTCATGATACCATCACATGTGGACTAATTTCCTGTGTATCTCACATAACCACATATTAGTCCACCTAAGTTGTCAATCAATTACCAAAACCAAACAAGGACCTTTCAGTTGTCCCACCGATTCTGGTGGTTTGCATCTCCTTCTGGGTGTCCTCTGCTCCGGCGTGTTGGGGTTCATGCTATTCGTGGCGTCGGACCTCTTCGATACCGGTGAGGTGATGGTCGTAGGCCATCTTCTTCGGCCTGTTCGTTCAACGTTTACACGGCATGTTGGATTTCCCAACATGCTACTCTTGGTGCCACTCCAAAACTTTGATGATGCTTCGTCGGGATGGTGGTCGGCCTCTGGGCATCTTCTCCGGCTGCCGGTGACGAGCTCGACCGGGAGTTCCTTACAAGGGCTTGTTTGTAATTTCCTTTTCTTTCAAGGATGTCTTTGTAAGGTGTGTGATGTAAACTATCAAATATTTCTATGAAATATAACCCGGTTTCTAAAAAAAAAGGTAAATTGATTCGCTACGCGGCACGACCTTTTGAAATGATGATGAACAGCAAACAGGCAGGTACCGGGCAAAATTACCAGGCACGATTTCAGACATGGAAACGAGGCCAGGACACGGTTGACCAACGTGGGCCCCACAGTAATAAAATAACCTAAAGGCGCATGCAACTGTGGGCCTAGCTCGTATCCCGAGGAAACCTGGGCCGTTGAGATAAGCTGGACGGGCGCTTGCGTTCGGCTGTGAATTTCACCCGCGAGCCCCATGCGCTGCGCCCTTTGATCGTGCGCTCCTTCAGGCCGCCGTCCGCACGCCGCTCGGTGCCGCCATGCGACCCGCACTCTGCCACGGGCTCTGGCCACCACCTCCACCTGTACTGCTGATAGTGCCCAGGCTCTCTCAGGCGAGGAGTCCATGGTGGTGATGGGCGCAGCCAAGGAGTAACGACGATGGCGACGAAGCAGAGCGCGTACTACAACATGCACCGGTTGATGGAGCGATGGCATCATTGAGCGCAGCGGCGTGACCACCCTCCTGGACGACACCGGCGAGAGTGCCACGAGCTCGGACTTCTACCATCCCAAATTGCCCTCGTGCTCCTCGATTCGAGTCCCCACTAACCTGGACAGTGTTCTTCCATGCGATTCAGACAGGGAACTGAACCTCAATACAGAATCGCACAGGAATTGCAGGATTGCAGTTGCCAGTGTAGGAGGCGTGAGCTTCTTGGTGGATGCCATTGGCCATCATCCTATACTCGTTTTGGTGCTTGATTTGGTTCGTGTTCTGGTTTGTCTGAAGGTTGAAGAAGAGGAGGAAAGGGAAAGGGAAGAAAAGAAGCAAGGGAAGGTTGGGAGCAGCCGGTGGCAGTTCATGTGCCCGCCGAGCGCCTGCCCGCACGCGAACACAGCGTCACATGACGAGATGAGCAGTCGTGCGCCGGCCTCCTCGATCGCTGCTGCATCGGTCGCCGCTGCAGCTGTGCGCAGGCTAAGCGAGAAGGCCTGCCTACCTACGTGAGGATCTCGTTGATGCGGTGCCGACGTCCGTGAGGAGGTCATGGCGAACATGAGCTAGAGGGCGCGGCAGCTCACCGCCTATCGGCTAGCAGATGGCCGATAAGTCTGTCGCTCCAATCGGCAGACCCACTTGCATGCCGTGTCCAGCCACATCCACGTGAAACCCCTAGCCGTGTCCAGCTCCAATCGGATGCCGTGTCCTCCAGCTGCCGATTGGTTCCCTATTACCTCTACAGTGGCCGGAGCGCTAGCCGTGTCCAGCTCCAATCGGATGCCGTGTCCTCCAGCTGCCGATTGGTTCCCTATTACCTCTACAGTGGCCGGAGCGCTGCTATATTTGCAATTCTTTGTATCTAAATGCTAATTTTGCAATTAATCATTAAAAAAATATTTAAAAAATTATCAATTTAATTCCACCGGTTGCTCGTCTCTAACATGTCCGTCTCTGAAAATCGATTAATAGAGGCAGACCTCTTAAGGTGCTCGTCTAGGTTAATAGTTCAAAGAAACGCAAAAAAAATGCCCTTCTCAAGACTCGAAAGCACGACCCACAGCTGAACACTTACACCTCCTTGGGAAAAATATGCAGTACAAACATGCAAACTTTTTTAAAAATCATACTTCCCATGATTTTTTAAATAATGCGTCTATATATGTGCTTTGTTGCGAAAGTTGAGATTCAAACACAATCTAAAATAAACCAGGCAAAAACAACAACATTGGTGTCCATGTGCACTAGAAGACAAAATTCCTGTGACTTTGTCTTGCTAAAAAAACTAGTCTCTCTTTTTATCTAGAGGCAGTTCTATTTCTAGCCGCCTTTAGAAATTGAAAGAGAGCCCTGACTTTTTAGCCGTCTCTAAAAGTAGATTTCTAGAGGTGGTTGGTATTTTTTGCTGCCTCTCAAATAAATACATTAGTTTTTCTATGTATCTTGACATGGTCTATATCTAAATACATAGAAAAACTATTTATCTAGAAAAGGCAAATTAAACCTTCTTATAATTTGAAATGGATGGAGTACTAAATAGTTATTATACAAAGAGAAAATAAGCTTGAAACAGGAAACTTCTCCTCCATGTCTATGTACAACAGAAACGACAGATTCTTCATGCCAAAGTGAACACGACATTTTGCTTCTAGGCTGCAAACTGTTCATTTGCCATGCATGTCTAACAAGCTAGGACTAACAAGATAGAGTCTAGAAGCCCTTCTTCATGATCTATATATGCATGACTAGGAACTATCTCTATATATAGGTAATTTGGATGAAGCAAAGGGAGAACATGTGTGATCTAGAGACTCACAAACAACAAGGAGATAGACTTTGTCTTTATTAATAGTTTCCAGTTGATATATTGGAGGAAAACAGGTTCAGTGGTACTATAACGGTTGGTTCAAACACCTTAGGTCGCCACAACTCACAAATTTTACTGGTAGGGCAATTAGACAGAAGCGATGATGAAGTGTCCACCAAAGGTAAAGGCTTCGTTGCTGTTGCTGTTGTTGTTGCTCCTGAGGTTATTTCTCGTAACCCGAGGAAGATTGATGTACCAGCCGGATGACGTTGACATCTTTTGTAATGTGGATAATCAGTCGATGGACGACATACTAATCTTGTACTAATCCTGAAACATTGCTGGGAGGGCGGAACACCAAAGTATTCATGTAACCAGGCTAAAACTTGTTTCTGGCTAGAATCTAGCTGTGAATTCAATTGTGTGTCAAAGACCTAGAACTCGCTAAGGTCTTACCTAGCTGTCCCCAAATCCGATTTCACTGTTGCCATAGTAAATTCTGAAATGGACTAAATCGGTCGACATTCCTGGTCGCATCATGTAAAATATTGTGTCAGTTAAATGAAGTACTATGCAATAGACAATGCTAAACCATAACTACGTTACAACAAAACTAGTCTTAAACTACCCCTAACCCTGAAACTAACTCTAATCAACAATTGAAACTATAACTAGTAACTAATCTACAACTAACACTAACACTAAAACTAACCCCTAATCTACAACTAAAAACTACAACTAACCCTGACCTTAAAACTAACCCTAATCTACCACTACAAACCAAATATACTAATTAATCTACCCTAAGCAAATCTAACTAAACAAACTAAACTAACAAAATCAAACTAAACTAATAACTAAAAAACTGAAATCTAACTTTACAAAAAACTTAGTTGCACAGGTGCGGGCGAGTAGGCGCCTGGCAAGGGACCGCGCGGGTAGGGTGGGGGCCGGTGGCGGCCAGCGAGGGGATGCCTCCCGCGCGGCGGTGTGGAAAGCGACGGCGGGTGACGGCGTAGCGGTGAGAGAGAGAGAGAGAGAGAGGGAGGAGTGTGCGCGAGGGAGTGAGAGAGAGGGAGAAAGGCGCGCCGACGCAGGCACCGCGACCCTCTCCTTCTCCCATGCCAGCACACCACCTCCCTCTCCTCCCTCCTCCCATGCTGGTGCACCACCTCCCTCTCCTCCCTCCCTCTTTCTCTCAGGCGGATCCGGTGGCGCTCCCCTCAGCTCTCTCCTCCCCTTGTGGATCCGGCGGGCGCGGGCCATGGAGGCCGGATCCGGTGGCATGGTGGCTGGATCCGGCCTCCCCGCGGCGGCGCTCCTCCACCTCCTAGTCGTGGACAACACCGGCGGCGCCCCTCCCTGTCAGTTGTCGCCTCCCCTCGAGGATCGGGTGGGCGTGGGCGATGGAGGCCAGATCCGGCCACCCTGCGGTGGTGCTCCTCCTCCACCTCATGGGCAACACCGGCCACGGCGGATCCGGCCGGTGGGGGAGCCACCTCCCTCCGGCGGCTCGGCAGCGCGCGGGGATACGGGCGGCGGTGGGGTCGCGCGGAGCAGGCGACGCCGGTGGGCTTTGAAATGGGCTCGCCGGTGGGCTTGGGCTTTTTTTATTTTTTTACTCCATTAACCGAGGCGGGCAAGGAAACCGCCTCGGTTAAGGTCCGATTAACCGTGACATTGGCACCGAGGTGGTTGCTTTGCCTGCCTCGGTAAAGCCTAAACGCACGCCTCCATTAAAATTGTTGTAGTAGTGGTGATATCTTTATACTCTCCATCAGCTTTTCAATATCTCGTGCGCAGTTTAGATAGTCATCCTCGCTCTCCATCTATATGGGTAACAAGAAATCAGGAATAGAGGATATCTATATTTGGATATTTAATTGAATAGGCTATTGGAGGGTGTTTTTCACCAAAATCTCTATTCCTATAAGTTAGGAAAGATATAAGGAGTCTCTTGGAGATGCTCTTAGGAGATGCAACTAACCAATTAGGCCCTACAATGCGGCTGGGTCACATTAGTGTCGTTATGTTTATAACAATATTTCCTACGTTGTGCCTGATCAGTGATTTCCTGCACTATTTATACCTGTTCAAATCTATATAGGGCCTATTTGGTTACGTTTTGTTAAAGTTTAACTCCCATCACATCAATGTTCCCTCAAATGCATGGAGTACTAAATGTAGACTAATTGCATGCATGTCGACACAGATTAGGAGTAATTTACGAGACGAATCTATTAAGCCTAATTAGTCCAAGATTGGAAATTTTTTGTCAAATAAGACGAAGGTGCTACAGTATTTGTTAAACTTTAACTCCGCAAGAACCACCTCTATGGATGAGGACTCCGTAAGAGGTCTTGTCGGCTCTCCAGCTGCCGACAAGTCCTCTATCGGTTCTCCAGCGGCCGACATGCGCGAGTCGTGCATTGTTTAGCTGTGCAAGTGCTGATGAAGTGCAGTGGTGCCATGCAGTGCATTGAAGGTATCCGTTTGGCAACGCAATGGTGCGCCGTGGTGTTCAAAGCCAGATTGCATTGCATGCGCAGGGAAGTAGTCTTGACTGCTGTATTTGGACGCTGCTGATCAATGATGCGTGGCATGCGAGTCATTTGTAACGAAGTAGTAGGGAAACATGACTAGGAGAGCTAGCTGTTTGTAAGTATTATTTGGGGTTTATTTATTACTAGCAAAATTGCCCGTACGTTGCAGCGGGGTTTGATAATGGCAGAAACATCACAACAATCAATTTCAGTATTTTAAGGAGATGACAACTCTTTGAGCCAATAATCTAGCCTAGTTCATTTATTTTGTCATGATTTTTTAGATAATATTGTTGGTTTTATTTCTATAATTATTTCGCACAACAATAAAAATTTATAGTCGTTGTGGACCAATCAGTAAATCCTAGGAATCCACCGATGCATTATTGTTCAATTCGCTTTGTGTTTTAGAAGGACACGTAATTTAGTGCATAATCGAAATTCTTGGGACTCGTTGGACGGTGATCAATCTCAAATCAATTAGAAAGCGGATTGTATTAGGATGATGTATAACCAATTACCTATACCCATAGCTCGGCTCACTCATAGCAATCTAGTTGCCACTGCTTAGCTAGCCACGGTGGCTGCAATAGCCGACGAGTGCGTGCCATCAGTGCGATGTGCGTCGTCCCCATGGAAAACTTGAGCAGATCGTTCGTCCCTCAATAAATGGGATATCATCCACATCCAAGCTGATCTCCATCGTGTTCGCTTTGTTGCCGCCTGAAAAGAACCTGTCCATTAGGTCAAACTCCATCGACTGGTCCTGTATTAGCGTCCACTGGCACGTTATATCCAGGGGCTTGCTTTCCGCTAATGCACAATGACGTGGATAAGCGAGAAGTATGTACTGTATGTGGGTGCGCAGGTGCTTTGCGTGGGATTCCTTTACTAAGATCTGAGCCCTGGATGTACGACATGTGTTTGTCGTCCTCTTCGTCTTGGATATTGCTACGAGTTGGTCGAGCTATGAGCGTCTCGTGTCTACGGGAGCCCATTGGGAGCAGGCGTGATAAGATTTCGAGACGTTCCACGGCGGTATAATCGGGAGCGTATACCCATGGCCGCGCATATAGATACTGCCTCGTCTATTTTTTCCTCGATGGCCGAAAGCGTGCATGCCTTCTCCAAGCCGAACGACAAGCTTCAACTATATTACCTTTTTTATAGTTTTCCTAACCGGACAAGTACTCATTTGCCCAATGAAACAGGGTTCATCTAGGACTCTATCAGCACTTTAGACTCTCTCTCTGTTATATCTTGTACGTGTCGGAAAATCTATATCTATACATGGTATCTATTTATTTCTATATTTGTTTGATTTATGGGTCTGTGAGTAAAGGTAATTTATTAGCAGAAATATCTAGTGAGGATTCTTTTTCTATTTAATTTGGTGCTTTGGTGATTCCTACTTCCCTTCTTGTCCTTTTTTTTCCTTTTAATTGAACTTGTGTTGTTCATGAACTCATGTGTGCGAGTCAGGTGAGGTTGATATTTTTTTGTCTTGTCTTTTGAATATCATGGAAGTAGGAGTTCTATTTGAATTAGGATGGGATTATAAAAGAGTATACGACACACGTGAGCACGGCTTATGAGTCTGAGTCACATACACGACCCAATACGTTTTTGGAATCGGACTTCGTATCACGCTAGACAGGAGCTATTCTAATTCGTATGATCACGTGTTATATATATAAGTCCAGACAAAAGAAACTCTCCATTGTTCGGTAGTTAGACGAAGATATAAATGCAGTAATAACGAACTTGTCTTGGATCCATAAGATAGATTTTTGAGGAAACATCACTAACTGAGGTGTCATCCTTACCAACACATTTTTTTTATTTTTTTACAAGAATACGTGTAACCACCTTCTCTACATCTGAGGTCCATCGATGCTCCTCGAGCCCTCCTCTACCCATCCCCATCTACAGTAATCTCCCTTCTCTATCCTTATCCTCTCCGCCCAGCCTCACGCACGGTCGATTCCGAGGAACTCCGTCCTCGCGCATGGCCGTCCTCAGCGACCCGGTGGCCCCGTGCCATGAGGTCCGGCAACCTCATGCCGGCGTAGCTCCCCGCGACGCCAGCAACTCGGTGGCCAAGGTAGCCCCGCGCCATGAGCTCCGGCAACCCCACGCCGGCGCAGCTTCCCGCGCCGCCGAGCCGGCGGCCACGATGGTGCTCTTCTCGCCTCGCCGCGTAGGGTCCAGGTCCATCCCTACAGTGCTGACCTCATCCTTGGTCCTTGGTCCTTGTTCCTATACCAGTTCTTCTTCCCCTGCGAAAATCTCTTCTTCCACGCTGTTCTTGTGCTCGGGTCCTGTTGAGTGGGCAACGCACAGCGCTGGGGCTGAGGGGAACGGTCTGCCATGGGACGGCCGGCCTGGCTGCATCAGCTAGCCACGAGTGCGGTATCCGCGGCATTTTTTTTTTTGCTCTTTTCCTCACCACTCTAGTTTTTTCCTCAGATCCGGTGAAATCGTTGTTTGGTTTCTTCCTCAGATCCGGCTAAGTGGGATCAGGGTCGCCCACATCTGCCAAGCTTCTCTGCTCTGCCAATGGCCATCCACCGGCGAGCTCTATAACTTGTATCGATTTTTTTCAGAGAAGAAGATCTTGTTTTAGAATGGAGGAAGAAGAAATCATGATTTTTTTTTGTTTGATTTGAGGAATCGTGGTCTCATCGAGGTAGCAATGAATCTATTGATAGATAGAGCTTCGTTCTGATCCGATCCATGCTCGCAATCTTTGCATTGTTTGGTTTTCGTAGTCTGGATTTAACATCCTATTCGATTTCTATTTTTGATTTCGATTCGAAGTCCTAATGAATACGGAAGATATGCCCGTATTGTACCTGAGCTCCAATTTTTTCCTTTCCAATCTCTGCTGCGTTCGATTCTTGTTGGATTGGAAGCGATTTTTTTGCCCGAAATCTCCACCGATTCCTGCCTCACGTGGATTGGAAGCGATTTTTTTGCCCGAAATCTCCACCGATTCCTGCCTCACGTAACCTGGCTACCTCATCACATAACCTGGCTGGCAGAAAATTTGAGGCGAAACCAAAAAGTAGTGCAGAAATTTTCATAATTAGATATAGATATAGATTTGGTAAAAATAAGGCCCTAAGTTGGCCAGCTTGACGCCATAGCTGTTCCTCCCGTCGGCGATCTCTTCGTAGTTGGTGAGGTCGCCGAAGACCATCTCCGGCATGTATATGTATATGCCCTCCTCTGGGCATGTATATGCCCGCCGGCGATCTCTTCGTAGTTGCTGAGGTCGCCGAAGACCCGTGGAGATGCAGCACTCGGCGACGTCAATATCCACGCGAGGGAGTCCATGCTCGGGTCGTGCTGCTTATTCTCGGCAGCGTAGACGAGGATGTCATCGAAGATCTTGTAAAGGCCTGGTACGTAGTGACCACGCGTCGCGCCATTGAATCGCATCGGCAACCCAGATGTTCCGCGTACACTTCTCGACGGAGCCGATGTAGTACTTTGGTAGCAGAAGGATGCGCTCCCGTGAAGTCTTGCCGCCTCCGACCGCTGCGGAGTCGTGGATGGAGGTCAACTCCAGCTCGATTTCGGTGGCGGACATAAGGAACCGGCCGGAGATCTGGGAGAGGAGGATCAGCAAGCAGCGTGGGGCGGCGGCGTGGCGATGCGCCCTGGGTAATGGCGGCTAGGGTTGGGAGTGGTCGACTCTAGTGGATGTGGCAAATTACTGTGGTCAATGGACCACGAAGGGACGATGAAAAGATTCGGTTTCTCCGAGAATTTAAAAACATCCCCGTTCTTTAGTCAGTTTTTAGCTCCTAGTTGACCTTTTCAACAAGATGATCGCTTTTTCTTATGTCCTTTTGTTTTGTAACCCCTTCTTATTTCTCTACTGAGATACTGGGATCATAGTATAATGGTTCGTCATGTCTCTCTCTCTTAAATACCAAAGAAGATACCTGTGCGTATTTGAGAAAAAAAATAACATAATTCTATTGGAAAATAGAAGAAAAAAAAGATGGACATATAAGAAGAAGTAATAGATCCCATCTTTCATAATAGAGCTTCTTTGTTCCTTACTGACATAGTACTGATAAAATGAATATTAAGCTCTCCATTCGTTCATGACATTTAAGCGAGTTGGCTATAAATGAATGCTTGGAAGCACGCAACAATCGGTACTTCACTAGTACACTGGTGATTTATCTTGGCGCCACTTGTTTTTTTTTCACTAGCGGTTCGGAAAGAGCGGGCGCCACTAGAAATAAAATTGTGGGTCCAGACCATGAACCGTCAGTGTAAATTTATTTTTACTGGCTGTTTTATTAAGTTTACCGACACTAAAAATACATGATTTCTACTGACGGTAGCCTTAAGAAAACAACTTAGTACACTCAATCGAAAATTGGCTGTCACTGTGATATGTTTAGTGAAGTCAGTTTTTTTCTCGAATACGCAAAAAATTTGTGCATCTTTTATATTAAGATCGTGAAATAGTAAAAGTTACAACGACGCGCCACGAATGACACACTAGGGGATAATGTTATACAATCAGCTCTGCCCTTCCTAGCAAAAGGAGATCAAACGCTATTACTCACTAATCATGCTACCTAGCCATCACCGGCGATCAGACACGGCGTCTTGCACGGCGCCTCGCCCGCTCTCCCCGTGGATCCAAGAAGAGTTGTCGCATTGTCTCAGCATGCGAGGGGTTGAGCTGATCGACGAAGATGCTATCATAGGCATCAGTGGCTGCCGTAGAAGGCCTCGTCTGCCCGTCGATGAATTCCATCCGCTTCATCATAAGCACCTCTCCCCGCTTAGAAGCTGGGACGCGTGAGAGTGGCTGTGCAGCCATCCTTCTACTGTGGTGCTATAACTTTGGTTGTGCCTCCACAGTTGGCTAAGGCAGCAACAACGATGGTGCCTGTCGGTGTTCGGGCCATCCCTGGACACCATGGTGACGTAAAGGATGGGATGGTGAAAAGACCTCGAGTCTTGTGGCGTGCAGGTCTTGCTCCTTTGTTGACCGGCGGTTGCTCGAGGCCGGGTCGAGGTGGGTCGACGGGGAATGGATAAGACCGAGCCCCGGGAATTTTGGGGTACGACACTCGTCATGTTTTGCCTCGACGGGGATCAGTGGCGGAACAGTGCCCGACATGGCGTGTGCAGTGACAGGTTTTCACCGCCCATCCTGGGATGGGCAGTAAAAAGTGAGATTTGACACTGGTACTACTTCCATGCTGGCGGCGCTGTAGCCATGGGGGTAGGAAGTGGTTGGTGGTTGCATTAAATGCTTTGACTTTTGTCTGAGAGTTGGTGGGTGAGGCAGGTCGATCGGCTCAACCCAGGGTCGTACGAGTCGGAGATTTCCCTGTGGTCGAGGCATCCCGTCGAGCAAGCCTCGTGCGAGTCGGAACATGGTCGAGGCGTTCTGTGTGTGGTTTGGGCTCGTTCTACCTTCATGGGCAGAGCCTTTGGCGTGGTTTTCTCAAGGGTTTGTCTTTTTTAGTCGTTGAGTGTGGGTACCCCTTGTTTAGGTGCCCAACAGTAGCCCCCGAGCCTTTGTGTGAATGTGGTCACTCTTGCAGAGGCTCAGTGAGTCATGAACTAGAGTCGTAGCGTCGTATCTCTTCCGGTGGGTGCGTGCGAGCGCACCCACCGGGTGTAGCCCCCGAGGCCTCGGTGGAGTGTTTTTGACTCCTACGAGGTCTTTAGTGCGTTATATCGAGGAGTGCTCCCGCGTTTGAGCCCCCATGGCGTGCTTGGTCCCCTTTCGTATGGGGTTAGCTTTTTGCAGTCGAGCCCCCGAGCCTCGTGCGCACGGGGTCGATCAGGGTCTTGCCCATCTTTATCGTACGACCCTCATGCACCTTTTAGGAAAGGAGGAGGGGTGGGGAACATCGTACTACCCTCGATGGGTGAGTTCTGACGATCTCCGGTGAGCTGTTAGCAGAGAATTCGAGTGGGAGCCCGTGCCCCATTCGATAGAGGTCGGCTAGCGGCCACGGAGGCGCTCTCCAAAGATGCCAAAGAGTAGCTATGTGGATCTCGGTTCCATGCGGGCTCGATGCCTCCCTCCGAGGGGATTCCACCGTCGACCTCTCTTCTAGCCTCAAATACGTCTGGGGGCATCTTGAGAGAGTGGCTCGAGCCCTGGCCTTGTATGGACACATCCCCAGTTGCCCCTGACTCTGTTACTCGAGGGCAGCTGTCGAACCCCGGTCGAGGGCCAGCTTTCGATCCCTCGAGGTTCATAGTGGGCTTTGAGCCCGTTATCCATTCGTCTGGACATGTCCGTTTTTGGCCCGTTGGGGCGCGTCTTTTTAGGAGCAGAAGCGAGAGCGGCACGGTAGTGGGCGACGTGGCGCGATGGTTGCGGAATAAACGGCGGACACGTGCCCTTACCCGCGGGTTTCGAGGGAGCGGTTAGGTAAGGACATTAAATGCGGAAACTGTTCCTACCTTTTCATCAGATCCGCCCGTTGGTCTTCCGCCGGGGTATAAGTACAGAGCCTAGGGTTTCGTATGCCCCCCACAGGCCTTTTGCGATTGCCCCTTTCATTCTTCATGTTCATCAGCCGTTCTCCGCCGCCGCCATCATCTCTTCCCCGTCGCCGCCGCAAGTTGATCTCGACCCCTATGGCGGGAAAGAGCCAGGTTCTTCCCGCGGACGCGTGGGTCCGTTCTTCGGTGACAGAGAGGAAGCTGGAGGAGTTAGTTCACGACGGTCTTCTGCGATCGAGGGTGAGCCGGAGCCAGCCAGAGTGGAGGGTGCCGCCGTCCGACCACCTGGAGCCGGCGCCCCCGGAGGGGTATGTGGTGAGCTTCGTCGCCTTCCACGAGAGGGGGCTCGGGACGCCATCGAGCCGGTTCATGCGGGCGATCCTTCACTACTACAAGGTGGAGCTCCATCATCTTGCCCCCAACTCCATCTCGCAGGCCGCCATCTTTGCGGTGGTCTGCGAGGGGTACTTGGGTATGGAGCCCCACTGGAACCTTGGCTCCTCCTTTTCAAGGCAGAGCATTTCTCCAAGAAGGCGGGTCAGCGGGGAGTGCGACGCGCGGTGCATGCTGGGAGCTGCACCCTTCAAGTCCGGACGGGTCGAGGGGAGTTCTATATCCCGACGCAGCTCATCTCGTCGAACAGCGGATGGCACGATGGGTGGTTCTACCTGCGCAACGACGACGACCGCCTGCCAAAGTTCTCCGACCGGGTCCTGATGTCGCGCGAGGACAATTGGTCATATGGCGTCATCAAGGAAGAGAAGCCGAAGCTGCAGCCGCTCCTCGATGCGCGAAGAAGACTTCAACAGCGCGGATTGACCGCGGGGATGGTGGCCACCGTGTTCCACCATCGGAGAGTGCTACCGCTGATGCAGCGCCGACTTCGGATCGACGAGATGACGCCGGACGTCTCATTGGAGGGGAGTCAGATGTCACACGAGACCCTTCCCCTCGACGAGGTTGCCCGGCGCGCGCGGTGGATGATGGGCAGCTTCAAGCAAGAGGACATCGACAGGGTCCCGATACGACCCAACCAGGGTTTCGAGCCTCTGGTAAGCGTTGTTCCGCTAGCCTTGAGTCCTTTTGCTTCCTAGTTCTCTCGATTTAGTCCATCGAGGTTTCCATGCAAGATCTGTCAGCGGTCAAGGACTCGCGGCAGCCGGTTTCGGAGGATCGCGCTGCTCGAGAGGCGAGACGCATTTCGGTGGCTCAGAAGAAGGAAGAGAAGGACACCGCGAAGAAGCGTCAGATCAGAAAGGCCCTCGAGCGTGAGGCGTTGAATAAGTGCCACCGCCAGCAGAGTCTCAAGGGTCTCCCCATCGAGGAATCCCCTTCTAAGATGGCCTCGAGGGAGGATGAGGACGAGGATAGCGGCGACGACGACGCTGGGTCGCGGTATGACACCGTGACTTTTCTAGCGCACCTCCCCGATGTGCGGCCCCTGCTGGAGCCTATTGGTGGAGGGTCGACCTCCTAGGCGTCGAGGGCAGTCTCGGCGCCCGTCGAAGGGGAGGAAGAGCCAGCAGAAGGAAGAGCCCGAGAAGGACCTTCGGAGAGGGGATCTGCCATGCCTGGGGTCCCTTAGGGAACATTGGTGGTGCCGCGCCTGCGAGTCCGCTCGCCCTGGACTTCATTGTCGGGCGGAACAGCAACGTCGACGTCTGAGGCTAGGGCGCCGTCGTCGGGTCTGAGGACCCAAGGCCAGATAGCCTCATTGGCGCAAAGGACCTCAGGCGCCTCATCAGCCCAGGCTCCAAAGAGCACCAGGCCGACTGGAGGCTCGACGGAGGGGCCATCGTAGAAGCCGTCGAGTGGCTCGAAGAAGCCAGAGACGAAGCCCTTAATTCCCCTGTCTAGGTAAGTGTATCGCCTCACTTTTCCGATAAAGTTATCTCGCTTTTCTGTTCTGACGTGGTTGTTTACTACTCAGCCATAAGCGCAAGGTGGAGCTCGTGGCTATGACTCCCGTCAAGGCGCTCAAGTCTGGTGCTGCCCTAATGATGCGGATGCCTGCCGACGACGCTGCCTGGGTTGCAAAGTACCAGGCTGCCATGGAGCAGCTTAAGACGAAGGAGGCTACCGCCAAGGCGGGTGCAAGTGCTCAAGAGGTCACCAGAGTTGGTGACACCGCGCGGGAGCCAGAGCCGGTCGAGGCAGCCCCGAGCAGTGCCAGGCTCGACGTGCCTGGTGTTGGTGGGCTAGAGCTAGGGTCGACCACGAGGACCCTAGCGATCGTCGAGGCCGGTAAGGCCAAAACATCTATCCGCGATGTGGGACGGGCGGATGTTGAAAAGACAAAAGAGGTGGTGGAGGCCCCGCCAGATGCGGGAAAAGAGGCGGAGCAGCGAGAGCTACAACTAGAGTGGGAGGAGCCGTGGCCGCAGCCGCAGCAGGACCAACCAGAGGAGCAGGTGGCCAAGGCAGAACGGGGGGTGGCCATTCCACCGCCCAATGTGCAGGCGGTGACGCCAACAGACGGGAGGCTAGTCCCACCCCAAGGGTCGACTCCAGCTGTGATCGATCTTACCGTCGACGACCCTTCTTCCGACAAGGGGAAGCAGAAGGCGGACGTCGAGATGGTCAATGCCTCGGATCGGCTCGGGACTTCCATAATGTCGGAGGATGACATGGCCGAGGTGTCCGCCAGGTGGCCCAATTTCATGGGGCTAGTGGTTGCACGGGCGGAGGAGGAGCTCCCGCACTGGGGTCGGTCGACCCTCGAGTTCAGGGACGCGGCTAACCCCAACACCGAGCCCTTCTTCGCCCTTGATGACAAGGATGAAGTGCAACACTAGGAGTATGTCGAGGGACTCCGTAAGCACTCTGTGCAGTCCCTGCGGATGGTTGCGGACACCCTGGTGCAGCGGATGTCGAAGGCCTTTGAGGTGAGCCGTGTCTGTTTGTTTTTTCTGGCGTATATCCCCCTTTTTTCCTTGGTTCTGATCTTAAGCTTAACTGTGGTCAGGAACTCAAGGAGCGATCTCGTCGTAAGTCGCTCTTCATTCATCATGAAAGCGGCGTATGGGCGGCGCTTACTCGTCAATGGGCTCTGGCCGAGGAAGTCAATAAGCGGTTATCCAAGAAGAGCGCCGAAGTAGACGAGCTTCGCGTCATCCATGCATCGGTTAGGGAGGAGGCGACGCAGGCTCGGGAGGCCGAGGCCAAGGTGCGTGAAGATGCGGCCAAGGCTCAGGAAAAGGCGGCCAAGGCCCGTGAGGACCTCGCGCCGCTATTAGCGCGCTGAAGGAGCTCGAGGAGGATGTCGCTCTAGTCAGCGGCTAGCGCGATGCCCTTAACGTCCAGATCGGGATGGCATCCACTCGCGTCGGGACCCTAGAGAATGAGGTCGTGATGTTGAAGGGGACTGTCCAAGAGAGGGACGAGGCTCTCTCGGGCACCGGTCGGGAGATCAAGACGTTGAGGGCGACGGTCCACGACAAGGACGAGGCTCTTTAGGCGGCGGAGAAAGTGCGCGAGGAGTTGCGCGATGAGATTATGGGTTGGCAGACCCATGCTAAGGGTAAACCTTTGTCAAGTTTTGACCTTGGCCTCGGAGTCCTAGGTCTTTGCTAACTTGGTGTTTGTATTTCAGAGCTGGAAAAGCAGCAACATGCGGCCCAGGCGACAGCTACCTCGTTTTAGAATCTCTTTGAGGCTGAGGCCGGGTGGACTCAATTGCTCCAGGGTGCGATCACCTCGGTGTGAGATAGCCTGGGGGTCGAGCCCGATGCCGATATCGAGGAGGATGCACTAGGGAACTCGTTTATTCGCCGGATGACGACGCTAGGTTGCCTTGTCCACGAGAGATTCGAGGCAGGCTGCATCATGGTGTGAAGAGGGCCATGGCGGTCATCTGGTCTGGGTTCAAGTATGACATGTGCCTCATTGCTGATGGCTTCATCTCGGATCTAGACATGACTGACGAGGAGAACGAGGCAGCCTGCCTAGAATTGATCGAGGCTGCGGAAGAGCCCGGGGGTCATCTCGCGAAGCTGTTCGACGTCGAGGTGGTCCCGCCTGCCGACGATGAGGGCCTGTGAGCTAAGCCTGGGCATGAAGGCCCATGTAATAAGTTAGTTAATATTCGTGACTTGCGCTGTGATGGCCTTAGGGGCCTTGAAACATTTATATGTAAATGTATACTAAATGTCCGTTTTCGTTTGAGTCTTTTGTTCCCTTTCTTGCTTGAATCGTACTCTTGCATGTATTTCTTAGCGCGTGGTTGCACCCCTTGGCGTGAGGGAGCGAGTGGAGGTACCGTAGCCCGGAGGCGTAGGCGATCTCGCGGTTCGGCAAACCTTTGGGCCTTAGGGTGCGCTTGCGGCCTCATTGATTATGTAAGAACTCGATTCGAAGCGTATGGGAACATTAGATGTGAGTTTTTCAAAGTCGTGAACTTTTATTAGGTCTACTTAGCGCGCGGTTGTACCCCTTGGCGTGGGGGAGTGAGTGGAGGTACCATATCTCGGAGGCGTAGGCGATCTCGCGGCTCGGCAACCCTTGAACCTTAGGGTGCACTTGCGGCCTCGTCGACTATGTAAAAGTTCTCTTGTTTTTGAAAAAGTGCGAGTTTTTTGGGGACACAGGGGGTTCCCCTTTGCAGCCCCCGAGGCAGGTTTGACTCTGAGAAAACAGGGTCGATCCTCCCTGGTTTTTATGAAAGAATGCTTTGAACACCGATGTATTCTTTATTCTATCATGGGATTGCGAAAAAATTTACAAAGCCTTGAGGCTTTAAGGGAAAAAGCGACATAGCTGTTCGATATTCCATGCGTTGGTGAAGATTTCGCCCTTTTTGTTTGATAACTTGTAGGTGCCGGGCTTCAATACTTCCGCGACGATGTACGACCCTTCCCATGGCGGAGTAAGCTTGTGCCGTCCCTTGTTATTTTGGCTTCACCTGAGCACTAGGTCACCGATGTTGAGGTCTCGTCTGCGGACGTGTTTGTCATGGTAGTGTCAGAGACTTTGCTGATACCTTGCAGAGTGTAACAGAGCCACATCGCGAGCTTCCTCAAGCTGGTCGACGGTGTTCTCTCTTGCGGCGTCATTGTTTTGCTCGTTGTAGGCCTTCAACCTCGGGGATCCATACTCTACATCGGTTGGGAGCATAGCCTCGGACCCGTAGACTAAGAAGAATGGAGTGAACCCCGTGGCCCGACTCAGCGTCGTTCTTAGGCTCCATAGGACTGAGGGGAGCTCGGCGGCCCATTTTTTGCCATGTTTGTTTAGTTTGTCGAAAATTCTCGGCTTTAGGCCTTGTAGAACCATGCCGTTGGCATGCTCTACTTAGCCATTTATTTTTGGATAAGCTACGGCCGACCAGAGCACACGGATATGATGGTTGTCATAGAAATCCAGAAACTTTTTGCCGGTAAATTGGGTGCCGTTGTCCGTGATGATGCAGTTGGGAACCCCAAAGCGGTGGATGATGTCGGTGAAGAATAGTACGGCTTGCTTAGACCTGATGCTGGTGATAGGATGGGCCTCGATCCATTTGGAGAACTTATCAATGGCGACGAGCAAGTGGGTGAAGCCACCAGTTGTCCTCTTCAGGGTTCCGACCAAGTTGAGCCCCTAAACGGCGAACGACCATGTGATGGGAATCGTTTGCAAGGCATGAGCCAAGAGATGGGTTTGCCTTGCATAGTACTGGCATCCTTTGCAGGAGCGTACTAGCTTAATAGCGTCGTAGACTGTGGTTGGCCAGTAAAAACCTTGTCGGAACACGTTTCCGATGAGGGTTCGAGGCATCGCGTGATGACCGCAAGCCCCCGAGTGTAGATCCTTGAGCAGGTTCTTGCCTTCCTCGTTTGTGATATAGCGTTGTAGGATGCCCGTAGGGCTGCGTCGATAAAGTTCTTTGTTGTCGCCATATATCACAAAGGTCTTGGTCTGGCGAGCGATCCGTCGAGCCTTGGTCTTATCCAAGGGGAGATCCCCTCGAGTGAGACGGTCAAGGTACGGAACACGCCAGTCGGGCTCGAGGTCGGCTGGTAGGGTCGAGCCTTCCGTTTGCATGACTTCAGCCCCGGTCGAGGGAGCTTCTGCCTCAGGTGGGGGATCGAGTGATGGACCATCACCCCCTCCCCCTGATTGCCCTGGTGTCGATGGAAGGTTGATGGAGATCCCTTGCGAAAATGTCACGTGGAACCGTGGCTCGACTAGACGTGATTTTCACGAGTTCATCAGCAACTTCATTACATCTGCGTGCAACGTGGTTGAGCTCGAGGCCGTGGAATTTATCCTTAAGGCGCCGCACCTCCTTGCAGTAGGCTTCCATCTTGGGATCGCGGCAACTTGAGCTCTTCATGACCTGGTCGATCATGAGCTTGGAGTCATCACGAATGTCGAGGTGTCAGACCCTGAGTTCGATGACGATGCGCAGGCCCACGATGAGAGCCTCGTACTCAGCGACATTGTTGGAGGCAGCAAAATGAAGCCGGATTACATAGCGCATGTGGACTCTGAGGGGCGAGATGAAGAGCAAGCCCGCGCCTGCTCCTGTTTTTACATGGTCCAAAGTTCGGCTTGGAGCTGAACCGGAGGAAGTTGAGTGTCGGTCCACTCCGCTAGAAAATCTGCCAGCACCTGGGATTTGATGGCTTTGCGTGACGCATAAGAGAGGGTCTCACTCATGAGCTCGACCGTCCACTTTGCTATCCTACCCGAGGCTTCCCAGTTCTGGGCTATCTCTCCTAGGGGGAAAGAAGAAACCACGGTCATAGGGTGGCCTTCGAAGTAGTGACGAAGCTTGCGCCGCGTCAAGACGATGGTATATAGCAGCTTCTGGATTTTGCGGGTAGCAAACCTTGGTCTCCGAGAGTACCTCGCTGATGAAGTAGACTGGCCTCTGAATGAGCAAGGCATGTCCTTCCTCCGCCCTCTCGACAACTAAGACCGCGCTAACCACTTGTGTCGTTGCGGCGACGTAAAGCAGGAGGGGTTCCACTACGACTGGAGGGACAAGGATTGAAGAGTTAGACAACGTAGCTTTGAGCTTCGTAAGGGCTTCTTCTGCCTCGAGGGCCCATGAAAAGTGTTCCAATTTCTTTAGGAGACGATACAGTGGGAGTGACTTTTCATCGAGGCACGAAATGAAGCGACTAAGGGCTGTGAGGCAGCCCATGACCCTCTGCACGCCCTTTAGATCATGAATGGGGCTCATTTTGGTTATTGCAGCGATTTTCTCCGGGTTGGCTTCGATGCCACGTTCAAAAATGATGAACCCTAAGAGCATGCCTCGAGGAACGCCGAAGATGTACTTCTTGGGGTTGAGCTTAATGTTTTTTGCCTTAAGGCACTTGAACACAACGTCGAGGTCGTCAACCAAATTGCTGACCCTCTTGGTTTTGACAATGATGCCATCAACGTAAGCCTCGATGGTGGGTCCGATGTGCTCTCCAAAAACGTGTTGCATGCATCGCTGGTACATAGCACCTGTGTTCCATAGACCGAAGGGCATAGTAACATAGCAATACATGCCAAAGGGGGTGATGAATGAAGTCATGAGCTGGTCGGACTCCTTCATTTTGATCTGGTGGTAGCTAGAATACGCATCTAGGAATGACAGAGTTTCACATCCCATAGTAGAATCAATGATCTGATCAATGCGTGGTAAAGGAAAAGGAACTTTCGGACATGCTTTATTCAAACTAGTATAGTCTACACACATCCTCAATTTCCCATTCTTTTTCTTAACTAATACATGATTAGCCAACCACTCGGGATGATGAACCTCCTTGATGAATCTGGCCTCTAAAAGCTTGTGGATCTCCTCGCCGATGACCTTGCGCTTCTCCTCGTCGAAGCGGCGCAAGCATTGTTTCACCGGTTTGGAGCCAGCTCGGATCTCCAAGGCGTGCTCGGTGACTTCCCTAGGTATGCCCGGCATATCCGAGGGACTCCATGCAAAAATGTCGACGTTTGCGTGGAGAAAGTCGACGAGCACTGCTTCCTATTTGGGATCGAGGGTGGCGCTGATGCTCAACGCCTTTTCGTTCGAGTCGGTGGGGTCGAGGGGTACGAGCTTGACGTCTTCCGTGGGCTCGAAGTTGCCGGCATGGTGTTTGGGGTCGGGGATCTCTTTGGCCAAACTATCGAGGTTTGCCGCCAAGGTTGCCAGCTCTAGGACGGCTTCCCCGTGCTCGACGCATTCCACGTCGCACTCGTAGGCGTGCTCGTAGGAGGGCCCGACAGTGATGACACCGTTAGGGCCTGACATTTTGAGCTTGAGGTAGGTGTAGTTAGGAACCGCCATGAACTGGGCGTAGCAGGGGCGCCCAAGAATGGCGTGGTATGTCCCATGAAACCCAACCACCTCAAAAGTGAGAGTTTCCTTCCTGAAGTTGGCGGGAGTACCAAAACAGACAGGCAGGTCGACCCGCCCGATAGGCTCTGCTCGTTTTCCCGACACAACCCCATGGAAGCCCCCGACACTAGGTCAGAGGTGTGTCCTTGCGATTCCCAGAAGGTCGAGGGTCTAGGCGTAAATGATGTTGAGACTGCTGCCACCGTCCATGAGTACCTTGGTGAGGCGTGTGTTGACAATGATGGGATCAACGACGAGTGGGTAGACTCCAGGATTGGGGACGTAGTCTGGGTGGTCATCACGGTCGAAAGTGATGGCCACCTCGGACCAGTCAAGGAAGAGGGGGGTCGAGAGTTGCACAGAGAAGACCTCTCGACGTTTCCATTTGCGCTGCCGTGTTGAGAGGCGCGTCAAGGGTCCTCCATATATCATGAAACAGTCATGAATCTCGAGAAACCCCTCGTCCTTGTCGTCACCCTTGGGATCGTCCTTCTTGTCATCTTTCTTGATGCCTAAGCTCTCAAAGTATCACCGGAGCATGTGGCAGTCCTCGAGGTTGTGATTTGTGGGCCCTTTGTGGTAGGGACACGGTTTTAAGCATTTTGTCAAAAATGCTCCAACCGGGGGGTCCTCGAGGTTTCTTAAGATTCGCAGCGGCGACAAGGTCGTCCGCCGGGGCTTCTTGTTTGCCCTGCTGATTCTTCTTCTTGTTGTTGTTGTTCCTCTTCGAGCCCCGGTTGGAGCTCGTGGGATCCTCGTCCTTGCGCTTCCCCTTGTTCTGGTCACTGCCAAAGATGGCACCAACCGCCTCGTTGCCGGCGGCGAAGTTGGTGATGATGTCCATCAAGCCGTTGGCAGTGATGGGGGTGCTGCGGCCCAACTCTCGGACCTACTCTTTGCAGGTGGTACCAGAGAGGAAGGCCATGATGACGTCGAAGTATGTGATGTTGGGAAGCTCGGTGCGCTGTTTGGAGAAACGCCGGATGTAGTCCCGAAGGGATTCGCCCGACTTTTGTTTATAGCTTTAGAGGTCCCATGAGTTACCAGGGCGCATGTAGGTCCCCTTGAAGTTCCCCTCGAACACTCTCACTAGGTCGCTCCAGTCGTGGATCTGTCGAGGTGGGTGGTCCTCGAGCCAGGCTTGAGCGGTGTCTGATAGGAACAGGGGAAGTTGTCGAATGATGACTCGGTCATCGGTAGCCCCACCCAACTGGCAAGCTAAACAAAAGTCGGCGAGCCAAAGTTCGGGTTTGGTTTCGCCGTTATACTTGGTAAGAGTCGTGGGGGGTAGAACCAAGCCGGAAGTAGTGTTTCACGAATGGCCTTGCTAAAGACCCGAGGGCCTGGTGGCTCGGGTGACAGGCTTCAATCCTCTGAGCTGTCGTAGTGCCCGCCTCTGTGCTCGTGGTAGCCTCGAGCTGCACCATCACCACTCTTGCGTTTATGGCGCTCGTTGATGTTGTCATGGGCATCTCGAGGTTCGTGGTTGTCGACGATGCGTTCATGGATAGAGGTCGTCTTGTTCCGCCGGGGGGCAGGCTCGGGATGAACCGAGGCCTCTTTCTCCTGTCGGGAGGGCTCTATAGGCTGCTCCGAGGCAAGCCCACGTCGCCTCGAGGCGGAACTCTCAGCTTGCTGCATGGCAGCAACCTCGAGGAGTCCTCGGATTTCATCATGGGCCCGACGGGCCTCGGGGTTCGATGGCTCGGGCATGTTACGAAGAAGCATGGTGGCTACGACAACATTCTAGCTAGCTCGGTCGAAGATCGGGGGTTCGCCCGCCCGATCCTCGACGATGCGACGATTGACGTCGCGGGCTCTTTCTCGAGCTCCTCCGCCGTGTGTGCGTGTCGCGTGCTCTTGCTCGAGGGTTTGCTGAAGTAGGCGCAGATTTTCTCGTTCCTCGTCGAGCCTGTCTTGCAGTTCGTGGATTTGCTCAAGTTGCACTCCTTGGTCCGCAAGGAATTGAGCTTCATCTCGTGCACTAGGGGGCTCAACATGAGGTGGCGTGGGGTTCCTTCCTCCAACGACTGCCTCATCCTCCGAATCTGACGCGATAGCCCCATCGATATGGAAGCATTCGCGAGTCGGGTCATAGTTGTCATCGGCAGAGTCGAAGTCCAGAGTGCTAAAATAGTAGTATGATGGATGCATGTGAGGTCGTGTGTCTCTGGGGTTGTAACGACGAAAGGTAGTCGCACGGAGCTCCGCACCCGTGGTCTCCGTGGAGTCCAAGTACTCGGAAGCTGGCGTGGATACGACGAGGTCGAGGGTGAAACGTAGATGGTGTCCGGGGAGCTCCTCGTAAGCGCTCATGCTGGTGCTTACAGAAGAAGCATACGCCCGGACACCTGTGTCCAGCCCATACAGGAATGCTGATGAGGACATGGTTCCCGGTACCGGAGCAATCGATCCCGAATCGGCTGGTGGCGGCGCCGTGCTGGACGACGGAGTGATGGGACACCCCGTCGGCATCTTACCCTCAGCGAAGCTCATCCTACATAGGTCCTCAATGAGGAAATCCGTGTCGGCGTCCGGCTGAGGGGCGCCGGATCGGGGAATATCGTCACCCCCCGCGAGGCGATGATGGCGGTTGCGCTGGGCACGCCGTCACCTGGCGACATGTGCCTGACGAGAGCGACGGTACCGGCGCAGTGCTCCCCTGGGCTAGGAGAGCTCATGGTCACCGTCAGTTGGGTGTCTGGGCGGGAGGAGGACCATGTCATAGCCACAACCAAGAGACATGAACTCCAAGCTCCCAAACCAGATCACCGTGGCCAACGGAAGTAGATGTTTGGGGTTAGCCATCTAGAAAAATAGTGGGAAAATGATGTTGGCACGCAGCTCCCACTACCTGGCGCGCCAACTATCGGTGTTTGGGCCCGTGAGGGTCCTAAGCCAACGAGTGATTTGTGCTGCGTGTCCCTAATCTGGATGGTGATGCAAAGAGAATACACGGAGAGTTTATCCTGGTTCGGGCGAAAGAAGGCCCTACGTCCAGCGGGGGAGAGTATTGTATTTCCTTACACCTAAGTGATTGCGTAGGGGTTACAAGCTGTGAGAGAGGGAGCCGGTCCCAAGTCTCAAAGAGATAATACAAAGGAGATTGTTTGAGATGTTGATCTTCTGTGGTGGGGTGATGACTTGTTTCTTTCCTTGTCCCCCTTCGTAGAGTCCCCTGCCTTCTCTTTTATAGGGTCAAGAGAAGGCAGAGACACCGGGGGTGCCTTAGAAGTGAAGTTTTGTCGAGCGCTGTGGAAGCTGCTGTAGTGACGTGCTCCAGGAATGGCCAGCCATCCCTAGACACCATGGTGACGTAAAGGATGGGATGGTGAAAAGACCCCGGGTCTTGTGGCGTGCAGGCCTTGCTCATTTGTTGATCGGCGGTTGGTCGAGGCCGGGTCGAGGTGGGTCGACGGGGAATGGATAAGGCCGAGCCCTAAGAATTTCGGGGTACGACACTCGTCGTGTTTTACCTCGAGGGGGATCAGTGGCGGAACAGTGCCTGGCATGGCGTGTGCAGTGACAGGTTTTCACTGCCCATCCCGGGATGGGCAGTAAAAAGTGGGATTTGACCCTGGTACTGCTTCCATGCTGGCGGCGCTGTAGCCATGGGGGTAGGAAGTGGTTGGCGGTTGCATTAAATGCTTTGACTTTTGTCTGAGAGTTGGTGGGTGAGGCGGGTCGACCGGCTCGACCCAGGGTCATACGAGTCGGAGATTTCCCTGTGGTCGAGGCATCCCGTCGAGCAAGCCTCGTGCGAGTCGAAAAGTGGTCGAGGCGTTCCGTGCGTGGTTTTGGCTCATTCTGCCTTCGTGGGCGGAGCCTTTAGCGTGGTTTTCTTAGGGGTTTGTCTTTTTTAGTCGTTGAGTGTGGGTACCCCTTGTTTAGGTGCCCGACAGTGCCTTACGTAGGATCTTGTCGGTGAATCACTTCAGCCTCTTGCCGAAGGAGTTAGCTGATCGTAGAGGGGCGACCGCATCCGCGCCTGAGAGGGTGGCGCGGGGGCTTGCCTCGACATCCATGACATCATGTTGTCCTGCAATGCAGGTGGTGTGACGTGTAGCTGCCTGTGCACAGGTGATAACAGAGGCGAGTCCATCATCCACTGGGCAACCTTCTCCGGTGAATGGTTATCCTCCAACGATGCTTCAGCTTCCTGAGAGGCAGCAATCGTAGCAGGCTGGCACCCTAGCGCTTGCACTCTTGCAGCCTGGCACACGACGAGCGAGGCGGCAAACTCCTCCAACATTGGGTCGAACCACATGGGTGTCCTCGCACTCGCCCAGAGCTCCGACAGCAGCGGGTCTGGTTTGGAGAAGCATAATGCAGCAGTAGACGTAGCGGCGCAGTCGTCGTGGTCGAAAGACGCGCCCACCTTGCTTGCAGTCAATGGTGAGGTGGCGGTAGCTGTGGCAGCGCAGGCAACGCCGAGGCAATCGTCAAGTCGCTACTCGGTGCGAGTAGGAGAGGCAATTGAAGCACCTTCCATGAAGCTCTGCGGGGATCTTATTGGCCTGTGGAGGCTGCATTGGGCCGTGGCAAGTCTCAGTCGAAGTTGCCGCATGTCCCGTCTCCTACCGGGGGAGAATCTCATGCCACCCATTGGCGTTGGGGACGAAGACCCTCCTACGGCAGCCGAGGTGTTGGCATGCAGGGACTCGGCCATCCACTGGCCGTGCGGGCATGCCACACAGCAGCTGCGGGCACGGCCAGCTGCGCTTCTTCTATATCTGGTCGGGTCCCTTCCGGCCAGGGTTAGCCCCACCATGGCCCATGGCTGCTAAGCGTTAGCATGGCACCGTGTTCCTTTGCTGGCTTGTCATCTTCACATCTTATGCACAGTATCCACTGTTGAGTCAGGTTACACTAGATGATGGCATCTCATCATCATGAACGGCGTGCTCGCTTTTCAGATTATGGTCACAGTATCCACTGTTGAGTCAGGTTACACTAGCTGAATGCCGGTCAACAAACAGTCTAACTCAGTCTTTTGCTGTAAAGAAGGTGGTCGCATTGGTACCTTGTTGTTTGTCTCTGATATCTTACTGACCAAATTCACTCTGTGATGCTCGAGCTCCTCTGCCTCTACTTATTATCTGAACACTTAGCTTATATCTGAACAAAAAGCCTTCATTTGTTGAGATATATACACATACACAGAGATAGGTAAATGGTATCTTTAAGTGGCTCATGCATGACCAACTTAGGGGAGCTCATGCATGAGTATGAATGAATGCATGACTTACCAACACGACTCTGATTTTACTTAGTAGTCACTTGGACTTACAACTTTAAAAAAGAGGAGCAATAAAATGTAATTAATTAATTTTTTTTAAAAAGAGAATATATTAATATCTCAGCTTATGCATCGACAAGTGCATATAGCTAATACTTATTACACCACTAGCACTTCAAGACCACGCAAACTCAAACACAACACACGCACACATAATCTTCTGGACCTAGTTGCCACAACAGAGACAAAAGTGCCACACACGTCCTCCAGCTGCCGGTCAAAACGCCTCATCGCACCGGAAACAGCCGCCACAATATGAGACCATCCGTCGCCATACCACGCAGGTCATCTTGGCAACTCAAATCTGCTGGTCACTACCTCCCACGCTGGCCTCCTTGCCAGCTTGGTGGGCACCTCCCACGCCGGCCTCCTCGCCAACTTCGTGGTCGCAACTGGCGTACAATCCCATCAAACTGTTGCCCTTCACTGCCAACAGACGCAAGGCCCTCGAATCACCACGCCAACGCCCTCCTCCTGACCGCCTTCCTCTGTCGTTGACACTACAACCTTGAATCCTCAACTAGGCCCCCACCTTCCTCGCCACGATGCTAGCCGCCGCAGTAGACTGACCGAGCACAAGCTTCCAAAATGATGCCTCCAAGGAGGAACATGATGCCACTGGCGCCACCGTCGCCTGACCAGAAGGTCTAGGTTCTCACCCAGGGAAGACAAGCAGCACAAAGGGGAGAGGAGCGGTCGATTGACGCTTCCAAGGAAGAAAACGACGTCTGGAGACATCGCCGTCATCGGCCCAAGAAGGGCAAAGTTTTCGCCATGGCACCTCAACCCCGTGCACAACATTGGCCATGGCTTGTCCGCTGCACCAGCTGCAGCCCTGTCAGCCCGCCAGATCTAGCCGCAAAGGCACAGAACCGGTACCCCCGAGCCAGCGTCATGCCTCCGCCATGTCACCGCCGGAGTGCCATCCCCAGTCCGAGGGTGCTGGATCTAGCCACCAGAGCCCCGGATCCGGCCGCCCGGGCCCTAGAGCGGCCCTGGCCGGTGCTGCCACCGTCGACATGGGTGTGGAGGAAGGAGGCAAACGGAGGAGAGAAGTGCACCGCCGCTGCCGCCGCCTTACGCTTGCCCAGGTCCCAACCGACGCTACCGTGGCCACCACAGGCAGCCACGCGGAACCCCACGTGGCTCACGCAGAGGCGTGCCCTGCCGGCCAACCGCTGCCCACACCATCGACACCGCCTGCGCGAGAAATAGCCCCGCCGCCGCCATCCTTGCAAGCCTCATGGCCATGCCGGCGACCTGCTCCGGCGGCAGCGTGGCTGGAGACGGGAGGGAGCGGGGGCGGCGACTAGGGTTTGCCTGGCCGCCTGTGTCGCTGCGTGGGGGCGACGCGGGGGCTTCGTGTTTACGTGGAGGGTGAGAAGATTAAAAGGATCATTTGTAATATTTCTGACCAGTGTGGCTTGGCAACCTACAAGTTCGCCAAGGCAGCGAACAAGCCCAAGGCTAGTGTATCCCTTCCTTTAACAAATTTCGTCCTTGGAATTTTCATTGCTCATCTTCATATTGAGCTCTTCCTTCGTTCCTCACATGTCACTATGCCCGTACTACGGGATATATAATGTTCAACTTAGTAGGATGTCGTTGTGCACAATCGCGGGGTGGGGGAGTGGAGGAGCTGCACGGGGTATAGCTTGGAGAAGCCAAAGCCGGACAGCCGAGAGACTCGACGCGGACGCGGTTTGTTTGGTCAGGAAAAGGCACGAAGACTCTAGAGAATGATGGAGATGGTGAAAGGAGGGTAGTCGGATGGAGATCAAACGGTAGAAATTAGTTTTGCTATCGTGGATGGTCTAGCTTCTCGGCGACCGGTTCATCTTTGTAAGGGTTAAATGTCGTTGTGCACAAAGCAAAAAGGGGCTAGCCCGATCCTCTCCTCTCTAGATACATTAATGTTCAACTTGGTAGGATGTCTTTGTGCACAAAGACGCCATACAAACATCTTGATCTTACTAGCAAACAAGAATAGACCTAGACCTGATCATAGGTCACACGACCTGACCCACTGGTGCGACAGGTCGGTTTCAGGTCATAATTTTTGATCCTTGACCCGATTGATAAAAAAAATGACCCAACACATAAATCTTAAAAAAAACCGAGAAGTAATTCAGGCGTAGGGTCGAGTTTGGACCAAAGATTTTGACGCAACTTTTTTTTTCTAGCTTGACCCGACCTGGCGTTTCATTAGGTCTAGGCGTGACCAAAAAGTGAGCCAAAGTATAGCACCCGTTGCACATTGGTGCTGATTTTGGCATCTCTGCTCAATCTTCACTCCACGGTCTGTATATGTACATACAATTTTGTAGGATTATTTGGTAGAGAAATATAAAGTGAAATAATAAAGATACCCTGAGATTTTTTGCTACGATCAAGGATATATACTAGAGATGCTAGTTGTTGTAGTCTTCTAGAACCATTGGACTAGATCCGGTACGATCATTTCGCTATGATCAAGCATGCGACACTGACGAGCTAGACATTTCTTCTCTGAAAACTAATAAACTCAAAACAGAGCTCTTTGTTCCTTACTAACATTATATTGATGAATTGAATATTAAGCTCTCGGCATAATAGATGGGTTATTTCTAAGATTTAAATCAGTGACCTCGACGTTCTTTCTCAATTACACAAAGCTTGTGATTATATAAGTTTCTTTTAACTTCACATTTACAAATCTTGTCTTATATTTTTGACAATTAAATAATTTCAAATGAAAAGGTCGTTAATAGCAAAGTTGTAGATATCGTCAAACCTACAACTTGATATTGATTTTGTTTCTATTTGACGTTGTTTAATATGATCGAGAACTTATATTAAATATTTAGACATATAAACCATTGTTGTGATCAATGTGCTACGTAGCGTTGCGGCTGCACATGCTATTGCCTTGCCTGCACAGGATTCCAAGACAGTAGCACAGCAGCAGCGCAGCCACGACACGAAAAATGGCAGCTAAGCGAAGTACATCTCAAATTATAAAGCTGGCAATAAAATGTCTGCTCAGAGGCATGCAAAAGTCAACATGAATACACTCTACCAAAAACTAATTGAAACCATGATAGATCAATTAGTGAACCAGAAATTGTGGTAGCTATGTGTGTCAGCATGGCACCATCTTCAACCTTGGAGGCTCGTCGTCTTCACATCTCATGGACTGTATCGACTGCCGAGTTAGATTTTTTTTGATAAGTTGCCAAGTTAGGTTGCACTAGACTACAACCTCTCATAATCGTAAACCCAGCTCTCGGTTTCTACTTCATGCTCACTGACATCCCGAACTAGGAGGGCAAACAAATAGTCTGACTTAGTTTGGTTGCACAGGAGGTGGTGGCATTGTTATCTTGTTTGTCTCCAATATCTTATTGATTGAGTTCCCTATTTGATCCTCAAGATCCTCTCTCTGCTTATCCAAACAAAAAGCCTTCAATGTTGAGAGATATATAGAGATTGTTAGATGGTAAAACTAGGGGCTCATGCATGAGCATGAATGAACGCATGACTTACCCACGCGATTCTCATTCTAGTTAGTAGTCACTCGGACTTACAACTTTAAAACATGCATGACCAATAAAAACTTAATTAATTAAGGGTATTTTGTGTCTATATAAGAGCCAATATAGATCATGGAGATTGAACAGTGCTTATCATGCTTTTTTTAATATAAAGGGCAACGCTCATGTGTTTAGAAAAGATGTGAATTTGTGAAGCATTTGGCAATTTGTCATAACGCTATCAAAATATTCCATGTTTAAGAGAATTTTTATTTCGGCATGACAAAAAATGTTTCAGCGCATCAAGAGATGAACGTTCCAAGATCACCATAAAATAAAAATCCTACATATTTAGATAAAAATGCTTATGATATATATATTCACATAAAACAACAATATTGTAAAAATGAATGGAAGCGCAAGTTTAAAAGAAACCAATAACAAATTTCACCCCAGGTTAGTGACAGAAATGGAAAAATATCCCCTAGTGGTTCTGAAAAAATAAACATAATTATTAGTGACAAGTTATGAAAATCAAAACAGTTGGAAGCAAATAAAAATAGAAAAAAAGAAAATAAGGTCATGGCAAAATAATAAAGGGAAAGAAGAAAAAGGAAACAGAAAAAACGAGCCAACTTCATGGGCCGCTTTCTGCCCATAGCCATGCGCGCGTGCAGCTGAGGAGAAAAATAGAAATCGGCCCAGTAGCGCGCGCGGAGAAGCGAGGCCCGCAAGAATTGCTCCCGTGCGTTCACATTTCTTCTCCCACTTCTTTACCTCGCGTGCGCGGCAACTAGGGCGACCGCCGCCGCCGCCACACGCCCAGCTGCCCAGGTGCCCTTAGCCGGCGACGAGAACCCTCCGCACCAGGTATGCCCGCCCCTTCTCTTTTCTTCCTTCTGTGCGAAACTGAGCCCCCCCGAACCTTCTCTTTTCTTCCTGCTGTGCGAAACTGAGCACCCGAACCTTAACTTGAGGTACTTGGCTATTTGTGTTCGGATTTGAACTAATCACAAGTGTATACATGTATTACGTATACTAGGTTCGATTTATCATATTGGGTGTACATGTGTTATGTGTACATACAGCCGTGTCCTTTATTGGGTCCTCCCCTGGTTGGGGATGAAGAAGCTTGAACTGACTGCAAGCTCCAGTTCGGCACTGCCCGAATGCCCTTTGTAATTTGATAAATTTGAGACTCTATGTTTGTTACTCCTATGTAATAGAGCTTAAGTAGACTGCTATTTGCACTTTTATTCATTTATTAAAAAATACGAAGACATATTTGCTTTTTGGGTTCTTTATTTTGGCGACAATGCCATAATTTCGGTGTATCTGTATCAGCCCAGTACCAACACATGTATCTGTATCTGTGCTGTGCAAGTGCAAACATTCACTCACTATTGTCTGCCTTTTTCCATTGGGAACAGGGCATAACAACAGTACAAGAGTGAACAAAGAAGCATTGGGAGGAAGGCAATATGCCGAAGAAGGGGACTAAATCTAAGAAGAAGGAGGTGGATGATGTGCCCGATCAACAAGAAAATAAGCTTCCGGACTACCTGGAGCTCCAGCGTACACGTGTTGTCTGCAATGATGATGCCCCCATTTATGTACAGACATTTATATGCTGCTCTTCTTTCATATCTTTGCACTTGTTGCTCATGATCACCTTCATCACTGTAGCTTTCCACATGTTTCCTGGTGAAATTGTCTGTTTGGTCTGTTTGATATATTCTCTTATTTTCGCATGAATTTAGTCTTGCATACAAGCTTAATTTCACATAGATGCACAGATATTTTACATTATGCGTCTAATTGACTACTTCACAGAGTACGGGAAGTGATTTTATTTTTTCATCATTAATTTTGTGTGCTATTTTTCTTCTGATAAAGGATTGAACATGTTACTCTTTACCTGATCTTTTTTTCGCTATCTTGTTAAGTGCACTGTTGAATTTGCTGCAATTCATACAAATTATCTGTCAAAATAATCATTTTGGTTCTTGCTGATTTTTAAGTCTGATTTTTTGTGTACTTTTGGAAATTGTTTGTATTGTTTTGTTTTATTATTTTTTGAAAGAATTCTCTTTGTTGATATTGAATTTCATTCAGTTCTACTATTGGCCTCATATATTACATTTTATATTTCTCTTGCATATTTAAAAGACTCAAGGTTTCCAATCCTCGGGTTCATTTGCTGCTTCGGGAGTTGATAATAGCGTGTCAGCGGAGAAGTTTTGCAAGAACTTCAAAATCGAAATAAATCGTCTCACTGAAGATGATATGGAGTTTGATATGATTGGTATTGATGCATCAATAGCTAATGCTTTCCGGAGAATCCTCATCGCAGAGGTATTTGCATGTTTTCATGTGTACAATGAGATAACTGAAATCTGTCTATTTTAGCACTTCATATGTATTAGATTACAGTTCTTAATACTTCCTCTGAACTAGTAGGTTCCTACTATGGCAATTGAGAAAGTCTTCATGGTTGACAACACCTCAGTTATAGCAGATGAGGTTCTTTCACATAGACTAGGACTTATTCCACTTGATGCAGATCCAAGACTCTTTGATTATATCTCAGGTAAGCACCTTCAATTGCTCTAGCTTCACCTTAATATATTCAACACAAGAGCCATCTTATTTTTCCTTTTTCTTTTCACAGAAAACGATGTCCCAAATGAAAGGAATACTATTGTTTATAAACTGCATGTTTCATGTCCAAAGGGTTCTCAACGAATTACAGGTATGCCTTATCTTCCTGCAATGTCTGCTGATTACAGATTCCTGTCATCTTTCAAAATGAAGTGCCATGTCCCATGTTACCTTATTGGAAGAATATGTCATTGCTCAAATTGGAAAGCGCAGTTAAGCTCGTGTGGATTTATATGGCATCTATTAAACGATTTACTTTTGTATGTGTACTGTGGTGACAAGTTAAAGTTTCCATTTGTAGTTTCCTTGTCGATGGATTTTACTTACCTCAAGTTGGCATCTTATGCACTTTTTCATTATATATTGCTAAAGTAAAAAAAAATACCTATGTTAATTGAACTTTATGATCCTTTGCCTCCTTATATCTCTTTTCTTGTCAGCATACACCAGATTTCCTCGTTGACTGTTTGGTTGTCTGTGACAGTGAAATCTAGTGAACTAGAGTGGTTGCCAGAAGGTAGCCAATTAAACATGTCAGCCCCTGCACAGTCTGGGGACAAACAGAAGACTTTCACTTCCTTCAGTCAAAGCCAAAAGGAGATTTTAGAAAAGCCTCTTGGTGTGAAGTTTAAAGATATTACTATTGCCAGGCTTGGGCCAGGACAGGTAGCTGTGTGGCTTGTTTTCTTGGCACCATTATGAAATGAGTTGGTTTACCTACGTCTTCTACACTTCTTGATTCAATATTTGGGTTAAGACACTTTGTTGCGTGATTGAGTCATTGAGTGTCCATGTGGTAAAAATGGAACTTTAGTCCAGTGGAAATTGCAGTTTTAGTTTGTGCAGGCAATAGCTTTTCCTTAACTGATACCCTAGAAATAAACTATGTTGGTGATTGGAATTCATTCTGTGACTTTGTATGCATGTCAGATTTAAACTTTGTAAAGATAATTTGTCTACCAGTTCTTTTTCCTCGAACGATCTATTATTTCCATTAGAGTAATTGTACTTTGTAATTTAATCTGTTCTTTTATAGGCTATTGAACTCGAGGCACATGCTGTTAAGGGAGTTGGGAAAGTTCATGCCAAGTGGTCTCCAGTTGCTACGGCCTGGTACAGAATGCTCCCTGAGGTAAAATTGTTTCACTAACACATTTACCACAAGATGGTGCATAAACTGTATCCGCTGCTTGTGTCCTGATGCTATACTGCTATATTATCAAGTAGGTTGTTATTCTTGAAGAAATTAAAGGTGCTCAAGCAGAGGAGCTAGTGAAGAAATGTCCAGTTAACGTTTTTGACATTGAAGACCTGGGTAATGGTAATTTCTCTTTCCCTTTCTTTTTTAAGAGACTGAACTTGAGGTAACAAGGGAGTCAGAAACTCAGTATTTAGCTGTAGTGGCAATCAGCAAGATGTTATATATTGATTGCTGGAGCAAGTTGATTGTTTGAAGAATTTGAAACTCTTGACTGGTATCAACCCCTGTTCTAGTAGAAGTTTATGATGATTACTAATTGCAAGTTTGAACAACAAAGAATTATAAGAAATGTAGTATCCCAGGTTTTTATAAGTTCTCATGTTGATGCTAAGGGCTAGGGATCAAAAGCAACTTACGAAGCACTGACCTGGATGTCCATTGCATAAACTTTTTGGGTTTTATTAGCCATCTACATTAACCCTTACGTTTTTGTATACACAGGTGGAAAAAGGGCAGTTGTTGCAAAGCCAAGGGCATGCACACTCTGTAGAGAATGTATTAGGCCTGAAGAGTCCACTGAGGGTGAAGAGTCCACCAAGGGCACGTCCAAAGCCCAGGAGTCGTCGTACTGGAAGCAAGTCAAGCTACGGCGTGTTAGAGACCACTTCATATGTAAGTAGTCAAGAACTCAATCATCTTATACCTCAAGTAAAATTTCTTCATTATCGCGCCTCCATAGTTGGACAACTGTATCACAGAACAGAAGTTTTGTCCGATACGATAGCGCTGTACTTCCACTGCAACATTCTAATCCTCCGTGTTGGCTGTTGTGTTTCCTCGCTAGTCACCATCGAGTCCACTGGAAGTCTGCCCCCGGAGGTGCTGTTCACAGAAGCCGTGAAGATTTTGGAAGAGAAGTGCGAGAGGGTCATATCTGAGCTATCCTGAGAGGCTGACACTGTGCAACAACGGAGTAGAGTAAATCAGCTCAGCCTGCCATATCTGGTATTTTGCTGGAGACTAGTGTGCCGTGAAACATTTTTGTGGTGGATGTCTGGGTCAGGAAATGGGAGCTGAACTAGTACCACTGTAGTGCTATAGCATATCATGTACCCGTGTAATATTAGATTGAACTGTGGCAGGTGAATCAACAGGCAACACGAGAGAATGGGTATGGATCGAAATGGCGGTTGTGCCACAGGCAGGTATCACCGTGTGCCCGTGTTAGTGCACAAGCATTGTGTTTTTGCGTCGAAAAGATAGGTAACTCGGTCCAGGTTAACTCTGGAACTGGAAGAGTGTGAATTCAGTTTTCACTTAACGTTCAGTTAAATTCGTGAAGAGTGTGCGAATTCAGTTTTCACTTAACGTTCAGTTAAATTCGTGGGTTGGTGGCTTGGTGCCTCGAGGGCCATCTCTTCAGTGAAGGACTTATAATCCGTAATTTTCAGCTTATCTTTTTAGCCGGAACAATATTTTTTTCTCATAACAAATTAACGAACAGTACTTTCAGCCATGGCTTTTCAACGAAGTGAACGGGCTCAAACAATGCCCATCGAACCATCTCTCGAGTGACAAGCAGGCCTTCTTTTCTTCTCCAGAGCGTGTGTTGAGGCTCATCTTCCACCTCTGTCTCTGTTCCCACCCTATTCATCTCTGCTTTTCTCGCCCACTGCCAAGGCCACTAGTGACCTACCTGCCTTGCACTCCTGGCCCTTTCCCACCTTTCCATAAACCCATTTTGTTCCTTGCAAAAAAAATCTATTTTGCAACATTGCTGGTGACTTCTCGCCCCCGCTGCCTTTCCTGCCTCTGTCTTGTCCCCACCCTATTCATCTCCGCTTTTCTCGCCTGCCGCCAAGGTCATTAGTAACTCTCCCTGCCTGCCTTTCACCCCTGTTGGTCCTTTCCCACCTTTCGCTAAACCCAATCTACAACCTCGCCAGTGACTTCTCGCCCCCGTTGCCTTTCCCGCCCTTTGCTAATCCCAATGTACAACCTCGCCTGTGACTCATTGCCCCCGCCGTCGACCCTATCCAACTGGTTGTCATCCATTGCCTATTTGGCTGCAGGGAGGCGACATCCCCACCACCTCGCCCACCATGGGGAGTTGATGTCCCACCATCTCGTTCACCGCCCTTTCAACCTGCCACCACCATCGACCCCCTCCCCTTCTAAGCTTGCTACAGCCCCAACTGTCTGCTCCCATCCCCTTCCTAATTATGGTGGCACACTCACGCGTGCGTTGCCTCTAGGTTTTATTTTACAACAAATGGCTATATAAACTCCTTTACGACAAATGACACTTATTAACAAGCTCTCACGCTCTAGGTTTTATTGTACAACAAATGGTTATATAAACTTCTTTACGACAAATGACACTTAGTAACAAAATCTTTGTAACAAATATATAGGCAGTGTGCCGCACGACAATGTCTTCTTTGCTGTCTCATCAAGCAGTGTGCCGCACGACAACGTCTTCTTTGCTGTCTCATGAGGGACTGTCGAAGGAGCGGTTACATTAAACAATCGCTTATCATCCTCTTCTCTCATCTTTAGTGCTCGTGGTATCATCTTCGTCATCTTCCTATTAGATTATTTTATGTTTCATGCTCGGCATCCTGAACTGAGTGCCAACTCGACTCAATTTGTTTGTGTAAGAGCTTATTGTATTGTTGTCTTATTGTTTGCCTCCAATATCCTACCCATGTAGTTTCCTTCCTAATTGATGCCTCTATCTAGTTTCTGTCACTCCATCTTCCCCCATCTAAAACTGTTGTAGATATATATATATACAGAGACGGGAGCTCTTGGTGGCTCATGTATGACTATTGACCAACCTATCGGGGGCTCATGCATGAGCATGAATAAATGCATGACTTACCCACGCGACTTGCATTATAATTATTAGTCGTCACTCTCGGAGCTGCAACTATAAAATAGATTATTAGCGCCAAAACAAAATTGGTTAAAGTTTTTTTTTAATATTTTGGGCCGGCCTGCCATCACCACGCCGCCGGCGACTACCGCTTGCCCTTCCTACTGCATCCCACGGTAGCTTCCGTTGTTGGTGGTATAGAATATCCTGTGTAAAACAAACAGTGTAATTTTAGATTAAACTCGATCTGGCAGGTGAATCAACAGGCAACACGATGGATCGAAATGGCAGTTGTGCCACGGTCAGATATCAGCGTGTCTGTTAGTGCACAAGCATTGTGTTTTTGCACAGGTAGAGAAGATAGGTAAGTGGGCCCAGGTTAACTTTGGAAGGGTGTGCGGACGATTCACTTTTCACTCGCAACGTCCAGTTGCGTTGGTGGGCCGGGTTGGACTGTTGTTTATTCATGTGCAGCATCGGTTCATGCACTGCCCCGCACCAGAACTGCCACTGCAACCGCCCATCCAATCAATGCCCATCGAATGGGCCATGTCTTCAGCGACAATACGGCATGACCGGTAGCCGTGTCGTCCGTGGTCCACCGTGCCTTCTTGAGAGCGTGACCGTGGCCGCCGGTATCGATCGAGTTCGCCTTGGGGGGCCCCTCAAAACCTACTAGTAGAAGCCAATGGTATCGAGTTCACTTTAGAGTCCTCCAAGACCGTTTCTTTTTTGGACAGAAGAGTCCTCAAGACCTAGAGCTGATGGGGTATCGAGTTCGTCTCTCTTAGGGTACCGTGATCATGGCCCATGGGTAGGGGTTTTGCATACCTAGGTGATCGCATTCGCAATTCACCTTTGCGCCACTGATTTGGTTACTGGTGCTCCGCAGTCAGATGAACAACCAACCGGCTCGCTCATGCATAAGCGTCCCAAAGATCACTAGGCAAATAATTGGAGGAGGAAAAACTCTGTTCGCTCAGCATGCCGCGTATTTTAGCTTGTTGAGCAAAAATAAATAAAAACCACACATTTGTTCATGAGGTAACCTTGTCTCATTAGATGGAAATCCAAGCTCTTAGTTTCGAGTGACTGATGGTCCACATTTGTTGCCTGGCTTATAACGACCAAACAGCCCCTTAGGACACTCGCAGACAGCCCCTTAAATCCGTAAATCTATTTTTACTAACTTTTTTTTATTTTCTTAGATTAATGGTAAATAAAAATTAGAAGCAAAAATATTTCAAAGTAACGGTGGTACTTCTCAACCACACTAACATAGCTCTAAAAACATTATTGGTCGCCTGAGCAAATGGCCAAATAAACTCCTTGCAACAATTGGCGCTTAGCACGACACTGCCTTCATTGCTAGCTAGTGTGATCTTCATCATCTTATGCTTGGTACGAACTGTCCGAGAAAAGTTGCCTCACATAGTCGTTTATCATCGTCGTCAACCCTCTCCAGTACTACTGGATAAATTTCTGGTTCATGCTTATGGTATTCTGTACTGTGAGGACCACCCTGGCTCAATTTAGTTGCATAGGAACTTATCGCATTGTTTCCACTTGTGGTATCGTCAACCGCGGGAGCTAACTCGACTCGACCTGGTTGGAAAGCACCTTATCATATTGTTGCCTTATTGTTTGCCTCCAATATCTTAGGTTGTCCGCACTCATCGACCTCTATATTCATCCTCTAAAAGGCCTAGTCATCAAGATTCTCTCCTCTATACCAAATTCTTCTGCATTCATCCATCCTCTATCTATTGTGGGGCCCACTTGTCACTTTGTCTAAATATATCCATCTGACATCTTGTTTTGAAGTATTTATTGTAACGAATTTAATGGTGCAATCGAAATTTAATTTAGTTTTATGGTTTATGAGTTATAACATTTTTTAGCCAGTTGAATAAGTGGGGCCCGCAACAAGATTCTCCCGCATGCACTCCCTCTCGCTGCAGCGTCTCGGATGTGTGAGGCCGCCATCCGCTACCGTACGTCCGACATCCCGCTAGAAACAGAGGACTGGATCAGATAGCGTCACTATGCCGGACCGCGCTGTAGCGTTTTCTCTCCGCTATACGCCAATGTGGATAGGTACCGGATGCATTTACCGTATGCGGTGCAGATAGTCTTACTCATCTAGTTCATGTCTCTATAGTTTATCTCCCTCTACTTGTCTAAACAAAAGGTCTCCAACTCTTGTAGAATATATATGGAGATAGGTAGATGGCAGCTTTAGGTGACTCATGCATGACCAACCTACTGCGGGCTCATGAACGAATGCATGACTCCTACCCACGCTGCTTGCATTCCTTTTTATTGTTGTTATTTTGATTACAAAGCACCACCTCCGTTACGTTGTTACTCCTCCGTCCTAAAATAAGCACTCATCTCACACTCCGAGAGGTAACAAATCTCAAGTTTAACTAGATTTTTTTAAAAAAAGTATTAACATTTGTATCTTTAAATATATTTACTATAGAAATATATAACATGATTAATCTAATGATATGTATTAGTATTATAAATATTAGTAACTTTTAAATATATTTGGTTAAATTTAAAAGTGTTGACTCCTCGAAATGCGAGATGTGTACTATTTTGGGATGGAGGCCGGGAGTAGCTGCTCATGTAAGGTTGTGTCTTGCATTGGACAATTTTTTTTAATAACACAAACACGCTTAACAGTGTTCATCAGGCTCTTCTACACGCTTTCTTTTATATTTGTTTCATCAGGTTTAAGTGGATGTGAATAATCAATTCTAAATTCCACATGATACATCGTGCTAGAACTAGAACACTGTTTATATATTTTTTTATAATCACAGATAGTTCATTGTTTTGTTTGTTAACAGCCGATCACCATCGCGTTAACAAACTGATCAGACACTACTACTGGTTGTGTTGTGTGAGTCTGAACTGAAGTCGTCGTCCCCGGCCGCCATCAGTTGGTGGTGTCTTCCCGCGGAGCGGAGTGTCCGTTGCTATTGCGGCAGGCAACAAGGCACGCCGCCTCAGCATTAGCATCACCTGCCACCGCCATGGAGGCGGTGCTCATGACGCCGCACACGCGTATGAGGCAGATGCGGTTGCAGTCGGCGGGGGACGTCGGACGCGCCGGCGGCAGCAGGCCGTTGAAGCAGTCCTGAAGGCACCCGAAGTTGCAGGGGTAAGGCGAGGTGTCCTTCCGGCAGTCGGCGTAGCACTGCTTGTAGCAGCGGCAGAACGACATGGCCGCCGCCGGCCGCTGCTGAGTCAACAGGAGCACGACGACGAGCAGGCACCAGGCGGCGAGCCTCTTGCCCTCCATTGTACTACTACTTGCTTCTTCTTATTCTGCGTAGTTATCATACAGAAATTGATCAGAATGTATGCAGAATTGTAGACTAACAATGTGTGATACGGCGATGCATGAGAAAAATAAACTGGACGAAATGGAAAATACCTTGAGATCAATTCTACTGTTCGATGTGCTGCGCGTCTGCTCGCTGATTGCACATGTACGTACGGTATATATATAGACTCAAATGGATGCTTTATTTTGCCTAGTAAATGAGTAATAAATAAATTAAAACTATATGCATGCAGGTAAGACGGAAGCCATCGTTTCAAAAAAAAATATCGGAAGCCATCAATTATGGAGTTTTCTATCTATATGAGTTACTGTATAGACTTGAACAGGCATAAATCTATTTCTATTATCTATTACACCTAAAAAATAACTAACACTATCGTCTGCCTGCCCGCTCCGTTGACCCCAGCGTGCAATACGAAACCAGATCCTGCATGCCCACGTGCAAACATGCACGGAAAGAAAAGCTCCCCTAGAGTCCGGACCTACTTCGTTAAAAAAATACTTTACACCAAAACAAGAAAAACAAACTCCCCTAGCTAGAATCCGGATCACTTCGTGAAACAGAAACGTCAAGTACTACATATGAAAATAGAAAAAATAAACATACTTTACACCAATATAGTAATGCGTGAGGACTCCCCTGTGCGGCGCTAATGTTGCGGTGGCGGCAGCCACAATCAGCGCACTGGCACTACTGCCCCTTCTTGATGGCGGTGGCCATCTCGATCCACCACCTCCTCAGCGGTGTGGCCGTCGCCGCTGGTGCCCATGATGACGCGGACACGCCGGCGATCTTCGACTCGGTGTGCGTGGCGATGCAGACGACAAACTCGGAGACCTTCGACGTGAGCTTCGTCACTACCCTGAAGATGATCTACCAGTGTCTGACACGATCGGGCTTTGGCACCACTGGCTCCGGCGAGGGCAACAATGACAACATGTTCAGGCTCCGGCAGTGCATGAGCTACGTCTCGATCCGGCTGTCCCCCATGGACTGCCAACTCCGCTACGCCTAGGCGCAGAGACACGTGAAGCTGCCGCACCGCTTCCCTACCGATGGCGGGATATGCAACTTTGAAGAAGTTGGCTTTGGCCATTGCTTGTTTGGGTCTTAACATCATTAGATTTATCATGTTAATTTATATTTTTTCTGTAATCTTTCTCCTGATCTATACAATTTTGGTAATAAAGATCCTAAAATAAACTTTAACTTCGTCTAAGCCACAATCCATGTGCATTGGCGGAGGCAAGGCTAAAAATATATTTGTTACCCGTGCAACGCATGAGCATACATCTAGTAATGTATGAAATCGCTGAGCAGGCACTACATTAATGTGACCCGCATTGTAGGGCCTGATTGGTTACTTGCATCTACTAGCCTGGCTCGCATGAAAAAAAATCTCATGGTACCTTGTAAATACTAAAAAAAACATCATGAAATTATATCTAATATCAGTTTTTGAATGGTTAGAAATTTAGGCATTTTCATGTTTAATTTAATTAAAAAATAATAGTAAATTCATGACAACATATATGTGCACGTGTGATCGCTGCCCGACTGCAACTGCATCTGCCTCAGAGCATTAGATATACGAAGTATTAATTCACTGACAAGCCAACTGCACTTTTTTTAGTTTTCTCAAAAATTGACATAATCTTATTTATCATATTCTCCTGAGTTCTTTAAGGCCCAACTTCATCCTGAGCTTAAGAAGCCGAACCAAAGTCGAAAATCACTAAAATCAATTCCTTTTGTTTTAAATGAAAAATGAGTTCAATCAAAGTTTAAACGAGCCATCAAACCAACTCAACGAACTTTTTTGTGTAGCCCTAATATCCCATAATTCAAAACCACAAGGTACTTAGGCTGAATCCATGACAGCCAAAAGTTTTTCACTTCCCATCCTTACTGCCCCACCATATTTTCCTAATATCATTGCATTATTAATTGCTTGACAAAGGCTCTTTGGTAGTCTAAAACAACCCATGGAGTAAGTGGGAACTGCTTGAGCTACAACTTTAATCCACACTCACCGTTCCATCCAGCCCTACACCTTATTCCACACATAGCCCTTTAAATGTTTGACGGCACTGTTTTTTTTTATCTTCCCACGTTAGTAGGCAAACCAAGATATCGTTCAGTAAGTGCGTCATTATTCACGCGTACCTTTTAAATTTCGATAATGATACAATTAAGTCGTCCGGACGGATGGATGCCTCATTCTGCTCACTCCAACAACAACAACAACAACAACAAAAATCTTATCTCTCACTTCCTCCTCCTCATCCTTATCCCTTTCGTGCTCGCGCCCTACCCCACCCCCGACGCGCGGTCATGGCTGCCTCACTGGTCAGCAGCGGCGCCCTCACCCACCCGGCATGCATCCTCCCCCACCCCAACGTCCTCCTCTCCCACCTCGACGTCCTCACCCACCGGGAGCGCCCAACGTCCACAGATCCGATGGCCCTCTCCCCACCCTGGCGAGATCCATGGAGGTGGCGCAACGGTGTTGCAGGGGAGTGGGCGGCTCTCCCGGCCCCTACTCCGACGCGACGCCCTCCCCACCCCCGACGGCGCCCTTTCTCACCCAGGCGATCGAGCTCCCCTCATCCCGGCGGCCATGGCGCACCTCGCCCCCCATCCCCCACCGTTGCCGCTGAGCCAAGCCCGGTACTGGTGGCGCCGGTGGCGGTGGTGCTCGCACGCAGCTCCTTGCCGCCGTATCCGACCCCGATGATCGGAATCGACCGGTCTAATCTTCCCCTTCCCTATGTTGCATATGTAAGTGTTTCAGGCATTCCAAATGTATGTTACAATTGTTTCATATGGATGTTGCAAAAGTAGATCAGGGGGATGTTACATATGTTGCAATTTTTCAGAGGCATGTTGCAAGCGTATGTTTCGAGTGTTTCAGATGTTTCACAGGTATGTTTCATCTGTGTTTTTCGAACGCATGTTGCAAGTGTGTTTATCTAGATGTTGCATATGTTTCACACATAAGTTGCATGTGTTTTATTTGGATGTTGCAATGGTTTTCAAGTATTTTTTTCATGTGTTTAAGAAGCATTTCAAGTGTTTCAACTGCCTTCAGACGCATGTTGCAACTATTGTATCTAAATGTTTTAAGAGTAGATCGGGTGTTGCATCTCTCCTCCCCACCTTCTACTGCATCGTCTCGGTGTGTCCTCCTGGTGCCGGCATGGCATCCATACGACGCTGCGGCCGGGTCCTTCCGAATTGGAGGCGCCGCACCCCTTCCCCTCTTGTCGCTCGGGCAGCACGGGCGCCTCGCGTGGAGTGCGCGAAACAGAGTGCAACGTGCGGGCGTCCATTTGGGCACTAGCGCTACCGTCTAATATGTTAGTTAGACTTGCAAGTCCCGCGGGCCTAGCTGTCGGCCTATTGGACTGACCCGTCCACATGCCCACCCAGCGCGGCGCTGTTACGTTCGCCCAACGAGCGGATCGGAGCAGCCTATGCGGGTTAGGCCACAGTCCCAGCGGCACCGCATCCCTCCCCAAGAAGTCCATGGGCGGATCCAGGGGTATTCCTAGTCATTTCCGAGAATACCGACTTTTTTATGCACTCTTATCTTAAATATATATGTATACAATATCTTTATTGTGGCTGCGTCCTTTCGTAATAATTTCGGTTTCAGCTGTGGATGTTTGACGCTAGAATTTATATGTGCGGTGTGAACATAATTTTGACAAATACATGCTCTCTCTGTCCACAAAGGAATGCAATTATCGTTTTTTAAGAAGTCAAACAGTTTGAATTTTGACTAAATTTATATAAAAAGTACTAACATTCATGATACAAAATAAGTATCATTGAATTCGTTACAAAATATATTTTCATAATAAATTTATTTGGAGACATAAACATTAATATTATTTACTAGAAACTCGGTTAAACTTGAACTAGTTTGACCGGCATGAATACCATAGTTGCATTCTTTTCTGGACGGATGGAGTACGTAACTAGAACAGCACCACCCATACTGCCAAGTGATAGAGTAGCATCATCGTCGCCAGGGAGTGCGCCGGTGATGCAGCAGCCGTCTGTGCCGCTGTGGTGTCGAAGATTAGCCGTGCGTTGTCAATGTCGTAGGTCATCTCTATGCCCGTCTGCACAAGGCTTCCCAGGAGTGACAGGCCCGTGTACGGCATGATGCTCAGGCATTCCAGGCCAGTGTCGTTGTCGGCGAAGAAGTAGTTGTACCTCTTGAGGTCCATCACCGCGTCAACGCCGTCGAACACCAGCGCGAGCTTCGGGATCGTCACGTTCTGCAGGGACTGCATCGTGTAGCACAGGTCGAGCCCGATCGCCGAGCCGTTGACCGGCTGCGCCTCCGTGATGCTGCCGGCTATCGCCTTCCTCACGGCAACGTACGCCGCCTGTTCCAGGACTGTGAGCGGGAAGGTCGTGCTCAGGAACACCCCGCCGGACCCGTTGGCTCGGAAGTCGAACGTTCCGGCGGGGATGTCGGCGGCGAGGTCGTTGCCGTCGACTCTTACGCCGGTGAGCTTGACGGAGTACTGGTCAGGGTATAGGGTGCTGTTGAGGAGGGGCGTAGAACGGCTGTTCTTCGTCGGCGGCGGCGCGTCGTCGCCGCCGAACTGGATCAGGCTGCTGTCGTCGGAGGAGTCGTCGTCCGACGCCAAGAAGTAGGAGAACCAGGAGAGCTGGAGCTGCGACACCAGCGACAGGGGGCCCCGGCTTAAGCCGAAGACGCCGGACGCGCCGGATAAGTTCCCCATGATAGCATCGCTGCAGCCGAACACCAAGCCGGGCACGGGAGTGGCGCCGAACGTGAAGGTGTCGCTGGCGAGGTACCCAGTCGTGTTGCTGCTGTCGTCCATGATGTCGGTGTACTTGCAGCGGTCGTCGTCGCCGGAGCAGGTCTGGTTGACCGCTTGCTGGCACGTCTTGCTGCCGCAGGGAAGCCTCGCGAAGGTGGACGACCTGTTCGGCTCGAAGACGGGAGCCGGCGGCGGCAGGCAGGCGCTGCAGGGCGAGCACTGAGACCACACCAGCTGGCTGTTGATGTCCAGGACGCCGAGTATGTTCTGAGGCGGGGAGGATGTACCGACGGTGAGGTTGAAGTCGAAGATGGCAACGCTGTCGGCGGAGTTCTCCACCAGTTCGCCGCGGCCTTTTCCCGTGAATTTCTTCCACAGCTTATATATTCCGATGAATCTTTTCACGGCCCTCTTCAAGGGAGTGGAGGAACCTTGAGGACCGACCCTCGACGACGGACGTGGACGGGCGGCGGCGGACATGGCGAGCGGCGGCGGCACGACGACCAGGAGCGCAAACACAACTGCTGCCACTGGCACTATCAGCCGGAAGCTCCGGCCCATTGTGTTGATTATTGAACTAACTCTGCTCTTTTTTCAGTTATTTCACATTGCCAGTAGACTGTGCTACGCCGCTTTAATTTATATCCAACCACACTCCACACAGTAGGCTGTTGACACTTCAATGCCTACGAGTCAACATGTACACACTACGCCCGTTTGTCACGGCTCCTCACTGGCTCCGGTTCCTTCTCCTTCGGCTATCAAACGTTTTTTTAGTGAAAAATAAAAAAGTTACAGCAGTTTTGGGGGAGCCATTGGAAAGAAGTTCTACCAAGCAAGGCCTTATCTAATGCATGAAAAAATTTCGCTATTAACTATTTGGAAACAAATTACATTGAAAATGCGATAAAAGCTTCCATTATCAAAACAAAATCCAACTGTGTGTAAAAAGTTCCAAGCTTACAATTTTATAAACTAGCCCATCAACCCATGCTCCAACACGGCTCAAAATCTTGTATTACATAAGCATTAAGTTTTCTATATGTAAATTTAGTACATATAACTAACCAAATGTTATTATATTTACTCTATATGTACATATTTATATAGTACTTATTTAGATACTCTATAATCTCTATTTGATTATGATAAATTATCACGTATTCAATATATGATTTATCTTTGCATTGCGTATCTCTATATGTTTTTAATATGTATGTAGTCAAAATCTTCAAGTTATATATACCTCTTTTTGCATCCATTTTGTGACATCATGAATCTACTATATTTTAGGTTTAACTTTTTTTTTTTGCGAACAAAACTTTGATCTTATTAGTTGCAGTATTTTTTTAATCCATATGTTAAGCTCAAACCCTAGTGATTATTCTATCGTTTATTCAAATATTTTGTGTATTTAATTCTGATTTGAGAGGTATTTACTTAGATAAAATTTAAGTGTTACTTTATATCATCTTTCACAATGCATGGTAGATGTTGGTAGTTTTAGACGTAGGGGTTAATTTTTATAACAGAAGTGAATAAATTTTAAGAAAAAAGAATAGATCCAATGGATATTATTCTCTACAATTATTAGAGTCTACTACATTAATATTAATGGCAAGCTATATATTATTACTATAAGAATTTGTTGGTTTTACTTTTTTCTAACACATATTGTGAAGAATAATGTGGATGCTCCGTTAAGAGCTTCCGGTTACAAATATTAAGATGAATTGTCATCGTTTGCATTGCGTCCCCTACTCTCCCATGTGGGTCTTTAATAGGTATCTACTCCCTCCGTCCTATAATATACTAGCATTCAAAATTTGTCCTCAAATATAATGCATTCTAGAGGATAAAAATCAATTTTACATTAAATATTTTTCATTTATTAACCAATCACCATCAATCAGGTCGATGATAACGTTTGATTAGGAAATAAAATGAGGGTACATGCGTCTTTTATGTTCTCTATTAATTTGTCTTAGAATTCTTAGAATGCATTATATTACAGGACAGAGAGAATAGTTAAAACCCAAGCTTAAGCTACAACAGCTTTTGTTGAGCCACTTTTCTACGATGTCATGAATATATCAACTTTTAATCTCGTTGTTGAAAAAACTCTCATGTTTATTGTATCTTTTAATTAAGTTCTTGTTTTATATTTTATTAAAAGACTCAGTCTAAGTCCTAAACTACACTCTTAGTTATTATATAGCATAAACAATTATTTTAACATGCATCGGTCATCTCAAGATGTTGAACTTCCCATGTCGATTAACACTAAATTACCAGTATTGATATGTCATATGTTTTAGTGGACATATATAAACATAAAATATTTTAGTGTCATTGGTATGTGATTTTTATGAGAATATTTTCACAATTGATAAATTATTAAAACAAATATGTATCCTAATATCTGCATGTTTACATGGTTTACATGGTGACACATAGCATTTGTGCTTACTTTTAATTGAGTAGACGTGTGTAATAATTAGAGAGCATATACACAGTGTACGTACTCAGTTTTATAGTTATGGAATTATTTTCCATATGTAATAGCTTAGACTCGAACATGCATATGCATAGATTTGAGAGAGACATATGTTAGTTTTTTAATAGATGGCGTGGAAAATTTAGATACAAACTAAAGGGGTACTTTATATTATCTTTCATAATGACTTATTTGGTTAATTTAAAATAAAATCTATGGCTTATTTTGTATTCTCTAGGGGTAGTCAAAACAACAGACCTTAAAATATCTCTACTATAATTCACCAGTTGAAATTATACTTGGTCCACCCAATAAAACGTCCCCCGCTGAGAGTATGCAAACTTCGTGCACCCAGAAAAATACACCTAATAATTTGTCTTCATTAAAATCAAGGGCTAAAAATAGACTCTCCCTGGATCATGCGGTCAGGACGGAACGTAGGCTTCAACGCGCTTCAACACGAGAGGCTTCAACGCTCGGCCCGCCCGGCTTCAACGTAGGTATCACCGATCAACGAGAGAGAAAAAAAAGGAAACAAAAAAACCACCTTCGAAGGAGCTCCGACCTCGCCGCTGCTCCTGCCTGGCTTCAACGTAGGTATCACCGATCACCGAGAGAAAAAAAGGAAACAAAAAAACCGCCTTCGAAGGAGCTCCGACCTCGCCGCTGCTCCTGCCTCGTCCTCCTACCAGATCTTCATCGGCCGCGCGAGGTCCGCTCCTTGCCGCCTCCTGCTGCAGCGATCCCGCTCCGGCCGCAGGGAGCACGGCCAAGGACTGCCGTCCCCCGTGGGTGCTACTCCGCCGTTCACACGATGTCCGGTCGTTCGACGATTACGACGCGCCGCTCATCGACTTCATAACGGCCTTGCCGGACATCCACAAGGTCAGTGCCTAATCATTGTGGTTAGTGTCTTGCTCTAACTTTCTGCCGGACGTTCACAGGATTGGCCTTTCTTTGTTTTGATTAGTGCTCGTGCTGTTGGATTGTTTGTGCATCCCTGCTCGTGGAGGACGCGCAGGTGGCGAGGCCGGCTTCGCGCGGGCGGACAGCCGGCGGCGATCGCGCGCGAGGAGGGGGCGGACGTGCGAGGAGGAGGTGCGGGCCGCGAGGTCATCGCCACACCGGCGGCGATCGCGCGCGCAAAGAGGAGGCAGACGTGCGACGAGGAGGCGCGGGCGGCGAGGTCGTCGCCACGACGTTCGCGTCGCACTCGCACGTGAGGAGCCCATCACGCCGACGCCGCGGCCATCGTGATCGCACCGACGTGCCGGTCTCCTGCTGCCGTGCTGAAGCTGTGCGGTCTCCGTCTGAAAGCTGGTTTGCTCAAAACACTGAAATTGTTCGACGCCCGTGCCCGTGCAAGCAGGTTTGCTCAAAATACTGAAACCTATGTGCTGCTGACCTGTTGTAGGACATAAAGAAATTATGGCCTTCAGTTAGGAGCAATGGGCAGTGAGTGCCTTGTGTCACAACGAGATGCAATTGTTGATATAGTTAATAATTTAAGTTGGGTTTGGACTTAGCTTCACAGCGTATTATAATTCGTGTTTCAAGGGTTTGAACAAAAATATGGTTTTTATTATCATAAATTAGGATTGCTTAGTAAATATCATCCCTTCGTGCTATTCTAATGGGAATCCCTTTGTGCTAGAGATTTCAATGAAAATAATATTAGGATTGCTCAGTAAATATCATCCCTTCGTGCTATCCCTTTGTGCTAGAGATTTCAATGAAAATAATAATATTTGTCAACACAGGTAAGTGAACAATGTCTACGCCGAGAAATACACGTGAAGCGCAATGCGATATATCTGCGCCGAGAGATATACGCGAACCGCAAAGTGTATCTTCGCCGAGAAATACACGCGAAGCACTAAGCGATATCACCAACGTCATAGGTATGCTTACAATATTTTCGTATGCAGCATTTTTTGAAATTTCTTAATATTTATTGGAAGCAACACCTGCAATAATGGAGGGTTATCCCATTTTAGATGAGGCCTCGCGGAGGAGGGAGAAAAGGAACATGCAACAACGGAAACGTCGAGCTAAGATGTCTATCGAACAGCGGGACGAGATTAATAGGAAATAACGTGAGTACCGACAGCTGAAGAAGGCTGCCACCCAAAATAGTAGCACTTCCGCGGCTTTTACTAACACATTGCCGTTAACTTCAGCACCCTCAGGTAGTTAATCTCTTTGTTACTTCCATTTATTACACCATTAACCCGTATGATTTATGCCTAAACCTGCTCAACCATTGTGTGCAACCCAACTGTCAATGGCGGTGTAAGCATGTTGAACACTGCTTTTAAATTAATTAACTGATGTCCATATGGAAAATATGACAGTTTTTTATTTGACAAATTAATAAATTGCAGGTCATAAGTGCCTATATCCATTTGATGCGGCATGAAAACCACCTACTTCATAGAGAGGGTGGAGATGTTTACATGGAGAATACATTTATTACTCAATTGCTACAGCTCGACGGAAAGGTTGATGCAACAACATTAACCTATAGTAGAGACGACATGATTCAAACATGGGTCCAAAATTATTTAGACGCTGATATGGTAAGTTTGACCACAACTTCTGATATATGCTATTTTCTGTTGATTTAAACATATAGAAAAATTAAGAAAAAACTCTATTACTGCAGGTATTTCTTCCAATTAATATTGAAAAATATCACTGGTATCTAGCGGTTGTCAATGCTTCGGAAAGACATATACAAGTTTTGGATTCTTTCGGAGAAAATATGACAAATTGCCAAGATCCATATTGGCAAGATCTCGACTGCGCGGTATGGCTTAATGATTAATATATCTATATAAATACATAATATTTTTTAATTTTTTTTAATATCCCTTTCTAAATCTTGGTGTTTCGGTCATACCAGTTAATAGGAATGGAAAGACTAATAAAACATGTAGCAAAACATAAACAGCTAGACCTAACAAAATGGATAAAGGGCATCGAAGTGGCATCTTGGCCAAAAAGCCATAAGATCATCAACAAAGTGCAAACAGATGGGTAAGAGATCATCTATATCTTATTGTGTATATGCCATTGCCATACTAGCAGCAACAGTATCACTCATATTTTATTTTTTCAATATTGCACGGTGTAAGCTATGGCTTATGGATGATTAAATTTATGGAGTACTGGACTGGAGCTTCTTTATCTGACAATGTGACCCAGATAATTTCATAGGAATATTTCTATACATATGAGTTTTTGTAGACTTGTTCATATATCAAGACTTGCTCATATATTTTCAGGATGATATAAGTAACTTTAGGTTCAAGCTACCTGAGATCTTGTATAAATCCCCGTTAAATGAAGCAAGAGGGTTACCGGATAATGGGCAACAAAATGAGACTCCTGAAAATTCGCATGATGACGTCACAATGTTCGATGATTTGGATATTTTGATGTCAGGTTCAATAGAGTTGACACGTACAATAAAGTGGAGAAGCAGAAAAGACCTATTGTCGGTGATTTTCCTAAATATCCGGTTGATCACAAATGCTGAATCTTTAGAGTAAGTCATTCTAAATTAAATTGTTTCGTTCTAATATAGATATTTTCATTGCCCGTTCTAGAATTACTACAGTAAGTAATTTGTTCCTTGTCCTTGTTTTTTAGCAAAGAGTGGGTCCGAAATACAACACCGTACCCAATTTCTTTAAATCCTAGAAAAAATTATAAATATTTTAAATGAGAATATAGAGATGGATCATGATTGCTTTAATATGGCTATTCGGATGGCTGTGTGGAACCAAGCTATCATGTTGAACAAACAAAATTACCACTTCATGGACCTTAAGTTTGCTGTAAGTTCATATTTATTACTCTTACAAAATTGTTTTCGAATTGTATACATGCTCAAATACAATTGTGTAAAAGTAAAACTATGCAAAAAAAAATTGGTTGTTTTCATAAGTATCTTCAAGATAAAGCCGTAGCGTTAGCACGGGCATTGTACTAGTTTAATAAAATTGAATATTCCTATCAGATTTTTAAAAAAATTGCACCAATTTTTCATATGTGTTTCCCACCAAATTTTACATCTAGGTGTGCTTATTATCATTCAACATCATTTATTAGTGAATAAAGCATCGTTATCATTCATCATAAAATCATATTGTATGACATATGTACAAGCACATATATTGTTCACCATGTTTCGCTTGATGGTTCACTCTCAATCATCATCATTATTCCATATGTCGACAAATATTTATGGTACGACAAATTCATGTATCAGTCACACTTTACACAATGTTCAACATGAAATTACATTAAGAGTCTTGCAGAGATGAAGAAGGATGAATCCATCACTCGTCATGAATTCAGAGAAGATGCTGTCTTTTGTCAATTCTGGTCTGGATGAACCGACACAAGTTGGATTGAATGGTTGGTAGTTATTTGTCGTCAAGATGATGATCCATCTTAGGAATAGGAATCATAGGCAAGTGAAAAGCATGAAATACATGTTAAATGTATTATAGAGAGGAAACATTTATATATTGCATTGCCCGTTTAATTTAATGCTAGTCCCTTGACATTGGACATGGCCAGAGCACAACATAATAAATGTATCTTATACAGGACAATGCATATGTAAAGCAAATCACTACCAAAATGGGGTAACTCTTCTAGTGTTTTTAAGTTGTAATAAAACACTACCATTAGTTATAGGCTTAAAGCACATGAGAAACCTCACTAGGAGGCATTTGGTAGGAAAAGTTTATACTAAATGTTGAATGCTAAAATACTAGGATAATTCCACGTCACTAGGAGAAGTCTAAAATTCTGGTCATAAATTATCACAATCTATTTTAAGGACAAGATAGAGTGCATAAACATTATGTGCGCCCTAGGGACAGTCCCACACATAAGTCGATAAATTACAGGAAGTATCATCACAGTGTATATTACATCACGTTTAATACAACACTTAGTCTTATACAACACAAGCGAAAAATAAAAGGTATCTCTCAAACGTGGTAGCTCCAACACAGGGACAACCAACTGGTTGACTTAAACCTAGAAGTCCTCTGGATAATCTTCATACTAACTGCCAACTGTTACCCATCCGGGATTTTTATCCAAAAATAGAAAATGAGCAAGCGTGAGTACATTTCGTGCTCCACAAGCATAATAACATGGGGATTCATGAGGCTCAAAAGGTAGACACGGTTTACTGCATTTAGCCTTTTAGTAAGTCAACATTTTATCATTGGGTAATATCAAATTAAGCTTAAGCTCCCAAATTAACCCACATGATCATATACTAGAATTAAATAGGGTCATTGAACATCATTATAACATCATCATCATCATGAATTAACAACATAACAGGTAACCATTTATTCTGTGAGTTTTCCGGGCCGCTCGTGACCGTGAGCACGGCTGTTATAACAGTTTTTTAACACTCTGCAGAGGTTGTGCATCTTTACTAGTGAGTCGTGTTGCCCAGATGCCCGAGGCCCGTCGACCCCCTAACACTCCCAAGGTGAGCAGGCAGGGTACACTATGAAGCCTTCCATAGGTCTCTCTAACATGTTAGGGCCGTGAGGTTTCCTCGGCAGGTAGATGTAGGAACCCCCTTTCTATGGCACACATCCTTCGCGGCTATACACATAAGAACAGGAGCAGTCCTATACCCAAAGTGGTGAGCCCCTCTTGCGCCATAAAGGCAACCTCTAACAAGCTAGAAAAGATCTTATTACTGAGCTAAAGCCAGAGCCATGTGACTCTCACGGTTGCACTGTCAATCCCAGCTTTTGTCGACAGAGAAGTCCTTACGCAGGGTTTAGGGCAACATGATCAACGTCATTTGCACCATCACCCTATGAAACAGTTGTCATAAAACATATTTTACCTTTTTTCCATAGATTCATTAACCATTGTATAGATCATGATTGGTTAGAGCACAAGCAATCTACCCATGTGCAATTAACCCGTAGGAGTCAAGGAGTATGTCATAAAATACTAGGAAGTCCTTATGGTGGTCAAAATTAGACACATGCAAAATGAGTAGATGATTTAAAGTGAATAAGACTTCAAGGTAGGCCCATTCTATACTTGCCTTGGTTCACAAAGTCCTGCTGCTCCTCGAAAGAATCTGGGTTCCCGAAATACTCCTCACCGTCTGAACTTGATCAACACGGACCAACAACACGCATTCCGGAAACAACATACAAGCAAAACAATCCTATGGTTAGAACAGTACACCAGCAGTAAACAAATCAAGATAAAAAGTTTATGAAGATCATCTACGTCTCGCTACGATCACATCGACGCGAAGTTCACAAAAATCGGAGCTAGAACGCGATAGTTATGACTTAAACAAGATTCCTATAGCAATTCAAATGACTAGACCTAATTAAGAAATTTAAAAGTTGCTAACAGGTACAACAGTAGCATCATTGCGTAGATAACAAAATTATGAACCTAATGCAAGTTGAACGGGTCAAATCGGAGCTAAAACGACGATTTTATAAGCAAAACAATGCAGTGGCATTTCTGTAATTAGACTAAACTATTTTCGGATTTAAATTTTAATTCAAAATCTAGAATTTCCATGAGCCGAGGACTGTGGGTGGAAAAAGAAGAAAACAGAGGGGTTCTTTAGAAAGAATACCCGCAAAGGGGTACCGGGTATTCTGAGTCGTTGGATCAAGGATGAACGGCTCCGATTAGAGATGGGAAGGAGAGAGAGCGCGCCGGCCGGGACAGTGGCAGCCGCGGCGGCGCTCCATTGCCGGCGGTGAGGAGCTCGCCGGAGTGAACGAACAGGGCCTATGGACCTCGGTTTTCAAATCCGAGAGCATGGGGTGAAGCTGGGCAATGGCGACCTCGACCGAGCACTTTACGTGGGTGGGGAAGGAGACCGACGCACTGGCCGCCATGACCGACAGTGGGTGCTCACCGGTGTGCACGGGAATCGAGGCCAACGGCCACGGTTCGACGAATTGAGGATACCGGGAGAGAGCGGGGGCAACGGAGGACCTTATCCGGGGTCGAGCGTGGCTGGAGAATGGCCCGCGCGGTGCTCACCATAGCCGACGGCGGAAAAAGCTCGCCAGAGCTCGCGTGGATGGCCCTAGTGGCCATCATTTGACACAGGAGGTGGACAGGGAGAAAGAGGAGAGAGAGACGAGCTCACCAAGGCGACAACCGAGGACGGAGATGGCTCGGTGACGACGGCGACGCGGAGGGGCGGACGGACTTTCCGGTGGGTTGCTACCGCGCGGTGGGTGCGGTTCTCGTGAGTGGAAATGGAGCAGGGAGGGGCAGCAGGGGGAGTGGCGTCAGTTGCTGCTCCCTTTTAAAGAGGCCGGGCAGCAGGGGACGCTCCCACGACTTGGAGCGTGGGCGCGGGCACGACGGTTGCGCCTTGACTGCGTGCGTTCGAACGGCGAGAGGTGGAAGACGGTGCCGACATGTGGACCCTGGCTGTCGGTGGCAGAGAGGGAGGGAAGGAGTGGCAGCAGTTGCCAGGCTCCGTTTTGGCCCGGCCCAGGAGAAAAGAGAGGAGAGGGAGAAAGGGCGCGCGGGCCGGCTTCGGCCGAATGGGCCAGCAGGCCGAATAGGAGGGAGGGGAGTGGGAAAGTGAAGATTTTGCTTTTCTTTTTCCAAAACGAATTTCCAAACTCAATTTCAAATGATTTTTAAAACCTTTTAGTATTGGGATAAAATCCAGTCATCACAATAAATAAAATGCATCGGCATGAGTGCATCAACATGTAGCTAACATTATGATTAATTTTAATTTCATAAAAATTATTATTTCCTATCTTTGAAATGCACACATGTTTGAAATAATAAATCAAATTTAACTATTTTGAAATAATGCAAAATTTAGGATGTTACATAAATAAACAAGATAAACATGAGCAAAGAAAGTCATGTGGTTAACTTTGCTACCTTGCTCTCACTGTTGTTCATTTAGATATGGTTACTGATGAGTAAAACATAGATCACGTTAACCCATCTATTCTACCCAAAAAAATTTCAAATTTGACAGCCAAATGAAGATTATAGCTTCAGCTCCAATAATATATATGTCCAGACACTACACGGATGTCATAGCACTGTACATGCCCTTAGTACCCAAATAATGATCTACTCCCTCCGTTTCAAATTATAAGATGTTTTGTCTTTTCTAGATACTTAGCTTTTTATATGCACTTAGATATACACTATGCCTAGATACATAGTATCTAGAAAGCCAAAACGTCTTATAATTTGAAACGGAATATGTATTAGACAGTGCGCATGCAGGATAGTCCTACTAGTTGTTCTTTCTTTTTTTTAAAATAAAATAAAAATTGTGCATCAGTACTTGGAACCAGAGCAGATAATTAACCACACACGGCTACACATGTAGCTTATGATAGATTCCCTAATAGCCGGACAAACTGGGTCACTTCGGACGGTTAGCATCTGAAGATGACTTTGTTATATGAGACACACTGGATAATATGACTTTGTTATATGTCGTCTTGCGCGCCCAGCATGGACTCATCAACGGAGACTTGACTCGCCGTGCAATAGACGCAGAAAACCCTATCTTGAGTGTACTTACAAGGTCCTCAAACCATACACGTGCATTATATTTTTTTTAATGGACGAAAAAACCATATCTTTTTTTTAGTATGCTTATAGAACGAAGGTTCACAAACCATACACGTGCATTATTTTTTTTTGACGCAAATGTGCATTATATATAATTCCAGACAACAATAATACAGTCCATATATATACGGGTTGCCATCGATCGATTCGCCGATCGATTCATTCAATGTAGTTGGTGAATATAATATAATATCATTTTCATGAAGAATTTTCGCAAAGCAGCAGTCGTCGAAGTCGAAGTCTTGATAAATCGTTGTGTAGCTAGCCAGGTCTTGTTGAGGCATCAGGCGAGGCCGAGGGATTCAAATGACCGGGCAATTTTTTCAGCATGGAGGCCTGCGTCGAAGGGCATCAGTGAGCCATCCATTGGGAAGTGACATAAGTGATCATCCAGACAGACTGCGCAAGAATCATGACAGTGCTGAAGTATACGGAGAGGGATAGATCGGAGATTGGTGTCACTCTTGCTGAAGCAAAAGGCCTCACGCACCTGCGGAGGGATTGGAGGATCGGAGAATATTCCAAGTAAGGCCTTATTTGAATGTTGTTGGATTTACCTCAATCCACATATGATGGGGTGGAATTTTGTTTAAGTTTCACTCCAATCCACCTCAACACACGTGGATTGATGTCAATCCGAGTACATCCAAACAAGACCTAAAGAAAGATGAAAACTAAGTGCCAAATGCTTTGGCTAGTTTAGCTAGGCGATGTAGGATGGGGATCAGCGCCTGCGAGCGCTGAGGATCTGATCATAGCTGATTGTAACACAGTGTTGCCTAGTTAATAAAGCCTCTCTTTACTCATAAAAAATAATATGATATCATTTTCATGAAAGGCAAAGTCGAAGTCTTGATAGATTGTTGTGTAGCTAGCCAGGTCAGGTCTTGGGAAAACTATTCAGATAATGCCGGTAATGTGTCTATTATATTGACTGAGCCTCTTGCTCTCGATCGATCTGCTCTCTTTTTTCCTTCTTCTTCTTCTTGCGCTTTTGATGGCCATAATAATATTTATAAGACATGAGAAAAATATAAGGCACCCTGTCCAACGAATAAAAACACTAACAAAACAAATCAAAACATATGCCAGTGAACGATTTAGGTAATTACTAATTATCTAAAGTTCAAAATGAGCTGCTGCAATTAGGTTTTAGGATTACCGGAGTACCGGACACTCTTACAGAGAATGTGAAGCAATGAACTACTTACCACTGATCAGCTATTGCCCGTGGTTTTTCCCCTTCGCATTGGAGGGGTTTTCCACGTTAAATCGTGTGTCTCCACTGTGATTGATTTCGTTTTACTTCATATTCCATACGTCGTTCATAACAGCTGCAGATGCTTTTGCTCTGGCAGATGCGGTTGCAGTCCGCGGCGGACATGGGACGACGCGCCGTCGTCGGCAGCTGCTGCTGGTTGGCAGCGGCGACCGCGCCGGCTGGCCGTTTGATGCAGTCCTCGAGGCAGCTGACGTTGCAGGGATAAACGCCGGTGTCCTTCCGGCACTCGGCCTAGCACGCCTTGTAGCAGCGGCAGAACTTGGACATGGCGGCCGCTGGCCGCTGGCAGCAAGCCGCGACTCTCTGCTTGCACTCCATTGTACTACTTGCTTCTCTTCTACTGCGTATTTCCTGGTATCATATCATAGAATATATTGCCATGGAAAATTTATCAGAGTGTAGACTAACAAGTAACAATGCGCGATGCATGAGAAAAAACAAACTGGACGAAATGCATGGAATGCTTTACTTTGAACTGAATACCTTGAGAATTCTACTGTTCGATGTGCTGCCTCTGCTTGCGGCTTCGCACATGTGCGTACGGTATATATAGGCGCTGTAATCGATGCTTTATTTTGGCTAGTAAATGAGAAAATAAATCAAAGAATTATTATATGCCTCTTACGTACGCATGCAGGTAAAACGGAAGCCATCAACTACGGAGTTTTCTATCTATATAAGTTACTATATAGATTTTGAACAGGCAATGATCAGGCACAACGCAGGAAATATTGCCATATATAAGCGTGTAACGACACTAATATGTGACCCGCATTGGACGGCCTGATTGGTTAGTTGCATCTTCTAGCCTGTCTCGCATGAAAAAGAAAACGGCGCTTCTAGCGCCCGGACGTCCGGATGCACGGAGCCGTCCGGACGCGTCTAGATGGTGCGCGCGCTCCACATGGAACGGCTCCCCCCATGAGAAAAAGGCCCCCGCTCCGCCCGCAACGCGCGCGGGATCTGCCCCCATCGCCGACCTCGCCCGCCGTAGCACCTCCGCACGCCCGCTAGCTCGTTCTCCAGATCCCCAGCTTGCACGGGCCCGCCCATCGCCATCCTCGCCCGCCGTAGCACCTCCGCACGCCCGCTAGCTTGTTCTCTAGATCCCACCCCCCTAGCTTGCACGAGGTCCACCCACCGGCGGCCTCGCCCGATCCCTAGCACCTCTGCACAGCCGCCATCTCGTTCTCCAGAGGCCACCCCCCTTCCCTTGCCGGTGCAACGGTAGGTGAAGAAACTGAAACAACAGAGCAGCACTAGTGAAACATCAGCTGAAACCCTATTACAACATTAACTGAATATTTGTTGCAACAAAGAAAATTGCTTGTTGAAACACCAAATCAGAGCAAGTGCAACAAACAGAACAAGCTACTGAAACTTCCAAAAAATAGTAATGCATACATGTTGAAACAAAGGGACTTACTCGTTAAAACAACAAATCAAAATAACTGAAACAAACATAACAAAACTACTGCAACATCCAGAAAAGTGCTAATGCATACTTGTGCAATAGCAACCCAAAGGTACTGCAACAAACTGCAATGCAAGAATAAAACATCAGCAAAAAAACTAGTGAAACAAAAAGAAGTAAAAGCTTGTGCAACAGTAAAAAGACACTACTGCAACAACATAAACAAGCCTGGTGCAAAACCCTAGCCCCACCGCTACGTCTCAGATCCAGTGGAGGAGTGAAGGAGTAGGAGGAGGAAGGCCAGATCCAGAGGAGGAGGAGGAGGGAGGAGACCTCAGATCCAGAGGAGACCGGGGGGAGGAGGAGGGGATGGCTACAACATCAAAGAATCATGCAAAAGCATTTCACATCATCTGTTGCGTGTAGATCTGAATCGCCACAAACCCTAGCCACCATCAAAACCATAGATCCAGAGAGGGGAGGGAGGAGGAGGAAGATGAAGAGGAAGAGGAGGGAGAGTAAGATGAGGGAACAGATCGAGAACCAGAGAAGGAGGAGGAGGAGTGGTGCCTCAGATCTAGATCCCTCCCTACCTACCTCGTCGGAGCCCATGGAGCTAGCGGCGCGTGAGGGCGAGAGCACCATGGAGGGAGGGGAGAGGTGTGTGGATTCACCGGATGCTGCCGCCGTTGCCCCCAACTTCGGTGGTGAGGAAGGCGTGCATGTCACAGCGGTGGGGAGGAAGAGGGGGAAGGAGGGGAGGGGAGGGAGGAGGGGAGGTTTGCCGCCGGCGTAGCACCGGACGCGCGCGGGGGAGGAGCGCGCCAGCGCGGCGCTGGAGGAGCACGCGCACGGGGGAGCGACGGAGACGAAGAGGAGAGAGAAGGCGGAATGGATAATGCGGGGAGAAGACGAGCGAGTCTGCGAGTGGACGCGGGGAGGAGGCGAGCGAGTGAAGGCGGGGCGTCCGGCGCGGGTCGAACGCCCTGTATGTATCATTACTGAAAAGAAAATCTCATGGTACCCTATAAATAACGGAAAAACATCTTTTTTGTGTGACAGTATAATGAAAAGCATCGTGAATCGTGAAACATCATAAGGATACTATATCGATAAACCAAAATATCTATAGAACATTTTTTTCTCGAATAATCTATAGAACATTTCATGCATGAATACTATAGGTGAATAGCGATAATAATCATGAAATATTCTATGGATATAACATCAACAGTAAAAAAAATATCATGAAAAAGCTCACAGCTGCTATAGGAACAATATACTAAATTTGTTCCAAATTATAGTTTGTTTGACTTTTTTAACCTCAAGTGTTTACATTACATCCTCTCACTGTTGTTCATTCAGATATGGTTACTGATGAGTAAAACATAGATCACGTTAACCCATCTATTCTACCCAAAAAAATTTCAAATTTGACAGCCAAATGAAGATTATAGATTCAGCTCCAATAATATATATGTCCAGACACTACACGGATGTCATAGCACTGTACGTGCCCTTAGTACCCAAATAATGATCTACTCCCTCCGTTTCAAATTATAAGATGTTTTGTCTTTTTTAGATACTTAGCTTTTTTATGCACTTAGATATACACTATGCCTAGATACATAGTATCTAGAAAGCCAAAACGTCTTATAATTTGGAACGGAATATGTAATAGACAGTGCGCATGCAGGATAGTCCTACTAGTTGTTCTTTCTTTTTTAAAAAATTAAATAAAAATTGTGCATCAGTACTTGGAACCAGAGCAGATAATTAACCACACACGGCTACACATGTAGCTTATGATAGATTCCCTAATAGCCGGACAAACTGGGTCACTTCGGACGGTTAGCATCTGAAGATGACTTTGTTATATGAGACACACTGGATAATATGACTTTGTTATATGTCGTCTTGCGCGCCCAGCGTGGACTCATCAACGGAGACTTGACTCGCCGTTCAATAGACGCAGAAAACCCTATCTTGAGTGTACTTACAAGGTCCTCAAACCATACACGTGCATTATATTTTTTTTAATGGACGAAAAAACCATATCTTTTTTTTAGTGTGCTTATAGAACGAAGGTTCACAAACCATACACGTGCATTTTTTTTGACGCAAATGTGCATTGTATATAATTCCAGACAACAATAATACAGTCCATAAATATACGGGTTGCCATCGATCGATTCGCCGATCGATTCATTCAATGTAGTTGGTGAATATAATATAATATCATTTTCATGAAGAATTTTCGCAAAGCAGCAGTCGTCGAAGTCGAAGTCTTGATAAATCGTTGTGTAGCTAGCCAGGTCTTGTTGAGGCATCAGGCGACGCCGAGGGATTCAAATGGCCGGGCAATCGCTGTGTAGCTGATTGTAACACAGTGTTGCCTAGTTAATAAAGCCTCTCTTTACTCATAAAAAATAATATGACATCATTTTCATGAAGGCAAAGTCGAAGTCTTGATAGATTGTTGTGTAGCTAGCCAGGTCAGGTCTTGGGAAAACTATTCAGATAATGCCGGTAATGTGTCTATTATATTGACTGAGCCTCTTGCTCTCGATCGATCTGCTCTCTTTTTTCCTTCTTCTTCTTCTTGCGCTTTTGATGGCCATAATAATATTTATAAGACATGAGAAAAATATAAGGCACCCTGTCCAATGAATAAAAACACTAACAAAACAAATCAAAACATATGCCAGTGAACGATTTAGGTAATTACTAATTATCTAAAGTTCAAAATGAGCTGCTGCAATTAGGTTTTAGGATTACCGGAGTACCGGACACTCTTACAGAGAATGTGAAGCAATGAACTACTTACCACTGATCAGCTATTGCTGCCGTACGTCTGCTGAAGGGCCGATGCATGGCTGGGTGTTAGGTCGCCGAGATCGTCGAACGCCGATCCCTAGCTGGATTTTCCAAATCCCCACACTACAAGAAACTGGCTCTTTGCCGACTGTAATTTTCTTTGCCAACTGTTTTTTCTCGACACTCGGCAAAGAGGTCCCTTTGCCAACTGGAATTTCCTGCAGTCGGCAAAGCAGGATTTGCCGACTGCATGGCTTTGCCGACTGCCAGGCAGTTGGCAAAGCCATGACTTTGCCGACCGCCAGGCAGTTGGCAAAGAATTGCAGTCGGCAAAGGCAGGCCATGGTTGACGCCATCCACACCATCACTTTTGCCGACTGCCACTCCGTCAGCAGTCGGCAAAGGCGCAGGCTTTGCCAACTGCCATCCTCTCTGGCAGTCGGCAAAGATTTTTTATTTTTTTTGATTTTCGATCCCAGTTTTTTGTGTTGCCTTGATACAGTAAGTACATGATATATTCCAAGTTTGGGATCATTTTGATTTATTTTGCTATATTCCATTGATTTTTTCTGTTTCTTTGATTTTTTCCGGCAGCTCCAGATTTGAACTGCAGGTACATGAAATAATGGAATCCGGCGATTCAGAAAATGATATTCATGATGTTTGGAGCATGTTGAGGCCGTGTGCGGGGCCTCGCGTGAAATTTCGACCGTGTTGGTGTCGGAACACGCCGAGCCACGCGCGTGAAAAGTGTTTTTAAATTATTTGTAAATTATATAAAATGCAAACGAAGTCTGAAAATCATGAAACTTGTCGAGATGTCGTGATATCATATGTGGAGGCTGTGACAAAAATTTGAGAAGGTTTCATATACGTTGTCACGTATGATGCTTACAAACCAGGACATCTCCATATGCGATATCTTATAACACATGTGAAGATGTCCTGGTTTGTAAGCATCGTATATGACAACATGCACGAAACCTTCTTTAATTTTTATCATAACCTACACATACGATATCACGATATCTGGACAAGTTTTATGATTTTCGGACTTCGTTTGCATTTTATATAATTTTAAAACAATTCGCCAACAAGTCCGTAGTCATGTTTCGTGAACAAGATGTTCGAAATTTCGGGTCCGTTCCTGGATATGGCCTCACAATACACTCAATAACATGAATATTATTTTTTAAATCACTAAAATCTATTATTCTAGGAACCTACAGTTCAAATTTTAATTTTCTAAAAAAATTCAAGTAAATGAAATAAATTAACTAAATATAGCAAAAAAACCAAAAAATACACCAAATTTTAACATGTAGTTGCAGGCACCGTGGGAGGTTTACAGAAAAATTTTGGGTGTAAAAAGAAAAATAAAATAAAATTCTTTGCCGAGTGCTGAGCTTGGCACTCGGCAAAGAAGGTCTTTGCCGAGTGCCGGTCTCCTGGCACTCGACAAAGAAATTGCAAAAAAAAAGAAAAATAGTCTTTGCCGAGTGCCACACTTGAAGCACTCGGCAAAGAAATTAATCTGGTTTTTTTAAATACGGTGTGCGTAAAAGCCCCCAACCCTAACTCTCCCGCACGCGAGACACACACGCACACAGCTGCCGCCGCCGCCACAGCTCCGCCCACCGCCCTCCCTCCGCGCCGCCCCAGATCCGCCCGCCCACGCGCGTCGCCGGCTGGAGGCCCGCCCTACCCCGGCCCACGCGTTCGCGCCATCAGAGGAGAGCGCCGCGCGCACCACCCCGGCCTCTCCGGTCCCTCCCCATCCTCTCCGGCGTCTCCATGGCGTGGCGGCGGCCCACCCCCTCTTCTCCATGGCGCGGCGGCGCCATCCCTCCCCTCCCTCTCCCTCTCCCTCACCCTCATCAGGTGGATCTAGAGGCCAGAAGCCGGATCTCGCAGCCGCGACGGTCCGACGGTCCCGGCGTCAAGGGCGCGGCTACCCCGCTCAGCGGGACCCGGTGGTGTCAGGGTGGGGCGGCGTGGGGGCGCAGCCCGGCGGCGACCCCTTCCGGTGAGAGGGTGTGGCCCGGCGGCACCTCCAGCAGGAAGCAAGAGGTTAACCGTGGCAGCGGCGGATGGCGCAACTCCGGTCGACCGCGACACAACTCCAGGCCAGCCCTTCCTTCCTAGCGACATGAGTGCATCATCCTCAAGGCCTCAACCTCCTCTAGCCTCTGTTCCCCGTCGCCCCCTCCACCAGATCCGGTGGTGCAACCCTTCCTCCACGGTCGTGCCTGCTCCGACCTCCGCTGCCTGTGGTGTTCACGTTCGTGTTCACGTGGAACCCCCTCCTCCACGGTCGTGCCTGCTCCGACCCGTGGTGTTCATGTTCGTGTTCACGAGCGGGCAGCTGCACAGCTCCACCAGTGGCTTGCACGAGGAGCCCTCAAATCCATGGTGGAGTCGGATTCGACAAGGAGCCCACAGATCCGCGATGCGTGGTTCAGCGATGCCCAGCTGCTGCTTCCCCGTCAACTCCGGGATCCATCGTCTCCCATGTTCTTGAGCAGGTGACCATTTACTCTGGTTGCTTTTGTGTGTTGGTCGCCGAGGGATCATGAGTGACAGGAACATACAATTGACGATTTACTCTTGAGTAGGTGCCCCCGTGAACTAGGATTTAGAGAATGCTTTGTTATCTGTCTGGTAATTGATAAGTGAATATTGAATGATATTTGATATGTAATAGTAGCTGGGCTGATTAATGAGGTAAACTGTGTTGCTTCTTGCATAGGTCGGCATCACATTTGCTAATATGGGCACACACACACATGAGCTCTTGCACAGGTCGGCATCACAGTTATATCTACCAGCCATTCCTGTTTGGATACCTGACCTGTTTCTTTAACACTGCACCTCTCATGTGTGTTGTTTTGCACTTGTGTTATTTATGTATAATTCTATTTGCATGTTGCCAACGATTTGATTAAATTCCAGGCAGTACATATGTGCGCGTGCATTACTGAATTGTTAAAATTATATCATAAGAGTTGGCGGTTAGCTATTCTTTAACAACAATAGCTGTAGCTATCTGCTTTCTCCACCTTTAGTCTTGGCTCTGTTTATGTTACTTTCAGCAACTCGATTATCTTATTTGGAATGCAATAGTGAAGATAATTGTCACTTGCAGGCACACTCGGTTGCATGCTGGTAGTTAGTAATAGTTTTACCCATATTCTTTTAGCTATCAGTTTAGTGTTAAACCTTTCAGCTTAGCTGTTTGCTTGCCTTGGTTCAGTACAGTAGCAGTAGTACAGTTCGGCTGTAGGTAAAATTTCAGATTTATTGGCTAATTTGGATAAATTTTGTACATGTTTATTAGCTGCAGTTTAAGAGATCAAGCTTAGCATGCCTTTTATCATCTCATTTAGCAAGCGGTGAAGCTGCTGTTCAGCATCAATAACAGCAAAAATTTGACAAGTTCAGAGACCGGCTCTGCTTTCAGGTTTGTTCGTTGCTCCTAGCGGCCTGCTCCTTTCTCTCTTTGCCTCTCTAGATGGAATTGATTCCGTTTAACGTTACCATCCCAAAACAGGACTCATGAGTCGTCCGTGAGGACCGATTGACCCCTCATCATAATTTTTTAGTAACTTCTTCAGCATTAGGAGTGATCTGATATTCAGTACCATCTGGAATTAGGAGCTTAGTTTACTTTGCAGTTTATCACATTGCTGGCTGCATTGTTAGAGTATATCTTAACTTTTACGACCTTTAATAAGTACCTGCTATGCATGTCACAGGTTTTATCAATGTGCTATTTCTCCAATGTCACTGAAAGCCATTAGAGATGCTGCATATGAAAGGATGGCCCAGGCGCAGCAAGGTACTCTGCCAGTATTTCTTTGAATTATGCCTATTGTTCTGCGTTCTGCCTGCAGTAAGTAGCGTTGTTCTCTAACCTGCACGGTGTATGTATGAACAATGCTAATTTTCAGTGTTCCAGTCCGATGTAGTATGAATTAGAATGCTAGACTAATGTTTCTGTGTTTCAGCCCGATGTAATATGAATTAGAGTCTGAGGCCAGCTTCTACATTTTTCTTTGTATATCAGATGATGAAACCTCGAAACAATCTTACGACACCTTCTGTTACAGTGGCTAGTAGCTCTGTGAGTGAGAAGACAATTCTTTTCTAACGATACTGCAATTGCTCTTTGATTTTGCCTTTATTTTCGTTTTTATGAATCTTTTGGTCTTTAAAATTGATACTGCAATTTCTGATACAGTCTGGGATGGAGCCCCATCTGTAATTGCTCATTATAAAACCTGTACTCTTGTGCATCTATTCATATATGATCTTTTGTTATGTACACAGTATAGGAGCATTATGGTTCTATTAATCGTTGTATTGACATGGAAAGATTCGGACCATTTTATCAGACTACTTGAAGGGTAAGTCTAGAGCTTCAGATTAACTGTATGTGCACCAGTTGGTAGAATATAATAGGATTGCAATGATCATAAACTCATATGAAGATGTGACCTGTTATGATGAGATATGGAGTGACACTATAGACTTTTTGCACTACATTGCCTCAGAATCCTCTTATCATACTAAGAGACCAAGAATGGCCTAAGCATTTTACTATGATTAGCGGCCAGCACCCATCCTGATGTATGCAGGAGGCAGGCTATGATAGATAGTAGAGATTTTTTTTTGAAAAAATAATAGATTTTTTTTTAAAAAAAATAATTTCTTTGCCGAGTGCCAAGGCTGGCGGCACTCGGCAAATAATTTATTTTAAAAAAAATTAATTTCTTTGCCGAGTGCCAGACACGGTGGCACTCGGCAAAGAATTTTTTTTAAAAAAAAATAATTTCTTTGCCGAGTTCCAGGCACGGCGACACTCGGCAAAGAGTTTTTTAAAAAAATTTAAAAAAAAATCTTTGCCGAGTGTCGGCCAGGCTGGCACTCGGCAAAGCCGCCGTCACCGGAGCCAACGCCGTGACAACTACTTTTCTTTGCCGAGTGCCGAGGAACGAGCAGTCGGCAAAGCCTGTCGTCAGGGTTGACGGCGCCACGTGGCTATGCCGACTGCTGGCGTGGCAGTTGGCAAAGGATTTGCCGACTGTGTGCCACGTGACAGTCGGCAAATCTGCCTTTGCCGACCCAGGCTTTGCCGACTGCCACGTGGCTTTGCGGTCGGCAAAGCTTTTGCCGACTGGGTTTATGCCTTTGCCGACCGGGGCAAGCAGTCGGCAAAGAGGCGCTTTCCTGTAGTGCCAGCCTCCTAGATCGGCATCAAACTTCCATTATTATTAGGAACACGCTGGTGCCTTCATGCACGGAAAAAAAAGAGGGCATAATATAGAAGAAGCAAAAGCTGTCCTAGAGTAGTGGGCTCAGCTGGGCCTATTCTGGAACTGCACCTGGCCAGTTATTTTGGTGTGAGAAGGTTATTTTGAAGTTAGAGTAAATTACATGGCTGGTCCCTAAACTATTATTGAGTTTTCATCTAGGTCTTCAAATTGAGAAATTGTTGTTTTGGGCTCCCTAATCTAATATATTTTGCTTGGTGTACCATCTCGGTCCAAAATTGCCACACACCCAGGCTGGTTGCTGATTTGACACTCCACTTCAGATGTATAAGCACGTGACACGCATTTGACGATAGGGGCATGTAACAAATAAGGGTTTGTTTGGATGTCTAATACACCTCAATAATTGAAATTCCACACCAACCACTCCAACACACATGGATTGAGGTGTACATAAGCATCCAAACAAAGCCTAAGTGATCGAAAAACATCCTTGTCAACCCCCATTCGTCATTTGACGTCCCACCCATCTCTTCGAATTCGTTTAGGGGAGAGTGGAGGGCGGTAAGGCGGCGATGAGAGACTAGTTGATTAGTGGGGGCGAGGCGACGCCAACAGCACATGATCAATTAGAGTTGGACGATGCCGTCAACCATGACTTCTCTGTGGGCCTTGGTCACATTGATTTAGGAAGATGGCCACCGGGTTGCGGCCGAAGGCCCCTAAATCAAAATCCTACCTTTAGATGGTCAAAATTGCTTGTGTATATTAGGCTTTGAGGAGTGAAGACGACAATTTTTGGGTTCTTTCTTCATAATGTTGTTCCTAGGGTTTGGTTTTTGAGAGTATATTGTTTTTGAGAGTATAATGTTGTTCCTAGGGTTTGGTTTTTGTTGGTGTTTTGTATATTAGCCCCAGTCAGCCAGACACGCCCGAGCATCACCTGCCACCGCCGTGGCGTCGGTGCTCATGACGCCGCTGTTGGAGTTGTTCCAAATTCACTCCAAGATATAGGCCGGGCTTCTGACGGAGCGAAGCGGAGGCCCGTAGAAGCCGAAGGCTGGGCCGGAGCGTAACGGAGTCTGAAGCCGACCCATCAGGCCGCGCCCGTTCACACACGGGGGGTGCGGGGGTACGGTACATATACCCTTGCTAGGGTTTCATGGAGACTTGATTCTCTTGTAAGCCGTCACAGGCGTGTAACCCAAAACTCTTGAGATAGTGAGATTGTTGCTGGCTGGTGCCCGTGGTTTTTCCCCCTCGCATTGGAGGGGTTTTCCACGTTAAATCGTGTGTCTCCGCTGTGATTGATTTCGTTTTACTTCATATTCCATACGTCGTTCATAACAGCCGCAGATGCTTTTGCTCTGGCAGATGCGGTTGCAGTCCGCGGCGGACATGGGACGACGCGCCGTCGTCGGCAGCTGCTGCTGGTTGGCAGCGGCGACCGCGCCGGCTGGCCGTTTGATGCAGTCCTCGAGGCAGCTAACGTTGCAGGGATAAACGCCGGTGTCCTTCCGGCACTCGGCCTAGCACGCCTTGTAGCAGCGGCAGAACTTGGACATGGCGGCCGCTGGCCGCTGGCAGCAAGCCGCGACTCTCTGCTTGCACTCCATTGTACTACTTGCTTCTCTTCTACTGCGTATTTCCTGGTATCATATCATAGAATATATTGCCATGGAAAATTTATCAGAGTGTAGACTAACAAGTAACAATGCGCGATGCATGAGAAAAAACAAACTGGACGAAATGCATGGAATGCTTTACTTTGAACTGAATACCTTGAGAATTCTACTGTTCGATGTGCTGCCTCTGCTTGCTGCTTCGCACATGTGCGTACGGTATATATAGGCGCTGTAATCGATGCTTTATTTTGGCTAGTAAATGAGAAAATAAATCAAAGAATTATTATATGCCTCTTACGTACGCATGCAGGTAAAACGGAAGCCATCAACTACGGAGTTTTCTATCTATATAAGTTACTATATAGATTTTGAACAGGCAATGATCAGGCACAACGCAGGAAATATTGCCATATATAAGCGTGTAACGACACTAATATGTAACCCGCATTGGACGGCCTGATTGGCTAGTTGCATCTTCTAGCCTGTCTCGCATGAAAAAGAAAACGGCGCTTCTAGCGCCCGGACGTCCGGATGCACGGAGCCGTCCGGACGCGTCTAGATGGTGCGCGCGCTCCGCATGGAACGGCTCCCCCCATGAGAAAAAGGCCCCCGCTCCGCCCGCAACGCGCGCGGGATCTGCCCCCATCGCCGACCTCGCCCGCCGTAGCACCTCCGCACGCCCGCTAGCTCGTTCTCCAGATCCCCAGCTTGCACGGGGCCCGCCCATCGCCATCCTCGCCCGCCGTAGCACCTCCGCACGCCCGCTAGCTTGTTCTCCAGATCCCACCCCCCTAGCTTGCACGAGGTCCACCCACCGGCGGCCTCGCCTGACCCCTAGCACCTCTGCACAGCCGCCATCTCGTTCTCCAGAGGCCACCCCCCTTCCCTTGCCGGTGCAACGGTAGGTGAAGAAACTGAAACAACAGAGCAACACTAGTGAAACATCAGCTGAAACCCTATTACAACATTAACTGAATATTTGTTGCAACAAAGAAAATTGCTTGTTGAAACACCAAATCAGAGCAAGTGCAACAAACGGAACAAGCTACTGAAACTTCCAAAAAATAGTAATGCATACATGTTGAAACAAAGGGACTTACTCGTTAAAACAACAAATCAAAATAACTGAAACAAACATAACAAAACTACTGCAACATCCAGAAAAGTGCTAATGCATACTTGTGCAATAGCAACCCAAAGGTACTGCAACAAACTGCAATGCAAGAATGAAACATCAGCAAAAAAACTAGTGAAACAAAAAGAAGTAAAAGCTTGTGCAACAGTAAAAAGACACTACTGCAACAACATAAACAAGCCTGGTGCAACAAAAAATCGCCACAAACCCTAGCCCCACCGCTACATCTCAGATCCAGTGGAGGAGTGAAGGAGTAGGAGGAGGAAGGCCAGATCCAGAGGAGGAGGAGGAGGGAGGAGACCTCAGATCCAGAGGAGAACGGGGGAGGAGGAGGGGATGGCTACAACATCAAAGAATCATGCAAAAGCATTTCACATCATCTGTTGCGTGTAGATCTGAATCGCCACAAATCCTAGCCACCATCAAAACCATAGATCCAGAGAGGGGAGGGAGGAGGAGGAAGAGGAAGAGGAAGAGGAAGAGGAGGGAGAGTAAGATGAGGGAACAGATCGAGAACCGGAGGAGGAGGAGGAGGAGGAGTGGTGCCTCAGATCTAGATCCCTCCCTACCTACCTCGTCGGAGCCCATGGAGCTAGCGGCGCGTGAGGGCGAGAGCACCATGGAGGGAGGGGAGAGGTGCGTGGGTTCACCGGATGCTGCCGCCGTCGCCCCCAACTTCGGTGGTGAGGAAGGCGTGCATGTCACAGCGGTGGGGAGGAAGAGGGGGAAGGAGGGGAGGGGAGGGAGGAGGGGAGGGAGGAGGGGAAGTTTGCCGCCGGCGTAGCACCTGACGCGCGCGGGGGAGGAGCGCGCCAGCGCGGCGCTGGAGGAGCACGCGCACGGGGGAGCGACGGAGAAGAAGAGGAGAGAGAAGGCGGAATGGATAATGCGGGGAGGAGACGAGCGAGTGTGCGAGTGGACGCGGGGAGGAGGCGAGCGAGTGAAGGCGGGGCGTCCGGCGCGGGTCGGACGCCCTGTATGTATCATTACTGAAAAGAAAATCTCATGGTACCCTATAAATAACGGAAAAACATCTTTTTTTGTGTGACAGTATAACGAAAAGCATCGTGAATCGTGAAACATCGTAAGGATACTATATCGATAAACCAAAATATCTATAGAACATTTTTTTCTCGAATAATCTATAGAACATTTCATGCATGAATACTATAGGTGAATAGCGATAATAATCATGAAATATTCTATGGATATAACATGAACAGTAAAAAATATCATGAAAAAGCTCACAGCTGCTATAGGAACAATATACTAAATCTGTTCCAAATTATAGTTTGTTTGACTTTTTTAACCTCAAGTGTTTACATTACATCCTCTCACTGTTGTTCATTTAGATATGGTTACTGATGAGTAAAACATAGATCACGTTAACCCATCTATTCTACCCAAAAAAATTTCAAATTTGACAGCCAAATGAAGATTATAGCTTCAGCTCCAATAATATATATGTCCAGACACTACACGGATGTCATAGCACTGTACGTGCCCTTAGTACCCAAATAATGATCTACTCCCTCCGTTTCAAATTATAAGATGTTTTGTCTTTTCTAGATACTTAGGTTTTTTTATGCACTTAGATATACACTATGCCTAGAGACATAGTATCTAGAAAGCCAAAACGTCTTATAATTTGGAACGGAATATGTACTAGACAGTGCGCATGCAGGATAGTCCTACTAGTTGTTCTTTCTTTTTTTAAAAATAAAATAAAAATTGTGCATCAGTACTTGGAACCAGAGCAGATAATTAACCACACACGGCTACACATGTAGCTTATGATAGATTCCCTAATAGCCGGACAAACTGGGTCACTTCGGACGGTTAGCATCTGAAGATGACTTTGTTATATGAGACACACTGGATAATATGACTTTGTTATATGTCGTCTTGCGCGCCCAGCATGGACTCATCAACGGAGACTTGACTCGCCGTGCAATAGACGCAGAAAACCCTATCTTGAGTGTACTTACAAGGTCCTCAAACCATACACGTGCATTATTTTTTTTTAATGGACGAAAAAACCATATCTTTTTTTTAGTGTGCTTATAGAACGAAGGTTCACAAACCATACACGTGCATTTTTTTTGACGCAAATGTGCATTATATATAATTCCAGACAACAATAATACAGTCCATATATATACGGGTTGCCATCGATCGATTCGCCGATCGATTCATTCAATGTAGTTGGTGAATATAATATAATATCATTTTCATGAAGAATTTTCGCAAAGCAGCAGTCGTCGAAGTCGAAGTCTTGATAAATCGTTGTGTAGCTAGCCAGGTCTTGTTGAGGCATCAGGCGAGGCCGAGGGATTCAAATGGCCGGGCAATTTTTTCAGCATGGAGGCCTGCGTCGAAGGGCATCAGTGAGCCATCCATTGGGAAGTGACATAAGTGATTATCCAGACAGACTGCGCAAGAATCATGACAGTGCTGAAGTATACGGAGAGGGATAGATCGGAGATTGGTGTCACTCTTGCTGAAGCAAAAGGCACGCACCTGCGGAGGGATTGGAGAATGTTCCAAGTAAGGCCTTATTTGAATGTCGTTGGATTTACCTCAATCCACATATGATGGGGTGGAATTTTGTTTAAGTTTCACTCCAATCCACCTCAACACACGTGGATTGATGTCAATCCGAGTACATCCAAACAAGACCTAAAGAAAGATGAAAACTAAGTGCCAAATGCTTTGGCTAGTTTAGCTAGGCGATGTAGGATGGGGATCAGCGCCTGCGAGCGCTGAGGATCTGATCATAGCTGATTGTAACACAGTGTTGCCTAGTTAATAAAGCCTCTCTTTACTCATAAAAAAATAATATGATATCATTTTCATGAAAGGCAAAGTCGAAGTCTTGATAGATTGTTGTGTAGCTAGCCAGGTCAGGTCTTGGGAAAACTATTCAGATAATGCCGGTAATGTGTCTATTATATTGACTGAGCCTCTTGCTCTCGATCGATCTGCTCTCTTTTTTCCTTCTTCTTCTTCTTGCGCTTTTGATGGCCATAATAATATTTATAAGACATGAGAAAAATATAAGGCACCCTGTCCAACGAATAAAAACACTAACAAAACAAATCAAAACATATGCCAGTGAACGATTTAGGTAATTACTAATTATCTAAAGTTCAAAATGAGCTGCTGCAATTAGGTTTTAGGATTACCGGAGTACCGGACACTCTTACAGAGAATGTGAAGCAATGAACTACTTATCACTGATCAGCTATTGCTGCCGTACGTCTGCTGAAGGGCCGATGCATGGCTGGGTGTTAGGTCGCGGAGATCGTCGAACGCCGATCCCTAGCTGGATTTTCCAAATTCCCAGCCTCCTAGATCGGCATCAAACTTCCATTATTATTAGGAACACGCTGGTGCCTTCATGCACGGAAAAAAAAGAGGGCATAATATAGAAGAAGCAAAAGCTGTCCTAGAGTAGTGGGCTCAGCTGGGCCTATTCTGGAACTGCACCTGGCCAGTTATTTTGGTGTGAGAAGGTTATTTTGAAGTTAGAGTAAATTACATGGCTGGTCCCTAAACTATTATTGAGTTTTCATCTAGGTCTTCAAATTGAGAAATTGTTGTTTTGGGCTCCCTAATCTAATATATTTTGCTTGGTGTACCATCTCGGTCCAAAATTGCCACACACCCAGGCTGGTTGCTGATTTGACACTCCACTTCAGATGTATAAGCACGTGACACGCATTTGACGATAGGGGCATGTAACAAATAAGGGTTTGTTTGGATGTCTAATACACCTCAATAATTGAAATTCCACACCAACCACTCCAACACACATGGATTGAGGTGTACATAAGCATCCAAACAAAGCCTAAGTGATCGAAAAACATCCTTGTCAACCCCCATTCGTCATTTGACGTCCCACCCATCTCTTCGAATTCGTTTAGGGGATAGTGGAGGGCGGTAAGGCGGCGATGAGAGACCAGTTGATTAGTGGGGGCGAGGCGACGCCAACAACACATGATCAATTAGAGTTGGACGATGCCGTCAACCATGACTTCTATGTGGGCCTTGGTCACATTGATTTAGGAAGATGGCCACCAGGTTGCGGCCGAAGGCCCCAAAATCAAAATCCTACCTTTAGATGGTCAAAATTGCTTGTGTATATTAGGCTTCGAGGAGTGAAGACGACAATTTTTGGGTTCTTTCTTCATAATGTTGTTCCTAGGGTTTGGTTTTTGAGAGTATATTGTTTTTGAGAGTATAATGTTGTTCCTAGGGTTTGGTTTTTGTTGGTGTTTTGTATATTAGCCCCAGTCAGCCAGACACGCCCGAGCATCACCTGCCACCGCCGTGGCGTCGGTGCTCATGACGCCGCTGTTGGAGTTGTTCCAAATTCACTCCAAGATATAGGCCGGGCTTCTGACGGAGCGAAGCGGAGGCCCGTAGAAGCCAAAGGCTGGGCCGGAGCGTAACGGAGGCCCGTAGAAGCCGAAGGCTGGGTCGGAGCCGTAGCACCTCCGCACGCCTGCCAGCTCGTTCTCCAGATCCCCAGCTTGCACGGGGCCCGCCCATCGCCATCCTCGCCCGCCGTAGCACCTCCGCACGCCCGCTAGCATGTTCTCCAGATCCCACCCCCCTAGCTTGCACGAGGTCCACCCACCGGCAGCCTCGCCCGACCCCTAGCACCTCTGCACTGCCGCCATCTCGTTCTCCAGAGGCCACCCCCCTTCCCTTGTCGGTGCAACGGTAGGTGAAGAAACTGAAACAACAGAGCAACACTAGTGAAACATCAGCTGAAACCCTATTACAACATTAACTGAATATTTGTTGCAACAAAGAAAATTTCTTGTTGAAACACCAAATCAGAGCAAGTGCAACAAATAGAACAAGCTACTGAAACTTCCAAAAAAATAGTAATGCATACATGTTGAAACAAAGGGACTTACTCGTTGAAACAGCAAATCAAAATAACTGAAACAAACATAACAAAACTACTGCAACATTCGGAAAAGTGCTAATGCATACTTGTGCAACAGCAACCCAAAGGTACTACAACAAACTGCAATGTAAGAATGAAACATCAGCAAAAAACTAGTGAAACAAAAAGAAGTAAAAGCTTGTGCAACAGTAAAAAAACACTACTGCAACAACATAAACAAGCCTGGTGCAACAAAAAATCGCCACAAACCCTAGCCCCACCGCTACGTCTCAGATCCAGTGGAGGAGTGAAGGAGTAGGAGGAGGAAGGCCAGATCCAGAGGAGGAGGAGGAGGGAGGAGACCTCAGATCCAGAGTAGAACGGGGGGAGGAGGAGGGGATGGCTACAACATCAAAGAATCATGCAAAAGCATTTCACATCATCTGTTGCGTGTAGATCTGAATCGCCACAAACCCTAGCCACCATCAAAACCATAGATCCTGAGAGGGGAGGGAGGAGGAGGAAGAGGAAGAGGAAGAGGAAGAGGAGGGAGAGTAAGATGAGGGAACAGATCGAGAACCAGAGGAGGAGGAGGAGTGGTGCCTCAGATCTAGATCCCTCCCTACCTACCTCGTCGGAGCCCATGGAGCTAGCGGCGCGTGATGGCGAGAGCACCAAGGAGGGAGGGGAGAGGTGCGTGGGTTCACCGGATGCTGCCGCCGTCGCCTCCAACTTCGGTGGGGAGGAAGGCGTGCATGTCACAGCGGTGGGGAGGAAGAGGGGGAAGGAGGGGAGGGGAGGGAGGAGGGGAGGGAGGAGGGGAGGTTTGCCGTCGGCGTAGCACCAGACGCGCGCGATACCTCCTCTGCCACCTGCACTACACACTCACATGCGTCTATATGCCGTTTCAGTTACTCAAATATTATACTAAACCAAGTGAAAATTGATTGTTTGAGGTCCTAAACGAATTCAAATCAAAAAGTTGTCAACCACAAAGTTTCATAACTTTTCGAGCACTGCATTTTTCATATAGAAAGTTTTTCCATCCGAGGTCTTTTGAAAAATTCAAATTTTAAAATTTTGAATTTCAAACGTAGTTTTGCATGACAAGATGAATTCAAATGAAAAAGTGGTCAACTACAATGTTTCATAACTTTTTGAGATCTACAAATTTCATTTAGGAAGTTTTTCCATCCGAGGTCTTTTGAAAAATTCGAATTTTAAAATTTTAAAATTTTGAATTTCAAACGTAGTTTTCCATGACAAGATGAATTCAAATTAAAAAGTGGTCAACTACAATGTTTCATAACCTTTCGAGATCTACAAACTTCATTTAGGAAGTTTTTTCATCCGAAATTGTGGTGCTAACATTGTTCACAAATCTTATATATCTCTCTTGTAGTTTCATGGAACTACACGAGAGACATATAGATTTTGTGAACAACGTAATTATTACTTTGTCGAATAAAGAAATGACCAATATAAAGTTTGTAGATCATGAAAAGTTATGAAACTTTGTAGTTGAAAACTTTTTTTTATTTGAATTCGTTTAGGGCACCAAAATGTGGTTTGAAAAATTGCTTTGTCGAATGTTTTACTTTGGCCCTCGGCAAAGAAGCCTTTGCCGAGTGTTTTTTTGGCTCTCGGCAAAGAAACTTCTTTGCCGAGAGCCGTTTATCGGACGCTCAGCAAAGCCTTCTTTGCCAAGTGTTTTTTTGGCTCTCGGCAAAGAAACTTCTTTGCCGAGAGCCGTTTATCGGACGCTCGGCAAAGCCTTCTTTGCCGAGTGTAGAGGCTTTGCCGAGTGTTTTTTATTTGGCTCTCGGCAAAGCCTTCTTTGCTAAGCGCCCGAAAAAAAACGCTCGGCAAAGCCTCCGGCGCTCGGCAAAGAAGTGAATTCCGGTAGTGATAGAACATTTTTTTCTCGAATAATCTATAGAACATTTCATGCATGAATACTATAGGTGAATAGCGATAATAATCATGAAATATTCTATGGATATAACATGAACAGTAAAAAATATCATGAAAAAGCTCACAGCTGCTATAGGAACAATATACTAAATCTGTTCCAAAATATAGTTTGTTTGTCTTTTTTATCCTCAAGTTTGACCACTCGTCTTATTCAAAAATTTATGCAAAATATTACTTCTTTTGCTATGACTTGCTTTATTAACAAAAGTTCTTCAAAAATAACTTAAATTTAACTATGTTTGTACAAATGTTTTAAATAAGACGAATAGTCGTACTTGGAGTAAAAAAAAGGTCAAACGAACTATAATTTGGAATGAAGGGAGTAATAAATAATATATACACCACACATAATAAGGGATATGAATACTTTGGGTTTGAGAAAAAACAAATCTAGAATGCAGCATGGAACACCAGTAAGAAAAAAATAAAGATTAAAAAGGAAAAGGGAAAATGGGTGGAGTTGGGGCCCACGTGAATAGCAGTATGCAAGGCGACTGGCGGTGGTGCCGCTCACCCGCTGTGTACTGCTGGTGTGCATGGGGTGAACAGGCCAGCGTGCAGCGTTCACTGCTGGGCCGCTGGCTGCTGGCTGGGCTCCTAGTCCACTGCTGGCTCCGCACGACGAACGCCCACGCCGGCCGCCAGGTCTGGGAGTTCGACGCCGCCGCCGACCCCGACCCCGCCGTCGATGCCGCGCGCCAGGCCTTCGTCGACCGAAGGCACCAGCTCAAGCACAGCGCCGACCTCTTCATGCACATCCAGGTCTGTGCCTGCCTGCTTGCCGATCGCTGTCTTGCATTTTTTTTTCCACCACAGTAACCCTGTCACTGACACTGTCATTGTAGCACTGCCACGTGAAATGGTTGAAGATGGACACAGTTTTTGGGAATTATAAAACCCAGTGTTTCTTCAGTGGTCTAGCTCGATCTGTTTCGGTGCTGATCTGCTACCTGTAAATTTGAAACGTACATCTCTTCTCTTTTATTTACACACTGCAGTTCGCCAAAGAAAACCCTCTTGAGCTTGACCTTCCAGCGATCAAGTTGGATGAGCATGAAGATGTCACCGAGGAAGCCGTGACGACCGCTCTGAAACGGGCAATCGGCCGTTATTCTACTCTACAGGCACATGATGGACACTGGCCTGGGGATTATGGTGGTCCTATGTTCCCTATACCAGGCTTGGTACGTACGTACCTCTCCTCCAACTCTATCCACAGTGATATGTTCAGCTTGCTTAGTGCATTCCTGCAGCTAAATCTGTGCTCTGTGCTTAAGCTTGTGATATGTTATGTGTAAGACGAAATTGTGCTATCTTAATTTCTTTCTCACTTCCTATGCCCCATGTTGTATGTGAGCCTGATATATTTTTTTTATTCAATGCAAGTACCAATTTAGATGCCTCCTAAAATAGGAATTCTCAAAGTGTGGGGTGGGCATTGATCTCATTTTTTTAGATTATATATATGTAAAACTAATGTCTCGTGTTTCCTGGTTTACAAAAAAAAACAAGGCATGCAAACAGCTACTAATTGTATTTATCCTTCCAGATCATAACATTGTACGTGACTGGAGCACTAAACACTGTACTTTCATCAGAACACCAGAAGGAGATCCGACGGTATCTCTATAATCATCAGGCAAGGATTCAGTTCTAAATTTGTCAACCCTAGCTACAATGGCTAAACAAAGGTCATCTAGCTAATTTTGTCACTACAACTGTACGTAGAATGAAGATGGCGGCTGGGGCTTGCACATTGAGGGTCCAAGCACTATGTTTATCTCAGCACTGAACTACGTTAGTTTGAGATTGCTTGGAGAGGGACCGGATAGTGGAGATGGTGGAGCCCTGGAGAAAGCTCGAAACTGGATTTTAGACCATGGTGGAGCAACGTACTTAACATCATGGGGGAAGTTTTGGCTCTCGGTAGGGATTTGTTTGTTTATTAGGTCCTTCCATTTTCTTGGACCTGCTTTAGTTCCTTCTAATTCCCTGGCTTATTAAAGGTACTTGGTGTATTTGAGTGGTCTGGTAACAACCCGGTGCCACCAGAAGCATGGCTGCTGCCATATCTCCTGCCATTTCACCCAGGTTCTGCTTTCTTTTTCTCAGTGTACATAAATCTAGTATGTCATAGGTACGATGTATATATATACATTCTACCACTTAGTGCTAAAGGTGTTACCGTAGTCTTTTTCAATAGTCTTCCCTTGGTTGCTATATATGTTATTCTTTGCTTATATGCTATTGCGGTTTACAATGTCTTGCAGGGAGGATGTGGTGTCATTGTTGAATGGTGTATTTGCCAATGTGCTACATTTATGGGAAGAGGTTTGTCGGCCGAATCACACCACTTGTGTTGGAATTAAGGAAGGAACTTTTCAAAGACCCTTACGACAAGATTGATTGGGACAAGGCCCGCAGTCTATGTGCTAAGGTTTGTTATTTTTTTGCGTGACTTTTCTTGTGGCTATTGATACATATGGGCCAAATTGTGCACAACAGCACAAAGTTCATTGCATGATGTGCAGCAAAGTTATCTATTAGTCCCTAAGTTGATCTTATTTTTGGCCAAGGTTGTCCTTACTCTTTGTTCAGAAATCCCACTGCCAAAAAAGTATGTTTAGTTTATGGAACAACCATGTCATAACCTTGCCTAAACATGGTTTTGACTCATGCATACTCAGTACCTAGAACATATGAAGTTATAAACTGTCAAGAAGTTTAAAGAGATTTCTTTCCATTTATTCTCATACTTAGAACTCTCTTCTTCCTATTACTTTCTTCAAGAAAAAGTATGTAAGTTACCGGTTACTACCTCAATTGGGCCAATTGATATGGATCTATACTCCTGTAGTAAGGAGGGATCCATCTTTGACATAATGTGTCTCAAAGTCCCTTCTGTTCATAACAGCCATTAACTGGCAAATGATGCTATTTGAAAAGTTACTTAGTTCTAAAAACTTAAAGTAACACTTTCATGTTTATCTTCCTTTGTCTGTGAGGTGCTCAAGTCCATTTTGGATCCTGATTGTTCTATCTGAAGGAGTTTTGATACATTTGTGCTGCAGGAAGATCTGTACTACCCACGCCCATTCATTCAAGATGTCTTATGGGCCACTCTCCATAAATTTGTTGAGCCAGTTATGATGCATTGGCCTGGGAGAAAATTGAGGGAGAAAGCTCTGGAAACTGTCATGCGACATGTTCACTACGAGGATGAGAACACTCGATACATCTGCATTGGTCCTGTGAACAAGGTAAGTTGAGGGCTGTCATTGCTTGCTGAACCTTTACAAATCATTTCTGCAAATTTGATGGTGTTCAATTTATGCTCATAGGTTGTGAAACTTATATCAACGTATACTGTGATCACTGCTAATATAGTATTTCTTGATTATTGCTTAATATATTGTTTAACTGATTGCTACAACAGGTATTAAATATGCTTGCTTGCTGGATTGAAGATCCAAACTCAGAGGCATTCAAACTCCACATCCCAAGGATCCATGATTACTTGTGGCTTGCTAAAGATGGCATGAAAATGCAGGTGATTATTTCTTGTTCTGTGCTCTGTTGCCCATTCCCTTTTACTTAATTAAGTTCCTGTTAGACAACTACTGCAACAGAAAACATGTCAACATATCATATTTTATTACTATATGTTAATGGAATTGGCAAATTGTTTTGGAATCTTCAATCCAGCCAGCTCTTTCCACTATAGGGTTATAATGGCAGCCAGCTATGGGATACAGCTTTCACAGTCCAAGCCATTGTGGCTACCGATCTTATTAAAGAGTTTGGTCCCACACTTAAACTAGCACACAACTTTATCAAGAATTCGCAGGTACATTCAACATGCCTTTTTGTCTATATGGTTTAACCTTGGGTCCATTTATAGTACTGATAAATGGCTATTTATTATGAAATTAAAGGTTCTTGAGGACAGCCTTGGTGATCTGAATGACTTGTACCGCCACACTTCTAAAGGTGCATGGCCATTCTCAATTGCTGATCATGGTTGGCCTATATCTGATTGCAATGCAGAAGGGCTAAAGGTGAATTCAGTCATCAACATTATCAATAAGGAAATTTACTTTAGATGTTTAAAATTTTGTCTTTTGAGATCTAGGATCCTTTGTTCTTTCGGCATCTCTAAATTCTTTCCACGTAAAGTATATGGGTAAAGTGTTCATGTTGCTAATAAAGTTTTTAGCTTTGTTCCTTGGCATTTATGTTCCAGTATTCTTGACAGTATAATGCCTGGTACGTTGTCATAAATTCATAATTATTTGTTTTAAATAATTAGTTGCTTCTTTTCTTTTACTCCAGACTTCATTATTGTTATCAAAGATTTCTCCTGAAATTGTTGGCGAACCAGTGGAAGCTAATAGAATTTATGATGCTGTCAATTGTCTGATGTCTTATATGGTATAAGCATCTTGAATTTTTCCTGTCTTGCAATTGTTGCTATTGAATCATTTTTTATCGAAAAGGTCGATGTAAATTTGTAAACATTGTGGAAAATAATGCTCCTTGAATTGGCAGCAGCCCCCATATTATACTATGATCGTATATGTCATCTAAATTCTATGAAGTTTCTTTTTAATTCTAGTGTTTTTGTGTGTTTTGAATAAATCCGTTGGAGGGACCATGTCTCATCAGTTTTGCATTAACCTTTATAGAATGGTAATGGTGGTTTCGCGTCATATGAACTTACAAGATCTTATGCCTGGTTGGAGGTAGATGTGTGAACTTCGATCTTCATTGACACCCCCCTCCCCCCCCCCCCCCACACACACGCGCGGACACCTTGTTTGCGCATGTCTAAGCATGTTAGTATTTTTTAATTTAATGTTGCATGCTCTCCTCTGAAATGGATCTGCCACTTTTCTACTTTCTGAGGTATAGAACACCAATTACAAAAGTAAATCAAGCCACTTGTGAATTCCTTAATTACTGCCGTTGAGTAGAAATACATGCTCGATAAGATATTTTCTTTGTTTCAAAACCATATAATTCATCAGCATTCCTTGAATCTTTCACATTTCATCTATATTGACATTCTTTCTTAAATTATTCAGCTTCTCAATCCTGCTGAGACCTTTGGGGACATTATAATTGATTACCCGTAAGATGCAGTAACCTTTCATTGTGTTGATGTTTACTTATAAAACAAACTGAGAAAACATGAAACTCGTTTTGCAGGTATGTTGAATGTACATCATCAGCAATTCAAGCCCTGACATCATTCAGAAAACTCTACCCTGGGCACCGTAGGAAAGAGGTGGACAATTGTATTAGCAAAGCTGCTAATTTCATTGAGAGTATGCAGAAAAGCGACGGCTCATGGTCAGTAGTATTTGGACTCCAAACGGATTCATTATTTTGGAAGGTGCCTCCAAATAGCACTCTTCATTGTCCTCTATTTGTTTATCTGTTTCCAACAGGTATGGCTCTTGGGCTGTTTGTTTTACCTACGGCACTTGGTTTGGTGTAAAGGGACTAATTGCTGCTGGTAGAACATTTGAGAACAGTCCTGCAATCAGAAAGGCATGCGATTTTCTGTTATCAATAGAGCTTTCTTCCGGTGGTTGGGGAGAAAGCTATTTATCATCTCAAGATCAGGTAAATTCACTTGTGTCAGTTTCTTTAAAATAACAACACTTAACAGCATTATATATGGATGTACTGGCGGTTTGATTATGTCTATCATTCCAATTTTCATCACCTGTGTGCTACAGTCAAGATTTTTAGGGCAACATAGCTGGTTTTATGTTTATAATAATGTACCAAGCCCAGAGAAAACCTTTCTATTTAGAGCACATCACTTTATCTAAAGAATTTAGTACTGAGTAGATAGCAGTTGAAATGCTAACTTGCTGCTAGTGAGCAAAATAGTGGTCTTAATTTCTTATATACATATAGGCTTCTTGGAATTGGAATGACCTTTGCATTGACCATCTTTTGACGCACTCAATCAGGTTTACACCAATCTCAAAGGCAACAGAGCTCATGCAGTGAACACTAGTTGGGCCATGCTGGCACTTATTGACGCGGGACAGGTCTGTTATTTAGCTTGTGCATTAATTTGGATATTACAATGTGCACATTCAGAATGGTGCTTAAACCTCGTCCATATGTGCAGGCTGAGAGAGATCCATCACCTCTACACCGAGCATCAAAGGTTTTGATCAACTTGCAATCAGAGGACGGAGAATTTCCTCAGCAAGTAAGTAACAATTGGTCCACGTACAGAGAATTGTACTGACTAACATTAATGCATTCTTCCATCTCATATAATCTCAATTTAACATCTCACCTTATTTTGTTTTTCATAACTAACTACTGCACCACCTAACAACACAGGAGATCATAGGAGTGTTCAACAAGAACTGCATGATCAGTTACTCCCAGTTCAGGAACATCTTCCCAATTTGGGCTCTGGGAGAGTACCGGTGCCGAGTCCTTGGAGCTGGTAAGCACTAGTGCTCCCCATCAATCTACTAGACTGAAAGGCACGCCAAGGACTGTCTTGCGGACTAGCTATTTGCTTGAACGGGGGAGGTGTGTCTCATACTCTCATGAATCAGCTTTTGTGAGTAGCTATGCCCACAGTTGGTATAATGTAGTTATATGTTCAAGGGTTCCGCTCTGAGTTCTAATAATGTATATGTATATTGAAGGCGGAAAAATGTTAGATTCAGGTTTACACCGTTCTTGTGATAATGATGTGATGTAGTCGGAGTTGCGCGGTTGTCGATCGGTTGAGTTATAGTCTCAAAGCGTTGGTGATGGTATGGCTATTTTGCTCATCTAAGATCTCAGTTACATAACTGAGTAATAGTTATAGTTAGTTAGCTAATATTAGCTGCAAGTTGATCCAGACGGGGTTGTTATATTAATCACATACTAAGTATCTTGTTGAAACTGTAACAACTCGCAAATACGTTACCACAGTACATCTCACGTACACGGTGGCTGCCCTGCATTAGTACTTGCTGCAACCCACGATCAGATGCGCAGGAATTGATCTGGACGAGGTTCTCAGAGACTTCTCAGGAGTAAGGGTGAATTTCCCGGTTCAGTATCTGGGTCTGCCGCTAAATCTAGGCAGGGTACGCATGGTGCATTTGCAGTATATCCAAGACAGGGCAAAGAGCAAGATTGCTGGATGGCAAGGGAGAATGATCACAGTGGCAGGCAGGAAGGAACTAATCAAATCAGTGATCAGCTCCTTACCGATCTACTTATTCACCGTAATAAAACCACCGAAGAAATTCTTCAAAGAGTTGGATAAGCTCCGACGTCGGTTCCTCTGGGCCGGGGATGGTCAGTTAACCGGAGGAAAATGTAAGGTAGCTTGGCCAAGGGTCTGCTCGCCAACGGAGAATGCGTTGGCTGTGGTATGCCTAGGACGATAGAGACTAGCCATGGAAGGAGTTACAGTTACCTGTGGATGAGAGTGATCGGAGACTATTTTGTGCAGCGACCAAGGTGGACCTGGGAAATGGTTGCAGAGCGTCCTTCTGGTACTCGCGATGGTTGGATGGCGATGCTCCTGCAGACCTGTTCCCAAAGCTATTCAAACACATCAAGAGAAAGAATCGTCCGGTGGTGGATGCACTGACAAACAATGCCTGGTTCAGAGATGTTGACCACAACATGAGCCAGCAAGTCATATCGGAATACTTGCAGCTTTGGGACAGGTTAGAGCATGTTGCATTAACACAGATGCAGGAGGACAAAATAACCTGGCTTCATTCATCAAACGGCCAGTACTCGGCTCAGTCAGCATACTAGTTCGATGGAATGGATACTTGTACGGCTGAGATCATATGGAAGACCAAAGCGCCTCCAAAATGTAAGCTTTTCACCTGGCTTCTCCTCCAAAATAGGATTTGGACAGCAGCGAGGATCCAAGCTCGACAGTGGCCAAACGAGTATTTCTGCCAGTTATGTATCCGGAACCTGGAAACGGCTTTTCATTTATTCGTAGAATGTCCTATGGTGAGATCAATCTGGGAAAGAGTAGCTATCTGGGTGAGGACGCCGAGCCTAAATCCATCCAGTTAGGGTCCTGCGGAAAACATGATGGAATGGCTCCTACAACTCGTAAATAGCTTACTGCCAGCAGTTAATGGAGGCATAATAAGATCCTTGATTATGCTCATACTCTGGGAGGTGTGGCGAGAAAGGAATGGCAGGGTCTTCAGGAAGGAATGTCGGCAAGTTCAGAAGATAATGGATGCGATATATGATGAAGCTAAGTTGTGGGCTCATGCAGGTAACAAAGGGCTGCAGATGATCTTACCGCAAATAGATGAGCTTCATCTGAATAGTGAGGCGCAGGACCTTCAGGCAAACAGCCTGCAGCATGTTGTTTCTTCTCACTTCCCAGTATGTAAATTAGTTTTCATGTAACCTAGGGGTGGCCTGGACCTCGCTTGCCGAGCTCTGGCAAAAATGGTGTAGGCGCAGCTTGTGCCAGATACGCTGTGTATTTATTTTCTCTACTCTTATCAATAAAAGCCGGTAACGGATCTTTCGAGAAAAAAAAGTACTTGCTGCAACTTGAAAGGGAGGGTTTACACCTGAATGTTGCCCAGTAACGTATTATTGTTTGATCTTGATTCTTGAGTGCCAACTGCCAAGTGTCAATAATTCCAAGGAAATGACTGGTACCTGTAGCTCCCATCAGAAGTTTCTCTGCATTTAAAAAGCCTTTGGGGAATGGGGACTGTTAGCTCTATTGACTGACGGGACCCGATCAGATCAGCTGGCTGTTGCTGTGCTACAGCAGCTAGCTAGCCAGGAACAGCTGCAGCTAACCAACAGAAGCCTGCAGCAGCAAACAGCCGGTTACCCTATGCTGTGCAGTGAGGTCCAAAATTTCGTAAACGAGCAGATCCGAAAGAACTCGGGTTCAACTCTATTGGCGTACTGTCCTGCAACCGGTGACTATCTTGACGTTGGAGCCATGGAGGTGACAAAATGGGCATTGGAGAAAATTGACAAGATTAGAAGAGTTTTCCTTGTGGAAGGGGTCAAAAATGCAAGCGGAGGGTATTGCCTCATGAAATGGCGAAATGTGGAACCTAAGGACCTAGTAGGCTTGGGAATAATTTTGAATTTTAACCAGTTTGGTCGAGCACTTAAACCCAGATGTCTCTAGCTCGAATGGACTGAACTTGGTCGACCATAGGCTATATGCCCTTCTGGCCTTGTGGGAAAGCACTAGGGCACAGTTTGGAAGAGGAGATAAAGCAAAAAAAATTTGGCAATCTTCGTGGCTTGGAGAAAGAATCAGTCAGTCAAGATCGAATCTTTAGACGCATGTATGGAGCATTAAATGTAGGTAAAAAAAATAACTAATTGTACAGTTTGTCTGTAAAGTTCAAGATGAATCTTTTAAGCCTAATTAATTCATGGTTGGATAAATTTTGCCAAATAACAACGAAAAATGCTACAGGAATATTTTCCCCAAATATTTCGGAAGTGAACACAGCCTAATATGAATTGGACTAGGGTCTTTGGAGAATCTGTTCAACAAATTTATGAATCTGTTCAACTTTGGGACTTAGTGCAAAATCAACAGCTTAATGATCAGGATGATGAGATCGATCACATGGAAATGACTGCAGACTACAATGCTAAGTCTGTGCACCTTGCTTAGTTTATAGGATCTTACTGCATGTTTAGGTCGCACACAATCAGGAAGGAGTACGCCGAGGCCCGAGGGAAATCACAAATGCTTCATTGGCTCTTGGTTCAAGCAAGGATCCTTACAATTGACAAGCTTGAAGCTAGGAACTGGCCATGCATGCAATCCAACATGTGCTTTGTGTGATCAAGAGTCAGAAACGCCGGTGCACCTTTGCATCCAGTGCCCACTGGCAAAGGTGGTTTGGATGCAGCTTAGGAATTAGGTCGGACAAGGGATCCAGTTCCCTCCATGTCTGCTCTATTCTGTCACCTCGGCTGTGTTTTTTCTCTTTGTATAGTGTAAGTGTTTTGTAACTTTTGAACCTTTGCTTCTATCTGAAATGATACGGCAGAACACCTGCCAAATTATGCATTATGCTCAAAAAAATAATAAAACCTTGTATTTAACTTGCTTTCTCTGCTTATGAAATGATATGTAGTGCTCCTGCAAACCTTAAAAAATGTACTTTGTTTATAAATCACTACCGGAATCCGCTTCTTTGCCGAGCGTTTTTTTTCGGGCGCTCGGCAAAAAAGGCTTTGCCGAGAACCAAATAAAAAACACTTGGCAAAAGCCTCTGCACTCGACAAAGAAGGCTTTGTCGAGTGTCAAATAAAAAACACTCGGCAAAGAAGTTTCTTTGCCGAGTGCAAAAAAAAACACTCGGCAAAGGCTTCTTTGCCGAGTGCCAAAGTAAAACACTCGGCAAAGCAATTTTTTAAACCACGTTTTGGTGCCCTAAACGAATTCAACTAAAAAAGTTTTCAACTACAAAGTTTCATAACTTCTCATGATCTATAAACTTTATATTGGTCATTTCTTCATTCGACAAAGTAATAATTACGTTGTTCACAAAATCTATATATCTCTCATATAGTTTCATGAAACTATAAGAGAGACATATAAGATTTGTGAACAATGTTAGGACCACAATTTCGGATGGAAAAACTTCCTAAATGAAGTTTGTAGATCTCGAAAGGTTATGAAACTTTGTAGTTGACCACTTTTTAATTTGAATTCATCTTGTCATGCAAAACTACGTTCGAAATTCAAAATTTTAAAATTTGAATTTTTCAAAAGACCTCGGATGGAAAAACTTCCTAAATGAAGTTTGTAGATCTCGAAAAGTTATGAAACATTGTAGTTGACCACTTTTTCATTTGAATTCATCTTGTCATGCAAAACTACGTTTGAAATTCAAAGTTTTAAAATTCGAATTTTTCAAAAGACCTCGGATGGAAAAACTTCCTAAATGAAGTTGGTAGATCTCGAAAAGTTATGAAACATTAGAGTTGACCACTTTTTCATTTGAATTAACCTTGTCATGCAAAACTACGTTTGAAATTCAAAATTTTAAAATTTGAATTTTTCAAAAGACCTCGGATGGAAAAACTTTCTATATGAAAAATGTAGAGCTCGAAAAGTTATGAAACTTTGTAGTCGACAACCTTTTGATTTGAATTCATTTAGGGCCTCAAACAATCAATTTTCACTTGGTTTACTATAATATTTGAGTAACCGAAACGACATATAGACGCATGTGAGTGTGTAGTGTAGGTGGCAGAGGAGGTATCGCGTAAGGGGAGGTCACGAGTTTGAATCCCGCCGACCGCGTAGCCGTGAATTTTGCGCGAAAAATGCTGCGACTTGCGACTTCGACGGGCGAGCGCTGACCAGTGGGCCCCTCCCCCGATTAAAAAAAATTCAGGTTTTTTCGCATTTTTTTATTTCACACTTTGCCGAGCGTCGGGCACTCGGCAAAGGCTTTGCCGAGCGCCCGATAAACGGCTCTCAGCAAAGAAGCCTTTGCCAATCGGATATTTGCCGAGGGCGCTTTACCGAGAGCTGCGCTCGGCAAAGACTTTGCCGAGGGCCTTAGAGGCTTTGCCGAGAGCCTGGGGCCCTCGACAAAGCAGCCGGCTCCGGTAGTGAATTTTATCAAGGTTAAAGAAGTTTATATTTAAAGTAAAATTCATTAGTGGTCCCTAAACTTGTATGTTGGTTTTATCTAGGATTCTAACTCTTTAAATTTTGATTTATAGGTTTCTAAACTTGTATGACAGTATCTTTTGGTCCCCAACTCTTGAATTTTGGCGAATGGGCCTGTGATCCAGCAGTAGGTCTGTTTAGTGCGACACTACCCACCTCGCACCTTTTTTTGGAATTTTTTCAAAAATTTGGGATACATGCACGCGTGCGCGTTTGGTGGAACTGCACGTTTCCCTCGCATTGGAGGCGGCGACGCCTCCCAATCTCTTCTTTGCATGTGGGGGGACACGCACGCCCTCCCTAATCTCTTCTTTGTGTGTACGGACGTGCACACATGTGTGCGCGTGTGGTGTACACTACGGGATTCAGGCGCTTTGCCGAGTGTCTAGGACACTCGGCAAAGCCATAAATACACTCGGCAAAGGCTTTGCCAAGTGCCGCACTCGGCAAAGAGTACACGACAAAAAATTCATCGGGAAAGACCTTTTTGCCGAGTGTTTTTTGTCGGGCACTCGACAAAGACTTTGCCGAGTGCCACGACAGCACTCGGCAAAGAAAAGTTACCGTGACGGGGGAGATAACGTTTACGGGTGCTTTGTCGAGTGTCCCACAGCTAGGCACTCGGCAAATATTTTTTTAAAAAAAAACTTATTTGCCGAGTGTCCCACAGCTGGACACTCGGCAAAAAAAATTCCAAAATTCTTTGCCGAGTGTCCCACAGTTGGGCACTCGACAAAGAATGCTAAGTGCCCTCTGAGTGGCACTCGACAAAGAAAAAAAATTTAAAAAATTCTTTGCCGAGTGCCCTCTGAATGGCACTCGGCAAAGAATTTTTTTTTGAAAATTCTTTGCCGAGTGCCCTCCGAGTGGCACTCGGCAAAGAAAAAACATTTTGAAAATTCTTTGCCAAGTGCCCTCTGCTTGGCACTCGGCAAAGCAAAAAAAATTTTAAAAAAATTCTTTGCCGAGTGCCCTCTTCCCTGGCACTCGGCAAAGCTGGAAAATTTATCAAAATTGGCTTGCTTTTCCCAGCTTTGCCGAGTGTTTTTGTGATTGCACTCGGCAAAGGCTTCCTTTGCCGAGTGTTACACTCGGCAAAGTGACCATAACCGCCCCATTTTTTTGAATTTTTACATTCCATCGCGACAAAAATAATATTTCACATATATATTAAATTCATCACATATATCTCACATACATCATAAATATCTCATATAGATCAGATGCATCACAACATATATAACATAAGTGCATCGTAAGTCCAAATAGCTAACACAAGTTCATCACAAGTCCAAATAACTAACACTAGTGCATCACAAGTCCATCACCAAGTGAACAACTAGAAAGACAACTACCCAGATCCCCAAGCTCCCCACTAAGACTGTGGTGTACCATGAACTGGATCATTCGAGGGCCCGAGAGGTGGATTATTCGAATCCGCCGATTGAGGCTGCACAAAGGAGAAGACATTGCATGTGTGAGACAATAATCCACTAGGCTACAAGTAGTGTTACGGTTTGACACTAAGCATGAACATACAAACTTAAACAATCATATTCATACTTACAGGAGCAGCATGCCCTAAAGGTGGAGGTGGCGGTGTAACGAATAGCGAAGCTGGCGGAGCTACACCCGTCTTTTGCCCAAGAGCTTGCATGTACTGGAGAACCTCCGCCATCTGCTACTGCTGCCTCTGCTCCATCGCAATGCGCTGGGCCTCCATAGATCCTCTGGCGATCGGCCTCCCGTAGGGCCTCTAATTGCTCGATCTGGGTCTGCAATATTTCACCACAATGTTTAAACAATGCAAAGCTAAGATATGTAAATATCAATGTATGACGAATAAAACAGGAATCACCTGGAGTGATAAAATCCGCTGCTGTGAAGTCTCTGGCCGTGGACATATGGGAATGCTTGCGTCCGTGCTCGGATTTGGGAGAGGGAGGGAGTAGAGGTAGCGTCGATGACGTCGTCGCCAAGATAGTACCGCCCATGCTTCTTGCCTCCTCCAATCCTCATGACGACCTCTGAATCAAAGTCCTGGGAGCTCGGGTCGTAGTCGTCTCCATGGAGAGCCCTTGCCGCCGATGTGTACTCATTGATGCGGGTGTAGACGGACGGGTTGTTGTACGCCTCGGGCGGGTCCTCCGGGTTGTAGGAGACATCGGACGTCGCCTTGCCCTTGTGGGCCATAGCACATGCCATGAACGTGGTGCACTCCTAGCCCGCATGTGACGCCGACTACGAGAAAGACAGCAAGATAATTAGAAATCAGACAAAATTGAGTGTTAGAATAGAGAAATGAATTCGAGTACCCATGCTTGTCTGTATGCGGTGAGGTTACGGCTGCCTTGATGGTGCGGTACACCTGGCATCAGCAATCACCGCTCCCGGGCAGCGTTGTGCGCTTCGGTCCACTCGGGGCCGCACCACCTGTCCACTATCATTTCCCAGCACTCGGGATACGCGGCGCACTACCATGGACACATCTGCACGTCATTAAGTATTTGACATATAAGATGAACAAATTAAGAGTACTTAATGTCAAAAGGAATCAATATTAATGTTCTTTATCTACCTGTATGTACTAGTCCTAGATCAGCGTCATGCTTCTTGCTTGTGGCTTCTTAACATCCTCTCCATGGATCGACCTGTAGTAAGTGACGACAGCCTGGACAGGCTTTGGTAAGCACCACCTCCGCCCTGGCCTCAAATCCCTCCTCGCATTTGTAATAAAGCTGCATATAGACACGATATATCCATTCATTATTTCAAGAAAAATATAATGAATGTGATGCGATGAAGACTTACCCAAAAGTCTTGCTTCACCCGCACCATCTTGTTCTCAGCCTCCGCGTCGGGGGCGTTGGCGTAGTGGTCGAAGGTGTAGGCTGGCTCCCTCTTTCCGGCGTAGTCAACTAGACCAGGAAAGTGGGTCCTGCACAAAAGACCTAGGATGCCATTGACATAGCGTGTGATACCTCCACCCAACACAATGGTCCAGTTCCTGCATAATTAATTAAGAATAAAATATTAGTTTCTACTTTAATTTTCAACATATCAAATGAAAAAGTATTGATAACATATTAATTTACTTACTTTTGCCCTTCGGGATGAATCACCGGGCGTCGATGAGTTGCCGACGGAGGAGGGAGGCTCGCGGGACCTCACAAGTAGACACTCGACGAACTAGAGGAAGCGGAACTCGTACCTACCGCCTCCTCCTTGTCGTCTGAGTCCCCACCCCCCCTCCTCGTCTGTCTGCCGAGCCTACTCCTCCTCATCCCCGTCTCCATCTCCGTCCCCAACCTCCACCTCCTCCTCCACCTCCTCCTCCACCGGCGTGGGAGAACGAGCCTACCTCCTACTGCTGCTCCTTCTCCTGTCTGACGGCTCCTCTTCTGCAGCCGGCATAGGGCGTGTCCTTCGGTAAATCAAGAACACGTTCCTCTGGCGGCTGCCCACCATCTTTGTTCAAACACCTATAATTAGAAAGAATAAAAACAAGCTAATTAGAAATTAGAAAGAATAAACAAGAAGTAATTAGAAATAGATGCAAAATAAACAAAACATAATTACAAAATAACATTGTATTACATGTATTAGAAATAATCTGCATGATCGGGATTAGCTGGATCATAAGTCTCATCATCACTATCAACCATGTCGAAATAATCAACACTATCCAAAGGAGGAATGTTGTCTTCATTGTCATTGCCTAAACGTAATTGCTCAAGCATTTGTAAGTCCTTCACATCTTGCACGTCATCTCCATCGTCCTCGTCATCAACCCAATCATCGTCTACATCCATTCCTATCGCTTCGGTTAAGTCTATCTCGAACCTCCCTTGTAGCCCCTCTTCTTGATAGAACTCCCCGTCATATGTGTTTGTGTTGAAGTTGTAATTTTCATCGTTTGGGACAGGTAGTTTACCGTGTGGCGATACCTTGTGCACAATAGACCAACCCTTAAGATGCTCTTTGGTTTGGCATGCGTATAAGGTATAATAAACCTACGTGACCTGTTGAGCCATAATATATACATCATCTCTTAGATAGACAGAATTCTGTCGAATTTCGACTAGCCCAAGATGAGGGGTCCGTCTCGTTACTCCAGGATCAAACCAATGGCATTTGAATATGATAGGACTAAGAGGTTTGCAACCGATGGCATTTACAAATGAAAGTTCATATATTCCTTCAATTCTTCCATAATAGTCGAGGCCATCAGTATCGGGGGTAAAAACTCCGCTATTTGTGGTTCTTCGGTTGGGCCGACTTTGCTCGTAGCTTGCTGTGTGAAAGCGATATCCATTCACATCATAACCGGTAAATGACTTGACCCTATTGGCATAGCCGTTTGCAACCTGTCTCAGCTCGCCACTGATAGACACATCGATTTAGGCCTGCAAGCTCGAGCAGGATAGATCATTATATTATTTCAACGTACGAGCAACTTGGAAGGTCAAACTAAGTATGAGCTACATTCGAAAGTACCTTGTTTTTGAACCAAGAAATAAAATCGGGCCTCCCTGGTCTCGAACCCTTTGAAAGAAGGGTATCAGCTTCCTGCGGGGTAGGATCCCTTGATTGATTCCAGAAGTGATGAATAAATTCCCTGTACCAACGTAAAATAAGGGGTTAGATGAGGAACAATGATGGCGTATTCAAACAAGTTCGTTGAGAACTTACCCAATGTATGGCGCCACCTCGTCAAGGTTGTTCAACACATATATCATGATGCAGCGCCACTCTTTATGTGTCAAGGTCTTAGTGGTTGATGCACTTGCGCTTCCGAGTTGCCCTTGGAAAAGGCTGAGGTTCAATTCATTTTCACCAGCATTATAACGAGGGGGTGGATTATGCACGCTTGAAAGGTTCTCGGCGTAGTATTTCTCTGTGAAGTTTAACACCTCCTCCAGAATGTATGCCTCTGCAATAGAAGCCTCAATTTTCCCTTTATTTCTACATTTTTTGCGAAGAGTCTTTAGACATCTCTCGATTGGATAGCATCAACGGGCCTGCACGGCCCCCCATTCGCGCCTCATACGGGAGGTGCAATATCAAATGCTGCATCGGATTGAAGAAGCCAGATGGGAATATCTTCTCCAACTTACAGAGCAACACAGGTGCCTCGTTTTCCAAGTCATCAATCATGGTCCGAGATAACTCCTTAGCACAAAGCTGGCGGAAGAAGTAGCTTAACTCTGCCAACGCTAGCCACATATGCTCAGGGACATAGCCTCGAACCATTGCCGGAAGAAGCCGCTCAAGCCATATGTGGTAGTCATGACTCTTCATCCCGTTGACTCGTAGAGTAGATAAGTTCACTCCCCTCCTTAGATTCACTGCATACCCATCAGGAAACATTAGCGTCTGCATCCATTCAAGTACTTCCCTCCTGTATTTCCTAGCCAAGATGAAATTGGTCTTAGGCCTTTTTCATGTCTTGCCGGCTCTAGCAGGCAGACCCACAACACCGAGGAAGACGATCGACGTACTCTGACTCCACTTCAACGGGCTCTTCTCTGTAAAAAAAGAAAGAAAAATAATACTGTTAATTAAAAATTTCGACAGAACCTCCCCTGCACGGGAAGGTTTCGAATACCTGCAAAAAACAATGGCACGATGGCCGACATTCACATATGACAGCTCGATGGCCGACATCCACATACAACGGCTCGATGGCCGATATCCACATACAACGGCTCAATGTCCGAAAACCACATACAACGACAACACATACAACAACAATTACGACTGACACGACTATTTCACGCATTACACGAATTGCATAGAAAAGGAATGAACGAACCTAGTGTGTGCTCGTCGGCGGTGCGGCGGCACGGTGGCGTGGTCGCGCGGAGGCGCGGCCGTGCAGGGCGAGCGGCGCGGGCGGGCGCGTGTGCGAGCGGCCGGCGTGGCGGCCGAGCGGGCGGCGACGTGGGGCGGCGCGGGCGCGGGGCGTGGGCGCAGCCGGTGCGGGAATGCCAGGCAGGCGCGACGCGGGTCAGGCGGGCGTGGCGCGGTGCGGGGCGGGCCGGGCGCGGGTCGGGCTGGCGCGGCGCGGGGCGGGCCGGGCGCGGGTCGGGCTGGCGTGGGGCGGCCCCGGGCACGGCGCGGCCGGGCGGCGTGGGGCGCGGCGTGGCCGGGTGCGGCGGCTGGGGGCGCAGAGGCGTTGGGCGGGCGCGGCTGAAAGAAATGTCGGGCTCGCGGGCACGTTTATTTACCTACTTTGCCGAGTGCCCGCGATTCGGCACTCGGCAGAGATTTTATTTTTTTAAAAAAAATGCTTTGCCGAGTGCCGGCGATCTGGCACTCGGCAAAGCCTTTTTTAAAAAAAAATTCTTTGCCGAGTGCCAGATCGCCGGCACTCGGCAAAGTTTTTAATTTTTTTTAAAAATATCTTTGCCGAGTGCCCACGATCTATCACTCGGCAAAGAATTTAATTTTTTTTGGACCAAATTTTTTTTAAATTACTTTGCCGAGTGCCCACGACTTGGCACTCGGCAAATAATTTTCAGCATTTTTTTAATTTCTTTGCCGAGTGCTAGATCGCCGGCACTTGGCAAAGTTTTTAATTTTTTTTTAAAAAAAATTTGCCGAGTGCCGGCGATCTGGCACTTTGGCGATCTGGCACTCGGCAAACCACATGTGATATTGTGATAACACATGTGGAGATGTTTGGGTTTCAAGCAACGTACGTCGCAACTTCCTCGAAACATTCTTAATTTTTTTTATCATAGCCTCTACATGCGATATCATGACATCTTGGTAATTTTTGTGATTTTCGGACTTCGTTTGTATTTAATAGAATTTAAAAACAAATCGCCCGCAAGTCGGTGCCCATGTTTCGTGAACATGATGTTCGAAATTTTGGGTGTGTTCCTAGATAGCGCCTTATAATACACTCAAAAGCATGAATATCATTTTTTGAATGGCTAAATTCCATTATTCCATACACCTGCGGTTCAAATTTGCTTTTTACGAAAAAATTCAAGTAAATGATACAAATTAACTAACTGCAACAAAAAAACATAAAAATTGTATCAAATTTTAAAATCTAGCTCCTAATACTATAGTAGGGCTTCACAAAAAAATTTGGGTGTAAAAAGAAAAAAAAATTAAATTCTTTACCGAGTGCCAAGATTCTGACACTCGGCAAAGAAATTCTTTGCCGAGTGTCAGATTTCTGGCACTCGGCAAAGTAATTAAAAAAAACTTTACCGAGTGCCTAACAGCAGACACTCGGCAAAGGATCACCGTTCGGGCTCACCGTTTGTCAGTACGTCTTTGCCGAGTGTAAATCTTTGCCGAGAGCTGGCCTCTCGGCAAAGACTTTCTTTGTCGAGTGTATTTCTTTGCCGAGTGTCGAACACTCGGCAAAGCAATCTTTGTCGAGTGTCTTACTTTGCCGAGAGCGGCACTCGGCAAAGAGCCTCTTTGCCGAGTGCCCGATATTTGGCACTCGGCAAAGCATATGACACTCGGCAAAGATACTGTTTCCGGTAGTGATAAGTGTGGAGTGTGTGGGTGTTTGCGTCCAAGTTATACGCAATCATAAAAAACTCTTGAATTTTGATATTTGAGTCCTACAACTTGTATAGTAGTGTCATCTAGGTCTCTGAACTTGCATATCATACATATGGTGCTAATATGGCATGCTAATTATGTATTGATGTGCAAGTTTAAGGACCTAGATAACACCGCTATTCTTGATACGAGACTCAAAATCAAAATTGGAGAGCTGGGGTCCCAGGTGACATGTCGTACAAGTTTAGAGACTCATAAATCAAGACTCGAGTGTTAGGGACCTAGATGTCATCGCTGCGCAAATTTAGGGACTGCTGATGACTTACTCTTTAATTTATGATGAGAACTAAAACATGTTACATCATGAAAAATGAAGGAACTAGACTCGTAAGCTCCATTTAATAATTTAATAAATGTATAAAGCACGTAAGGTAACTAATGATTTTTCTTACAATGAGCGCCCTCTCTTAGGTGGTCTCTAGTGAGGCCTTATTCTTTCTAGTGAGAAATCAGAGGAGAACCTCAATGAAGTCAGGCTTTGTGGTCGTCGATCACCCTGTGTAGGTCTCGTCCCATCTCTTCTTCATCTTGTTGGCCTTTACGCATATGGCTCTACTGAACAGTCACGGGAAGTAGTCCTCAGCGTTAGCTGAAACTGCCGATGATCGTAGCCGTGGTATCTAGCTGTTCACGGAAAGATTCTAGTCTGAAAGATTAATCACAACAATTGACAGGGTAAAATTATTTTTGGCCCTCGAGGGCATATATACCCACATGTGTATCCACCATTGGATGACAATGGGGGCGTATGATGCCCCTTCGCACGAGCTGTATGGGGGATCGTAGCACAATGGAGCGGCTGCCCAAATCTAAACCCATCAGGATGGTCTGAATATAGCGATGTCGAAGAATGGTTTCTAGTGCTAACCCAAAATGGAACAAAACCTGCACACTCTCTAACCATCCTAACTCTATGGCAAATATGGAAGCAAAGAAATGCTGTGGTTTTCAGAGCTGAACGAAGGACAGTCAGAGCAGTGGCTGCTGGGATTAGAGATGAATGCTCGTTATAGCTGATGGCCGGAGGGAAGTGTCTCAACCCCTCGATGATTGCAAATAATGTAGTGAGCAATTAACTTCTAAGTCTTCCAAACTCGCGAAGCAGTCTGCTGAGCGAGTTCGCGCATGTAAGGTTGCAACTCTGTAAACTCCTTATTAATGCAAAGCCGGGTAACCAGATCTTTCAAAAAAAAAACATGGGGGCATACGTCCCTGAGGGCAATTTTCTGTGTCCGATTAGTAGTACCTAATTAATACTCCCTCCGTCCTCAAATAAAGTGCATTATAGCATTTGAAATTTATTCTCCAATATAATGCATTCAGGAAACAAAAAGGTATTGTTTACTTAAATAAAATATGTGATTATTTTGTCTAAGGAAAGTAATTCATGCACTTGCCATATTTTGTATAGGAGACTAAGAGTTCACCCTTTAATTATGCGAAAAAGAATTAGATTTCAATACATTAGGAAGATAAGTAAGGGGTACATGCGTGTATTGCACTCTTCCTTATTTTGTCTGAAAATAGCCTGAATGCATTATATTTGAGGACGGAGGGAGTAAGTAACCTAAAATGTAAAGACTTAGGGATCTTGGCCCCCCTGGCCCCCTTACCCTGCTTGTATGAAGATCATTGCAATAACCACACCACTTCCAAAAACAAAAGGTGCTAAGGTTCAGGATTACAACTTTTTGTATGAAGTCTATACAACTGAGCGTATGCAGGAATGGCTGAAGCTAGGTAACCAAACACACACTTTAGAAGCTGCAACTGCTTTTGGTCACTATGCGGGTGGATTGTACTGATTAAAAGAAAGGCAAGCAATTGTTTTTTTTAATACCCAACACAAAATCTGTCGGTGTTCTAATTGATAAGGGCAAGCGAATGTGACTGGCTATCGGCGATTGCCTGCGAGACTCCTTTTCGACTTTTCGTTGTCCAGACAGCGTGTTGTTGCTCTTGACTGAAATCTTTGAGCACGGGGGTCGTCAAAACTACTCTCAAGCGAAAGGAAAAGGCGAAGAAAGGAGAACACCTTAGAATAATTGGTATTATTTATAGGTTCTCCATTACAGCACAATGACCCTCGTGCTCTGGCCCCATGTCTACTCTAGATACCTAGAATCTTAGGCGAGGTCACCCCGGTCAAACTTGTATATAGGAACCCAAAAGTCATTGCCCTCCCGGGACCACGGGGACCATCATGGTTTCCACTCGACTTCGCGTGTCGCTCCTTTGCTCGGGCGTTCGCCCTTCACTAGGTTTAGGGTGAAAACAGTACAGATATTTTCTGACCGTATTCGAGACCGAATTCGTTTAGAGGGGTTCAGATCTGTCCGTATCAAGTCTGGATATTCAACATCCGATAATGTATTCATATCTGAATACTCAAATTATATATTTATGATGTCGATATCCAATCGTATCCTATTCAGCATGGTTGACACTATCCCTATTTAAATTCGAATTCAGACAGAAATATAAAAACAAATGTAATCTCAGTGATATCGGTCCATATCCGATCCATTTTCATCCTAGCTGGGATCCTCCTTCGAAATGTAGCTTTCTGTCCTGGGTGAGGCGGTGTCCTTGCTCCGGATGCTCCTCATGCGTCGAGCCTGTTGAAGGCTTGAAGCCTCCTGCGAGGCTTTGACTTGACGAAGTGCTTCGGCATGCGAAAACGACTAGAAACACGGGAAATTCCTCAGGACGGCCGAAGGCGAAAAGAAGGGGGCCAAGTGAAAAGGTCCTCAATCCGTACATGAATTTGTGTGTACATTTCGAATTGCTTTGCTTTGCTATATAAACGAAATTCTATTGAGAATGTGAAAAGCTTTGGTAATCGTGAGTAGATAGATTCACATAGGTGCATGCAGATCTCTGTCTCTCAGCTTGACTGCTTATAGCTACTGAAAACATGTAAGGTTTGGATATATAATTCCTGCTTGGCAATGTTCACGAGGTTCTTCCTTTTCTTTTATATTTGCAAAACGCATGTTTCAAGTGTTTCAAAACGGCATTTCCAATGTTGCAAAACACATGTTTTAAATGTTTTCAGATGTTTTAGAGGTATGTTTAAGATGAATGTTGCGATAGTAGTTTCTGGATGTTGTACATGTTGCAATGGTTATGCACGTATGTTGCAAGAGTTTGTTCAAAATGTTTCATCCGTTTCAGACGCATGATACAAGTGTTTTATCTAGATGTTGTATATGTTGCAAATGTATGTTCCAAATGTTTCATCTGTTTCAGACGTATATTGCAATTGGTTCATCTGAGTGTTGCAAAAGTAGATCTGGATATAGAGTTGTTGAGCGAGGAAGAGAGAGCTAGTGCAGGAGCCATGGCGGCGTCGATTTGAGGAGGCACAGGCCGCGTGATGCCAGTGTGAAAAAGGCGGGGAGCCATCCGAATGGCGTGGAAGAGGTGGGCGAGCCGCGAGGGCCAATGTGGAAGAGACGGGGCCGAGTCATCCAGGTAGCATGAGCATGCAGCGGAGAGGTCCGAGGGCGGGCACAGGAAGCGGATCTGGCGCGGACGGCACGCGAATCCGAGCGACCAAGGAGGAGCAGCCTGGGCGTTCGGACGCGCGTAACCATTCGGGCATTCGGACGCTAGCTCTCCTTTGTATTAAGGTATACACGACACGACCGGTAAAGCAGCGCAAAATCAGGCGGCGTTTTAACTGACAAAAAGACAAGGAGCGATTGTGACTGTCTACCGTTTTTTGGTATTAGTGTATGACTGTATGTATTCTCCGATCCGTATATGGATTTGTGTGTACACTTCGAATTTCTGCTGTGAAATGCTAGCCTTGGTAATTTTGGGAGTAGGTAGGTAGATTCAGAAAGGCGCAGTTCTCTTTAATTTGTCTCTGTGCTTATAGCTGCTGAAAACATGCAAGGCCTTGCCGCATTAGGGTACTTCATATAGTATACTTGACAATGTTCATCAGGCTCTTTCTTTTCTTTTATATTTTGTTTCTTAAAAGTAGACATCATCAGGTTGAAGTGGATCTGAAACATCAACTGCATGTACTTCCACACCCGGTTTACAATTTCGCTGAAATATCGCCGAAATTTCCAAAATATCACCTTTTTCGCTTAGGTCCGAAAAAAATTTATATCGGTCAAAATTTTTCGGTTAAATTCATCTTCCGCTCCAAAATTACACCAAACCACACTAAAATGACCCTCCATATCCTCTAGTCTTATCAAAGCCCTAAATTTCTTCAAAATTATTTAATTTTGTCACACACATTTGATGGCATTAGCATATGCAGCTCACCCACCGTTGGCCCACTATATTACCGTGATGATATATTGTGTTATTTCATCGATGATGGATTAGAGAGTTTTTCTAGTGAAATAATGCCAAATTTTTTTAAAAAATCAATTTGAATTTATTTAAATATGACCCGATATTTTTGAAATTTCTGAAATTTCATATTTATCGTTGAGGACCAAATTTTTTTTCCTACCGGTAAAAAAAACCTTGCTTCCACATGATATGCCGTACGTGCTACAACATTGTTTATGTTTTTTATAATCACAGAAAAATAGACCATTGTTTGTTAACAGCCGATCGTCATCGCATTAACAAACTGATCAAACACAGTGGTTGTGTTGTGTTGTGACTCTGAACTGAAGTACGTCGTCACCATCATCAATTGGCTACTTTTTCAGGGGAGCGGAGTGTCCGATGCTGTTGCGGCAGTCAACCAGGCACGTCTGAGCGTCACCACCTGCGACCGCCGTGGAGGAGGCAGTGCTCATGACGCCGCAGACGCGGATGAGGCAGATGTGGTTGCAGTCGGCGGCGGACTTGGGACGCGCCGGCCGCGGCAGCTGGTCGTTGAAGCAGTCCTGGAGGCACCCGAAGTTGCAGGGGTAAGGCCCGGAGTCCTTCCGGCACTCGGCGTAGCACTTCTTGTAGCAGCGGCAGAACCTGGGCATGGCCGCCACCGGCCGCGGCTGGCCGGACAGCAGGAGCACGGCGAGCAGGCACCAGGCGGCGGCGGTGGCTAGCCTCTTCTTCCCTTCCCTTGTACTCCTCCGGTTGCCGCGATTGCCGCGCAGCTGCATGTAGTATTGCCTCAGAATAATTGATGATCAGAGGGTAAACATAAACAAAATAACGATGCGCGATGAACATATATAACTTATACGAAGGACAGAAACTGGATGAAATGGAATGCTGGATATATAGCTTGAGAATTTTGTCTTATCGTACTGTTCAAAAGGTGCTCGATTGCTGCTTGCACACACTTACACACATGTGCAGTATATATAGCTAGGAACCGATGCTTTATTTTGGCTAGTAATGAATAAATAAATTATAGGATTATTGTGTGCCTCTAATGCATGCACGCGTGCAGGTAAAAAGGAAGCCATAAATTACAAGTTTTATGTGCTTGTTATATACTAGGGTCTTGTTTAGATTGTGGGAAGTTAGAATTTTTCTAATGGTACCACTTTCATTTGTATTTAACAACTATTGTTCAATCATGGGCTAACTAGGCTCAAAAGATTCGTCTCGTAATTTACAATTAATCTGTGCAATTAGTTATTTATTTTACCAACATTTAATGCTCCATGCATGCGTCTAGCCCTGTTCTCTTCCCTTCCAAATTCCAAGTTTTTTCACTCTCTCCATCACATTAATCTTTAGACGCATGCATGGAGCATTTAATGTAGGTAAAAGAAATAACTAATTACACAGTTTTGTTGTAAATCACGAGACGAATCTTTTGAGCCTGATTAGTCCATGATTGAACACTAATTGTCAAATACAAACGAAAGTGCTACAGTAGCAAAATTACAAAAAATTGCAATCTAAACTAGGCCTAGACTTGTAACAGGCACAAATTCAGGAAATTAAATCACTGGAAAGAGTGGCAGCACTGGCTTAATGCAGGAAGTTTCTGAGGCACAGTTGCAGCCATACGTAGACCCGCATTCAATCTGTCGCCGCTACCTGCTAGCTTATCGGGCGGCCCATGTTCATATCTGGCCCACGTCAGATGTGAGGTTCCAATCGCCGATAGGTAGGCTGAGGCTCCCGAAGTCCTGACATGGCCTTTTCTTTTCTTTTTCTGCCCGTCAAGGTGGCTTCTTTTATTCTTTTCACTATTTCCAGATTTTATTTTCCTTTTTATTATTTTTCCTTTCTCTTCTATCACTTTATTTAAAAATGTCCCCACACATCACCCTTTTGTTCCTAAAATTTTCCCTTTAAAATAGAGGCAATAAAGGGATAACATCGTCTCTTTTATTCTATTTTTCCTTTCATATTTTTTCGCTTATTGTTTTCTCTCACCCTCTTTTCATTATTTCTATTTCAAATGTTCCATTACCATGCACCAATTATTTTTTCTTTAGTTCCATGATTTATATTTTCAATTTCATCCCTTCACATTTTAGATTTTTTATTTTGCTTTATTTCTTTTATTTTAATGTTCTAAAAAACATTTCTTGATGCTATAGTATTTTTATGAACTCACTCAGAACATTTTGTTTATGAACATGGGTCACATTGCCTAGGATGCTAGAATATTTTCCTCTTGAATACAAACAATTTTGATAACGTTTTTCCTCCTAACATAAACCATATTCTTTTCCTTCAACTTGGAACATATTTCTCCTCACTGCAACCATTGAGTTCGAACTATTTTCCCTTAACCTAGAACAATTTTCTCCCGAAGCATAAACCAAAAGTCTCTCTTAATATAAACTAGGAGAATACCTCCGAGCGTTGCTGTGGGGATTCCAGATAATTTTGGTGAATGATTTGACACATCGATGTGGATAGCTAAATGCATGTTAGTGGATGAAGAGATAACTATCATAATTATATGTGCTAGTTGGCCATAATTACAATTTCTAGTGGATTGTTGATGTGGATAGCTTGCATGTTGAGAGAAATCTCTAGTGGGGTTTAGCTTTATAAGGGTATAGGATACATCATCGCCTTAAACTCTTCTGGTGGGGTTTAGCTTTATAAGAGTATAGTATATATCATCGCGTTAAACTCTTCTACAAAATGTCACTGAATAACCCCAATTATACATTCAATTAGGGGTTTGAATTTTTTACTGTAACAAATACAGTGTTGTAACTGAAAACTAATACTGATTCTTGGTTTTGAAAACTGAATTGTTTAAATTTGGGGCTCACGTGACATTCAAAAACACAGGCTTGTGCCACGCTAGCTAATATAAACCATGGGCCTCGGCCCAGCAACAGGGAGGTCCAGTGTTTTGTTCGGACTTCGGCACGGGACGATCTCGGGACCGACCACCCGTCCCCACAAATCAGGCGGACGAACTCGTGCCGCTTCCTCGCGAGCGCGGGAGACAGCTGCAGCGGCGGCGGGCACGCGGGGGAAGAGAGAGGCGAGGCGCAAGGAGCGCGGGAGAGCTGACGAGGTTGGCGGAGCTGACGAGGTCAAGTCGCAGGCAAGCTCGGCAAGTCCGGCGAGGTCGGGCACGCGATGCGAGCTCGTGGCCGGAGAGGAGTGGCCCGCTCAAGCAGGCGGGCGACCAGCAGCCACGAGCGAGCGCGCAGCCAAGGAGCCGCGTCGGGCCAGCCGGCCAGCAGCTGCCGCGGGCCCGCAGCAAGGACGGTCGAGCAAGCAGCATTCCCCAGGGGAGCGCGTCGGCGGCCGAGCAGGCGAGCAGACGCTGAGGTAAACGTGTTCGGGTAGCTTGCTTTGCTGGCATCAAACCCCACAGCGGCAAAGGTAGAAGCCGTGCTGAGTTGCTTGCTTGTTGTAACGTGGGCGCAGGCTGCCTTACTTGCACGGCGGACGGCGAGCGCACGGCATGCAGGCGTAGTGATAGCGTTGGTAGATGCTTACATCATGCTTGACGAAATGCCTGAAAGAGCTGATAGAGCACAGGTTATTATCCCATCCATTCCTAAACCTTCAAGGCTCCAACCAAAGAGCAAACAAAGATGGATCATCCCATTACAGAAAAAAAAAATAATGGGACCATCCCATATTCCCATCCCGCTTCATCCCTGAACCAAACACAAACTAAGTGACTTAAACTGGTTTGGTTGCTTAACCAACCTATAGCTCTGTCCCCTTCAATGGCCTAGCTGGCTGGCTGGAATGGCCAACTGCATCACCAATTCACCATGCTGTGACACTGGACAAAGCCACCCACCCGCACCAGAATGAGTCACACCACGCCCCTGACATGTCGAAAAGAGTTAGATCAGAAAATACCCTTTTGTCCAAAAAGTTGTTACTAAAATATTGTTTAACTGAGGGTTAAAAATAAAAAGTTCCATGTGCACTGGTAAATATTGTTTAACTTTGGAGTATTTGGGGTGTGGGTTTGTGGAAGCTTAGGCGGATGACAGAAACATTTTTTTATGCGCCGTTTTGGATGGTGGTGTAAGAAACTTCGGCTAGTATACTTTTAACCTAACAAGTTTATTTTTTTAGAAAAAGGATTCCAAAGTTGGTTTCAGTCATGAAAAACATCATAAAAAAAAACCTCTCTGTTTATAGCAATTGGACTACAAATTAGATAATAGTCAGAAAGATAAAGCGACAGGGGTATCTGGTTCTCTGCCATCCTATTTCTAAAAGAAATGACTTTGCTAGCCAACTGTACTCTCTGGCACAAAGCTACTATCTACAAAGCTTCCACTAAGGTGCTGTCAGTGGTTTATATATGGTAATATGGACCAATTGGACTGGCAAATTGCAGTTTATATACATATCCCCACTAAAATATGACAAAGTAGGAACTTGCCAAGTCAGTTCCTCTCCCTTGCGCATTTGGAGCTACTCTGTATATGCAGCCTTGCAGGTCATAACCACGAAGGAGAGAATCCCAGCAACACTGCTCTGAGAAGAGATCCATGTCATCATCAGTAGTCTCCTGCCAATTTGTCTAGCCAGTAAGTCTCATGCATTGAACTTTCTGATCTACTTTCTCCTCATATTTGTAAAGATTAGACGCATCGTTGCTTGCTTGGTTGCTTACATCCGTCAGATAGCTGTTTCTCATCAGCCCGAAGATTACTTCAAGTATAATCGAGGCCAACCAATCTCCGGCGCAGATCAACCTTGCAGTCCATCCCGTAAGCTGATCAACCTTGCAAATTCAGTTCGGCTTTTGACCTTCCTTTTGCATTTGCTAGCAATCTGAGATTGTTTTTTTTTTACAAAGTGACAGGTGAGTGATTACTTATCTAGTCACCAGATCGGGGTCCATGTAAAGGATCATCGTTGCAGCCGATTGAAACAGGTCTTGTGGAATTTGCACACGATTGGTGATGGCAAAAGACGGGAAGGGCAGCGCAAACTGATTGTATGCGGTGACAAAAAGGTAATAGAACCAGACATCAACAAACATCAGACTGAAGTGCCTTGTGTATTATGTATGCATGTTTTAATATTAGCCTTGTCTAATCTGAACACATAGGAAACAAAGTAATACATAAGTTGCATTTTTCACATCCACTAATTTGTGTTTTTTCCATTACGGTTTCTGCATTGTTTCCTTACAAACAACATGAACATTTTGTGAAGTAATAATGAATATCTCTATTGTAACAAATTGCAGTGACAGTTCACTATCCCTTACCGACTCAGTGAGGAAGTATCCGTTTAAACTATGATTCAAGGATGATTGCACTCTTTCTAGGAAAGAATATGTGAAGAAAATATTTGCTGCAACAAGTGGCTTGTCATAACTATACATCTGAAAAAAAAGGACAGACCCAGTGCCAGAGGCTCCCACACGAGTGGGGTCTGGGGAAGGGAATAACTATACATCTGATTAGCATTAAAATGTGACCACAAGATATACATTTCTAATGTTCATTAAATCTACTATTTTTCCAGCACACAGGATTGCAAAAATCTTCAGAGTCAAGTCAATATGATCATAAGCTACATAAAAGCGGCCGTTGAGGCCATTACTGGCTTCAATGAGTGTGTCACTTTTTCCCAATGGGTTAGATCTCTTGGGTCCCATTCGAATGGAACAGAGAAACAAGAGCTTAAAGAGGACGATGTACTGAAGTTGCAGAGCTCTTTTCAGTGCCTTCGGGATACTCTACCTGCAATGTACAACTTTATTGATCGAGTAGAGTGGAGGAGCCATGACAAGGGTGTGACAGAGCTTCCAAAACTTAAGGCTGCCGTATATGATGCAGAAGACCTTCTAGAGGATTTTTGATGCTACGAGCAGAAGGTGAAAATTGAGAGCAGTGCGACCTCAGCGGAACCAGGCACTAATTTCTTTCAAGATTCCATCCAAGATAACTTCAACACTAAATTGACTACCATCAAGAATAGGCTAGATAACCAATCTATGATGCTTGAGAGAATGGGCTTACATCAAGCAACTCTATGCTTTGACAGATCGGTCAGACCTGAGACCACTTCTTTACCCACTAAGGCAAAGATATTTGGTCGTGATGATGAAATAAAGAGGCTGATTACACTGCTTGGTGTGCCTGCAAATAATAGCGGGGGTCCTTCCACACGCAAGAGACCAAGAAGTGACACTACTGAAGCAACAATAACAAGCGTTCCAGTTTTGCTCATAGTTGGAATCAGAGGTGTTGGAAAAACTACTTTGGCCCAAAATATTTGTAGCCATCCACAAGTGAAAGAACACTTTGATGTGGTAGCTTGAATTTGTGTCTCAGATGATTTTGATGTCAAGAGATTAACTAAAGAGGCCATAGAACAATTTTCTGGGAAAGCAGTGACGAAGGATAATTTGAACTCTCTTCAGGCTGATCTTATAGATAGCCTCAACAAGAGAAGATTCTTAATTGTTCTCGATGACATTTGGGATGAGAATGCAGAGCAGTGGAAGATGTTCTGCGCACCTTTTAAACATGTACATTAGGAAAGCATGATGCTTGTCACGACTAGGTCTCCAAAGGTTGCCGATATAGTGCGGACAAGGGATCCGTTTCTATTAGAGGGTTTGAAGGATGATGTCTTTCAGAATTTCTTCAAACTATGTGTGTTTGGATCTGACAGTTCTAACAATAATCCTGAGTTGGAAAGGATTGGTGAACAAATACTCCCAAAGTTGAAAGGATCTCCTTTAGCTGCAAAAACCCTCGGTCAGCTGCTCGGAATGAGCCTTGACCCAGTGCATTGGAATATGATTCTTAACAGTCAGCTGTGGGAGCTTAGACAAAAGGAGACCGACATTTTACCAGCTCTACGGTCGAGCTACATGCATTTACCATTCCATTTAAAGAGATGCTTCTCATTCTGTGCTGTGTATCCAAAGGATTACAATTTTGTGAAGGAAGATTTAGCCGAAATTTGGGTGGCAGAAGGTTTTGTGGAACCTGAACATAATATTCCACTTCAACAAACAGCCTGCAAATACTTTGAAGAACTTGCACATCTGTCATTCTTTCAGAAACTTCGTCAGCCTAGACGCTGAAGGCGTCCTTGGGAGAAATATGTAATACATGATCTGATGCATGACATGGCGCAGCTGGTTTCAAAGGATGAGTGCTTCATAATAAAAGATAAAAAGGATCTTGGAAGGATTCCTCAAAATGTCCGTCATCTATCGGTGCTCAAAAGCAGGGATTTTAAATGTTCTGACTTAGAGAGTCTATGCAAGCAAACAAAGTTGCGCACCTTATTTTGTGACATGTCTTTAAACAGTACTGCCGGCAATACTGTAATGGAGAAGTGGTGCACTAAACTTTTGAGCATGCGTGTCATGGTCTATGACTCTATCTCTAATTTGCCAGATAATATTAGCAACATGAAGAATCTTCGGTACCTTAAAATATTTGGCTTTTGCACTTTCGATTGCCTTCCTACAGCATTCTATCACCTCTATAATCTACAGTTATTTTGTGCTAGAAGAAGCAGCTTTGGAGAAGTAATACTCAGAGGCTTTAGTAATATGATCAATCTACAAAAGCTGGAATCGCAATTTCTTAAAATTGATGCTACAATGGAGAATGGAGAGGAAATTAGATTGTTAAAGAATCCTATTCTAATCACTAGAGGTTTGGTTATAAGTAATCTTTGTGAAATAAGCAAGGATCAGGTAGAAGAAATAATTGAACTTACGAAGGAGTATATTTCTAGTCGGACTCTGAAATGGTCTGAAGGAACATCGCATTTGCCAGGATCTCCAGAGCACAATGAAAGAGAAGTGTTTACATTACATCCTCCCACCAATACCAAATCTGTGCGCCTCGAATGTTATCCAGGTGACCCTCCAAGCTGATTTCATGGTTCTGATGACCCTAGAATTTTGTCATCGTTAACAAATCTAACAGTTATAAACTGCCCGAGGTTATCAAGCCTTGAACAGTTTCTACAACCAGTTTATATGTTTGCTGCCATCAAGGAAATGGTGATTGCTAATTGCACAAATTTGGAATCTGTACCAGTAGAAAGGTTTGGGGGTTTGACTTCCCTTGAACTGAAGGTGCGCAATTGTCCAAAGATCAACTCACAACGTCTGCTGACCTCGTCCTTAAAGAAGCTTTCCTTGGAAGATTCTGGGAATCTTGGAGACGATATTGATTGCTGTTCCCTAACCACGTTTCATTTATCAAGATACCATCTAGCATCTCTAACATTCAACAGAGAAAAGGTCCTGCTACTCACTGACCTAACAATTCAGTACTGTAGAGAGCTAGAGACTCTTAATGGGGATTGGCCTATTCTGAAAAGCTTGTCCATTATGGAGCGTCCACGTCTCAAATGGGAAAATGGAATAGTGTTACCATCGTCCCTCCAAAAGCTCTTCTTGTGGGAATGTGGTTATTTTTCAGTGGGGTCACTAGAAAACCTCACATCCCTCAAATCATTGAAGATGTTTACATTCAAGCACATAGAGTACATTCCACGCGACCTATGGAGCAGTGATCTCAAATCACTCCAGGAATTAAAGATTGTGACCTGTGAAGAGCTTGTATCAATTGGTGGACCAGAAGCGATTGCACACATACCAAACGTGGAGATTCAAAACTGCCCAAAGTTGAAGGAAGTACATCAGCCGCTGAGCAGAGGTCATTATCGTAGTAGGTATGGCATTTCTTGCGGTATAAATTACGATACAAAAGGTAGTCTTAGGACACTTGCGGATTAAGTCTCTGTATGTATATATTCTGTTATCATGTTTTACATTAGATTATATCTTAATTAGTTTTGAATGTTTTTTATCCGCGGTAACTCTCCCAGCACGATGTATGGTTTTTTATTTACATTTTCAATTTTGGAGAATAGTCCTTTAATTTTCTGATCAGTGTTCTCTACTTGATGATAGGTGAAACGACGGCTTTGCAGCCTCCAGGGAGAGGCAAAGCCATGGAGCTACCCCGCTACGTTCATGTACTGTATATCTGTCTTTATTGTTTGTTTAGCTATTAATAATGAGAAATTTCTTATCTGACCCTACAAAGACACAAAATTCCTTTCTTGGCCCTCTAAACTTAGAAATCCCCTATCTAACACTACTTAGATGTTCAGCACCCAAAATGACATTATCGTTACTTCTTCGGAATTGATTGGGTGAGGACGTCCGGACAACATCGGACGCACCAGAGCGGCACGACCCGACTCGACTGCACGCACCCGAGCGACACGACCGGACTCGACCGCAAGCTCCCTTCCTTATCTGTCGCACCTGCCTTCCTTCTTCCTCCTCCCACTCCCTCTCACTCTGCTTCTTCTACTGTGCCGCGGCTCCCTCCCTCCACGCCACCACGCTCCTCTCCCGCTCCTCCATTCTCTGCTCCGCGCTCCCTCCCTCCATGCGCGATGGCCGTGCGAGCTGCTACTCCCTCCCTTCCCCCTCCCTCAGTGCGCCCCTTTTCCTCCTATGCCACCGGATTTGGGGGCGATGGCGGCGGGTTTCCGGCAAGCCTCGCGGCTCCCTCCCTCCCTGCTCTCTCTCACTCGCAGTCCGCGGGCTCCATGCATGGCGGCGGCTTCCGGCGAGGTAGGTGAGGTCGTCGGTCTAGATCTCAACCTTCTTCTTCCTCCCTTTCTCCCCCTCTCCCTCTAGATCTAGCCTTCCTCCGCTTTCTCCTCCTCCTGCTGCTCCTCCTCCCGCGTCTGGATCTAAGGGATGTGTTGGTTGGTAGGTTCCGACGAGCTCTCGGGTGGCTCAGCTCGCCATGTTTCAATGGTTCTCTCTGGTTGTTGCAGCAGGGTTTCAGTTGCTGTTGCAGTAGGCTAGGGTTCCTGCGAGCTCTCGAGTTTCACCTCTCGTGCCCATGTTGCATTAGTTCTCTCCGAATGTTGCAGTAGGATTTAGTTGATGTTGTAGTAGCAGGTGCTTTTTGTTGTCGCAGTAGTTCTCTCGGGGGAGGGGGGTTAGCATGCATGTTGCAGTAGTTGTTAGGTGGTGTTGTAACAATGCGTCTCTGGTGTTTCACACTCTTTTCATTGTTTTAGATTGTGTTCTTCAATTTCATGTGTGCAATAGGTGTTCCATCATTGGTGCAACAACTTTTTTTTTTGGCGTTGTTGCAACAATTCTGGTGTTTTCAGTAACTAAACTATCTATTCGATGTTGCATTTGTTTTCATGGATCCCCCATGTTTCAATGGACAATCTGCTATGTTTCAGTTGTTGTTCCATGTCGTTGCAGTAGTTTGTTCGATGTTGTTTTAGTAACATGTTCACCGTGTTTCAGCTGCTTCATCCTATTTGTTGCAGCAGCAAGCAGCGGGAGGAACAGGGGGGTGGACTGTGCGGGCGGCTGCCGGAGGTGCAGGGCCGATGAGTTGGGGGTAGGGTAGATTCCCGTGCGTTTGGGGTTGGGGGTAGAGCGAGATGTCTTTGATTTACTTTTCCTCCTCTGTCTCTGTTGCGGGGGAAGCGTTCACTTCCTCTTCCGTGCGGGTAGGGGTTGGCGGGGGCGGGGTGTTGGTGGTGTGTCCGGACGTCCTCTGGAGCCGGGCATCCGGGCGCTAGCAGCGTCTTTTAGCCTTCGATCAAAAGGTTGCGCTGTTGGAATGATCTCGGCTTAGTCAAAAGACTGACCGAGTCATTAGGGACCTAAGGGCCCACTAAGAGTCCATGACCGATGGACTAAATGTTAACAACGGCTAATGGCCTGGTCCCAGGGGTGCCCGAGCTATAAGATGGGGTTACGGTGATTAAGGAAAAGGTGAGATTAATACCGTGATTAACATCCCTAATTACCTACCGGTCAAGGTAAGCTCGCGGCGCTTCCTGAAGACCAGGATCCAGGCGTCGGCCACCCCGTGCCGGCGTCCTCGCCACCGACGCCCACTGGAGGAGATCGACACTGCCTGCTACGCCAAGCAGGCACGGGTCTTCAGCAGCCCTATGGGCATCTCCCGATCCAAAGGTATGACCTAAGTGCATCGAAATCCCTAATCTCCTAAGGCCTAGGTGTTCTACTGTGGAGCTAGGCAATTAGATCCATTGATTAACTTTAATAAGTTCTAACATGCGCACCCTACTTTGTGACATGTCTTTAAACCATAAAGCTGGCAATATTGTGATGGAGAAATGGTGTACTGAACTTTTGTGCATGCATGTCATGGTGTGTGCCTCTATCTCTAAGTCGTCAGCTTTGCCAGATAGTATTAGCAATATGAGGAATCTCCAGTGCCTTAAAATCTTGGATTCTTGCAATTTCTAAGGGCAACGATATCGACTCAGTTCCCTAACTAGCTTTGATTTATCACAATACCATCTGGAGACTCTTAATGGAGGTTGGCCTATTCTGAAGAGCCATTTCAGTCTGTCCACATCTCAAATGGGAAAATGGAATGGTGTTACCATCATCGCTCCAAAAGCTCCACTTATGGGATTGTGGTAATTTTTCTCTGAGGTACCTAGAGAACCTTACGTGCCTTCAATCATTGCAGATGGATACATGCAAACACAGAGTACATTCCATGCGATCTGTGGAGTTGTCTCAAATCACTCCAGTGATTATGTATTATGAACTGTGAAAACCTTGTATCAATTGGTGCACCAGAAGGGATTGCACACGTACTAAAGGTGCACATTGCAAGCTGCCCAAAGTTGAAGGAAGTACAACAGCCGCTGTGGAGAGGCTATTCTGGTGGTGGTTACGGTGTCATAAATTATTATCGGATAAGAGTCAATGGTCTGAGTGCCGTGGCCCCAATTACATATGTATGAAGTGGTGTGTCCAGAGTCAAGTCGGGCAGGCCGGCGGTTGGTCGGCGAAGGCCTGCGATGGAGCACGGTGGATGTTTGGTGGCCGTCGTCTCGTGCAAATCAGTGGAGTTCAATTTGCCATGCCCCCTACTAGTACAGGCCACCAACTTAGACCCTGTTAAGATCCATTTGCCATGGCAACTTTTACTGCTAAACTTTAGTCTTTACTTGGGTGTTTGGATTCATAGCAAAAAAAATGGCTAAAAGTGTAAAATAAGGTGTCCTTCACCCTCCAATGCTTTTAGCTCAGTTTTGCACCTCTTGAGCCTCTCCTTTTGCTCACTTTTAGCCTACATGTTTAGATCCATTTGCCAAAAAAGTAGGCTAAAACTGCAGGACAAAAGTTTTGCCATGGGAAATAAATAGGGCCTTAGCATCCTATCCTCGATCATCGAGACGCTAAAAGCCTCCAACATACTTTGACAAATAATCTGCATATTGACCTGAGTTCTAACATGTATCACATTCAAAGCAGGCTTTTTGTTTCTGAACATTGTGAAATAATTATGTGTTCGCGGGGCTCACAGATGCTACAGTGGACTATTTGATATATATATATATATATATATATATATATATATATATATATATATATATATATATATATATATATATATATATATAATACTATTTGATATTTCTTTGGTTGCACACTTGTGTGTCAGTTTTCTTTCAGACTGACTGAATACACAACTGAACATTTGGAATGACTCCGATCAGAGTGTGGCAACCAAGCAATGTCCTTCTGTGCATTTCCAACAAAAATGCATCCTTCTGATAATTTTGTCGATCCATCGCCGTTGCCTAGCTTTCCTGGATTGGCACTTGGAATCCTTCTGATAGGGCATTTGCATGTTCGCTGCTCTCTGTTGTCAGTGTCAGTTACCACTGAGCGCAGCCTGCTGACCATTAAGGCAATCTTGAACACCTTCGGACGTGCCTCTGGTTTGTTCGCGAACCTTAACCAGAGTTCGGTAACGCCGCTGCACTGCACGGAGACTGACATGGAGTTGGTGCTCGCCATCCTTTCTTGCAAGGTGCAAGAGTTCCCCTGCCGCTATTTGGGGATACCACTGTCGGTCTACAAGCTGAAGAGGGCCGACGAGCAGCCTTTGATAGACAAGATCGCTGCACGCATTCCGGGTTGGAAGGGTCGGCTGCTCAACGTGGCCGGCCGATCCACACTGGTCAAGTGCACACTCTCTGCGATACCGGTCCATACTTCGATTGCCCTTGGCCTGTCCCCTTGGGCTATTGCGGCGATCGATAAACTGCGGCGTGCCTTTATCTGGACCGGGTCGGACAAGGTTGCGGGAGGCAAATGCAAGGTTGCATGGATCAATGTGTGCCGGCCCAAGGAGCTAGGCGGCCTGGGCATTGCGGACCTGCGACGGGCTGGTGTGGCGCTGTGGGTCAGGTGGATTTGGTGGGGACAGGAAGCGCGGCATCGTGCCGCCCGCGTGTGAGCGCGTCGCGCTCTGGCTGTTCCAGGCTGCGACCACGTTTACGGTGGGCAATGGTGAGTCCACTCTATTCTGGACAGACCGGTGGCTCAATGGATAAGCATCGTGCAGCTTGCCCCTGCCGTTTTTGCGGCAGTTCGCCCCAGGAAGAGTAGGGCGTCGGTGGCCGAGGCTCTAAACGGTAACGCTTGGGTACGTCATCTGTCTGGCGTAGTTTCCATGACGATGCTTCTTGAGTTTGGGAGGCTATGTGATTTGCTAGAGAATGTTCAGCTCTCATCTGATCTGGACGTCCTTTCTTGGCACCTAACTGAGAGCGGGAACTACTCGGCCGCATCTGGTTATGGGGCCATGTTCCTTGGCTCTTCACCGGTCAGACGCGCTGCACAGCTGTGGAAGACGGCTGCGCCGCCCCGTGTCCGCTTCTTCTATTGGCTGGCTTTGTAGGATAGATGTTGGACCGGTGAGCGTCGTCACCGCCATGGCCTTCAGCCAACGAACGCTTGCATCACCTGCGACCAAGAGCCAGAGACAATTGATCACATCTTGTTGGGCTGTGCGTACAGCCGCGAGGTCTGGGCGACCTGGATGGACTGGCTTCACTTGCCTAATGTGGATGTTCGCCCGTAGCCGTTCATGGAGTGGTGGCTGTCCAATAGGAAGCGCGTCGACAAGCACTTCAGGCGCGGGTTTGACTCCATCGTGTTCTTGATCGGTTGGATGCTCTGGAAACAAAGGAACGCGAGGACCTTCGATGGCAGTATACGTACAGCGAGGGAGCTCACCGTGGACATTCGCCTTGTCGTGGAGGACTGGTGAATGGCTGGGTACTGGCAGCTCGGCATCCTTCTGTCCACACACTGAGCGCCGTCCCGTAGAGTTCTTAAATTTGGTTCAATCATGTAGTCCCCTGTGTTGTCCGGTGGGTGCGTGTGTGTTGGCCTTGGTAATCAGGGTATTACCGGGTTTGTTGTTTCGCTTAAAACTCTCTTTCTGCTTAATGAAATACGCGTCGAGAGGTGTCGTCTCAAAAAAAAGGCTTAAACTCTATTGTCATCCTTGGTGCCTGGAGCATCTGGAAACACCGGAATGACTGTGTCTTCAATGGGGCTATACCAAACATTAACACATCCCTTAGTTTAGCTATGGATGATGCCCATTGGTGGTGTTTGGCAGGAGCTAAGGGTCTATCCTTGCTCACTGCTAGGGGTTTTTAGTTTTTTAGCCCGCTCGGTCGATGTAATCTCAGATTCAGTGAGGTAGCCTAAGAAAACAGGGAAGGTGTGTTAGTGTGCGTGCTTGTGTTTGGGTCTATGTACGACTACTTTTTCTTCTACTAATACAATGATACGCAGCTCTCCTGCGTATTCGAGAAAAAAAAAGATATTTTCTTTTCTGAACGCAGCGAGATGCATGGTGCCAACAACTAGAAATGTTGTTTATTTTGCTCCACAAGCTGAAACTAGCCTGAATCTGGCATGCTTGTGCGGTACTGCTCCATGTCTATTTGTAATAAACTAATAATAAAATAAAACAGAAATGAGAGATTCTTCGTCCAGCAGAGTGAACATGGCATTTCTCTGTCAGACTACATAGCAATCTCTGGAAAACTTGTGCAGAATATATATACGCAAGCAAGACTCCAAGCCTTGGCTCCAGCAATATTTATTATATTTATAAATGGACGACATGATCTGAACGAATGCCACCACACCGAGTGAACAGCAGAGAGAGCCCTCCCAAGTCCCAGCTTCTGAAGAAACACTCGCTGGTAACCGCATCATTACTTCAACTCCCTCTGCATTTGCTTTCACCTGCACTCGTCTCTACAACACTTCCATGCTGTTGCAAAACGAATGGTCGTCCTCTTGATTGAACATTTTCTAGCTACTGCAGCAGGGAGAGGGAGGAGTGAAGGATGGAAGGGAAGAGAGCTGCAGCTGCTACTCTGTACTGCATGCTCATCATGTTGTCAGGCCTGCAGCAGGTGGCCGGGTTCCTTGGGTTCTGTGGGTGTTTCAGCGACTGCTACCATGGCTGCAGGGAGGGCCACGCCCATCCTGAGTGGTTCTGTACAGTCAAGTGCGTGGAGACCTGTAATACCACCGTCGTCTCCGACGAGGTGCACGACACCACGTACAGTGCTACCGACTGCTCCGAGATCTGCTTCACCTCCTCCATCTGCGGCGTGGCCCAGATCACTGACGGTAAGAAGCTAGGCGCCTGTTACAGGAACCTTGCATTCATAGTTCATACAACCAGTTTTGCACTCGTTGACTTTTTTTTTTTTTTTGAAAACACGGGGGAGTCTCCGGATACTCGTAAGAAAGGAGGTGGGCGCCGGGTTCGAGCCCGGGTGGCGTCGCTCTCACCTGGAGTGCTCGACCAAACGAGCTAGCACTCGTTCCCACTTGTTGTACAGACATGTATGCATTCTTTTTTTTTTGAGAGAGAGAAGACATGTATGCATTGTGCTTCTAAAATTGTTACACTTTGATGAATTGACAGGGACAACTGATGCCGGTGCTGCTGCAGCTTGTGTTGATGATTGCACCCAGAACTGGAACCCATACAAGGAGAACAAGCACACTTGATGGTTCGTGAAATGCCAATTAATCAACCTCACTTGCTGTTCAAATTTTCGGGAGACTGAGTCTGATTTGACATGAAAGGAGAACCAAACTTCCTGATATAGCATGTCGGTTTAGTTTCAAAGAACAAAACAAAGGAAGAAATGATCATTTTATTCATCCATATATCTGTGATGCTATAATATTTTTATGAACTCACTCGGACATTTCCTATGAACATGGGTCACCTTTCCTATGGTATGGTGCTAGAACAATTTTCTCCTAAACACAGAACAATTTTGCTCCTACTGAGACCATTTTTTCTCTTCAACCTGGAATATATTTCTCTTTACTGTTGAGTTCGAACAGTTTTTTCTCCTTAACTTATAACATTTTTCTTCCGAAACATAAATAATGTTCTCGTGAACCTAGGAAAAAATTATAAATGTGTTTTTCTTCTTAATTATTAATATAATAAATATCCTCACCTTAATATGAAAATGTTCTACAACAAAATGGCACCAAATGACCCAAATATATTCAAGTGGGGGGTTCAGAAATTTTCACTGTAACAAACACAGCGGAGGAATTGAAATTTAATACCGATGCTTAGTTTTGTAAACGCAAATGATTGTACACGGTCGTCCGTCCCGTCCGGACGCGTGCCTTCCTAGGCCTTGAGAAACGGACAGGCCCAACAACACATCTATGTCTCTTACATCTTCCGTCGCTGAAATTTCCCCACTCGCACTCGCATCGGTGTCCCGCTCCACTCCGTCTCGCCGCTCCCCTTCCCCCACTGTGCGCGCACCCTATCGCGTGCCGCGCCGCGCCCCATCTCCAACGAGCGGACAACGTTGGATGACTGCGACTGAGCAGCAGCAGCACTAGAGAAGCCCCGCCGACAGGTGCGAGCCTGGACAGTGAGTAGGCGTGGGAGAATCGTAGGAGGAGCGATAGGTCGACGTCCTGCAATGGAGGTGTAAGCTGGGCCGACGTCCCCTGACCCGAGCATGCTGGCTACCACCCACCAGGTAGGCCGTGGCCGCGGGCGACGCCATGTTTTTAGTGTTTCAGGCGTTACAGACTTTATGTTTCAGGTGTTTGATCTGGATGTTACAAAAGTAAATCTAAGATGTTGCATATATTGCAATGACAATATATGCATGTTGCAAGCGTATATTTTTATGTGTTTTAGGTGTTTCAGATGTAAGTTTCAAGTGTTTTATCTGGACGTTGCAAAAGTAGATCTAGATGTTGCATATACATACATGTTGCAAGAGTATGTTTTAAGTGTTTCAGATGTTTCATAGGATGTTGCAAGTGTTTCATCTGGACGTCTGGGCGCTAGTCACGCCGTTTTTGTAAATTGTACCTTAAAGAAAACCTGTGTGGGGCCCGAGTGACATTCAAACACAGAGGGCTGTTGTGCCACGCTAGCAAGTAAACCATGGCCTCGGAACTGAGAAGTTCTGGGGCAAGACACGACGGTCCGGTGTTTGGTCCCGGCGCACGGGACGATCACTACTGCAGACTGCGGCTTTGCTTAGCGCCTGAGACGCTCGGCAAAGGCCGAATTGCGCTCGGCCAAGGCTTGGCTCCCGGCAATGAAATGCTCGGCAAAGCCTTCTTTGCCGAGCGTTTTTTATCGGGCGCTCGGCAAAGCCTTTGCCGAGCGCCTAAGCGGCACTCGGCAAAGAAAAGCGACGGTCACGGCGGTAGTCACGGTGTGACGTTTTCTTTGCCGAGCGCCTCCAATAAGACGCTCGGCAAAGAGCAAACTGATTTTTTTAAAAAAAAAATTTTGCCTAGCGCCTCCAGTCTGGCGCTCGGCAAAGAGCAAACTGATTTTTTTAAAAAAAATTCTTTGCCTAGCGCTTCTATCCTGGCGCTCGGCAAAGAGCACACTGATTTTTTTTTAAATTCTTTGCCTAGCGCCTCCCGCTTGGCGCTCGGCAAAGAAAAACAATTTTTTTAAAAAAAAATTCTTTGCCTAGCGCCTCCAGCCTGGCGCTCGGCAAAGATCAAACTGATTTTTTTTAAAAAAATCTTTGCCTAGCGCTTTTAGCCTGGCGCTCGGCAAAGACCACACTGATTTTTTTTAAACTACAAGGCTCTTTGCCTAGCGCTGCGATCCGGACTAGTCTTGCAAGCATACGGCGTACACCTTGTGCACAACACACCAACCACTGAGATCCGGACTAGTCTTGCAAGCATACGGCGTACACACCAACCAGGAATAATCAACGACAAGAATACGTTCAAACGTTGAAAGGAGACGCCAGGGGGGAGGTTCAGTGGGATGACGAACACGGGCCAACACGTGTACGGGGCAGCCATCATACCATAAGGATTGAACCCATCTGTTGCCAGCGCCACGCGTACATTACGAGCCTCTGATGCTTTCTCATGATGGATGCGATCAAAGTGTTGCCATGCTTCACCATCGGACGGATGCACCATCTTGTCGGGATTGTATCGTTTCCCCAGTTTGTGCCATGTCATCTGCTTAGCATGCTCCTCGCTCATGTATAGCCGTTGGATCCTCGGCAAGAAAGGGAGGTACCGTAGGATTTTCATTGGGACGGTAAGCTGCTCCTTGTGGCCTCCACCAGAGTCTACCTCCAGGTACCGGGAGGCTTTGCACTTCGGACAATACTTCTCCTGCTCAAGATCTTTCCTAAAGAGGACACACCCGTTCGGACAACAATGTATCTGCTCGTTCGGCATCTTGAGTCCATCAAGGAGTTTCTGGCACTCGTACAGGCTCTTTGGCAACACGTGGCCCTCCGGAAGCAGGCTAGCAATCAAGGCCAGCATGCACTGAAGTGTTGCCGACTCATGTTGATCTCGGCCTTAAACGCCATCACGCGTCCAACGGCATCGAGCTGACAAACCGTCGTGCGATCATGAAGGGGTTTCTATGTCGAAGCCATCATGTCGTAGAACGCCTTTGCGGATGCCTCCGCCTCCTCCGCACGTCCATCGAGGATCTATGCTTGCGCGAAGTCATCTAACATGTCTAAAACCCCGCCACCATCATCGACATGCTCGAGGCGAGGCCGCACGACCTCCTCTCTCAACCGATGCGCTTCACCATGGTGTACCCACCGGGTATAGCCCGGCACAAAGCCATTCAACTGAAGATGTTTAGCCATGGTCTCCTGGTTTTGCCATTTCCTATTTGCACACTTGCTACAGGGACACTTCGCCAATCGCGCTCTATTCACACCACTGCCGAATGCACCTTCCAAGAAAGCCTCCGTCTTCTGCCCCCATTCAATGCTAAAATCATGCTTACTTGTGTATCCCGCATACATCCACTCACGGTCATCCATCCTCTAACATGCATATCAAAGATGAACATAAACATCAAGTGCATCTACTTCGTGTTCCTACCATCTAATAGGTAAGGATAGGTCCTAATCCCACCTGCGGATGCGTAGACGAGGTTAGTTTCCATGGGCTACTCCGAGCTGAGACAGAATTTCGGCAGCACCTCCCCGCTGTTCTCCAGATACACGTCCCGGCAGGGAGAGTGTGTATCCGGAGAACAACACGAAGGTGAGGCCCAAACCCTGTCTCGGATCAGAGCAGACCATAGAAACTAACCTCGTCTATGTATCCGCGGGCTGTCCAAAAAAAGTGGACAATCCGAAACAGATATGGTTATACATATGCAAAGATCACATACTTCCAACCGTATCCGTTTCGGACGGGAGACGCCTAACTGGGTAACGCGACCTACGTCCACATGTGACGGAAAAAGGGGTCATACCATAGGTGCCGGTGAAGACAGGCTAGCGGGGCAGTGCCGAGTCGTGCTCCTTCAGCTATCCTCCAACGGGAGCCCTCCTGAAAAAAAAACCAATTAGTGAGAACGAAAAATTTCGGCAGCACCTCCCCTGTATGGGGAGGTTACCAAACCTGCAAAAAAAGACGGCATGATGGCCGACAACCACAAATACGTCACCGGCACGATGGCCGACTAGCACAAGAATATATGCAAGTATTAACACTATTAGTATAACCACTACTAGTACTATCACTACTCACACTACCACTACTACGCCTACTACTCCTAGTCCTAACCCTTCTTCTACTACTACCTACTACACCTACAATTACTACTACTACTCCAACTACTACTACACCTACTACTAATCCAACTACTACCACATTGACCACGACTTCGCCTACTACTACTACTCCTACTACTCCAACTACCACTACTACTACGCCTACTACTCCTACTACGTCAAACTAGACGTACCTGTGGCGGACGACGCGGGGTGCGGCGACCGACGCGGGGTCACGGTCGGGGTGCGCGAGGCCGGCGCGGGCGTGAGCCGGGGCTGGGGCGGGGGCGGTTGGCCGTGCGCGGCGAAGGTGGCCGGCCGCGGCGCGGGGCGGCGGTGGCGGTTGGCGGGGCGCGGCACGATGCGCGGGGGCGGGGGCCGGCCGGGCGCGGCACGCGGCGGCGGCCGAGCGCGGCGGCGGCGGCGGCGGCCGGCCGCACGGCGCGGCGCGGGGGGGCCGGAGGCGGGGGCCGGCCGGGGGCGAGTTGGGGGCCGGCCGGGCGCGGCGGCGGCCGAGCGCGGCGGCGGCGGCGGCGGCGGCCGGCCGCACGGCGCGGCGCGGGGGGCAGGGGCGGGGGCGGAGGCGAGGGCCGGCCGGGCGCGGCGCGGCGCGGGGGGCGGCGCCGGGGGCGGAGGCGAGGGCCGGCCGGCCGCACGGCGCGGCGCGGGGGGTGGCGCCGGGGGCGGAGGCGAGGGCCGGCCGGGCGCGGCGGCGGCGGCGGCCGGGCGCGGCGGCGGCGGTGGCCGGGCGCGGCGGCGGCCGGGCGCGGAGGTGGCGGCGGCGGACGGGTGCGGCTGCTGATGTTTTTTTCTTTTTTTTTTCAATTTTGGCCGGTTCATGTAAATAAGGAGACGCCCTTTGCCTAGCGCCCGCGATCTGGCCCTCGGCAAAGAGGTGCCTTTGCCGAGCGCCAGATCGCGGGCGCTAGGCAAAGAATTTTTTCGTTGATTTTTTTCAATTTTGGCCGGCTGAGACGCTCTTTGCCTAGCGCCCGCGATCTGGCGCTCGGCAAAGATGTGCCTTTGCCGAGCGCCAGATCGCGGGCGCTAGGCAAAGAATTTTTCGTTTTTTTTTTATTTGTTTTTGTGAATTTGTTTTTTTATTCGTTTAAGTACTGTACACTCCTTTGCCGAGCGCCAGATCGGAGGCGCTCGGCAAAGACTTTTCCTTTTTTTTAATTTTGTTTTTTAATTTATTTTTTTATTTGTTTTTAAAATTTTGTTTTTTTATTTGTTTTTTAAAATTTGTTTAATTGCTGTACACTCTTTTGCCGAGCGTCAGATCGGGGGCGCTAGACAAAGAATTTCAAATAATGTGTCATCCATGCAAAAAAAGGTTTGAAAGAAGAAAAAATAAAATTAAAGAAAAAAAAAGAAAAAATTTTTGCCTAGCGCCAAATTTCAGCGCTTGGCAAAGAGGTGCCTTTGCCGAGCGCCCTGCGTTAGGCGCTAGGCAAAGGTGTCTCTTTGCCGAGTGCCAACCTTGGCGCTCGGCAAAGGCACCTCTTTGCCGAGCGCTGACATTTGGCGCTCGGCAAAGAATTTTTTTTTTGTTTTTTTGTTTCAAACTTTTTTGTCATGCATTACACATTATTTAAAAGTATAGGTTAAGTTTTGGTACTTTTTTAAATCTTTTTACTATTTATCGTTAGTTTATTTGATTTAATTGAATTCTCCGATAAACGCGTGTTTGAACTGTAGGTGCATCGAATCTCCGAATTGGACGGTTCAAAAATTGATATTCGCATTACTTAGCGTATGTTAAGGCCGTATCCTGGAGCACGCATGAAATATCGAACATCTAGCGCACGGAACACGGCGACCAAGTTGCGCGTGAAGTGCTATTAAATTAAAAAAAAAGCAAACAAAGTTCGAAAATCACGAAACTTAGCGAAACGTCTTTGGAGCACATGTGGAGGCTATGGTCAAAATTTGGTAAAGTTTCGTGCACGTTGTCGCGTAAGTTAGTTAGAAACCTAGACATCTCACATGTGATAACTTGTGATCACAACCTGGATTTGCTTGCTTAGCAGCATTAGCTTTGTCCCCTTTAATGGCCTAGCCGGCTGCCCAGAAAGGCCAACAGCGTCACCATGCTGTGACGCTGGACCAAGCCACCCACCCGTCACACCACGGGCCCTGACGTGTCTAAAAGAGTTTGATCATCAAATACCTCTTTGTGCAAGTTGTTACTAAAATATTGTTTCTCTGAGTGTTAAAAATAATAAAAAGTTCCATGCGTGGGGTAGGTATATTTGGGGTGGGTTCGAGGAAACTTAGGCGATGACAGAAACATTTTAGAAAATGCCGTTTTGGATGATGGTGTAAGAAACTTTGACAAGTATGCCCTTAACCTAACAAGATTTTTTCCCCAGAGAAAAGTACTCCTCCTACATAGTTGGTTTCTGTCATGAAAAACAGCATAAACGAACCTCTCCCTTTACAGCAGTTGGATTAGAAATTAGATAATACTCCTAGTCAAAAGACTGATCAACAGGGGTCTCTGCCCTCCTGTTTCTAAGGGCCTGTTTGGTTTCATTTTGTTAAAGTTTAACTCCCATCACATCAATGTTCTCTCAAATACATGGAGTACTAAATGTAGATTAATTGCATGCATGTCGGTACAGATTAGGAGTAATTTACGAGACGAATCTATTAAGCCTAATTAGTCCAAGATTGAAAACTTTTTGTCAAATAAGACGAAAGTGCTACAGTGTTTGTTAAACTTTAACTCCTCGAACCAAACACCCCCTAAAAAACATTGACTTCGCTAGCCAACTCTACTCTCTGGCACAAAGCTACAGGCTATGAAGCTTCCACGAAGGTGCTGTTAGTGACTTATATACATATCCCCACTAAAATATTGCAAAGTAGGAACTTACCAATCAGTACCTGTCCCTTGCGCATTTCAGTGTAAGAGTCTGACCACGAAGGAGAGAACCCCAGCAACACTGCTCCGAGAAGAGATCCATGTCATCATCAGTAGTCTCCTGCCAGTCGGTCTAGCCAGTAAGCCTCCTTCCGTCTTCTGATCTACTGTACTTCCTCCTTGTATTTGTAAAGAGCAGATGCATCGTTGCTTGGTTGCTTACTTACATCGTCAGATAGCTGTTTCTCAGCCCGAAGATTAAGTATAATCTATTCCAACCAATCTGCTCTGCAGATCCAGCTTGCAATCCATCCTGTAAGCTGATGACTCACACTTCGGCCTTTTAACCTTCCTTTCGCGTTTGCTAGCTATCTGATTTCTTTTCTAACAAACTAAATGACAGGAGATTGATATATTGTCTGTAGTCACAAGATCGGCCCCCATATAAACTATCAACTCTGTTTCGGAATGTGCACACGATTGGTGATGGCAAAAGACGGGAAGGACGGCAAGAACTGATTATCCAGCTATAAGACGGTAATCTACTAAGACATCATCAAGAATCGTGTGTATTATGCATGATCCACTAGCATGTTTCGCTTTTAACATTATTCTGATCTTTCTAAACATAAAAAAAAACACAGTAAAACATAAGCTGCATTTTCGCATCCACTATTTTTTTTCCCGTTCATGGTTGTTCCGTTGTTTCCCATGAAACTATATGAACACCATGTGAAGCAATATCTCTATTGTAACCATTGGAGTGACAGGTTCTTGTTTATTCTCATTAATTATCCCATACTAACTCGTTGAGGAAGTATCAAATTTGAACTATGATTCAACGATGGTTGCTTTGTTTCTAAGAAAGACTATGTGAAGAAAATATTTGGTGCATCAACAACCAGTTTGTCATAGCTGTACATTTAATTAGCATGAATATGTGACCACAAGATATACCTTTCTAATGTTCAGTAAATCTACTATTTGTGCAGCATAGAGGACGACAGAATCTTCAGGGTGAAGTCAGTATGAACATAATAAGCTACATCAAGGTGGTCATCGAGGCCATTACTGGCTTCAATGAGTGTGACACTTTTTTCCAACGGTTTTTTTTTTAAGACGTCACAGGAGGGGTGAGAGCCCCACACGAAAGCATTTCCATTGATTCCGGCAAGCCGGTGCATGGGGGTCGATGGCCCAAAGGTAGATGGGGGGAGCTAATTGATTACAAACAGCTGGCACCAAGTATCTGTTATGAGTCGGTCATGGCGGCGAAGTCGACAGCCCCACATGCGGCTAGATCCTGTTCGAATGGAACAGAAAGTCAAGAACTTAAAGAAGATGATGTACTGAAGTTGCAAAATTCTCTCCATTGCCTTCAGGATACTCTACCTGCAATTTACAAGTTCATTGATCGAGTAGAGTGGAGGAGCCATGAGGACCCGGTGGCAGAGCTCCTCCCAAAGCTCAGGGCTGCTGTGTATGATGCAGAGGACCTTCTGGAAGATTTCCGATGCTACGAGCAGAAGGTGAAAATTGAGGGCAGTGCGACCTCAGTGGAACCAGGCAACAAATTGTTTCACGATGTCATTCAAGGTAACTTCAAAAAATTGACTCACATCAAGGAGAGGCTAGATAACCAATTTGGGCTGTTAGAGAGAATGGGCTTACATCAAGCAACTCCACGGTTTGACAGATCAGTCAGACCCGAGACCATTCGTTTTCCCACTGAAGCAAAGATTGTTGGTCGTGATGATGAAATAAAGGAGCTGATTAGGCTGCTTGGTGTACCTGCAAATAACAGACGGGGTCCTTCCAGACCCAAGAGGAAAAGAAGTGCAATCCCTTCATCAGCAGGCAACCAAGTCTATGCTACCCTTGACAATAATGAAGCAACAATAACAAGTGTTCCAGTTTTGCCCATAGTTGGAATTGGTGGTGTTGGAAAAACTACTTTGGCCCAAAATTTCTGCAGCCATCCACATGTGCAAAAACACTTTGATGTGATAGTTTGGATTTGTGTCTCAGATGACTTCGATGTCAGGAGGTTAACTAAAGAGGCCATAGAACAATTTTCTGGGAAAGCAGCAATGAAGGATAATTTGGACTCTCTTCAGGTTGATCTTACAGATAGCATCAATAAGAGAAGATTTTTAGTTGTCCTTGAGGACATGTGGTCTGAAAATAGGGAGCTCTGGAAGAGGTTCTGTGCACCTTTTAAAGATGTACTTGAGGGAAGCATGATGCTTGTCACAACAAGGTCTGAAAAGGTTGCTAATATAGTGTGGACGATGGATCCCTTTGTATTAGAAGGCCTCAAGGACAATGTCTTTCAGAATTTCTTCAAACTATGTGTGTTTGGATCTGATAGCTCCAACAATAGTCCTGAGTTAGAAAGCATTGAAAGGATCTAGCAAGTGGCCTAGAGGGGGGGTGAATAGGCCTTTTTCTGAAATTTAATCAACTTCACGAAACCAGTCAGAATGCGGAAACGCGGAACCTCCGGGTCTTATCGCGGAGGTTCCGGGGCGCGGAGGTTCCGGGGATAAACATGGAACCTCCAGGGATCAGAGTAAGAAATCGATCTACCGCGGAATTTAATGAATGAAAAATAGATCGAATATAATACTAGCCTTCCTGGGGAGTATGTTGAGCTATCCAACCAGTTGGTTGCACCTAGAGGATGAGGAATTTGTAGATCGGATGCAAACCCTAACAACAAATCAAATCACAAGTAATAGCGGCAACAAACACAATCACAAGAGACACGAGGATTTATCCCGTGGTTCGGTTCGCCACAAAGGCTGGCCTACGTCCACGTTGTTGAGATTAGCCACAAAGGCTATGGAGTCTCTTGCAACTCACTCCTCTTCTCCAACCTACCACCAAGGCAATAGGTTAGAGGGTTCCACTAAGTCACAAAGGGCAATACAAACGTCCCGGTGCTCAACCACAGTGGATTGGGAGCTATCGGGCGACTGCTAGCCGTCTAGGAGCCAAGCTCCAAGAGTAATGAACACAGCAAGCAGCTAGGGCTTCACCAAGTGCACAAGAACGGAGGAGAAGGATCTTCACGAGCTTTCTCACTCTCTAGAGCCAAATCCCTCAAGGAATCACAAAGATTTGTGCAAGGGAGTTGGGAGCACCAAGCTTGGGAGAGAGAGAGTGCTTCAGTTCGTGTTTGAGTGAATGGGGAGAAGATGACCGTTGGGGTGAAGTGAAGAGGTATTTATACCTCCCCAGTCACCCACAAAAACGGTCTAGTCTGACAGACCCCGGAGCCTCCGCGTTGTGCCACGGAGGTTCCGCGTTGCGGAGGTTCCGCTCCTGGGCGCGGAGGTTCCACGCTGGCCAGGACAGATAAGAATTCAGCACGGTTGGCTTTTTGTGCCTAGGATTATTTGAGATGCAGATGGAGTTTTGAGCACTTGGTTCCACCCAGCACACTATTAGTATCCCCTTGATAGTACGACTTGTCTTATAACTCAATTTCAAAATATAAAAAGAATCAAACTAGCTCTTGGACCCACAGTAAGTCATCCATTTGAGTTGGGGGGTCTCCTCCTTTGTTCCTTTGCACTCACGACGAAAGTTGTACTGTCAAACGCTTGTCAAAGCCATTGGTCCTTTAATTATGTGGTCAACATCACCAAAACCCACTTAGAGCTTAATTGCACTTACAATCTCCCCCCTTTTTGGTAAATGTTGACAACACAATTAAAGCTTACATTTAATTGAAAGATTGAGCTTTTGATAGCATGGATACAAGGGCTCCCCCTTAATATATGCAAGATTTGTTTGGAATTATAAAAATGTCCCTTCAAGACATACTTTGCATATGTTAAGAGCAAGTGTGATGGATACATTGTATTCATGCCATTGTGGGGTGCAAAAGATCTGTGTCACAAGTAATAATCCGTGATGCGTATGACAGTTTATGCACAAAAGAAAATATCCTGGGTCTGCAGACCGCGGAGCCTCCGGACCAGAGCATGGAGCCTCCGGGCACGGAGCCTCCGCGTTCTGCATACATAGAATATTTTTAACAGATCAGAAGGCATCACATATATAAACAAACACCACCCATATCTAACATGCTAGAAAATTATGAATATAAAGAAGTTCTACCACAGTTCTAGCATACCATTACACATAAAATTCACATATCCATGTCCATGACCACCAATCGTCACACAAAGGCGAAACAAAGTGTATTACAGACCATTAAGATAGAAAGAGAGTTAAAAAACGACCTCGACTCTCACAACTCACAACGTCCATTCACTACTACCATCATGACGAATGACGATGATAACTACGATGACGATAACATTGACACAAAAGAATCATCTCAATCTTGCCTCTCTCCCCCTTTGTCAACAGGTGCCAAAAAGGGAAAGAGCAAGAGAGGTAAAGCACTGTCATCTCACTGCTCCCTGCTTCAGTCACTGCCAATGTCACTGTCATCATCATCTGCCGGGTCGATCTGCTGCCTGCTGCCCAAAACAATCCTCTCATCGGACTCCTCGTCACTGTCACTCACAATAGCCCTGCCGGCTCGGTGAGTAGTCGTTGTGTGTCTCTGCGGCTTGGTCTGCCCTCTCTCTCGCCTAATGGAACTCATCCTCTCACCAAGTGTCTCACGATCATGTGGAAGATCCATCTCGAGTTCCTCCTCGCTAGAGTCCTCATATGGAGGAAACACTGGTGGAGGTGGAATCTCTCTAGTCACAAGTCCCATCTGCCTTCTCATGTCATTGATGTCTTTCCTTCCCTCATATGCAGCATCTACAGCATACTGACACATACAAAAGATTTTCTTGAGCAACTCCTTGAGCTTGCTCCCCCTAGACATGTGGTGGGAAGAAGGTCTGCTACTACCAGCCCTGTGAGAAGATCTACCTCCTGCTGCAGCTGACATGCCTACTGCCCCAACAAGCATCTCCCACCCTGTGTGCTGCCACTGAGTTAACTTGTAGGGCCTGTGCTCCACATCCTTCTTGAACTTGATGCCGGACACCCTCTCAATGATGTACATGACATAAGGTGCATAGGGCAGGTCATTTCTGGCATCATCCATGGAATCACTCAACTCAACCCAAATGAATCTACTGATGGAGAATGCATCACTACCAGGTGCCATCCTTGCTAGCAGGTTCTTTGCATACTTCCTCAGAGAAGTTGAGTCACCACCTTTTGGGTTGATAGTCTCTCTGAATAGATTGTTCATGGCATAGTAGAAAGACTTCAGCCCCACTGTCTTCCCGTCTGCCAAGTCTCTCCTCTCATAAGCAAAGACAATATCCTCAGGCTTCATCACATTCTCAGTGTGAATGGTGTCAGCAAACCTGTCTCCACTTCCAAAACCAAGAAGACGAGCAAAGGTGGTGAAATCTATCTTGTAGTGAACTCCTTCTGTCATCCAATGAATGGTCTCATTTGCTTCATCATGGAAGAAGGTGGCTGAAAGGTCTTGATGGCTAGAGGGGGGTGAATAGCCTTTTAAAGTTTTCTACAAAGATAAGCTAAACAAGTTTATCAATACAACAAATAGCGAGATGCGAGTTTTGCTTAGCCTACGGGGTGTTTGCAAGCCACCTAACCAATTCACAATTCTAGTATATTTGCAATCAACCACACAAGTTAAACCGCATAACTTAGCTACAACTAAAACTAACTAGCTACACAAGCTAAGAGCTACACTAACAAGCTAGCAAGATAACTAAGAAATTAATATAAGAGAGAGTTAGGAGGGTATCACCGAGGGGCGAAGTATTGAGCCAACCAATCAATATGATCAAGAGATGAATTCCACAATACACAACCACCGGGATCGATTAATCACAATAAGAATGATGACACGAAGATTTATCTCGAGGTTCACGTGTTTGTCGGCACGCTAGTCCCCGTTGTGTCCCTCTTCACCACGTGGTTCGGTGGCTAATCGGTCTCACACCGAGCCTCTCAAAAGGCGCCACAAGAACCTACCAAATGGCAAAATGTTGCAATGATACGAGCAATTTACTAACATTGCCTTTGGCGCTTCGCCGAGGTAGGCACAAACCCCTCACAATCACCGGAGGTGGCCAAGAACAATTACCAACTCTTGCCAACGCCTCCAAGCTGCTCCAAGCCGTCTAGGTGGCGGCAACCACCAAGAGAAACAAGAATCCCGCAGCAAATCAACCACCAAGTGTCAACTAGATGCAATCTCACAATGCAAATGCACTTGGATCACTCAATCTCACTTCGAATATACAAAGAAGCAAGAGAGATGAGTGGGAGGGGAGTTGCTTAGCTCAAAGTGCTCACAAGTATGTCAAATGTCCAAGAGAATGAGCCTTGAGCCGGCTAATGAGTATTTATAGAAGTACCCCTTCGAATAGAGCCGTTAGACACTTGAAAACGCTGCAGTCGCGTTGACCAGATGCGCTGGTCGAACTGACCGGACGTGCCGATCGCACAGTGCCTACGCCGCGAAGCACCGACCGAACGCGCTCGTCACGCGGACCGGACGCGCGAAGTATGACCGGACGCGCTGGTCCCGTAACAGACCGGACGCGCTGGTCAAGCCTGAGCAGCGCCCCACCAAGATAGCGACCGGACGCGCTGCAGAACTGACCGGACGCCACAGTGCCAGCGTCCGGTTGAAGTCCAGTAAGCTCCTCGATCGACCGGACGCGTCCGGTCGACTGTGACCAGACGCGCCACCGCGTCTGATCGAAAAACCGAAACACGCGCAGATGTTGAACACTGACCGGACGCGTCCGGTCAAACAGAGACTGCGTCCGGTCACTTTTGTGACCTCCGTTCGCCTCTGTTTCTTTTCTTACTTCCGGCGTAGTGGAAAATAGTCGTTTTAACTCCTCGAAAACGCCTAAATCCCGCCGAGCAAGCTCGGCGGGAGGGAAAGAGGGACCCAAACCCTCTCTATCGCTCAAACTCCAACGCCATCGCAAATGTGCTAACACCACCAAGTGATCATGTCATGTGCGAGTATGTTTAGCATTTTCACAATCATTTTTCGAGGCGTTATTAGTTCTATCCAAATGCATATGATTATGAAATGCACATCTAGAGGCACTTAGGAGTCCAATAGCTGCGTCTCCTCTTTATAGTACGGCTATCTATCCTATAATGTAACCACACCCACTAGGTGTCTTGGTTACTAAAACACAACCCTTAAGCATATACCTTTACCTTGATCACGTAGGGTTGCGTCCAAATCCAAGTGTGGCCATCATGATCACCATGTCCATCTTGCCACCAACCTTGGAATGTACTAATCCTCATATGTTATATACAACTTAGGCATAGGATTAGTACTTAGGCATTGTCACTAATTACCAACACCAAACATAGAGCTTTCAGTGGCGTGAAACTGAGCTAGGATCTTTCTGTTCCAATCATATTGGAAACCCATGATATCTTTCAGCCCGTGCTTAGTCACTGTATCTATCACTCTCTGGGAGTCGGAAGTGTTCATGCTCTCAATGTGATCCCAATCAATATACTTCATCTGAACAATCTTCTTCTCTTTGGCTAAAATGACAGTCTTGTAGAAGTCAAACCGAAAGAGTGACCAAAATCTATAGTCCATCCCTCTGTCATTCAACCAAGCATAGGGATTTGCTGCCCTAGCTTTCTTGACTTGCACTCCCAGGTTGTGATACTTATTGTGCTGCCTTTGAACTCCATGATCATAGATCACAGGCTCTCTTCTCACTAGGGCACCCTGATTCTGGACCATATAGGATTGATCAAACTCCAGAAACTGAGGGGGTGTGTCTGGAGCATCAATAGCTAGAATAGTCTTCCCCTCTCTTCCTCCATCATCAGCTGGTCCTTCACCATGTCCAGCAACACCTCTGCCAGCGCCACGACCAGCACTACTGCCGCTGCCTTGCCCACCACCTCTCCTAGATGGGAGCTTGCGGTTGCCTCTACCATGAGCCTGCTGCTCACTGCTATGGCCTTGCTGCCCACTGCCACTCTGTAGCTCTCAAAACACAAGACCTCTGATCTCCCAGTCTACTGGATCAAGATTCCCTTTGGATCGCTTCTCACGCCTCTGACTCGGATCACCTTCCATCTAAAGAGGATATCTTTTTACAATTCTGTTAGCCTGATTCTTCTCCTCAACAAGAGGAACTTTATGATAAAACCAATAGCGGTACCAATTTTCAAGCCACTTATTCTTTGAAGTAGGAGCTATCTGTTTAGCACCACGAGCTTGCTTAAAACTGCAACATCCAAAATATTTGATAATACTTCTACCATCAACCATCTTGCTCTGAAATTGAGTATGCATCTCATGAATAGAACAAAAAGCTCCAATATCCAAATTTCCTCTCTGGGACTTCACTGCCCAAATAAAAAGAGCAATTCTTGCTATCCCATTTGGAGTCAAATGATGCATCTCAATATTGTAAGCCTTCAGAATTTCTTTAATAAAATCTTGGCATGGCATACGAAGACCAACTGTAAAATGATCACGAAAAACAACACATTCATCGGGTTCTGCCCTGGGAATTATCTCATTCTGAGGAGGCAACCTAACATCCGCCTTTTCCAGCATCCTATTTTTAACCATCCACTGCAATTCAGATTCATCAAATAAAAACTTGCCAAAGTTCAGAGATTTCGTATCATCACCAACAAGTTCCGACTCGGATGCAGAAACATTAGACAAATCCTCATCAGAAATAGATTGATCGGATTCAACTGGTGAATTCTCAGAAATATTCTTCTCTACGTCTGACATCTAAATACAAAATACAAAAACAACAAAAATATACATGCAAAAGTGTTAGATACAACAAAACTAAAATCATCAAGCTTAAAAATACAAAAAAAACATAGAAAAATTACCTTCGGCAGAACACTTCTAAAAAACTTTGAAAAAAAACAAAGTGGGCTTCGAGGAAAATTGACTTCGCGACAATAAAATTTTCAACAGCACCTCCCCGTCTTCGATCAAATACCCAAAAGAAGATGACGCAGCGCAGTATATATAGGCGGCTTCGGAATCTAACCGTTAAAAACCACTGTTCACAACCTAACGGTCATAAACGGCCAACTCCAAAGTTCGGGACGGCGTTTTCTGTGACTTCATTTTAAAATTCAAATTTCACGAATTTCAGACCTTTGGAGTAGGCCTTCATCCGGGAGGGGCTACTATTGAGAATATTAACTCTGCCTAAAAAACTCAGGCCCGAACTTTAGAATACGAAAAATATTAAAATATCCTAACAAAATCTACTTGCAGGTAAAAGTATAGTGAATGATGTATTTTGACTTCGTCACACATGATTCGACTTCGTCAAAAGAATGAATAGAGGTGAAAGAAAAGATCGAGAGCAAAGGCGAAGACAAAGTTTTGGCTTCGTCGTCAAGAAATCAACTTCGCTTTTGGCTTCGTCATCAAGAAATCAACTTCGCTTTTGGCTTCGTCGTCAAGAAATCAACTTCGCTGGACAGCGAAGTAGATAAGAAGCAAGAAATGACTAAGTCTAAAAGAGCGAGTTCACTGAAGAAGAGAAGATTGAACGTGAAAAAGGTGGCCGAATCAGGAAGAAATGACCATTTCGCCCTTGCAGTAAAGAAGGGTTGTAAATATTTTAGTCAGGGGTAAAATAGTCATTTTATGTAAAATACGAAGACTGGTGCCCTATAAATACCCCCTCTGACATGTATAGTAGGTCCATGGAATAAATACAACTTTGACCTGCACCCAAAAAATATTGACGAATGATGATTGTGTGAATTGTGTCGCTTGACTTGAACTTTTCACCCAGCACTTTCTGTTGTTGCTTTTATCACCTTTGTGCAGTTTTATTTTCAAAAAAAAAAACTTTGTGCGGTTCCTTTTTGCTCTTTTCTTATATATCAATATCAAAATACAACACTGGAATACACCAAACCCCATAAGCCTTTTTGCTAGTACAGAACATCAACATAGATGAACAACTAATTCTCCAAATCTAGGGAATCCAAAACAATGAGAGAATGCAGCTTAGCCCTGGAAGACTTCAAATTCTGATACCTTTTGGTGCTGTTCGTGGTGAGTCTTGCCTGGCATGCCATTGCTGCTCGTGTGATTTTCTTATCTTCCACGGAACGACCATGGTTAGCTGACACAGCACAGACAAAGTGAACTAGAGCTAGTGGAGAAGGAGAAGCTCTTCTTCCTCCAACCACCACCAGCAGCTAGCAGCTCTTGGTGTCGAGGACATGAACTTGATGATGAAGAGGAAGAGCCGCCTGCTCTCTCCATATAAGGAGTCTTGTGCCGGCAGGGTTTGGTGTTGGGTGGTGCCTGTTGATCGATTGCCTCTGCCTCTGCGCCATCTGTCCACAGCTTGAATTAGCCATTGTTGGTGATCTTGGATTGCTGGATCCATGATTCGTAGTCAAAGTCATCGAGAGCGTTCTAATGGGTTTTTTTATGAAGGTGGAGGGCTGCTGCTCCCAATAAGGAGGAGAGGCAGATGAAGCCATAACGAAATGTTTTGGGTGACTGATGATGGATGCTTGATTTTGAATGGTTGATGAGAATTAAGGTGAGTGGAGTTGTCTTGTGATGAAATGAGCATGCCAACTAATTGCCAAGCGAGACCAAGACCCACTACTTTGATAATAATATAATGGAATCAACTTAAGCAACGTCCCGCTGCTTGCTAATGGCTGCTCTTTGTCAGCCATGTACGGCATTTCACTACACCTGCATGCGAGTTGTTGCTTCCTCCAAAGCAAGCAAGTTGGCAAACAGAAGAAACCAATCACAGTGAAATTGCTACTCTAGTCAAGAGAAGGCACCATCATATCCCCCGATATCATTCATTACTTAGTAGTACCAATTAAGTCTACTCCAGAAGCTACAAATAAAGTAGCAACTTAATATGTTTCTTAAACATGTCATAATTATCAGTACCCAATAAGCGACCAATAGATAGTAACACCCAATGTGCAGAAGCCAAGGTGCAGAGTGTCATCGCTCACACCATCTCTCTTAACCTTGAAAGTCATCTGTCTACCAGCAACAACGTGATCACCTTGCCATGCCTTCGCACGAACCTTGAGCCGCTCCACAAGATATTCAACAGATACAACAGAACGTGAAAGCGTGATATTTCTTCCATGACCAACAACAGACACTTTATCGCCAGAATCAAGCAAGATGACTTCCGCACAACTTATGCTGGTGGTACTAGCAGTAAACTTTGCACGGAAACCACTTGGCCATTCCCCACTGGTGATTCGCAAAGCAATTGTTGCCTCGACCGAAAAAGACATAGAGCCAAGTGCAAACTCCAGTGTGCTAAGCCTGCTATGGTACTCCCTTGTAAGGTGGTGTGAGTGAACGCCCTCATAGTTGATGTAGGTTTTGGCTAGAAAACTCAAGCATTCATCCTTCGATTCAGTAGCGCCCTTAACTTTCAGATTAACCTCAAAGGTCGCAGGGTCGGACAACATAACAGCACGCGAAGGACCCGTCAGTTTCAAATATGGAACCTATATGCAGCACCATTAAACAGATACTAAGTAAACTGAAGTGAAACAAGAGGTTATCAGCATATAATAATAAACAGTATAGAACAACAAAAAACCAGCATTATCAACACAAAGTGCACAACAGAAAAAACTACATAAAATTATTTGTTCCATGCATTATTGACAAACAAAAAGACAACAATATTTTCTGTGTGCATATAATCATGCATGTACCGTTCATGAGCTGTACATTTAGGAAATTTGATTTCTAGCAAACAAGGTTCAAACATTTTCAAGATAGAACTCAGAAATTAGTACATGCCACATTAGTTTACAACAGGAGGGATGGAGGGGAGCGAGCAAGGGTAAAGTACAAGTTTGCATGGGAACTTCCTAGCTAGGGGCTTGCCATAGAGCTGACACAACGTGCATGTGCTCCCTATATTATGGAACTCCAAATGTGTTGAGAAATTAGGTGTGCCAGTTTGATTAGTAAGTAGTTATTTGCTTCTCTTATTATTACCAAACCCTATAACACGCTCCGTCCTCTTCATGTCAAATAAGCTGGCCCTTGATGGAACTAATTGGATTAATAGGGTAGTTCAGTGTAGGGGAACCACAGACATAGAAAGTAGAAACATCCCAGAGGCACACACGCCGCTGTGGTAACAGACAACAGTTTGGGCAGACAGGAAATTTGATGGGGGGAAAATCACTGCTTCATCAAGCAGCAAAGCAAGAAGCAACAATTATGACACTGATGGCTAATAATAAGAAATAATACAAACCTCTTGTGTAAGAATTTGGCAGTTATCTCTCGAGCGATCAAAGATCATATTGCGCTTTTGATCAGCACAGTCTCGTATGGCAACCATCCCAAACACATGGAGGGGCCACTGTAAGCCGCCTCTTATCCTTGCGACTTTGACTGAAAAGATCTGCAGCGTAGTCGGTTGGCTAGCCCATTGCGGCCATTTAGGCTTCATGAACGTGAAACGCTTGTTAGGGATCTTTGCTGCAAGTGGATTTAAACCAAGGGTTAAGAAGCAGCGGCAATACTTAACAACACATAAATATGGTATCTCAGCTATTTATTGGTCAAGCAAGGTCTGATAGACCCTTTGTCAATTCTGATAGATCCTAGGTAGCACATATACAGGGAATGACTGGATCCTTTACACAAACTTGAAAGTGTTACCAGAGCACCGGCTACTCCCTTGACGAAGGACGAAGACGTTGGCGCTAATCAGGAAGGCAAGAGTGGGCTGACCAAAAGGGCCAGAAGGCCAAACCCAAGAGTGATGGGCCCTGCGTGGCTGTAATGGGCTGAAGCCCGTGTAATGAGATAAGTAGTCACAGCTGTGAGGAGGAGAGGTTGGACTTGTATTCGGTTTCTGGCACCGTTCGGCAGAGCCGACGGCGGCGACGACAGAGCTAGCTGCGGCTAGGCTCCGACGAACGCAAGTTCTATCCACCAAAACTATTCAGTAATATATATCGTGATCCTTGGTTGGTGACATTTGGTACCGGAGCTTCGACCCTGGCATCACACCCCTACCTCACTCGACAGCAGATGTCCATGGCGTCGCCGGAGGAGCAGTTCGGCCAGATCCTGGCACTGCTCGGCGAAAATTCGAAGGGGATCCAAGAGCTTCGTACATCGATGGTGGAGATGCGGGCTCTACGGACCGACATCAACACCTGGAAGCCCTTGGTCGACAACCGCGTCAGCGAGCTGGAGAACGCGGTGATGGATCTCGGCGAGCGCGTGGAGCAGGCGCTCGGCTCTCTACTTCCGCAAGCTCAGCCGGTGGATCTAGCGGCGGCGCAGGCGAGCGTCGTCACCATCGTCCGACCTCCTCCAACCGCAGCTCACGGGGATCTCTCTGCCTCCGCGAGCATGAAGGTGCCGGGCTCCGCCCATCTGGAGCCTTCCCCGACGAGGGCGGCATCTGGGTCAATTGACCACGGCGAAGAACATACTCACCGGGGTGCTGGCTTCGGGGTGGTGTATACCACTACCCCGGACCCTGCCCCGGTCACAGGTGCGCTCAATTCCTCCAGCCTTCCTGCTCTGCAATTCGGTTCGGTTGGATGCACACCTAGTGGCTTGGCCTTGAATTGGAATTCTGCTATACCTCCGTTTGAGTTTCCCAAATTCGATGGTAGTAACCCCAAACTCTGGATTAGGAATTCCGAAACCTTCTTTGATCTCTATTCAGTGCCTGAGCATCGTTGGGTCAAACTTGCGACCATGAATTTTACTGGATCTGCTTCCCTTTGGGTTCAGACCATTCCTGCTTTCGCCCGTGATTTATCTTGGAAGGAGTTAGGCGTAGCCATCTGCAGTAAGTTTGATCGTGAAGAGCACAATCACTTACAGCGCAAATTTTTTCACCTCAAACAAACTCATACAGTCACAGAGTATATTGAAACCTTCAGCGATACAGTTCACCAGTTACTTGTTCATAATCCCAATTTAGATCCTTCCTTCATTACAAACCGTTTCATCGATGGTTTACGTGATGATATTAAGTCAGTAGTTTTGGTTCAACGTCCCCATGACATCGATACTGCTAGTTCCATTGCACTTTTGCAGGAGGAAGTATTGACCGGGATGAGCAAGCGTGAGTTTCGCTGTATGGATAATCTTTCTGGCAAGAAGGTGTCGATTGATGGTAGCAAGTCTTCTATGCAGCCGTCTCCACCTTACATTAAGAGCCCATTCTCTACTCGAGCCGATACTCGTCCACCTGAAGGGTCTGCTTCCAAAACCCCTGCTGAAGCTATGGCTGATCTCAAGTCTTACCGCCGAGCCAAGGGTCTTTGCTTCAAATGTGGTGAAAAATGGGGCCCAGGCCACAAATGTCCCAAGGCTATATCCCTCAATGCTGTCGAAGAAATATGGAAATTGTTTGATGATCATTCTGAGTATTCTACTGATTGTCCAGCTGTTGACAGTGACTCTGGCGATGAATTGATGCATATCTCTGTACAGGCTATCAGAGGCACCGAATCTAGCAGAACTATCAGATTGCAAGGTTACATAGCTGCTCATAAGGCATATATGTTGATTGATTCCGGCAGCACTCACTCGTTCATCAGCCAACAACTCGCTGCATCTATACCCGGTTGGACAGTTTTGACTAATCCCATTCAAGTCAGAGTGGCTAACGGCAGTATCATCCACTGTACACATCAATTGAAACATCAAGTTTGGGGTGTTAGTGGGTACACTTTCAATACCACTTTCAAGATCATTCAACTTAACAGTTATGATATTATCTTGGGAATGGATTGGCTTCAACAACACAGCCCAATGCAAGTTCACTGGCAGGATAAGTGGCTACAATTTTCTCAGGGTAATTCTTTAGTCACTCTTAAGGGTATTTGCACTACTGCTACCATGGGGCCTCCCATTACAGTTCACCAGCTCCATGCACTGATCAAGGATGATTCTGTTCTCTATCAAGTTAAGGTGAATCTCACTACTGATCCTGCTTCTGATATGCCGGTGTTACCTGGTGAAATTCAGGCACTCATCATAGAGTATGCTGATATATTTGAACCTGTCTCTGGGTTACCTCCTAGCCGACCAGGGGACCATACCATTCCTTTGCTTCCCGGGGTGCAGCCATTCAAGCTACGGCCTTACAGATATAACCTAGCACAAAAAACTGAGATTGAGACTCAAATTAAAGAAATGTTGACCAAAGGCCTTATTCAACTCAGCAACAGTCCATTTTCTTCTCCTGCTCTTTTGGTCAAGAAGAAGACTGGGGATTGGAGGTTATGTGTTGACTATAGGAAGCTCAATGCATTCACAGTGAAGAACAAATACCCATTACCCATTATTGATGAAATACTCGATGAGCTTGGTGGATCATCTTGGTTTACATCATTGGATCTCAGTTCAGGCTTTCATCAGATCAGATTGGCACCTGGAGAAGAGCATAAGACAGCCTTCCAGACCCACAATGGTCACTATGAATATCAGGTTATGCCTTATGGCGTTACGGGTGGACCAGCCACCTTTCAATCTGTGATGAATCATGTACTGGCTCCGTTTTTGAGGGTGTTTGTGGTTGTCTTTATAGATGACATCTTAATATATAGTTCTTCCTGGCCCGAGCACCTACAACATATCAAACTGGTGTTTGAGGCATTGAGACAACACAAGTTTCAAGTCAAACTTAAGAAATGTGCTTTTGCCCAACAAGAACTCAAATACTTAGGCCATTTGATTAGTGTTCATGGTGTTGCTACTGACCCTGATAAAGTCACCATCATCCAGAATTGGCCTCCACCTGTATCTGTCAAGGAGCTCAGAAGCTTTTTGGGCATGGCCGGATACTACAGGAAGTTTGTAAGGAATTTTGGACTTTTGAGCAAGCCTCTTACAAATTTACTCAAGAAGGGAGTCTTATTTCTTTGGACCTCTGAGACTCAAGCTGCATTTGATGCATTGAAACAAGCATTGACATCAGCACCTGTGCTACAGTTACCCAATTTCAGTAAGCCCTTCTGTATTGAGACTGATGCCTCAGACAAAGCAGTGGGAGCGGTTCTCCAGCAAGAGGGACACCCTTTGGCATACGTGAGCAAGGCTCTTAGTCCTAAATCTCAGGGTCTCTCCACCTACGACAAGGAATGCTTGGCCATCATGATTGCTGTTGACCATTGGCGCCCCTACTTGCAACACTCGGAGTTCATTCTGAAAACTGATCACAAAAGTTTGCTCCACTTAGATGATCAGCGCCTTACTACTCCATGGCAACACAAAGCATTGAATAAACTGATGGGATTAAATTTCAAGATTCTATACAAAAAGGGATCCGAAAATTCTGTAGCTGACGCCCTTTCTCGAGCAACTCACCAAGCATCCTCTGAATTAGCGGCTACCTCAGTTTTGCAACCTCTCTGGTTGACTGACTTACAAACTGCATATCTCCAAGATCCTGAGTTGTCTGAATTGCTACAGCAGCTATCAGTTTCCTCTCCCATTGGTCACTTCTCCCTGAACAACGGACTTATCAAGTTCAAAGAAAGATTGTGGTTGGGGTCACTAAGTGCTTTGCATCATAAAATCACCACTGCTCTTCATGCCAGTCCATTGGGAGGCCACTCCGGCATGGAAGCTACTTACAACCGAATTAAGAAATTGTTTGCTTGGCCAAAACTAAAACAGTTTGTTGCTGACTTTGTTTCTCAGTGCTCTGTCTGTCGGCAGGCCAAACCTGAAAGGGTGCCATATCCTGGACTTTTGTCACCATTGCCAGTCCCCGAAGCTGCTTGGCATGTTGTTTCCTTGGATTTCATTGAAGGGTTGCCTAAATCCAAGCAATACAACTCTATATTGGTCGTCGTGGATAAATTCTCCAAGTATGCGCATTTCATACCCCTCTCCCACCCTTTCACTGCTATGCAAGTTGCTGTCCATTACATGGATTCTGTTTTCAAACTCCATGGACTTCCACTAGCAATCATTTCTGATAGAGATAAAATCTTTACAAGCAACTTGTGGCAAACTCTGTTCAAGTTGACTGGTACTGAACTTCGCATGAGCTCAGCTTATCACCCTCAAACGGATGGACAAACAGAGCGTGTAAACCAATGTTTAGAAACTTATCTCCGTTGTTTTGTTCATGCCTGTCCTACAAAGTGGTCTAATTGGTTGTCTTTGGCTGAATTTTGGTACAACACATCCTTCCATTCTTCATTAAACAAGACACCATTTTATGTCCTCTATGGTCATGAGCCACGCCAACTGGGAATAGATGTGGAAAGTTGTGTTGTGGCTGACTTGGATGAGTGGCTTAAGGATAGATCTCTCATGCAACAGCTGTTACAGCAACATTTGATCAGAGCTCAAAAGAAGATGAAAACTCAAGCTGACAAGAAACGTTCAGACAGATCATTTGTTGTGGGCGACTATGTATATCTGAAGCTACAACCTTACGTTCAGTCCTCCGTCGCTCTCAGATCATCCAACAAACTCTGCTTCCGTTATTTCGGTCCTTACATGATCATAGCCAAGATTGGTTCAACAGCATATACTCTACAGCTTCCTGCAGAATCCAGGATCCATCCAACCTTCCACGTATCACAGCTCAAGAAAGCTGTGCCCCCTACTCACTCGGTATGTTCAGAGTTACCTGTTCTTTCTGACAGTCTTCAGGTACCTTTGGAGATACTGGATCATCGTCTGCATTTTCATCGCGACAAGACTCAGCCACAAGTGCTCGTCCGCTGGTCACGAACACCTCTGGAGCTGTCAACATGGGAAGATGAAGACGCCCTTCGCCAGCAGTTCCCTCGAGCACCGGCTTGGGGTCAAGCCGTCTTTCAAGGGCGGAGGAGTGTTACCAGAGCACCGGCTACTCCCTTGACGAAGGACGAAGACGTTGGCGCTAATCAGGAAGGCAAGAGTGGGCTGACCAAAAGGGCCAGAAGGCCAAACCCAAGAGTGATGGGCCCTGCGTGGCTGTAATGGGCTGAAGCCCGTGTAATGAGATAAGTAGTCACAGCTGTGAGGAGGAGAGGTTGGACTTGTATTCGGTTTCTGGCACCGTTCGGCAGAGCCGACGGCGGCGACGACAGAGCTAGCTGCGGCTAGGCTCCGACGAACGCAAGTTCTATCCACCAAAACTATTCAGTAATATATATCGTGATCCTTGGTTGGTGACAGAAATGTATCCAGAAGCAAGCAAGGAAATCCTTGCCAACTGCAAACTGAGTCGAGGGATGGAACCAAGCATCCATATTACTTGCTATAAGCTTGCTGGGCAAGAGCACCTAGCTAGGCAAAGGGACGAAAATACGTACCAGTCCCCAGTCAGGGCCTGTTCGGATCCACATGGCTAGTTCCTAGTTGTAGCTAAGAATTAGCCCAAATTAGCTGTGGTTGGGTAGCTAGTTGGCTAACAACTAACTGAAGACATGGCTAAAAATCAGTCCACATATTAGCCATTTAGCCCTCCTGTTTCGATGCACTATAGCTAATTTTGGCTAATTTTTACCTAGCTGGCAATTAGCTCTTGTATCCAAACAGGCCTTATATGTTATTAAACCATCGAGGCGATAGTACCAATTTTCAAATTAAGGACAGGTTCCAATTTACAAATTAAGGACAGGTTCGAATTTGCAAATTAAAGACAGGTTCCATGGATCTGATCGGAGAGAGAGAATAACTCACTGGTGTCTTCGAAGCAACCGTAGACGTCGGAAAATAGCCTGTTCCAGGTATCCCTAAACTCTCTAGCGTCGGCTTCGTTGTCATCAGCCTCGGCGAGGTAGTAGTCATCTTCCCCTTCTTCTGCCCCCGCCGCCTTTTCCGCCGCGTGAAGCGCCACCATCTCATCCTTGGCTTCCGCCCCCAAACGCGCCATCCCATCCTCTTTCGGCGAAGGAGTAGGCCCACCGTTGGCGGCGACGACCGCTTGGATGGAGGGCGTCTCGATCCCCATCACCGACGCCGATCGAATTCCTCGCCCCGCGGATCGATTGAATTCCTCGGCGGCGCCGACCTCTCTTGCGGGCGTAGGAACCCTAGGTCGGGTGGTCGATGCGTGTGGTGCTCGGCTTGCCCTAGGCGCACTTGTATCGACTTCTCCCCTGGCTGATTCAACCTCACCGGACGACGGGCACCAGCAATGCATGATTGAGGAAGCGCAGGACGCCGGGGTCCCACCAGTGATTGCTTCACAGATGTACGTACTCAAGGCCTTGTTTAGATGCACCCTAAAAGTTAGAATTTTTTCACTCTCTCCATCACATCGATCTTTGGACCCATGCATGAAGTAGTAAATATATGTAAAAAAAACTAATTACACAGTTTAGTTGGAAATCATGAGATGAATCTTTTGAGCCTAGTTGGTCCACGATTGGAGAATATTTGCCAAATAAGACGAAAGTGGTACTATTCATCAGGTTGAAAAGATTTGCAATCTAAACGTGGCCTCAGCGTCTTCTCCGGCAGGACTCCTTCCTCTGCTCCGGCGTATCTCAGGCCTGGTTTAGATCCATTTTTTTTTGTTCTACAATAATATCGAGCGTTTGATATAACAAAACTGTGTAATTAGTTATTTTTTATCTATATTTAATACTTTATGCATGTATTAAAGATTCGATGTGATGAAGAGAGAGTACTCATGGGTGTTCTCAGGTGCATGGCCGCCGTCGTGCTCTACATATTCACGTAGAACCATACATCGACGCTCTGCACTTGGTGCTGCACGAGAGTCACGGTACACATAGTTGCTGAGAATTTTTTTCCCGTCGACTGACGGATAAGCAGGATAGCAGGCAACTGCTATTGATATATTATACCCATTAAACTTGGCAAAACTAGATAAATAAACCCTTTTGCTTAGACGACGTTCCAAGTTGGTTAGCTTTGACACCATGGCAGCTTGGCCCGCCTGTCAGCCCGGTTGTCTTTGCCGTCACCAACTCTCGGTGGGCCCGCCTGTCAGCCCCCTTCGCTGCGTCCGCGTGCGCGCTCGGCAACTGCCGCCATTCACGGTGCGGACGAACCGCTAGATCACGACGCGTGTAGGAGTATCGATCCGGATGAGTCCCCCTCCCAGCGATCCTGTCCACTTGACCTCCACCCGGCTAATATTTTTTTGGCTCGGCTCGAAGCGCTCACGCGAGCCAGGACCTCATCTGCTGGTATTTTGAAGTTTGAAAATTATGGTTTGTAAACTTAAGTTATTGTAAGACTTTCGCTACTTTACTCTGATGGTATTTTGAATAAACTGTTGTAATATTACAATACTCCTGTGATTGGATCCTGTTCGGAGGAAAGCAGACCTTTTAGGTTATGAGAAACATAAGTACGATTGTCAGAGGTCATTATGACGATGACAGGTACATGTGGGCCATCATAATTAGGAGGTTCTGTGACACTATCCCTTTGTCTCTTACGTTCTTTATCATCAACTGCAATTGATTTTCAAATAATATAAGTTCAACACGTACATAGCACATATATACAATGTAATATTTGATAGGATGTTGCACTATAATACCTTGTTTGCAGGTGTTAGTCTTGTCTCCCAATGGCGCACGAGAACAAAGATTGTTTTCCATTGTAGAAATCTATGTATAATAGAAATAGACCCATAGTTAATACAAATATGCATGTGAGCTTTAGTTTCATAGAATCCCATATAACCGTTATGTCTAACAAAACAAAAGAACCTAGCAGGGAGTACGTATCAATGCTAGTGCCAGCGTTGCAAAGGAAACTACTCCCTCGCCACAACGCAAAGTGGTACCATTGCATGACCTTGTGATCTCCTTAAATTTATTTCTGATTTTGGTTCTTATGTTTGATAGGTGAATGCCCATGCGATGCAACGGGATAAAAATAATGCAACAATAATTAAGAATTGCACATGTGTTTTACTATTACCGAAACATGATACTTTTAGTGAGATGTTTGTGACATTCCTTTTGTTGCTAACTGTCTTAAACATGCCTGAACATTTAAAATGTAATTGAAAATGTGTTTTTGAAACAAAAATGTAATTTAAAATGTCACAGCTTGCTTTCGTCATCCTAATTGTATTGCAGATCCGACAAGCACCAGGTAGTCACCTTCAGTCGTCCTGGGTATGTGCGTTTAATAACATTTTTCTAGGCTCCTTATTGATCATAACATGCTACAAATAGATAAAAGATAAAGCATTTAATAAAGAACAAAAAATATGACACAGGTGCTAGGTTATGCATTTCGAGAAAAGAAATAAGGAAATGTTTTCTTCACGAATAGTAGCAAAAATACATGTTTAGGGACAAACACGCACTTTTGAGGATCCAGAAACTTTCTCATGATTGCCTTACACAACACAAGTTTGCACAACTATGTTCCTAAATCATTTAGGGTTACGCTTTTACTCACAAAGGCAAGCTACAGTTGCAGGCCCACATCACCACTTGACCAATATGTACACTTGTAACTTGTATAAACCATTTCTTGGAGCCTGACCAAGGAATTTTCCAGGCTCCTTAAATCTCGCAATCGAACAGTAAGTTGAATAATTTACTTGTACCTTGTATATACACCAAATCACCAATCCTATAAGCTACAAAATAGAATTTATTCATAAGTGCAACCAATGTGTGAAGTCGTGAACAAAAATATAAAAAATAAAGACACCATTCACATTGTTATTATTATGCTTGCTAGCCACAGCTAGGCAGCCTATATGCAGACTTCATATAGGAAAGTAGTAGCCCAACAGAACTGAATGAGTCGATCGATACTCTATGCTAAAATCCTTCCAGAAATGCACATGTTGTAACATGCTGCAGAGTCTGCATGTATGGACTTCGTTTGCTCTCTGGCTAGGAGTACTTCACTTCGCAAGTGCAACATTTTTTGAGAACCCAATCTACTTCGCAAGTGCAACATTTATATACTCTATGCTAAAATCCTTCCAGAAATGCACATGTCGAGGTCGATGGACGAACCATCCTTGGATAGCGGCGAACTGCTGCTGATTTTGTTGATGACGACATCTCTACTGCTCCCTGGCTGAGATGGAGCTGTTTGTGGTGAGGTGATGCGCTCCTTGAACAGTTGGTTCCGGATCAGATCCAGTTTGGCGTCAATGCTCCGAAGCTCCTGGAGTTCCTGCTTGATGGTGGTGGTGGAAGCCATGATTGTCCGGAGGATCGTGTAGGTCTCCGATACCAGTTGTAACAGCGAGGCGGGGAGGGTGGTCGGCGGTGTGCCGAGGGCGGCGGCGCTGGGCATGGCGGTGGCTAGGGTTAGGGGGAGGGGGCGGCGCGCGGCTGGAGGAGAGGGAGGAGGAGGTGGCGGCTGGAAGAGAGAGAGAAGGAATAGGGCCTTTCGGCTATTTCTTTATTATCTTCCATGGTTACAGGCCCCCCTTGTACTTATAGTCTCGGGAAGACTTGGCCCTTAAGCAATCTCAGGAGATCCTTATAGTAATCAGATTCTCCATTCCTAACAATCTCAATTTCTTTCCAAATCTACTAGAGCTGAATTAAGGTAACTAATAGCAATTTGATGACGTGGCGCTGACGACGGTGGCGGCAGGGGTGGCTGCGCCACCCCCCTCTCCTTGTGTGTGTGCGCGCGCCCCCTCTAGGGCAGTCGTGAGGCCTGGCTGACGCGGCGGTTGTGGCGGCGGCGCCTCCTCCTTGGGCCCTTCTTGGCCCGTTTTATCCGCCACTGGGTACAACCCGTGTTGGGCGTGTGACACATATGCTATGGAAAAATTAGTAAAAAGAAATGAAATGGAAAAAAGATAAAAATGACGGCTCCTACTCTCAAGATGATGTAGGGCAACATAGGCTAGTAGCGATAGATTGGATCAAATCATTCGCATGGGCCAAAGCATCTTCAAAAGGGCCCAAACACAAAAGTTCGCATGAAACAATCGAGAATCGTTGCTGGAATGCTTGGGTCCGAGCACTCAGACCCCAAGATTAGCGGTGATGGCGATGGTTGCAGAGGTAGGCAGGTGGGTAAGGAGGTTGATCGAAGGAAGCGAGATGTTGGGTAAGACTACTCAAGCAAGCATTAGTGAACAAAATGAACTCAGTTGAATATTCCGTATACAATACATGTTGGGAAGGGTATTTATAAAGCTTTTTCACCTTCGTTACTCCTATACAAAGTCAAAAATACCCCCACTCAACTGAATACAACCCCTCTCATGTTTAGGGGCAATTAAGTTATTACATCTTCGATGAACTGGCTTGCACATCCCAAATGATTCACAGGAGGGAACCTATTGATGGTAAAGTTTCGAGTTCTAAAGACAAGTTGTATCCCCTTGCTCAGTTTTGACTTCGCCTGACGGTGAAGTGGCCTGGCGGCTTCGTTGCTTGGTTGATGGCGAAGTGAACCTCATGACTTCATTCTTCACCTTCTTTCTTCGGTTCTCCCAACGAAGATGCTTGTAAAAGCAAGCATTGAGAAGGAAAAAAACCATTAGCTTTAAACGAAGTGTCGGGGACTACGTTTTCCCGAGGTCGAATTCCCAACACGAGCGGATGATTGCAGACACTTTTGCAAACTAATAGTAGTGATGTATGGTAAGAGTAGTAGATATATTATACAGGGGGGATTTCATAATTAACTAATATTTTATCTTATGAAAGAAACATATGAAAATAATGTTTAGAATAAAAACCAATCATACACTAATCTAAAAATGCTGTTAAAAATAATTATTAAATGTAAAATGGTACTCCCTTCATTCGATATTATAAGTCTTTTTTGCTTTTCTAGATACATAGCTTTTCTGTTATGCACTTAGATATTAGGCTATGTACTTAGAAAAGCAAAAACGACATGTAATTTGGAATAGAGGAAGTATTTAAATAAAATACAAAGTTAAATGTTAGAATTTGTATGAACAAAATAATACATCATTGATATTATACTTATTTCTATTTTCAAAATTATAATAATTTGTTTCAAAATAATAGCATGAAGAAAGAAATATTCAAATTAATCTTCAACTAAATATTGGATTAATAATTTAATAAACAATAACGGTACTATTAATTTTTATTTATTTTTAAATACTATCACAAATAATATTTGTAGTAAAAGTATGGATATCATACGTATGCACTTTATATTTTTTGGATATGGTTGTTTTTCGGATATATTCATATCCATGAGTGTTTTCACTTTGTATATCCAATTCGTATTTTGCTATCCACATCCATCGTTGTATCCACAACTGAATTATATTGGATACAATTTTTTGTTGTTGTTGTTGTTGTAACGGAGATTTTCTTATTAATCCTCAGTGTCAGCGGAATCGCTGGACAACAAACCCTCGATCCGAAGAGGCATATGATCACCCCTAGGCAGTTTGCAGCCTATAGAAGCAAGCTCGTGAGCTAAATTTTATTACAAACACGGGGACACATTAACACTGCAGGAGTTGAACTCCGTGGCCATCAGCAGTTTGAGCTCAGTGATCACCCCTCCCATTGGTGACAGCCGGTGGTCGTCGCCCTTCATTTGGATACGCATGGCGGATAATGCAGAAAATAATAATAAATTTATATAACCAGACCTGGACCTGTTAGCAGCAGGCCACTCTCGAAGGTCCACGTACGTGAAGGCCTAGGTAGGCAGGTAGCTAATCCTTCCTCCCGGCCCGGCACTATGTTTATCTTCTTCCTTAGGCCAGCCGCGGCGTGCGCACTTCCGATCCGTCACGTACGTACGCATGGAAATGGAGTGCTGGCTGGGTGGATGTGGGATGAGCTCGCCTCGCCTCGGGATGCCTGCCTTGCATTGCATGGGTTTTGTCCGCACATGCACCCACCCAGCCAAATCGACGGCGACGCGGTGGTGTTACTCTTTTTTGAAAATAAAATAATGGTCAAAACCCCTCCTCTCCCCTGTGGCCTGTCGCAGAGGCAGTACGTACGCAGCAGGAGGCAGACGAGCGAAAAAGCACAAAACAAGTAGTATGCGTATACGTACCTCTGCTCTCCCTCCCTTCCCAAACCCCTCCTCTGTTCTCCCTCCCTCCCCAAAACCCCCCTCTTCGATCTCCAAGTCCAACTCCCTCCCCCACTTTTTTATTCCCTTTCCTCCTCTTCGGTCCAACACCAGCCCCGGCCATGTATCCCGTATTCTTCCCCGACGGCAAGTCGGCAAGGCGGCACCTTTCGTAGGGACGACGACGTCACCGTACCGGAATCGCCGCGCCTGCACCAGCCCCGGCCACGTACGCCCTTCTTCCCCGACGGCAACACTCGGCAAGCCGGCACCTTTCCAAGCACCGTACTGGAATCGCCGCGCCTGCACCTGCCGCCCCGGCCCGGCCCCGCCTTCTTCCACGACGCAAAGACTGCACCTTTGGAACGCCGACGTCACCGTGAGCCGCCGCGCGCCTGCACCAGCCCCGGCCACGCCGCTCCGACACACTACCTGCCGTCTCCACGCCCGACGGTGAGCACGCCACGACGCCGTGCTTTTCCCCCTCTTCCCCTGCTGCCGGCCGGCGAGTTGTGTTGTGACCGGCCATCGAGCCGAGATCATTTCTGCAGGAGCCGGCGACGGACACCCAAAACCCCCAGCGCCCCCCCCAAAATCCCAACCTATAGGTCTAGGTGAGCACTCGCCACCGCGCCTACGTTCCTGTCGCTGCCGGTGAGCACCTTGGCGCGCTATCGCCCTGGCCTCATCGTGCTCGACCACATCCGGATGCCCAGTGTGACGGCTCGGCAGACGTTCGATCCAGCCCCGCACCATGCCCGACGCCTGCCTTGTGTGGGTGTCCCGTCCCGTGCCGCCGGGCGTTGCGAGCATGGCCAAGGCCGGATCTTGGTTCATTAGTTCCCATACCCATCAGGCATCAGATATCATCTGGGCCGTTATGATTTGGAGGCTCTCAACACTTCCACCTGTCAATGTATGCCGCATTTTTATTCTTACATTACAGTTCGTTCGCTCGTTGCAGATCGTCAATGGAGGTGCCACAATTGCTGAGAGTCATATAGCCACGGTCCGTCGTCTCTGCCGTTGCTTGCTGGACGGTGCTGGCCAGCCGGTGGCTTGCTCGATCTTCTCCCAGCCTCACCCTCCCTCCCTCCTGACAACAACAAAATGGAGGCACCAATGCCGGCACCATTGCCGTACCCGAACCTCCAGAATGCATTCTCGCCTCGCCAGCTCCAGATGACGGTAAGCCACCAGCTGATGTACTTCATTATATGACTGGAGAGCAGCTTAGGCATCATCGACTAATTTGAACTTGAGCGACATTTTAGAGAAAGTATTGGACTTTTGGAGGGCTTTGCTCTCCCCAATCTAGATGTGCCTAACAGTTGCACCTAACTTGCAGGATGTGCCTTCTGTCGACTTCAACATCAGTGAACCCGCAACTGCGCGTTCACGGAGACCACCAGGGCTGCGGCTGGTTCGTGCCCGTAAAATTGCACCCGTGCTTCTTGGGGGGAGGCGGATTCCGGTGGCTCCAATCAAGAACCCACTTTATGGTATAAGCTACCATCGAATACGCCTCCACAATCCCGCTAATATGTCCCGTGTCGTAGAATTTTTTTGTTTGCGACACGGATTTGTATTTGGCTGGTTTTCGGCGTGGGGTGGTGCCTATTCCGGCTGATGGAGCTGCGCAAAATGAGCCAAATTGGGGTACCCTTTTCATTTTTGATGATTTATATGAGGAGGTTCCACCTTTTTTCATGCAGTGAAGATGGGCATCAACTCCAACCATACGAAGGGTAAGAACTATCCAAACATTCAAATTATTATTATTTTTGACTGGTTTATTTGAATTAATTGATAAATTGATATGAGTTAACACATGCCCTTTTATCTTTGATTAAAAGGGATGCTCCTGGACCTGAGGCGATGGTGGCGCTTGTTAACACATTCTTCAGATTTCAAGACGATGTTCAGATAGGCCATGACAAAAATGGGAACCCCCAGGCTAGAGTTCCTAGAAATGTCAAAGAAGCTATGAAGATTGCAGTTGCCAGGATTATCATCGTATTCTGCGAAGCACTTCGGCTGAAGACCATATACACCGCGGTGAAAGGAGCTCTTGAGTCTATCGACTTTTATAGGCCTTTACCAGAGACATCATGGAAGCTGATAAGGTGGTGGGGCCAGCTGTCCGAAGATGTTCAGACCATGAGGAGGCATCACAATATGGCCCTGCACAATAATCTGCCGAGTCAAAACTTCCAGATAGTTGGGATTAGCACGCTCGACCATGTAATTGGTCAGAATGGTGAGTTGGTGTTTAGCAAACTACACAAGAAGATGGTCATCATCGAAGAAGACATGCTCAGACTGGAAAATGACATAGCAGCACTTAACTTCGTCGATCCCACGTTTCGGGAGCAGCAGCAGCAGCAAGAGGAGGTGCAGGAGCAGCAGCAGAAAGGAGGAGGTGGAAGAGGAAGAGGAAGAAGAGGGAGAGGGAGAGGAGCAGGTCGTGGTGGACGAGGAAGAGGGGAAGGCAGAGGAGGAAGAGGTGGGGAGGCAGAAGTAGCAGCTCGGGGCAGGGGCAGAGGCAGAGGAGGAAGAGTAAGAGGTGGGGAGGTAGAAGCAGCAGCTGGGGGCAGAGGCAGAGGAGGAAGAGGATGGTGAAGGCATGAGTTATGCTTGTGGTCTGAAATTCTGGTGTCACTGATGGGAGGATCATCAGTACTGTATGGTAGTACTTTCTGTGATTTCCTTACTTTCCAGATTTGGAGTTGTACACATTGTTAGTGGATTGGAGGAAGTAGGTTTTAGTGCTCTGGGGTTTCCTTACTATTTTTATGTCGCCGAATTTTGATGCATCAATATAACCTTTAGGAATATGCCAGCTTGTTCCTCCATGTTTTCAAGCCAACTGCAACTTTCTTTGGATTAGTGATACTTTGACTTGGTACATATTATGTTGCATAAGGTTATTATTTAAAAACAAATTCCAAGTATAGATAAATGGGTTAATGTACAGCAGCTTTATTCAAACTTAACGTTAAGTGTTAACATGGCGCGTGTGTGCCATTGCATGTGATAGGTTATATATTGTTGCTTCCTATTCCGCTAAACGTCACAGTTCCTATAATCTAAGAAGTATGAGGCTGGCATTGTGGCTGCGATGCCCAAAAACAAATCATGGTCATGCTTCTGCCTTCGAAACCTGAATGTGAATCTAAGTTTACAATTCTCATTCTTTTTGTTTGTACTTGTACATCCTTTTAACTTAATCTTGGGTGTGCGTCACCTACACTACAGCCTGACCTCACAGCATTTATGGGTTTTCACTTGTGAACTTTTGCTTCATCCGATCTTATCAGGTTTGGAGATTCATGGGGTTTCAATTGGGTGGTGATGCGTGGGAACTGGGAAGTGATCCTGCACATTAGAAATCTGTAGCCAAATGCATGCACACTGGGGCACTTTATTATACAGGCCTAGTATCTGCATCATAGCAGTTTCTGTGATTTCCTTACTTTCCAGTCTTGGAGTTGTACATATGGTTAGTGGATCTGAGGAAGTATGTTTCAGTGCTCTGGGAGTTTCTTACTATTCTTATGTCACCGAATTTTGATGCGTCAATAAAACCTTTAAGAATATGTCAGCTTGTTCCCCCATGTTTTCAAGCTAACTGCAATTTTTTTTTGGATAAGTGGTACTTTGATTTCGCACAGATTATGCTGCATAAGGTTATTTATTTACTTGAAATCAAATTCCAAGTATAAACAAATGGGATTAATGTGCAGCAGCTTTATTGAACCTTAGTGATAAGTGTTAACAAGGCGTGTGTGCGACATTGCGTGTGATAGGTTACATATCGTTGCTTCCTATTCCACTAAACGTTACAGTTCCTAGAATCTAGAAGTATGAGGCAGACGCTGTGGCTGCGATGCCCAAAACCTAATCATGGTTGTGCTTCTGCCTTTGAAACCTGAATATGAATCTAAGTTTACCATTGTCATTCTTTTTACTTGTATTTGTACATCCTTATTAACCTAATCTTGGGTGTGCGTCACCTACACTACAGCCTGACCTCACAGCATTTATGGGTTTTCACTTGTGAACTTTTGCTGCATCCGATCTTATCAGGTTTGGAAATTTCGTGGGGTTTCATTTGTGTGGCGATGGGGAACTGGGAAGTGGCCCCGTACATTAGAAATTTGTAGCCAAATGCATGTGCACTGGGGTATTTTATTATACAGGAAGCTGAAATGCCTTGATATTCTGTGGGTTGCTTTCTAAAGTGCTAGATCCACTAGATTGGTGTAACAGTTTTGGGCATGGAAGTTGTATACTGTCTTCAGTAAATGGTCATTATTTATGGAATAGGAATAATCTGTAGTTAGTAGTCTCCATTTGCCATTGAAATCTGAGAGTATGATCAAGAATTAAGAGTGCTGCAGTAGAATGTTGTATCGGCTTCAGCAACCTTAAGGAAACAATAAATTGTATGGACGTAAATGTTTGATGTGAGAGAAGTATTTTACATATCATACTGCTAGAATATACAGGTTGCAGTACATAGTTCTTTTTTTGCATGAACTTTCTTTCTTTCAGGCATAGGTGGCCAGGTGCTGCCCCATTGTAGTTTAATTACTTGTAGTTCAGTAAAAATGAAAGCCAGTGACGGCTTAGTTAAAATAGATCTTAAAGTTTTTACTTGTCCCTTTTTTCTTTTGCCTAAACCTTGTGCGCCTGTTGTGCTTTCTATTTTTTCAATAGAAATGTTCATGATGTGGAAAATGTTCACAACGTGCCTGTATTCATTGCGATGCCAAGAGCTAGCAATGCAAATATGCAACTAATAGACAGTTCTTTTATATGTTTCGGGGCATGAGAACTTAATGCAGTTTTGTATAGATTTTGAAATTTTGAAACAAGTTATGCATATGCTTATTCTTTTTATTTGTCATTCTATTGACCAGAGCTCTCTTTCAAAAACTAGCAAAGATGGTACAATGTACTCAACCTCCTCCCCAGTTAAAGCTCCCAGAGAGTAAGATCACAGAACTGACAGATGATGAGAATCATGATTCACCGCCAAAACCTGAGAAAAGGACAAGGATGCACCACATTGAGAGGCACAGATCTTGTGCTGTGACCTTATCTGACATAGAACTTAATGGTCTGCAACCTCGTCATCTGCTCCAGATCATTGAAAAAGGCCCAGGAGGAGGATCACAGTGTTCACTCCATGAAGAAACACCTACAGATACTAATGCATCACACAGGCATGCAATTGCATATGCTGCTTGGGAAGCCCTCAAAAGGTCAATAGTTTACTTTAGAGGCCAGCCAATTGGGACTGTTGCCGCAATAGACAAGTCTCAGGGGGCAGCGCTCAACTATGACCAGGTGACCTACTGACCTTTTCTGTTTCCAGTTAAAGTGTTGGCAGTGTTGTCAATTTTAAAGATTTCATGCAATTTTCATATCATTCTATATACCCTTCTATTACTTTTCGTTTTGCATCTATCATTATCGTAATGGTAGTCCTAATCCTGATGGTGAGTATTCCTGTGTACATTATCAGCTTCCTGCAAAAATACATCATAGCTATCTCATGCATGAATTATACATCTCATTGTGCCTAGGCATGCAAAATGATCTGCAATGATTTATGTTTTTTTTTCGTACATTGGGACAGGTTTTCATGAGGGATTTCATTCCTGGTGCATTGGCTTTTCTTATGAAAGGAGAACACTTGACAGTGAAGAATTTTCTGGTAGAAACTGCACGCCTTCAGTCAAGGGAGAAGATGGTTGACCTTTTCAAGCTTGGTCAGGTTGTGATGCCTGCAAGCTTTAAGGTGCATCATCACAACTCTACCCAGAAGACAGAAAGCTTACTGGCTGATTTTGGTGAAACTGCCATTGGAAGGGTTGCTCCTGTAGATTCTGGCTTATGGTGGATTATTCTCCTTCGTGCTTACACCAAATGGACAGGGGACAATTCTCTGGCTGAAAGTCCTAACTGCCAAAGGGCCATGCACCTTATTCTCAGGTTGTTTTTTTTTTAAAGTAATGGCAGGAGCTCTGTCCTTCAACTAAGAAGAATAGAGTTCGCCTAGTTTATAAGGGAAACCAGGCCTGAAAACCTTAAATAGGCACAGATTAAAACACAGAAAATACCCACAACACCAGAACATCATAGCCCTAACTAACACAAAGGTAACTCAAACCAACGACGCCCACCGTGTGTCCTCATTGCCAAGTTGATCACAAGCAACAAAAAGCAGCTCCGGCTTCCATGGAGAACAACAGCCAAACACCCTAACATCCTCCCATTATCCGGTATCTCCGACGAGATCATGTACCAAGTCTCACCTTGCGCCGTCATTCAGTCCCCTCTATAGCAACTTCGCCTGGCATGGCATGAACGAGTCCTTGAACAACGCAGATGGTGCAAGGAAGCATTATGTGACAATCTGCCCCAGCATGGCTTGTCCGTCGAGGCCACTGAGTGCCACCAGCGCCTTGATGACAAGGTCGGACATCGGACCTTTGAAGAGGTTGAGGTAGCGCAACAAGGTCATCTCCATAGTTTTGCCTTCTTCCTGTGTGACGCCCAACCGCTTCATGAGCACTTGCCTTGCTTTGCTATGCGCGTCACCACATGGCCAAGCAATGGCTACTAGGCGCGCATTGCGCCGAGATGGCTTGCTTGGCCTCTTCTTTTCCTTCCGTGCCTTCATTAGGCCAAGTTGTTGTGGAGGAAGTAGGGGTTGTTGGATAGGCTTGGTTACTGACTGTATGAAGTTCGCCAGCGCTACCTCACGTGCAGTCTGGCCACCATCCTCTGGCAAAAGTGGTGAAGTGTGTCCATGTCCTACCATGTCCATGCAAGGGTCTGCACCAGCGACTGCTCCACAGCGCCATGACGGGGGCATTTGGACTCGCAGCGCGGATGCCTGGTGTACACGCAACCCAGGCGAAAACGGCACCTCCTCAACCTAAACCTCATCGTCCCCTCCAAGGTCACCTTTGCCAGTTCTGTATCCTCGAGCTGATGGCTTGTTAGCACATGGGACGATGCATCGATCTCCAGTGTGGGGGTAGTAGACTCCACGCTCTCCAACCTTAGCATTCGAGCTGACGAACTTGTTGTCTGCTTCTCTGGTTGTAAAACAGGACAGGAAGGCTCAACATTTGTTGAGGCTGGGGAAAGTAGAAGTGGGTCAGACTCCCCACCGGCAGCATGAGTAGGTGAGCAACATGAAATAGAATTCAATGGGGGTTCCTTAGCTGCGGCAATCTCTATTTGGAGAAGGGCATCTTCGACATCTTGGATTGTAACCTCCGGTATTGTTGACCTGTTAAATGAAGAAGAATTGATCTTGTTGGAAGATGTCGCCATTTTCACTGGGGAGCCACTAGGGACAATCTCCTTGGGCTTGTGAAGTTGGTCTCCCCAGCTCCTTGGTTCCTAGCTCGGTGAAGTGGCCACGGCTTTACTCATGGCAAGTTTGAGATGGAGAGACGTGTTGTGCAACTGGTCAAGCGTGTCATCATATGCTTGCATACCAGCTATCGTCGCCTGGTTCACACCTGACTAATCTTGATTCAATGTCGAAGCTATCTTCAGCTTTTCTGACATGGCATGTATCTGAAGCGCAAGATTCTCCACGAGCTTCATCCATTTTTCGTTGGACTCTTGCAACTTTTGTAGTTGTGCACTGAGCAGTAGGGAGAGCTCACTACACAAGCTTTGTATCTCTGCGTCAAGCATTTTCTTGATTTCGTGTTGAAAATAATTAGTATGTTCGGTGAAGAAATGCTGAAGTGCAGGATCATCGCTCCTTAGGTGCAGACGCTTCTGGTGACCTGATGATTGTTCCTCCCGTGGAAGACGTTGCGGCAAAGGTGGACGACAAGGCTTGGCTGAATGATGGGGATGTTGATGACGCTGACGACAATCTTGCTCACGATGGCCCAAGCGGCAGCACCGGAAGCAGGTGATGGGATCTCAGCAAGCTTTGTGCTGATGTGATACTTCTCAGGTTGTGTCTCTCAGAGGGATGTGATACTTCTCCAGCCTTGCTTTGTGCTGATGGGTGCTCCATGATAGACCGAAGAATGGTAGGCTGTCCACCTCAATCTAGCTACTTCTGTTTTCTTGTACCTCTTATGTCTACTACAAACTTATCGTTAAATTGCATCCTTGCAAGTCCTGTCTCATTCATAACTGAAACTGCTCGAGCTCATATGAAAATATATCGGATATCTTTCCCTCTGGGTTCTATAGGAGGAACCATTTATAGGATGCTGTTATAGCTATTAAAATCAGGACCAAATACTTGGAATATAAGAGGATTGTGAAAATAATGGTACAAGGTAGTGTATGGGTTTTGCAAACATACAGGAAGTATGTAGTTGTGATTTGTGAATAACAGCATAGTTTGTGTTGCTGTTAGCGAACATGTTGTCAAACTTCTTAGGCTTCTCTATGCAACTGTTAGTTTTTTTAGTTTGATCATGTTCTTTGTTCTTATTGAAGGTATTGTTAATTTCCAGTGGTTATGCTTCCTGTAGACTACATATTTATCTCGTGGAAAACCTAGAAAATTTACTAACCATTTTGATGCTCTTGGTCCTGGGAACAGCAAGTTATCTAAACGCTTGTCTTGAACGTTTGTACATGTTTATCATGCACCTTGTTTATTGAACTATTTGACTGTGCAGGGCATATATGGCTACCCAATAGAAATCCAGGCTCTCTTTTTCATGGCTATGAGATGTGCCCTAAGCTTGTTGAAACAAGACTCTGATGCTGACTTTGTGAACCACATCACAAAACGATGAGCATGCAGCAGTACAGAGTAGCAGCTGCAACTCTCTTCCCTTCCATCCTTCTCATCCTCCCTCTTCCTCTCCCTGAAGTAGCTAGAAAATGTTCAATCAAGAGGACGACCATTCGTTTTGCAACAGCATGGAAGTGTTGTAGAGACGAGTGCAGGTGAAAGCAAATGCAGGGGAAGTTGAAGTAGCGAGATGCTTACCGGTTACCAGTGAGTGCTTCTTCAGAAGCTGGACTTGAGGGGATTCTGACTTCTGTGATGTCTACTGCTCACTTGGTGTGGTGGCATTCAGATCACGTCGTCCATTTATAAATATTGCTGGAGCCAAAGCTTGGAGTCTTGCTGGTGTACATTCTTGCAGAAGCTTTCGAGAGGTTGCTATGCACAGTCTGACAGAGAAATGCCATGCTCACTCCCGTTTCTGTTTTATTTATTACAATTACAAATGGACATGGAGGAGTACCGCACAAGCATGCGAGATTCAGGCTAATTTTAGCTTAGGAAGCAAAAAATAAACATCAGTAGTTGTTGTCCGCATGCATAAAGAAAATATCCGTGGCACTGACACCAACGAACATGCAAATGTCCTGTCAGGAGGATTATTCCAAATGCCAATCCAGGAAAAGCTAGGCGACAAAAATGGCTCGACACATTATCTGAAGCATGCATTTTGATTGGAATTGCACAGAAGGACATTGTTTGTTGGTTAAGTGTCTGAACCTATAAATATGTTGCCCGGGTAAGAGCAAGACAGCTGTTGGTAGCAACACTCTGATCTGAGTCATTTCAGATGTTCAGTTGAGGAATCAGTCTGAAAGAGGAGAATTGACACAAGTACTGCTAGCTTCAGGATGGCTTTAGCATGTGATTTATAAAAGTTGATATGAATGAAAAATCTCTTACATTGCCATATGCTTTGTCAGGAAGATAGCACAAGCGGCGAGATCAGGTCATTGCAACGACCGTTGACCTGATTCAAGAGCACGGCACCTGTGGCTGATATGATGCGATACCAGATGTCATCCATTTGCATTATCATTTGGTACTGTAGCTTCTTGGATCTTCATTTCATCATTTTCAGCCACGCGTGGGAGATATGGAGTTCAGAATGACGGCCCAAATCATAGTCATTATCAGGGGTAGCCCTGGGCATAATTAACCGAAGACCGAACCGAACTAACCGAGACCGAGACCGAAAATTTCGGTCACAAGTTCGGTCTTCAGTTTGAAGTAACCGAACTAATCGGACTTAGTTCGGTCATTACCCTCGGGTAACAGAACTAACCGAATTAACCGAACATTTGAATTTTGTTGACATAATATGTAATTTAGACTATTATTAGTGATATAATATTTATTCTAGTGGATTTATATCAACCATCGCTCTTATCACTATGTTTAATCTATATTTTGTATTGTATTTTTGCCTTGAAATAGAAAAAATATTGGTAAAATTTGCTACAAATTACAATATTTAGTAGTTGTTTTGTGTAGTTCGGTTAGTTCGGTCATGACCGAGACCGAACTTGCTCGGTCCAGAGTTTTGAAACTAACCGATCGATCTCCGTTTTTAGATGACCGAACTTTCGAAATGACCGAAGACCGAGACCGATCGGTTCGGTCAGACCGAACGCCCAGGGCTAATCAGGGGCTCCTCCCTTGCAGAGACGACGCTCAGCCTATGCAGCAATGGCATGGGAGTCAGAGCTGCCCAGTCAGTAGTAAATGGATAAAATCAGAGGTGAATGACAGTCTGAATGATCGATCCATTATCAGTTAGTTGGGTTCAATTGAAAAGCACCTTTTGCTCGCACTTTGCAACAATCTTCAGAAGGTTCAGAGAAAAAGAAGCCTACTCGTCAGCGATAACACTGATGCCATTTCCATCTAGGAGTACTTTCTCTCGCTTATGGTGTTGCCTTAGCAGTGACCGATACACGTATCTAAGCACAATTTGTCATGGTCATCAACGGATAGCTCACTGAACCGCTGGTCTTGCAGACATTGGGCATGCATCCTGGGTTCACACGCAGGCGTCTTCAGCGACATCATCAACATTGCTGCCCGCAAGATCATTTAACTGAGCAATGTTTTCATTTCATTCAAGGTCACAATTTCATTTCAGCCAAGAACCGAGAAATAGAGGAAGACTTTTGGTGTCACGGAGCTGAGCAATGTTTTCTCCTTTATTCAGTCAACAAAATATATAGGGAAAACAAACGAGGCATGACTGTACGTGTGCCATCCCACACGGACGAGGCATGCATGGCGCGAGAGACTCTGCCAACTCTGCTGTTGTCCACCATCCCGCACATCTTCAAGTTGGCGCCACACGACTCTGACGGTGACATCTCCAGTATATGCCACGGTCGACGACAGTGAGACAGTGGCCAGCAATACAGACTGGAAGAACAGAAAAAAAAGGAAGGAAACATGTGCACTGGCCCGATTAATAGCAAACCACAAACAACAAAGTAGACATGTGCAGTACATATATAAGAGCATGATCATTGAGGGGTAGCTCCACTATGGTTTTGCCTGCCTGTCCCTGGAGGCTGCAACGCCGTCATTTCACCTATCATCAAGTAGAGAACATTGATCAGCAAAAGGACTACTCTCCAAAACTGAAAATGTAAATGGAACGGCAAGCAGTAACCATAGTGCTGGACATTCAGACTTACTGGAGAAAAAGAAAAACATTCAAAAATAATTAAGAGGGTTAGCTAGGTTACATAACTGACTAGTAAGATATATATAATCTAATATGAAGCACGAAAGCAGGATACATACATACGAGGTTTAATCGTATAAGTGTCCTAAGACTTCTTCTGGATCATAATTTAATAACTTATACCACAAGAAGTGCCATACCTACTCAACCATGATACAAGGGGCTGTTGTACTTCCTTCAACTTTGGGAAGCCTTGAATGTACACTGTTGGTATGTGTGCAGTCGCTTCTGGTTCACCAATGGTCTTCACAACCACAAATACTTAATTTCTGGAGTGATTTGAGATTACTGCTCGTTGATCTGAAAGTTAAAGGCGCTAGTGAGTCAAAGGATGAACGCTTGAGTTTTCTAGCCAAAACTTACATCAACTATGAGGGCTTTCTCTCACACCACCTTACAAGGGAGTACTCTAGCAGGCTTAGCACACTGGAGTTTGGACTTGGCTCTATGACTTATTCGCTTGAGGCAACTATCGCTTTGCGAATCACCAGCGGGGAATGGCCAAGTGGTTTCCGTGCGAAGTTTACTGCTAGTACCACCAGCATAAGTTGTGCGAAAGTCATCTTGCTTGATTCTGGCGACGATAAAGTGTCTGTTGTTGGTCATGGAAGAAATATCACGCTTTCACGTTCTGTTGTATCTGCTGAATATCTGGAGCAGCTCAAGGTTTGTGCGAAGGCATTGCAAGGTGATCACGTTGTTGCTGCTAGACAGATGTTTTTCAAGGTTAAGAGAGATGGTGTGAGCGATGGCACTCTGCGCCTTGGCTTCTGCACATTGGGTGTTGGTCGCTTATTTAGAGATGAGCCTAGCTTTTGTAAACGTTGGATACTAATGACATGTTCACGAAACATATGAAATTGCTACTTTATTTGTTGCTTGAGTGGACTTAATTGGTACTACTAAGGCCCCGTTCAGCTGTGCTGATAAGTCAGCTGAAAAACACTGTTGGCTGATTTGTTGTGAGAGAAAAACACTGTTCTGGCTGAAAAAACAAGCTGAAAAGTACGGATTATAAGCCGGATGAACAGAGCCTAAGTAACGAATGATATTGGGGGATATGATGATGGTGACTTCTCTTGACTAGGCTTTGACTTGGTGACAATTTTTACGAGCTTTCTGCAATTTCACTGTGATTGGTTTCCTCTGTTTGCCGACTTGATAGCTTTTGAGGAAGCAACAGCTCGCATGAGGTGTAGTGCTATGCATTACATTGCTGACAGATTGAGCAGCCATTTGCAAGCAGCGGGACGTTGCTTAAGTTGATTCCATGGTTATCAAAGTAAGTATAGGAGGTCTGGTCTCACTTGGCAATTAACTGTCCTTGCAAATTTGGAAGTAGTACTCTGGCTTTTAATAATAATACTTTAGAAAACCAGCTGTTAACTTCTCCCTCTGTTGTCTGCTTCATGCTCTGCTTTGATGCTCACGGCTAGCTGATCTGGCGTGTTACTCCTCGGTTTCGATACTCCTGAAGGCGATGTTATCTGGCTTATCGGCTGTTCGCTAGGTGTACAGAAGCTAGAATAGCCGATTCAATCTGAATGTGACTCAGCCAATGTACAGGCCACGTTGATCTCCCGAATCCTCTGTTGGCTTCTTCTGTATTGGTAGTTTTATCAATAGTAGCCAATGAAACTAGGCCAATAGCTGATTCCTCTTCTGAGCATCCCCTGGTGGCCACTTCTGTATCCCCACTAGTGCAGTTTACTTCCTACATAGCTGACTGCATCGGCTGATAGTCTTCTTCCTGGTATTGGAGCCGATGGAGGTGCTAGCCGAATCATTAATGAGTACAAAGTCCTTAAGTACACAGACACGGCGGCCATTTTCTTTGTTTAGTCGGCTATTACTCATTTGTCTGATTGGCTGCGGCTTCTTTCAAGCTTGATCAGTTATTGGTGTTGTCTCCCTGGTAGTAGACCTCCCGAACAACCATGACATCCTTGATGACGAGGTGATCAAGCGAATGACCATGTTCTTGTTGGAGTTTTCCAAATTCACTGCAAGATATAGGCCGGGCTTCTGACGGAGCAAAGCGGAGGCCCGTAAAAGCCGAAGGCTGGGCCGGAGCATAGCGGAGTCTGAAGCCGGCCCATCAGGCCGTGCCCGTGCACACACGGGGGGTGCGGGGGGCGGAGGCCCCCGCGGTACGGTACATATATACCCTTGCTAGGGTTTCTTGAAGACTTGATTCTCTTGTAAGCCGCCACAGGCGTGTAACCCAAAACTCTTGAGATAGTGAGATTGTTGCTGGCTGGTGCCCGTGGTTTTTCCCCTTCGCATTGGAGGGGTTTTCCACGTTAAATCGTGTGTCTCCGCTGTGATTGATTTCGTTTTACTTCATATTCCATACGTCGTTCATAACGAGTGGTACCGGAGCTTCGGTTGCTATAGGGTTCATGACGACGTCGATGAAGTTTGATCTTCCGCTGCTGAACTACGACACGCGGTTCTCGCTATGGCAAGTCAAGATACGGGGAATTCTGGCGCAGACTCATGACTATGATGAGGCGCTGGATAACTTCGGCAAGAGGAAGGCCGATTGGACTCTTGAGGAGATCCGCAAGGATCAGAAAGCTCTCGCCCTAATTCAGTTACATCTTCATAATGATATTTTGCAGGAGTGTTTGAAAGAGAAAACTGCTGCAGAACTATGGCTAAAACTGGAATCGATCTGTATGTGCAAGGATCTAACCAGTGAGATGCAGATGAAGATGAAGCTGTTCACTCTGAGGATGAAGGAGGAGGATTCGGTGATGACCCACATCGCTGAATTTAAGAAGATCGTGGCCGACCTAGTGTCGATGGAGGTGATGTATGATGATGAGGACTTAGGTCTTATACTGTTATGTTCTTTGCCAAATTCGTATGCAAATTTTCGTAACACCATACTTTTGAGCCGTGATGAACTAACCCTAAAGGAAGTTTATGAGGCTCTCCAGTCTAAGGAGAAGATGAAAGTTATGGTGCAGCATGACGGAACGTCGTCCTCAAAGGGCGAAGCTTTGCATATGAGAGGCAGAACTGATAACAGATCCTCATATGATAGCATTGATGGTAGAAAGAACTACGAGAGGAGAGGCCGTTCAAAGTCCAAGCCGCATGGTAATAAAAAGTTCTGTGTTTATTGCAAGCTGATAAATCATAATGTTGAGGATTGCAGAAAAGTACAAAATAAGGAGAAGAGAAAAAACAAGTCCGCTGGTAAGGTCTCTGTTGCTGCTGCTGCGTCTGATGATGATTCTGAAGATTGTCTGATAGTGCTTGCTGGTTGTGTTGCTGGTCATGATGAATGGATTCTAGATTCCGCATGTTCATTTTATATTTGCACTAACAGAAATTGGTTTAGTTCATATAAGTCTGTGCAGAAAGGGGATGTTGTGCGGATGGGAGATGATAACCCATGTGACGTCGTGGGGATTGGATCAGTTCAGATCAAGACTGATGATGGCATGACACGCACGCTGAAAAACGTCAGGTATATACCAGGGATGTCTAGGAATCTTATCTCATTGAGCACGTTTGATGCAGAAGGTTACAAATATTCCAGTTCAGATGGCATTCTGAAGGTATCAAAAGGTTCTCTTGTCTGTTTGAAAGGTGATCTTAATTCTGCAAAGTTATATGTCCTTAGAGGGTGTACTTTACATGGTTCTGATTTCGCTGCTGCTGCTGTTACTAATGATGAACCTAATAAAACTAACCTTTGGCACATGCGTTTGGGACATATGAGTCACCATGGTATGGCAGATTTGATAAAGAGAAACCTACTGAAAGGCTGCACTTCGAGTAAGATAAATTTTTGTGAGCATTGCATTTTCGGCAAGCATAAGAGGGTACAGTTCAACACTTCTATTCACACCACCAAAGGTACTCTTGATTATGTTCATGCTGATTTATGGGGTCCTTCTAAAAAGCCCTCACTAGGTGGTGCTCGTTACATGCTTACAATTATTGATGATTACTCTAGAAGGGTTTGACCTTATTTTATAAAACAGAAAGATGATACTTTTTGCTGCTTTTAAGAACTGGAAAGTAATGATAGAAAGACAAACTAAAAGGAAGGTAAAATTGCTTCGTACTGATAATGGTGGAGAATTTTGTTTGCATGCCTTTAATGATTATTGCAGACAGGAAGGCATTGTTAGGCATCACACCATACCCCATACTCCACAACAGAATGGTGTGGCAGAACGGATGAACAGGACCATTATCTCCAAGGCCCGTTGCATGTTGTCTCATGCAAGGATGAGCAAACGTTTTTGGGCTGAAGCTGCTAATACTGCCTGTTACTTAATAAACAGATCACCTTCTATTCCACTAAATAAGAAAACTCCTATTGAGATATGATCTGGTACGCCTGCTGATTATTCACAGTTAAAAGTTTTTGGATGCACTGCTTATGCTCATGTTGACAATAGAAAATTAGAGCCTAGAGCTGTTAAGTGTCTTTTCCTTGGTTATGGTTCTGGAATCAAAGGCTATAAATTGTGGAATCCTGAAACAGGGAAGACTTTTATGAGCAGGAGTGTTGTATTCAATGAATCTGTGATGTTTACTGACAGTTTGCCCTCAGATCATGTTCCAGAAAAAGAGCTGCAGAGTATGCGCATACAGGTGGAGCATGTTGATGATGATATAGGTGTGCAGGTGGAGCCTGCTGATGAGCAGGATACCATAATAATGATGTTGCTGATGATGATGCTCATGATGATGTTCAGCAAACTCCTCCTAGTTTGCAGCTACAGGAGAAATTACCTATTGCTCAACGCAAGTCAACAAGGACAGTTGTACCTCCTAAACGTCTTATCGAAGAATGTAATTTGTCTTACTATGCTTTGAGTTGTGCTGAACAGGTGGAGAATGTTCATGAGCCAGCAACCTATAAAGAAGCTGTTCGTTGTGCTGATAGTGAGAATTAGATTTCTGCTATGCATGAGGAGATGCAGTCTCTTGAGAAGAACAGTACATGGGAGGTTGTTCCTTTGCCTAAGGAAAAGAAGACCATAAACTGCAAGTGGATCTTCAAGAGAAAGGAGGGTTTATCTTCAAGCGAGCCTCCAAAGTATAAGGCAAGGTTAGTTGCAAAAGGCTACAGTCAAATTCCGGGTGTTGACTATAATGATGTGTTCTCTCCAGTAGTAAAACATAGTTCAATTCGTACTTTCTTGAGTATTGTTGCTTCACATGATCTTGAGCTTGAGCAGTTAGATGTGAAGACTGCGTTTTTTCATGGAGAGCTAGAGGAGGACATATACATGGACCAACCGGAAGGGTTCATAGTGCCTGGCAAGGAAAAATATGTGTGCAAGTTGAAGCGCTCCTTGTATGGTTTAAAACAGTCCCCTCGTCAGTGGAACAAAAGGTTTGATTCATTTATGTTGTCACACAGTTTCAAAAGATCTAGATATGATAGCTATGTTTACATCAAGCATGTTAATTGATCACTTATATATTTGCTGTTATATGTTGATGATATGCTGATTGCTGCCAAGAGCAAGAATAAAATCACTAAGTTAAAGAAGTTGTTAAGTAGTGAGTTTGATATGAAAGATCTTGGTAGTGCTAAGAAAATTCTTGGTATGAAAATTAGTAGAGACAGAAAATCTGGTTTGCTATTTCTTAGTCAACAAAATTATATCAAGAAAGTTCTTCAGCGTTTCAACATGCAAAATGCTAAGGCTGTTAGTACCCCTATTGCACCTCACTTTAAGTTGTCAGCTGCTCAGTGTCCTAGTACAGATGCAGAGATTGAGTACATGTCAAGGGTTCCTTATTCTAGTGCTGTTGGGTCTTTGATGTATGCCATGGTTTGCTCTCGTCCAGATTTGTCATATGCTATGAGTCTTGTTAGTAGATATATGTCTAATCCTGACAAAGAACATTGGAGGGCAGTTCAGTAGATTTTCAGGTACCTCAGAGGCACAGCAGATTCCTGTTTGAAGTTTGGAAGAACTGATAAGGGTCTCATTGGTTATGTGGATTCTGATTATGCTGCTGATCTGGACAGGCGAAGATCAATTACTAGTTATGTGTTTACTGTTGGCAGTTGTGCTGTGAGTTGGAAGGCTACGTTACAGTCTGTTGTTGCTTTGTCTACTACTGAAGCAAAATATATGGCTATTTGTGAAGCGTGCAAAGAATTAATATGGTTGAAAGGTTTGTACGCTGAACTCAGTGGAATTGAATCTTGCATAAGTTTGCACTGTGACAGTCAAAGTGTAATTTACCTCACTAAAGATCAGATGTTCCATGAGAGAACTAAGCACATAGATATCAAGTATCATTTTGTGCGAGATGTGATTGAAGAAGGTAAGCTGAAGGTATGCAAGATTAGTACTCATGATAATCTTGCTGATATGATGACAAAGCCTGTTCCTGTTGCTAAGTTTGAGTTATGCTCAAGCTTAGTTGGTTTAATTGAATAGTCCAAGAGACTATTGTTGGCACCAGTGGTTTTCTATTTTTTGTTATTCATGATGATTGGTTGATTTATGATACAAGATGAATTTGTCTCAAGGTGAAGTTTGTTGGAGTTGTTCCAAATTCACTGCAAGATATAGGGCGGGCTTCTGATGGAGCGAAGCGGAGGCCCGTAAAAGCCGAAGGCTGGACCGGAGCGTAGCGGAGTCTGAAGCCGGCCCATCAGGCCACGGCCGTGCACACAAGGGGGGTGCGGGGGGCGGAGCCCCCCGCGGTACGGTACATATATACCCTTGCTAGAGTTTCTTGGAGACTTGATTCTCTTGTAAGCCGCCACAGGCGTGTAACCCAAAACTCTTGAGATAGTGAGATTGTTGCTGGCTGGTGCCCGTGGTTTTTCCCCTTCGCATTGGAGGGGTTTTCCACGTTAAATCGTGTGTCTCCGCTGTGATTGATTTCGTTTTACTTCATATTCCATACGTCGTTCTAACATCTGGGTACCAGAACTCCGCCTTTTGGAATCCATCCATTTTGCCAACTGTGGAGCGGCGATCTATTATGTCGGCGTGGGACTCCTTGCTAAGTCATCTGAGGGACGTGGCAGTGGACACTGGGGACCACATGATCAATTTGGCCATGGTGGTCGTCGGCTCGAACCACCCGTCGTGGTTGACGTCGACACTGCTGCATTCCTCCGAGAAGGATGTAGGACGTGACATCACTAATGTTTCCTGTGAGGCTTCATGACGATGATGATGAGCAGCATTCTCTGCACTGCCTGGCTTCTAAACTTCCGTCAAACATCGAGGCCGACGAGCTGCTGTCCCTTCCCATGGCATCACTTGTTTGCTTCGTACCTTCAGCCGCCGCACTTCAGTTGGACATTTTTTTTAAGACATCACCGGAGGGGTGAGAGCCCCACCTGAATAATTTTCCATTGATACCGGGCAAGCCAGGGGATGGAGGGTGCCAAGCATCTAATACATGAGTGACCCTTAAGGTCATAGAAGTACAAAAGTGGGTGAGGAGAATTACAACACTTAGCACAACAATGACGATGACAACAACACTACCAAAACAACACTTAAACAAACCCAAGGATAAGCCTATTTGATTTGACTTTGATTCCTCTGCCAGAAATAAGCAGCTCGGCCCTTGGCAGTTACCAAGGATGGAGATCCGCCAGATTCCCCTAACGATCATCGTGTACGGAGCCTACTCCTCGGCGATACAATCGAATCTGTCGCTGAGCCTCCTCGCATGCATCTTCTTGGCTCACCAGCAGTGGAAGGTCATCCGAAGCTCGTGCTCTCGATGGCATAATCCATGATGCTTCGTTTCTTGGTTCCTGGTCAGCCTACTATTTAAACATGTGTCTGAGCATGTTTTATATCAGGACAGGAGCCGATATAGCATCTACCAGATTTGAAGGCAACCGATCCTTTGTTCTTCCACAGAACGTTTCTGATCGATTCGGCATCCTTCACCAACGTGATAATTCTTCTTGAAATCACTAATTTGGGGTGTATCTTGCATCTGGGAAGAATCGATAGCTGATGAGAGATTGGGTGAAGTCATCGTCTGATCATCATCCTGAATGATTCTAACCTGACAGAGAGCCTGATCAGCGTCGAGGTGGTCTTTACCTTTCGGTCTTCCAACTCATCACTAGCTTCCGATTAACAATAGAACAGAACCGGCCCCACATTTCTGAATCATCACAGTTGATGTATTAATTTCTCTAAATAGTTGACGCACCATTCAGCCAATGAAATAAAATAGCCGATTGATTTCTTCAAACAGCCGATGCACTAATCAGCCGATGTAAGTCGGCTTGTCTTTTCTGGTCTCTTTTCCTCTGACGCTGGACTTCTAGAGATATCAATGAATACTCCGACCTTCTCACGTGAGTACATACATAATCTTGTGGCGTCTGAACTCATTCTCCTTGCTTTTTCTCACGTAGACAATCTGAACTCCACAATCCATACAGGTTGTGTTCCTTCGAGAAGCATCAGCTCACACTGCTGACAACTTAAGCCCAAAACATGCTGAGCAAATACGGGGCCCCTGAAGGCAAAGCCGATTCAGATTGAAGCATGTCTGAGACAATTGCGCCAGGAACGAACCGATCTGCAAGCTGTGCTTGAAGCCAAACAAAGTAACCGAGCTTGAAGAGACAAAGTAAAAGCTGTATAGGCATCGGTTGTAGAACAAGCAGGCTGTCCGTGTTCTCTCTATTCTGAGCTGATCAGTGCCTCTGCTGCAGCTCTCTCTCTCTCTCTCTCTCTCTCTCTCTCTCTCTCTCTCTCTCTCTCTCTATATATATATATATATATATATATATATATATATATATATATATATATATATATATATATATATATATATATATATATATATATGGGAACCTGACTCGTATACGCACCACATGGGCTCTATCGGCTTGATGTCTCGATCTTCCTATTCTGAGCTGATGACCAGCTTCGTTATATTATTTGGTTCAGACCGCAACACGACCCTTGGTCGCTTGTATATATCTTCATTTGTGTCGGCGGCTCTCGTACTTCCATGGTGCAGTTCCCATTGACGTGACCATCAGTTATTCATTGGCAGCAGGATAACTGACACTTCTTTTCGACAGTCGGTCGGTGCTTGTTTGCTTGTTCGGCTGCCAAGTAAGGCTCAAATCGATGCATGGTGGCTAGCTTCTTTGTTGCCTCTTTACATCACATATTCACATACTCCCTCCGTCCTCAAATATAATACATTCTGGCTATTTTTAGATAAAATAAGGAAGAGTGCAATAGACACATGTACCTCTCACTTACCTTCCTAATATATTGAAATCTAATTCTTTTTCGCATAATTAAAGGGTGAACTCTTAGTCTCCTATACAAAATATGGCAAGTGCATAAATTACTTTCCTTAGACAAAATAATCACGTATTTTATTTAAGTAAATAATATCTTCTTGTTTCCTGAATGCATTATATTTGAGAATAAATTTCAAATGCTAGAATGCACTTTATTTGAAGACGGAGGGAGTATACAGCTAGTCATCTTGTCCTTCCTTGCATAGACATTGGTAATGAAACAGCAATTCCTCTCCTCTTGGTTTGCTTTCCAATATTAGCCACTCATGATAAAAGTTGTCCTTCGTTCTGGGCCACCATAATAAAAATTCCAAGCGCTGTTTAATTCTCGGAGCCCGGTTGATATAATTTTTAGCCGATGGTCTTCTACCGGCTGTCAGGTTGCCAACTTCTTTCGCGTTTCTGATGCTACCTCTCATGGTGATTCCTTCTCTTATTGGAACATACTACTATGTTGCCCTCCATTTTGAACGAGCTTTCCGAGCCTATCACTGGCTTTCTGCTTAATCCACTTTTGGTCTTCTTTCCCTGATTTGTAAACTGCTGATTTTTTTTTCGAATCAGCTGGGAAGATGATGCGGTTGAGAGCGATCCCATCCAACAAGATGATATGACAGTGGTTGCGATGTTGGCGGCACACAAGACGTGACGATGAGCTGATCGTGTGATTCTGGTACTGGACCATGTGCAGGTATTACCGATGGGCTTGCATAGTACTCCTGCAGTTACCTCCACTGCTGACGCACACGTAGCAGTTTTTGCTGCCGATGAGCTTAGTGGTCGGCATTCAACAGCTCTTGTATATGCACGTAAATTCTCTTAGAGTAAATCTTCTTATTTTGCTTTCCTTTCATGAATACATCGGCTTTTAATATAATATGTCCAAAAATTCCTTTATAGCCGATTCTGGAGTATGTGTCTTGAATAGCCGATTGTACATTTCCACCAACCAAGAGCCGACTCTTCTTATCCATAGTAGTTGGAAACAAGTTGCCTGTGCGATCCAGACAAAGTCGTCCATAGCCATTAATCGGCCTCTATGCCTCCGCTTCCTCCAGCCCAATACTTGGTAGCTGTTTGCCAGTGATTTGACGACATCTGGAGCCTTTGTTATCATCCAAGATATAATAACATATATTCCGGCCATGAAGTTAACCATACCCGATACGTATAAGTTGTCCTGTTCTCCAACGCTGCCTTCCATGTGTAGTCTTTCTTTAATTCCTTAACTAGTATATTCCAAACATATACATGTAGCAGACATGAAGTGGCTTGTAGTATATCTTTGAGAATCTTCAAGTTATTTAACTTCCTTTGTCTTGAGGGCCGACAGAAGCGACAGGTTGAACAATAATTGTAATTTTCCTCCTGAGCGGCCGGGACCTCGTTGGCTTGACTCTTGAGGAGCAGACAGTAAATTCTCAACTGATTCTTCTCGGGACTCTTCCTTGGCCAGCTGACTTTGGCCGATCGGCTACAGACTTCATCGACTTGTATAGTCTGACCAATTATCTTGAAATTTCGTCAACTTGATATCTGTGCACTCTTACTCTAATTTGAAAGTTAATAGAATATCCATAAAGACGCCATCAAATCTTTTGCTGATTGGCCAAAATACGCTCTGAATACTTCTCGATACTGCACCGATGTTTAGCCATGCCATGTAATTATACTCAATAGATCTCTGGCTCAATATAATGCAGCATGATGGCAACGGTAGCAATTCAATAATCTTCCATAGGATGCTTCATGATTATCTATCTAGCCAAATAGGACAATTATTGCCTGAGCGGTGTGGAGTGCAGGAGCAGCAGCTTTTAATCTTCTCAGCGATATAGAAGATGTTCCCAGAATAGTCTCCGAGATTCAGCTCAAATAACTATTGACTAATCTGGTTGATTTCCAGTCAAATGATTGTGGTCTCACCGGACGTGCCAAAAAGTGTCTTGGCACAAAAAGTTGGTCAAGTGCCTCACACACAGCAAGCCGGATGATCTGTGGAGGAGATCCGCTTACACCGGTCTTGATTGATCCTGAGAGACCCGAAGACGTACTAGTCAATTTGATCTGCAATTGATAAGGGAGAACAAATCTATATCTCTTATAAAGATAAACCCAACTAGTTATTTCTCTCAACATGCAAGCTATCCACCTAGGCAAAGCACTATCACATACAATTAACATCTACTGAGCAAAGCCCCGCTAACTATTTATCTCAATATACAAGTTGTCCATATATATATACTATATAACCTCATGTTCCTGCAGACATATACATCTCCTAATTCTTACTGATTAACATCCTAACCCCGCAAGCTTGGTGTAACGTGTTAATGGGCCGTACGTTAATGGCCGTACGTTCATTATCGCTTCCAATAGCTAACCACGCAAGCTTGGTGTAACGTGTGCATGCATGTCTCTCTTCTTTTAATCCTCCTCTATTCTTTTCCATTTACGCCGGCTGCACCTGGACTCTGATTATTTAATCCGAATCAATTATCCAAGGCAACTTTGTGATGCTGAGCTTGGATTGAAACGTGGCTGAACATAACAATCACCGTGCATGAGGATTATAATAATTGTCTCAAGTCATGACGTGCACATTTTCCTTGATCTTCTCGGTTCTGTTGCTTTTCCACATATATCTTCATGTGTGGAGCACTTGGACTTCATACCTCTTCTCCCAAATTAAAGAACATTTCTTGGCTGGTGAGCACATCGGCCGATTCCTTCATTTCAAGGGGCTTTGCCAAATTTTGGTGCAAACAGTAACACAGGAAAAAAATATGGCAATAACTAATAAGATTAAAAGTTCATAGTTCCAAATTATAAATCATTCTGGTTTTTTAGGTATATAGTTTTTACTGTGTACGTAGATATACATTATGTCTAGTTATATAGTAAAAGTTATGTATCTAGGAAAGGTAGAATGATTTACAATCTGGAACGGAGGGAGTAAAAACCTAAAATATAGATTCATGATGTCATGAAAACTCATGAAAGAAGAGCTGATACTCCCTCCGATCAGAAATAGTAATCATATTAGACTAGAGGAAAAGTCATACAAAATAGATTTTGACCATTAATTTCTCTTATCATATAAAGTTGACAGCTAAAAATTATTATCATCTTAGAGACACTTTTAATACATTTCTATTGAAGTAAGCTTTATGCTTTAAATTTCATACCATTTGATTAATTGTTGGTCAAAATTTATAAAGCATTTGACTTTTCTCTGTTCAAATACAAAATACATATTAGGCTAGAAACAAAAGATGTTTTGTCATATTTGGATTTTTTTAGTATATGGAGCAAAAATAAAGTAAAGATGGATAATAAGTATTTTTTCTCTATGTTTTATTACTTAATTTATGAGTTTCAAATTTTTTTTATTCTATTGGATTGGATTTATTCAAGAATTTGAAGAATTACAACAAAATCTTCAGCGCATTTTTAGTTAGGAACTTTTTCTATGGATCCAAAATAGATAAATAAAACAATAGGTATAAGAATTAGGTTCGGTTGATCAAAAAAGAAAAGGAAGTTCATAGAAAAGGACAAGTTGTTAGAGTCCACTTGTTATGGAATGTTTTAGTTGTGTTCAAGAGGGTACCAACGAGGAACTGTCAGGTATTTTTTTTTTGGAGAATTACATAGTAAAACGCAGACAACCATAGCACGCATGCACACTCATCCCTGTGAACATACGTACGCAAATCCTACCCCTATGAGCACCTCCAAAAGACTGAGCCAGCAGATCTCGAGATTCATGAAGTCACCACAAATGCCTCGTTGTCAATGGGGACGTCGCCTACCACTAAAAATATAGCGCCGTTAAATCCTAAAATAAATCTAGAAAAATGCGAACACCAGTGCTAAGTCGAGGACTTGAACCCGGATGGGCAGGTTCCGCCACAAAAAAAACCTAACCAACTATTTTGTGATTATAATACTCAAATGAAACGCCACAGGACGAACAATTGGAATTAAGAAATTTTCGTCCATGAAGGTTCCACTAAAATGTTGAGGTGCTGTCAGTGCCTTAGTGGTTTATATATGGGCCAATTAGATTGGCAAGTTGCGGTTTATATAACGTTTCCCCAGCACTAGACGTCTGAGGTGACATTGTTATTAGCCTCCCGGCCGGGCGGCCTTCTCACATACGGCCTGCAGCAACGCAGCTTCGAGAGCGCCGTTCGGCCTTCCGTCGTCTCCTACTTTCTCGTATATGTATAAAGAGCAGATGCATCGTTGCTTACATCGTCAGTTAGCTGTTTCTCAGCCTGAAGATTACTTCAAGTACAATCGAGGCCAACCACAAAATCCTCTGCAGACTGCAGATCCACCTTGCAATCCCATCCTGTAACTGATGACTCTAGATTCGGCATCCTTTGGCATTTGCTAGCTACCTGATTTTTTTTCCCTTTTGGAACTAACGAAATGACAGGTGAATGACTTCCGTAGTCACCAGAGATCAGGCTCCAACATAAACGATCATCTCTGCTTTGGAAAGTGCACGCGATTGGTGATGGCAAGAGACAGGAACGGCGGCGGATACTGATTGTATCCGGCGATAAAAATGGCACTCCAACAAGACAACACCAAGTATCCTATGAATCGGGAAGTTCTAGAGTCCTTTATATTGGTTACATGCATATGCATTAGATTGGGTTAAGCTCATTACACAAAACTGGTCCAACAGAAACGAGAGATTCTTTGCCTAGCAGAGTGAGCATGGCATTCCTCTGTCAGACTGCATAGCGCAACCTCTCGAAAGCCTCTTCAAGAATTTGAAGCCAGTAAGACTCCAAGCCTTGGCTCCAGCGATACTTATATTTATAATATAAATGGACGGCATAAGATCTGAATGCCTCGTTCTTGTCTCCAGCCTCGTTCTTGACTCCAAGCCTTGGCTCCAGCCTCGTTCTTGTCGGTGGTAAGAAACCTCATGATCCGTGATTGCCGGCTGCCGCATGCGCACAGAGGTACCACGGCGGACAGTGAAGGGAACCAACCTAGCGTTCCGAACGTGGGTACCAAATCCGCCTTGGTGAGAACAACGTTCCGGACGTGTTCGGGTAATGCCTCCGATCCATTTAGTTACGCATGCATGGGCCACCCGACCTAGGGTTGCCTACGCCTGCAAGAGAGGTCGGCGTCGGCGAGGAATTCGATCGATCGGCGTCGGCGATGGAGATCGAGACGCCCTCCATCCAAGCGGTCGTCGCCGCCAACGGCGGGCCTACTCCTTCGCCGAAAGAGGATAGGATGGCGCGTTTGGGGGCGGAAGCGAAGGATGATGAGATGGTGGCGCTTCACGCGGCGGAAAAGGCGGCGCGGGCAGAAGAAGAGGAAGATGACTACTACCTCGCCGAGGCTGATGACAACGAAGCCGACGCTAGAGAGTTTAGGGATACCTGGAACAGGCTATTTTCAGACGTCTACGGTTGCTTCGAAGACACCAGTGAGTTACTCTCTCTCTCTCTCCGATCAGATCAGATCAGATCCATGGAACCTGTCTTTATTTTGCAAATTCGAACCTGTCCTTAATTTGTAAATTGGAACCTCGGTCGGTCCTATAATGGCCGGTATGTCTCGATGGTTTAATAACGTATAGTCGTATACGGCCTGTTGGATACAAGAGCTAATTGCTAACTTAGTAAAAATTAGCTCTAGTGCATTCAAACAGGAGGGCTAATAGATGAGCTAATTTTTTAGCCAAGTTTCGATTAGTTGTTAGCCAACTAGCTAGCCAAACCACATGGACTAATTTTTCGCCCCAACTGCTAATTGCCATGTGTATCCAACCAGATCCATATAGTCTTACTAACTGGGGACTGATATTTCTTTCTGTCCCTTTGCCTAGCTAGGTGCTCTTACCCAGCAAGCTTACCAAGAAATATGTATGCTTGGTTCCATCCCTTGCCTCGTTTGCATTTTACAAGGATTTCATTCTGGATACATTTCAAGTTCGTGTGAAGGATCTGGTCATTCCCTGCATATGTGCTAGGATCTATCAGAACTTTTGCTTAACCAGTAAATAGCTGAGATGCATTCCCTGTATATATGTGCTAGGATCTACCAGAAATTGCTTGGCCAATAAATAGCTGAGATGCCATATTTATGTCTTGTTAAGTATTGCTGCTGCTGCTGCTTAACCCTTGGTTTATTAAATCCACTTGCAGCAAAGATCCGTAACAAGCGTTTCACGTTCAAGAAGCCTAAATGGCGGGATTGTGCCTCCACGCCGACTACCTTGCAGATCTTTTCAGTCAAAGTTGCAAAGATAAGGGGCGGCTTACAGTGGCCCCTCCATGTGTTTGGGATGGTTGCCATAAGAGACTGTGCTGATCAAAAGCGCAATATAATCTTTGATCGCTCGAGAGATAACTGCCAAATTCTTACACAAGAGGTTTGTATTATTTCTTATCACTAGCCATCAGTGTCATGATTGTTTGCTTCTTGCTTTGCTGCTTTATGAAGCAATGATTTTTTCCCCGTCAACTACTTTCCTGTCTGCCCAAACTGTTGTCTGTTACCACAGCGGCATGTGCCTCTGGGATGTTTCTATGTTTGTGGTTCCTCTACATTGAACTAATCCATTCTTTTAGTTATTTTTTAGAACTTATGTAGTACACATTGTGAGTTTCGCTATCTGCAATCTCTTGGTCGGTTATATGTTTGTGGGTTTGGTAATAATAAGAGAAGCAAATAACTACTTACTAAATCAAAGTGGCACACTTAATTTCTCAATACATTTGGAGTTCCATAATATAGGGAGCACATGCACGCTGTGTCAGCTATATGGCAAGCCCCTAGCTAGAAATCAAATTTGCTAAATGTATAGCACATGAACGGTACATGCATGATTATATGCACACAGAAAAATTATGCTGTCTTTTTGTTTGTCAATAATGCATGGAACAAATTTTTTTTGTAGATTTTTCTGTTGTGCCCTTGTGTTGATAATGCTGGTTTGCATTGCTCTATATATTGTTTATTATATGCTGGTGACCTCTTGTTTCACTTCAGTTTGCTTAGTATTTGTTTAACGGTGCTGCATATAGGTTCCGTATTTGAAACTGACGGGGCCTTCGCGTGCTGTTGTGTTGTCCGACCCTGCAACCTTTGAGGTTGATCTGAAAGTTAAAGGCGCTAGTGAGTCAAAGGATGAACGCTTGAGTTTTCTAGCCAAAACTTACATCAACTATGAGGGCTTTCTCTCACACCACCTTACAAGGGAGTACTCTAGCAGGCTTAGCACACTGGAGTTTGGACTTGGCTCTATGACTTATTCGCTCGAGGCAACTATCGCTTTGCGAATCACCAGTGGGGAATGGCCAAGTGGTTTCCGTGCGAAGTTTACTGCTAGTACCACCAGCATAAGTTGTGCGAAAGTCATCTTGCTTGATTCTGGCGACGATAAAGTGTCTGTTGTTGGTCATGGAAGAAATATCACGCTTTCACGTTCTGTTGTATCTGCTGAATATCTGGAGCAGCTCAAGGTTTGTGCGAAGGCATTGCAAGGTGATCACGTTGTTGCTGCTAGACAGATGTTTTTCAAGGTTAAGAGAGATGGTGTGAGCGATGGCACTCTGCGCCTTGGCTTCTGCACATTGGGTGTTATTATCTATTGGTCGCTTATTTAGAGATGAGCCTAGCTTTTGTAAACGTTGGATACTAATGACATGTTCACGAAACATATGAAATTGCTACTTTATTTGTTGTGTTCTGGAGTGGACTTAATTGGTACTACTAAGTAATGAATGATATCGGGGGATATTATGATGGTGACAATTTTTACGTGCTTTCTGCAATTTCACTGTGATTGGTTTCCTCTGTTTGCCGACTTGATAGCTTTTGAGGAAGCAACAGCTCGCATGAGGGGTAGTGCTATGCATTACATTGCTGACAGATTGAGCAGCCATTTGCATGCAGCGGGACGTTACTTAAGTTGATTCCATGGTTATCAAAGTAAGTATAGGAGGTCTGGGCCTCGTTCGGCTGGCTGGTGGCTGGTGGCTGAGGCTGATTTATTGTGATAGAAAAATACTGCTGGCTGGCTGGTGGCTGGTGGCTGGTGCTGAACTGGTGTGAGAGAAAAGCACTGCTGGCTGGCTGGCAAGCTCATTTATCACAAGACGACTCTTCAGCTTAATTCACATCAACCAACCAATCAAAATCAATCATTCATCATAACAGTCACCCAAAACATTTCATAATGGCTTCCTCTGCCTCTCCTTGGAAGCAGCAGGAGGAGCAGCTCTTCAGCTTCATCAGAAACCCATGAGGATGCTCTCGACGACTTCAACTACGAATCATGGATCCAGCAATCCAAGATCACCAACAACTGCTGATCCAAGCTGTGGACGGATGGTGCAGAGACAGAGGTGATCGATCAACACTAAACACCTGCTGGCACAAGACTCCTTGTATGGAGAGAGCAGGTGGCTTCATCATCAAGTTGTTCATGCCCTCGCCACCAAGAGCTGGTGGTGGTGGTGGTTGGAGGAAGAAGAGCTTCTCCATCTCCACTAGCGCTAGTTCAACTTTGCCTGTGCTGCCAAAACAGAGTGCGTCAGCCAACCATGGTCGTTCCGTGGAAGATAAAAAAGACACACGCAGCAATGACATGCCAGGCAAGATTTACCACGACAGCACCAAAAGGTATTTGAATTTGAAAGAAGTCTTCCAGGGCTAAGCTGTGTTCTCTCATACCAACAATAAAAGGAACAAAACCAAAACCATACTGTCTAACTGACGGACCGTCTGGTCATTCCATCAATAAAGAAAACAGGAAAGAAGGGAAATAACTGCACAACTCGCTTTTACTATAAACATGTGTTTCCATCTTTAAGGCGACGTACAGTTTGCAGGAAATCAGTGAGCAGCTGGTATCCACTCTTCAGTTCCAATCAAGGCCACGTTTAGTTCGCTTCAAAATGCAAAAAGTTTTCGAGATTTCCCGTCACATCGCATATGTCGGCACATGTATAGAGCATTAAATATAGGTAAAAAAATAACTAATTGTACAGTTTGTCTGTAAATGTCGAGACGAATCTTTTGAGCCTACTTAATCGATGATTGGACAAAGTTTGTCAAATAGAAACGAAAGTGCTACAGTGCTTTTTCAAAAAGATTTTGCAAACTAAATAAGCCCCAAGTACAAGGCGAACCGGAGGCTGGAGATCCATCAATATGAAGGAGGGTGTTTGTGCAGAACCTTCATGTGTAGTGTAGTTCAAAGTACATAGCTATGCTGACTTGTTCATGCTCCAGGATACGTGGAGAATGACATGTAAGGCCCTCTTAGGTACAAATTCAGCAGCTCCGGCTTCACCTGACACCGGTCATGTTTGGGCACTGTAGCAGCACTTTTCACCGAATCCGTTTTTCTCAATTCTCTCTCCTCCTCTCATAGAGCCGGTAAAGCTCGTTTTTCTGCCTTCACCGGCTCTAGCTACGGTACTCCCTCTGAACGTGCTACAGTACAAGAGCTGAAGCACATGAATCTGTACCAAAAATGCCCTAAATGTTATGTACATGTCTGACTTTAATAAACTTTGATTGCCAAGATAACTATTCACAATAAAATCGTCATTTCTCACAGACGGCTCCGGCAAGGGCCGATATGGGTCTAGAACCAGCCCTAGGCGTGGCCCAAATATCCCAAGCAGCGGTCTTCAATTTTGTGGCCCACTTGATGCAAGCCGTAGCCATTCAGCAGGCCTGTCCGGAGCTAAAGGGAGTCGAGACATTCCAAGACAAACTTGGAATCTTGTGGCCCAATTGATGCAAAAAAAAGTTTTTTTTGTTTGTTTTGAACATATTTCACAGGAACTAAGGGAGCGGATCAAACCATACTTTTTGCGATGCATGAAAAATCAAGTTTGTCTTGATAGTGGTATATCAGAAAAGAAAAAGCATTAGCCAAGAAGAATGAGTTGATTGTCTGGATGTGTAATCGTATTCTCACGTACCTACTGTTAGTAGCTAAAGCAGTTGACAAATTTGAATATCTTCTTTCCTGACAATCATATATGAATCCTCAAGCATCTAATTAAACAAGGCATCATAAGTGTAGCATGATTATATTTCGTGAGGCATCGCATTGGTGGGAAGGAAAAGTAACCACGGAGAGCTTGAAGAATTTCACCATGACGAATACATTAGGATAAATATTTATTTTATTAGTTCATAGAAAAATAGTTTCTTATATCATATCAATACCAGTAATGATATTGATAAATTATGAGTAAATTCCATCACCGGTCCCTAAACTTGTACCGCTATGTCATCACAGTCTCTAAACTCGCAAATTGACCGTTTAGATCCTCAAACTTGTTCATCTGTGTCATCTCGGTCCCTAAACTTATTCGGCTGTATCATCCCAGTCCCTAAACTTAGAAATCACCTATTTAGGTCATCAAACTTATTCAGTTGTGTCATCCGGGTCCCTAAACTTGGTTTTGAGTCTCATGTGGGTCAAAACAGGGTGATCTAAAAGCTCTATGTCAAAAATTAATTTATAACTTTTTCATATGAGCTCGAACGAAGACAAACTTTATATCAAAATTGTAGTCCTCGTCGCAATCTACAACTTTGTAGTTGAAAAGTTTTTGAATTAAAACAGTTTAGGGTCCCAAAATATTGTTGTAAGTTTATAGATTTTGTAATTTAAAATTTAAAATTAATTTTTGGGACACTCAATGACTTCAAATAAAAAAGTTTTCAACTACAAAGTTGTAGATCATATTGAGAACTATAACTTTCATATAGATTATGTCCGTATCTAAGATTGTTTGATAATTTTAAATTTCAAATTTCACAATATATAAACATACAACAATATTTTGGGACCCTAAACAGTTTTAATTCAAAAACTTTTCAACTACAAAGTTGTAGATCGCGTCGAGAGCTACAATTTTGACATAAAGTTTGTCTTCATTCGAGTTCATATAAAAAGTTATGAATTATTTCTTGATATAGAGTTTTTAGATCGTCCTGTTTTGACCCAAATGAGACTTAAAACCAAGTTTAGAGACCGGAGTGACACAACTAAACAAGTTTGATGACATAAACGGGTGATTTCCATGTTCAAGGACCAGAATGACACAGCTGAACAGGTTTGAGGACCTATACGGTCGATTTGCGAGTTTAAGGACCAGGATGACACAGCCAAACAAGTTTAGGGACCGGTGATGTACTTTACTCATAAATTATATTAATACTCCATGAATATTTTTGTAAATTTTTATTTTAAAGAAGATTATACCTTTAGCTTAAACATTATCCCATATCGATACTAGTAATTTTGTATTAAGCACTCTATTTCATACTACTACGCATATAATAATTTGATACTCCTTCCGTTCCAAATTATAAGGTATTCTAAGAATCTTGGAGAGTCAAAGCATCTTAAGTTTCATAAAAATTATAGAGAAAATTACAAAAATTTATAACATCAAATATGTATACTATAAAAATATAATTAATAAAGAATCTAATGATACTTAATTGGTGTCATAACTATTATTATCTTATCATATAAATTTGGTCAAATTTGAGATGCTTTGACTCTCCAAGACTCTTAGAATGCCTTATAATTTAGGACGGGGGAGTATTATATACTATGAATACAAATCGAACATCTTGAGCACCATTGTGCAAGTTGAAATCAATATTTACGACATTCTTAATAAAATAAAAAGTTAGAACTTTTGAATAAAATATGCAATGAGCACTAGAGTTTGCAGTTAACACGTGATAAAAAATTGCAATAACTAATAAGATTAAACAATAATGATAGGGTCAAGGCATCCGGCGGACGGATGATTCACTTAATGGGCGTAACATTTTCCCACTCTCTCCCTCAATCGCAACCACTACTTCCACGAAGCTGTCCATCTATGGCGGCCACATCCACTGCGTAATCCCCCTACGACGGCCAACACGATGTCTGTGCGGCGGCCTCCTCCCCCATCCGCTCCCCCACCCTGGCGTCCTCCCTAACCCTGTCGGCCTCCTCCCTTGCCCCGACAGCGCCCCTTCCCTACCCTTGTGTCCTCACCCATCATGACCGCCCAACACATGTGGATCCGGTGGCCCTCTATCCTACCCAGCGAGATCCAAGCTAGCCGTCGACCCTTCCCTACCCCGTCCAGCATAGATGGACAACTCCGTGGAAGTAGTGGCTGTGACTGAGCGAGAGAGTGGGAAAATGTTACGCCCATTAAGTGAATCGTCCGTCTGCCGGATTCGACAGCGCCTCCTCTCTCGGCTGACGGTGGGTGTGCGGGCACGCACCATCTAGCGAGCCTATGCCACCGCAGTTTTCTACCAGGTTGGTCATGGCCGCGCTGCGATGCTTTGTTTCAAGTGTTTCTGGACGTTTTTTAACATGTTGCAAGCTCATGTTTCAAATGTTTCATTTGTTTTAGATGTATATTTCAGTTGTTTCATACGGATGTTGCAAAAGTAGATTAAGATGTTGCATATGTTGCAATAGTTGTACACGTATGTTGCAAGCGTCTATCCAAAATGTTTTATCTGTTTTTTGTACATATATGTTGCAAGTATTTCAAAAGGATGTCTCAAGTATTTCATCTGTCTTCTTTTGTATGTTGTTGAAAGGGTTGTATCTTGATGTTTCAAAAGTAGATCGGAATTTGTACATATTGCAATGGTATTTCAATTGTATGTTTCAAATATTTTATCTAGACGTATGTTGCAAAGGTTTTATCTAGATGTTATAAAAGTGGATTAGGGTGTTGCACGACGCGACCGTTGGTTGTCGCTGTGCAGAGTGCGGGGTAGGCACAGGGGTGTGGGTCCCTGCAATGGACGTGGGTGTGGTGCTAGGGGCGGGACACGGGGCGTGAGTCGGGATGCGGACGCAGGGAGCGGCGCATGTGTCGGAACCGCGTCCGGACGTCCGGGCACTAGGTGTACCGAAGATTAAAAGTTCATAGTTCCAAATTGTAAGTCGTTCTGGTTTTTTAGGTGCATAGTTCTTACGGTGCACCGAATCTACCCAAAAATAATATAGATTCCAGAATGGGTAGGGCAATTAGCCTATTTATGGAATCTAACACGTTTCAAACTAACAAAGGTGCAACGTGAATCAAAAAAGAATCAAAGATGCAACGAAGAAGAAGAAGAGATGATGAACTCACAAGAGAGGGATAACAAAGGGCTGGAGGCGCATGAGTCGAGTGAATCGGCAGCCACGTTCTTGTGGGTGGGCGTCACCCGTGACTGCCTGGGGTCACCGGAGACAGAGGTAAGGGAACTGAGCGTTCCGGACGTTCCGGACAGTGAATGAAGGGAACAAGCGTACCAAACCAAATCCGCATTGGTGAGAACAAGATCCGGACGTTCGGGTACGACAATCCGATCGATCCATTTAGTTACGCATCGACCACCCGACCTAGGGTTTCCTTTCCTACGGCCGCAACAGAGGTCGGCGATGGAGATTGAGACGCCCTCCATCAAAGCGGAAGCGGAAGCGATGCAGATGGTGGCGCTTCACGCGGCGGAAAAGGCGGCGCGAGCAGAAGAGGAAGATGATGATTACACCACTGAAGCTGATGACCATGGGCCTACTCCTTCGCCGACAGAGGATGAGACGGTGGCGCTCCACACAGCGGAAAAGGCGGCGCGGGCAGAAGACGAGGAAGATGACGGCGACTACCTCCCCGAGGCTGATGACAACGAAGCCGACGCTAGAGAGTTTAGGGATACCTGGAACAGGCTATTTTCCGACGTCTACGGTTGCTTCGAAGACACCAGTGAGTGATCTCTCTCCGAGAGAGATGGTGTGAGCGATGGCACTCTGCGCCCTGGCTTCTGCACATTGGGTGTTACTATCTATTGGTCGCTTATTGGATACTAATAATTATGACATGTTTAAGAAAAATATAAATTGCTACTTTATTTGTTGCTTCTGGAGTGGACTTAATTGGTACTACTAAGTAATGAATGATATCGGGGACGATATGATGCATGGTGCCTTCTCTTGACTATAGTTGTTTTGACTTGGTGACAATTTTATGTGCTTTATGCAATTTCACTGTGATTGGTTTCTTCTGTTTGCTGACTTGCTTGCTTTTGAGGAAGCAACAGCTCGCATGCAGGTGTAGTGACATGCCGTACATGGCTGATATTGACCGGCCATTAGCAAGCAGCAGGACGTTGCTTAAGTTGATTCCATTATTACGAAAGTAAGTAGGGATTCTGGTCTCACTTGGTAATTATTTGGCATCATCATTTCATCACAAGACGACTCGACTCACCTTAATTCTCATCAACCAACCAATCAAAATCAATCATCCGTCATCACAGCCACCCAAAACATTTCATTATATGGCTTCCTTTGCCTCTCCTGCTTCGGAGCAGAAGGAGCAGAAGCCCTCCACTACAGCTTCATCAGAAACCCATGAGGATGCTCTCGACGACTTCGACTACGAATCATGGATCCAGCAATCCAAGATCACCAACAACTGCTAGTCCAAGCTGTGGGCGGATGGCGCAGAGAAATAGGTGATCGATCAACTGGGACCACCCAACGCCAAACCACCTGCTGGCACAAGACACAAGACTCCTTGTATGGAGAGAGCAGGCGGCTTCGTCATCAAGCTGTTCATGCCCTCGCCACCAGGACCTGCTGCTGCTGGTGGTTGGAGGAAGAAGAGCTTCTCCATCTCCACTAGCTATAGTTCAACTTTGTCTGTGCTGCCAAAAAAGAGCGCGTCAGCCAACCATGGTCGTTCCGTGGAAGATAAAAAAAATGACACACGGAGCAATGGCATGCCAGGCAAGACTTACCACGACAGCACCAAAAGGTATCAGAATTTGAAGGCTTCCAGGGCAAGCTGCATTCTCTCATTGTTTTGGATTCCCTAGGTTTGGAGAATTAGTTGTTTATCTATGTTGATGAGGTTTGGTGTACTCCAGTATTGATATATAAGAAAGGGTTAAGTCCACTTTAGAACCTTCAACTATCGCAAAAGTCTAAATTTCAACCTCTAACTTCAAAACCGGATAACATTGGCCCTCCAACTTTAAAAAAAGTCCACTTTTCAACATTGGCGGTTTTCTAGACGGTTTGCATAGCACTGTTTGTGGTGCTGACGTTAGCGATGACGTTAGCACTCATTTTTAATTTGCGAAATTAATATCTTTTTATTCGGAGCTCCAAATATAGCAAATAATATATCAATTTTGATCGTCTCGACGAGCTCTTTGCAATGGTGTACTCCGTTTTGTTGTTTGAGATAGTTTTATTTTATGAAAAATTAAATATTTCTATAAAACAAGTGTTTTAGCGGCCTCCAACAGAAGATGCAAAGGCAGTAGGCATTTTGCGTACCGGTCGAACCACGACGCATATTTGCGTCGTCTCTCACCAAAGACGCAAATCTTCCTCCCGCTGTTCCTCGTCATCCTCGTAGCTAGAGGCCTAGGTGGAGGCGAGGAGCGACCTCCAGCTCAGAGGCGGGGAGAGCCACGGGGCGGCGGATCTGGTGCGGGCCGAGGCGGCGGACGCGGACGACGTTGGTGGTGAGTGGTGTGGGGTTGATGGAGCGGCGAGCAGCGGGCCTGCCGGCGAGCGGCTGGAGCGGCACGACATGACCGCCGACGAGCAGCTCGAGCAGTGCGCGGTGTGCCCGCGGCAAGTGGCAGGAGCGGCATGGCGGCGCTCTTCTACCACGGTGAGGCGGGTGGCTGCACAAGTCGAGCGGAGCTCGGTGGCGTGCAGTGGCGGCGGTGCTCGGTGGCGTGCGGTCGTGGGGTGGCGTTCGATGGCGTGTGGTGGCGGGCGGCACTGGCGGATCTACGCGGAGGACGATGGCAAGGTGGGCTCGATGACGGCGACGCAGGGAGGGAGGCTCGGCGGTCGAGGCTGGAGGAGCTCGCGACTCGGCGGGTGAGGCGGAGGTGTCGAACGGATGGGTGTGCTGTTGGAGAGGGCAGATTTTTGGGTGGGTGACTTTTTCCTGTGGATGACCCAAAACCTGAAATGGGTGTGGAGTTTAGGTCTCCATTGTTGGAGACAGTCTAATAAAACTAGTACACAAAAATCAAAGTTTTATCCTCCATATTGGCCCCGTTCTCACTTGTTTTATAGAAATATTTATTTTTTCACGAAATAAAACTATCTCAAACAACAAAACGGAGTACACTATTGCAAAGATCTCGTCGAGACAATCAAAATTGATATATTATTTGCTATATTTGGAGCTCTGAATAAAAAGATATTAATTTCGCAAATTAAAAATGAGTGCTGACGTCATCGCTAACGTCAGCATCACAAACAGTGCCATGCAAACCACCTAGAAAACCGTCCAAGATTGAAAAGTAAACTTTTTCAAGAGTTGGAGGGCCAATGTTATCTGATTTTGAAGTTCGAGGTCCTAAAGTTGACTTAACCCTATAAGAAAAGAGCAAAAAGGAACTGCACAAAGTTTTTTTAAAAGAGTTTTTTTTTCTTTTTTTTTTGAAAATAAAATTGCACAAAGGTGATAAAAGCAACAACAGAAAGATATGAAAAAGAGCTATCAGCAAAGAAGAAGAGGACTGTAAGAGCAAGAGCTCAGGGGAAAAAGGATGGAGAGAGTTTATCCAAGCAGGGTATGGCTTCTCTTTTACTCATTAAATTTGTAGGCTTGAGGCTCAATTCATCATTGACTCGATAAAGGAATGAAGTTATAGACAGTCTTAGACGTTAACAACTTGTAATTTTGTTGACACATTCATATACCAACTAGGTAGTAAATTAATATTTTGTTGGGCCCATGAAAGCAATGCAGATATGTTGCATTCGCATTTAAGATTAACTCATGTCTACTTTCAGTTGAAGCACTAAGAGGGTAAACTTGTTAAATTAAGCATTCGTAGTTTGCTTCCTTTCGCGTGTTCACTAGCCCCAATTACTCTTTATTAAGTTTGTTGCTCTTTACTTGGTATAATGTAATATTGTAATTTTGGACTATTTCACAGGAACTAAGGGAGAAGATCAAACCATACTTTTTGCGACGCATGAAAAGTCAAGTTTGTCTTGATAGTGGTGCATCAGGAAAAAACAATAGCCAAGAACAATGAGTTGATTGTCTGGCTGTGTAATTATATTATCATGTAACGTACTACTAGTAGCTGAAGCAGTTGACAAATCTGAATACCTTCTTTCATGACAATCATATATGAATCGGATTCATATATTAAACCCATAACTAGGCAAAAAAAAAACTACATAAAAACAACTAGACAACATGTGTTGTACACCAAAAATAGCATATGTTAAACCCATCCTGATCGAGAAGTCAGAAGACAGCCAAGCACTGAATTGACTGGTGTTAAATGTGACAAACTGTTTGCTAGGCCATGAAAAATCCACAAATGCTTCGCCCGACACTACTGGACACTGGGACTTTGCCGAGTGTTTTTACACTCGGCAAAGAGCCATTTGCACTCGGCAAAGACTTTGCCGAGCGTAGCACTCGGCAAAGTCCGCTCGGCAATTTTTTTCACGGCAAAAATACTTTGCCGAGTGCTTTTTATCGGGGCGCTCGGCAAAATATTTAAAAATTTTGCCGAGTGTTTGTAAAGGCACTCGGCAAAGTTTTATTGCCATTACGGCACCCACCGTTAACGAATATTTTGCCGAGTGTCATAGATCGGCACTCGGCAAAATTATTTTTTATTTTTATTTTTAAAAACTTTGCCGAGTGTCTCCGACATGGGCACTCGGCAAAGATTTTTTTATTTTTCCCAGATATTAACTTTGCCGAGTGCCCCTGTTCCGGGCACTCGGCAAAGTTTTGCTGAATTTTTTAAAAAATATACTTTGCCGAGTGTCTCTGTTCCGGGCACTCGGCAAAGTTTTGCTGAATTTTTTTAAAAAATATACTTTGCCGAGTGCCTCCGATATGGGCACTCGGCAAAGACCCTGAGGATTGAAAAAAATAATATTTATTTTTTACAATCCATTGTAACAGACAATATATATATATATATATATATATATATATATATATATATATATATATATATATATATATATATATATATATATATATATATATATATCATCACAGCTATATCACCAGCATACAATATATATCAAAAGTACATGCATATTTCATAATCCATCGAAAATCCATCACAAGTCCTGCAAAGTTCAACAACAGAAGTTTATTATTACAAGTTCAACATCACAAAGTTCAACATCCCTACTCCAGTGGCGGAGACTGCTACTGCGCTGAAGGACCGGACTGCGGTAAAGGATTGACGCGATCAACCATCGGGGACGCGGTAGCGGCAGTGTTTGAACAATAATGCAGCTAGATAGCAGACGTGATAGACACTACACCACAGCCCAAATATAGCGTCGGACGGAGGGTCGTTATAAGCCGTTTCAACGTCGTACGGTACACCATGCAAGACAGGCAGCAACATCTGTAGGGAAGTGGTAGAGAGCTTTACCTGATACTCCTTAGTCTAATCCATGAGCTGGCTCCGAGTGCTTGGTGAGGAGGCGCCTATAGATGTTGCGGCTTGTCTTCGAGCAAAGATCCAATCAGCTACTTCTTCTTGTACGCCTCAGGCAACCACAAAGATAACCTGCTGGTTATGATGAAACCACAGATCCATGATTTAGTTAGTATAATTAGGAAACAAAGCATGTCAACAGTAGTGGCAGAGCCTGGACAAAACATAGAGGGGGCCAATTTAGGTGAAACTATGAACAAGTGAAAAATCTCAAATTCTATAAACAAATAAAAGAGTAAAGTCCAAATCCGGTCCATAAACTTTTAATGATGTGTCATCTCAGTCCATGGACTTTCAAAGTATGTCATTATAGTGCCTAAACACTGTTTGGGTCTAAAAATAAAAATTTGCTGTTCATTGGTGTCATGTTCGATCATCTAAAAATTCATTGTTGATCATTGGTGTCATGTTCATCTAAAAATTTGCTAGAGAAAAAGTGAAATATGGTTGTTTATATCGGCACTATTGCTGCGGTAAATTTGTTGCCAGGCAAGGCATCAGGCATCAGGCGTTCAGGCTCTGTTTCAGTTTCAGTTCTTCATCAGGCATCGTAGCTCTGCACCTCTACGGTAAATTTTGCAGTGTTTTGTTTTGCTGGTGGAAAAGATCCTGCCTTCTCACGATCTACTACTCAGACACCTGATTATTGAAGTAGTACTAGCAGCTAGCAAATCAGATGGCTTTGGGGGCCGTTTGCATCTGGCGAATACAACAACAGCAAATACAAGTGCAGACTACAGAGGGAGATGGCACCTCCTAAATGAACCTGAACTGAAATCCATTCACGAGGTGGGGGTGTAGGCAATGCAGAGGTGCAGGAACCGTGGCAATGCAGAGGTTCTAACTCTATTCAGCGGTACTAAAATAATTTATTCCCATAGTAGCTTTTTGAAATAAACACGGGATCCCAATAAAAATTGATCTTACCATGACCCGTGATGTGCAGCAGTAGGCACCACAGACCGCTGGATCACCTGGCACCCGCCACTGCCAGGGAGATGTCGAAGCTGCTGGATCTGGGGGCACCTGGCACCCGCCACTGCCAGGGAGATGTCGAAGCTGCTGGATCTGGGGGCACCTGGCACCAGTCCCGGCCGGCAGGAGATGTCGAAGCTGCTGGATCTGGGGCACCTGGCACCAGTCCCAGCCGGCAGGAGATGACGAAGCTGCTGGATCTGGGGGCACCTAGCACCCGCCACTGCCAGCAGTCCTGGCCGGCAGGAGATGACGAAGCTGCGAAGGACCCTGGCGCTGGTGGCCTGGAGCAGGCGCCGGAGGCTGGGAGGGCGGAGGTCGCGAGTTCCGCTGGGAGGGCGCTGCTATTTTTTTCTTCGATGGATTGGCTTCAGGCGGCGGCCGGGCGAGTGGAGGAGGAAGGAGTGGGGTTCGTGGGCCGGCCCAGATTTTAATTTAGGTTAGAAGGCCTTTGCCGAGTGCCTGGTCCGGCGCCACTCGGCAAAGAGTTTTTTTATTTTTTATTAAAATAAACTTTGCCGAGTGCCCCACTTTGGCACTCGGCAAAATATTTTTATTTTTTTTATTTTAGTTCCAAATTTTTTGTGTAGCTTTATGACAGTATTTAAAACTCTACTTTAAAGTTTGGGGCAATTTTGACTTTTTTTTTTGTATATTTTATTAATTTATTTCGTTTCCTCAAATTTTTTCGGATATTTCAAATTTGAACTACAGGTACATGGAATAATGGAATTCGGTCATCTCAAAATTAATATTCATGATATTTAGCATATGTTGAGGCCGTATCCAAGAGGTTAAATGAAATATTGAGCACCTCGTTGACGTAACATGTCGAAGTACTTGCGGGGGAAAGTGATTTAAAATTATATAAAATCCAAATGAAGTCCGAAAATCACAAAACTTAGCGAGACGTTGTGTTATCGCATGTGGAGGGCGTGGTAAAAATTTAAGATTGTTTCGAGGAAGTTGGGACGTTGGATGCCAAAAACGCACACATCTCCACATACAATAACCATCTCAAATTTTCGGAGATGTGTGGTTTTTTGGCATTCGACGTCCCAACTTCCTCGAAACCATCTCAAATTTTTACCAGACCCTCCACATGCGATAACACGACGCCTCGCCAAGTTTCATGATTTCCGGACTTCGTTTGGATTTTATATAATTTTAAATCACTTTCCCCGCAAGTACTTTGACATGTTACGTCAACGAGGTGCTCAATATTTTATTTAACCTCTTGGATACGGCCTCAACATACGCTAAATATCATGAATATTAATTTTGGGATGACCGAATTCCATTATTCCATGTACCTGTAGTTCAAATTTGAAATATCCGGAAAAATTTGAGGAAACGAAATAAATTAATAAAATATACAAAAAAAGTCAAAATTGCCCCAAACTTTAAAGTAGAGTTTTAAATACTGTCACAAAGCTACACAAAAAAATTTGGAACTAAAATAAAAAAAAAATAAAAATATTTTGCCGAGTGCCAAAGTGGGGCACTCGGCAAAATATTCTTTGCCGAGTGCCAGGCCCAGGGGGCACTCGGCAAAATACATTTAAAAAATTAAAAAAAATTTTGCCGAGTGCCAGCCGTTAGGCACTCGGCAAAATATCGCTGCAGGTGGTGGCCGCCACGGGTCGGGCGCTGTTTGCCGAGTGTAAACTTTGCCGAGTGCCGCGACACTCGGCAAAATAACGGTTTGCCGAGTGTCTTACTTTGCCGAGTGTCTGGCAAAGTCTTCTTTGCCGAGTGCTATATTTTGCCGAGTGTTTTTTATCAGGGCACTCGGCAAAATATATATTTACCGAGTGTTACGATAAAAAGCACTCGGCAAAGTTTCAGACACTCGGCAAAGTCTCAGTTTCCAGTAGTGATAGAAGAAGTTGATGGTGGATAGAAGAAACCATTTCCCAACCGCAGGTGTAGGATGATCCACAAGTAAGATGGAGAAGCATGATGGGATCCATTAAAGCAATGACATAGATCTTTTGGAAAGCATCTGTGCAACAACATAGGCATGAGATGAGCCACCCGGTAGGTTGTTCATTTGCCTCACGTGTCTAACAAGCGAGGAGCCCTTCTTTCGTTACTGCATTATGTATGTGTGACTGTCCTATCTTTCTCTTTTATATATATACTAGCCAACATGCCTGAGCTCGAAAATTGATCCAACAAACGTGGCGAAACCAGGAGGTGGTCAGCAGGGCCCATGCCCCCCTCACACACACATCAAAAAACTTTGGAACCCATGTCTTTGCAGGTCCTCTTCAAAGTTACGCAGATCATATGGAAGTTAATCAAATGTCGTTGGGCAGTGGGAGGTGGCGATCTTCATTGTAAGCACGTAGATAGTATGGTAACGATTTTGCTTACAATGATCAGAGCCCTCATTGTGGTCGTTGGGGAGGTTGTACTCTTGCTGGTGAGCGAGGAGAGCCCCAATGAGGTCATCAGGCTCCTCCTGTTGCTGCACCAGGTTGCCCACTTCGTGATCGTCGATGATCCTGTCAAGCAGGCCATCCCACCCCTTGATCAACTTGCCTGCCTTAGTGCGCATGGATCTCCTAAATATATATGTGCATCCACAGGAAGTAGTCGTTAAGATTGAAGCTACGAGTGTGGCTATCTCATCAAGTAGGTCACAGAAGAACTTGGTCTGGTCAGCTGCCTTGAAGAACCTGCAGTGCACACATCTCCATATATGCACATCTAATGGCTATGGAGATGGGAGAACATGCCCCTAAAGGAAAAAAAACTGTGTCCCAAGTGGAAAGAGAGATATTGTCTACCTACTATAGGACTGTGTATCAAAATGGCTGTTAATGGACAAGGTATGACATGGCCTACAAAGAAAAATGGTAGCAATATGTTGCAAAATTACCATTTTAAGAAAAAAAATCCACTATAACTCTATGCAAGTGAGTATATGACCCGTCCAAGTATTTGGTCTTACACATTGGTCGAAGTTACAAAGCTTTGATTGCCCTCTTGCGTGGGTGTTATATGTTGTGAGTTGCGAGTGCGCTTCTACACCACGCTAATGGACACGATATTCATGCATGGTTGAGCAAATTCATCATGATGTGAGGAGGGGAAATTAAACCATACCAATGTCACACCGCATTGGTGTTGAAGGTGTAGAGCACCTCGCTTAGATCCAGAGCCTACTAGCCGCGGCTGCCGAGTCGCGAATCTTGGACACGGTGAGCCGGACGTCCTCCTCGCAGCCGTCACGGTACGAGGCAAACCTTCTTAGCGCTAATAAGTATATGCATCGTCATGATCTTCCTTGCCAGTCGCCAGTGGTAGCCCGTATGCGGAGAAGGCCACGTGACCACGTCCATGCATCTGTTGAACAGTGTGCGTGCGGAGGTGCACGGTGGTTGCGATCGAGGCCAAGGCGTGGTCATGGGTTCGCATCACCGCCACCACCTCTGCGGCAGCCGGGGAGGACGCCACGAGGGTCGGCACTGAAGCTTGGCGCATGAGGGACACGTGCGGTGCCCGGAAGGCAATGAGGTGGCGGTGGCTGATCACCGGCAGTCACAGTGGCGGTTCCAGGGGGTGGCCAGCAGGGCCCATGCCCGGCCCTCTTCAAAGCGCATGCAGATCACGTGTTACTTATTGGATGAAAATCCATCTGAGATGTCGGATGTTTGCACTCCCTGTATCAAAACTCCTGCACGATGCTATATTTGCGAAAGCTGGGTCCAACACGCAATAACATTGTTACATCCTCGCCGTTGTTTGTAGGGGATCGGACAAGGCATACGCTGCTTGATGAAATGCTGGTTATACGTTGGCAAGCTAGCTCGAATTCATCAGAGAGTGTGTAGCTTTTAATTTGTTTCGGAAGTCTTGAGGTTGACGTTAGTTGCATCTATATATAATATCATGGTGCTCTGAACAAAACAGCTCATATACACTCCATCCATCCCAAAATAGATGACATTTTTTACTTTCAGATATCATGTTTGATCATTTGTCTTATTCAGTTTTTTTGTGCAAATGATAAAATAAATGTCATTAATTAATAAAGTATCTCTAATGATAAAATAAGTCATAACAAAATAAATAATATTTATAAGAAACAAAATTTTCAAATAAGATGGACAGTCAAACAAGATGTCTAAAAGTAAAAAACATTGTGTATTTTGGGACGGGGGAGTGTACACCAAAGCAAAGAGAAGACGGGGCACGTGTACGTACATGAGCAAGGCTCGTTGTTTGCAAGCTAGCTCTAATGGGTTTTGTTGTGCTACTCTCCGATGAGTGTGGGCCATTCATTTAATTAGATCAGAGGGTTATAATCACCCCTTACCTTCTAGAAGGTAATAGGTTAAATATATATTTATTTAATTACTTATTTTAGAAAATATGATAAATAAGGGAAGCCTTAGTTAGACATAAAAATATTTTTTTAAGATCTGATTGATGGATGCATGATCTATTAGATGTAGTAAATCTTTTTGTTTTGCAATCTTTTTCGACACAATATATTTTAATTAACGTGTCAGCTTTTTTATGCATATAACCCTCTGTGTTAACTAGCTTAACATGTACCTATGTTAGCTAGCGTATTATGTTTATACGGCCATTTCTTTTCATATATGTACGTGTTTTTTTTCCAACCTGTTAGTGCCGATCTTTTCATGTAACGACCGGATGGCGCTTGAGAGGACCATTGCCTTGCCTATACACGAAGAAGGACATTGTCAGGCTCGCTCGATCGACAGCTTGCGATACGGTGCTCGGCTGAGGATCCCGTGCTACTGTACGATGGCGGGCGGGCATGTTAATTTGGCTCTTTGCCACTCATGATCGAGCACGGCCTGGTGCATGCCTCAACCACCGGCCGGCTAGCATCAAAGCTACGTGTAGGGAAATGAATTAAGCCACGTATGGTTCATCTAAATGTAGCCTTCGCCGAAGCAAGCGGCAAGCTGCCAGCAGTGTTGCGGCGATGGCGGAGCCTCAAGCTTTGTTGAGGAGCGTGCTATAACCATGCATGTGTTGCGCCGCAAGCTGCATCAAGGATAGATAGATGATCTAACACCTTCAGATCGAGCAAGCAATTCAATAGTTCATGGCGGCCATGTTCCAAAAGGACCTCTACGGCAGAACATTGTAGCAGCACTTGCTTGCAAACTTTGTTCTCTGATGCCTCTCGATAATGCACTATAGCTTGTGGACGCCAGGAAGCACTGGACATCCCTTCTCAGGGCAAGGGCGGATCCACTGTTGTGCTTGCGCTCCGATATTTCTGGACATACCCATAAATTTTGAGGAAAAAATTAGTACTAGTTTGTAGTGGAGACATAATTGAATCATCAAGCATCTAATTAAACAAGGAATCACAAGTGTAGCATGATTATATTTCGTGACTCGTGAGGCATGGCATTAGTGGGAAGGAAAAGCAACCACGGAGAACTTGAGTAGTACTAGTAATAAGCAGTAATATATGGCAACTGAAAAGTAAAGTTGACAAGTCACAGTTATCACCACGAGACAACATAATGTCTAAAGTTTAGCCAAATGACCATTTTATTCATCCATCCACGGTCATGCAGCTCGGTTTGTACACTGTTTTCTTTTCCATCCATGTCTCATTTGCAGCAAGCGCAGCCGAGTAACACGCACTTGCCACGGGTGTAGCCTCTATCCTTGCAACAGCCGTCGCAAGCACCTGGACGAAAGCAACTTGCGAAACACTTTGGGAATGGATCCCTTTGAATGCATGCTTCTTCAGCGCCCACCTCCATCTTCTCCTCTGCAACATGTCCATGCAATCCATTTGTTACACGCAGTAGTGGAGCTGTGGGCTAGCCCAACGCCTAGGGCCATTCCATGGGCTGATTTTGCTAGATGAATTAAGACTCTTTAGAACACTTTGCTAGAAAATATGGGCTCATGCCTACGGCCGTGGCCCTAGGCTTATCTCCACCACTGGTTACACAGCTACATAAAAAATTTTTGGAGGCACCCTCTTATATTTTTATAGACACGATTATGTCAACAACGGATTGTCCCTGCAAAGTTGACTTCTATAGGTGATTGGTATTAACGACTACACCTAGAAACATCATCTCTTTTTAGGGGTGGTTGGTATTGACCCTATCGCCTCTACAAATCAAATCTGACCCGAGTCTCTACACGCGATACAATGACTAACAAGACTTACGAGAGGCAACAAGGATGATCAGCATTAGTAGAACTAGGATCTTCTGCATCTTCATTATTGTTGTATTTGTCCTCACCATCGTCTCGATTGTACTGGCAACTGAGATATGTGCGATAGAGCGAGCAAGTCTACTACATATGGATATCTATCAAATACATTCATCTTCTGCACCTATATATCAGTATATATAAGTGTGTTGGTCTCTATCATAGATAGAAATGTTTGAATACGCCTATGTACGATGGACATACATCATCAAAACTAGTAAATTAGCCAGATGTAATAATTGCTATAATAACCTAACTTAACATCTCCTTTATTGTTTGGCAGCATACTTCAATTTTATTTATTGTCATCACTAATTTATAATGTTGTAATAAAAATATAATGACACACATTTTCCTGGATTTATTCCAGGATTTAACGGCGTTGTACTTTCAGTGGTAGGCGACGTTCCCGTCGATAGCGAGGCCCCTATGGTGATTTCATCAATCTCGAGATCTGCCGACGCAGTCTTTCGGAGGTGCTCATAGGGATAGAGTTTGCGTGCGTTTGTTTATAAGGGGTGAGTGTGCGTGCGTTGTGAGCGTCTGTGTCTGTACTGTGTAATTCGCAAAAAAAAGCAAGTAATTATGGCCCTTGCAATCCTAATAATGGTCATCTAAACTTACCTAGTTTTGCAGAGAAGGATGGGTACTACGTTAATGTCTTAAACTTAGTAAAGATTTTCTGCCTACAAAACAGAACAAGCGTTCTTTCAAAAAAAAAAACCGGAACAAGTGAAGTAGGAATATTGAGCCGGATGACCAATGTGCCCTTTGTGGGTGCTCATCTGAAGACAGATTTCATGCGGTTGTTAGCTGCCCACAGACTAAAAGCCTCCGTCACGCCATGCGAGCACATTGGCCGATTCCTGAGACGAGGACCTGCTAATATACACTGGTCCAGATTGGTTCCTCCTCCTGTTGGACAGATGCCCGGGAGAGCACGGCGGCTGCTCACACTGATCTTCTGGCAGGCGTGGACACGGCATAATAACATTTTACACAACGTCCCGTGCACTTGCCAGAGATTGATTTTTTTTCTTTCCAGATAGGATACCATATGTCGAGTTTAGTCTCAAATAACAAAAGAAAGGAAGAAATAACCATTTTATTTTGTTCATCCATCTAGTCATCGATCAGCTTGATTCATACACACTATTCTCTCTTTTTGTTGCGTATGAAATTAATATTCGATATCTTGCAGCAATTGCAGGCAAGCCCCGTGCACTTGCCATGGTTGTAGCTTAGCCCTTGCAACAGCGGTTGCAAGCACCTGAACGAAAAGCAACTGAAGTAAAAACAGTTTGCCAATGGACCAACAAAAGATTCGGTTGCATCGCCCACCTCCATATTCTCCTCTGCAACGTGTCCATACCAGTTGTTAGAAACAATTCTCAGAGGCACCCATTAATTTTTTATAGACACGGTTGCATCACCAACCGACCGTCCATAGAAATCGACTTCTATGGTGATTGGTGTTACCAACACTTCCTAGAAATGTCATCTACTTTTAGAGGTGGTTGATGTTTCTGACCGTCCCTAGAGATAAAGGCCAACTGCCACTAGAAATTAATTTTCAGGTGTGGTTGATAATTTAAATCATCCTTAGAAATAGGTGTCGTACAAAAAAATCATATAAAGTTAGAGGAAGACACTTTATATCAAAATTCTAGAGGTCGACGAGATCTAAAATGTTGTACTTGACATATTATATGTTTGAGATCGTTTAAGGGTCACAATATATGTTTTAAACACTCAGAGTTTTCAAATTCAACTTTTAGTTTCTTCAAACAACCTCAAATGGAGGCACACCATGTACCAAAAAGTTGTAGTGCTCATTGAAACGTAAAACTATGTAGTTGAAACTTTTTTTTTGGTTTCACATAGTAGCTGAATATATCCAATACAACATTCATAAAAGTCAACAAAAGATATATAAAATCATGCATGAAAAATCGTTTCACATTGACCGCTAGGAAATGCACATGCGTGAAAAATCATTTCACTTATGAGTTAGGCCTTCCTTGGATCCATGGGACTAACAACTATTCCTATTAGCTCCTATTTACGGACCAGTAAACTAACAACTAGCCCATGACTAATGGACTAACGACTATTCTGCCTGTTCGGATTCTTAGGGACTAAAAACTAGTGAATTAGTTGTTAGTATAGTTGTTAGTTCTATGGATCCTAACGTACCTTAGCTAGTGGGCTTGTCCCAGGATTAGAAAAAACAGTTATTTTTATGTCCGCTTTGATATTTCTAAAAAGGATCTCTAGTGTCGTGCGACGTTGCCAATCGCCCTGGAAATTGGTTTCTAGCGGTTGTTAGTGTTTCTGACCATCCCTAGAAATCCATTTCTAGGGGTCTAAATGCCATTGAGTAAAACATCCTACAAATCAAATCAGTAACTAGAAATTGTTTCTATAACTATAGTGGTGTTAGTCATGGATTGATATGGTAACCAACAAGACTTACGGGAGGCAACGAGGACGATCAGCGTCAACAGAACATTCAATGGGAAAATTAGTATCTTCTCCATCTTCATTGTTGTATTTTTCCTCATCATCTCTATTGTATTGGCAACCGAGATGGATACAAGTGTGACAGAGCAAGAGTGCTGGATATCAATTATATACATCCATCTTTTGCACCTATTTGTACATTATAATTACTAGAAAACATGTTCAAGGGTTGCAACGGGAGAAAAATATTATCAAATGCTTGACTTGTTTGCTTCAGCTTGCTGAACAACTCACTTACACCTGTTAATTGTATAGGTGCTACTTTTGCTATTGTGAATTGTTGTTATGATTTCTGCGTCGATCACAAATGAACGCGCACATTAATGGAAAACAAGAACGACGATTTTACATATCTATTTTTTTATCTTTTTTATAACATTTAAAGGCTATACTTTATCTTATGATAACTATGACAATCCCTAAAATATATTATTATTGGCAATAATATGACATCGTTCTATTAATTCTATATCGAATTAAAATACAGTCATGATAGATTATTTCTTCCGTTGTAAGGCACAACAATATTTACTCGTAAATATATCATAACTTTAGTTTCATACTATATTTGTGTTGGTAGAGCTAGATATCAAGTTCAACAACTTCTTTCATGGATCCATAAAAATATCAAATATGTACTTCTAATATCTTAAGTCAGTAAGGGGTTAGTTGTTGTCATGTCAAAAATTGGTCTATTCGTTGATGAGTACGATTGAGACCTCTGTCAATTTTTACATGTTAGTCCTCGTTGAGGATTACACTGGTATATGCAGATAGCTTGGAGGTTTGTACTGATATATGTGTATAGCTTGGAGGTACGTTTGTTGTAATTATATAGAAATAGATACAAATATAGATAAGTACATAGATATAGAATAGATTGGATGACAAACTACTTAGGATTGATTAGTTGGACCATCGCCTAATAGTACTAAGTTTTATTCCTAATTAAATGTACATCAACGACTTATGTAACAGAACCGACCAATTATACGAAATTAAGTAAGAAAATCATCCATCAAGCAGACGATTTAGCAAACTTAAGCCCGTATAACCCGGTAGTCCGTGAAATCACGACGGATTTCAAACCAACTTACATACCAGCCAAGATCGTAATAAGTTTAGCGGTCACCATCACAAATTACATAAAAGTTCACGTCACGAGTACATCGGAGTTAAAACATAGTTATTACAAACCAAGTTCACATAGTTATTACAAACCAAGTTCGAATCAAAGTAGCAGAAGCATTTAGTTCAAAGCACACACACTCACACAGAGTTCGAAATAAAGTGCCAGCTGATGATCATCTCCGATAAAAGCATCAGACGAGACGTAGGGAGTGACCACTGCCCATGGTCCTAAGCTTCATCCATCGCAGGATAAAGACAGTTGATACAGTAGTCGTAATACATCTGTCCATCTGCAACAAGTGGGAACAAAGCCCTCAGTACGAGAAGGTACTCAGCTAGACTTACCCGACATAACCAAAAATAAAATGACACCAAGGATCATGACAGGCTTTATGGTAGGGTAGCTGACTCATTTGCAAAAATGCATTTTTAGCATTTAAAGAACCTTTTCCAAAAGCTTTTATAACAAGTTAAATCTTTATTAACCTGCCAACTACATTATCACCTATACTAGAGTAAACATGTAATTAAACAAGTAAGGATAACCAATGATCATTAACAACTTCCACCATGTCATATTCCATATAACTGTCCGAACGATGAAGTAACTCAAGTCAAGTGTTCACTGTCCAGTGAACGATGGCGATTCGAATCGATTATTAACCAGCTGGTAATTTATTCCTCACACAAACCTCACTCACCCGCTAAAGTGAGATATTGGTCACCGAGTCAACCATTCAGGTAAAGTCTCGAGTTTGCTAGGAACCACATGTACACGGGGGCCGCTCGACTGCTCTTTGGCCTTATCATCATGCCCCCGTGTCCTACAACACCTGCTCTGGTACAGTGCGTTGCGGGCAATCCACTCGGCCCGAATAATCTCCCAGCTTCGTGGTCGAAAGGTACCTTATTCGGCCAGCTAAATGTGAGGCATGCGTTCAACATGACTCGAGGCCCAACAACGGTCAGTCCTTAACCGACACCGACGGAAAACACTACAGTCCGAAACCCTGCAAGTCTCCGTCTGGTCTCAATTTCAAAATTAGTTATTCTAAGATGACATACTTATTCAAGCAGATCCAGGTAACCACATATAGCTCGCAGGTGATAGGAAATCACCCGACTTCTACCGGTCTAAGCAAGCTAAGCATTTCTTGACTGAGAATACCAAGGTAACAAGGATATGGTAGAACAAAGGTAAACAAGGTATAATGCAGCAATGGTTGCAAACAACTCCTAAACGTAGTGCATCAATTAAAGTAAAGCATTAATAAAATAATTACAAACCGGGAGAGAAATGCTCCGGGGCTTGCCTCTTTCGAAAGAGCTCGGGCGGTGGTTGGGGCACTCTGGAAGATCCTCACCGACCTCCTCGTCGGCTTCGGGCACCTCCTGCTCTTGCACCTCGGGCTGCTCTTCCGGCTCCTCGGAAACTGCTACCGGAAGTACTTCTTGCGATCATGTATGATGCAAATGTATAAGTGCTCATGCCTAGGTGCGTTGCAGAGATGACATGTAATGATTATGATGAATGAAATATAAATGAACAGGTTTACTTTATTGTATAAAGTGGGAATACAACTCTTCTACAAGGTACTCCACATCATCCAAGAACATGTACTAGTATACTACTACAAACATTCTCTACCATGCCAAGTCATCCGAGAAATCTAAGATGCTTCAAAGATACAACAAAGCAAATCTTATTAACTAATCTTGCATTAACAAGGTTAATTAAACCTAGTTGACACTATGTTTGAATAGTAACACTTCTTTTGGCAGCATAGAAAAATCTGATAAAATTACAGTGGCTTACTATCATCTAATCTAGCATGCCACAAAAATTTCATTACATTTGGGATACTAGAACTGCCTACACAAAAATAACAATCTAGGGCCTAAAAATGAGCATAAAAATACTTTATACTATGAAAAGTATAAAACAACAGATTTAGCATTTTTTCTACATTCTACACAATAAACAATCACCATAGAAAAATTATTATATGCATGTTTTATTTATATTTTTCTCTCTATCAAAAATAACAATTATCAACAATAATAAGCACTTGTACTACACATCAAAATTTTTCTATAGAACATGCATGGAACATATTTTTCATGCAAAGCGCATCACAAAAGAAGACTAACAAACTTGGAACCATATTTTTCTGATACATATTATATTTATTATACATTTTCTAAATAATTAGCAATTACAAGGATTAAATAAAGCTCTACAGAAAAGTATCACAAAATCAACATGCAATATTTTTATGCTGTAGATCTAGTCATGAGGAACATAACAAATTTTGTTTCACTTGATTTGGAGCACTATGGAGCAATCTGTGATTTTTGGAAGCATTTACATGAAATAAACAAAATCATTTCTCTTTTCTGATCTGAAAAACCCAAACCCAACCCCTTACTGGGCCGGCCCAAGGAAGCCAGCCGGCCCATGGCCGCTTTCAGCCCACGAAGGAGGCAGAGCAGGGGATAGGACGGCCCCGCGGCGAAGCTCACCGTCGGTGAGGTTGTCGGCGACGGGGTCACCACCTCCGTGCTCAGCACGAGAAGGCGAACCGACTGAGGTAGAAAATGGCGGCGGCTTGCATGGCGGAGTGCGCTCACCGGCGACAAAGACGGGCGGCAGCGCGCCTGCATGGCAGAGCGGAGAAAGTCCGGTGAACCGGGGTCCTCGACAACGCCATTAGCTAAGGCTTCAGCCTCGCCTGGACGAGGCGGAGCCGATGCGCACCAAGCGGGAGAGAGAAAGGGGATGGAGCCAGGGTGTCCACGGCGATCACGAGCTCGGCCGTGCTCCGACGAGCGGCGGCGGAAGAGAACGCCCAATAGGTCCTCACCTCGGCTTAAACGGTAAAACCGCCGCGAGCACCGGGTGTCTGAGAGGGAGGCGGAGACAGAGCTGAGACCAATCGACCGGAGGCGAGCGGTGGTGGCTGGAACGGCAGCGGCAAGCTCCGGTGCGATGGCGAGGGAGGGGCTCCCACTCGGGATTTTGAAACTAGAGAGCGAGAGGGAGAGAAAGCGAGAGTGGAGAGAGAGGCGCGGACAGAGGCGCTTTGAAGGCGGGGCGAAGCCAGTCGGAACGGGCAGGTCGGTGGTGTCGCGCGGCGAGCTTGCCGGTGCTTGGCCGCCACGCGGCTCGCGCGTCCTGGCGCGGTCGGAGCGCGGGCGCACTCGCGTGGGAGCGGCGCGGGTATGGAGCGGGCGGCGTGAGTGGGCCGGCCCAAGAGCAGAGCGGGAGCGCGGGGTGCGTGCGGCGCAGGCCGGGCCGAAATGGTCATGGGCCAAGAAGTGAGGCCGAGGCCCACGAAGGTGAGGAAAAAGATTTTCATTTTTGTTTCCAAATTCCATTTTCCAAACACAGCCCCAAATCAAATTTTTAGCAAGCAAACGACGTTTTCTCGAGAGGGTCCAACAATAGAAGTTGTTCTAGATTTTTAGATCTACAACTTTGCCAAAAGGATCCAAATCAAAATCTCACTAGTTTTTGAGATAGGGATTTAAAGTCAATTCTTTAAATAGAAACCAAATTTCTAAACTTATTTTTAAAAGCATAATTTGGATATATTTTCAAAATAAACTTTGCTCTAGAATGGCTCCAAAACATTAGTGAACTATTAGAATTAACAAACAAGTATGGTACTTAAATATAATAAGCATGATCCTGTCATTTCTAATTAACACAAGAATCTAACACACATGTGAAAATGCTATCATTTCATGTGAATGCTTAGTGCATGATGATACTTATGCATGTGGTTTGCAGAGGCTAAATGCAAGCTAAACACCAGAGGTGTTACAACTTAGGGCCTATTTGACATGCATGAATTTCACAGGAATTATGCAGATATTTCATAGGAATTAATTCGGAACAGGGAAAAACAGGGCCTTAGTGATAATTAAATTTGCATCAACGACTTATGACCTATTTGGAACACATGAATTATACAGATATTTCGCAACAATTAGTTCAGGAACAGGAAAAAATTCCTGCGTTCCAAACGGGGCCTTAGTGATAATTAAATTTACATCAACGACTTAGAGTCTATTTGGAATGCATAAATTTCATAAGAATTATACAAATATTTCACAGGAATCAGTTCAGGAACAGGGAAAAATTCCCACGTTCCAAACGGGCCTCAGTGATCAAAATATTTATTTATTAGGAGAGGATTAGAAGTTCAAAGAATCAGAATACTATATTTATTATTTTCTATTCTGTGTATATATAAGAAAAAAAACAGAAGACAAGGTAACAGGAGGAAAAAAAAGAAGAAACAAAAAAGTTACGGAACTAACAGGGAAAAAGGAAACAGAAATGGAAAATAGAAAAACAAAAAAGGAATTGAGAAAGGACACGGACAGGCACAACATTTTTCACAGAAGAAACAGAAGTTTCCATCTGATGGTAATACGGAAAAACCACAGCAGGAGATTCCAAAGCGCGTGGTTGGATGAAAAGAATTTTGGTGGACGCTTGCTATATAGAAAGTAAAAAATAAGTTTTTTCTAATTTATTTTCTATTTGAATTAGGATTCATATTCCTATTCGGTTTATTCAGGCTTGGAAAGATCTATTTGCCCTAACTATCTAGGGTCATATAAGTCTAGACAAAAGAAACTCGGCGTTGTTCGGTAGTTAGAGGAAGACGGACAAAAAAAATAGATGGACGAAAAAAAAGAGCCTGAAATTTTGTCTCTTTATTATTAGGCATAGATATAATATATAAGTGTGTTGGTCTCCGGCTATAGCTAGAAATGTTGGAATACATCTATGAACAATGAATACACACCATATACATCAATGCTCGTAAATTAGCTAGCTACAATTGCTGTAATTACATAACACCTTCTCTATTATTTGGTATGTACTTCAATTTTTATTTATTATTAACACTAGTTTAGAATGTTATAAAAGTAAAATGACACTTTAGCAAGTAAATATGGCATGGCAAATGGATGCCTGCGCCGCCTTTCCCTTTCACTACATTGCATTGGAATTATTAGGATTCCTAATAAAAGTCGTCTAAGCTTACCTCATTTTGCATGAGGTGCAGAGAAGGATGAGTATTACATTAGTGTTTTGTTAGCCGCCATATCTTGTTGAGGTTAATCCATCAGGACTCTCACTCTAAGCGGCTAGGCACCATGCAGTGCACCTAATACCTGAACTAACATGCATTGCATGGAAACAAAACGTGCAGACATGCAACAAACTCTTCAACAAATTGTGAGAATATAAATGCTGCAAATATTGAAATATATATTTGACAAATTATTCAACAAATTTGTGATGATAACACAAATACTTCAAATATTGAAAGTGCAACCCTCCCAATCCCAACGAGTCCGTCGCAGGCTCTGCGGCGCAATTAAAATTTTAATGAAACTAAGGGCCTATTTGGTTAGAGGTGTTAAAGTTTAACAAACACGGTAGCACTTTCATCTTATTTGACAAAAAGTTTTTAATTTTGGACTAATTAGGCTTAATAGATTCGTCTCGTAAATTACTCCTAATCTGTGCCGACATGCATGCAATTAGTCTACATTTAGTACTTCATGCATTTGTCGCAACATTGATGTGATGGGAGTTAAACTTTAACATTCATGAACCAAACAGGGCCTAAATGCTAAACTCTGATCATTACTGGTGAGTTTGCATATTGTAGGCATGTCAGTGGCAGGGGCAGCTAACGTGGAGGCCTGTTTGGAAGACTGCACCAAGAACAGCCTCGGAGCTTCTGAACCGACAACCGAGCACCGCCGAGATGAACTGATGCATGCCGGATTGCCGGACATCAGAGTCACAGACAGAGCTTCGTCAGTGCAATGTAAATGTAATGGTCCACTGTTAAGCAACGATCACTTACAATGTACTGATGGAGATGCTGGCGCCCGGACCTCAAGACGGAGGCCCACGCGTGCTAGCCCGTTTCTCTGCACCATGTTTCCCACGCTGGCTCATTACACATGCCCACGCGCGCGGGGCCCGCGTTCCCCGGATGTATCCCATGCCGCCCGACCACAGGTGAGGACCATCTACCCGCATGGCGCCCCCCTAGCCCAGCTGCAGCAGGCGGCTGTGGCAAGTGGGTCACATTCAACATGTGTAACATCAGATTTACTTTTATAGTATTCAAATAAAACACTTGCAACATACGTCCGAAAAATAGCTAAAACACTTGCACACACATATGAAACACTTGCAAAACACTAAACAAACTTGAAAATACGTGTGTAGCCATTGCAAACATTGCAAATCTAGATGAAAACACTTGCAACATACGTATAAAAACACTTGCAACATACGTATGAAAACACTTGAACCACTTCCATATATATGCAACATCTAGATCTATTTTTGCAACATCCAGATAAAACACTTGCAACATACGTCTAAAATAGATGAAACATCTAGAATATACACTTGAAACACATATCTATAGCCATTGCAACATTTGCAACATCTCGATCTACTTTTGAAACATCGATAAAAAACACTTGCAAAATACCTCTAAAACATCTGAAACACTTCAAACATATGCTTGCAACATGCACTTTCAACGCAATGTCACCTTGCTGCCTAGACGAATGGAGGCTCGTCGTTGCGGAGCTCGACACCGGTGCGAAGGTCGGCGCTGGTCCATGGAACTCGTGGCGACGCAGACATCGGCGGCAGCATGGAGGTCGGCGGTGGCGCATGGAGCTCACAGTGGCGTGGAGGTCTAGCGCGAGCATCTCTCGCCAGTAGATGGAGCGTAGCCATGGTAGGAGGCGCGACTCTGGGTGGGGGCTCGCGGCGGCGTGGAGGTCGGCGGCGACGGATTGAGCTTTCGGCAGCGGAGAGGTCCGCGGTGACACGGCGGTCGGTGGTATTACGGAGGTCGGCAGCGGCACGTGGAGCTCGCGGTGGTGCGGCGGACCAGCGCAGGCATCTCTCGCCGGCGGATGGGGCGCACCAGCGGCTGGAGGCGCAACTACGGATGGGGGTTCACGGCGGCGCGGAGATCGGTGGCAGCGCATGGAGAGCTCGCAGTGGCATGGGCATCTCGCAGGCGGACGGAGTGTAGCCGTGGTAGGATGCGCATCTGCGGACAGGGGGCGCATGGTGGGCGGCGCGGGGTGGGTCGTGCAGCGTGCAGCGCGGGCGGGGTGGGGCAGTCCAGTCAGTCCGTATGTCCAGACGCCCTCTAGGAGCATTTCCACAATAATATCGGTCTTTCAAAAAAACAGTAATAATAATGAAATGAAACAACTTGGTACTTGGTGGCTGCAGTGTTTTCCTAACCGATTCGCCTTGGCCTGCTCGTAAAACAAGTCTGCAACTTTGTTCAGGTCTGTTGATTTCTTTCGATGTCTAGGTCTTTTCTATTTTTGATTCTCAAAGAAAGGAATACATCATTACGTGGAAAACGGTTCGTAGGAACGCCAGCTTTTATTCGTAGGGGCGGCTCCATCACCAACTACCCCTACAGTGGGCATTTCGAGACCCACTGAAGCAGCCGCCCCTACAAATCCATTTGTAGGGGCGGTTTTTGTTACGAGCCGCCCCTACAAATAGTGTCCATACAAAAGGTGTCCATTTATAGGGGCGGCTCAATATAGAGCAGCCCTTACAAATCGAATTTGTAGGGACGGCTCTATATTGAGTCGCCCCTACAAATAAAAGCCGAATATTAAAAATTAGGCACTAAAAATTAAATTTTTAAAACGATCTCAAATTGAGAAATGAAGAAAATAAAAGTTGTAAATCTCAAAAAATTATGAAACTTTGATGTTTATAACATTTCTATTTGAATTCATTTGATTCTTCAAAATACTGTTTGAAATTTAGTTTCAAATTGTTGATGAACACTTATTCTTCTTTTTAATTTGTGGCTAAAACTTGTAAGTAGTCTTTCTCCCTCGTACTAACTCCAAATGTAATGATTTTTTCTAAAATTTTCTAAAATTATGGTCTACCCAGATATTGTGTTCTTACTGCTATTCTTTTGGTCATCTTTTCTTGTGTATATTTCAAAATTTAAATTTAAAAGCTGACAACTTTGAACAACATTTTGAAACATCAAACGATTTCGGCCGAAGAAGTCATGAACATCAAAGTTGTATAGCTCATCAAGATGTACAAATTTTGTTTTGGTTATTTTTTAATATGACAAAGTGAAAGTAACATTGTTCACAAATCTTACATATCTCTCTTGTAGTTTATGATCAATGTTAGAACCACCATGTCGGATGAATATTTGACCTAATGACCAAAATAAACTTTGTAGATCTTGAGAAGTTATAGAATTTTGTAGTTGGTAGCTTTTTCGTATGAATTCATTTCGTCAAGGAAAACTACATTTGAATTTATCCAATTTGAATTTTTCAAACGACCTCGGATGAAGAAACAACCGAAATAAACTTTGAAGATCTTGAGAAGTTATGAAACTTTATAGTTGGCAACTTTTTTATTTGAAATAATCTTGTTATGCAAAACTATGTTTGAATTTCAAAATTTTAAAATTCGAATTTTTCAAACGACCTCAGATGGAAAACAACCAAAATAAAAATTGTAGATCTCAAAAAGTTATCAAACTTTGCAGTTGACAACTTTTTGATTTGAAATCATTTTGTCATGCAAAACTACGTTTGAATTTCTCAAATTTAAAATTTAAATTTTGTAAACGACCTCGGATGGAGAAATTACCTAAACGAAAGTTATAGATCTCGAAAAGTTATGAAACTTTGTAGTTGACAACTTTTGTTTTGATTTCGTTTAGGGCCTCAAACAATCAATTTACACTCAGTTTAGTATAATATGTGGGGAACCGAAATGGCTTATAGACACAAGTGACAAAGGGTACAGTGGTAGAGGACGGTACGCGCGAGGGGGAGGTCGTGGGTTCGAAGGCCGGCAATCGTGAAGTCTCCAAAAATCGTGAAAAAATAGCTACGGTCGAAGCTAGCGGGTGGCTGACTGGTGGGCCCTCCCCCGAGATTTAAAAAATGTTTTGCTATTTTTTTTAATTATTTGGTGGCTAAATTCGTGATTTTGAAAATGATTTGTAGGGGCGGTGTATTTGTAGAAACACCTTGGTAGGGGCGGCTAGGCAAACTGCACCTACAAAGGGTCTTAAGCCGCCCTTAGAAATCTTTTATGGCGTACTGCACATAAAAGATTTCTAGGGGGTGTGTAGTTAAACAAGCATTACATTTATGAATATTGTATCATATATGGATGATAGAATACAATCATTGGTAATGATGCAATATCGAAGATAAAAAAAAACAGAAACAGAACAACATCCGTATACATTGATGAAACTTTACATCAAGAGCCAAGAGGTATCCAGCCTGATCGGTCTGGAGTCTGGACCAACGAAACTAAGTCAAATCACATGTCGGCATCCCCCTAACTCACATACACAGCATTCAGGTAATAAATAAACACGTCTAAAAAAAAACTGAACATTAGACAGCTGCGTGATCATGTGAGGTTTCAGATCCATCTCCAGCTGGTGAATTGTCCACTGCATGCCCTCCAGTTTCTGAAGCTCAACCAATCCAGGTTAGCAATGATAACATAGAACATATGTTAATTTATTAAGAAAATTTACAATGGTTGGAAAAAAATAAGATCCATCCATCGGGTGAAATCAAATGGTGCATAATTAAGAAGTAGTACAAAAAGGTGAGGATAGTACAAAAATTGGTGGGGGCTAGTACCAAAATAGGTGGGCCAAATCTGGATTTTTATTATTTATTTATTTTTTGATTAAGGATAGAAGTATAATTTAATAGGTTCATGGTAGGTAAAATTGGGATATGCCATCCAACACCTGTGGCCGTCGGTCATCTCGTCCTTCTCCCACGCCCTTAAATTAACGCCAATACATTATCAACACGTCTTTGTTTGGATGTATGTGTATCCACCTCAATCCACGTATGTTGAAGTAGATTGAAATGGAATTTAGTTTAATTTCACTCCAATCCATTTCAACACATATGGATTTAGATGAATACATGCACATCTAGACAAAGACCTAACGTGGAAGTAACGTGCTATCAAATGGGAATAAAGAATGGATCCAAAGTAAGAGAAGAGGTTCTGTGCTTTGAGATTGATGAGGTGTACGTGTCATTTAGAGAACAAGGTCCTCCACCACGTGCTTTGAGATTGGATGAGGTGTACGTGTCATTTAGAGAACAAGGTCCTCCACGATGAAGGACCGGGTGAATTTGCCTCCGGTGGCGGGGGCATCTCGGCAAGAGCCAAAGGAAGTGGTCAGCGTCGACCCGGGTTCGTGATGATTCCTAGGTTTGTGTGTTGATGGGCGAGAAGCCCGAATAGACCCACATCGGACGATCATTATTGCATGACTGGTCGATCAAACGGCTGGTGGGTTAGTGGGTGACGTGTCACTATTGGGTGCCCGCTTTTGGTGCATGAATCCTATATAGAGATCAATGTTTTTTGAACCATCATATCTTCTTGGGGTTAATCCATCAAGACTCTCACATTATAAGCGCCTAGACACTATGCAATGCACCTAACACCTGAATTAACATGCATTGCATGGAAGCAAAACGTGCAGACATGCAACAAATTGTGAGAACATAAATGCTGCAAATATTAAAATATTTGTCAAATTATTATTCAACAAATTGTGATAATACAAATACTGCAAATATTGAATGAGTGCAACCAGGCCTCGCCCCTAGGGGTCGAACTGGGCAGCCGCACTGGGCCCTTGAGGCCAGGGGCCCAACCCAAAATATGTAGGCATATGTGCGCCGATTTGCATTCCGTCGCATCGATTCAGCTTCCAGCCTTCCGCGTCCACGACTCCATGTGCACTTCCGCCGTGCTGCCACAACTCCATTCCTGGTTCTTCGTGTGCAAGCGACTCCCGTGCGTCTCCGTGGTCTTCGCGACTCCCGTGCGACTCTGCGAGTGCGAGTGGCCGCCGGCCGACGGCACCCAGTTCTGTGTTCGGCTGCAGTTTGCTGTTGCTCTGCCGCCGCTGTTTGGCTTTCATAGTGGATACTTCGTCACCGCTGTGCATCTCATCTCCCGCAGATACTTGGCCGCCGTGTCTGGTAGATGCTTTCATGCGTTGTCATGCCGCCTTCTTTGGCCGATGCTTTGTCGCCGAGGTCACTTTGATCCTTTCTTTGGTGGAACTTTGCCACCAATTCTTCTAGCTCGTCTCGTCGCCACCTTGATATTACTGCACCGTTGGCTACCACTGTGTTGTTCTCTTTCCATCGTAGGTTTACTCGGTTAGGGTGTTGATGTTGAGGGTTTTTTCCTCTCCCTTTTCTTTTGCTACTTGTTGTGTCCTTGGATTGCTGTGATAATCCTAGGATTACTCGAGAGTCCTGTATAACTTTTGAAACTCTAATTTCTCTCAATGAAAAACGTGCTTCATGGTACGGTCCAGAATAGAAAAGGTTATCAGCTAGAGAAGAAGCGACTGAAGCGACGGTGCATGACTGGGGTCATAAAAGATGGCACAGACAGGGTGCTCTTCGCGCGTGCTGGATTTTAATTTCAAGAAAAAGGCTTGAGTTAGGAGCGACGACCATGGTCGAGAACGGTGGAGGCGTAGGACAACATGGGAAAGATGCGATGCGATCGATGAAGAAGGGGCGTGCAGACCGAGAGTTCGTTTGATTTGATATTATCAATAGAATAATAATAGAGCCCAACACTCAAGATACAGAGGATAGAATGCCAGCGATTTAGTCCCAACTTAACGAACAAAAAGAAAGGAAAAAAAATGGTCGGTCACTTTATTCATCATCGATCCAGTCATATGATGCAGCTCGACCCATGCATACCATACACACTATCTAATTTGTTTGTTTTCCTGCTGGCTGTGTATGAAATTATAATATTCGACAATAGTTCTTAACGTATGCAGCAGTTGCAGTCAAGCGCCCTACACTTGCCACGGACCCAGCCGTGACTCTTGCAACAGCTGTCGCAAGCACCTGACTTTAAGCATTTTAAAAAGAGACAGTTTACGTCAACCCTGCACGGAAACCATGTGGCTTCAACGCTCACGTCCTCCTTGTTCCCCTCTGCCTCTGAAACATAACCTGATCATACATGCGTCCAGATGTTATGTTAGTTAATAAAGCATTTTAATTAATTAATTTTGCAGACCTCGGTCATCATTTTTTTCTACTAGACACCTACAGTTGTATTGTATCACCAATCGATACTTTTATTTATGTTTAGAAAACACAGAGGTGTTAGTCATGGATTGATGCATGTTGTAATAACCAACAAGACTTACAGGAGGCAACGAGGATGCTGCTCAGCATCAGCAGAACAATCAATGGGAAAATTAGGGTCTTCTGCATCTTCACTGTTGTATTTATCCTCGTCATCGCTATTGTACTGGTAACTGAGTTGGATATAGATGTGACAAAGCAAGTGAGCTGGATATCTATCATATACATCCATCGTTTGCACCTATTTATACATATAAAATAAGTGTGTTGGTCTCAACTATTATAGTTAAAAATATTGGAACATGCTTGTAAATAATCTATCTGTAATTGCTATAATTACTAGCTTAACATCTTTTTAATTTTTTGGCATGAATTCAATTATACTCCTTCCATTCAATATAAGTCATTCTAGTTTTTTAGACACAACTTTTCTTATGCATCTAGACATAGCACAAGTCTAGTTGCATAATGACTTATAATTTCGAACCGAGGAAGTATTTATTATCATCTAATTTAGAATGATGTAAAAGCAGGATGATAACTTTAGCAAGTAATTATGCCGTGGCAAACGGATGCCTCTGCCGAATAGAATTCCTAATAAAGGTCATCTACACTTACCTCGTTTTGCATGAGATGCAGAGAAGGATGGAAATGCTGGTATATGCTTGTAAATAAGCTAGCTGTAATTGCTACTATATTACTAGCTTAGTATCTCCTTTATTTGGCATATACTTCAATTTTATTTATTAACATCTTACTTGGAAAATGTTGCAAAAGTACAATGTCACTTTAGCAGGTAATTATGTCGTGGCAAACGGATCACCGACTTGGATTCCTAATAAAGGTCATCTAAACTTACCGTGTTTTGCATGACATGCAGAGGATGGTAGTACAATGATAATGGTCTTCAAAAAAAACTACAATGATAATGAAATGAAATATATTGATTGCTGCTATATATGTTTTCCTAACTGCTTCTTCACCTTGGACTGCTCGTAAAATAAGTCAAGGCTGCAACTTTCTTCAGATCTCTCAGATTTATTTCCATGTCGAGCTCTCTTCTATTTTTCATTATCATAAACAAACAAATACATGAGCGTATAATTAAACAAACATTGATAGTGCTATTATTCAATATGGAAGACTCCATATATATTTCGTATTCAGATGAAACTTTACATTGAGCTGTCCAGCCTAACCGGTGTGGAACACCCAAACAAGATCCTAAGTCAAATCACATGATATAGTAAGTCCAACTCAATCGGCTTACATGAGAGGACGCAATATCCCTGAAGGGGTCATTATACAAAATACATGAACTCCACCACAAGAAATTAAACGGTGTCATTGTCAAAATAAATTTTGAGAAAGCCTATGACAAGGTTAGATGACCTTTTTTTGCTACAAACTCTACACATGAAAGTTTTTCCACCCAAATGGATCAAATGGATTGAAACCTTTATCTCGGGTGGGAATGTAGCAATTAATGTAAATGATGAGATTGGACACTTTTTCTAAACAAAGAAAGGCCTTCGTCACAAATTTGCTAGAGATTGATTATATTTTTCTTTCTAGATAGGATACCATGCCGATTTTGTCTCAAAGAACAAAAGAAAAAGAAAGAAATGACCATTTTATAATAATCGCTATAACTACATAACTTAACGCCTCCTTTATTATTAGCTTGTACTATTATCGTCACTAATTTAGAATGTTGTATAAATTAAAGCATAATGACACTTTAGCAAGTAAATATGGCATGGTAAACGGATGCCTCCGCGAAGCCTTTGCTTTCGCTACATTGCATCAGAATTATTAGAATTCCTAATACAAGCCAGTCATCTAAACTTACCACATTATACATGAGGTGCAGAGAAGGATGGTTAGTATACATCAGTATTTTGTGAACCACCATATCTTGTTGGGGATAATCCATCAGGACTCTCACATTATAAGCGCCTAGACACTATGCAATGCACCTAACAACCGAATTAACATGCATTGCATGGAAGCAAAACGTGCAGACATGAAACAAATTGTGAGAACATAAATGCTGCAAATATTGAAATATTTGTCAAATTATTATTCTACAAACTGTGATAATACAAATACTGCAAATATTGCATGAGTGCAACCAGGCCCGGCCCTGGGGGTCGAGCTGGGCCGCCGCACTGGGCCCTCGAGGCCAGGGGGGGGGGGCCAACCCCAAATATGTAAGTAGGTATTCTTTCTATGGTCCATAGGAACAGCTGAAGCCCAGGAAGGAAAGCTATACGTGCGCCGATTTACCTTCCGTCGCGTCAATTCAGCTTCCAGCCTTCCGCGTCCGTGACTCCGCGTGCCCTTCCGCCGCACGGCCGCGACTCCGTTCCTGGTCTTCGTCTGCGAGCGACCCCTGCGCGTCTTCGGGGTCTTCGCGACTCCCGTGCGAGTGCGAGCGCGAGCGGCTGCCGGCCAACGGCACCCACTTCTGTGATTCCGTTCCTGGTCTTTGTACGTACGGAGGTAAGAAACTGCCCCTAAGCGGGTAAGCCCCTCGTCAATATTTGTTTTTGTCCCTAATCTTTATTCTGTACTTCAGATTTGGGATTTAGGAATCCCATATTGTGTAGAACGCATGTTTAGTATGACATTGAATTTTCTGAAATTCGAAAATTGAATTTAGTATGCCATAATTTTCTTAAATTACTTGTGACTGTAGCCTCAGCTGAAAGAACCTTTTCAAAGCTAAAATTATTGAAGAATTATTTGAGGACCTTGTCAAAGCTAAAATTATTGAAGAATTATTTGAGGTTCGTAATGTCCCACCGAGAACAAATTATTAGATGAATTGATATTGATGTCATTATCAATGACTTCGCATCAGTGAATGTTAGAAGAGATTTTTAAGGTAAGATGTATAAATTATTTGATAAAAATGTTTTTTTATACATTACACTTATTAGAAACAAAATTATATTATTAGAGTTCTATTAAAGGACCTACTTTTGTAGCTTCGCTCCAGTCCTGTAAATTGACAGGACCGGCCTGAGTGCAACCTGTCCGTCGTATTCTTTTGAACGGGTCCCATCATCAGGTCAACTCCACTAGAAGACCCGGCCACACTTTAATTAAATCAATGAATAACATTCTTGCCCAATCAGCTTTTTGTGCATGTATTATCAAATAGATAGTATGTATACAACTTGGATACGTGCGTTGTTCTTCTATCAATGATCTTTCTTAATTTGTATGTGTGTCAGGCACTCAGGCTGCTAGCTAGCTAGGCTGAGGCGGCGGTGCATGAAAATATGGTAGAGACGGGTGCCCTTCGCTCGCTCGCACTGGATTTGAATTCTTTTCAAAAGAAAAAGGCTCAAGTTTGGAGCGACCGTGGTCGACAACGGTGGTGCCCAGGGGTAGGAAAGATCAGAGGCGGAACCGAGCACAGTAGATTTATTTAAATACCTATATAAATATTTGTATTTATAGCACAAAAAATATTAATTTCACCTATTTTTTATTAAAATATGATGATTTTGGTTAGAAATAGTGTAGATTTTTTTTTGAAAATTTGTTGAAACATATAATTATGTATATTTTATCACACTAAAAAATACGATCACATTTGTTCGGCCCTCCTTAATCAAAATCACTGGTTTCGCCTCTGGGAAAGATGCGTTGGGCGTGTAGACTGAGCGTTGGATCGGTTGATTTGACATAATTAACAGGCCGGAGAGCCCAACACACACATGGTAGAGCCGATAGAAGGCCGGCCGGCCTATTAGTCCCAACTTAATATAAGACTTTAGCGATGACACAAAAGAAAGGAAGAAATGGTAGGTCAATTTATTCATCCATCCAATCCAATCCAGTCATGCATGCAATTCATCTCGACCCATGCATGCATACCATACCATACCATACCATACCATACACACTATTTTGGCGATGGCAGTGGTGGCGGCGGCTCAGTCCCAGGGTTGCAGCATTCGCACTCAAGCGCCACGCACTTGCCATGGTCCCAGCCGTGACCCTTGCAACAGCGGTCGCAATCACCTGAATGAAAGCACTTAAAAGTGCACTTCGTGGCATCCATGCACAGAGTGTCTTCACCGCTCACGTCCTTGCTGTTCCCAGGCCCCTCTGAAACATAACCCTGCTGACCATACATCCAGATATATTATTTAAGAATCCATTTTAATTAATTTTGCAGACCTCGCTCGTTATTTTTTCTACTAGACTAGACACGGTTGTAGTGTATCACCAGTTGAGCACAGCGTACCTAGAAATCGACTTGACTTCTACAGGTGAATGCGAATGGTGGTATCAACCACCCCTATAAACATTTAGTTTCAAGGACGGTCGGTGTTACCAATAGACCCTAGAAATTAATGTTATTTAATTTGTTTTTAGGGATGGTTGGCATGTCCGGCCAGGTCACTAAAATTCATTTTTTAGAGATGGCTGGTAATTTGAAATAGGTACTGCACAAAAAAGTTGCCCCCTTTTTCATATGAACTTGGATGAAAACAAACTCTATCTCAAAATTCTACATGTCAAACGAGATCTAAACTGTTGTACTTGATGATTACTTTTATATTTGAATCATTTAATGCCCCAAAAATAATATTTAAATTTCAGATTTTTCCAATTCAAATCTTGAACTTTTCAAACAACCCTAGAAGAAGGCACGCCGTGTATCAAAATAGTTAGAGTACTCAATGAGATTTTAAACTTTGTAGTTCAAAAATAACATTTCAAATCATTTAGGGGCTCAAATATTCAATACAACATTTATAAAAGTCAATAAAGAAAAAGACGATAGCATGCACCTAGCTAGTCAAATGGTTGTGTGGCGTGATGGTAAGAAAGGATCGCGTGAGACAAGAGGACATGGATTTGAATCCTAGAAAACACACGCTTGAAAATTGTGACTTATTAACTAGCGGGTTTCTTTAGGGATTAAGAAAATATTGTCCTATTAGGCCCGTTTTGAAATTTTGGAAATAATTTCTAGATGTGTACCACATTAGTGATTCCCTGAAAATCAATTTCTAGGTGGTGTTTCCTAACACCCGTAGAAATTCATATCTAGAGATGGTTGCATAGTCGGCCCTAGAAATCCATGATTTTTGAAGACCGTTATGTAAATTGCCTCTATAATATATGGTGTGTTAGTCGCGGGTTGATGTTGTAATAACCAACAAAACTTACGGGAGGCAACAAGGATGCTGCTCAGCATCAGCAAAACAATCAGTGGGAAAATTAGGATCTTATGCATCTTCATTGTTATATTTGTCCTCGTCATCGCTATTGTACTTGCAACCGAGATGGATATAGATGTGACAAAGCAAGTGAGCTGGATATCTATCATATACATCCATCGTCTGCACCTATTTGTACATATAATAAGTGTGTTGGTCTCAACTATAGTTAAAATTGTTGGAACATGGTTGTAAATAAGCTATCTTTAATTGCTATAATTACTAGCTTAACATCTTTTTATTTTTTGGCATGTAATTCAAATTTACTCCCTCAATTCCAAATTATAAGTTATTCTAGTTTTTTTAGACACGTAGCTTTTCTTATGCGTCTAGACATAGCACAAGTCTAGTTGCATAATGACTTATAATTTCGAACAGAGGAAGTATTTATTATCATCTAATTTAGAATGATGTAAAAGAAGGACGATAACTTTAGCAAGTAATTATGCCATGGCTATCGGATGCCTCCACCGAATAGAATTCCTAATAAATGTCACGTAAACTTACCTCGTTTTGCATGAGATGCAGAGAAGGACGGAAAAGTTCGTATATGCTTATAAATAAGCTAGTTGTAATTGCTACTATATTACTAGCTTAATATCTCCTTTATTCTTTGGCGTTTACTTCAATTTTATTTATTAACATCTAATTTAGAAAATGTTGCGAAAGTACAATGGCACTTTAGCAGAATACGATTCCTAATAAAGGTCCTTGTTTTGCATGACATGCAGAGGATGGTAGTACAATGATAATGGTCTTCCAAAAAAACTACAATGATAATGAAATGAAATATATTGGTTGCTGCTATGTTTTCCTAACCACTCTTCATCACCTTAGACTGCTCGTAAAATAAGTCAAGTCTGCAACTTTCTTCAGATCTCTTAGATTTATTTCCATGTCGAGCTCTCTTCCATTTTTCATGATCACAAACAAACAGATACATGAGCATATAATTAAACAAACATTGCTAGTGCTATTATTCAATATGGAAGACTAAAAAACATGCACAAACAGAAACAGCCTCCATATATATTTCGTGTTCAGATGAAACTTTACATTGAGCTGTCCAGCCTGACCGGTCTAGAACACTGAAACAAGATCCTAAGTCAAATCACGTGATATAGTAAGTCCAACTCAATCAGCTTTCATGAGAGGGCGCAATATCCTTGAAGGGGTCGTCATCCAATACAAGAAACTCCACCACAAGAAATTAAACGGTGTCATTGTCTAAATAAATTTTGAGAAAGCCAATGACAAGGTTAGATGACCTTTTTTGTTACAAACTCTACACATGAAAGGTTTTTCACCCAAATGGATCAAATGGGTTGAAACCTTTATCTTGGGTGGGAGTGTAGCAATTAATGTAAATGATGAGATTGGACACTTTTTCCAAACAAAGAAAGGCCTTCGTCACAAATTTGCAAGATATTGATTATATTTTTCTTTCTAGATAGGATACCATGTTGATTTAGTCTCAAAGAACAAAAGAAAGGAAGAAATAACCATTTTATTTTGTTCATCCATCAAGTCATGCAGCTCGATTCATACACACTATTCTCTCTTTTTGTTGCGTATGAAATTAATGTTCGATGCCTTGCAGCAAGAGCAGGCAAGCCCTGTGCACTTGCCATGGTTGTAGCCCAAACGCTTGCAACAGCGGTTGTAAGCACCTGAACGAAAGCAACTGACAAAACACTTTGTCAATGGACACCAACACAAGATTATGCTTCATCGCCCTCCATCATCTCCTCTGCAACATGTCCATAACATCCAATTGTTAGAAACAATTCTTAGAGGCACCCCATTAATTTTTTTCTATAATCCTTTTTTTTTGCGATTTTTTCTAGACACGGTTGATGAAATCGACTTCTATGGTGATCTGTGTTACCAACTTCCCTAGAAATGTCATCTATTTTTAAAGGGGGGTGTTTCTGACCATCCCTAGAGATAAAGGTCAGCTGCCTCTAGAAATTAATTTTCAAGGATAGTTGGTAATTTAAATCGTTCCTAGAAATAGGTATCGCTCAAAAAACTCATATAAAGTTAGAGGAAGACACTTTATATTGAAATGCTAAAGGTCAATGAGATCGTCTAAAATGTTTTACTTGACGTATTTTATATTTGAGATTGTTTAAGGGTTGCAATATATGTTTTAAACACTCAGAGTTTTCAAATTCAACTTTTATTTTCTTCAAACAACCTCAAATGAAGGCACACCATGTACCAAAAATTTTAATGCTCAATAAAATCTAAAACTCTGTAGTTGAAACTTTTTTCATTTCAGATTATTTAGTAGCTGAAATATCCAATACAATATTCATAAAAGTTAACAAAAAATATAAAATTCTATACCTCGTCACAAATGATTGTGTGGCGTGATAGTAAATAAGAGTTGCCAGCACATATTTGACTACTAGGAAATGCACATGTCATACCCATTTTTAAGGAACAAATAGAATGTATAATCTTATGTGCGCCCAGAAATCAATCACACATAAGATGAAAAATATAAATAGTATCATCACAAATGTTTATTACACAACGAATATTATCACAGAGTCTTCACGTAATTAAGCGGAAACATAAGATAATTCTTGTGGTAGCTAGCTCCATAGCACAGGCACGTCAACTGGTTGACCACAAGTCTAGTAATCTTCAGGGAAGTAGAAGTTGTAGTCACTATTTGTACATTCGGAAGTCCATCCTGAGATGTGGGGGAATGCAAGGGTGAGCACAAAAGTACTCAACAAGTGTAACATGGGGTTCATGAAACTCAAATAGAGTAGACACTGGTTTAACTGCATGTAGCTTTTAGTTGGTCATATTTTAAGCAATTGAGTAGTAACAAATAGGTGATGTTCTCATAATAAACACATGATCATGTAAAGAGAATAATGAATAGCAAGAACAAGTAAATTAATAGTGATCTCTATTCCATAAGGGTCCAAGGCCGCTCGTGACCGTGAGCACGGCTGATATATCAGTTTTACACTCTACAGAGGTTGTATACTTTCACTATGAGTCTGTGATCCCCAAAAGTCTGAGGTCATGACTCCCCATTGGACAGTTAAGTTTCACTATGAAGTCTTTCCAAGGTTCGTCTAACAAGTTAGGGCCGCTAGTTTTCTGTGCCCTGCAAATGTAGAGCTCTCCTTCCGTATGGCACAATGACACGCAACCTATACTCATAAGGACAGAAGCCGTACTACACCCGACCCGTAACACACCCCTCTTGCGCCATAAAGGTAACCATTAACAAGATAGAAAAGGTCCTCTTATATGACTAAAGCCAGAGCCATGTAGCCCTCATAGCTGTACTGTAAGTCCCGAATGTTTGCTTACAGATAAGTCCTTATGGAGAGGAATTTAGAGAAAACTCTAGCCCTCTTGTTCCCTGTTGCTAAAAATCATCTTTTAGTGTTATTGCACATATCATTAGTCAAATTACAAGATCATTGTATATGTGAGCACTAGCAAACTACCCAATGCTATAACCATAGGATTCAAGGAATAAGATCAATACTAAGGCATCCTTAACAAGGAGACACATGCATGATGAATTAAGTGAATTAAAGTGAATAGGTAACAAGGATAATCTCATGCTATACTTGCCTTGATCTAGCTGATCCTGTTGACCTAGTTCGTAATAGTACTCTTGATCACCAACGAACTGCTCACCCTGTATTCTCGATTAACACATCAACAACAATCATCCAAGAGCAATCATACAAAGCAAACAAAGCTACAATTAGAATAGTACACCAACAGTAACAAAATAAGATGAAAAGTTTGTAAAACGAATCTACATCTAATTAGGATCACACAGACGCGAATTGCACGCAAATCGGAGCTAAAACGAAAAAGTTATGATTTAAACAAGCTTTTCTTTATTAAAGTAATAGATTAAATCTAATCTCAAAATTTAAAAGTGGAGAACCTACTAAACAGTAGCACTAACATGTAGACTATGAAATTACGAACCTAACGCAACTTGAACGGGTCAAATCGGACTTAAAACGGAGATTTTATAAGCGAAATAAGATTGAAATAAATCCTATAAATATTAAAAAAACATATTTTCAATTAAACCGACTGAATTTATGTTTTCAAACAAATAAAGCATAATCGGGTTTTACGCTATGGACTGCGGGTTAGATTATAGAAAAACAGAGGGGCTCTTTTGCAAAACTGACAGCCGAAAGGGTATGAAACGTTCTATGCCGTTGGATCCAAAACCAGTGGCCGAGATTAGACGGGGGGAATAAGGAGGCGGCCAGCGGCGAGCTTGGATGGCGGCGCCATGGCCAGAATAGGCCTATCCTCGCGGAGTTCATCGCAAGGGCGATTCCGGACACCTCTAGACACGGGACAAGCACGGGAAGAAAGAGAAGGTCATCGTGGACTCACCAAGCATTGATGGTGCTATGCTACCATTCAATATGGAAGACTAAAAAATATGCACAAACAGAAACAGCCTCCAAATATTATCTCTTCACAGGTGAACTCCTTCAATTCAATAGGTGCTCATTCATGGCGGCCGTGACACTTGGTTGTACAGCATCAAGTAGATGCCGCAACTGCCCTCCACTGACCGCCTCTGAGGACCTGAAAAGCTGCACAAAATAATTAGGGATAAACATTTTTCTTCTCTTCCACCCCCTCCACCCAACTCCCATCATCTCTCAGCAAACGCCCTATCCGATTTCTCCTTCGCCTTGTGGAGCAAGCATTGTGAAAATACGTTGTATTACAATGACCATAGCACAGCCAATTCACATGTGCCCGTTGCTTTCAATACATATCTATTTGTTAGTCCAGTCTATCCACTTTGAAGCTCCACACTGCTTCCCGACCTACCTAAACATCGCTGATCGGCTCCCTCCACCCCTCTAACTTCTTCTTCACTTTTCTCAATCTCTTCTCAAGATCGCCAAGGAAATTTACACTCCACTCACTCGGACTTGTAGCCATGCCTCTAATATTCTCCCCCAAACAACTTCATGTACCAGCCTGCGCGCCCATGCCTCCTCCTCCACCTGTCAGCAAGACTCCTCCTGAAGCTAGGAAGCCTTAAATTTAAAAGCTCGGTCACCACCTCTGGTTCTCCCCCCCAATCCCCTACTTCTTCTGTATCAATGATAACAGGATGGTGGTCAGAATGGTAGGGATCACCATTTTTTATGTGTACCAACGGAAATTTCATTCTCCACTCCAGGTTTGCCACCACCCTATCTAGCCTTTCACATGTGTGCGTGCTCCCTTTTGTTTGTTTATTTTGCCAAGTAAAAATATCTCCAATAAAACCCAGATCATGAAGATCACACACTTCCAAGACGCCCTTGTTGAACTGGGCCAGGCAAGCTTGAGTTCTTGGGATGCCCCTTCCTTCTCATGATGGAAAAGGACTTCATCAAAGTCTCCTGCACAAAGCCACATAATTGGTTCAGTAATTTCTAAGTGGAGCACATCCAGCAGATCCCATGTTTTGTACTAACAGATCCCATGTTTTGTACTTGAACTCAGTTCTCACTTCACCATAAATACCTGTGAATCTCCCTTTATCTCCCCTAGTCACGCCAAGACCTCCATATCAAAGCGGTATTTAGATTTGCTTCGCAATACCAAATTGACACCACTCCTCCACAATACAGCTACCCCCCTCCTTCATAATCCATCACTAAAATGTGCTCAATTGCTAGCTTCTTCCTAATCACCAACATCCTCTTCTCATCCATCTTCGTCTCAAACAAGAAAAGAATGTCCGCTTCTACGGACTTCTGACAACGCAGAAGCCCTCAAACTATCGGAGCATTTCCCAACCTATGGCAGTTCCATGCCTTGATCCTCATTTGTCCTTGCAGGACCGATCTGTTGGCCCCGCCTTCTTGTGTAGAGAACAACATCACCTCATAATCCTTCCTACCGATTTTTAGCAGTCTCTGATTATTGACATACATCTCCTCCACACTCGGCTGTAATCTCTTCCTTTTCCATGGAGACACCAACGCCTTCTCCCCATATCAGTGTTATCCTAGATGCTAGACGTTAGACGGTCAGCCAACCTCCGTTTAGCGTTTAGATGGTTTAGACGACCAACTAAACGGTTTAAACGGTTTGCACTGTAGCAGTAAATATACATATACAATTATAATTTTCTATACAGAATTTAAGTGCAATTTTAGGCTTCAACATAACTTCACAATTCGATATAAACAATAAACGATTATACATATAATCGTACACATAGTCATATGAACATCATTTAGGTGGCACCAAATCCCCCCCCCCCACACACACATGCAACCCAATTTCACCCATCCAAAAAGTTTGTCTAACACCCAAACTTTCATAGTTTATCACCTAAACGGCCATTTAAACACATGATTTGGCATTTACACGTGTTTAATCGCCGTTTAATGCCATCATTTAAACCATTTTTTGACCAGTTTGACCATTTAAACGGTTTAGCGTTTAATTCAGTGACTAGGGCCTAAACGGAATGTGAACCCACTGTTTAGCATTTAAACTCATGTAGACGGCCGTTGAAATGCGTTTAGGCAAACAGTGCCCCAGATACCTCCTCGTGGTGTTGGATCTTCATATAACGGTGAAGGCTATCTCCCCTCTTTTCCTCCAAACTCCAACTAGAATGTACTATTCATGTGGATAGCCTCCCCTTGGGCCAACGCTTCCTTCAATTCACCATCAGGGGTTTTGCCTGTATTTAGCTCCTCATGTCTCCCTTCTTCACCTCCAGCAGCTGAAGTACCCGAGCTCGCCTTGGTAGGAAACAGAGACTTCTTCGCCGAACCAAATACAGGGCAGTTTCTTCAACTTTAGAGGACTCGGCACCTCCCGTTCTTCTTCCATTGATCTCAGTTTCGCCCATTTATCTGAGACCTCCTCCTTCCTCTAGGTTCGGCCATCACTCTTGAAAGGTCCTTGTTTGTTTTGGTAATTGAGTGACAACCTGGGTGGACTAATATGTGCTTATGTGAGATACACAGGAAATTAGTCCACAGGTACATATGTGTTGAAGGAGCTTATTGCATATGTGACATGACAAGGAGTCATGTGACTAGATGGAGAAGATCAAGACAAGGCTTAGTGTCGATGGACCGGTTACAAGTGTTAAGGGCAAATCGGAGGCTTTGGAGCGATGGACCGCAAGAAGCTTGAGCAATGACTTGGCATCGATGGACATGGGCAATGGTGAAGATAACCAAGGTTGCGATCGATGAACCAATAAGGTCACATGATGATGTGAAGTGTATCATATCATTTATTGATGGAGGTTGGTGCTTGTTTGGCATCAACATTGAAGGAGATGGAATGGAATGCGCAAGGCAAAGATATAATTTGTAGGACATTTTATTTCACTAGTCTAAGGTGAGTAGAGAAGGAATTAACCGGGTTTAAGATAAATAGTCATACTATAAAGAGGGAAAATCTTTAATTGCAACGGTTATCTAGTGCCACTAAGTGTGAGTTTCATTTGCATATGCATTGCGCTTAGTGACGCGGTGCGATGCATGAGAAAGCCCGAGAGAATCTCTTTGTGAAAAGCTAACTCTAAGTGCCAAAATTTGTTTTGGAATTTTAGGAGGAGTTAGGCTGCTAGATGCACCCAGGCCAAGGGGGGGCGCCCAGTTTTTTCTGAGCTGAACCACCAATCCAGAGGGAGTGCGCAGCTGGGCTGCGGCAGCTGGCGCCTGTTGCGCGTGCTCGGCTTGCTGGGCCGGCCTGTCGACCAGTAAGAGGCGAGTGCAGGGCCTGCTGGTTCTTCTGGCTTGCGTATGGGCCAAGAAAGCACAGGGGGCGTGGCTGTCGCCACAGTGGGCCGTCCCATTGTCTTCCAGCGGGAAAAAGTCTATTTTTCCTCCCCCAACTATCACAAAAGTCCACTTTTCCTCCCTCAACTTTAAAACCGGACAAACCACCTCCCTAAACTTTTCAAACCGTGCATTTTACCTCCCTCGAGTGGTTTTAACGGCGGTTTTGCTACAGTAAACGGCGGTATTCTACAGTGTTCAGTGGTTTTGCTACAGTGCCCGTGTTTTTTTCTTTTCTTTTTTTATTTATTTCGGCTGAATCTTTGAAAAATCATAGTAAATCACAGAAAAATCATAAAATGGAAAATCCAATTTTGTTGTACTCCACATGATTAGATCTACACAGTGAACATATAATATGGTATGCTTTAGTACAAAGTTTTTGCTACGAAGGTTTTGCCTTTTTCTTTTTTATTTATTTTGGCTGAATCTTTGAAAAATCATAGTAAATTACAAAAAAATCATAAAATAGAAAATCTAATTTTGTTAGACTCCACATGAGCATATCTATATAGTGAACATATAATATGGTATATTTTAGTACAAAATTTTTATTGTAGCTTTATATCTATGTTTTTCTATAATTAATTGCAATAATTCATAGCTGCGGCTTCTATAATTATTTTGTTGGACTAAAGCATACCATATTATATGTTTACTATCTAGATCTACTCATGTGGAGTCCAACAAAATTAGATTTTCTATTTTATGATTTTTCTGTGATTTACTATGATTTTTCAAAGATTCAGTCAAATAAATAAAAAAGAAAAAGACAAAACTTTCATAGCAAAAACTTTGTACTAAAGCATACCATATTATATGTTCACTGTGTAGATCTACTCATGTGGAGTGCAACAAAATTAGATTTTCCATTTTATGATTTTTCTGTGATTTACTATGATTTTTTAAAGATTCAGCAGAAATAAATAAAAAAAGAAAAGACAAAAACATAGGCACTGTAGCAAAACCACTGGGCACTGTAGCATATCACCGTTTACTGTAGCAAAACCGCCTTCAAAACCGCTCGAGGGAGGTAAAATGCACGGTTTGAAAAGTTGAGGGAGGTGGTTTGTCCGGTTTTGAAGTTGAGGGAGGAAAAGTGAACTTTTGTGAGAGTTGGGGGAGGAAAAATAGACTTTTTCCTCTTCCAGCGTGGGAGCTCGGCTAGGCCCAGCTACCCTCTTTGGTGCACTGGCCCAGGAAAGCAGCGTGCGGGTCTGTTTGTTGGTGGACCAAGCCCAGGAGAAGCGCGTGTGTTGCCGGCTGCTTGGCTGTGGCCCCGTCTGAGAGAGAGGGAGCACGCGGGCCCGGCTGGCTGCCTGCGCGGCCGCTCGGCAAAGAGTGCAGCCGCATGGGTTTGAGCGCGTAGGAGGAAGCTTCGTGGAAACTCCCAAGCGCCGTTTTGTGCCGTTACGCGTGGGAGGCCGTGCGTCAGAGAGAAACTGAGGGTGTGTTCACTTCCCCATCTCAACCCAAAATATTTCCTCTTCCACCCATCACATCAAATCTTTCGACGCATGCATGGAGCATTAAATGTAGGTAAAAAAGATAACTAATTACATAGTTTGTCTGTAAATGTCGGGACGAATCTTTTGAGTCTAGTTAGTCCATAATTGGATAAATTTTGCCAAATAACAACGAAAGATGCTACAGTAACTTTTCAGCTACTTTTCGCGAAGTGAACACACCCTGAGGGGGCTTGCGGCCGTTGGCAGAGAGACGTTGGGAGCTGTGGAGCCCGCGCGTCAGCCTGGCCTTGCGCTGTGTGCTGGGGGCTGGCGCTCGGCGCTGGAAGTCCTGGCCGGCTAGGTGTGGCTGGCTGGTTTTAAATAGCCACCTCCCCTTCCCCGTTCTCTCTTAAAACTAACCCCTTTGGCCATTGCTGAACATTTGGGGGAACCAAGAGCTAGGGTTCTTCCTCTGCCCTCTCTCTCTCCCCCCTATGATTTACTATCATCACTAACCACTTTAGCAAGTAATTATGCCATGGCAAGCGGTGCCCAAGCCTTCCTGTTGCATCAGGTGTAGAGAATGTTGTAAAAGTACTAGTAACACTTTAGAACCAAAGTTATTACGATTCCTAATAAAGGTCATCTAAACTTACCTACACGCACACCAACACAGTTAAACAGTCCTATATATGTGTGTGCATGTGCCTTGCTACCCAATCAATCTCACATCCTGATCAAATTTGCCAGAGATTGACTACATTTTTCTTTCCAGATAGGATACCATGTCGATTTAGTCTCAAAGAACAAAAGAAAAGAAGAAATAACCATTTTATTTTGTTCATCCATCTAGTCATGCAGCGCGACTCATACACACTATTCTCTCTTTTTGTTGCGTATGAAATTAATATTCGATGTCTTGCAACAATTGCAGGCAAGCCCCGTGCACTTGCCATGGTTGTAGCCTAAACCCTTGCAACAGCGGTTGCAAGCACATGAACAAAAGCAACTGAAGAAAAAACACTTTGCCAATGGACCAACACAAGATTCGGCTGCATTGCTCATCTCCATCTTCTCCTCTGCAACATGTCCAGACCATACAGTTGTTAGAAACAATTCTTAGAGGCACCCATTAATTTTTTTTTTCTAGAAACGTTTGCATCACCAGCCGACCGTCCATAAAAATTGACTTCTAGGGTGATTGGTGTTACGAACACTCCCTAGAAATGTCATCTATTTTTTAAGGGCGGTTGGTGTTTCTGACCATCCCTAGAGATAAAGGCGAGGTGGTTGGTAATTTAAATCGTCGTTAGAAATAGGTGTCGCAAAAAAAAATCATATGAAGTTAGAGGAAGACACTTTATTTCAATATTCTAGAGGTTAATGAGATCTAAAATGTTGTACTGACATAGTTTATATTTGAGATCGTTTAAGGGTCACAATATATAGTTTTAAACACTCATAGTTTTCAAATTCAAAATTTATTTTCTTCAAACAGCCTCAAATGGAGGCACACCATGTACCAAAAAGTTTCTTTTGCGAGGAATGTACCAAAAAGTTGTAGTGCTCAATGAAATCTAAAACTCTGTAGTTGAAACTTTTTCATTTTAGATTATTTAGTAGCGGAAATATCCAATACAACATTCATAAAAGTCAACAAAAAAATATAAAATCCTATACCTCATCACAAAGGATTGTGTGGCGTGGTAGTAAAGAAGAGTTTCCCCCACAGATTTGACTGCTAGGAAATGCACATGCATGAAAAATCATTTGACTTATGACTTGGGCCTTCCTTGGATCCAGGGGACTAACAACTAGTCCTATTAGCTCCTATCTGTAGACCAGTAGACTAACAACTATCCCATGGCTAATTGACTAACGATTATTCTTCCTGTTGGATCCTTAGGGATGACTAAAAATTAGTGAATTAGTTGTTAGTCCTATGGATCCAAACGTACCTTAGCTAGTTGGCTTCTCCCGCGATTATGAAAAAAAACTGCTATTTCTATGCCCGTTTTGAAATTTCTAAAAATGATCTCTAATGTCGTGCGACGTTGCTGATCCCCCTGGAAATCGGTTTCTAGTGGTTGTTGGTGTTTCTAACCATCCCTAGAAATCCATTTCTAGGGGTCTAAATGCCCTTGAGTAAAATATCCTACAAATCAAATCAGTAACTAAAATCAAATCAGTAACTAGAAATTGTTTCTATAACTATAGTGGTGTTAGTCGTGGATTGATTCCGTAACCAACAAGACTTACGGGAGGCAACGAGGATGATCAGCATCAGCAGAACAATTAATGGAAAAAATTAGTATCTTCTCCATCTTCATTGTTGTATTTGTCCTCATCATCTCTATTGTATTGGGAACCGAGGTGGATATAAGTGTGACAGAGCAAGAGTGCTGGATATCTATTATATACATCCATCTTCTGCACCTATTTGTACATTGTAATTATAATAATACTAGAATCATACCCCGTGCACTGCCACGAGATTTTCATAAAAATAAATCTGTTTTTATATAGCAATACTATACGGTGTTCTGTATACTGTGTGTATTGCTTGTTATTTTATTGTATCAGATTTGGTAAAAAATGGTAAGCTAATAGAAGAAAAACCAATAGAATATTTGATCACATTATAGAAGAATAGGTGATGAAACAGATAGCATATGTAGATGACTTTACGTTAATAGATTAAACATTAAAAGTATTGCATATAATAGAGATGATGTGGACATTTTTTGTTATTAATAAGAGATGACATGGATAGCTTGCATGAAATGATTGGAAGTTAGTGGAACAATTAATGGGGAATGATGTGGACATCTTGTATAAAGAGACAAAACATCCAGTGGGGTTTAACTTTATAAGAGTATATAGATAAGTGTGCAGCTATAGTTAGAAATGTAAGAATACATCTATGGATAATGAATACATATCATATACATCAATGCTTGTAAATTAGATAGTTATAATAATTGTTATTACCACATAATAACACCTCCTTTATTATTTAGCATGTACTATTATCGTCACTAATTTTGAATGTTGTATAAAGCATAATGACACTTTAGCAAGTAAATAGGGCATGCATGGCAAACGGATGCCTCCGTGAAACGTTCGCTTTTGTGTATGTATATGCAAAGGGAATGGATTTGTTCTCTGTGATTCAGGTTTGTGCATGTATTATCAAATAGATAGATGTGTCCGTGTATGTATACAACTTGGATACATTGTTCTTCTATGATGTTCATATGTGTGCCAGTGCCAGGCTGCTAGCTAGGCTAGGCTGGCATGACCTATCGGCTAGACAAGCTGGCATGGTACGATAAATCGTGGCCAATGCCTTGCTTGGGCTGACTGTTGATTATCGTGCCACGGCCTTCATCTAATGTGTCATGTTAGGCCCATCATAATCGGGCCAGCCAGTCTATTTGGTCATCTAGCTTATTGCCGTGCACACATGATTTATTAAGGCATGTTTGAATACCATGGTTAACAATTAGAGTCCTGTTTCTTGGATGCAAAATAGAAGGACTACATATTTTTGAGCTAATGTTAGGCTGCTAATAAGAGCTAATAATAGAGGAGGCTAATTATTGTTTATAAACCATTAGCTCTTATTAGCTCAGAATTAGCCTAGATTTAGTCCATTATCACGAGATTGACTATTTTTTAGTCTTGTAATCCAAACATGCCCTTAACCATCCGGGGTAGGACAACGTAACGTGGGAAAGATGCGATGGGATGAAGAAGGGGCGTGCAGACTTTGGTTGATTTGACATAACAGGAGAGCCCAACACTCATGATAGAGCGGATAGAATGCTGGCCGATTTAGTCCCAACTTAATAACGGACAAAAGAAAGGAAGAAATGGTCACTTTATTCATCCATCCACCGATCCAGTCATGCAGCTCGACCCATGCATACCATACACACTGTTTTGTTTGTTTTCCTGTTGCGTATGAAATTACAATATTCGACAATGTCTTATCGGCAGCAAGGGTCAAGCGCCACGCACTTCCCACGGGCCCAGCCGTGACTCATGCAACAGTGGTTGCAAGCACCTGAACGAAAGCAACTAAAAAATAAGATGCACTTTACGACATCCATGCACAAAACGGCTTCACCGCTCACACCAGGCCTCCCTCTGAAATATAACCTGACCATACATGCATCCAGATGTTAGTTAAGAAACCATTTTAATTCATTGATTTTGCAGACCTCGGTCGCTATTTTTTCTACTAGACACGTACGGTTGTATTGTATTGTATCACTGATCAAGATCTTGTAGGCTTCACCGCTCACGTCGTCCTTGTTCCCAGGCCCCTCTGAAACATAACCTGAACATACATCCAGATGTTAGGTTTTTTTTGTGAATTACACAAGTACACACGTAAGCACACTCAGCCCTATGAACACACGTACGCAAACCCTACTCCTATGAGGACTTTCGAAAGACTGTGCCGGTACATCTCGAGATTGACGAAGATGTTACTTAAGAAACCATTTTAATGAATTTTGCAGACCTTGATCGCTATTTTTTTTTACTAGACAGGTATGGTTGTATTGTATCACCGATTGGTACTTTAATTTATGTTTAATTGTTTATAAAACACAAAGGTGTTAGTTGTAGATTGATGTTGTAATAACCAACAAGACTTACGGGAGGCAACGAGGATAATGCTCAGCATCAGCAGAACAATCATTGGGAAAATTAGGATCTTCTGCATCTCTTGTTATATTTGTCCTCGTCGTCATCGCTATTGTACCGGCAACTCAGATGGACATAGATGTGACAAAGCAAGTGAGCTGGATATCTATCATATACACCCATCGTCTGCACCTATTTATACATATAATAAGTGTTGTGTTGGTCTCAACTACAGTTAAAAATGTTGGAATATGCTTGTAAATAAGCTATCTGTAATTGCTATAATTACTAGCTTAACATATTTATTTTTGGCATGTAATTCAATTTTACTCCCTCCATTCCAAATTATAAGTTGTTCTAGTTTTTTAGATATATAGCTTTTGTTATGCATCTAGACATAGCATTAGTTGCATAACAAAAGCAATGTATAAAATCCACAATGACATAATTTGGAACATAGGAAGTATTTATTATCATCTAATTTAAAATGATGTAAAAGTACGATAACTTTAGCAAGTAATTATGTCATGGCAAACAGATCCCTCCGCCTAATAAAATTCCTAATAAAGGTCATCTAAACTTACCTCGTTTATAGCTCATTAATTTGCTTTTATTAGCTCAAGATTTGTCCAGATTTAGCACAAGATTGGCTATTTTTAGTCCTGTGATCTAAACATGTCCTTAGCCATCTTGAGTGCACATAGAAAAGGGCAATGAGAAAAATGAGGAGGAAAATTAAAGGAAATAAAAGGAAGCACTCACCTGCCTTTGTTGGAGATGGAGTTCACCAACGTTAGGGTTCGGGGTTTTGGGGATGAAGGATTCCATGGTATTCTATCTTTGAAAGAATTGTTGGGGAGGCCGTCGGACCGGTAGTAGTCGCGGTCGAAACGGTAGCGAGGAGCGGCCGGGCGATGGGAGAGGCTAGTTGCGCGATGCGAACGGTGAGTGTATCGGCTAGAGAAGAACCGGCTGAGGCGGTGGTGCATGACTAATGGCCGGGGTCATGCCTAAAAGATGATAGAGACAGGAGTGTTCTTCGCTCGCCCTAGATTTGAATTTGAACAAAAAGGCTCGAGTTAGGAGCGACCATGGTTGAGAACGGTGGCGGCTAGGGTAGATAGAATGCGATGCGATGCGACGAAGAGACTGCATGCTCGGTTGAATTAACAGGCCGGAGAGCCCAACAACATTCATGACAGAGTAGATAGAATGCCGGCTGGCCGGTTTGTCACAACTTATAACGAACAAAAAAAATGAAGAAATGGTTGGTCACTTTATTCATCCATCCAAACCAATCCAGTAATGCATGCATACAGCATACCATACACACTATTTTAGCGATGGCAGTGGCGCATCAGACCCGCGGTTGCAGCAAGTGCAGTCAAGAATTACGCACTTCCCATGGTCCCAGCCGTGACTCTTGCAACAGTTGTCGCAAGCAGCTGGACGAAAGCAACTAAAAAAGATACACTTTACGTCAGACTTGCAGGCTGCACCGCTCACGTCGTCCTTGTTCCCAGGCCCCTCTGAAACATAACCTGACCATACATCCATCCAGATGTTAGTTAAGAAACCATTTTAATTAATTAACTTTGCAGACCTCGATCGTTATTTAATTCTTTTCTAGACACCATGGTTGTACTATAGTATCACGGATCGAGCACACCTAGAAGAAATAGACTTGACTTCAAGAGGTGAATGTGAATGGTGGTAACGACCGGACCACCCCTATAAACATCTTGTTTCGATGACACAGTCGGTGTCACCAAAAGACCCTACCACATTAGTGATTCCCTAAAATTCAATTTCTAGGTGGTGTTTCCTAACACCCATAGAAATCTGTATCTAGAGACCGTTGCATATATAATCGCCCCTAGAAGTCCATGATTTCTAAAGACTATTGTGTAAATTGCCTATACAAAATCAAATTTAACCATATACATGGTTTTTTCGCGGGTTGATGTTGTAATAACCAACAAGACTTACGTGAGGCAACGAGGATGCCGCTCAGCATCAGCAGAACAATCAATGGGAAAATTAGGATTTTCTGCATCTTCATTGTTATGTTTGTCCTTGTCATCGCTGTTGTACTGGCAACTGATCCAGATCGATATGGATGTGACAAAGCAAGTGAGCTGGATATCTATCATATACAGCCATCGTCTGCACCTATTTATTATACATATAATAAGTGTGTTGGTCTCAACTATAGTTAAAAAAATGTTGGAATATGCTTGTAAATAAGCTATCTGTAATTGCTATATTTACTAGCTTAAAATCTTCTTTATTTTTGGTATGTAGTTTTCAATTTTACTCCCTTCATTCTAAATTATAAGTCGTTCTAGTTTTTAGATACATAGCTTTTGTTGTGCATCTAGACATAGCATAAGTCTAGTTGCATTAACAAAAGAAATGTACCCAAAATCTACAATGACTTATAATTTAGAATAGAGGAAATAATTATTATCGTCTAACTTTGAATGATGTAAAAGTATGATGATAACTTTAGCAACTAATTATGCCATGGCAAACAGATGCCTCTACCCAATAGGATTCGTAATAAATGTCATCTACACTTACCTCGTTTTGCATGAGATGTAGAGAAGGATGGAAATGTTGGTATATGCTTGTAAATAAGCTAGCTGTAATTGCTAGCTACTATATTACTAGCTTAATATCTCCTTTATTTTTTTGGCATGTACTTCAATTTTATTTATTAACATCTAATTTGGAAAATGTTGCAAAAGTACAATGGCACTTTAGCAGGTAATTATGTCATGACAAACGGATCGCTGAATAGGATTCCTAATAAAGGTCACGTAAATTTACCTCGTTTTGCATGAGATGTGGAGAAGGATGGAAAAGTTGGTATATGCTTGTAAATATGCTAGTTGTAATTGCTACTATATTACTAGCTTAATATCTCCCTTGTTTTTTTTCATGTACTCCAATTTTATCTATTAACATCTAATTTAGAAAATGTTGTAAAAGTACATTGGCACTTTAGCAGGTAAATTATGTCGTGGCAAATGAATCGCCGAATATGATTTCCTAATACAGGTTATCTAAACTTACCTTCGTTTTGCATGACATGCAAAGGATGGTAGTACAATGATAATGGTCTTCCAAAAATCTACAATGATAATGAAATGAAATATATTGGTTGCTGCTATGTTTTCCTAACCGCTTCTTCACCTTGAACTACTCGTAAAATAAGTCAAGTATGCAGCTTTCTTCAGGTCTCTCAAATTTATTTCCATGTCAAGCTCTCTCCTGTTTTTCATTATCACAAACAAACGGGAATACACGATCTTATAATTAATGGAATTTTTAGTGCCCGGACGTTCAGATGCTGCTCCAAATATCGGATGATTCTGTTGGGTGACAGCGTGCATAGCCCGCACAACCTTTCAGGTCTACCCGACCGCCCCCGGTAAAATATATTATAGACTAGTACACACTGTCTTATATCCCCCACTTGCATCGGCCTCGTAGACACATGACCATTCCCTCACATCGTGCCATCATTTCCCGCACTGTTTCACGTGCCCATGTGGGGCCCACACCGCCCAGAACGTCGCTAGCATCGAGAATAGGCGGAGGGGCATGCTGGATGTCAAACCGGCGCCGAGAGGAGGAGAAAATGAGGCGAGGCAACAAAAAGTGAGGAGGGAGATGCAACACCCGATTTACTTTTGAACATCCAGATACCACACTTGCAATATATGTCTGAAGGCAATGAAACACTTGAAACATGTATCTAAAACACTTGTAAAAACACCTAAAATACACTTAAACACCATTGTAAAACATACGCAATATCAAGACAAAACACTTTTGCAATATATGTGTCAAACATATGCAATATCCAAATAAACACACTTGCAACATATGTTTGGAAAAATGGATGAAACATTTGGAACAGACGCATGCAACCTACGTGTACAACCATTGCAACATATGTAACATCCCGATCTACTTTTGCAACATCCGTGTGAAACACTTTGTCAGATTGTTTAGCTCCGGCAATGCCAAGCAATGATATCACGTAGACGGAATTAGATGGTAGTACACGAGACACAAGGATTTATACTGATTCGGGGTGTGATGCATGCTAAACCCTACTCTAGTGGTGCTGCTGCTCTTGTATTCATATACTCAATTACAGGGGTTGTTGCTCCTAGCTACGATATAGTTTGGTGCGGAGGCGGATTGAAGATGTCTCCTAGATCCCAAGCCCGAGGTCCTTACCCCCCTTTATATAGGCAGGGGAGTAGGATTATAGAGAGGGCGATTGGGTCAATATATTGTATTCCTAGTTTGTTACAACAGATTGACTCCCAGCTATCGTCCAGATACGCCTGCCATGGTTCGATTCAGTCTCCATGCTGGGTTGACCATGTTGACCCCTGCGGGCCTTTCCTCAATAGTTGTTGGGCCAATAGCCTAGCAATGATTAAATATACGAGCGGTGTAGATACCCTAGACCCATATCTCTGATAGTAGCCCCATAGAACTTAGTGATAAGCTAGCATATAACTTCAAGTCCTCGGGATGTTGCAGTCTCCCTTGTAAGTGACGCATATTGTAAGTATGTAGTGAGTATCCTCCAGTAGCCAAGGTGTTTGAGCAAAGCAATTTAGATATTCCCAAGTATCGATGAGCTAGTATGTTGCTGTTCAAGTACCAAGAGCATTTCTCGGGTGGCGATAATCTTCTTCAAGCATCGAGCGTGGCGGTGGTACACCGTACATCAAGGAATGTGGTTCCCTACGACTGTAAGTGCCTAAATCGGGTGGTACACCCTATATTGAGAAACATAGTTTCCTGGGCGTAGCCCTCAAGACGTTGTCAATGTCTTGTTCGGGTGGTGTTCCCGATAACCAAAAGTGTGCATCGTGGATGTTGTTTTTAGGGTATTAATATCGCTGGACTCGAGAGGTAGATTCCCTACGTATTTCGGCGTATAAATAGTGGTTGCACGTCATTAAGTCCTAGTAGTAGGAAAATAATGGGGACAGGGTAGGTGCACCAATGTCACACACGCGTCACTGAGACATTTGGTTTTAGGATGACCCTCCGGGAGTTATCAGGTGTCGATCACCAAGAAGTCATGCCTGGCTTCGAGGCCTATCGGAAGACATAGTACGAACGGTCGTGAGCTTCTATAGTGAACGAGGAGGACGTGGTCCCAAACATAGCAATTCCTAGTGTGGCTTCCGCCAAGGGCGAGTAGCGAACGCATGAGCAGCTGTTGGCAGTAGCGTATGTTAATCTTCGAGCTGATAACGGGTAGAATAAGTTAGCGTCCACTTCACCGAAAGGAAGCGACAGGACAAAGCCAGACCAACAGGGGCACGTCATAAACTCTTTTCTTAGATTCTAGGAGCTCGTACTTTGGTTACAGCCATGGGCCAACCAGTTTTCTAGATTTCCCCCGAAGGGGCACACATCCACCGAAATAAGGTACTTCAAGCTCGTCTAAGTATTGGGAGATTTATATGACACAGAATACTAGAGGTTTTAGAGCCAGACTAGTGGCCCTCCCGAATACCCCCATCACTCTTAAGGTGGCAAGGTCGGCAACGAACGTATCGCTACTGCTTACACCTGCCGAAAGGGGTCAGCCGGGTTGAGTTCCTGATCTGAGTGTCAGTTCACTCGCCTACACTAGCTCGGGTGACAGTACGTTGGATTTCAGGCCATAGGGCCCCACGGTTACCGCAATTGCCAAGATGGGTTCCTTCTCAACGAAGCTAAAGCATAAGCCTTGGCACGCAGCCCATTTCCCCCACGCGACTCTCTGAAGGCGTTCCTCCAAAAAATGTGGGGTCGTGGCATGACCTTAACTATAGCATTACTCGGTGGTATCGGAATTCCATCAGCCATGTGCATCGTATGCCTATACAACAGAGGAAAGAGAGAGAGGTTAGTAAACGTGTATTGAAGCCTGCCATTCCCTTACCTTTCGTCGCTTGCCGTGGTGTCCCTCGAGCCTTCGACCACCGTCCATGGCTGGCAACAAGCGTCCGAGGGGGAGGCAAAGGAAGAGGGACCTGCCAGGAAGTGTGTGTCCCAGGACCCCATCCTTTTTCGCAAGGCATTAGAGCAGCTTGGGTAAGTATGGATCAGGCTTTGGCTTCTTGTCGATGTAGAGGAAAGCCTGAGGGAGTTGTTTGCTGCAGGGTGGTCCTGACGGTGACTCCAGCTCTGAGATCCCCCGCCAATGGGGGTGCTCTGTCGTCGCCGCATGTTCCTCCTGGACGAGACGACGATAGGGGAGGTGTTCTCACGGTGGTGCAGGAGGCTGACTTGACATGTGAAGCCCTTCGCAACGTCGCTTAGGAAGAGTAGCGTTTGACAGAGTATATCTCAGCCGCAAGGGCGGCGTTCAACGCGACAAACAAAGAGACCGGCGAGGCCAAGGACGCAGCTGCGGTGACCCAGGCTAAGCTCGCTGGTAAATCTGATTTCACCTTTCTTGGGATCTGCCCGATCTGGGTGGAGATGGTTTTGAGTTTTCCTTCTTTACTCCCTAGGTGCTAGGGAGAAGCTGGCTGCCACGCAGGCCGAGACGGCGGACCTGCGCGCGGGCCGGTGAAGATTTGGTAGGGAAGTTGGTGGAGGTTGCCCGTGAGCGGGATGATGCGGCCGCCTGGGCACGTACCTCTGCCGCCCTGTTGGAATCCAGCACTAGGCGTCACTTGGCGCTACATGACGTGGCGGTTGCCGCGGTTAGGATGGTGCTACCGGCGGGGACCGATACCTATGACCGGCTCCGAAGCCTCCCGACGCAGATCTAGAAGGTGGTGGCCCACGGGGTTCGGCATGGAGCTGCAGGAGCCCTGGCCGTGGCTTATCTCCATCTTCGTCATAGGATGGATCTACGCAAAGTCGAGCCGGGGTTCCCGGCGGCGAGTGAGATCCCAGATGATGTCGATGTCCGCCAGTTGATTGCCAAGTTTGGCAGTTATGCTGAGGCAATAGTCGCTGTCATTGATGTAGAGCGTGTCATCAAGGATGGCCTCCTCTAGGGGCAGATTCTCTATCCCTTTGTAAAAGGAGATGCAATAAAGTTTGTGAATCGAATTTCTTTTGCGTGGTGATCGTGTAGTGGTATGTAGCCCCCGAGCGCTCGGGTAGGCCGGTACGGCATGCCCGAGGGTTAGAGTTACCTTACGATCGTCACGGTTTAGAGGGGTGACAGGCGCCCGAGACTTTCTCTCATTTTACCGACAAGTATTGTCGTGAATGCATAGCCCCCGAGTGCTTGGTCCAGATGCAGTTTGCCTGACTAATCTTGTGTTAGGTGGCTTTGTTGATTGGCCAGCGTGGATTTGCTGATGTTAGTTTCATGACCCGTAAATGGTTCACAGACCTTTGGGTTTCGAATATGTTTACCATGTGAGCTGAGGCTTTACCCGTTCTAGAATGGGTGTGAGGCGTTATGCCATGGTAAGTTCCAGCCTAGTTTGGGTGGTTCACTTGACTACTAAAGGTTGTTCAGAACGAGATTTTGTTTGATACTGTTTGCTTGCTCTTTCGTTTTTTGGTGCCTTTCTATGTCTTGCCTTTGATGGTAATTTAAGCTCTTAGGATAAGTACCAGGTGATTATTCGACCAGAGATGTTCTGGAGGAGTCATCACGAGGTCTTTCTAAGCTGCTTTTACCATTTCAAAACTTGTAAGACTTTGATTGACAAAACTGAAAAAGAGGAGGCAAGCTTGTGGACGTTAGGGCGATTACCATGGCTCTTTGATCGTAACGTTAGGTCGATGCAACCTTCGATCGTGGACAACCGCAGGTGATTTACAACTGGGTCAGTCTAATACAGCTAGCCCCCGAGTGATTCAGGGAATTTTCCCCTCCAAGTGTTCGAGGGGCGTTGTTGCATTAGAACAAAACAGAATTATGTAAATTCTCATAAGATTCTTGCAACGAAAAGAGGTATAGAACAAGAAAGGTAAGCCACACGTAACCGTCGTTTCGACCTTGCAAATTCTCATAGCCGGGCGATGTCCTTGGGACAAGGGTTGCTGTTGGATCTATTCCCGCGTCCCCTCGTTGCTTGTCGTGCCTGCTCGATGACTGGTGGAGGCCCACCTAGGCGCGCGAGAAGACGACGTGGTGACTGGTACAGTCATGTGGTTATGCGGGCTAGTTGACTCGTGGAGTCTCTGGTCTTGTCCAGTTGGGTGCGCGAGTAGATGTATGACCCTCCCTGCTAACAGTTGCGCTTGATGATCCGTTGGCCGACGACAGTTCCCTCCTTGTGAGAAAGGGACGACGACTCTACTGCCTGCAACCGTTGACTGGCAGATGCGGATGCACGTTTAGATCAGGAGTGTCCTGATTTTGGGCCAGCGCTCGAGTAATCGGCCGTGCGGCCCTGCTCTCCCTTCCTAGTCTAGGGGAGATCTCATTGCTTCATCAGCGGGGACGGTCCGGGTTCCGGCTGTCCGCCTGGCGACGGTCTGGTCTTGATGTCTGACATGTACGATGTGGCTTCATCATCGTCATCTTCAGGGTCTGAGTCCTCGAGCAACTGGTCGCAGCTATAGAGGAAGTGGCTGAAGGCTTCTGGGTCGATGAGTCCCGATACATCGACATTGTCCCACCGATCATGCTGATTGGGGGCATCATCGGCATCGTCGTATCTTGTGGCTGGTGATCCTCCATAGGAGGTTCGGTGGGTTCCACCACAGCCTGCGAGAGTATCCTGTTGTGAGACATGTCTCGGTCTTGTAGAAGATCGGGAGGCGAAGCGCTCTCTCGAGGAGGGTTCAGCGGGTTCCACCGTGGTTCGCAAGAGTGTCTCGCAGTGAGTTGTTGTCACGCACCTCGATCCTATCAGAGATCAGGAACCACGGTGTTGAGGTATGGGTATCGGATCTGAAGCGTAATCTTGATCCATAGTTTTGCGGATGTGGAAGGTGGGGACGACTTCTCCTTCTCGCCCATCTTCGATGAAAATATGTGTGTAGTGCTTGAGGTAGACCATGAGGGCTTCCGGTCTAGTGTCCATAGCCTCCTCCAATCCCACGGTGAAAGCACGGATCTAGAGGGACTCCCCTTTTTCGGTGGGTTCGGGTTCCTAAAGGAAAGGTCCCCAAACTGGTCGGCAATGAAGTCGAGCTTGCCGAAGGTGACCCTCTTGCCTGGCTACTCCTGCTCTGGTTCTTCGATGATGTTGAAGATGACTTATCTGAAACAGAAAGTTAGTCCGGACGCGAAAGGCCCCTACCTGGTGCACCAACTGTCGGATTGTTTAGCTCCGGCAATGCCTAGCAACGATATCACGTGGACAGAATCAGATGGTAGTACACGAGACACAAGGATCTGTACTGGTTCAGGGCATGGTGCACGCTAAACACTACTCTAGTGGTCCTGTTGCTCTCATATTCATATACTCAATTACAGGGGTTTGTTGCTCCTAGCAACAATGTAGTACTTTGGTGTGGTGGTAGATTGAAGATGTCTCCTGGATCCTGAGCCCGAGGTCCTTACCCCGTCTTTATATAGGCACGGAGAGTAGGGTTATAGAGAGTGCGATCGTCTCAATAGATAGTATTCCTAGTTTGTAACAACAAATTGATTCTCAACTATCATCTAGATACACCTGCCTCGGTTTGATTCGGTCTCCATGTTGGGTTGACCATGTTGACCCCAGCGGACCTTTCCTCAACAGTTGTTGGGCCGATAGCCTGGCGATGATCCGATATACGGGCGGTGTAGGTACCCCGGACCCATATCTCTGATACACTTACAATATACCTCTAAAACATTTGAAACTTGAAACATACGCTTCCAACATGTGTTTTCAAGGTCAACATCTACTTGCTACTCGGACAAACAGAGGCTCATCTACACTGAGCTCGACGCTACGGAGTGGTGTAGTGGGGGGATGCCAGCAGGCGAGCGATTGCGTAGCCCCATGAGTGGGTTGCGCAGCTCTTAGTGACAGGGCGGGCGGGTACGGTTCCCCACGGCAACACACCTGCGGTGGAGGTAGCTCCTCAGCGCGGCCCGTGCTCTCCCGGGGCAGGGCCTAGTGCATCACCGCGGAGTAGGCTACCACAGTTAGCACCCACGCAGCCGCTGCCAACCCCCTCCACCTCCTCTTCATCCTCGCCCGCAAGATTTGCCCCGCTGCCTTTGCCTTCACGCTCCCAAATCTACAGCCGCTATTGCCCACCATATGCTTGCCGCCCACCCATAACTTGAAGAAAGCCTAGAGACTAGAAGCAAGCGGCACGGTAGAGTAGGAGACTAGAAGGAAGCCTAGGGGCCTGGAGAGGGAAGGACGGGCAGAGCAAGGCATGGTGGAGGAGCTTCTCAAAAGAGGTGAAGCTTTCACGAGTCCCCGGCATGACAACTGCCTAATTGTGCCTACGACTTGCTACTCGCAGCCAGGCGTGTTGGGCTGGTCGGCAGCCTACCACGTGGATAGACGTCTTGAGGAGAGCATTTCCGTATAATTAAACAAGCATAGATAGTGCTAGTATTCAATATGGAAGTCACGTCTAGACGGACGGGCGTCTTTGAGGAGAGCATTTCCATATATAATTAAACAAGCATAGATAGTGCTAGTATTCAATATGGAAGACTATAAACATGCACAAACAGAAAGGGCCTCCATATATAATAACTTTACATTGAGCTGTCCAGCCTGACTTGTCTGGAACACTGAAACAAGATCCTAAGTCAAATCACATGATATACTAAGTCCAACTCAATCGCCTTTCATGAGAGGACACAATATCTTGAAGGGGTTGTTATACAATACATGAACTCCACCTCAAGAAATTAAATGGTGTCATTGTCAAAATAAATTTCGAGAAAGCCTATGTCAAGACTAGATGACCTTTTTTGTTACAAACTCTACACATGAAAGGTTTTTCGCCCAAATGGATCAAATGGGTTGAAACCTTTTATCTCGTGTGGGAGTGTAGCAATTAATGTAAATGCTGAGATTGGACACTTTTTCCAAACAAAGAAGGGCCTTCGTCATAAATTTGCCAGAGATTGATTATATTTTTCTTTCTAGATAGGATACCATGTCGATTTAGTCTCAAAGAACAAAAGAAAGGAAGAAATGACCATTTTATTTTGTTCATTCATCTAGTCATGCAGCTCGATTCATACACACAATATCCTCTCTTTTTGGTGGGTATGAAATTAATGTTTGATTCCTTGCAGCAAGAGTAGGTAAAAGCCCTGTGCACTTGCCATGGTTGTAGCCCAAACGTTTGCAACATCGGTTGCAAGCACCTGAACGAATGCAACTGACAAAACACTTTGTCAATGGCCAACACAAGATTCATACCAACACAAGATTTAGCTTCATAACTCACTTCTCCTCTGCAACATGTCCATACCATCCAATTATTAGAAACAATTCTTAGAGGCACCCCACTAATTTTTTCTAGACACGCTTGCATCACCAACCGACCGTCCATAGAAATCGACTTCTGCGATGATCTGTGTTATCAAGTGTCCCTAGAAATGTCATCTATTTTTAGGGGGGTAGGGGGGGAAGGGTAGTTGGTAATTTACATCGACCCTAGAAAGAGGTGTCCCATAACAAATCATATAAAGTTAGATGAAGACACTTTATATCAAAATTCTAGAGGTCAACAAGATCGAATAAAATGTTCTACTCGACATATTTTATATTTGAGATCGTTAAGGGTCACAATATACGTTTTAAACACTCGGCGTTTTCAAATTCAAGTTTTATTAGTTGAAACTTTTTTCATTTTAGATTATTTAGTAGCTAAAATATTTGATACAACATTCATAAAAGTTAACAAAAATGTAAAATTCTATAACTTGTCACGTATGATTGTGTTGCGTGGTACTCCCTCCATCCCAAATTATAACTCATTCCAAGAATCTTGGAGAGTCAAAGCATCTCAAGTTTGACTAAATTTATATGACAAGATAATAACATTTATGATATCAACTAAGTGTCATTAGTTTCTTCATTAGTTATATTTTCATAGTATGTCTATTTGATGTCATAAATTTTTGCAATTCTTTCTATAATTTTTGTCAAACTTGAGATGTTTTGACTCTCCAAGATTCTTGAAATGACTTATAATTTGGGATGGAGGGAGTAGTAAAGAATAATAGCCCGCACAGATTTGACTGCTAGGAAATGCACATGCATGAAAAATCATTTGACTTATGACTTAGGCCTTCCTTAGATCTAGGGGACTAACAACTTGTCCTGTTAGCTCATATTTGTAGACCAGTAGACTAACAACTAGCCCATGACTAAGAGCATCTCCAAGAGCCTTTATAAAATATACTCTCTAATTAAATCATCGTTTTGAGAGTCATTTATGTAAAAATCATTTTCTATATTAATACTCTCCAATAGCTTTTGTATATTGTGCATAGTCTAGATGGTCATTCTCGCTCTCCATCTTTGGCTAGCGAGAAATTCGGAATATAGGATGTCTATATTTAGCTATTAAATTGAAGAGTTTGTTGGAGAAGGGTATTTTTTTCATCAAAATCTCTATTCTTGTGAACTAGAAAAGATATAAAAAGTCTCTTGGAGATGCTCTAATGGACTAACTATTATTCTGTCCGGTTGGATCCTTAGGGACAAAAAGTTAGAGAATTAGTTGTTAGACCTATGAATCCAATCGTACCTTAGCTACTGGGTTTCTCCCAGGATTAGAAAAAAAAAACTGCTATTTTTATGCCTGTTTTGAAATTTCTAAAAATGATCTCTAGTGTCGTGCTACGTTGCCTCCGCCCTGGAAGTCAGTTTCCAGTGGTTGTTGGTGTTTCTAACCGTCCCTGGAAATCCATTTGTAGGGGTCTAAATGCCCTTGAGTAAAACACCCTACAGATCAAATTAGTAACTAGAAATTGTTTCTATAACTACAGTGGTGTTAGTCGTGGATTGATACACTAACCAACAATCCTTACGGGAGGCAACGAGGATGATCAGCGTCAGAAGAACAATCAATGGAAAAATTAGTATCTTATCCATCTTCATTGTTGTATTTGTCATCATCATCTCTATTGTATTGGCAACCGAGATGGATAAGTGTGACAGAGCAAGAGTGCAGGATATCAATTATATACATCCCTTCTGCACCTATTTGTACATTGTAATTCTAATATAAGTGTGCTGGTCTCTGCCTATAGTTAGAAATGTTTGAATACATCTATGAATAATCAATACATGCCATATACATCTATGTAATTGCTATAACTACATAACTTAACACCTTCTTTATTATTTATCATGTAGTTCAATTTTATTTAATTTATTATCATCACTAATTTAGAATGTTGTAAAAGTATATAGTGACACTTTAGCAAGTAAGTATGGCATGGCAAATGGATGCCTCCGCTGAAACCTTCGCTTTCTCTACATTGCATCAGAATTATAAGGATTCCTAACAAAAGTTATCTAAACTTACCTCATTTTGCATGAGGTGCAGAGAAGGATGGGTCTACATTAGTGTTTTGAAAACCGCCATATCTTCTTGAGGTTAATCCATCAGGACTCACTATAAGTGCCTAGCTAGACGCTATGTGATGCACCTGACACCTGAATTAACATGAATTGAATGGAAGCAAAACATGCAGGCATGCAACAAATTATTCAACAAATTGTGAGAACATAAATGCTGCAAATATTGAAATATCTGTCAAACTATTATTCAACAAATTGTGATAATACAAATAATGCAAATATTGAATGAGTGCAACCAGACCCGGCCCCGGGGGTCGATCTGGGCCGCAGCACTGGGCTCTCGAGGCCAGGGGGCCAACCCCAAATATGTAAGTAGGTATAGTATTTCTTTCTATGGCCCATAGGAACAGCTGAAGCCCAGGAAGGAAAGGCATATGTGCGCCGATTTGCCTTCGGTTGTGTCGATTCGGCCTCCAGCCTTCCGCGTCCGTGACTCCACGTGCCCTTCCGGCGCGAGGCCGCGACTCCGTTCCTGGTCTTCGTGTGCAAGCGACTCCGGTGCGTCTTCCTGGTCTTCGCGACTCCCGTGCTAGTGCGAGTGGCTACCGGCTGCCGGTACCCACTTCCGTGATTCCGTTCTTGGTCTCTGCGTTTGGGTGTTGTTGTTTCTTAAAATTGTAGTACTGTGAAACCATAGTTTTAAAAATGTAGCCATGTAATACTATAGAATTCAGAACTGTAGTTCTCTCTTTAAAATAAGCCATGACATGTTTAGCTACACAGCAATACATTACTTTTGTGACTAGTTGGTTGTGTCTTTGCTGCTAAAAATAACGTCGGCCAGCTCTATCAAAAATAAGAGGGTTGGGACCGAATTTTTTAGACTCAAAAAAGCTGTGGTTTTATTAATACCGCAATTCCTAAAACTCCAAATTAATTATATCCATACACCTCTTTTCTTTCAGATACCTAGGTATTTTTAAAAACATGGTATTGATCTAAAACTCTAAAAAAACTTTGTATCTAAACAGGGCCTTAGTCAATATTTGTTTTTGTCCCCAATTTTTATTCTTTCTTTAATGCTACAAACAGGACATTTGTAGCCAGCGACTATTCTTTCTTTAATGCTACAAACAGGACATTTGTAGCCAGCGACTCCCTCCGGACAACACGTGGCGTGACGAGCACCACACCTTTGCCTTTTTTATTCCCTGCTCATTTTCGTGTCTCTTATTCTCATCTGAACGTCGCTCCTCACTCTGCTCATTGCTGAGTTGTTCTCCCACCACGCCCCTGACCTTGCGCCGCTCGCTCGCTTCTCGATCCCGCACTATCGTGTGCCCCATCTGCGCCACTCTGTCCTCACTCCTCTACCCACATTCACCTTGTCCTCGCTTTGGCCGTGCGCCACGCCACCCACTCCCTCTCGTAACGTGTGCCGCCCACCAGGCTAAGCCAAGGCTGCCGCTCGCCATCGGATCCCATCCTAATGACAAGAATCGACCGGCCCCAGCCGTTTCCTCCCCTATGTTGTAAATGTATGTTTTAAGTGTTTCAAATGATTCAGATATATGTTGCAATTGTTACATATGAATATTACAAAAGTAGATCGAGATGTTGCACATGTTGCATATATTTGCAAGTGTTTTCAGTCTATGTTGCAAGCATTTTGAAAAAGATGTTTTTGGACGTACGTTGCAACAAGTGTTTTATCTGGATGTTACATTTGTTTCACACATGTGTTGACATCGTTTTTTAGCACGTGTCAAGATGGTCAAGAAAGGCTAATCAGCAGGGGAAAGATTATTGTGTAGATTGATAGCTGATGAAAAATGGGTTTGCTTATGAGTGGTAACGACGTATGGGTTCAAGTTGAAATGTTGCCGATAGGGTTAAGGGTATTATTGCCGATGCCGATGAAAGATGGTTTGAAGGTTGCTGCCGATGGAACAGGAATTTTGCCGATAAAAAGGAAGTCGATGAGAATACCATCGTGACTGAGGCGGACTATGGAATAAGATAGGAATTAAAATTCCTTATATATGTTTAATAGAGTTTGAGTTGTGTCAAAGTCGTGTGTTTCCATAGATGTGGATTTAGTGTCCTAGTCGTATTTGGTTATGTTTCTGTAGATCAGGGTATAAATATAGGGTGAAGGGCAATGTAAGAGACATCAATCAATATATCAAAAACAACTTTTATTCTTATTTACATCTACTTTCGACGACTTTGTCAATTTACGTACTTTTTCTTTTTATTACGAGTTCTCATCGATTCGGCGAGTTGCATTGCTCCAGTGCAATCTTCGGCAATCCTCGAGTTCTGCGTGAGTACCTCTTGGCCGTGACTTCCGGGCGTATCGCTGTTGTCAGGACCAAAGTGCTCGTATCTTCATCCTTGTCGATTAATAGGTCAAATCGACTGGCACGCTTTGGATATCGAATTCGGGTATTAGCCCTTTGTGTTTGCAGATCTACTTTTGCATCAACACATCTTTTGGCACGCCCGGTGGGACTGATCTTGTCAAGATGCTTAATCCTGAGATCGATGCGGGGAACATCATCGCGGTGACAGAAGAAGATCTTACGGATGATCAGAAGCAGGCTATGGAAAGAGCTATACAAGAATACAGACAGCTCTGCTTGAAGTCATTCAGTTTGAACAAAAGTGGACAAGTCATCCAGAAGCAAGACTTGCCATTGCCTCGGCAAGTTACCTTTGATTCTGATCCGGGTAAACTTCAAGAGATGGTTAATTCTGCAGTGAATCATGCTTTAATTAATCATTCCAATGTGTTGTCCAATACTGTTTATAATGCTGTGATTCGAACTTTCAAAGAAGGGCAAGCGTTACCTCGTTACGTTGGACCTGCTTATCATCAACCAGAATCAGCATCTGCTATTGCTCCATCGGCTCCTCCGGCCGTTGCGGGTATAGAGATTTCTTCTCTTCCGGTATCAGCAGGTTTATCTAATGTACAATCTACACCGATGCGTCCGGATTCAGCATTATCAGGACGAGTTCAGCTTAATACAGATCTATCAGCATCGGTTTTATCAGGCCCTGTACCATAGAATAATCAGACTCCTGCTAATTGGTGGAGATATGGTATGCCTCCAGAGCCATCTGCTTTTAACCACGGATCACCTCAAGTGTTTGATGCAACGGGAAAAGCTCCTATGCTATCGGCCGGTTCACCGATAGCTCAAGTACCTCAATATACTACAGCAACTACTGTACAACCAACTCTAGGGGGTTTCCAGGTGTCTTTGGGACAAACATCTAGTTCAAGTCCATCGGCAAATTTGTTACCGATGCAACAGAAGGCTCCAATCGTAAGTCAACCTGGAGTCCAGGTTTTACCTCAAGTTAATTGTAATTATCCGGCAATGCAAACAAGTTACCAACTATCGGCAAATTTTGTACCGATGAACGCTAATAATTGGCCAGGGCAGTTTCCCACTCAACATTCAGTTCAGCCAAATCAGCAAACCACAGGTGTTCATCAAGGTCACATGCATGCTGTTTTTCAGAATCAAACATCGACAGCTCAACCGATGAACCCTTTTCAGCAGGTTAATGGACCACAGATAGTAACAAATATGCCAATTGCTGGAGATCGTGAACCATAAAGATATGCAGAAGGGTATCAGCAAGTACCTCCAGTGGAGATTCAACCATATCGTCAACAAGATGTTGATGCTTTTTGGGCTGATAAAATAGCAGAGATCATGAAGGATCAGTTTGGGATCAAGCCCAAAGTTAATACTTATTCTTATCGGACTTCGTATCCTCCGGCATATGATTTAATTCCTCTCCCAAATCGTTACAAGGTGTCAGATTTCACTAAGTTTTCTGGGCAGGATGATACATCAACCATGGAGCATGTTAATCGTTTTATTATTCAATGTGGAGAGGCAGCTTGTAGAGATGAATTAAGAGTTCGTTTGTTTTCATCATCTCTATCTGGATCAGCATTTACATGGTTTATCTCACTACCGCCAAATTCTATTATTACTTGGGCTGATCTGGAAAAGCAATTTCATAAGTATTTCTTTGCTGGGGTTCACGAAAAGAAGCTTACCGATTTGGTAAAGATTAAACAACGCAATGATGAATCGGTAGAAGGCTTTGTGCAAAGGCTACGAGATGTAAAGAACAAATGTTATAGCCTGGTGTTGGATGATCGGCAGCTTGCCGATTTGGCCTTTCAGGGATTATTGCCACATCTTAAGGATAAATATGCTTCTCAGGAGTTCGAAAGCCTAAGTCATCTAGTGCAAAGAATTTATGATCAAGATACTAGGGTTTTTGAACCTAAAAGAAATTGAAATAAGAAAGTTTCATTTGTCGAAGAAGTAGAAAATTCTGATTCAGATGAAGAACCAGTTATCGGTTTGGCTGAGTGGGTTAAGAATAAAAAACCGATATCTTGTCCCTTTGGTCACAAAGAGCCGAAGAAGTTTACTTTCGACGTCACCAAAGCCAATAAGATATTTGATCTTTTGCTTCAGGAGGGTCAAATTAAGTTGTCACCTAATCATGTGATCCCATCGGCAGAAGAATTGAAACATATGCTGTATTGCAAATGGCATAATGCAACTTTACACAGTACAAATGAGTGCAAAGTATTTAGACAACAATTACAGTTAGCTATTGAGTCTGGGAGAATAAAATTTGGCAATTCCAAAATTCAGAAGCCGATGAAAATTGATCAACATCCTTTTCCAGCAAATATGTTGAATACTGAAGGTAAAATTAAGGTGTTGACATCGAAAGCGGCTAAAAAGAATGCATCAGTAGATCCCCAACATCGTATAACTACCGATGATGCAAAAGGCAAGGGGCTATTGACAGAAGGTGGCAGTTCTGGAAAGCCTCCTCGATCTGGCATCATGATTATTCAAAGACAACAGGAAGGCTGGCGTCAGCGAAGAGATCGATATCGACAACAGCAAGAGGAAAGACGTCAAGAAGAATGGAATCGGCATAAGGATCATTGGAATTGTCCGTTTTTTATTCATTGTTGGGAGAAAGGTATTAAGTTACCTACTGTTGAAGATTGCCCAGAGTGCAATGGTTATTATGGAGTTAATCATCCTATAAGGAGATTTCGATTTGGTAATCAAGGTTTGTCCATTAATGAGCCGATCAGAAGGAGAGCATCAGCATATGATCAGCTGGGGGGCAGGCTTAGTGTACATGAAAGGCTTGGTAAACACGGTGCATATTTTCCGAGAAACCAAGAGGAACTTGAAGAGATGGCAAATGCAAGAGTTCCTGATGAAGAAATATTTTACAGGGATCCTAATATACGTCGTGTAGAGACAACCAGGACCTATTAGCCAGTGTGGAAAACTAAACTTCCTCAATGGTGTCCAGAGGGTTTGACAAAGACACAGAAGAGGAAATTGCAGCGAGAGCGTCAAAAAGACTTTTACCAAGAAGGAAGTCCCTCCAATAAGAAATCTGGTAATCAGCAGTGGCAGATAAGGCACAAAAATAAAAACCCATCGGCAGATATCAATATGGTGTTTATGTTGCCGATGGAATTTTTGGCTCTATCTGATAGCGAAGAAGAAGTTGTTTTCTCTGACCAAATAGCTCAATTAACACTAGATCCAATGATGGCTATTTTTGAGAAGCCTGCCGATGATGAGAGACAACACCTCAAGGCTTTGTTTGTAAAAGGCAGAGTTGATGGGCAACCTATATCTAAGATACTTATTGATGGAAGGGCTGCAATTAATGTTATGCCTTATATGATGTATCGGAAGCTTGGTAAGGGAGATCAAGACTTAACAAAGACTGATATGATGCTAAAGGATTTTGAAGGCAATGTATCACCAGCTAAAGGGGCAATGTGTGTTGAATTGACCATTGGCAGTAAAATCTTACCGACAACTTTCTTTGTTATTAATGGCAAGGGTGCATATAATCTGCTTTTAGGAAGGGATTGGATTCATGCTAATTGTTGTGTTCCTTCTACAATGCATCAATGTCTTATACAATGGGTTGGAGACAAAATTGAAGTTGTTTCTGGTGATTCTTCTTATATCATCGCATCGGCAGAATCAGACACTTATGAGCGGACTAGATACATATCAGGAGAAGCTTGGGAAAAAGAGTTCCTCAAGGTTGCCGATTACGAAATTCTACCGATCCAAGCAGTCGGTTCTGAAGAAGAGTTTTAATGGATAGATTTGCCGATGATGGAAAATTAGGTCAAGGATTTACATCGGCAGATGATTTAATAGAAGTAGATATTGGTGAAGGCGATGGGCCAAGGCCCACTTTTATTAGCGCTAAGTTAAATTTCAAGTGTAAACAGCAACTAGTTGATTTGTTAAAAGAATATAAAGATTGTTTTGCTTGGGATTATACTGAAATGCCTGGGTTAGACTGATCTATAGTTGAACATCGGTTGCCTATTAAATCTGGATTTTGGCCACATCAGCAGCCAGCACGCCGCTGCAATCCTAATATACTTCCTGATATTAAGGCCGAAATAACTAAATTAATTGAGGCAAAGTTTATTCGGCAATATTGATATACAGAGTGGATTTCTAATGTAGTTCCTGTATACAAGAAAAATGGGAAACTTCGTGTTTGTATTGATTTTAGGAATCTCAATAAGGCTACACCGATGGATGGATACCCAATGCCGATTGCTGACTTGTTGATTGATGCTGCAGCAGGGCATCAGATTATCAGTTTCATGGATGGTAATGCAGGTTATAATCAAATATTCATGGCTGAAGAAGATATTTCTAAGACTGCTTTTAGATGTACAGGACATGTGGGATTATTTGAGTGGATAGTTATGACATTTGGTTTGAAAAATACCGGTGCTACTTATCAAAGAGCTATGAACTTTATTTTCCATGAATATATCAGCACGTTGGTGGAAATCTACATTGATGACATAGTAATTAAGTCTGGAGACATCACAAAGCATCTAACCGGTCTACAGAAGATATTGGAGTGCACAAGAAAACATGGATTAAAGATGAATCCTAATAAATGTGCATTTGGTATATCGGCAGGACAATTCTTGGGTTTTATGGTGCATTAGCGGGGTATTGAAATTAGTAAAAAATCTATTGAGGCAATCAACAAGATTGTTGCTCCTACCGATAAAACTGAATTACAATCCTTGATCGGTAAGATTAATTTCATCAGAAGATTCATATCTAATTTGTCAGGTAAGATCAAGGCTTTTAGTCCATTATTGAAATTGAAAGCCGATCAGAAATTTAAATGGGGGGATGAACAGCAATTAGCCTTAGATGAAATTAAGAGTTATTTAACAAATCCTCCAGTGTTAGTTCCACCCCAACATGAAAATCCTTTCAGATTGTATTTATCAACTGAAGATACTGTTATCGGTTCAGCTCTTATTCAAGAGTTTGAAGGAAAGGAGCGTGTTATCTATTATTTGAGCAGACGGTTAATAGATGCTGGAATCAGGTATTCGGCCATTGAGAAATTATGTCTATGTTTATACCTTTCTTGTATTAAGTTGAGACATTATTTACTATCGGCTGAATGTACTGTCATATGTAAAGATGACGTGGTCAAGTATATGTTGTCAATGCCGATATTGAATGGTAGGATAGGTAAATGGATTTTAGCATTATCAGAATTTGACCTACGTTATGAATCGGCTAAGGCAGTTAAAGGACAGGTTATGGCCGATTTCGTTACTCAACATTGCAACACGGTGGATTCCCTGGAAATTGCTCCGTGGACACTTTTCTTTGATGGGTCTACTTGTGGTGAAGGGGCAGGCATTGGTATCGTATTAATTTCCCCTCAGGGGAAGAAGTATGAGTTCTCATTGCCGATTGTTGCTACATCGACAAACAATCAAGCTGAGTACCAAGCCCTGATAAAAGGGATAGAATTGCTCAAGAAAGTACGTGCTGATGCTGTTGAGATCTTCGGTGATTCTATGTTAGTTATAAATCAGTTGACTGGGGTTTATGAATGCCGAAATGAAATTCTAATTTCATATCATGAAAAGTGTTTGAAATTATTAAAAGGGTTCAGGAGTTTTCATCTAGAACATATTTCTCGGATGCATAATGAAGAGGCTAACCGATTGGCTCAGCATGCTTTAGGGTATCAACCTGTTCAAGAAATATTAATATCGGCAGCTGATACCGATGACTGGAGGAAGGAAATTATTGATTACTTAAAGAATCCATCTAAAAAGGTTGAAAGACGTATAAGGTTCCAAGCTACCAAGTATGTACTCCTCAATGATGAATTGTATTACCGTACCATAGATGGAGTTTTACTCAGGTGTGTTAGTATAGAGGAATCAAAAGGCCTGATGGGTGAAATTCATGAAGGAGTATGTGGGGCTCATCAGTCAGCCTTCAAGATGAAATGGATGATCAGAAGAAATGGGTATTATTGGCCGACTATTCTTGAAGATTGTTTTAAATATTTTAAAGGATGTCAGGAATGTCAGAAATTTGGTAATATTCAAAGAGCACCCGCATCAGCTATGAACCCTATAATTAAGCCTTGGCCATTCCGGGGTTGGGCTATTGATCTCATCGGTCAGATTTATCCACCATCGAGTAAAGGGCATAAGTTTATTCTGGTTGCTACCGATTATTTCACAAAGTGGGTTGAAGCAATTCCTTTAAAAAAGGTGACATCGGCTAATATGATTGATTTTGTGAAGGAGCATATTGTTTACCGATTTGGCATTCCTCAAACCATCACTACCGATCAAGGCACTATGTTTACATCGGGTGAATTTGATGAGTTTGCTATAGGAATGGGGATTAAAGTTTTGAATTCTTCACCGTATTATGCCCAGGCTAATGGTCAGGCTGAAGCATCTAATAAAGGAATTATCAAGCTTATTAAGCGCAAGATTAAAGAGTATCCTAAGAAGTGGCATACAGTATTAAATGAAGCTTTGTGGTCATATCGGATGGCGTGTCATGGTGCAACCAAGGTAACACCTTATCAGTTGGTGTATGGACATGATGCAGTCTTACCTTGGGAAATTAAAATTGGTTCTAGGCGAATACGCTCTCAAGATCAATTGACAGCCGATGATTATGATATCCTTATGAAGGATGAGTTGGAAGATGTAGCAGGTCATCGGTTAAAAGATTTAGTTAGCATCGAGGAGAATAAGAAAAGAGTAGCTAGATGGTATGACAAGAAGGTGAAGGTAAAGAAATTTGTCGATGGAGAATTGGTTTAGAAATTGATTTTACCGATTGGGACTAAAAGTTCTAAGTTTGGCAAATGGTCACCTAATTGGGGAGGTCCATATCGGATAAATCAATCTGTTCCTGGTAATGTATATATTCTTGAAACTCTTGAAGGAATTGTATTTCCCAGAGCATTAAATGGAAAATATTTAAAGAAATATTATCCTAGTATCTGGATGGATGCATAAAAGAGTAATTGCCGATAACAATCCTATCGGCTAGAGTCAAAATAAAGTATCAATCATTGTCGATGCGTTAATTTAACAAAGCATGGATAGCTGATATCGCACGCAGGCGAATTTTATCGGTTTCTCTTAATTCCTTGGCACCTTCATCGGCACTTCCTTCTACAGGCTTGAGTTTCTTCTTGAGAACCAGGGCCTTGCGAGCTTGGACGTCTCGTTCTTGTTGAAGGGTCTTGATAGCGTCAGGAAGATGGTCTTTTTCTTGCTTGACCTGAGTCAGGGCTGTTTCAACCTTTTCCAGTTCAGCTAGCAGAGCTGCCCTTTTTGCCGATAGGTCTAAAATTTTCTGTTCAAGATCAGCTTCAGAGGCTTGCAAGTTGCTGATGTTTTTATGCTTCTCATCGACAGTTTGTTTCAGCTGTAGCATTTCTTCCTTAAGTTGAGCCTAAGCTGCTCTGTCGGCAATACGATGAACAGCCTTTTGATATTGAAGTTGTCTGCTCTCCAGATGGACTGCTGGGAAGATGATTTCTTCAACATCGGCAGGGACCTGGCCACAGAGTGTTTAAAAGATGGTCCTTGCAGGATCTGAATCAATCACCAGTTGAGCAGTATCTTGTTGCAGCAGATTTAGGAGAACTTCTAGTTTGCCATAGGTATCTGCCGATATTGCTCCTAATGCCAGGGAAGAGCTCGCTTCTTCTCCGTCATCATCGGAGATGTCGATAGCAAAAGAAAACAAGCTATCGAGAGAATCTTGTTCCTGTGAAATAAAGGAAGTTAGGAATCCTATTTGTGATATCTGGGGATATTATAAACTAAACAGTTAATCGGTTTACCTGCTTCAGGGCAATTTCTTAAACTTGGCTTGAAGGAGCGGTTTGAAAAAGATCATGCGAAGGATCGATAGGGGATGCCGATGGAATGTCTTCTACAACTTCATCAGTAGTCGGCCCTTGAAGTGTTAGAACGGATGAAGGAGCTGGTGTAGATTTCTGTCGCTTTTGTTTAGCTTCAGCATCGGTTAAAGCTTTGCGCTTCGTTTGGACCTCAGCGACAATTGGCTGGGGGGCATTGACATGTGCTGATTGGGGAACTTGCATACTTAGTGTGCTTGCCGATGTGCCCGTTCGTTGCTGCAAAAACGAGTATAAGATTGGATATTTAATAAGAAAAATGTAAAAATAAGAGAATACCTCTGAAGAAAGAATAGAGGTCGTGGTGCTTGATATTGGAAGAGTTACTGATGACGATCCAGCTACAGCTCTCACGTCCTGATAGTTATATGTTAATATAGTATGCATCGACAGAAAAACAAAGTAAGCAAGGTTATTACCTTAAAAGCCTTGATTAGACTTGAAGCAGTAGCCATTGGAGTGGCCTTGGATGTTGCTAGTCTTGGTCTGGAGGTGATAGTTTTGGCACGAGTTCTCTGGAAGGTTAGGGCCTCTAAGGTAGGGGCGTTGTAGCCAATTGTTGAGGCTGGAGAAATAGGGTGGAGGTTGAAGGGTCTTCCACTTTTGCTTATTGATGAAACTGGATTATCGGCCTGTTTTAGGGAAGATTAGTTACCAATATACATATAAAAGGAAGGAGAGAGACGAAAGTTAAAAGAAACTCACTGCATCGTCAGGAACAGCGTAGTCGGGATTGATCATGTGCCGATATGTATGAACGGATGTTAAAAACAACTGTTCTTTCCACTCTTGCCACCATTGCTTATATGACTCTGTGATGAAAGACGCTGATGACCAGGCGGAGAGATCAACATTTGAAATATGGACATCAAGAGCAAGTCTTACTACTCTACTCCATTCAGTCCCAGTTGTAATAATTTATCTGGGCTTAATTACATCGGCAAAGCATAGTTTGATCGGCAGTTGCCCAAAGGCTAATTGGCGAGACACTGCCGATGGATTGTAGAATTCATAAGTGATATGGGAATTCTTCCCGCTGTCAAATGTGTTTACTGGGATTGCTCTGGGGGTAATAATAGTCATCATAAGATCATTATCTTGGTTCAGATCACTATTGGCAAAATTGAAAAGAAGAGGGAACTTGTTATCCTCATCGATATAGGGTACCCAAGCTCTGAGATCACGAGGGAGACCATGGTAGAAATTCTAAAAAAACCTGCCAATTTGATCTTCATTGGATTCTGTTCCAGGAAGGACGATTATGGCTTCGCCAAAGTTGAGAGGAGGGCGTGTTGCTGATTCATCGTCTCCAAGGATGTAATCTTCGGCGATCTCTCGTGGGAATTCTTGGGCAAAGAAATCCCATTGTAGACGTTTATGCATGTGAGTGTTTAACCACATATTGATGAATCACCACGGGCCTCCCAGATTGCCGATGGGTTCACCAAGTAGAAGCTTCTGGGACACTTGGTGGAGAAGGTAGTAAGATGAGCTCAGGAGGTATCGGCCAAGTGGGAATCTGACACCGTTGGCCAAGAGTTCCGCTGCTGGAAGGAAGGCGTTAGTTGGTCCTACCGATCGACCACAGAAGATAAACTTCTCCAACCACATATTCAGGAATATGGCGTGTTCCCTTTGGTTGACAGTACCAGTTTTTTGGTACTCTTGGATGTATCCTATCCAGCCTCCAATGTTGCGTGTATTTACTCTATACTCAGTTTTTCTACCAAAAATATGGCCTTCATCGACAGTTGAGATATCCAAGCCGGTGAGCATATATACATCGGCAAGAGTAGGGGCACATGGGCCATGACCGAACATGAAGGTGTTTGTGGTATCTGACCAAAAATAAGCGGCAGCTATCATCATGGATTCATTCCTTTGCATATCGGCAATGGATAGCCTGATACATTGATCTATCTTCCGTTCTGCCCAGAACACTTGCATTGATCTGTTGACTCTCAAGTACCAGTTTTTCCACCCTCTGGTAGGTTTGGGCCAAGATCAAAATGTATCTTTCCATATATTCAAAGAGAAATTTTGAGCTTTGAAGGGAATACGATTAGCTTCTGTGTTGATCAGGTCAGTTGGATCTGGATCACCCATTGGACCTAGGCAATGGAGGGGAGGTTGATTGGTTGGAATAACCAGTGTGTTGCGGAGTTCCTGAGTTTGGAAAATCAAGAAAATGGAAGAAGTAAAAAAAAATATACCAACTGTAAGAATTCGCAAGGGGCTAAAAGGGTCGAAGTAAAAGTAATGAAAACGAACCACAAGGACGTTGAAGTTGACCGCCATTGTTTCGAGAAGGATGAGGGCACGAGCTGGTGATTGAAAAATGACAATGGAGTGAGCTCTGGTGGGTTGAGGATGCGCAGTTAGGGTTACCGCCGGAGAGAGAATGCTAAAGGTTACAGTTTGAAGGTAGAAGATGAGCAGTTCGGAGAAATCTATTTATAGGCCATTTGGGGTAGGGGTATTCTTGACTTATCTCTATGTCGTACGCGGATGGATCAAGGTTGTTCAGATAGATATGGTAACTGTTCGCACGATAATCAAGGGATTGTGTAGAAGATTTGATGGCATGGCAAGTAATCATGACTTGAAGGATATTCTGATACAGGATCTTTCTGTTTTAAAATGGTGATGTTGCTATGATAAGATCTTGCCGATGAATTGTTATTTTGGGAAAAATGTGCGATATTTACTGAGATACATGGATTAGATTTAGATTTGATTAAATTTGGTAACAGATCATGTTATGCTTGGAGAATGGGTTGAAAAATAGGTAATGACTGGCATTATCTGGAGTAAATTTCGAAGCATTAATATCTTATACTCCGAAATTGGGGGGCATGTGTTGACATCGTTTTTTAGCACGTGTCAAGATGGTCAAGAAAGGCTAATCAGCAGGGGAAAGATTATTGTGTAGATTGATAGCCGATGAAAAATGGGTTTGCTTATGAGTGGTAACAGCGTATGGGTTCAAGTTGAAATGTTGCCGATAGGGTTAAGGGTATTATTGCCGATGCCGATGAAAGATGGTTTGAAGGTTGCTGCCGATGGAACAGGAATTTTGCCGATAAAAAGGAAGTCGATGAGAATACCATCGTGACTGAGGCGGACTATGGAATAAGATAGGAATTAAAATTCCTTATATATGTTTAATAGAGTTTGAGTTGTGTCAAAGTCGTGTGTTTCCATAGATGTGGATTTAGTGTCCTAGTCGTATTTGGTTATGTTTCTGTAGATCAGGGTATAAATATAGGGTGAAGGGCAATGTAAGAGACATCAATCAATATATCAAAAACAACTTTTATTCTTATTTACATCTACTTTCGATGACTTCGTCAATTTACGTACTTTTTCTTTTTTATTACGAGTTCTCATCGATTCGGCGAGTTGCATTGCTCCAGTGCAATCTTCGGCAATCCTCGAGTTCCGCGTGAGTACCTCTTGGCCGTGACTTCCGGGCGTATCGCTGTTGTCAGGACCAAAGTGCTCGTATCTTCATCCTTGTCGATTAACAGGTCAAATCGACTGGCACGCTTTGGATATCGAATTCGGGTATTAGCCCTTTGTGTTTGCAGGTCTACTTTTGCATCAACAACATGTTACAAGTGTTTTATCTGGATGTTGCATATGTTTTACACATGTTGCAACAATATGTTTCAAGTGTGTCTGACGTATGTTGCATCAAAGTGTTTCATGTTTCAAGTGTTCCGCAGGCGTCGGGGGCTGGGCATGGCAGAGCTATGGCTCCCGAGTCTCACCCACACAAAGAGAGAGAGGAGAGGGTCCCAGAGAAGGATATGGGCGCAACAACAAAGGCAGGGTGCGCATGCGAGGCGGGGTGAGGTGGACGCGTGCGGGCTGCGCGTGGCCATCCATCCGAACGTGAGGAGCAGCGGGCGAAAGTCGCCGGCGGTCCCCACAAGCACGGGCCTCCAGGTGGGCGTGTGAAAAGTAGGCACGGGCGGGGGAGTGGAGTGCAGGCACGTGCCGGGGAAACAAATTGGCCCGGTACCGTACAGTCCATGGTACCGTCCGATGGATCAATATCCGATCGGACGTCCGGGCACCAGCAATTTCGTTATTCTTTACTTCGTTAGATTTGGGATTTAGGAATTCCATATAGTGCAGCATGCATATTTAGTAGTGTGACATTGAATTTTCAAAAATTCTAAAATTGAATTTAGTATGGCATAATTTACTTAAATTACTCACAATGCTTGTGACTGTGGCCTCGGCTGAAGGAACCTTTTCAAAGCTAAAATTATTGAAGAATCATTTAAGGCCCGTAATGTCCCACCAAGAAGAAATTATTAGATGAAATTGATATTGATGCCATCATTAATAACTTCGCATCAGTGAATGTTACAAAAAAAATTAAGGTAAGATGTATGGATAAGAATGTTTTTTATGCATTACACTTATTAGAAATAATATTGTATTATTAAAGTAGTATTAAAGGGCCTACCTTCGTAGCTTTGCTCCATGCCTATAAATTAACAAGACCGGCCGGCCTGAGTGCAACCCTCCCAATCATCAGGTCTACTCACTAGATGACCCGGCCACACTTTAACTATTTCATTGCATAATATGCTTGCCCAATCAGCTTTTTTGTATCAGAATTGACAGGGAGCGGGCGTGTGGGCGACTTTAATTATCCGGATGCAACCTGGCTGGGCCAGAATGGCCCAACACGCTTTCAAACTCTTTCGTCTCCACCTACTCAACAGGTCAGGCTTCTTTCCCCATCTGATTTTCTTTCTGCCTACTCGCTCCTGCGTCGCCGTCCGTCCAGCGCTGATCGCCTTCTCCACCGCGGCTGCTCACTGACTGATGCCTCCCCTCCACCATGCCCCTCACCAGCTTCGCCCCCTCTCTGGCGACAGTTCCCACGTGGAACACGAAAGCAGCATCCTCTCTTTCTCTCCAGCGCCGACCGTCTTCTCCACCACGGCTGACTAATGCCTCCTCTCCACCGCGCGCGAACAAGCAGCATCCTCTCTCTCTGCCTCCACTCCCACTCTGTCTCTCCTCGTGGTCGCGCACGCCCACCTTACTCCATCGGCAAGTAGGCATTACAAGTCTATCTGTTACTGCTATCCTCACACTCCAAGCCTGACATCTTATGCTGCTCATGGAGGCCTAGATCCACACCCTCCTCTTTGGATCTATAGCTGCGGTTGCTCAACTTATGATTTTTTGGGATGTTGCATTTGTTATTTTTCTACGTTGCACCAGGAAATTTCTCATGTTTTAAACAATAAATTTAGATGTTTCAGAAATGTTGCTACAATAAAATTAGCATGATGCGTTTCATGAATGTTTGGTGTTGCAGTAGGCTTGTTTCTGTTGTTACAGTAGTGTCGTTTTGCTGTTGCACAAGTAATTTTTCTTTGTTGTGTTAGTATTTTTTATGATGGTGCAGTAGCTTTATTCTGTTGTTGCAGTCACTTTGGTTTGATGTTGTAACAAGTAATTTTTCTTTGTTCCATTAGTCTTTTTTTGTCTGATGTTGAATCTTGCATTGCACTTTGTTTCTATTGTTGTAGTAGCACTGTTGTTGTAGTCACTTTTGTTTGATGTTGCAACAAGTAATTTTTCTTCGTTGCATTAGTCTTTTTTTCAGATGTTGCATCTCGCATTGTGCTTTGTTTCTGTTGTTGCAGTAGCTTTGGTTTGATGTTGCAACAAATAATTTTTCTTTGTTGCATTAGTTTTTTTTTCTGATGTTGCAGACTTGCAGTAGCTTTGTTCTGTTGTTGCAGTTGCTGATGTTGCAGTAGAATTGTTATGATGTTTAACCTCGCATCACGCTTTTGTTTGATGTTGCAAACAATTTTTTGAGGGGAAGTTCTGAGGGGGTGCGCGGTGAGGATGCCACACACCTAGCGTGGGGGAACGGGTGATGCAGGGGGGCGAGCGGGTTCCGTTTAATTCCCACGGTGGGTTGGGCGGTTTTGGGAAGCGGGGAACGGCCTTTCCGTTCTATTCCTACGGGGGGTCGGGCGGTGAAGTGAACTGAGGGGCGTCTGGGGCCAGGTGGGTTTGTTTCTTCTTTATTTACCGATCTAGGCTAGTGCGAAGGGGCCCGGCGTCCGGACACGTCTTGCGTGCCGGACGTCCGGGCTCTAGCAGCGCCATTAAGTGATGATTTCTTGGTGTTGGAGTCGGCAATGATTTTCTCATATTAATTAGAGATGTTGCATCTCCTTTATTTTGATGTTCCAATAGCTATTGGATGTTGCATTTTGTTGTTTTTCCATGTTTCAAGAATCTTTTGGATGGAACATGTTGTGAGGGGGTAGAAACTAATCATTTTGCTCTTATCACTGGCTTCTATGAGATTTTATCGTTTGATGTTGTTGTACAAATATTTATTTATCTCCTTTTTTCTTGTCTCTCTCTCATGTGCCAGATGTGTGCGGTAGGCACATGGCAACATGAGAACCCAACCTGCCGTAGATGCGCTCAATCTCTGGGTCCGTCGAGTGGGGCAAAGGATGGGGTCGCAGGGCGCCGCAAAGGGACGAGGCGCAGCATCGCGCCTCCCAGTCTGGTTGCAGAGGAAATCACGTAGCAAGGGACGGGGCACGGCTTCGTGCCGGTTGTGGAGGAAATTGCACAGCAAGGGACGGGGGCACAGCGCGCCGCACGCTGCTGTTGCCGGAGGAAATCGCGCAGCAATGGATGGGGCCATGGCATCATGCTCCACGCTGCTGTTACGGAGTGTTGGGAAGAAAGTCGTATGATATAGTAGGGCGCAGCAGCCTGTCCGGGCATCCGGACGCACACTGTCCGCCGGACGTCCGGGCGCCAGCAAGACCGATAGCAATTATGCTCCTTCCAGGATGTCCGATGGTCCAGACGGACCCGGACCTGACTTTTCCACCGACCCGCATAGCGAAGCGAACGCTTCTTATCCGTTCGCTCCGACCCGCCCCCGTGACACCCACCCCCATTCCCTCTGCTCGCTGCTTCCTCTCCCTGCTCCCTTCCTCTTCCGCTCTCGCTTGGTGCTCTCACTGCTGCGCTCGTTGCCGCTCTTCGCTGCTGCTCTCCAGGACAGACGCTAGGCTCGTATCCAGATCGTTGCCGCCGTTCCTATTCGTGCTCCCTCCCTCCATCCTTTTGCTTCGCGTCCTCCATGCCACCAGAGACGAGGCGACGGCGGCGGGTTCTGGCGAGGTAGGTCGCTGCCGGGGATCTGGATCTGAGGCCTCTTCCTCCTCTGGATCTAGATCTGAGCTCTCCTCTCTCCTCCTCTAGATGTGGCCCTCCTCTTCCTCCTCCTCCTCCTGCTCCTCCTCCTCCACCACCCTCTGGATCTAAGGGGTGTGGTGGTGGCTAGTGTTTTGGCGAGCTCTCTGGGGTTCAGTTCTTGCCGTATTGCAATGGGTTTCTCCGGTTGTTGCATTAGACCTCAATTGATGTTGCAGTAGCCTATGGTTTTGGCGAGCTCTCGAGGTTTCCCCTCTCGCCCTTGTTGCAATAGTTCACTCCGGATGTTGCAGTAGGTTTCAGTTTGATGTTGCAGTAGTTGTTGCTTTGTTGTTGCAGTAGTTCTCTCGGGGTTCTACATGTTGCAGTATTGTGTTGCATGTTGTTGCAGTAGTTGTTAGGTGTTGTTGCAATTATAAGTTCCCTGGTGTTTCAACTTTCTTTTCATTATTTCAGTTTTTTTGAACCTCATGTTGCAGTAGGTATTCCATCGTTATTGCAGCAGTTTTTCTTCGGTGGTGTTGTTGCATTTTTTCATGGATCCCCATGTTTCAATGGGCAATCTCCTATGTTTTAGCTATTGTTCCATGTCGTTACAGTAGTTTGTTCGATGTTGCTTCAGTATCATGTTCACCGTGTTTCAGCTGCTTCATCCTATTTGTTGCAGCAGCAAGCAAAACAGGGGGCGGACTGTGTGGGCGAGCTGGCGGCTGGCGGAGGTGTAGGGGCCGACGAGTTGGGGGTGGGTGCGGATTTCTGTGCGTTTGGGGAGGGGCGAGGGGGGTTGATCTACTTTCCTCCTCCGTCTCCATGGCGAGCGAGGCGTTCGGTCTACTTCGTTCCCTCCATGCGGGTGGGGCGGGCGAGTTGGTGTCGTTAGGTGGTAGGTGCGTCCGGACGCCCCCTGGAGCCAGGCGTCCGAGCGCTAGCTGTGTCGTAGATATATCCGTGTATGTACACAACTTGGATACGTGCGTTGTTCTTCTATCTATATATGTTCTTAATTTATATGTGTGTCAGCCTGCTAGCTGAAACATAACCTGACCATACATCCAGTCCATATGTTAGTTAAGAAACCGTTTTAATTAATTGATTTTGCAGACCTCGGTCGTAATTTTTTTCTCTAGATAGACACCGTTGTATTATATCACCGATCGAGAACACCGAGGAGAAATCGGCTTGACTTCTAGAGGTGAATCCATGAATGTGAATGGTGGTATCGACCACCCATATAAACATCTAGTTTCGAGGATAGTCGGTATCACCAATAGACTCTACTAGATAAGATTTTAAACAAAAAAAACTCTTACATTTCAGATCAACATTTATAAAAATAAAAACAATAAAAAAAGAGGATTACATGCACCTGGTCAAATGGTTGTGTGGCGTGATGGTATGAAAGGATTGTATGAGACGAGGACATGGATTTGAATCCTAAAAAACACAAGCTTCAAAATCGCTTGAATTGTGACATAACTAGTGGGTACCTTCTGAGATAAAGAAAATATTGTTTTATTAGTCTCGTTTTGAAAATATTTAGAAAAAGTAATTTCAAGTTGCTGACCACATTAGAGATTTACTAAAAATTGATTTCTAGATGGTGTTTCCTAATACCAATAGAAATCCATATCTAAAGACGGTTGCATAGTCCTCCCAAGAAATCCATTATTTCTAAAGACCATTGTGTAAAATTTCCTAAAGGAATCAAATTTAACCGTATATATGGTGTTACTCGCGGATTGATGTTGTAATAACCAACAAGACTTACGGGATGCCACGAGGATACTGCTCAGCATTAGCAGAACAATAAATGGGAAAATTATTATGCCGTGCCAAACAGATGTCGCTGTGGAACAAAATTCCTAATAAAGGTCATCTAAACTTACCTCGTTTATATCACATTAATTAGCTCTTATTAGCACGAGATTGGCTAACTTTTAGTCCTGTGGTCTAAACATGCCCTTAGCCATCTTGACTGCACACAGAAAATGGCAATGAGAAACATGAGGAGGAAAAAGGAAATAAAAGGAAGCGCTCACCAGCCTTTGCTGGAGATGCTTGGAGTTCACCAACGTTAGGGTTCGGGGTTTTGGGGATGAAGGATTCCATGGTCCCCTATATTAGAAAGAACTAAGTGAATTCCCCGTGCGTTGCTGCGGAATTTTCTTTAAAATAGATCGTTATATACATAGCATTATTATATGGTATTCAGTATATTAGTGTGTATACATATATATATGAATTTGACTTCATGTTATTTTATTGTATCAAATCTGGTAAAAAAAATTGCTAAGCTAATAGAAGAAAAACCAATAGAATATTTGGTTACATTATAGAGGAATAGGTGATGAAACAAATAGCGTATGTAGCTGACTTGTATGTTAATAGATTAAAATTTAAAGTATTTCACATGATATAGATGACATGGACATTTTTTGTAATTAATACGGGATGACATGGACTTAGTGGGTAATGATGTGGACAGTTTGCATGAAGAGATAGAACATTTAGTGGGTCACCTAGTGGGGAATGATGTGGACATCTTGCATGAAGAGAGAAATCATCTAGTGATGTTTATCTTTATAAGAGTATATGATTGTCGGGGAGGCCGTTAGACCAGTAGTAGTTGCAGTCGAAACAGAGGTGGGGAGCGGTCAGGCGGTGGGAGAAGCTAGTTGCACGATGTGGACGGTGAGGGTATCGGCTAGAGAAGAAGCGGATGAAGCGGCGGTGCATGACCAATGACCGGGGGTCATGCCTAAAAGATGATAGAGATAGTAGTGCTCTTCACTCGCGCTGGATTTGAATTTGAAGAAAAAGGCTCGAGTTAGGAGCGACCGTGGTCGAGAACGGTGGCGGCCGGGGTAGGACATACAACGTGGGAAAGATGCGATGCGACGGAAGAGACCAAGTGTTGGGGTTGATTTGACATAATTAACAGGCCGGAGAGCCCAACACACTCATGGTAGAGCGGATAGAATGCATGCCGACCGATTTAGTCCCAACTTAACGAACAAAAGAAAGGAAGAAATGGTCGGCCACTTTATTCATCCATCCATCCAAATCCAATCCAGTCATGCACGCATGTAGCTCGACCCATGCATGCATACTTCCCAACTTAACGAACAAAAGGAAGGAAGAAATGGTCGGTCACCTAATTCGACCCATGCATATCATACCATACACAGTATTTTACGATGGCAGTGGCGCTGGCGGCTCAATCCCAGGGTTGCAGCATTGGCACTCAAGCGCATTACACTTCCCACGGGCCCAGCCGCGACTCCTGCAACAGTGGCCACAAGCACCTTTATGAAATCAACTGAACAAAGGACACTCCGCGACATATAGGCACAAAGCTAGTGTCTTCACCGCTCACGTCATCCTTGTTCCCAGGCCCCTCTGAAACATAACCTGACCATACATGCATCCAGATGTTAGTTAAGAAACCATTTTAATTAATTGATTTTGCAGACTACGGTCGTTATTTTTTTTCTAGATAGACACGGTTGTATTGTTTTGTATCACTGGTCGAGAACACCTAGAAGAAATCGGCTTGACTTATTCTAGAGGTGAATGTGAATGGTGGTATCGACCAGACCGCCCCTATATCAACATCTAGTTTCGAGTACGGTCTTTTAATTTGTTCTTAAGGATGGTTGTCATTTCCGGCCATCTCTAAAAGTAAAGCTCATTAGAAATCGATTTTTAGAGACGGCTGACAATTTTAAATAGGTACCGCACAAAAAAAGTTACAACTTTTTCATGTAAAATTAGATGGAAACAAACTTTATACCAAAATCCTACATGTCAAACGAGATCTAAACTGTTGTACTTGATGATTTCTATGTTTGAGTCATTTAATGGCCCCAACAAATATCAGACTTAAATTTCAAATTTTTCAGTACAAATCTTTAAACTCTTCAAACGACCCCAGAAGAAGGCATGCCATGTATCAAAAAACCCAGAAGAAGGCACGCCATGTATCAAAAAAAGTTATAGTACTCGATGAGATTTTAAACTTTGTAGTTCAAAAAACCTCTTACATTTCAGATCATTTAGGGGTTGAAATATTCAATGCAACATTTATAAAAATCAATATCAAAAAAGGATAGCATGCATGCACCTGGTCAAATGGTTGTGTGGCGTGATGGTAAGAAAGGATCACATGAGACGAGAGGACATGCATTTGAATCGAATAGAAGACACATGCTTGAAAATCACTTGAATTTTGACTTAACTAGCGGTTATTAGGCCCATTTTAAAATTTTAGAAAAAAAATAATTTCTAGATGCTGGCCACATTAGTGATTCCCGAAAATTTGATTTATAGGTGGTGTTTGCATAGCCGTCCCTAGAAATCCATGATTTCTAAAGACCGTAGAGCAAATTGCCTATATAAATCAAATTTAACCGTATAAATGGTGTTAGTCACGTGTTGATGTTGTAATAACCAACAAGACTTACGGGAGGTAACAAGGATGCTGCTCAGCATCAGAAGAACTATCAATGGGAAAATTATGATTTTCTGCATCTTAATTGTTATATTTGTCCTCATCATCGCTATTGTACTGGCAACTTAGATGGAAATAGATGTCACAAAGCAAGTGAGCTGGATATCTATCTTATACATCCATCATCTGCACCTATTTATACATATAATAAGTGTGTTGGTCTCAAGTATAGTTAAAAATGTTGGAATATGCTTGTAAATAAGCTATCTTTAATTGCTATAATTACTAGTTTAACATCTTCTTTATTTTTGGCATGTACTTCAATTTCACTCCTTTCATTCCAAGTTATAATAAGTCATTCTAGTTTTTTAGATACATAGTTTTTGTTATACATCTAGACATAGCATAAGTCTAGTTGCATAACAAAAGCAATGTACCTAAAATCCATGATTACTTATAATTTAGAACAGATGAAGTATTTATTATCATCTAATTTACAATGACGTAAAAGTATGATGACTTTAGCAAGTAATTATGTCATGGAAAACAAATGTCTCCGTCGAATGGAATTCCTAATAAAGGTCATCTAAACTTACCTCATTTTTGCATGAGATGCAGAGAAGGAAGTGTTGGTATATGCTTGTAAATAAGCTATCAGTAATTGCAATGATAATGAAATTCCAAAAAAAACTACAATGATAATGAAATGAAATATATTGGTTGCTGCTACGTTTTCCTAACCACTTCTTCACCTCACCTTGGACTGCTCGTAAAATAAGTCAAGTCTGCAACTTTCTTCAGATCTCTTAGATTTATTTCCATGTCTAGCTCTCTTCTATTTTTCATTGTCAAACAAACGAATACATGAGCGTATAATTAAACAAGCATTGATGGTGCTATCATTCAATATGGAAGAGTAAAAGCATGCACAAACAGAAACAGCCTCCATATATTATCTCTTCACAGGTGAACTCCTTCAATAGGTGCTCATTCTTCATGATGGCCGTGACACTAGGTTGTGTAGCATCAAGTAGATGCCGCAAACTGCCCTCCACTGACCGCCTCTGAGGACCTGAAAAGCTGCACAATGTAATTAGCGATAAACAATTTTCATCTCTTCCACCCCCTCCACCCAACTCCTCTCAGCAAACACCCTATCAGATTTCTCCTTCGCCTTCTGGAGCAACCATTGTGAAAATACATTGTATTATGATCACCATAACGCAGAAAATTCACGCATGTGCTCATTACTTTCAATACATATCTATTTGTTCCTCTAGTCTATCCATTTTGAAGCTCCACACTACTTCCCTACCTACCGAAACATCGCCAATCGGCTCCCTCCTCCACCCCTCTAACTCCTTCGCTTTTCTCAATCTCTTCTCAAGATTGCCGAGGACATTTACATTCCACTCACTCAGACTTGTAGCCATGCCTCTAATATTCTCACCCAAACAACTTCTTGTACCAGCCCACGCGCCCCACGCCTCCTCCACCACCTGTCAGCAAGACTCCTCCTGAAGCCAAGAAACCTCAAATTTAAAAGCTCAGTCACAACCTCCGGTTCTCTCCCCATCCCCTACTTCTTTTGTATCAATGATAACACGACGGTGGTCAGAATGGTAGGGATCACCATTTATTAAGTGTGCCAACAGAAATTTCATTCTCCACTCCAGATTTGACACCGCCCTATCTAGCCTTTTCACATATGCATGTGTGTGCTCCCCTTTGTTTGTTTATTTTGCCAAGTAAAAACATCTCCAACAAAACCCAGATCATGAAGATCACACCTTCCAAGAAGCCCTTGAATCGGTCCAGGCAAGCTTGAGTTCTTGGGATGCCCCCTCTTTCTCATGATGGAAAAGGACTTCATTAATGTCTCCCGCGCAAAGCCACGGAATTGGTTCTGTAATTTCTGAGTGGAGCACACCCAACAAACCCATGATTTGTACTTGAACTTAGTTCTCACTTCACCATAAATAACATTGAATCTCCATTTATCTCCCCTAGTCACCAAGACCTCCATATCCATTTGGTATTTAGATTTTCTTCACAATACCAAATTGACACCACTCCTCCACAACACAGCTATTCCCCATCTCCTCCACAATCCACCACCTCCGTATGCTCAATTCCTAGCTTCTTCCTAATTGTCAGTGACTGATTCTATAGGCGTCAGTTAGTTAGCAGTAGGCTCCTTCAGTTAGTTAGTTGTAAGTCAAACTGCTAGTACTTGCGCCCTATTCTCTAGCTGATCCTGGCTTGTAGGCTAGCTTGCAGGAAGTAGTTAGCATCGCTTGGCTAGAAGTGATCGGATATGTATATGTATATGTATATGTATATGTATATGTATATGTATATGTATATGTATATGTATATGTATATGTATATGTATATGTATATGTATATGTATATGTATATGTATATGTATATGTATATGTATATGTATATGTGTATGTGTATGTGTATGTGTATGTGTATGTGTATGTGTATGTGTATGTGTATGTGTATGTGTATGTGTATGTGTATGTGTATATGTATATGTATATGTATATGTATATGTATATGTATATGTATATGTATATGTATATGTATATGTATACCTGTACAATGTCAATGAATGAACTCGAGCATTCTCCTCTCTTACACTAATCACCAACATCCTCTTCTCATCCATATTTGTCTCAGGCAAGAAAAGAATGTCCGCTTCTACGGACTTCTGAAGATGCAGAAGCCCTCGAACTGTTAGGGTGTTTCCCAACCTACGGTGAATCCATGCCATGATCTTCATTTGTCCTCGCAGGACCAATCTGTCAGCCCCGCTTATTGTGTAGAGGACAACGTCACCTCATAATCCTTCCTACCGATTCTCAGCGGTCTCTGGTCATCGACATCCATCTTCTCCACCCCCGACTGCAATCTCTTCCTTTTCCCTAGAAACACCAACGCCTTCTCCCCATATACCTCCTCGCAATGTTAGATCTTCTTATAACGGTGACGGCTATCTCCCCTCTTTTCCTCCGAACTCCCACCGACGCCCAAGTCATCATTTGTTCCTGTAGTATTCACGTGGACAACCTCCCCTTTGGCCAACACTTGCTTCAATTCACCATCATGCTTTTGCCTGTACTCAGTTCCGCATGTCTCCCTTCTTCACCTCCAGCAGCTGAAGTGCCTGAGCTCACCTTGGCAGGAAACAGAGACTTCTTCGCCGAACTAGAGATAGAGGGCGGTTTCTTCAACTTTATTAGAGGACTCAGCACCTCTTGTTCTTCTTTCGTTGATCTTAGTTTCGCCCCTTTACCTGAGACCTCCTCCTTCCTCTAGGTTGGGCCATCACTCCCTCTCCTGCTACCACTTCCTTAGCTCCCTGATCCTCCACTCCCTTTCTCAAAGGATGAACTCCTCCACAGAAGATACTACCTCTGTCCAGCTGGCCTCACCCCCCACATCCTTGGTTATCTTCTTATCTGGGATAAACTGCAATGCCCTACTAAACTGCACCCACGGTTTTGGGATTCGCCCGAATAGGCCGAATTTCATCGAAATTCGCCCATTTCGGTTGGACCCGAAATAAAAACAAACCGGCCAAAAAAATTTGGCCTCATTTGAATTTTTAATACGGCCCATGGCCCAAACTAGCCCAGACATCCTTACCACTAGTATAAAAGCCTGAACACCTCTTGGAAACCCTAAATTTTCACTTGCTCTACTCTTTCTCCCTGGTGGCCGCTGACAGCAATTCTGTAGAGGTGTGAGCAGATCTCGTCTTCAGCATCCAGTCCTCCCATGTACCCCTACAGCCATCTCCAACTGTTCCCATCCATCCACTTCGTGAGTCCCTTTCATGAAGCTCCGACTTGCTCACATGGACCATGACCAGCATCAAGTCGGACGGTGGCGCCGGCGCCGGTGCCAGCGCGGCGACGCGTCTCTGTGGTCAGAGCATCAGCGGCGTCACATGCATGAGGGACATGGCAGTGCACGAACCCCACCACCACGACGTCGCTGCCCTCCCAGCCACCTGTTCCCTCCATGCCGGCGCCCCATGCACCCTCTCCGAGCCCACTGCCATGTCTGACCGTTTGGGGAAGTCTTGTTCAAACTTGTTCAAATTTGCTCAAATTTCATTCAATTTTGAGTGGATACCGGCCTGAAATTTCCGAATTTTCCGAATTTCATCCAATTTGTTGAGCTCCGAATTTTTTTTCAGAAATGAATCCCAAAACCTTGACTGCACCCCCCTAGTTGGATGTCACACATGCGATCAGTATGAGCAATGATCCCGCAAGTGTAGCAAAAATTCGGGAAGTGCTCGTAGATCAGAGGGTGCCATTTCATCCTCTCTTGATCCCCATCCCCTAGATCCAGAATGACGCCCCTCATTAGTGGCTTGCGGACATCCTGTTTCACCGTCATTCGCAGGTATTGCCCAATTGCCATCTCATTCTCATCGCATCCACCACCAAGACTTCACTGATCATTTCACTAATGATCTCACCTGCCGATTTGTTCATGAGTTTCAGAGGCATCTTAGTAATCCTCACCTAGATCGGGATAGAGGTGAACTCGATCTCATCGATCATTTTGGCTCTGTTAAATTCTGCCATAATTACCAAATCCTTGTCAAACATCCAAGGACCATCTTCCAGCGCCCTTCTCTTGCTAGCCCCCGGAAGAACGTGAAGAGAAAACGATTCTCCACTAGATCCTTGCACTCAACCCCCTTTGTAGGGCACCAAACCCGGCCAAGCAAGAGTTCCAGGGATTCCGCTCTCACCAGCTTCTCTGCCATGACCTTCCCCACAGCCTAAGGATCTCCCCACATGCCAATCAAAGTATGTGCACCTCCAAGCTTGATGTTTTTCTTCCCAGTCTGACAAATTCAACCTCCCCAGCAAGTCCAACACCTTGTCCACATGCAATCAGTATGACCAATGATCCCGCAAGTGTAGCAAAAATTCGGGAAGTGCTCGTAGATCAGAGGGCGCCATTTCATCCTCTCTTGATCCCCATCCCCTAGATCCAGAATGACGCCCCTCATTAGTGGCTTGCGGACATCCTGTTTCACCGTAATGCGCAGGTATTGCCCAATTGCCATCTCATTCTCGTCGCATCCACTACCAAGACTTCACTGATCATTTCACTAATGATCTCACCTGCCGATTTGTTCATGAGTTTCAGAGGCATCTTAGTAATCCTCACCTAGATCGGGATAGAGGTGAACTCGATCTCATCGATCATTTTGGCTCTGTTAAATTCCGCCATAATTACCAAATCCTTGTCGAACATCCAAGGACCATCTTCCAGCGCCCTTCTCTTGCTAGCCCCCGGAAGAATGTGAAGAGAAAACGATTCTCCCCTAGATCCTTGCACTCAACCCCCTTTGTAGGGCACCAAACCCGGCCAAGCAAGAGTTCCAGGGATTCCGCTCTCACCAGCTTCTCTGCCATGACCTTCCCCACAACCTAAGGATCTCCCCACATGCCGATCAAAGTATGTGCGCCTCCAAGCTTGATGTTTTTTCTTCCCAGTCTCTGACAAATTCAACCTCCCCAGCAAGTCCAACACCTTGTCCACCCCCCTCCCCCGTCCATGGTCTCCTCCCGGCTGCCTCCAAACTCCTTCCTCATAGCGACACCCAAGGGTAGAGTAGACTAGAGTCCCGCCCTAAACCCCAAGACGATGGAGGTGGCGATGTACCTAGGTTAGTAGAAGGAGGTGCCTCGCACTTACCATGGGCCCAGCCTTGACTCATGCAACAGCGGTCGCAAGCACCTGAATGAAAGCACTTATAGCTACACTTTGTGATATCCTTGCACAAAGCTTCATCCCTCACCTCCTCGTTCCTAGGCCCCTCTGAAACATAACCTGGCCATCCAGAATCCAGATGTTAGTAAACCATTTTTAATTTTGCAGACCTCCATTGTTCCCTTATTTTTTTTCTAGACATGGTTGTTGTATCACCGATCGAGCACACCTAGAAATCGACTCGACTTGTAGAGGTGAATGTGAATGGTGGTATCGACTGCCCTTATAAACATCTAGTTTCGAGAACGGTTGGTACGGTGTCACCATTAGACCCTAGAAATGCTATTTAATTTGTTCTTAGAGATGGTTGGCGTTTCCGGACGTCTCTAAAAATAAAGGTCAATTGTCGCTAAAGATCGATTTTAGAGACGGCTGGTAATTTAAAAAATAGGTGCCAAAAAAAGGTTACAACTTTTTCATGTGATGTTGGATAAAAAAACTTTATATCAAAATCTACTTGTCAAACGAGAACTAAACTGTTGTACTTGATGGCTTTTATATTTGAATCATTTAATAGCACAAATATAAGATTTAAATTTCAGATTTTTTATTCATATTTTCAAACGACCCCAGAAGAAGGCACGCCATGTATCAAAAAAAAGTTATAGTACTCGAAGATTTTAAACTTTGTAGTTAAAACCTCTTACATTTCAGATCATTTAGGGACCGAAATATTAAATACAACATTTATAAAAAATCAACAAAAAAAAAAGGTAGCATGCACCTAGTCAAATGGTTGTGTGGCGTGATGGTAAGAAAGGATCGTGTGAGACAAGAGGATATGGATTTGAATCCTAGAAACACGCTTGAAAATTGCATGAATTGTGAGTTAACTAGTGGGTTTCTTCTGGGATTATTAAGAAAATATTGTTTTATTAGACCCGCTTTGAAAAATTTTAGAAAAATAATTTCTAGATGTAGACCACATTAGTTATCCCTAGAAATCGATTTCTAGGTGGTGTTTCCTAACACCCATAGAAATCCATATCTAGAGACGGTCGCATAGTTGTCCATAGAAATTCATGATATCCAAAGACCATTGTGTAAAATTGCCTAAAGAATCAAATTTAACTTTATATATGGTGTTAGTCGCAGGTTGATGTTGTAATAACCAACAAGGCTTACGGGATGCAACGAGGATGCTACTCAGCATCAGCAGAACAATCAATGGGAAAATTAGGATCTTCTGCATCTTCATTGTTATATTTGTCCTCGTCATCGCTATTGTACTGGCAACTGAGATAGATAAAGATCTGACAAAGCAAGTGAGCTGGATATCTATCATATGCATCCATTGTTTGCACCTATTTATACATATAATAAGTGTGTTGGTCGTAAGTGTAGTTGGAATATGCTTGTAAATAAGCTCTGTAATTGCTATAATTACTAGCTTAACATCTTCTTTATTTTTGGCATGTACTTCAATTTCATTCCCTTCATTCCAAGTTATAATAAGTCATTCTAGTTTTTAGATACATAGTTTTTGTTATGCATCTAGACATAGTATAAGTCTAGTTGCGTAACAAAAGCAATGTACCTAAAATCCACGATAACTTATAATTTGGAACAGAGGAAGTATTTATTATCATCTAATCTAGAAAGATGTAAAAGTACGATAGCTTTAGCAAGTAATTATGCCGTGGCAAACAGATGCCTCTGCCGGATGGAATTCCTAATAAAGGTCATCTAAACTTACCTCATTTTGAATGAGATGCAGAGAAGGATGGAAATGTTGATATATGCTTGTAAATAAGCTAACTGTAATTGCTACTCCTCATGTTCTGTAATATAGTGCATTCTAGGAATCTTAAGGCAAATTAAGGAAGAACATAAAAGACAATGTACCTTTATTTTATTTCCTAATCAGAGGTTGTCATCAACATGATGAATGGTGATTGGTTGATAAATGAAAAATATTTATTGTAAAACTAGTTTTGTCCTCTAGAATGCATTATATTTAAGGAAAAAATTTGAATGCTAAAATGCAATATATTACATGATGGGGGGAGTATATTACTAGATTAACATCTTCATTTTTTTGGCATGTACTTCAATTTTATTTATTACCATCTAATTTAGAATGTTGCAAAAGTACAATGGCATTGGTAGGTAATTATGCCGTGGCAAACGGATTGCCGAATAGGATTCCTAATAAAGGTCATCTAAACTTTGTTTTGCATGACATGCAGAGGATGGTAGTACAACAACAAAAAAAACTACAACTACAGTGATAATGAAACGAAATATATTGTTTGCTGCTATGTTTTCGTAACTGCTTCTTGACATTGGACTGCTCGTAAAATAAGTCAAGTCTGCAACTTTCTTCAGATCTCAGATTTATTTCCATGTCTAGCTCTCTTCTATTTTTCATTATCAAACAAACGAATACATGAGCGTATAATTAAACAAGCATTGATGCTTTCATCTGAACACTAAAAAACATGCACAAACAGAAACAGCCTCCATATAGATTTCGTGTTCAGATGAAACTTTACATTGAGCTGTCCAGCCTGACAGGTCTGGAGCAACGAAACAAGATCCTACGTCAAATCACATGACGGCAACCCCCAAACTCACATCCACTGCATTCAGGTAATAAAATAAACATGGTCTCCAACAAGTATGGACTTAAACAGCTGCGTGATCATGGTGAGGTTTCAGGTCCATCTCCACCTGGTGAATTGTCCACTGCATGCCCTCCAGTTTCTGAAGTTCAACCAGGGTTAGCAATGATAACATGGAACATATGTTAAAACTAATGGCAACGAAAATGAGCCAGATTACCTTTACAATTTCATGGTACTGCCTTGCAATCACGTCGAAATGTGGATCTACACCCTGATACTCACGCAACCGCGAAACCTGACACAAGAACAAACATCAGAGCAAACAGTTAACTGAAGGGAAGTGAACACTGGGTTTCATGATTTCTTTTCAGATGGAATATTCTCTGAGATGGCAGTATGGCACCCATTCTTTCTCCAAACATGTAGTTAAAAGCGAAAAATACAGAATACCATATGCCCGGTTATTGTTATGTAACGGCATAAACTCTACATCAGGTTAAATTGCCTACTGCAACAGGTTAATATTAAAATCATAGGTTGTAAGAACCCAAAACATATTTGCAAATTTAACCTTCCTAAGCTGGACTTTGCTTAGTCATGAATGGTTAATTATAACTTGATGACGTCAACTACTTCATACAACCTCAAGGTATCAGTTAGTTTGTTTTTTTCACTAAAAAGTAGCTGCTAGGCATTGGTTCTTATGATTTGTACAGTTCTACTCTTTGTGAGCTGTAGCCACAATTTTGAGAGCTTTTTCTTGGCTGTTTATAGAACCAAACATTAGAAATATTACGAGAAGCAAAATCATGTATCTTACCGCTTCATTATAGGAATTGGATGCTTCTTTTGTGGCCTCTACAAGATACTTCCTGCAAAAGCAGTTAATATGTTACAAGAAGGTCCTTCACTGAAAACAAAAGGCACTCAACAAACCAAATCCATCTTATGAATAACAAGTGTCATATAACTCAAAATGTACATCCACTAAAAGAAACATTGCCTTAACTATACCTGATCCTGTGCAGTGCTGGTACTGTGTCCTTTGTGTAAGTGTCACGCAATAGATGATGCTCTAGATAGCTGGAATCAAAGGATATAAAAAAAAGTATAGTTAACCTAATCTTTGAATCCCTTAGCATTTGGAATCCAAAATATATATATAGAGAGAGAGAGAGAGAAGGGAGGATCGGCTATTTGAGTATATGCCGACCTTAGTTTAGCATTCATTGTCCGACACCTTTTGATAAGCCAGGTCTTCTTCAGATCATCCTGTTAGACAATAAGAGACATGTTAAGCACTTTGACTAGCAATACGAACAATATGAAAAGGTGACATGTTTACTTTAAAGAAGTTGAACCAGAGAACGGAATATGAGAATGCTTACAAATTGGTGCTGATGCTCCAATTTCTTGTCTTTAACAAACTGTATAAGCACAGCAAGAATTTGCTCCAAGACCTTTGGAATTTTCAGAACCATAACTAATTGGTTAGAAGTATGAGAAAGAATTTGTGCTCAGGTAAAGTGGGTGCACCTCTGAAAAATTAAGCATTACCAAAGACATACAAACATACATTATAATGTTCAGCAAATTTTCTGTCCATTGAAGCAAGGTCCTCCAGTAGATGTGCCTCTTCCTTTTCTATCTCTTCAATGATTAACTTTACCCTGTCAAACGGGAAGTAAAAATCATGAGAAATACTTATCAGGGACGCCTGTCCAACTTCATCCTATCACAAGCACCACATTAGTTTCCAATTCCAAACAAGATGGAAAATTGAGCACTCATGCCAAGTTAAGTTAGCTATGTAAATGGATGAGATTGGAGCAAAGAAGGGATATTAAGATGGTATTAATACTAAATATGTGATTGGTACAGTCTGACTTAAAATGTAAGATAAGAAAGTCCACCTTTCTGGAAGCCTAGCACTTGAAATTTGACTGATGGATGACGAATCTGCAGCAAAGATGTTAAGGTAAGACAGAATAATAACCAAAACCAGAATTTGGACTGTTCTCTCTCACTCTCTTTTCTATTCTTCCACTAGTTTCAGTAACTGACCCCTTTCGTCCATAGCAAATAGATCAGCCAAAGCATCACACTTGGCTTCTAACCGGGCTTCAATCTCCCTAGCCAAAGTTCTCTGATAATCAACCATGTCCTGTAATCGACACAAAAGCAGATGCTTTCAAAGTTCAGGTGAAGATTTTTTATATTCTTTCACTCATTGACAAAAAGGGTAAAACGCATCAGTCTAATAATTGGTTACAAAATAGTTCCGCACTTCTCAAGGTACATATCAGAATTACGTTCATCAAGTCAAACAAGTAACAAGGTATGAATTGACCATTTAGGCAAAAAAAAATGTTCTTACCACAGACATGGCTGGCTGCTCTTGTTGCACTTGGTAGAGATAATCAGAAGTGATCCCAAGAAAACGGTCAGGAACACCACCAACTCCAGGTTCAACCGCGTCTGAACTACCACTTCCATGTGCAGCAGCAACAGTCACCGCACTAGCAGTGCTGCTATAATTGTTGTAACTTGTCGAGATTGAACTTGAGCTGGGTGTCGCGCTTGTGAGGGTGCTATCGAATGAACTCCTTGAAAAGGTGCTCAGCTTTTCGATCTCCTGTTCATGGACCTCCCCGTCCTGAGAGAGCAGTGGGAGCCTCAGCCTCTGCGCTGCCTCCACCACGGCCAACCGGTGCTCCAAAGACTCGCACACCTGGATCAGAGGTTCAGAACCGACAGAGTAAGCTCGGTGACTGAATCAGAGCATCATTTTTGCTGGAAAATTTCTCGATTATGGTGCTAAGTCAATTGAACCAACAATGAGGAATTCCTCCACTGTCTATTAATCGGTTATTACTGCCCACCAAGATCACATCTGAAGATGTATTTGCACCAGTCAATGAAAAAAAATCCAAACACTCGTACACCTGGATCAGAGGTTCAGAACTGACAGAGGTTAAGCTCGGTGACTGAGTGTCATTTTTGCTGGACAACAATTTCTTGATTACGGTGCTAAGTCAATGGAACCAGCAATGAGGAATTCCATTGACCAACAATGAGAAATTCCAGAGTCTATTATTCAGCTAGTACTGCCCACCCAACTCACATTTGAAGACGTACTTGCACCAGTGAATGAAAAATGAGGACTTGTCAGAGAGAAGCAGCAGAACCTGCGGGGAGCAGTTAAGCTTCTTGCCGGCGCCGGCGCCGCCAGCCGCATGGTACTCCTCCACCATGGCCACCGCCTCCGCGTACACCGCCTACGGCATAGCATAGCATAGCATAGCATAGCGCCACCAGATCTGATGAGAACCCGACGAGCAAAACCTAGAATGCGGATCCGACGAGCGGGCGGGGGGCTGAGGGTGACTCACCAGTGCCTCGAGGTAGAGCGCGCGCTCCGCCGCGACCTCCTCGCGCGCCTGCGCCGGCACAGGATTCAGGTGAGCAGCGGTCGGGGGAGCAGCGAGGAGCGTGGCGGGCGTGCGTACCTGGAGGAGGTCGGAGTGCGCGGAGTTGGAGAGCAGGGACGCGTCCGGGGCGAGGTGGTGGCGCTGGAGCTGCTCCACCAGGTGCGCCACCTCCGGCGGCGGCGGCGGGAGGGACGCTGCCGCGGCCTTCGACATCGCGGGCGGCGGCCGGCGGAGGAATGGGGTTGGTTTGAATTGGGTGCGGGCTCGTGAGGTGGTGGTAGGTTGGTGGCCGTTGGATCGGTGCACGGGTCAGATCGCGGCCGGCTGATTACAATACAATAGAATACAATGTATACAAGAGAGGCTTGAAAGCCGGCTGTCGTGTTCGTGTGCTGAAACAGAAGAAGCGGTCATAGACGTCGCTGTCACAGAAATGGTTTCCGGAAAACGAAATCTTCAGTTTCCGTTTTCATCTGAACAAACGAGAAAGACAATGGTTGGAAACTCTTCAGGTGACTTTCTATGGTTACACTTCATCTAGTAGTAACCAGAGAAAAGAGAAACGCAAAAGAAGCTCTAATAGTGTATAAAAAGGTGAAATCATGGTGCTGTGAAAATCGAAGAGAACATGTCTGGACGCATCAAACAATTGCTTAAAAAGTGAAGAAATGTTCCATTAAATTTAAGATGAAACTTGGGATATGACGGTGGCGCCACTAAAGGGTGAGGTTTCAGTTAGGTCTGATGCCACCCCTGGCTCACTATGAGTTCCTATTTAGCACGACTTCCCACCGAGCTGCTGCTCTATTAGATCCAGAGTCGAAGCCTAAGCTGAATACACGAGCAATCATTTGATAGCTTCTCCTCCTCACAATAAAAATGGCTCCGGCTTTTCTTCCGTATGCTGAAAAAGGGTTTTGTTTTCGTAAACTCTCCTGTTGCAATTGCGGCTGGAGTCGCACCAAATACTCAGAGGCAGGCAAGGCAGTAGGTGTTGAACCGTTTTCAACAACTTTGCACAAATCCTAGATCCTACCACAGTGGACAACAAAAGGCAATGGAAAAGGAACTCGATTTTGTGCGAGCAAGATCACAGTCTGGATAGAGATAACGATACCATCATCATCAACTCATCATCATCGAAGGAAGGCGAGACGAAACACGGCAGTGTGCTGTGAGCCGTGTGCGTGCATGATAAAAACCCACTACTGCTAATTTCCAAATCCTCAGTGGCTTTCGTTGGTTCCACGTCACCAAAGACGAGTGCATCAATAATAATGGTGTTCTATGGCGTACACTCACACACACAGTGCGTGTGCCGTGTGCCGTGTGCGTGTGCTATCACAACATCTGGTGCTGCCGGAGCTAGACGACGAAGTCACGGTTAAATACAGAGCAGCTTGCTTGTTCTCATTCCATTCCTCCACTGGAGGCGAGCGAGTGAGTGATTAGCACTTGAGTCATCACCATCAGCACCAAGCCAAGCGCGTCAGCTCGTCGATTACCCTGCGCCTACGCGTCGTCTCTCTGCTCTGCTCGATATTCCCAGTCCCACCGGAACTCTCTCTCCACCCGTCGTTCTGCTCTGTTCCGCGCCCAATTCTTTTCTGAGCCCCCTCACCAGGTCGGCCCTCGCCGGAGGCGGAGCGGCGGAGAGATGGAAGGCACCGTGCTGTGCGCGGCCAACCACGCGCCGCTCACGCCCATCAGCTTCCTCGAGCGCGCGGCGCTCGTCTACCCCGACCGCCCCGCCATCGTCGCCGCCGAAGGGCACGGCCACGCCTCCGCGCCGCGGCCGCGCACCTGGCGGGAGACCCGGGACCGCTGCCTCCGCCTCGCCGCCGCGCTCGCGGGGCTCGGCGTCGCGCGCCGCGACGTGGTGAGTCTCCGACCGTTGATTTCCTCTCCCCTGTTCTCTTCTTGTTCCGTGCTACGGAGCGCTAGATTTATTCGGCCATTATTTACCTGCCGCCGTCCAAGCATTCACTTTTACTGCTGTTGCTGTTCTTGGTTGAAAAAGGCTCCGTCTTTTTCTCGATGCGAGTGTTGTTCTTGCCCGAATTCATCCATCCATTATTAGACCACCTGAATCTGCTTGCGAATTGTGCTAGGAGCGAATATCATATCGTTTCATCAGTAAGAAACTGCTACTGGTAGGTTCAGCAATCGAATTGAACTGGCCGATTCTCAATCGCAGCTGAGCTGCCGTTGCTGCCCCGTGCAGGTTGCCGTGTTCGCGCAGAACATCCCGGCCTTCTGCGAGCTCCACTTCGGCATTCCCATGGCCGGCGCCGTCATCTGCGCGCTCAACTCGCGCCTCGACGCCGCCATGGCGTCCGTGCTGCTGCAGCACTCGGAGGCCAAGGTCGTCTTCGTGGACGCCGCGCTGCTGGGCATCGCCAGAGAAGCGCTCCGCCTCATCTCCCAGGCAGCCGGAGCAAGCAGGGTGCCCACCGTGGTGCTAATCAACGAGGTCCTCGACGAGCCGCCGCCGCCGCCGTCGACAACGACAGACTTTCCAGGCGTCGATCGGTGCTACGAGTACGAGGCCCTCCTCAAAAGCAGCAGCAATCTAGAGGAGTTCGCGATCCGGTGGCCGGGCGACGAGAACGAGCCGATCGCGCTCAACTACACGTCGGGGACGACGTCGCGGCCCAAGGGCGTGGTGTACACGCACCGCGGGGCGTACCTGAACACGCTGGCCTCCGTGCTCCTCAACGACATGACGGCGCTGCCGGTGTACCTGTGGACGGTGCCCATGTTCCACTGCAACGGCTGGTGCCTGGTGTGGGGCGTGGCGGCGCAGGGCGGCACCAACGTGTGCCTGCGCAAGGTGACCTCCGCCGCCATCTTCGCCGCCGTGGCGGCGCACGGGGTGACGCACATGGGCGGCGCGCCCACGGTGCTGAGCATGGTGGTGAACGCCACGGCGGAGGAGCGGCGGCCGCTGAGGCTGAAACCGGGCGGGAGGCCGGTGACGGTGATGACGGGCGGCGCGCCGCCGCCGCCGCAGGTGCTGTTCCGGATGGAGGAGCTGGGGTTCCTGGTGATCCACTCGTACGGGCTGACGGAGACGTACGGGCCCGCCACGGTGTGCACGTGGCGGCCCGAGTGGGACGCGCTGCCGGCGGCGGAGCGCGCGGCGATCAAGTCCCGGCAGGGGCTCCACCACCTGGGCCTGGAGGTGGACGTCAAGGACCCGGCCACGATGACGAGCGTGCCGGCCGACGGGCGCACCATGGGGGAAGTCATGTTCCGGGGCAACACGGTTATGAGCGGGTACTACAAGGACGCGGCGGCGACGGCGGAGGCCATGGCGGGGGGCTGGCTACGGTCGGGGGACCTGGCGGTGCGGCACGCCGGCGACGGGTACGTGAAGATCCTGGACCGGTCCAAGGACATCATCATCTCGGGCGGGGAGAACATCAGCACCATCGAGGTGGAGGCGGCGCTGTTCGCGCACCCGGCCGTTGCGGAGGCCGCCGTCGTGGGCCGGCCCGACGAGTACTGGGGCGAGACGCCGTGCGCGTTCGTCACGCTCAAGGAGGGCAAGGACACGGACGGCGTGGGCGCCGAGGAGGTCATGGCGTTCTGCCGCGCGCGGCTGCCCCGGTACATGGCGCCACGGACTGTGGTGTTCGTGACTGAGCTGCCTAAGACGGCGACAGGCAAGGTGCAGAAGTTCGCGCTCCGGGAGCAGGCCAAGGCCATGGGCAGCATCTCCAGCTCCAGCTCCAAGAAGCCGGGAGGATCAGGGTCAGGGACGAGGAGCAAGCTCTGAACTCGCGTGCCACTGCCATCGCCATTGATGTCAACATGGTCCAGTGGTCCTGCATGTGCATGTGCAAGGGAAAGAGAATCATCAAATGATCCTGATTCATTATTTCAGTAATAACCTTCAATTATCTTAATAAAAAATGGAGGTGCATCTAAAAACAATGGACTCGTTGGCGTCATTAGTTTAATTGTGTTTGTTTCATTGTTTGTGCGTGTGTCCGATTCTGACCTTGCCGTGGTGCTGGAACAAGCTAGTAAGTAGTAACCCAACTACCCAAGAACGTGCTCACTCCATTTCTTCACCACTTCGATCCAATCTCCTCCTGAGTTTTGTAATATCTCGATCGATGGAGCTGGCGCGCTTATATTTTTCAGAGTCACAGATCGAGAGCATTTATGGCCTTGTAATATCTCGATCGATGGAGCTTAGCTCCCTGGCGCGCTTATTTTTCAGAGTCACAGATCGAGAGCATCTATGGCCTAAAATAATAATACAGCCGGCAGACCGGTTTTAAAAATCTTTATAGTCTTCTCTCAGCTTATCTATATATAGTAGTTAGCTCTTCACTATTAATACATGGTCCACTTATCTCTCTCACAAAGTTTCTCGATTCTTATGTCTAAGCCGGCTGTAAACTTAAAGCAAGACTAATAATACAGCTGGTTGCTGGCTGTAAGGATCCTTCCAGCCTACCTCTCAGTCCACCCATATAATAGTTAGCTCTTCAACATTAATGCATAGCCCACATGTCTCTCTCATAAATTTTTTTGGTTCTTGTATTTAAGCCGGCTGTAAGCTTACAACCCGCTTCACCTCTCTCTCCTCTCATCTCTCCTCCACGTCAGCATTTAGCTTGCTTACAGCCTATCATACTTGCTCTTATATCTTGCCTCTCATCTCTCATTCACCTCAGTATTTAGCCGGATTACAGCCTGCTATTATACTTGCTCTTAGCGTTTAGTGTATCGTTAGTTGCCTTTGGGAGTTTCTTTTGCCTTGGATCACACTCATATTTGGTGCCTTGGATCTCCGCCATTGGATCGATGTGCATGGCGATGAGAGTGCACCGCACGTAAGGGACAAAATACTATTGTCTCTCTCCTGTATTGCAACCATCCCTATGCATTTCCAACGGTAACGGGGTAAGCACATATACTAGTGGTGCTTCTTGTAATAATAGTAAAAGAGAAACGACAGAGAATGGTGTTGGCAATGGCACGGACCCAATAACTCAAGAATATACAATGTGCTCGGTCCGTTCTTCACACTTCTTGTACAATGCTTCGATTCAATCTCCCAGCGTTTAATTTATATTGGGTCACTTCGATCTCTTTAAATTTGGTATTCTTTGAGAGTTCTTTTGTTTAGGCGGAGGCTTTAGCTTTTTAGCAATGGATGGTTGAGCGCAAAACTCTCATAGAGATCGGAATAAGATTTCCTTTGTCTAAAAAAATTTGTATCTTGGTTCAAGTTCATCCAAACAAAATTTCGTTTTGGGAGGTAGACAAGGCATGACAGGGAAGTGTTCGTTTCCGGCCATGGGCGGGAGGGACCATTGTTGGATGGGCACCAATAGTGCTAGGGCGGTGGGTATGTAGAGGAGACACAGAAGCGGCTCCGTACATCATCGTCATTGAAGCTGAGTAGGACAGGATCACAGGACATTGATAGTTGGTGATGGACTGGGGTTACATTTCCAAGCTGGGGCTTGGCAACAGGGGAGAGGAGACAAGGGCGAGATTCCGAGTATTGCTTTGAAATTGCGAGCAATCTTGGGTGATGACGAGTGGGCTTGTGGGGACGATAGGTCCTTACAATGTCTTCGCATGGAGCCATTCTCGATGGATTCCGCCTAGTTCCAGCACTCGAGGCATGTTTGGTTCACGCCCTCACAGGAAGAGCAACCACCAGGCAAAGAATCATGGCCCCAAGCTTGAAGAATCGGGATGCCCCAAAGCGTCTCTGCCGTCTCGGGTGGTAAAGCAAACATGCCCTCAGTGTTGGTGGCATGAGGCGCTCGAGTCTGAGGTGAGCGTCTCTTGCTCAACGAAAAAGAAAAAAAGCTAGGCGACAAATTTGTGCCAATTGTAATGACAATCTCTCCATCGCCTTTGTCGCCTATCTTTCTAATCAACAGTGAAGCCGGATGGGCCATTGTAGTTTGGTAAAATGGTCTTGTACTTCATTTTTTTCATGGATATTTTCCCGTGTCTTTGGTCTTTGGGTCCTTTTTATGTTTGGTTTTTGAGAGGGTGGAGTTCCTTGTACACCTGTCATGAAACTCTGCTTGTAAGCTAGTAACCCAGTACACTCAAACTTTGCTTTCTAGTATAAAGCAAGACGAACGGTCTTTGATTTCCAAGGTAGCGGCGCACTCGGCCAGTTTTGTTGCCTACTGGTGGCTCACCAAGTCATCCCTCATGTGTGCCTCTGGTTGGGGTTGTCAGGGTCATCAGGTGGTGCTTCCCCTGCCATGCTTCCGTTGCTAGCACCGGCGATACGAGAGCATCTTCAAAAGTTTTTTTTTAATTTACTCTTTAAATCACCATTTAGAAAGTTTTCTTTTGTGAGGCACCGTTCAGAGAGTTATTTAGGTAAAAATCGCTTTGTATATCTTTGTATCCTCTAACAACTTTTTGTATTTTGCGCGCACTTTAGAAAGCCATAGTCGCTCTCTATCCTTGGCTAGCGAGAAATCTAGAATTAAGGATGTCTACATTTGCTATTTGAAGATCCAATTAAAGAGGCTATAGGAGTTTTTTTCACCAAAATCTCTATTTCTATGAATTACGAAAGATATAAAGAGTCCCTAGAGTTGCTCTGGGGATGACTTGTTGGGATCAACGGCATGAGAGTTAAAGGAAGGGGTTACACTCCCTTTTGGAACGTAAGATTATCAAAAACATAGAAATAGAAGAAAAAAATGTAGGATTAAAGTTGAATGAAACTTACAATAATCCTATAGGGATTCAAAATACATGAAAAGTTTCTATTGTGGCCTTTGAATACAACACAAAAAAATATATGAATTCCAAGAGAGAGAGAGACATAAAGAAAAGTTACCATGAGGTTTAATCCTATGCTAGTATTACTCCAAAATTCCTATGGTTTTACACATCGCATGGAAATCCAAAGGGAATTCGCAGTGTTTAATCATTTATCAAAGGGACATATATGAAAATTTCCTTTAGGGTTGATATCCTTTAAAATTCATATGTTTTTCTTTATTCTAAAAGGGGCCTTAATATATTTTTTTTCCTAAAAGCATAGTTGAAGTTAGAGAAGTTTGAGCCAAAACAAACTATAATATATATTTGAAAATGTAGTATGTACTAACTTTATACATGTACCAAACTTATAACATTTGGGACAAACAAATGAATGCTGCCACGTCTCAAAAAATTAAAATTCTAGTTTTTTTCAACAATCAAACTATTCACTACCAGAAAGCTGAGATTTCGTGAGAGTGAAAAAACCGTCATGAAATATTGGTTTACCCTCATGAAAATGATTCACGAGGGCCAACCGCCACGCATGAGCACTCACGGAATTGAAGCCAGGGAAATTGAATTTTCATGAGAGGCAGTGCTCACGATTTATTTTCATGGCGGACGTTCCTGATGGTCACCTCCATAAAAACGTCGCCAGGTTTGCTGTGGTGTTTCTATGGCGGTATTACGTGGAGGTCAACCGTCATGAAATTAAATCATGAGGTTATCAAAACTCAAAGGAATATAGTATTTCGTGAGAGGGAGTCAACCGTCATGAAATTAATTCGTGAGATAATCAAAACTCACAGGAATATAGTATTCGTGAGTGGGAGTTAACCATCATGAAATTAATTCATGAGGTTATCTAAACTCACAGGAAATTAATTCGTGAGAGGGAGACGTCACCATGAAAATATGTTTGAACCATCACAAAATATAGTTTTCATGAGACATGGACACCACCAGGAAAACATGTTGAAACCCTCATGAAATATGGTTTTCCTGGGGTCCAAAATTGTCATGGTAATTTTTGGTCCAGCCAGGAAATTATTTTATGAGAGCACACCACCACGAAAAATATGTTCAGACCATCACAAAAGTATGTTTCTGAGAGTCGAAACCGTCATGAAAATTACACAACAGGAGCATCTCAATCCAAATTTCAAATGCACACATGATCCAAATACCAATCCAACATATACAATAGAATCCAATACATGCATATATAATATGCAACTGATTCCAATTGCAATACAATCCAACTCCATCCAAGTGTCCAACCATTACTAGCCTTCTTGGAGCCGAGCTTTATATTCCTACATGACCACAAAATGAATGAAGTTACAAAATAGGCTAAGAATCTGATTTTTCTAATCACATTATAATTCAAGCAATAATAGCTGCCGAACAGAGCAAGATTTATGACTAAATAAATTACTCAAACTCAACTGATTTCTGCATCAATGGAAATAAGGATGACATTTGACCGCATCAATGGAAATAAGTAGCCTATGTTCATAAATGAACTGCTTTCTGAAAATAATGATGACATTTGTCTGCATCAAGATGAAAAGGTGCTTAACTGTTGTGCTGCAGAACTGCACTGCTGCTAGTGTATTGAACCAGCTAAAGTTAAAGGTTTTAATCTATATTTAAGGTCGTAAACTATATGGATAGCTAATAAAACAACGGTCTTTTTTCAGTTCAGAAAATGTAATTTCAGTTCAAAAATACCATCTTAAAGCAGTTTTGAAACTTTTGCTAATGGTGTTCAGTTCACGCAAAGAACTGGTTTAAGCCATTTTAAGACATGTTATGAGTTTGCACACTGACATTACACTAATCCATATTTAGAATACCTATACTGAACTGCACTTTCACATGCACGTGGAGATTTGAACTTGATTTTTTCAACTAAAACTGGTTGACCCATTTGAGTTAGGTGTGGCTGTTTGAGCTCACCAAAGTGGATGTCTGGACACCGGGGATGGGGCTCGCTGTGCATGTAGCCGCTGGAGGAGGAGCTCCCTGGCCGCCGAGGTCCCCGCGTCCATATCGATCCGAGCTGCAGGCCTCATGCTGCCACCGGACTTCATTACGGAATATGTGTTCAAAGCGCTAGCCTTTTCAGAGCCAAACTTGTATCCCTATGTGACCACAAAATGAATTAAGTTAAGAATAGGAATGAGAACATGCAGAGTTCAATACTGAGCTTATATGCCTTGGAGAACAGATGGCTGGATCCATGCCTCCCTCGCCGGATCCATGCCGCGAGCGCCGCAGCCCCATCCTCAGGTTCTAAAAAAACAGAACACTATATTGCGGCCTTGTTACTACATCCAAGTCCTAGTGAATCTAGTGACAAAAATTAGTTCATAGTTTCATATGTGCAGGCACATCACAGAGCACAGCCTAACACTAATTGGCTAATTGGTCATTGTAGATTGCACAGAGATGGTCCAAGCATGTCACATGCACCTACTCAATGAATGAGCAAGACCTTGTTTCAGTGGCCGGTAAAGTTTCCTTTGCAAGACCAAACAATTAGCATGCATACAGAGTGGCAAAGAAAACATGGCAACCATCAGGGGTGGACCAGTAAAGGACATGGATCAGTAAAGCACCCTATAATTTCTGCAAGGCAATCGAAGTTAGTAGCCATAATACATGCATATAAACCTGTAATTAGATCAGATCCAAGCACAAATAGTAAGATACGGTTTGGGTGCATGGTTTCGCACAACAGGCAGGGAAGGAGGGCGTACCTGGTGGTGCTCGTCGCCGGCGAAGGGGCCGAACAAAACTTGGGCACCTCGCGTAGGCGGCAGCGACGGTCTGACGTGGTGCGCTGCCTGTCGTCTGCTCCGCCCAACTAAAGCTCACCGTGCTGGCAGTCCTGGTCCCGGGCGGGCCAGCTGCCGCTTGCTGCTTCGAGTCCGTCGGTGCTTGGCCGTGCGCGGGCAAGGTCGGCAAGCGGCACGCTCGAGACAGCGCGGAGGCCGGAGGGGAGCCGACTACGGAGAGAGAGGCCAGGGAGAGCGGGCGGGCTCCGTCGCACAGGGGACCGGCGGCAGGTGGGCGGACGGCGTCGGCCATGGATTTGGAGGACGTGGGGAAAATTTTGGGCGCGGGGCGAGAGGGTGGCGTCCTAGAGGGAGAGGAGAGAGTGACGGCTGAGATGGGAGAGGTGCGAGGGTTGAGAGCATTAGGGTTTCAGCTCCATTTTATATATTTGGGCTTTCGATTCAACGGCTCATATTCATCAGGAGTTCATCCAACGGCTGTAATACATCGGGCCACATAGTGCCGGCCCAAAAACCATTAAATGGACTGAATTACACTCTTTTTTTGACAAATTTTATGAACTCTAAATTGAATAAGACATAATTTTAGAACTAAATGAATCCAAATAAAAAAATCGTCAGCTACAAAGTTTTAAAAATAATTAAGATCTACAACTTTTGTTTTGGTCATTTCGTCATCCGATTTATTTTGAACAATTCAAAAACTTAATTTAAAAATACAAAAAAATCAAACAATATTTTGAGAAAGTATATTATTTCAAATGAAAAAGTTTTCTACTACAAAGTTCTATAACTTTTCTATATCTACAACTTTTATTTTAGTCATTTGTTCATCCGACAAAGTGATAATAACATTGTTCACAAATTTTATATATCTATCTTATAGTTTTTGAAACTATACGAGAGACATGTAAAATTTGTAAACAATGTTACTATCACTTTATCGGATGAACAAATGACCAAAATAAAAGTTGTAGATTTTGATGAGTTGTACAACTTTTATGTTCATGACTTTTTCAGATGAAATCATTTACTACTTCAAAATGTTGTTTGAAGTTACAAATTTTTGAAATTCAAATATTGAATTGATAGAGCAAAGTCACATTAAACAATGACAAAAATTATAGTTCTAAGAACACAATAAGTTGATAGAGCATGATTTTAGAAATATTTACGAAAAAGAATCACCACATTTGGAGTTAGCATGAGGGAGAAAGACTAGTTACAAAATTTAGCTGCAGATTAAAAAGAGAAAACCTTTGTTCATGTGTTCTTGAATTTCTAGTATTTAAGCAATTATTTTTCTACTAAAAACTAGCCAAGTTTGCATCGGTATTTTCATGGCGGTTTTTTGTGGTATTTCGTGAGAGGCCACCGTCACGAATGGATTTCGTGAGAGTTTGGTATTTCGTGAGAGTTCACCTTCACGAATGGATTTCGTGAGAGTTTGTTTATTTCGTGAGAGCTCACCTTCATGAATAACTGATTTTCATGAGGGTGTGTGGAGCACTCTCATGAAAATAAATTTTCGTGGCGAGGATTTACATCACTCTCATGAAAATGATTATTTTCATGAGAGTGTGTTTTGGGAGGTAGACAAGGCATGACAGGGAAGTGTTCGTTTCCGGCCATGGGCGGGAGGGACAATTGTTGGATGGGCACCAATAGTGCTAGGGCGGTGGGTATGTAGAGGAGACACAGAAGCGGCTCCATACATCATCGTCATTGAAGCTGAGTAGGACAGGACATTGATAGTTGGTGATAGACTGGGGTTACATTTCCAAGCTGGGGCTTGGCGACAGGGGAGAGGAGACAAGGGCGAGATTCCTAGTATTGCTTTGAAATCGCAAGCAATCTTGGGTGACGACGAGTGGGCTTGTGGGGACGATAGGTCCTTACAATGTCTTCGCGTGGAGCCATTCTCGATGGATTCCTCCTAGTTCCAGCACTCGAGGCATGTTTGGTTCATGCCCTCATAGGAAGAGCAACCACCAGGCAAAGAATCATGGCCCCAAGCTTGAAGAATCGGGATGCCCCAAAGCGTCTCTGCCGTCTCGGGTGGTAAAGCAAACAGGCCCTCAGTGTTGGTGGCATGAGGCGCTTGAGTCTGAGGTGAGCGTCTCTTGCTCAACGAAAAAGAAAAAAGCTAGGCGACAAATTTGTGCCAAGTGTAATGACAATCTCTCCATCGCCTTTGTCGCCTAGCTTTCTAATCAACAGTGAAGCCGGATGGGCCATTGTAGTTTGGTAAAATGGTCTTGTACTTCATTTTTTTCATGGATATTTTCCCGTGTCTTTGGTCTTTGGGTCCTTTTTATGTTTGGTTTTTGAGAGGGTGGAGTTCCTTGTACACCTGTCATGAAACTCTGCTTGTAAGCTAGTAACCCAGTACACTCAAACTTTGCTTTCTAGTATAAAGCAAGACGAACGGTCTTTGATTAAAAAAAAAACAAGGTAGCGGCGCACTCGGCCAGTTTTGTTGCCTACCGGTGGCTCACCAAGTCACCCCTCATGTTGCCTCTGGTTGGGGTTGTCAGGGTCATCAGGTGGTGCTTCCCCTGCCATGAGCTTCCGTTGCTAGCACCGGCGATATGAGAGCATCTTCAAAAGTTTTTTTTAATTTACTCTTTAAATCACCATTTAGAAAGTTTTCTTTTGCGAGGCACCATTCATAGAGTTATTTGAGTAAAAATCGCTTTGTATATCTTTGTATCCTCTAACAACTTTTTGTATCTTGTGCGCACTTTAGAAAGCCATAGTCGCTCTCTGTCCTTAGCTAGCGAGAAATCTAGAATTAAGGATGTCTACTTTTGTTATTTGTAGATCCAATTAAATAGGCTATATGAGTTTTTTTTCACCAAAATCTCTATTTCTATGAATTACGAAAGATATAAAGAGTCTCTGGAGTTGCTCTGGGGATGACTTGTTGGGATCAACGGCATGAGAGTTAAAGGAAGGGGCACATATGTTACACTCCCTTTTGGAACGTAAGATTATCAAAACATAGAAATAGAAAAAAAATGTAGGATTAAAGTTGAATGAAACTTACAATAATCCTATAGGGATTCAAAATACATGAAAAGTTTCTATTGTGGCCTTTGAATACAACACAAAAAATATATGAATTCCAAGAGAGAGAGAGACATAAAGAAAAGTTACCATGAGGCTTAATCCTATGCTAGTTTTCCTCCACCAAAGGGAATTTGCAGTGTTTAATCATTTATCAAAGGGACATATATGAAAATTTTCTTTAGGGTTGATATCCTTCAAAATTTGTACGTTTTTTCTTTATTCTAAAAGGGGCCTTAATATATTTTTTTCCTAAAAGCATAGTTAAGTTAGAGAAGTTTGAGCCAAAACAAACTAGAATATGTATTTGAAAATGTAGTATGTACTAACTTTATACACGTACCAAACTTATAACATTTGGGACAAACAAATGAATGCTGCCACATCTCAAAAAATTAAAATTCTAGTTTTTTCAACAATCAAACTATTTTAAGCTCAATCAAGTTTAAAAAGCACCAATATTTATATCACCAAATAAGTATCATGACTCCAAGCTTTGAACTCACGCGCCATCAATGATACTTGAATAGTCCATTGATGGCGTGAGCGCATGAATCATTTTTAGTGTGTTTGGTTTGAGTAATGGGTAAGTCGATCATCTACTCATTCATTGTCTTTTTGTTTGGTTTGTAGAATGGAATGGATTAATCCATCACCATCTTATTTATCGTGAGCTAATAAGTACGAAAAAGTTTTCCATGTGACGGTGCCACACCACTTCGCTCCCGTTTGAGAGCCTATATGCGGTTGACGCGTGTCCTCCTGTGAAACCACGGAACAAACAAGCGAGTGGGCTGCGGAACAGAAAAAAAAAGCGAGTAGGCTCCATTGATGGAACAAACGACGGAATGGGCCTTCTCCCGCCGCACGCCCCACCCTGCGCCGCTCGTTGCTTGCTCCTCGCTCCCGCCCGTCGCGCGCCCCACCCCGCACCGCTCGCTTGCTCCTTACTCTCGTCCGTCGTGCACCCCACCTGCGTCGCTCGCTCCTCTCCTTTCCGCCCATCGCGCGCCCCACTTGCCCTCGCTCCTCGCTTTGGCCGTGCGCCACGCCGCCCGCTCCCTCCCATAGCGCGCACTGCTCGCCCGACAAGCCAAGGTCGGTGCTGCTGTTGTTGTTGTTGGTGCTCGTGAGCCACCGCTCGCCACCGGATCTCACCCCGACGACCGGAATCAACCAGCTTCGGTCTTTCCCTCCCCTACGTTACAAATGTAGTTTCAAGTGTTTCATATGTTTTAGACTATGTTGCAATTACATATGGATGTTGAAAAAGTAGATTGGGATGCGACACATGTTGCATATTTTGTAAGTGTTTTTAGAGGTATGTTGCAAGCGTTTGTTCAAAATATTTCATCTGTTTTAAACATATCTTGTAACAGGTGTTTTATCTTGATGTTGCATATGTTTCACACACATGTTGCAAGTGTTTTTATCTAGATGTTGCATATGTTTTACACACATGTTGCAAGTGTTTTATCTAGTTGTTGCATATGTTTTCACACATGTGTTGTAACAGTATGTTTTAAATGTTTCATCTGTATCAGACGTATGTTGCATCCAGTATTTTATTTTACAAGTGTTTCACGGGGGCACGGTGAGTGTTTGGTGGCATCCAGTGTAACTCACACTGAGAGAGTTATTGGAGCTGGCTGCAGTTTGCTAGCGACGTGATGAATTCCCAGCCGTTGCTGTCGTCTGCCTCAAGCTTGTTTTCTCCCAGATAGAGAATCGCAAGGGTAACCTCCCGCTCCCACTCCCACATCCAAAGGTGGGAGGCACAAGGCCAGTGGAGTTGTTTTCCGAGAGGGTCCAGACGTTGGAGAGCTGAAAGTTTGGAGAGAGAGGAAGGGATGGCTCCACTGAACCAGTTATTGTTCAGCGCAAGCACCTGTATGGCGGGGAACCTGTCACCGATGTCGGGAGGGACGCTGCCGTGCAGCAAGTTCTTGGAATGCCACCAGCGACGACAGAGTCCACATGGAGGGCGGAAGCTCGCCGCTGAGGCTGTTCTGGTCCAGAAGGAGGTGCTGCAGGCCGGCGATGCTGCCGATGCCTGCTGGGATGGGCCCCCCCAGGTGGTTGCATGCCATCCACGGTGCGGTCCCGTGAAGCTGTTGTTTCGCAGCACAAGGATCTGGATCCGCCGGTATGCGCCCACCGAGCTGGTTGTAGTCGAGGCGCAGCGCAGTTCCGTCAAGCTGACACAGGAGGAGAGGTTGGCCGGGAGCGCGCCGGAGATGGAGTTGCGGTGCGGCCCATGTCGAGGGCCCTGAGACGCCGGAGACGGCCGACGGCGGCTTCGGGAATCTCCCCGTGGAGGCCGTTGGAGGACAGGTTGAGCAGCCGCAGGAAGGTGAGGTTCCCGATGGCCGGCAAGAGCGTACGTGCCGGCCAGATCGCTGGAGGGCAGGCTCAGCGCCACCACGCGCGTCGGCCTGCGGCGGCTGCACGCCACGCCGTGCCACCTGCAGAAGCCGAAGCCGCCGGCGCTGCTGCTGCTGCTGCTGTTCCACGAGGCGAGAGCGCCTGGCCTCAGCCCCGCCCCCGCCTTGAAAGCTAGCAGCGCCGCCTCGTCGCTTGCCTCGGCGATCGTCAGGACGGAGACGAGGACAAGGGTCATGCTCATGCCCCGTATCCTCGTCATGACTCGTGTACGTGGTTCTGTTTGCTTGCTTCGGTCGGGTTGCCTGGTGGCCTGTGTTCTTCCTGGGCCTGTGTACGTTAGTTCCTGGGCTTGTGTTCTTCCTTTCTCGCTCCCGCTCGCGCACTCTCTAAATATAGAAATAGAAAAAAAAATTGCAGGATTAAAGTTGAATGAAACTTAGAATCCTATGGGAATTCAAAGTACATGAAAAGTTTCTATTATGACCTTTAAATACGCCACAGAAAATACATGAATTTCAAGATAGAAACACAAAGGAAAGTTTTCGTAAGGTATAATCCTATATGCTAGTTTTCTTCTGAAATTCCTATGGTTTGACACATGCTATGAAAATCCAAAGGAAATTCATAGGGTTTAATCTTTATCAGAGGGGCGTAAAGGAAAATTTTCTTTAGGACCGATATCCTTCACAATTCCTATTATTTTTCTTTGTCCTAAAAGGGGCTTAATATTTACCCCTAAAACCATAGTCGAAATTAGAGAAGTTTGGGCTAAAACAAACTATAACATGGCAAGAAGTTTGGGCTAAAACAAACTATAATATGGGAATAGTTATGTACTAACTTTACACACGTACCAAGCTTATAACATTTGGGACAAACAAATGCATGCTACCTCTATCTAAAAAAAAATCTAGTTTTATCCAAAACTAAACTATTCTAGGCTTATGCAAAATAAAAAAAAACACACCAATATTTATATAACCAAATAAGTATCATTAGACTCATCGAATAACATATTTTTCTTAGGACAGAGATAGTATTTTAATTATCAGAAGGAGCAAAACTTTGCAACCGGTCGGGCAATCTGGTTGGATCACTTGCTCCAAGAGATACAAAAAGCACACAGCTTACATGGAGCTGTTGGATAGAGACGCACTTCCAGAACTATTGTTAATTTTTTTTAGATTACACAGTATTGTCAAATTAACCATGAAATATAATTTTTAGCAAACCATATTTGAAGTGGCTAGGTACTACTTCGAATATTCTTCCTGGCGGCTAGGTACTACTTGGAATGTTTTTCTTGGCATTCTTTGTTATGTCTAGATGCATAGCAAGAATGTCAAGAAGAACATGGCTTTTCTAGATGCAGCTGACTGAGCTGCTTCATAAGTTACTTATAGATCACGTCCATTAGAGCTAACAAATATTTTTTGAGAATTACACAAGGCTATCACTTTCAATCGAAATGGGATTTGGCCTAATATTGATTTGTATGTAAATGTGTGGATTTTGTTTTGGGCGTACATGGGCTAAGCCCACATTTCTTGGAAATGAGCTTGAGTCTTAAGAGTTTTATGGTCTTAGATTGATACATGGGACTTTTAATAACTTAATTATGACCATTAAATTCATCACTAATATTTTGCCACACCATTTGCCATGTTGTCTGCCATGTCATTTGCCACATGGTAGCCTCTTAGCCATCTAGTTGTGACGTTTTTCTTGTGAGGATTCAAAATAACTTCCAGAACCACAGTTTGGCATCACGATGCCGGCTTCGGCTCCAAGCAGCTCCTACTGCAAAGCCGTGGCAAAATGGTGGGTGTTGAAATGGATCATTGCAAGAAGCTCGGCCGCAGTCATTTTCATTGAGGAGCCAAAACAGTAAAAACGTGGTTTCTTCTCACAAACTTGATATAAATTATAACAAAAGCCGTTTTTGTCAAACGTTTTCAAAAATGACTTCAGCTCCAACTGAGAAGATGTTTCACGAGAGGAGTCAGAGCCGGAGCCCTACCAAACTGGCTCTAGGTACACCTAATTCATTTTTTTCTAAATATTATAATCCGTCTTATTTACTTGGTAATATAGAACAGCCAAATTATTTTGGAACAAATTATTTCTTGTTTTAACATTATTGGCAGGCATATATAATATAAAGATAAAAAAACTCAACCAACCAGAGATATGATCTGTCTCAGGATACAACATCTTAATTAAAAAAAAAGACTAACACCTTGTTCGCTTGGCTGATAAGCCAGGCTGATAAATTCAAGCGAACAGGATCTAAACCTGCTTCTAAGAGGAGTCACACCAAGGATTTAGGCATGCTACTAAAGCATTTGGCTATTGGCGGCCATACGTGCAAAGAATTTCCTGCCTCGCGTAATTGCGTCACATCTCAAGTGCGGACTTGTCTGTGCAACGAAAGTATGAAACAAGTGCAGTGCAAACAACAAACATGCTATCTCGTCACTTTTCTTGCCGTTATCTTTCAAAACAAGTCCGTTGTTTGTTTAAATTGGCCCACACCACTTTAGAATATCCATTTCGACTATTTCTAGCGTGGTCAAGCAACTTGTGGATGCAACGATTGTTCAAGTCCACTTCTTATATATTGAATCCAATCGTCCATAATGAATTACATTCCAGCCCAACTACTTTTGCAAAATACTGTCCTCGCGCACAGGAAAAATTGATGCTGAATTAAGAGCAACTCCAAGAGACTATAAATTTTGATCTCTATGTTTGAAGAGCCATTCAATGAATAGTCTTTTTGTATATCTCTTGTGTTCCCCCAATAGACTCTTCAATTTTTATTCTCTATACTCCAATAGTTTATAATAATTTTCTTCATATGAAAAAAATCATAAAAGCATCTCCAAGAGTCTTTCTTAAACTCACACCTAAGTCATTTGAATACAAATCACTCTATATGTCTTTCACCCTCCAATAGCTTTTCTATATCTTGTGTGCACTTTAGGGCTCATTTGGTAGGGCTCCGGCTACTCCTAAAAAGGTTCGGCTCCGGCTCCTCATATGAAGTAGCTTCTCTATTGGAATTAGAGCCGTTTTGAAAAAAAAATCTTACAAAAAACGTCGTCTCCAGTGGCAGTTTGTAACAGGAAAAGCAATTTTTTGACTCTGGCTTCTCTGGACTCCTTGCAAGGAGCCATTTTTTAATGCCCATTTGGTAGGGCTCCTTGTAAGAGCCAGAAGAAGTCGGAGTTGAAGCAATACCAAATGGGGCCTTAGAGAGTTAATCTTGCTCTCCATCTTTAGTTAGCAAGAAATTCGGAGTAGAGGACGACAATATTTCGATTTTATTTAAAGAACTAGTTGGAGAGCATTCTTTGGGTCAGAATTTTTATTCCTATCAGTAAAAAAGGATATAAAGTCTCTTGGAGTTGCTCTATAAACCCTACCATATATTGCATTTTCGAGAGCCATGTAGCATCTCCAAAATTAGAGAGCAAGAACAGTGGAAGAAAAAAAGATGGAGTGGTTTGGAGAGTATCCCAAGGTTATAAGGACACCCTAGGACCCACAAATGCCCTGAAGTGCTATTACACTACCCTACAATGTTACTAAAATATGAAAGTTTAACAACAACTACTACAATATTACTAAAACATAGGCAATGTGGAAATAACAAAAGATATAGATAAATAAAATTCTGAAATTGCTAGTCTAAGTCACCTCCAACCTAGGAAGCTCATACCGGAAGCGATGATTGAAAGAAAAAAACAAGAATTCCTTACAAGTCAAAAGTCATTATAAAAGATTGTCACAAAAAAAGTCATTATAAAAGATCCTACTTTCTTGATCACCATTGGAGAAAAAATAACTTCATATGTAGGGTGAACCAAGTTTATTTTTTAGACCTCATATCCGTTGGTGAGAAATACCGTAACTGTACACGCAGATGTTACGAGTTGTTTGGTTCCTATACAGTAACACAAACATAAAGGCTAGCTAGTTCAGATCTGTTCCCGCCGGTAACATTTGCAGTTCAATTCTATTTACGTTTGCGTTTCCATTTCTACAACCAAACAGCTCCTTAGATTTTTGTGATAATGCCCCCTTTGTACCCACATTGAAGTTGAGGACCGGCCGACAGCCTTCTCAGCGGATGTGCAGCGCTGCGGGACCTCTCCACCTGCGGCGCCCACAGCGATAGCGACGACGACCACGGGACCGCCACCTTCAAGCTCAACCGCTGCCGCTTCCGCCTCCCGTGCCCTGCACGTGCCACGCCATGGCCACTGCCACCTACGTCCTACGCCGAGGGCGAGCTCGTCGTCACCGCTGTCCCCAAGGGCGCCAGCCCCGACGACGGCGATGGGGCCGTTGTCATCGGTTCATTCGAGGGCAAAAAGGGACATTTCATCCTCCCGTAAGGAGCTGTTATAGGCAAATATGACGGCAGTGGTCCATACGCTCCGAAAAAATAAATTGATGGTCCACACGGCATATGAAGTTTTTTACTGGCGACGACCAAAGAACTCGCCCATTTAATGGGTGATCCAATATAACATTTGACATGAATTATAGAATATATAAATATTGTAACAAAATTATAGCAAAAATAAGTTTAACATTAGCACTGGATAACATTATAATCAGCCCAATTACTAAATATGGATTACAGTGGAGATAAAGTATTTTTTGCAATAATTGAAGTAAAAAAACATTAACACGGGATGTTCCTAGCTAGAAACAAACAGTAACATGGGAGAAAATAGTGTTTCCAGGGCAGGTCCTCCTATGCAGCCATCTCTGAAAATAAATGGATTTCCAGGGATGATCCGCAACTATAGCCTAGCTTAGCATTTCTAGAGTTGGGTCGCAATTCAAACCGGCCTAAAAAAATATAGATACCTCTGAAAAATCATCTGTGTAGAATTTCCTGGGTTCCAGGTAAATATGGCATTGACTTTTCAACTAGCAAGCCGTATACGGTATACCAGACCACAGGCTAGGTCAAATATGCTGTCTATCTTCTGGGCTTCCAATTCACGAAACACCCTAACTACTACAACTATTCTTTGTCATTCTTGCTTTCAATTTTGGTATCAAGCCATGCATGCTTTGGGCAGGATTGCAGTATATACTAATACCAGCTTTATTTGCAGTGAAATTATTTTCAACTAAAGCTATATGGTGTGAAATGTGTAACAGTCATCGGACATTGTAAGCTTTCTACCTTTCCTTGCAATTACTGTGTGCGTTCCCACCGACGACGACCTTATTAGCTAGGAATAGGATGGGTTGGTCTAGATGATGTTAACACAATATATATACAGACGGGAAGTAGGACGACCCATCAGTCGTCCCAGGTCATCATCAGATCCTATCCAAATAAATCCTTGGTTTAATTGGTTTCACTTGACTTGGGGCGCTTTTGAATTCCAAGACAGCTAGTGGATGTGAACATTTATCCAGTCGATTCAGAAAAATGATGCAAGTATCTTTTCTTATAATACAGACCTCACATATCTTTTTAATATTAGTACAGACCACCCAATTTTTGAAGCAATTGATCATAACAATATATTGTAAGAGTAAATGACGGTCAAAGCATTTTTTTTTTGGAAAGAAAGAGTACACAAATATCCTAGTATACGTCAGGCAGGTACCTCCAAGAAAGCAAGGATGGAGGCTTCCATTTATAAATTTCAAGAGGTGAGGGACCTTTATGATGATTTTTCCTATTATTCGTACTACTAAATATACGTACAAAGTGTGGGACTGCAGGAGCTACGATACACTACTTTCGCCATTTCATCAGTGCTTCCATTCCAGTTCCAGGGCAGCCTGCGTAGCTGACGGCTTGAGGATGATGCTCAAGGCGGCTGTGCTCCTCGTTTTGGTGCTGCTGCTCGCTGCTGCTTCTCTACTTCGGGCTCAGGCGCAAAGTACACTTCTCTCTCTCTCTCTAAAAGTACACAATTAATCCTCGGTAGAGTCATTGTTCGCGCATGGGATGGTTTGGTTAACGCTTCCCAACAATTCCTCTGAAATTTATGTGGAATAGTGGGCGTTCTAAAGGAATTTTGGAGGAAACTAAACATGAGCTATAACTTCACTGTTTTGTTTCCTATTTTCCCCCTGCAATGTTTCCAGAGGCATCTTTCTAAATTTTCCTTTGTTTTGAATTCCTATAGGATTTGTCATTCCTACGGTTTTTTTTTCTATTCCTGTGTATTGTATTACATCTTTTGTTCCAAAGGAGACATAAATTTAAAGGTGTTCTAGTCCTCTTCGAGTGCAGTTTATGCTTCAAGGTTAATTATTGGATTTGTCTGAGTGTGGTCCATCATGTTGCAAACATAAACTAGAACACAAGTGGTTTTATGGCTGTCGGAGGGCAGCTCGGCAATAGTGGCGCTTGGAATGAATTGAAGTGCAGGTAATCACTCAGGATACAAGATGGTGGCCACTGCATATATGAGCAATTGGCTCACCTACTACCTAACATATTCCAACTGCCTAAAAGCAGATGCTTTGATTCTACTTGGTTGCCAAGGCACCATGATCAACTTAGTTGCCAAGGAACCTAGAAACTACCTTACAGTGAAAAGAAAAAGTAGTAGGCAACTAGATACATGGGTTCAGCACTAGGCTAACCCCCTCAGTTCTCCCCCTTAGCCTTGTGCGCCTTGGGGATGATCTGCTTCAGACCGATTCTCCTCCTCATTTCCTCGAACTTGGTCTTGCCCAGACAACTGCGGATGAAGTGGTACTTGATCCTGATGTGCTTGCTCCTCTCATGGAATACTGGATTCTTGGCCAGGGCGAGGGCAGACTTGTTGTCCACCTTCAGCTCTACCACGTCGACGTGCCTACCGAGGAGTTCAGCTAGCAGCCTTGAGAGCCACAGAGCTTGACTTGCAGCAGTAGAGGTGGCAATGTACTATGCTTCACAGCTGAAGAGCGCCACCACCTTCTGCTTGATCGATTGTCAGCTGACCAAGCAATTGCAAAAGAAGAACAGTGTTCCGCTCGTGCTCTTGCTCGTGTCGATGTCGCCGACGAGGTCGTTGTCGCTGTAACTGATGAAGCGAGCGCTGCCAGGCGCCTTGGTGAAGTGCAGACCGTAGTCGAGCGTGCCAGCGACATAGCGAAGAATGCGCTTGACAGCTCCTTGGTGTTCCACCGTGGGCCGCTCCATGAACCGGCTGACGAAGCCGACGGCGAACGCCAGATCAGGGCGAGTGTGCACCAGGTAGCACAGACTGCCGATCAGGCGCCGGTAGTGAGTGGGGTCAACCTCCGCGGTCGTGCTGTGCCTGTTAAGCCTCAGTCGTTCCTCCATTGGAGTATGGGCAGGGTTGCAGCAAGCCATTCCCCCGAGCTCTAGAATCCTCTTGGCATAGTGAGTCTGCCGAAGAGTGATTCCAGTGGAGTCTTGATGCACCTCGACGCCGAGGTAGAAGCTGACGAGGTCGAGGTCGCTCATGTCGAAGGTCTTCTTCATCTGAGTCTTGAACGCCTCCACTTCTCGCTCTTCCACGCCGGTGATGATCAAGTCATCGACGTAGATGCCGATGAGCAGGACAGAGCGTCCACTGCCCCGCCGGTACATCGCCGCCTTGTGAGCACTTTGCTTGAAGCCCATCTCTTTGAGTGTGGCGTTCAACCTGGCGTTCCAGGCGCACGGAGCATGCCGCAGACTGTACAAAGACTTGCGGAGGCGGTAGACCTTCCCTTCTTCTCCAGCGACGGCGTAGCCTAGTGGCTGCTGCACGTACACCTCCTCCTTGATGTCGCCGTTGAGGAAGGCCAATTTGACATCCATGTGGTGGACGCGCTAGCCCTCCTAGGCTGCCAGCGCGAGGAGGACCCTGACTGACTCCATACGCGCCACCGGACCGAAGGCGTCGTCGTAGTCCACCCCTTCTTGCTGAACGAATCCGCGCACCACCAGTCTTGCCTTGTGCTTGATCACCACGCCCAGCTCATCCTTCTTGAGCTTGTACACCCATTTTAGGGTGATGGGCCGATGATCAGCAGGGAGCGGCACCAGCTCCCAGGTGCGGTTCTGCTCCACCGCCTTGAACTCCTGCTCCATTGTCGCCTGCCATGCTGGATCATCCTTGGCCTCGACGAAGAGGCGTTGAGACGGCGGAGGTGGAGAATGGTTGCCAAAGATGTTCGCCATCGTGTAGTATCGTAGTGGCTCACCGTTGTAGTAGGCATCAAGTCTGTCTTCATCATCCTCCAGTGGAGTGGCGAACTCCACTTGATCACCGAGCTCGGCTGAAACTGTCGGTGAGGTAGACGAAGCGGTGGGGGCAATAGGAGACATTGGTGGCGGCGTTGACGAGCTCAGTTGGGTCGCTAGTGGAGTGGTAGATGCTGCTGAGCTCTTCCGAGCTCCTCTGAGCTCCGTCCGAGCTCCTCCAAGATCCTCCGAGCTCCGTTCGAGCTCCTCTGAGCTCTGTCCGAGCCCCCCCAGATTCGGCGATGGCGAGCACGGCGCCGTGAGCGAGGGTGCCAGTGATGTAGTTCCGCTCGCCACTGGAGACACACCTTGTGCTCCCCCGGCTCCTCTGAGCTCCCAGTACTCGATGGTGAAGTCGCTCGCTGCCGAGGCCGAGCTGCCGGTGTCCAGAGTGGACCAGTCCCAAAAACGCCCCTCATCGAAGATGACGTCGCGGCTGACCTTCACCCGCTGCGTCATCGGGTCAAGGATCCGGTACGCCTTGGCTCCATCTGCGTAGCCGATGAAGACGCCGAGCTTGCCACGGTCATCCAGCTTGCGGAGCTGGCCCAAGTCCTTAGTGTAGGCGACGCAGCCGAAAGTCTTCAGATAGCTCACTGCCGGCGTGCGCTCGTGCCAGGCCTCGTAGGGGGTCTTGCCCTGCAAGCTTCTCGTCAGCGAGCGATTGAGCAGATGGATTGCCGTCATCACCGCCTCCCCCCAATACTTGGCCAGCAGCCTCCTCTGCCTCAGCAGCACCCGGGTCGTGGCCACTACGGTCTAGTTCTGGTGTTCCACCACGCCATTCTGCTAGGGCGAGTGAGGCGCGGAGAAGTGGCGCTTGATGCCCTCATTGGCGCAGTAGGCGGCGAACTCAGCAACGGTGAATTCGCCACCATTGTCGATGCGACGGACCCGAGCTTGTGGCTGCTCTCCTTCTCTGCCTCAGCCTAGACCTTGATGGCGTCCGCAGCAGCATCCTTGGACGGCAGCAGGACGACCCACATGTAGCGGGACGCGTCGTCCACCAGCAACAGGAAGTAGTACTGACCTCATGGAGTCGCTGGTGTCACGGGCATGCAGAGGTCACCGTGGACAAGCTCCAGCTGCCTCTACGCGTGGTACTGAGCCTGCTATGGGAAGGGACGTCGGCGCTGCTTCGTCATGACGCAGGTGTCGCACACATGCTCGGGGTGCTTGATCACCGACATGCTGCGCACCATGGAGTCCTTGCCAAGCCGGTGCAACGCCTCAAAGTGGTGGTGGGCGAACCGCTTGTGCTAGCGCCAGTCATCGTCGCCCTTCCTCACGGCAAGGCAGATCGGCTGCGCGGCCTCGAGGAGGAGGATGTAGAGGCGACTGGGCCCACGGTTCACCTTGACGAGAAGACGTCTGCAACGATCCTAGATGCGAAGCACGCCTTGGTCAATCTCCACCTTGAACCCGCCTTCATTGAGCTGCCCCAAGCTCATGATGGAGTTGCGTAGCGTCGAGATGAAATAGACGCCATGGAGGACTCGGTGCTCGCCGTTCTTGGCTTGGAACACGATGGAGCCGACACCTTGGATCTCCACCTTTGACGCGTCACCGAACCGCATCGAGCCACGAACTATAGTGTCGAGGTCAGAGAAGAGCTCGTGACAGCTGGTCATGTGGTGGGTGGTGCCGCTATCGAGGTACCAGCCATCGAGCTTGTCCTCACCGGAGCTAGTGTTCAGAAACACCCAGACTTGAGGCTCGATGAGGTCGAGGTCGGCGTCGGCCTTGGAGCAGAGCATGTGCTCCTCCAGCTCCAGGAAGCCATGGGCGAGGAACATAGTTGCCTCGTCGTCATTCTGCTAGGGCGAGTGAGGCGCGGAGAAGTGGCGCTTGATGCCCTCATTGGCGCAGTAGGCGGCGAACTCAGCAACGGTGAATTCGCCACCATTGTCGATGCGACGGACCCGAGCTTGTGGCTGCTCTCCTTCTCTGCCTCAGCCTAGACCTTGATGGCGTCCGCAGCAGCATCCTTGGACGGCAGCAGGACGACCCACATGTAGCGGGACGCGTCGTCCACCAGCAACAGGAAGTAGTACTGACCTCATGGAGTCGCTGGTGTCACGGGCATGCAGAGGTCACCGTGGACAAGCTCCAGCTGCCTCTACGCGTGGTACTGAGCCTGCTATGGGAAGGGACGTCGGCGCTGCTTCGTCATGACGCAGGTGTCGCACACATGCTCGGGGTGCTTGATCACCGACATGCTGCGCACCATGGAGTCCTTGCCAAGCCGGTGCAACGCCTCAAAGTGGTGGTGGGCGAACCGCTTGTGCTAGCGCCAGTCATCGTCGCCTTTCCTCACGGCAAGGCAGATCGGCTGCGCGGCCTCGAGGAGGAGGATGTAGAGGCGACTGGGCCCACGGTTCACCTTGACGAGAAGACGTCTGCAACGATCCTAGATGCGAAGCACGCCTTGGTCAATCTCCACCTTGAACCCGCCTTCATTGAGCTGCCCCAAGCTCATGATGGAGTTGCGTAGCGTCGAGATGAAATAGACGCCATGGAGGACTCGGTGCTCGCCGTTCTTGGCTTGGAACACGATGGAGCCGACACCTTGGATCTCCACCTTTGACGCGTCACCGAACCGCATCGAGCCACGAACTATAGTGTCGAGGTCAGAGAAGAGCTCGTGACAGCTGGTCATGTGGTGGGTGGTGCCACTATCGAGGTACCAGCCATCGAGCTTGTCCTCACCGGAGCTAGTGTTCAGAAACACCCAGACTTGAGGCTCGATGAGGTCGAGGTCGGCGTCGGCCTTGGAGCAGAGCATGTGCTCCTCTAGCTCCAGGAAGCCATGGGCGAGGAACATAGTTGCCTCGTCGTCATTCTGCTAGGGCGAGTGAGGCGCGGAGAAGTGGCGCTTGATGCCCTCATTGGCGCAGTAGGCGGCGAACTCAGCAACGGTGAATTCGCCACCATTGTCGATGCGACGGACCCGAGCTTGTGGCTGCTCTCCTTCTCTGCCTCAGCCTAGACCTTGATGGCGTCCGCAGCAGCATCCTTGGACGGCAGCAGGACGACCCACATGTAGCGGGACGCGTCGTCCACCAGCAACAGGAAGTAGTACTGACCTCATGGAGTCGCTGGTGTCACGGGCATGCAGAGGTCACCGTGGACAAGCTCCAGCTGCCTCTACGCGTGGTACTGAGCCTGCTATGGGAAGGGACGTCGGCGCTGCTTCGTCATGACGCAGGTGTCGCACACATGCTCGGGGTGCTTGATCACCGACATGCTGCGCACCATGGAGTCCTTGCCAAGCCGGTGCAACGCCTCAAAGTGGTGGTGGGCGAACCGCTTGTGCTAGCGCCAGTCATCGTCGCCCTTCCTCACGGCAAGGCAGATCGGCTGCGCGGCCTCGAGGAGGAGGATGTAGAGGCGACTGGGCCCACGGTTCACCTTGACGAGAAGACGTCTGCAACGATCCTAGATGCGAAGCACGCCTTGGTCAATCTCCACCTTGAACCCGCCTTCATTGAGCTGCCCCAAGCTCATGATGGAGTTGCGTAGCGTCGAGATGAAATAGACGCCATGGAGGACTCGGTGCTCGCCGTTCTTGGCTTGGAACACGATGGAGCCGACACCTTGGATCTCCACCTTTGACGCGTCACCGAACCGCATCGAGCCACGAACTATAGTGTCGAGGTCAGAGAAGAGCTCGTGACAGCTGGTCATGTGGTGGGTGGTGCCGCTATCGAGGTACCAGCCATCGAGCTTGTCCTCACCGGAGCTAGTGTTCAGAAACACCCAGACTTGAGGCTCGATGAGGTCGAGGTCGGCGTCGGCCTTGGAGCAGAGCATGTGCTCCTCCAGCTCTAGGAAGCCATGGGCGAGGAACATAGTTGCCTCGTCGTCATTCTGCTAGGGCGAGTGAGGCGCGGAGAAGTGGCGCTTGATGCCCTCATTGGCGCAGTAGGCGGCGAACTCAGCAACGGTGAATTCGCCACCATTGTCGATGCGACGGACCCGAGCTTGTGGCTGCTCTCCTTCTCTGCCTCAGCCTAGACCTTGATGGCGTCCGCAGCAGCATCCTTGGACGGCAGCAGGACGACCCACATGTAGCGGGACGCGTCGTCCACCAGCAATAGGAAGTAGTACTGACCTCATGGAGTCGCTGGTGTCACGGGCATGCAGAGGTCACCGTGGACAAGCTCCAGCTGCCTCTACGCGTGGTACTGAGCCTGCTATGGGAAGGGACGTCGGCGCTGCTTCGTCATGACGCAGGTGTCGCACACATGCTCGGGGTGCTTGATCACCGACATGCTGCGCACCATGGAGTCCTTGCCAAGCCGGTGCAATGCCTCAAAGTGGTGGTGGGTGAACCGCTTGTGCTAGCGCCAGTCATCGTCGCCCTTCCTCACGGCAAGGCAGATCGGCTGCGCGGCCTCGAGGAGGAGGATGTAGAGGCGACTGGGCCCACGGTTCACCTTGACGAGAAGACGTCTGCAACGATCCTAGATGCGAAGCACGCCTTGGTCAATCTCCACCTTGAACCCGCCTTCATTGAGCTGCCCCAAGCTCATGATGGAGTTGCGTAGCGTCGAGATGAAATAGACGCCATGGAGGACTCGGTGCTCGCCGTTCTTGGCTTGGAACACGATGGAGCCGACACCTTGGATCTCCACCTTTGACGCGTCACCGAACCGCATCGAGCCACGAACTATAGTGTCGAGGTCAGAGAAGAGCTCGTGACAGCTGGTCATGTGGTGGGTGGTGCCGCTATCGAGGTACCAGCCATCGAGCTTGTCCTCACCGGAGCTAGTGTTCAGAAACACCCAGACTTGAGGCTCGATGAGGTCGAGGTCGGCGTCGGCCTTGGAGCAGAGCATGTGCTCCTCCAGCTCCAGGAAGCCATGGGCGAGGAACATAGTTGCCTCGTCGTCATTCTGCTAGCCTTGAGATGTGACGCACCTCCATGCTCGCGTCGATGCTAGGGGTAGTCCTTCGCCCAGTGGCCGGTGCGATGGTAGTTGAGGCAGGTATCGTCGCGGTTCGCCTTGCGTTCGCCACCGGGACCACCGCCTTCTCTCCCTACCCACCGCCGCCACAGTCGTCGCGCTCTCCCTTGGGCTTCTGCTTCCTCCTGCCACGAGGTCGTCGACGGGGTTCCTTGGACGAGCTCATCGAGCCGGAGTCGTTCCCTCCCTTCTTCTTCTACCGCGCGAGCCACTGCTCCTCAGTGAGCATGAGCTTCCGGCCGACGGAGACGGGCTCAGACGCAGACTCCTCCAGATCGTCCACTGTCTTCAATCTTCCGGTCACCTCCTCGATGGTGAGGTCCTAGAAATCGAGAAGAGTCTCGATGGCGATCTTGAGCTGGGCGTACTTCTTTGGCACGGCACGAAGAAGCTATTCCACCGCCCGCTCCTCGTCGAGGTTCTTGTCACCGTGGAGGGCCATCTGCTGCTTCAGCGCGAACAGGCGAAGGGCGAAGTCCTCGATCTGCTCCCCAGGACGGAAGGCGAGGTTCTCCCACTCCTTGCACAGTCGCTGCAGCGTGGCGTGGCGGACACGATCGACGCCGATGCGCGCCACGACGATGGAGTCCCACGCCTCCTTGGTCAACGCCTTGTCCGCAAGTGGGGCTTCCATCTTTGGCGGAACTCCAGCGATGATGGCCTCCAGCGTGCGCCGGTCATCGTGGTACGGGAGGTCGGCACACTCGATGGCGTCCCACAGCTAGCGCGCCTGCATCTTCACCTTCATCAGTGAACTCCACTCGTGGTAGTTCATCTTCGTCAGCATCGGCCATGGCGTCCCCGCTTCAGAGTCCTTGTACACCATCTGGATGGCCGCTGGCGACCCACGACGGCCTCCGTGTCCGCGATGGCACTCCGGTGATGGTGGCGGGATCCGGTGACGGCACTCCGGGCTCCGCGATGGCTTCCGAGGCTGCCGCTCCAACTCCTGGCACAGCGCGGCGGCCGTGTTGGCCGCTGCCTGCCTAGCCGCCTCGATCGCCTGTGCGGCAGCGGCCTCTGCCGTGGCCAGGCGCTGAGCACGATTGGCGTCGGGGTGAGGGTTCACCACCGCGCCACCGGCGTTGGTGACACAGCTGCTGCTCTCAGGGCGCGCTCGCTGGAGGTGAACATGGCCTCTGCTCTCTCCTAACCTTGCTTCGATACCAATTGTTATAAACATGAACTAGAACACAAGTGGTTTTATGGCTGCCAGAGGGCAGCTTGGCAAGAGTGCCGCTTGGATTGAAGTGCAGTGCAGGTGCTCACTCAGGATACAAGCTGGTGGCCACTACATATGTGAGCAAGTGGCTCACCTACTACCTAGTATATTTCAACTGCCTAAAAGCAGATATTTTGATTCTACTTGGTTGCTAAGGCATCATGATCAACTTGGCTGCCAAGGAACTTAGAAACTACCTCACAGTGAAAAGAAAAAGTAGTAGGTATAGATACACACCCTCACATCATACATGCAATATTCTGTAGTACAAACCTTTGCCTGCTTGCTATGGCACTGATGACGTGACATGTTGTTCATGGTCCAGGGTAGTACAAATTGTGCACGATACCTAAAACTTTTTTGTTTTTCTGGTTCGTTCTCCCTTTATTTATGTTTTTCTTTGCGTGAGAGAAAGAAATAGTAGCTAGAAACAATAAGGCAACCACATATATCTTCCATGCATATACCTTTTTTTTAAGCATCTTCCATTCCTATACCTGGTTCTCTTTTTTCTTGATGTATTCTCACAGTTTTCATCTTGAAATATCTTGTTCCAGATGGCTCGTTGGACGAAGGGCAGTCTTTGCAAGTTGGGCAAGCACTAGTTTCAGCACAAGGTATTTTTGTGTTGGGTTTCTTCACAATTGGGGTCAACACATTTCTAGGAATATGGTACAATTACATAAAGCCTCAAACAATCGTCTGGGTGGCAAACCGTGACAACCCAATAAAGGGAGGCAATGTAAGCCTTACCCTCAGCCAAAGCTCTCTTGACCTTGTGGATACAAGGACAGGATCCCTGTGGTCAAGTGGCACACTCAACACCAACAGTCCACAGGCCTTCCTTCTCGACACTGGTAACCTTATCATCAACGACACCACCATGTCTAGGAGTACTCCAAGTCAACCACTGTGGCAAAGCTTTGATCATCCCTGCGACACATGGTTGTCTGGCATGAGAATCGGGTACGACACGTCGGTGGCGAATAATGGCTTGTTGCAGCTCAAATCATGGAAGAGCGAATCGGACCCGTCTTCCGGGGACTACACCATCAGCATGGATCCGAGGCGACTGCCTGGGCTGGTCTTGCGCAAGGGCACTGAGTTGCAGTACAGGACTGGTCCATGGAATGGCCAAGGCTTCAATGGCCAGCCATATCTCAAGTCGACGAACGACGTGATGTTCAACATGAGTGTCCGCGAAGGTAGTGCATATTACTGGTTCACAGCCTTAAACACATCAGTCCAGTGGCGAACTGTCCTGATGCCTGATGGCTTTGCCAATCGCTCGTACAGTAGCAGCCCCGACAACGAGTGGGTGGACTTCTGGCAGTGGCCTCAATCTAGATGTGATTCCTACGCGTTCTGCGGTCCGAACGCGGCTTGCTACAATGATGACTGCAAATGTCTACCAGAGTTTGTCTATACGTCGCCGAACGAGTGGATCCGGAGGAACTTCACCGGTGGCTGCAAGAGAAGTGCATCGTTTTCTTGCTCCTCGGCTAATGGGTTTCAGAAGTTCACACTTGTCAAGGTGCCTGACACACTGAATGCCAGGTTGGTTCGAGGCAAGAGCTTGGATGAGTGCAAGGAGTTGTGCTTAGGGAACTGCTCATGCAATGCTTATACCGTGCTTGAAGATAGTGACTGTGTTGTCTGGTCGGGTGATTTGGTCGATACTGTTCAACTTGCTGATGGGATCAATGATTTCTACACTCGGACTTCCCATAACGATGATCCGTCTCACTCAGGTATCTTTCGATCATTATTCCTATCAACACAAGAGTTTATTACTTTACTGTACTAAATATGGATCCCTATTCTTTTTGCAGCTAGACAAACTGCTATCATTGTCTCTGTTTCTGTTGTTGGAGGGTTGCTGCTTATTTCTGCATTGCTAGGATTTTGTTATCGTCGAAGCCAACGAAAGCATTTACCACTAACACTTGGTACGCACAGTTACTATTTATCATTCACCATTTTTATGTATGATCATGATTAAATATCATTTCATTCGTGAAAAAACTTGTGCAATCGGAGTTGTTTGGAACAGAACAAGAGCATGCACCAGGGCCTAAGCTTACAGCCAACCTTGAGCGGAGTTTAGATCTGGATGCTATCAGAGTCGCCACCAACAATTTTGCTGAACGAAATAGTATCATTTCTACCCGATCTAAGACCATCTACAAGGTACTTAATGGGTTTTCCTTTTTCAAGTTTTGGTTGTGAGTCTGTTATTGAATTAGTATATGTGAAGAGTTTGTTATCCTTGGCATTGCTCAGGGAACACTACCAAATGTTGGTGATTTGGCAATCAAAAGACTAAACACAGAAGCGGGGCTCGAGGAGCTAAAGAACGAGGTGAAAATTCTTGCGAGGCTTCACCATCCGAACGTCATAAGGATGATGGGATCTTGCATAGGGAATAACGACAACGTAATATGTTATGAATATATGCCCGGTGGTAACCTTGATGCAGTTCTTTTCGGTATGTTTTTTCTTGTAATATAAGTGGTTGCAGACATAATTATCATCAGAATATATAGTGCCATTTGTATAAGATGCATGTTGGTCTTACCAGCCATGAATCTGAGGTGTGTGCAGCTGAAGATGAGAAGTACGGAGTGCTCGACTGGCCTTCACGTCTTCGCATCTTGCAAGGGATCTGTGAAGGGTTGCTATATCTGCATGAGCATTGCGGAATCATTCACCGTGATATAGACCCTAGTAACATCCTACTTAGCGATGGCTTGACTTCCAAAATCTCAGACTTCGGCCTTGCAACCCTGCTTGATCAAGGCCAATCTGAAGGGAAGGCGGAGAGGTTCGAGGGAACACGGTGAGTTCACTTTGCAGCCATTGCATTGCACATGCCTTCACTGTTTAGTTCCATGTTCTCTGGTGATTTGTGATGAGCAGAACCGATCACTGGCAGTGTGCTTACTGATTAATGAATGGTATGGTACTCAGTGCATACAGCGCTCCTGAGTTGTTCCACCGCAAATCGTACTCGGCGAAGTCCGATGTGTACAGCTTTGGTGTAGTACTTTTGGAGATTGTAACAGGCTGCAAAGCGACATCATTTTGTAGAGAAGATGCTGATGACCTCCCTACATATGTAAGTAAAAATGTTACTCTACCTTGTCTCCAGCAAAGATATATAGCCTGTCTGCTGGTATCTATCTAATTATCAGTCGTTAAAAAAAATGGTCTCTATCAACAATACTTGCCATTACAATAGAACCAAAAGAAACTGTACGGTAGCAGACTCAGCGTAATTAGTTGAACACTCTAGATCTTTAGATATGATGAAAATGTCAGTTTTTCATTTATAAATATTTGTGGTTATTTCTTTCTCTCTGTCAACCTTTAAGTTATTTCTTACTTTTTTTCGGTGAAGGTTCGACAACACTGGACTCAGGGAACTGCTGAGCAGTTGAAGGATCCAAGAATGGGTGATGCTCCCAGAGGAGAGGTGGGAAGATGTATTCATATAGGCCTCCGTTGCGTTCAAGATGATCCAGACGTGAGGCCTACCATGTCATACATCAGGAACACACTAGCGGCAATTCGCTCTTAGTTGTGATGGGATCACTTATGCGATACCAATGTACATATATTATCTATTGTTATTATCACTGATTCACTTTGGCTATTATATACATTCATGTATGAAATATGAATTCAGAGGCTGGATTTAACCCCTTTATCAAAAAAATAATCACCGGTTCACTGATGGATATAGTGTAATATTACATCTGAAACGAACCTACTTGAACTGGTTTCTGCCATTGGTTAAAGGGCGCGTATGGATCATCAGACTAGAATTTAGGACAACTGGAATTTAGTCCATCATGAGGTAAACTTACCAACGATGTCATCCCGAACTATAATCTTTTGGTTTTGAGTCTTATCTATATCTAAATGGGCCCCATTCTATACGCTGACGTGTCACACATACTGTGCATTGTGCATTATTAGATGCGGACCCAACATGTTGGGGTCTACCTCTCTCTCTATTTCTCATCTTTGACACGTGAGACCTATATATCAGTTTGTGAATCGTGATGGTACTGATGGCCAAGTTTAGAGACCTGCGGTGAATTTTACTCCTCCAAAAAGTTAAAATATAGGTATATTCCACATGTCAGGTCTACATCAAACACACAGTCAGCATACTACATTAAGCGTAAACTAGAATAACAATACCGACCAAGTTTAGGGACTGCGGTGGTGATCACCTTGAAGTTCATGGACTGAGGTGACACCATTGCCTAAGTTTTGGAACATACATATATCACTTTGAAAGTTGGGTAATCGGGATGACACCGCCTGCCAAGTTTAGGGATTGATGGTCCGGAATTTTACTCCTCTCAATTGTACATATATCACCATCGGTACGTACTTATTAGTCAACTGCTGGTTCAGGGAACTGGAATCAAGGGACTATTGGTACTTAGCGACGCAGCCACTATTGGACATTGGTACTTATAGTACGGCCTAACGGCTACTTGTGGAATCAATTGGTTGCTTGTCTCGAGTCCCTTCTCATCATATCATCATCGTCATAGATTCATTCATAGCTATTGGAACCCACGTGGATCCACAGTCTTTCTGGTCAGTCGGCAAGACCGCCTCTGTCCCATGCATACACAAGGAAAAAAAAGCATTCAGCTGACTTGGTCGGTCGGCGGTCGTGATGAAAAGTTCCTGAGATTCCAGAACTGTGTACACACGTAAACTAGCTGTGTGACGAGGCGACGACCAAAGGTGTATTACGGCCACGACGGCGATGACGATACGACAAATAATCACCGTAAGTTGCTGACCACTGCCAAGGGCCGACGATGCTGTATACATAAACGTTTATTTTAGGACAAATTTTGAATCGCAGAAGTGTAATTATTTTGGAACGGAAGTGAAGAGAACCAGCGAGCGAGCAACGACCCTCTCCCGGAGTCCCCCCGCCCCGCCGTGCCCGGTGAAGATGGCCCCAGCCCTGGCAAGATCTCGGGCGCCCGCACCCCAATCTCGCGCGACATCTACCACTCCAGGTGAGCTGCAACTCATGTCCCGCTCGCTTCTCTGACGAATCCCGCCACGGTTCGAGTCGCAGATATATTGCTCTCGGCTCATGCGTGGTTGGTTTCATTGGGTTTTACTGTCGCCTGTGCTGTGCGTAATTTGGCTTTGCATCCTGGGGATTCGGCTTGTGCGTGATTGGTCCTACGCACGTGTTGACCCGACTGAATGAATTTATCCGACACTGTTTTCACACACACGCTAGATAACAGATGCTAAATAGGTACCTGGAAAACAGCAACAAACCTGCACAAGAAGCGACAAGCAATTCAGTGAGTTGTTCACTGGATGACAAACAGGTAGTATTAGATAGTATACACATAAGCACACAGGTAGTATCAGATAGTATAGACATGTTCAGATAACAAATTCATGCACAATGCAGATTCTCAATAGAAAAAAAAAACAGCAAAATAAAAAAATTATCAATGTTTGATCTACAATATGCAACTTGGTTCTGCTGACTTTATTTTGACGAGTGATTCAGTCATCACAAGATATCTAGATGGCAGATACATTCTAAATCCATGTTAAGAAAAAATATGGCTGATGGATGTATTTTTCAGTAGAGCAACAAGCAAACTGATAGGGGACAGGTCAGAGGATACAGGACAACTAAACTACAAAAGCATATGAACGTATTTGACATATGGATAAATGTTAAGCTAAGCAGATGCACAAGTAATAGAGAGAGTGAGAGAGAATTTGACAGAGATAGAGTGACAGACTGATGTCCTACTCCTACAACCATGGCATAGTGATGGTAATAGTCCATCACACACACACCCACACACACAGATGTCCACACCCACACACCCACAGACACACACACACAGAGAGAGACACACACACACCAGCAGTGCCAGAAAACACATGCACCCACACACACACTGACACACACGCACGCACGCACAAAAACTAGCACGCGTGCGCGTGCACACGCACACACCAAAGCTACCAAAAACATGTACACACATCACATCTATAACTGAACAACTCAAATATATACTTAGGGTACCTCAACCAGGAACCAACCAGCAGAAGCAGCAACTTTCCAACTATTGCATCAGCAGCAACTCCAGGAGTAGCAGCAGCTCGAGCAAAAGCATCTCTAGCAGCTTAATCAGCAGCAACAGAAAATGCAACAACACCAGAAGTAACTCAATCTACCTGAAAAATCCAGCAAGAAGTATGGCTCAAAATTTAGTAAAATTTTTAAAACTAGAGGTAGATATCTATGAAAATAAATTTTGTGACAATCCAATGGGACACTGGAGTTGTCAAATGTACTTTATTTATCCCCACACGTTAAAGAAAAGCAATAGCAACAGATATAAGTGTTTTAGTAGCCACCAGATCAGTTAGTTAATCAACCAATCAGCCACCATCCAAATCAGTTAATCACACCCTATATGTGTTTCAGTAGACAGAAAACAAAAGATTTGGGAAGAAGTGAAAAAATAATCATCTATAAGCAGGAAGGTGGCAACGCTGGAGCTCATGAATCAAAATGGCAGTGCAGTTGCTTCCATACAACAAATCAGAGGTGCTGCTAGTACTAAACCAGCTGGAATTATCATATTACTATTCATGCAATGACCCAACAATACATCCGGAAGGCCATAGCAAGAGATAAACAAGTGCAGCTGCAACCTAATCAGATTATTAGACTAGCATGAATCATGGATGATACCCAGAAGGCCATATACAATGAATAATTAGGTGGTGTTGTGCTAATCACAACTACATGTCTACAACTTACAGTGAAATTATGAGATGCCAGAATTTCAATGCTTCAGTATTTCAGTGATAGACCAATGCACAAAATGGAAATGACACAATTCAATGCACATAGGCTAACAAGTTTTAGAGATTCAGTATTTCCCTTTCAAAGTATCAAGTTTCCAGTTTACTGCCCGTTGAGATGCCTATATGCAACATCCTCAAATAATGGAACCCCTTATTTTCTGCAAGTCATCCCAACCTGCAAATTAAACACTACCTGACAGCACCTATAGTAAGGTTCAAAGCGTTCTAGACAATATATGTTGAAGCTAACTTTAAATATGCAGCAGAAAAAGAACCGACAGATAAAATATACTCTCATGAGCACACTTCAGGTAGTGGCAGGCTATTCAAGCATCTTCCTAAGGTCCCAGGATGCTGCATGCTCTCTCAATACAAACCAACGTGCATATATAGTGAACTTATTTACTAAAACTAGTGTTCCTTCAAATTTATCAGTTCTCCTAATGTTGTTTGTGTGTGCAGAACTCCAAAAAATACAAGGCACAATTACAGCATCCTGCAACCATTCTAGTACATAATGTATTTCAGAAATTAGTGGTCAGAATATATTGGTACAGCAATAGCACTACTTCAACTCCACCTATTTATCGAGTGTTTTATTACCTTGCTGTTTATTGAGTGTTTTATTACCAGGCATCCAACACAGTTACCTGCAGTCCTGCAAGCATCAAACAACATGCTACCACTAATTAGCCATGCTCACACATCTTCTATTTTTTTCGTCAAATAATATCAGTATAAAAAATTGCTTCACATAAGAACTTAGACATATCAGTCAGAGTGGTTCCAAGTTGAAAATGCGCATAATCCAGAAATACAGCATATACATAGTGAGGACTTTTGATTTTTTTTCTTGAGCAAATGAAATCAACAAACTAAGAAGGGCAGAACAAGATCTCCACAGATAAATCTCGTACTGCACCTATGAGAGTAATCAGGCCCAACCAAATAGAAGAATAGGATACTATTCATAAGTTCATAACCCAAACAAGATTAGAGATGCCATTGTGCAAAGCCAACATTCTTGGCAAAAAAATTAGATCAGCAGATCAAAGGATAGCCAAATGGATGACGCAATTGTAAGACACTATAACCTAATTCAGATTATTTAAAGTGCAAATATCCTTTATCCTGACTTAACAATGGCATAAAAAAACTGGATTCTTTTTTCAGGGAAATACAGGACAGTACAAGCATAGCCTTACCAAACTTTTCTCTCCACCGTTTAATAATCAGATATAATTAGACACTCTCACACGGATTTATTTATGTGATCCATAAAAAGGTAATTATAGCACTATCTGAACTCAGAACCAATGTGAAAAAATTAGCTCAAAACAGAGGAAAAGCACCACATTCAACATACAAAAGGCACAAGTGTGGACAGTAAATAACATCATTACCCTTTCCAAGATCATCAGGATCAGCGTGAACAACAACAGCTCTGCCAATGATTGAGTTTGGCCCAGTCAGTGGGATCTGAAAAAAAAAATAGCAGTGTAAAGGAGAAGGCTAAGGTGACATAGGAATCATAAGGGTCTAAATGTCTGATTACCTGGCTGTCGGTAACATTGATGTTAGCAACACCTGACAGCAGAGAAACAAATTCAGAGACAAGGCAGTACATTATCATATACACAGCATGTGAATGGAATTATGGACTATGGCTAAAGGATCACAGAAGTAACACAGCTTCCTTAGCCCAAGTACTAGTGACCAGCTACTAAATGGGTGTGTAAAACTGATAAGGAAAAGAAGGGCAGAGATCGTTACCATCTGCTCCAGCTGTCACATTTCCAAGATCTGTGGCATGGCATGGCGGTTCTCATCTTCTGGTGCTCCATGCTCCTTGCTCGCAGGATTGTACTTCGGAAACTCCACGTTCAGCATCTATGTCAACATGGCTAGTTCGACGCATCTCTGTTATAAGCACAAATATCTTAGATTTACATAAAGTCTAGAGCATGGACTGCAACATACAGAATTTTAAGCACAATATCTTAGATTTACATGCAAACAATAAACAGATGCACAATGTAATATGAAACACCATTTTGAGCTGGTAAACGCAAACTCCAAATATTATAATTACATAAATTCAATATCTTGAACTTCCAAATTAAATGTCAGCTAGAACTGAGATAAGGAATACACAGAACGGTAGGAAATACATGTTCAAACAGCAACCATAGTTTGCTCTGCATTTAGTAAGGAAAGGCTAGCACGAATCCAACAAAAAAACCAGTAGCAATCCAACCATGTAATCCCCACCCTGACCCCCCTCCTGAGTCGAAAACAAATAAATCACGAATGAAAAAGGCAATCAAAACAATAAAAAGCCAGTTACTTGACAGTCTGGTCCTCCCCAAATCCACCCCCCATAACAACCAAGCAAAGCAACACCCGCGAAATCCACCCTTGAACTCTCCCCCGAGCGCCAGAGAGCAACCAAATTGTAGCCACCCCGAGCGCACCAGCACCCCACCGAGACGGCAAATTAAGCGGAATTAAGCGGCAGCCCCCGGCTCCCACGCCGTCGTCCCCAACAGAAACACCACGCGACAGAACGCCGCCGACACAGCAGTAGCTCCACTTCTAACACACTCTGTCCTCCAAGGCGCCGGGCGCAGCACGGGCCTGTTCCCCATCGCACCGGAGCTCGAATCCGGCGAATCGAGCGGCGCACGCGCTTGGCCGAGATAGACGAGGGGAGCCGCGAGCAGCAGCAGCCGGTGGGCCAGCTCTCGGCTAGGGTTTAGGCCGCGGGACGCGCCGGACTCGCACGTCGCCGCGGCTCGTCTCACTTGGATCTGGAGGTGCTCCCTTCCTCACCGCACGAAGAAGAAAGCAGTGACATGGGAAAAGGACGGAAAACACCCACAGGCAGAGGACACCCACAGACAGAGGACAACACCAAGAGACAGAGCAACGGTAAAGTAGCAAATTTTGCTAGAGGAGATCGCAAAAACATCTAATTGCCCGGCACACACCGTAATGACGAGAATTTGTCCAGTACCATTATAAATTTGTGTTTGTTTGCCGTAACACATCGTGCCTATTATTTTATTCATTTCTCAGGTTTTAAGAGAGAAGGTGGGGGAATGACTTCTTTGCCCTCGTCTTCAACCTTCAGCTGCTCACTGAAATTTGCCGTAACATGTCACTGCGCAAAAGTGTTTGGCCAGGATTTTATTGAAAATATAAAGATTCCTAGGGGTTATTGGGATGACTTGATAGACTTAATGAACAGTCAAATAGATAGAAAGAGAAGAGGGGGATGTTTTTTTTGGGGGGTGGGGGGTTTGGAGCGGTGTCTTTCTGAAAAAAAACACTTTTTCCTCCTTGAAACCGTTAGCCATGGGCGCCCCCATTGTTGAGGAGCGCCTGCGTGGACGTGAAGTTGGCGAACTGGACAGTCGGCGACGTGTCCGCCAAGGCCCTGTGCGCGACAACCTTGAGCGCGACGTCGAGTGGGGTCGAGACGGAAGAGCCGGGCGGGAGGCCCATGGCGGGCGCAGGAGCGCATCCCGGAGGTGAGCGGCGGCGCGAAGGAGAGGAGGGTGCGGGTGCCCCGGCGGCGTTGGCGGCGAGGTGAGCCAGTGATTGAGCCGCACCAATACCTCGCGCGCGCCAATGGGTCCCCGGCGTCAGCACGGCGTGCCGCGTCAATGAGCTCGTCCACCGCCGCCCCTGGTGGCGCGGCCATGTCGCCGCCGGAGAGGACGGCCTCCTAGTCCTCGGCACTGGTGGGGACGGCTCAGGCGCGGAGGAGGAGGCCAGGGAGGAGGACGTGGGCGGGCTGGGACTGCGGTTGTAGAGCACGGAGGTAGGCTTCTGCGCCGGCGACGCAAAGGCGGCGGCTTCGTCTTGGCCATTTCCGCCGGCGCCGGCGTCCTGGAGCCGCGCTAGCCGGGGGAGCTCGCCGGAGGAGGGGGACTGGCCAGAGGAGCTCTTGCCACAGGAGCTCACCAAAGGTTGAAGATGGCGGTGTATTACAGCAAATTTCAGTGAGCAGATGAATGGTCGAAGACTAGGGCAAATAAGTTATTTTCCTCACCTTCTCTCTTGAAACCTGAGAAATAAATAAAATAATAAACACGGTGTGTTACGACTAACAACCATAAATTTATAATGGTATTGATCAAATTCTCGTCGTTGCGATGTGTGCCGGCCAATTAGATATTTTTACGGTGCCCTCTATCAAAATTTGCCTAAAGTAAATTTTGCCCATGGGCACACGCCCCTTCACCTCGTAAATTTCGGTGCGAATATTATGGTTCACAATGCGAGGACACGTGCCTTTAAACAAAAACAAAAAAAAACATGTTTAAGTTAACACTGCTAGTGGTCATAGTACAATTAAAGTGACACATAGACTATGAGGTATCAGGCTATTATTCACAGAATACAAACCACCATGTCTTTTTTTCTAGCGGTTTTCACCTTTCTTTTTTCCTTCACTATGGGTCATTTTTATCTCTCTCTTCTTTTCTTGTATGAACGACTTCTCTCTCTTAAACATATATATATAGCTTCTGCAAGCACCTATAACACATGTAGAGTACCTACTTTTTGTGTAACACAGCATCTGAATCTAGCTGGACCTCAAAGCCAATAGTGAAGCCGCTGGAGTTGGAGAAGCCCTAAAGCAAACCCAGGGGAGCCATTCATCTCACATCCGACAGACCACAAGAGTGACTGATAAGATAACAAACCCTCAGCGACGGCTAGCATGTAATTTTGTAAATTTATTTAGAGATACAAATGTTGTGCGTATTTTTCACAAATCTAGTTAAACTTATCGACACGTAAACCGTGACGATAGATATTTAGGGAGAGGGAGTAGGCCCTTACTCCTTAGGTCAGTCTCATTGGAAGAATGAAACTAGCTCTCTCAATGCATAGTTTTTTTTACTGAACCTCAATGCATAGTTTCATTTCACTATTTTCATAGGCCATGTGTGACATTTAATTCTTGTATGGTATTGTGATCAAATATGTCATGTATCTGTGTAGCCATTTGGAAGTGTATCTAAACTAAATATTAACATATTGAAACATGACCATGTTAGCAAATAAATCATGCTTAGTCATAAATTATCATAAAAAACAAGAAAAACGTCCTTCAGTTCTGGGCTTTGTCAAATAAAAAAAAAGAAGCAGGCCTTATCCTCCCTCACGTTCGACGCTTGTCATCCACTCGTGAACACCGGCACAACCACCGTTGTTCCTGTCCGTCCTCTCCTACACGTCATGGTCGGAGGCACGGCAGAATAAGCCGCCATAGCCGCGGGACGCGTCGAGATGCCAAGCTGGACAACGGACCGACCTTGCCACCAACGTCGCAAGGTCCTCGTCGGTTCACCTGGGGCGGCTTCTTCCCCGGTGCGGCTCTAGGCGAGAGCCGCGGCGAGCTCCCCCGCACGGCAGGCGAGCGGCTCGGCAACCTCCCCCGTGCGACGGGCTGCTCGCTGGTGATCATGCGAATGGGGGTTGACGATGCGCAGGAGACCGATTGGTGACGCACGGGATCCCCCGATGAAACGCTCGGCCCCTCAATGCGCGTTTCATTGCGTATAGGTAACTGGGCCAACTAAGTTTCGTCCCCATGAAACTATGATCTCTCTCTTCATAATTATCATGCTAAGTCATCTAAAATGCTGATATGTCATAGTAATTAATGAGAATGAAACTCCTGCAAAAGCTGCATTGAGATTGGCCTTATGACCACCCACCCAGCCAGAGCCCGCCACGGAGCCACCAGTCAACCCGGCCGAAGCACGGAAACAGTGAAACAGAAACCACACGAGTCATGGTCATGGCGATACGCGGCACGAGGATGACCCACCCTTGTATGGTCCGTCCTTGTCTCCGTCCTGACGATCGGGGCGGGAAGCGATGAGGCGGCGCTGCTAGCATTCAAGGCAGGGCTGCTGAGCTTAGGCGCGCTCGCCTCGTGGAACAGCAGCAGCTCCGGCGGCTTGGGCGCCGTCACGTGCAGGGCGACACGCGTGATGGCGCTCAGCCTGCCCTTCAGAAACCTGGCCGGCACGCTCTCGCCGGCCATCGGAAACCTCACCTTCCTGCGGCTGCTCAACCTGTCCTCCAACGGTCTCCACGGGGAGATCCCCGAAACCGTCGGCCGTCTCCGGCGTCTCAGGGCCCACAACATAGGCCGCAACTCCATCTCCGGCGTGCTCCCGGCCAACCTCTCCTCCTGCGTCAGCTTGACGGACCTGCGCCTCCACTACAACCAGCGCATACCGGCGGATCTCGGTAACACGCTAACTCGGATCCAGATTTTTGCGCTGCGAAACAACAGCCTGACTGGCCCAATCCCAGCAGGCATCGGCAGCATCGCCGGCCTGCAGCACCTCCATCTGGGAGAGAACAGCCTCAGCGGCGTGCTTCCACCCTCCCTGTGGAATCTGTCATCGCTGGTGATGCTCCAAGTGAACTACAACATGCTGCACGGCAGCATCCCTCCCAACATCGGTGACAGGTTCCCCGCCATACAGCTGCTTACGCTGAACAATAACTGGTTCAGTGGAGCGATCCCATCCTCTCTCTCTCTCTCTCTCTCTCTCTCTCTCTCTCCAATCTTTCAGCTCTCCAACGTCTGGTGGACCTCTCGGAAAACAACTTCACTGGCCTTGTGCCTCCCACCTTTGGGTGTGGGAGTGGGAAGCTGCACTCGCTTGCAATTCTCTACTTGGGAGAAAACCAGCTTGAGGCAGACGACAGCAAGGGCTGGGAATTCATCACGTCGCTAGCAAACTGCAGCCAGCTCCAACAACTCACTCTCAGCGACAACTACTTCAGCGGGCAACTGCCACGGTCAATTGTAAACCTGTCAACGACACTGCAAATGCTCTATCTACACAATAACATGCTCTCTGGGAGCATCCCAGAGGACATGGGCAACTTGATCGGCTTGGACCTACTCTCTCTGGGGTTAAATTCCGTATCTGGCATGATACCCGACTACGCTTGACCTGCACAACACTAGCTTGTCAGGCCTCATACCATCTTCTGCTGTTGGGAATCTTACGAATCTGGTTTTCCTGATGCACACAACTCAAATTTCGGAGGTTCAATTCCAGCGAGCCTTGGGAAGCTACAGAAATTGTACTATCTGGATCTGTCACACAACCGTCTTAATAGCTCCATCCCAAAGGAGATCCTCGAGCTGCCTTCACTTTCTTTGTTACTGGACTTGTCAGACAATTTTCTCTCCGGACCCATTCCATCACAAGTCAGTGCCTTGGCTAACCTAAACAGCTTGAGTCTGTCAGGGAACCAGCTGAGTGGCAACACACCTGACAGCATAGGAGGCTGCGAGGTGCTGGAATTCCTTCTGCTTGACAGCAACACGTTCGAGGGAGGCCTGCCTGAATCTTTGGCCAAGCTGAAAGGGCTCAACATACTTAACCTAACCATGAACAGCCTATCTGGTAGGATCCCTGATGCCCTGGGTGGCATTGGCAATCTGCAACAGTTGGGTCTAGCGCACAACCATTTCTCCGGACCAGTCCCGGAAACCCTACAGAATCTGAAACTGCTGTGGAACTTAGATGTGTCGTTCAATAATTTCCAAGGCAAGTTACCGGATGAGGGTGTTTTCAGAAACCTGACCTACGCAGCGGTTGAGGGGAATGACGGGTTGTGCGGTGGGATACCAAGCCTTCAATTGTCTCCATGCCCCACTCTTGCTGCAAATATGAACAAAAAACGGTGGCACATGATTCTTAAAATAGCTCTGCCGATCACAGGAGCAGTAGTCATGGCATTTGTTTCGGCTGTTGTTCTTATTCTGGTACGCCAAAACAAGCTGAAACAAAGACAAAACAGACAAGCAACATCAGTGGTTAATGACGAACAGTATCAGAGAGTTTCGTATTACACATTGTCAAGAGGAACTAATGGATTTTCAGAAGCTAACTTGCTTGGCAAAGGAAGATACGGTTCTGTTTATAGATGTACCTTAGAAGAGGAAGGTGCAACTGCAACCGTAGCTGTTAAAGTGTTCAACCTTCAGCAATCAGGATCTTCAAGGAGTTTCGAGGCTGAGTGTGAGACTCTGAGAAGAGTACGCCATCGCTGTCTCCTAAAGATTGTCACTTGTTGCTCGAGTGTTGATCCACAAGGTGAAGAGTTCAAGGCGTTAGTTTTTGAGTTCATGCCCAATGGTAGCTTAGATGATTGGATCAATCCGCAGTCGAGTAATCCCACTCCAGAAAATACCCTCAGTCTTTCACAAAGACTTTGCATAGCTGCTGATATCTTCGATGCACTTGACTATCTTCACAACCACAGCCAGCCACCAATCATCCATTGCGACCTGAAGCCAAGCAATATTCTTCTCGCAGAAGACATGACAGCTAAGATTGGCGATTTTGGCATATCAAGAATCCTACCTTTAAGTACAATAGTAAAAACTATGCAAAATTCACAAAGCTCAATTGGAATCAGAGGCTCCATAGGTTATATTGCACCAGGTAATTGAAAATATTGCGGCATTGCTGTCTTTATTCCCCCCTCCTCTCACCTCTCACCCTCTGCCATAATTTTGGCAAAGGCAACAGTGTAACTATATATATGTTTGCAAATATTGCAGAGTACGCTGAAGGTTGTGCGGTTTCTGGACTAGGTGATATTTACAGCCTAGGAATATTGTTGCTTGAAATGTTCACGGGAAGGAGCCCTATTGATGACATGTTCAAGGATTCTCTGGACCTGCACAGGTTTGCTGCAGCTGCTGTTCCTGACAGAGCCCTGGAGATAGCTGATCAAACAATCTGGCTGCATGAAGGAGCAAATGATAATGAAGACGTGATCCATGAAAGGATAACAAGTATGGTTTGGCAGTGTTTGGTGTCTGTCCTTAGGCTTGGCATATCCTGCTCAAAGCAACAGCCCAGAGAGCGCGTGTTGCTAGCAAATGCTGTGACAGAGATGCATTCAATCAGGGATGGGTATCTCAGATCTCGCTCGATGATAACAATGAGCAGTGAAGCACTCAAATGAAAGGTTTAGCATGCATTATTTGTAGTACTGGGTAATTATCGCATTGGAGGCATCTACCTGACCGGTGTTGTTATTAGTTACTAGTAATACTCATCAACTAAAGCATTGATGACTGCCTTTGTCAAAGATTTTTTTTTGAAGGATATTTGTCAAAGATTTATGTACACAGAATGTTCAACAATTATGTCCATCAAAGATTAGTAAACTAAGGGCAATGTTTGGATCCATTGTGATTATAATAATCAGCTAAAATAATCTAATTGTGATCCAAACATATTACAGTAATCCTATAATCCAACTGAGACCTGCTTTTTGGAGATTATGGGTATTTCTTGAACCAACTGTCATCCACCACAATAATCCAGGAACCCAAACACTACAATTTTATAGTCCATAATTCAGATTATAATAATCCTATAGATAACTGAGATTATAATAGATCCTAACATGCCCTAATAATAAATGAAATAATCAAGTGAAGAACAGTAAATAATAAAGAGCACTAGAAACCACCCACGTTGCCATGCACCTATTTGTGTCTGACCAGCCTGTGCTGTGATGTGAGTCTCATATATAAAACGATCCATATTACTCTAAAGACTACCTTTGAGTTCAGACTAACAATCTATGTGGTAGCTTTGCAATGTTGTTCTTTAGAAACCTAATAGCATTGCCCATGCTGATTGAAACAGGCGTGCACTCAATAACAAATGACAATAACTGTTGTTTTTTGAAGTATGATATCTGTAGAGTTTTATTTGGAGGTGTGCTTAAGTTTTCACAACTGCTATTCACACATCTGATGGAGTAAAACTATCTCTAATTTTCAGTTTTTTTTCTTAGCTATATAGTGCTAATTGGAATATGAAACTTCGACAGCTGCCATTCAAACATATGGTTATTCAGATTTTTTTTAAAAAAAATCAGCATATTTTTGTATGAATGGTGTAGTTAGATGTAGCTAAGACTTAAGACGACGACGACGACAACAACAACAACAAAGCCTTTTAGTTCCAAGCAAGTTGGGGTAGGCTAGAGTTGAAACCCAACATGAGCCACTGGTCACGGTTCAGGCACGTCAACATGAGCCACTAGCTGAGATTTAAGACGACGGCAGAAAAATATATAAAGATGAGACCATGCTTGAAGATATACATATTTCAGCATGTAAGTATTGGAGCCTAACCTATAGTAAAGCCCAGGTGGCTAGATGAGTAATTCATACTTCACCAAATAGTTATTTTTCTAGTTCTCAGAACAACCAAAAATTTAAGATATAAATAATTAAAAAATGAATCCAGCTTACAAGGATGCATATTAGTTTTTCCTTGCCTAAATGGTAACTTATAAGCAGCATAAACCTTAATAAACATGTATCACCCATGATCCAATAAGCAATGCGTTCAAAAAAAATGATCCAATAAGCAATGTACCCTGTTGTAACTTATTTATGTTGTGAGCTCATTGATTACTCCTAAATGGGAAGTATTAGTGACATCATTAGATCACTAAAATGGATATGTAATCAGCTTAGCTTTCTCTCCGCAATCGAACAAAGTTGGGACATAATTGAGGGGAGGTGCATTGCGCCTGAGAAATAGAGGGCTAAAAAAAGATGATGAGCGCATCATTTCCGGATTGAGGAACTGAGACACCATGAGAGTCGGAGAGGCGGCGATCGTCGAGGTGGCGCAATTGGAAGGCCAGCGGGAAGGGGTGGTGGTGGTACGCTTCCATCTCCATATCGCTGGATAACTGCATTCTGCCGTGCGCTGCCCGCAGCATTCATTAAGCTCCGCGGCTCCGCCGCCGCCGGCAGGCGTAGGGACGCCTAGGTGGTGGGCAGGGAACAGGGCAGCGGTTGAGGCGGAGGGGCCGAGTCATCCACGGAGGGGCTGGCGAGGATTTCCGAGCGTCTGTTCGCCGCCTGGGGAAGGTGGCGCATGAGCACGCGCGGATGCAGCAGTCCGAGGTGGAGGATTTTTTTTAAAATAACATTTGTCTATATAATTAATTACAAATCTTGGGCCCGTCTTCTTCCTTACTCCCTCGCGCTCGCGGACGCTCTCAAAACATAGAAATGGAAAAATTTGTAGGAATAAAATTGAATGAAACTTACAATCCTATAGGAAATTCAAAATACAAGAAAAGTTTCTATTATGACCTTTAAATACAACACAGAAAAAAATACATGAATTTCAAGAGAGAAACACAAAGGAAAGTTTTCATAAGGTTTAATCCTATATGCTAGTTTTCTTCTGAAATTCCTATGGTTTAAACATGCTATGAAAATCCAAAGGAAATTCATAGGGTTTAGTCATTTATCAAAGGGACGTAAAGGAAAATTTTCTTTAGGATTGTTATCCTTCACAATTCCTATGATTTTGCTTTGTTCTAAAAGGGGCCTTAATATTTTTTTTCCTAAAATCATAGTGGAAGTTAGAGAAGTTTGGGCTAAAACAAACTATAACATGGGAGGAAGTTTGGGCTAAAACAAACTATAGTATGGGAATGAAAATGTAGTTATGTACTAACTTTATACAAGTACCAAGCTTATAACATTTGGGACAAACAAATGCATGCTATCTCTGCATAAAAAAATTAGCATTCTAGTTTTATCCAAAACTAAACTATTCTAAGCTTATCCGAGATAAAAAAAACACGCCAATATTTATATCACCAAATAAGTATCATTAGAGTCATCATGTAACATATTTTTTAGGACAAAGATAGCATTTTTAAGAATAAATATTGAATTTTAATTATCAGAAGATGCAAAACTTTGAAACCGGTCGGGCAAACTGATTTGGATCACTTGCTCCAAGAGATAAAAAAAAACACAACTTGCATGGAGCTGTTGGATAGAGACGCACTTCCAAAACTATTGTTACTTTGTTTAGATTAGACAATAGTATAACGTAGACGTTTACGACGTACGTACACTCACCTTTATGAACACAAACACGTAAGCCCTACCCCTATGAGGTACAACGCCGTTTAATCGTGTAATATTCGCTCTCACACGGAGTTGAACTCAGAACCTAAGGTACTACTAAGGTTGTTATAACCACCAGTCTATAGACCCTTTCGCAGAACTATTCTTATATACTACATCCGTTCAAAATATAAACCGTTTTGACTTTTTTTGATACATTAAATTTGTTATATGTTTAGATATACGTTATGTCTAGATACATGGCACATTCATGTACTAAACAACTTATATAAAATCAAGGCGCATGTGCAGAGACTACAGTGGTCCAGTGCAGGTGGTCTTTTTTGTCAGAACTCACAAGAAACTAGAAAAACCAGGCGTGGCTTTGCCGCGCCCTTAGTGGATTGAGCCCGTATAATTAACAACCATCAATTGAGTACAATATATATAAGAATTCATGTAAAAAGGTTTTTAAGTACAACACTGTATGTCTAGTTTTTGAGTCCATCCCAATTTAATTTACATAATTCTGTGTGTTATAAATAAATATAAAGCTTTAAGTAGTTTTGCTTTTAACTTATGAGTGGCTGTAGAGCACTTTTTAAATACAAATAGGTCTCATGAATAAGTGATTAGGGTACTCAAAGAATATAAAGGTGTTGATGTTAGAACCCTCATGAACCAGAGCTGCAGCATCAGTTCAAATGATTTGAGCTTCATCTGCTTCCAACAATTAGAGGTCCCCCCCCCCCCCCCCCCCCCCCCCCCCCCCCCCGTTTCACCATCTTCACCCTACCGATACTGCATAAAGTAGCATGGGGAAAATTTTCCTTTCGGTTAACAGCATCAGCATCATCAGGTTGCTCCCTACTTGTGCAGGTATGGGTCTTCCATGCCCAATACATAGCATATGGACACAACTATGAACTTTTTCAGATTGAAGTCAATTATGAATAGAGAAAGCAAAAGCATAAGCTTTAGAATCACCAAATATCTGCTTATATATTCTGGTTTGTATGACGGCATATGAACATTTGGTTATTATATGCAACACTAAACTAAGATTAACATATTTTGTTGGAGCTTTCTTGAATACCCTTTTAAAAGGGTCCAAACTGTAGAGTCGTTGCCTTCAAAATTCGCTCTAAAGGTAACTATAGCTTGTATGTTACACCTTGTAAATGAGGTTTACCTCAACAATAGAAGTATTTTACATTAAATTGTAAGGGACTCTCTGCCGCAAAAAGTTCATATGTAAAGCTCAAACAATTGAATCAAGGAGGATCAGTAGTAGTCCAAAAGTGAAGCATCATCTAAGTAATGAAGGTAGTTCACTTTCAGTGAGAAACAATGCAGAATCTGAGAGAATGCAGAGTACCTTGTTACTTCTCAAACAGTCAATTGCGCAAAGAATTCAATAGTGACTACTTTTTCAGACCTATATTATTTTTCTTTTCTTTAGTCCAGTTCAGATGAATATATTCATCTTGTAATTCGGTAGGTCTCACAAATAATTACAATTCTCAGCATTTCACAATTAAGAATGCAAGGGACTTAAATGAGAGATGTCAACATTTCACATTTTCACTCACAGATGTTCCCTCGATTTACACGATTTTTGACAAAGCGTTATAACAGTCTTGAAGGTACTTTAGGATTCGTATAGGGACAAAAAGCATAAGGACTCATGAATGTCAATTCACTAAATGTAAAAAAATGGAAGTTCAGTTTTATAGTGCTGTTGATCTAAAAAATGGTGTTTCTCGTCCATGTACCATGTACCTAGCTTGATATTTCGTGGTGATTGTATAAGCGAAAAAATAAAGGTGACTAGCAATATGAACATGGAAACCATCGTCATCCAAGAACAAACAAAAAAGTTCTCATGCAGGCAGTAAACAACTAAGGCATCAAACATTTATCAATAGAATCCAGCTTTAATATGATGGAGGCAAATGGAAATACTCACATATTTCGCGATTGCCGGGGACGGTGAGGAAGTGGGTACCAGACCCGAACCGACCTGCATCTGACCGTCTAGATTTTAGGCTCGCCTGATCCAACGGTGAACGGGTGAACGGGTGATGTGGCACGATCCGGTATCCCGGTTTCTGGTGCAGAATTCGTCTAGTAAGAGAAGAGATGATTAATGAGCGGTGTCTGGTGTGCACAAGTGCACGGTGCCCCAATTTGGCAGTTGCGAGATACGCTACAGAAGTACTAGCCACTCTTGTACAGAAAGTACAAATCCACTCTTATAGGATTTAGTCTCTAAAAAAGCACCCTCCTACTCTTGTACAAAAAGTACAACCCACCCCAAGCGCCCTCAAAAAAGTCTATTTAACCTCCTAATCATTGGTGTTGATTGTTTGTCTATTTATTTTCCTCATTTTCCCCTTAGTCCCAGATGAATATAACTCTCGTTTGCCAAAGGAACCATACAAATTTAAATTTAACCAAATTTAAATAAAAGAATACTAACATTTGTGGCACCAAATAAATATTACCAAACTAACCATAAAATATAATTTTTAGCAAATCCTATTTGAAGCAGCTAGGTACTGCTTCGAATATTCTTCATGGTGGCTAGGTACTACTTGGAATGTTCTGCCTGTCATTCTTTGTTATGTCTAGGTGTATAGCAAAAGCTATACATCTAGAAAAAGCCATGTTCTTCCTGACATTCTTTGTTATCTACGTAGTTGAAACAATATAAAATGTTAAAGCTTGATAATGCCAATTTACACTAATGACTGAGCTGCTTCATAAGTTACTTATAGATCGCATCCATTAGAGCTAACATTTTTTTTTGAGAACTACACAAGGCTATCACTTTTAATCGAAATGGGATTTGGCCTAATTGATTTGTATGTAAACTGTGGATTTTTGTTTTGGGTGTACATGGGCCTAGCCCACATTTCTTGGAAATGAGCTTGAGAGTGTTATGGGCTTAGATTGATACATGAGACTTTTAATAACTTAATTATGACCATTAAATTCTCCTCAAAAAAATTATGACCATTAAATTCATCACTAATATTTTGCCACACCGTTTGCCGCCATGTCATTTGCCACATGGTATCCTCTTAGCCATCTAGTTATGACATGTTTCTTGTGAGTCGTGGTGTAACACCGTAGGACCCACAAATGCCCTGAAGTGCTATTACCCTACCCTACAATTGTTACTAAAATATGAAAGTTTACCAACAACTACACTATTACTAAAACATAGGGAATGTGGAAATAACAAAAGATATAGATAAATAAAAATCAGAAATTGCTAGCCTAAGTCATCTCCAACCCATGAGCTCGTGGCGAAAGAGATGATTTAGGTACAAGAACCGCCCCTAGAAAGAGAAAGAAACAATTCCTGACAAGTCATTATAAAAGATCCTACTTTCTTGATCACCATTGAAAAAAAAACTTCATATGTAGGGTTGACCAAGTTTATTTTTTTAAACCTCATATCCATTAGTGAGATACCGTAGCTGTACACGCAGATGTCAGATTTTTGTGATAATGACCCTTGTACCCTATGCATTATCGAGAACCGTCCGACAGCCAGCGGATGTGCAGCGCTGCGGCCTGCGGGACCTCTCCTCCCTCCTGTGGCGCCCACAGCGACGACGACGACGACGACGACGGGGCCGCCGCCTTCGAGCTCAACCGCTGGCGCTTCTGCCCCCCGCACCCTGCACGCGCCACGCCATGGCCACTGCCACCTACGCCGAGGGCGAGCTCGTCGTCACCGTCCCCAAGGGCGCCAGCCCCGACGACGGCGACGGCGATGTGGGATGTGGCCGCTGTCCTCGGTTGCATTACCATCTGAAACATCTTCATTTCAGGTAGTTGGCCAAGATTATGCTACCCAGTTCCGTAAGTGGTGATTTAGTATATTGCATAATTGCATTGTATATCAGTAGAGATCTGATGCAATAAACTGGATTGCTGCACCTTTTGGTTGTTGTAAACTATTTCCTTGTGTTTAGCGTCAGAATACTGCCTTGCTTTTCTACTTTGGGATCTTTGAAATCTTTTGGCTCATTGTCTAACCAGAATGACTCAAGCAGTCAACCTACATTTTTTCTGCAGTGATGGAAACAAGAAAAGTTCATCAGTTGTTATTATTTATGAAGATGCATCAGAGAGACTGCTTCAACAGTTTACTGCTGTGCTGTGGGGTGCCAGCAGATGTTCCATGCATGTTCTTCTATTAGTACATTAATATGCAGAGGGATTTCAACTTAATGATTTGCTCTCACCAGGTAGAATAACAGCTTTCTTCAGTACGTTTTTTTCCCCAGAAACTATGAGTTGCAGTCTGCAAAAAAGGTAATCACAATGTTTTCCCCCTCTTGTGTTTGAGTGTAAATAAGTACATAAGTATATAAGTGGGCCGCTACTGTTGCATATTTGGTTTGCTAATACATATCTACTCATTTTACAAATAGTGTGTACCTTACTACCTTCTACTACTCATTTTACAAATAGTGTGGAGTACTAACAAAAAAGAAAAGAAAAGAAAGGCATTCTTCAGAATCTGATCCAGCTATTTCTTTTACAAATAGCGTGTACCTAGTACTACTACCGTGTAATCTGTAATGTAAGGTACATTAAAATTAGAACATGTGATGATAATGGAGATATGTAGTCAATTATCGTGCTGTTGTGCATAAACTAGGTATATTATTGTGCTGTTTTGTATAAACTAGGTACATTATCATCATTCCTCAAAGTTCACTCCTCTGTTTTTGGCAGTAATTGAAGTTGGACAGTTTGCTTGGGGCTAGTTTTGAAATCTGTGTTTCTTCTTTCTTTCATCCTTTGTGCTAAGTTACTGCATATTTCTTTTACTTTGCCTGAACACATGGCAGATTTATTGAATATGGTTCGTAGATGTTCGAATCGAACTGGGATCTATGTTAAGAACTGAAGTCCTAAGACATTCTAAATGTTACAACCAGGGTTTCTATTGGTACTGGACGCCAGAACTGAAAGAACTAATATTAGAACTTTCAAAGGCTGAGTCAGAGACAGAATCAAAATCGGAAGGCATTCAGAACCTGATTCAGCTATTTGTTGAGTATCACACTGAGTGGAGGCAGTTGGTTTGTGTTGTTGCTGGTAACACTTCATGGCTTCATGCGATACTTTCCTTCTTGCACTGTAGTTTATCACAACAGCTTTAGTTTACCATAGGTTAGCAATATTCCTAATGTTCTATGATATTTCCTCCTAATTGCTCTCTATTATTTGGCGCCAAAAAACAGGACAGTCAGGACTGTCGGTGGTGGCATAAAAGGAACCAGCAAAAATTTCGACTCCAGGTTCATTCGAGGGCAAAAGGGACATTTCATCCCCTGTTAGGAGTCGTTATAGGCAAATATGACGGCAGTGGTCCATACGGGTCCGAAAAATAAATTGATGGTCCACACAGCATATGAAGTTTTTCAGTGGCGACCAAGGAACTCGGATCTTTTATAATGGCTTGTAGGAATTGGCTCAAATGGAAAGGGGCGTTTGTCATAAGAGAATGACCCTTGGAAATTAGAGGTCGGTTCCCTTATGCCAAGGGCCCTAGTAAATCGCCCAATTAATGGGGCGATCCAATATAACATTTGAGATTAATCATAGAATATATAAATATTTTAATAAAATCATACCAAAAATAAGGATAACATTAGCAGTGGATAGCATTATATATCAACCCAACTACTAAATATGAATTACAGTGGAGATAAGGATGTTCCTAGAAACAAACATTAGCATGGGGGAAAATAGTGTTTCTAGAGAAGGTCCTCTTATGCAGCCATCTCTGAAAATAAACGGATTTCCAGGGATGATCCGTAACTATAGCCTAGCTTAGCATTTCTAGAGGTGGGTCGTAATTCAAACCGGCCTTGAAAAAAAATTATAGATGCTTCTGAAAAATCATTTGCATAGAAATTTCCGGTCATTGTTCCAGGTAAATATGGTGTTGACTTTTCAACTAGCAAGCCGTATACGGTATACCAGAGTACCAGACCACAGGCTAGGTCAAATCTGCTGTGTACCTGCTTCCAAGTCATGAAACATTCTAACTACTACTACTATTCTTTTAGTTATTGTTGCTTTCAATTTTGGTATCAAGCCATGCATGCTTTGGGCAGACTGCAGTATATACTAATACCAGTTTTATTTGCAGTGAAATTGTTTTCAACTAAGGCTCTATGGTGTGAAATGTGCAAGTCATCGGACGTTGTATGTAAGCTTTCTACCTTTCCTTGCCATAATGGTACGGTGTGTGTTCCCACCGATGATGACCTGCTTATTAGCTAGGAATAGGATGGGTTGGTCTATATGATGTTAACACAATATAAGTACGGTCAGGGAGGTACGTAGGACGACTCATCACAGGTCATCATCAGTTCCTATCCAAACAAATCCCTGGTTTAATTGGTTTCACTTGACTTGGGGCACTTTTGAATTCCAAGACAACTAGTGGACGCGAAAATTCATCCAGTCGATTCAGAAAAATGATGAAAATATCTTTTCTTTTAATACAGACCTCACATAGCAGATTACCCAATTTTGAAGCAATTGATGATAACAATGCTATATTGTAAGAGTAACTGATGGTCAAAGCATATCTGTTTCTATAGACTTGCACAAATATCCTAGTAAGCCAGGCAAGGGCACCTCCAATAATGCAAGGAGGCTTCCATTTAAATTTCACAAGAGGTAAAGGACCTTTGTGATGATTTTTCCTACTAATATACATACAAAGCGTGGGACTGAAGAAGCTACGCTAGGCTTGCCATTTCATCAGTATTTGCTTTTCCAGTCCTGCATACCCCCCGGCTCGGAGACGATGCTCAAGGCCGTGCTCCTCGTTTCGGTGCTGCCGCTCGCTGCTGCTTTTCTACCTCAGGCACAATCGCAAAGTACACCTCTCTCTCCCTCCCCCCCCCCCCCCCTCTCTCTCTCTCTCACAGTACACAACTAATCCTCTGTAGAGTCATAACTTGTTCGAGCATGGAATGGTTTGGTTAATGCTTCCCAATAATTCCTTTGAAATTCATGTAAAATGGTGGCCATTCTAAAGGAATTTTGGAGGAAACTAAACATGAGCTATAACTTCATTGTTTTTTTCCTATGTTATTCCTGCAATGTTTCCAAAGGCATCTTTCTAAACTTTCCTTTAATTTGTTTTGAAATCCTATAGGATTTGTCATTCCTACATTTTTTTTCTATTCCTGCGTATTGTACATCTTTTGTTCCAAAGGAGACCCAAATTTAAAGGTGTTCTCCTCTATGAGTGCAGTTTGTGCTCCAGGGTTAATTGGATTTCTCTGAGTGTGGTCCATCGTGTAATAATCAGTAGTACAAACTTTTGCCTTCTTATTATGGCACTGATGACGCAACATGTTGTTATACCATGATAAGAGTGTTTGATGCAGCTTTCTGCGGCTGCTTTTTTGGCTCTTCTGGTCTTGATCTTCCTTTATGTTTTTGCTGGAATCTATTGCTTCATTGGGCCAACTCCCACAAGGTAGTAGCTGTATAAGAGTGCATACATGGGCCTTAATGGGCCTATAATCCAACACCCCCCCGCAGTCTGAACTTCCGGCGCAGCGGAGTTATGGACTGGACATGAAAGAAAATACACACGAGCCCCCCCACAGACGCAACTAGCCATTGGTGATGTTGAGGCTGGAGCGAAACTCGGTGAAGGTCGAGGATGGGAGGCCCTTGGTGAAGATGTCGGCGAACTGGGAGGTGGTCGGGACGTGGAGGACCTGCACCTCGCCGATGGCAACCCGATCGCGGACAAAGTGGAGGTCAATCTCGATATGCTTGGTCCGTTGGTGCTGAAGAGGGTTGGTGGAGAGGTAGACCGCACTGACGTTGTCGCAGTAGACCAACGTGCTCCGTAGGAGAGGGCTATGGAGCTCTCCAAGGAGCTGCCGGAGCCAAGAGGCCTCAGCCACGCCGTTGGCGACAACGCGGTACTCAGCCTCGGCACTGGAGCGGGAGGCCACCTGCTGGCGCTTGGACGACCAGGACACCAGGTTGCCGCCCAAGAAGACGGCGTAGCCGGAGGTGGAGCGCCGAGTGTCCGGACAGCCGCCCCAGTCGGCGTCAGTGTAGACAACCAGGTCGGTGGAGGAAGAACGGCGGTGGAGTAGCAAGCCGTAGTCGACGGTGCCCTGGAGGTAGCGAAGGAGACGCTTGAGAGCAGTGAGGTGGGGCTCCCGGGGGTCATGCATATGGAGACAGAGCTGCTGAACGACATAGGTGATGTCCGGCCGGGTGAAGGTGAGGTACTGAAGTGCACCAACAAGACTCAACAAGTCTCTGCCTCTGACAGCTTGCCCTGTATGCAGTGGGATCTGTCACTGGGGTGCCCTCGGCCTCTGACAGCTTGCCCTGTGTGTCAACTGGAGTGGAGCAGGGGTTGCAGTCAGTCATCCCAACTCGCTCTAGGATGTCAAGAGTATACTGCCGCTGGTGAAGAAGTAACCCTGCAGGATGAGGCTCAACAGTGACCCCGAGGAAGTGGTGGAGCACATCGAGATCCTTCATAGCAAACTCCTGCTGAAGAGAGGTGATGATCCGGCGGAGGAGGGACTCACTGGAGGTTGTGAGGACAATATCATCAACATAGAGCAGCAGGTACGCAGCCTCAGCCCCACGGTGATAGATGAACAGGGATGTATCTGACTTAGCTACCACAAACCCCAGTGTCAGGAGAAAAACGGCAAACCGATGGTTCCATGCCTGGGGGGCCTGCTTGAGGCCGTAGAGAGACTTGTTGAGCCGGCAGACCATGTCAGGACGAGAGGAGTCAACAAACCCTGCTGGCTGACTGCAGTAAACTGTCTCAGTGAGAAGACCATGCAGGAAGGCATTCTTCACGTCCAGCTGATGCATGGGCCAGGAGCGAGTGAGAGCCAGTGAGAGCACCGTGCGGACGGTGGCCGGCTTGACCACTGGGCTGAAGGTCTCATCATAGTCGATCCCAGGGCGCTGAGTGAAGCCCCGGAGAACCCAGCGAGCCTTGTACCTCTCGAGGGTACCATCGGCCCGGCGCTTGTGTGTCCAGATCCACTTGCCGGTGACGACGTTGGAGCCCAGCGGACGGGGCAGCAGAACCCATGTCTGGTTGGCGAGGAGGGTTGCGTACTCCTCTTCCATCGCGCGGCACCAGTGAGGGTCTGACAAGGCCGCGCGGACGGAAGAGGGTACCGGAGAGACCTGCGAGTCCCCGGGCATCGTTGCAAGAGCCCGGGGCTGCAGGGTCCCAGCCGCGTGTCGCGTCACCATAGGGTGGACGTGACGTGGGTGTCGGTGAAGGAGCGGTGGGTGGTACACCGGCGTTGCGACACGGGCGGGCGGAGGCCGCGGCGGCGGAGGCGGTGTCGCCGGCGGGGAAGAAGTCGCCGGCAGGGAAGAAGTCGCCGGTGACCTCGGTGAAGAAGGGGCCACCGGTGGGGACGGCGGCGGCGGCGGTGCGGCCCGAGCACGGCGCTGGTACACGAGCACTGGGCGAAGCGCGGCGGTGGCGCCGGAGTCGACGGCCCGAACCCCGCGTCAGGCGTAGTGACGGGGGCCGACCCGGAAGGGGACCCCTCCAGGCCCGGCGAGGGAGCAGGGCCAGAGGTGTCACTGGCCGGCGGCGAGCTGGGGCACGGCGGTGCAGTACCTGCAGGAGATAGCGGAAAAAGTGGCTCGACCACCGTGTCAGTGGGAAACAGTGAGAAGAGGTTAAGCTCCGGGGTGGAAGTGGGAGTGGTGGTGGTGGAGAAGGGGAAGACAGACTCATCGAACATCACATGGCGAGAGATGAGGACCCGGCGAGAGGTAAGGTCGAAGCACCGGTATCCCTTATGATCCGGGGAGTACCCGAGGAAGACACAAAGAGTCGACCGGGGAGCCAGCTTGTACGGAGCGATAGCTGTGGTGTTATGGTAGCAGGCACACCCGAAGACTCAGAGGTGATCGTATCGAGGAGGGGTACCGAAAAGCGCGTGGTGTGGTGTGGGAGCTGGGCAGGCAGCGGAAGGAAGACGTTTAAGGAGATAGGTGGCAGTGTGAAGAATCTCTGCCCAGAAGTGAGCAGGAAGTGAAGCCTGGAGCAGAAGAGTGCGTATAGTGTCATTGGTAGTGCGAATCATGCGCTCAGCTTTGCCGTTCTGAGCAGATGTATACGGGCAAAACATGCGCAACTGGACCCCGTGAGAGAGGAAGAAGGCACGGGAGGTGGAGTTATCGAACTCACGACCGTTGTCGCACTGGACGGCCTTAATGGTGAGGCCGAACTGAGTGGACACCCAAGCGAAGAAGTGGAGAATCACGGGAAAAGCATCCGACTTGGCCCGTAAGGGAAAAGTCCACGAATAATGAGAGAAATCATCAACCATCACAAGATAATATTTATATCCAGAAATACTTATGACAGGAGACGTCCATAGGTCACAATGTACAAGATCAAAAGTGCGGACCGCATGTGAAGAACTATGAAACGGAAGTCGAACATGACGGCCCAGTTGGCACGCATGACACAAATGCTCATCGTGAGCTCGAGTACAACGAATGTCGGAGGTACGACTGAGCTGCATCAGGGCATCACGACCAGGATGGCCGAGGCGCCGGTGCCAAGTAGTGGAAGATGGAGTGGCGGCGAAAGCAGCTGACAAAAGAGCCGGCGAAGAAGACGACGCAGACGCCGGGAACCGAAGAGTGTAAAGGGGCCTCGTGCTATCACATCGGAGCAGAGGACGCCGGGAAGCCAAATCCTTCACAGTAAGACCAGAAGAGTCAAACTCCACAGAACAAGAATTGTCAGCTGTAAAACGACGAATAGAGAGAAGATTGTGAACCATCGAAGGTGCAACAAGCATATCAGGAAGACGAAAGGAGCCAGGGGTGCCAGTGGCACCCACTGACGTGACAGGAAGACAAGAACCATTTGCGACCATGATGGACGAAGGATGAGAGGAAGAGGGAGGGTGAATGGTCAAGAGTATATCAGGGTTGAGGGTGGTGTGGTAGGTAGCCCCCGAGTCAGCGATCCACTCGGGACCGACAGGAGGTGTTAGACCCATAGTGCTGAAAGAGTGGGCCAAGGCCTCCTGGCTCCAACCGGCCGGCCCGAGCGAGACGCCGG